>CM028137.1:327507500-329907500 GCA_016271365.2 Neoceratodus forsteri
GGGCATCACCAGCAGGGAAAAGGGAGGTCATAATTCCGCTATATAAGACACTAGTGAGGCCCCACCTGAGTACAGTGTACAGTTCTAGAGACCATACCTACGTAAGGACATAGACAGGGTAGAGAAGGTTCAGAGGAGGGCAACAAAGATGGTGCATGGATTGCATCACAAGTCCTATGAAGACAGGTTGAAGGAACTGAACATGTACTCCTGGAGGAGAGGAGGGAGAGAGGGGATATGATAGAGACATACAAGTATCACACAGGAGGAACAGGGTAGGAATACACTATTTTAAGTGAAAAGATGTTCCAGGACTAGAGGGCATGGGATGAAGTTGGAGGAAGGACTATTCAGAGGAAACTTGAGAAAGAATTTCTTCACAGAACGGGTGGTGGACAAGGAACACCCTGCCAGAGGAAGTGGTGGGGGTAAACAATCACGGATTTAAGAATGCATGGATAGACATAAAGGAATTCTGGAGGTCAGTGGGTGTAACAGACTTCTAGGAAAACATAACTGAACTTACAAGCTCAAATGGGCAGACTGGGTGGGCCATAGGCTCTTTTCTGCTGACACTGTCTATTTATCTATGTAGTTGATTGCAACAAAGAAGTTGCATGACATAATTACATCTGACCTTAATCAAAGCCAGTTAGGCCCACAACAGACAACTGAGAATACAAAGAAGCAGATCATTGCAATTGGGGACTCAAATATTGTTCATGATAACCAGGTGAGATACACTAGGCACAACATCGCTATTTTCAGGCCCAGCCTGGTAGAGTTACAGTAGTTGTCATGAGCAAAAGAACTACAGAAAACATTATCAAAGTACAAATTAATAACAAGTGGAAACAGGCAACAAGTCTTACCAGTTGAGCAGAATTTACACAAACGTTTAGAATTAGGCATTAATATGTTTTACAGACAATAATTTATAACGTATGACAGGAAAACACAACAGTAACATACCTCGCTGGTACCACGGTGTTCGACATAAAATCAAGCCTTGAAGGACTGATGAAAAGAACAGGACTGAACCACTAATAAGATTACATGTAAGGACCAGCGGCACTGGAAGGAGGCTTGGTGATGATATAAAACAGATTTCAAAGACACTGGAAAATAACTTAAAGATAAGGTCTGGAAATTCATTATCTATGAAATCCTTCCAGTTAGTAGAGCGTACCAGGAAGCACAATGGCAATTAGACTGTTTTTAAGAAATGGCAGCTAAGGAATATTTTACTTTTTGGGAAATGTGATATCTTTGTAAAAGCAATACTTTATACAGGTATGATGGACTCTTTTGAACAGGAAAGGAACAAGTACCTTGGATACATGCTTAAACGATCAAATCATGAATGTTTAAAACTGATAGAGAAGGTATAGCAGGGTGGGGATAAAACAAAGTACTTGAAACAAGTGAGGACTACAGACTGAACCAACAAGCCAAATAAAATAAAACTAGAATATGGTAACGGAAACTTTCGATGATATCGCAACTGCAATGAAAACCTGAGCGGCGCCCTCTACCCTGACGAATTGCTCTTCCATCCCGGCCGACAACTGACCTTTACCAACATTTGCAGGAGGTGTGATCTACAGATGGTGGCTCCAAGAAGGTGAAGCAAGCCACACAGTCAGTTTCACCGTGAAAAGCCACAGAACCCAGTTCACTTTCCAGGCAGTGCAACCTCCTCCCTGGTCCTGTGCTTGTACGGTGTCTTCAGAAATTAAAATGACTGCATATTATCAGAACTAATGCTGTTTTGAATGGAGGTATGAGATACCTTAGCAACAATGCAAATAAATATAGACAGAGTTAAAATGAAAACATAGAGCTCCATGCAATGACCACAGAGCTATCCAAGAGATTGGACAACATGGCAGACCTTTACTCCATCTGCACCACTGCCAAGTGCAGGTGGAACTTAAACAGCATAATTCGAGGGATAGCTAAGGATAAAAACACTGTACAGGGTCCTGAATGGGATGAGAGTCAAAATATTACAGCCTTCACTGAGCAACTACTAAGACAAACCTCTAACTCCTAGATGATATGGACTTTGAACGCACAGACTCACCAGGCTTGGGCCCAAAGAAAGAGCCCACGCTGAATTATAGTGAGATTCCTGAGGTTTCAGAATAAAAAGGACTGCTGACTGCCTGAAGGAAAAAGGTGATTCACTACAAAGACATTCCACATTTAGTTTGATCCTGACTATGCCCTGGCATCCAACAAAGTGCTGAGTGTATACCACTTATCCAAGTGTGTAGCCAGGCTATAAAAAATATGTTCAAGACCATGTTTGTTGCACAATCTGGTAAAATAACCACTATTTCTGTACATCCCAGCAGTGATTGTTTCCTCCTCCCATGCTCTAGTAAGTACTTGCATACATTGCTCTCTGACACACACATATCACCCATGAGACTGTTATGCTGTATGGTCTCTGGAATGCAAAGACAATGTAAGTGGCCAAAACATCTAGTTCTGACTCCAAAAATGACAGTACAGAAGGATCAGCAAGTCCCACGCTAAAACGCATGGAACAACAGGAGCAGGGCAGAACCTTGTTGTTGCCCCTCAAAATAAAACTGTACACCATGGAGTACACGGAGTATGCCTTCCACATCCATGCCCTTATCTGCAAACACTCCACCAGGCCAGGGTAATTTCAAACTCCATTCCTGGCTAGCCTACTGTATTTCACACCAGAGGAGGCCACATTAGATTTTGAGAGAAGGATTCCTATCCTCAGCCACCCAGGGCATCATAGAGTTCTACACAATGCGCCTGAAACCAGCATTAGTAGTCTCTAGTGTGACCAGATTGTCAAGATATGAAACCCAAAAAGATTACAGAGACAGTTGGCAGCAAGAGTCCCAAGTGGTGCTAAAATCAATAATTACTATGCCAATTTCAGCTTCAATCTCATTGAGGTCATGGATTCGCATAATGTGCCAGTAGCACAATTTCAGGATTTGAATACTACACTCCTCTCAGGAACTGGTATTTAGACTCCTATATTGGACACAGTATGAGCAGGTAATGGGTGGAGGTACCACACCCAGGGTAAGGGTAAGGGAGCTTGGTAAACTGCCATCTATTTATGTCCATATTTAGTAGAGGACAGGGCAGATGTATTGGTTGTCTGCTGCTGTTTCTCCATCTGCATTCATCTACTGGTGCCAGAGGAAATGTCACAGTGTATGTACCATGGGAGCAGAGGCCTGTAAAGCAGTCAGCTGTTCGCAAATGTGCGTCAGAGATATGGTGCATGGTAATGGTTGGCAATGGCCTTTACGCCTTTTGCCATCACTTGGCTGCAGTGTGACTGTGTTGGAATCTTAGGGACAGGGAGTGCCTCAGTCCTGAACCTCTTAATCTGTGAGATGGCTGGAGCAGATGCCTCCCCCAACCTCATTTCCTTCCTGAACTTTGATGTCCAGACATTACTGCCTCCAGGAAAACTGTGGCATCTCTGCAACCTTATGTGCTGGATTTTGCACCAAGATCAAGACCTTTGCCCAGGACACAGAAGTGCAGTTCAGGGGTTACTAGTGGATACCACAGGGTTCAGTGGTTGGTCCGGTCCTTTTAATGTCTTTATAAGTGACACTGTGGAGGGGCTGGAAGGAAAAGTATGCTTCTTTGCAGCGACACAAAGATCTGTAACAGGGTTGATGCACAAGGGGTGGAAAGAATGAGTGACTTGGCAAGGTTGGAGGAATGGTCAAAAATATGGCAGCTTAGATTCACGCAAAGAAGTGCAAAAGTAATGCACCTGGAAAACAAAAACAGGAGAAGAGTACACAATGGGGGAGGGGTACTAACAATAACAACAACAACAATGGAAAGGGGCCTGAGGGTAGTCATATCAGATGACCTAAAGGTAAGCAAGCAATGTGAGAAGGCAATAAAGAGGGCTGGGGATACTGGGATGTATAGGAAGAGGCATCACCAGTCGAAAACAAGAAGTTGTTATCCCTCTGTACAGACAGTTGATGAGACCCCATCTGGAGTACTGCATGCAGTTCTGATACCCTGCTCCACAAGGACCTAGACAGGATGGAGGCAGTCCAGTGGAGGGCAACTAAAATGGTGCCGGTCTGCACCAGAAGCCATATGAAGAGAGACTAAAGGAATTTAATATGTATACCCTTGAGGAAAGGAGGGAGAGGGGGACATGATAGAAACTTTCAAGTACAAGTCCAGGAGGGTAGCATCTTTCAGAAAAAGAGATGCCAAACACAAAGGGCACAATTTGAAGATAGAGGGGATGGCTCAGGGCAATGTGTGAGGAAGTATTTTTCATGGAGAGGGTAGTGACACATGGAATGGCCTTCCTGAGTAGGTCATGGGTCAAAACAGTAGGGGAATTCAAAATGTATGGGACAGACATTAGCAATTTTGGTGGGGGTAGAAGTAGGCTGTTGGTTAACTAGGATCTGCAGCTTATCCAAATAGGAAGGGAAATAAGCAGACTGGGTGGGCCAAGCAGTCCTTATCTGCTGTCAAAGTCTGTTTCTATGTTTTAGGGAGGTTCCAGATTACTCACCCTTCCTTCTTCTTGCCAATGGTTCCCCTGCCCTTCCCTGCTTTCACTTGCTGCAGGATTCGTAGTTTGAACCACCACTTATTTTATAACCTGATTTTATGCATTCATATATCGGCTTGGAAAATAGCTTGCTGTGATTTTTCACCTCAAGGGTCTGCATCAACTACATGGAGAAAACTTGCTTTTTGGAGCTTGTCTGAAGCTACCTGTGATGTAACATAGCCAAGAACAATTTTCTGTTTTGGACATTCCTGGATGTGTGATGCGCTTGTTAATTATATGGGGAGGTGAATATTTTTCTATCCTGCCAGTAGGAAGAGGGCTACACTGAGCAATAGCTCCAGCTTAATGACTGCAGGCTTGCCTCTTTTACTCCAACTATTTTTCATATTGTACTGAACTGGTTAGAAGTGCGGGAAGATAATTAAATATTACATCCTTGCTTGCTGGTAACATACCATTTATTACAGGTTAAATTAATTCTGTTTTTCCTGCACTGTGGGCCCATAACTTTTGCCAGGATACACTCACATGTGGGGCCCATCATCAACTCCCTGCTATAGATGAACAAGCTTGTTCACCCTGCCTTGAAGGACATTTACTGTAAAATAGTTGCTCAAAGCTATTTTATGTGAGTTATTACTGCTTGGGCCAGGTTGGCCTGTTTAGTCTTCGTTGCTGGATTACAGTTTTTTTTGTTTTGTTTCTGAGCTCACAGTACAGGTTGCTTCCAAAATTTACACTACAGATCTTGCTGTCCCAATGCAAACTCCAGGAGAATATATCTGTGCAAATTATTTTTATTTTGGGTAATGGAATTTTGGTTATAGTATGAGCAATAAGAGTTAATTATACTACATTTATTCACCACAGTTGACATACGTAGTGCACTAGCATCACAGTCCATAATGTCTTTATGGATACTAACAAAGTTTTAAGAAGTGCTCAACTAGTTACAGAGAGGTAGCAGGTTATAGTCTCCACCCCGATTATTCAGCCACTATGGCACTAGACCCAGTTAAACTCATCTCATACAATGTTAATGGGATGAATAAACTAGTTAAGAGGGCAAAAGTATGCAGTTCCTTAACTGAGACAGCAGAATGTGATTTTTCTGCAAGAGACGATATGTCTCCATTTGGACAAAAGTAGTTGGGGCACTGGTTCTACAACTAGAGATATGTGAAGTGGCCTCAATTACGCTCTGCGGAGTGATTCGTGGAGTAAGGTGAATTTCTGCGGGTGCTGTGCAGCATAAAGCAGAGTACTTCATGTTATAATGGGTGCTAAGTCCATTGAAGACAATGACTGCAATACTTCGCCTTTCCAAACCATTACAATGTACTTCACCTCACTTTGTCTTGTTTTTAAGCTCCAAAGCGAATTTTGCAGTGATTCATGGATTTCAGGTCACATGGGCTCTAGATTGTTCTGCACAGCCTCATTTCGGGTAGAGTGTGTAGGTAGCTGTATGAGACAGTCTGCTCTGAGAGCTTTCTGTGATTCAAAACTTCTAAAAGCTGTTAAAGCCTTTTTGAGTCATTTTTTTTTTTGCTGAAAGTTTAGTTCATCGACTGTAGGAAACACTCCTGTGCTCATATCATCGAACGCTTATTGTTTGTGTGTGGATTTTGAATTTTAATGCATAACATTGAGTCTGTGTACTGAGAGAGACAGTGGAAGTGTGCATTGGTGAGGGGCATATCTGGTGTAGGTAGATTTAAGTTGGAGAAATAGGGAGTTCTTTGTTTTTTGTTATATTTTTCTTGTATAACTGACTGTTAATGTACACACAGTAATATTTTCAGTAATTGTTGACATTTTTTTGAGTGAGTGTGTGTTGTGGTCTGGACCTGATGCAGCAGTGAGGTTGTTTAAAAATACATTTATTACTGAAGTTTTAAATTTGCTACATTACTTGTAGACAAATTCTGTGTGTGTGTGTGTGTGTGTGTGTGTGTGTGGTGCATGATGTGACATCAAAAATGGACGTTTATTGTGCCACAGTGTAATTGCAGACGCAGCAGTGTGAACCTGCTATCCACTGCAGCTGTGTGATTTTGTACTGCCATTGTGGTATCTTTTCTGGTTTTGCATTGCCTGTATCTGCAGTCGGTACTCCTCCCCACTGGCAAAAGGAATTCTTTCCAGATTGGATTGTTTGTGACTTGAGAACACCACTGGTTAGTTAAGGTGGTGTTGAACTTGTTGTGACTTTGCATCTGTATCTGTTGTTGAAGCCACAGTTGTTTCTTTGGCTTCACATCCAGCGCCCTCCTTGACCCACCCAGAGTAACATTCTAAAATCTAAATTTGTTTAGAATATTCCTGTTGATCCCCAAAATGCCCACAAGAGACACATGCAAGCAAAGCTGTTTCTACCGTGGCACTGCTGCCAGTGGAAGATTGTCTGTGGGCATGGTAGTAGTATGCAGTCACAGAAGTGCATTGCTGATGTGAGGAAAGGTGTTTCTCCTTCAATGTTTTTACAGCACAATCAGTAGCTTCACTCATAGTTAGAGGAGATGTTGTCCCAGCTGTTGGTATTAGTGCAGTTGCTGGTGATGGTATGAGTATTGCTGCCTCAAGTTCCACATCTGACCAGTTTACCGTGTCCAAAATATAGTGGAGTGTGAAGCAGTGGCAGTGAGTGACAGTGTAGATGATGTCATACTCCCAGTAACATCCCAGTAACTAAACATGAGGATTCTGATCATCATGTCAATGATAGCACACAAAGTGACATTTCTTCCACCACAGTTCAGGTCCTGCATTTGCCATGCAGTGATTCATAGTGTGGTGAAAACATTTCAGGTGATGGTGGTACTGATGATGATGATGATGATGATGCTGTGGTTGCAACATGCAGTCCATATGCCAGCATCCAAGCAGAAGATTTGGATGATGTTGATGAATGTGATGATGATGTCAGTGACCTCTGTTGGGAACTGGAGAAAAGAAACTCAAGGTGGCTGTGTCTGGGTCTGTTTGCATTTCCTCCCATAAAAAGTTGTGATTTACCAGTTTCAGTTTTGATGATGATGATGATGATGATGACCCAGTAATAATGATAGGTAGTCGTGGTGCTGTTGCAGTCCAAGTGTGTCCTGCCTGAAAATCATGTAGCACACCCCCACTTCATGGCTTAAAAACAGTCCAATAAGCAGCATCGGGGCATGTTAAACTAGAGCATTAAAATTCCTTGTTTGGGATTTTTTGTGGAAGATACAAATGAGTCAGCTGCAATCTGCCAGGATTGCCAGGTGCTTGTAAGTCGAGGTAAAAGGGGAGCCATCTTGGCACAGGGGACAGCATACACATCTTAAGAATAGGCACATGGCACTGTGGACTCAGCACAAGATGGCAGCTAATACCTGTACCACAATGGGGCGCTCACCCTCGTCATCAACCGTAATGAGCATGTTATCCCTTCCATGACTGTAGCATCAAGTAGAAAAATTATATGTGTGCAGTAGTGATGAAACAACAGTAGAGGATTACTACAGGCATGATGAGGTGGAAGAGCAGAATGATTTTAAGTCTTGTACAGTGGTGGTGAGAGAAGCAGTTTTGGTGGTGGTCAATGCAGTATGTCTAGTGCAAGTGGTACATCAACCCCTGTTGGTAAATCTGGGAAAATAACTGCATTTCTGGGTTTGAAATCACCTGTGCAACTGTCTTCATCACAAGTCCACACTCCACAACAACCTGCGAGTACGACAGCAGAACCATTTGTCATCACACCCCATGTAAAACGCTTTGTCAGCCCATGTTACAGAGTGATTTTACGAAGTTGAAGTACCCACCCAATCATACAGTGTCACGTGAATTTAATGTTGCTGCAGCTGAAATGCAGGCAATTGATCTTTGCCCTTCTCCTTGTGGAGAATTCTGGGTTACTGCGGTTTGCTGCACATACCTGTCCAAAATGGAAAGTCCCATCCAGGACATACTTTTCGACCATGTTGTCCCCGAGTTGTACCATAGCGTCCAACTCAGTAAGACATGCCCTTCAACATTCCTTTCCATTCATCCATTTAAGTATGGATATGTGGACAAGTGGCAAAACAGTGGGAGTTCATATTTGTGTATAACTGCATGCTGGGTGCAGGTGCCGGGGTTGTTTGTGCTGTTGGTGTGAATAATCAGTGCAGTAAAGTGCAGTGTCATGGTAGCAATCTCCCAGGAATTCAACAGCACTCAACAATTGCTATGAGCAATGTGACCTGTTCACACACTGGTGAAACACATATTGGACCTGGTAGTGACTGAAACTGACAAGTGGCTGAACCCTTGTCCCTGAGGGCTGGGTTCATAGCAAGTGACAATGGTCAAATGTGGTGAAATACATCACAAATGGTGGCTTTTTCGTCTCCATGCATGGCCCACTGTTTAAATCTTGTGGTGCAGGAGGTTCTGCAGCACCCTGATATAAAGGAAATGCTGACAGTTGCATCGCTGTATCTGTCTCTCACTTTTCACGCCTGCAAAGGCCTGTGATGAACTCGGCAGTTGCAGATCTGAAATAGCCTCCCGCAGCACCGCTTTGAAGCTGGAAGTTGTCACCTGGTGAACTTCACTTTATACATGGCAGAAAAGTCAGATGAACAGTTCAAAGCCATCTCAGAATATCTTGTCATGCACACTAGCCGCGATAGTTCCTGAGCCTCCATGTCTATGACTGCACTGAACAGTGGCACCTCATGGACTCTGTAATAACAATCTTGAGGCTCTTTTGAACATGCCACACAGGCAGTGAGTGGTGAGACTGCCTCATTAGCTAATCAAGTCCACTGTTGTGGGTGCTGATGCAGACATTGGTGAATGTACAGCATAGCTTTGATGCTGCCGGAGACTGTTTTAGCAGTGTGTTGTTGAAACACATACTGACAGTATTTGACCAGAATCATCACATCTTGAGCATTCAGCATAGTGACAACTTTGCAATAGCAACAATGCTGGACCCACGATACAAACGTGGAATTGCCTCAGTGCTGGAGGGCAGGCCTGAACAGGTAAAAACTGTCAGTGGGCAACTGTGCGCTTGGTTCATGGGGCACAGAAGTCAGCGTGCAAGGTCAGGAATCCTGAGCAGCATAATCAGGCTGAAGGTGAACCTGGAGGAGTAGTATCAAGCATATCTTGTAAGGAAGGGGACTGCAGTTCCATGTGGTCTGTCATCAAAAGCGGCTGGGCGTTAACCCACTTTGAGAGGCTTTGTCCCAAGTGGGGATTTGTGACATAAATGATTCTGGAGAAGCGGATGATGCATCGACCACTGGACTTACAGCAGCACAGCGAATGGTTGAGCCATATGTGTTTGAAAACAGGCATCTGTCAATCACTGATGATCCCCTTATACTGGAGTGGAAAGGTCAGTGAATGGCCAGAGCTGATCGCTGTGGCACTGAAGTACTTGATGCCCAGCCTCCAGTGTGAGTGTCGAAAAGGTATTCAGCTCAGCAGGTGCAATAGCTAGATCATCGTGACAAACCTCTTTCCTGCAAATGTCAGTTTACTGACATTCATAAAATGAATGAGAGGTACATACCAGCTCAGACTGCAACCTCAGTATTCGTACCCTGGCATACTCATGGTTTTGCTGATGTTGAAGAAAGAGACCATCCTACTGGCAGTGACAGCATGAAGCGGCCCACCATTGATGTGGATGATAACACAATGAAGAAAGAATTTCATGGTCAGAATTCAGACATAGAAGACTGCAAGGGCAGCTTTTCTTTCTGAGGAGGAGGAGGAGGAGGAGGAGGAGGATGAGGATGAGGATGAGGATAAGGATGAGGATGATGAGGTTAATGTTGGCAGGTTTTAACTTAAGTGGTTAAAAGGCTTTCACATTTATTGTATGATGCATGTTTTCTTTTCATAAAGTTTAATCACTGTCCCACTCATAGTGACTCAGATTCCATATGTCACATCACATTTATAATACAGAGCACAGTATATCCTGGCCCCTGGACTACCACCACCATAAGACCGCTGTTCGCCACTGCCACCATAGGAATGTGACCGTGTGTCCCCCGGACTACCACCACCATAAGACCGCTGTTCTGCCACTGCCACCATAGGGAATGTGACTGTGTCTCCCCGAGTACCACCACCATAAGACCGCTGTTCACCACTGCCACCATAGGGAATGTGACTGTGTGTCCCCTGAACTACCACCACCATAAGACCGCTGTTCCCACTGTCACCATAGGGAATGTGGACTGTGTGACCCCTGGAGTACCACCACCATAAGACTGCTGTTCGGCACTGCCACCACCACCAGGTGCAGGAAGATGAGAGGGAATGTCATCGTAGCCACAACTGTGACCACCACTACCCTCCACCAGTGCCATTGTGACACTGTTTTTCCATTACATTGACCATGCCAAGGCAGAGGAGTCGAACAGGAGACCACATCCATCAGCCACAGGCACAAGGCTTCTTACTATTAAAACTATAAAGTGAGTATGTGTGCTAATTTTTTTCATGCTATTCAACTTTCTTTAGCTGTGTTTTTGTTTTGTGTTGCTTTTCTGACCTGCAATGGTCAAACACATACGGTCAACTTATTTTGTTTTTTTTACAGGTTAATAACAAATGACTCTCCTATGCTGAAGGTCTGTATCAATGGTACAGCAGTAGTACTGTCTACAGGAACCTATAGGATATCCATTTCAATCCATACTGGTAAGTATATCAATTCTATTTAATCTGTTCCTTTTTCATAAGAGTGCAACAAATCTGACTGATGATTCATAAACTAGGTGATATGTGCGTCACAAAAATATTTCTGTAATATAACATGCACTGTATTCCAAATTTGAAGCTGTGCAGTCATCGACAGTGTTGAAAAGTTGGACCCAGGTTGTGTTACTTGACGAGATGTGGTTTTAAAATGTAACTTGAGTTGATGCAGGACACTGACACAGTGTATTTGTTACACAGCCTGGTACTAAATTAAATTGTGATCAGATGATTGCAGTGAGATAGCTTGCTATCTGTATTAATCTAGACACCATGGTGAAACAGCCACAGCTAAACGTAATACCTTACTGCTGCAATCAAGTTGTAATCAGTCCTCCATTTCTTTTTTAGGAAACTTCCAGATGCTTTGTTGTCATAGTTGCCTTATCCAAAGAACTTCTTCAATATCATGCCCCCACCTCAAGGCTGGGACAGACATGCAAAAGCAGAGTCTTTTCAATCAATGACCATCATTACCAGACTGAGAAGGATGCAGATGAAATCTGTGAAGAAGTAACCAAATAATAAACCATTAATAAGACCTACTTGCAAATATGCTTCCCCCAAAAAAAAAAAAACACTTACCTTCATTGGCTTGAGGTATTCCATTTCCAATTTCAACGCCAAAATTTCTATCAAGCACTGGAGTTTGTACACCAACAGTATGTGACCTGTGATACAAAACAATACAATGAGGTGTGTGTGTGTGTGTGTGTGTGTGTGTGTGTATGTATGTATGTGTGTGTATATATGTATGTGTGTGTATATAGATATATATAGAGATATAGATATATATAGAGAGAGATATATGTGTGTGTATATATATATATATGTAAGTATGTACTGTATGTATGTATGTATATTACCTCCCACCTAGAAAATATATATATATATATATATATATATATATATATATATATATATAATGTATTTTCTAGGTGGGGGTTGCATACATACATACATACACACACACACACACACACACACACACACACACATATATATATACTTTAGTGTACACACAAAGGGCATCCTTCCATCCGGTTGAGGCGATTGCATCGCATTCAAAGGAATCGCAGCACACTTTGGACCAGCAACAGTTCTCTCTCGGTCATCATTTCTGACGGACCACTGAATGGATTCATGTTATGTTATCCTTCCTTCACACGGTTTGGCAAGACACTGTGCATCATGACATCACCTCACGGAGTATGTAAATTTTCTGGACACGAGACAGTTGCATTTTGGGGATGCAGAAAATTTCTGGGGACTCTGTGTGACCACTGCATGCATGAGTAACTGTGCAATAAATTCTGGGACTTTGCATGTGGTGTACGCTCCCATTTCACTTCATCAGCACTTGGGAATTTTCTGGACACAAGACAGTTGCATTTTGTGTGTTGTGCTTGTGAGCACATAATGTCATACTTAAATTATGAATTAAAGTAGCAGTGCATAATGTGGTGAACATTTTGACCTATACCTCTTTGTGTTATTTTAGATTGCCAGTCACTAGTTACCTCTGACTTGTAGTGATACCCTTCTTTTCACAATTTGTGTCTGCTTTTACTACTTTTCTCATAGTCTGAGAAAATAAAAGGAGCACGCCTTTAATATGGCTCTGACCAGGTTTTCATCACTATTTGCAGCTACTTTTGAACAAATATTGTTCTGTGAGGTCATAAACACTGCCTGCTGCATAATTGTTAATTTTACAACAGAAGTAATATATAAACAACTGATGGAGAAAACAGCGGAAAATACTGACTAAGACCTGATCCACACTGTATTAAAAGGAGTGCTCCTTTTATTTCAGACATGAAAAAGTACTAAAGCAGACTCAAATACTGGAAAGAATGGTATCATACAAGTCAGGAGGTAAGTAAAGGACAATATAAAATAACATAAAAAGGTATAGGTCAAAATTTTCACCAGATTGTTGCACTGCTGCTTTAATGTCTATTTCAAAAAGTAATATTTCTGGAACTTCAGTAATGTTTACTTTGTGTTGGGACTCGCGAGTGTTTCACAAAAAGCAGGACTGAGCAGTGCAAGTATGTTGTGCTAAACTGCATGTGTGCCATCAGTGTTCTTTCCTCAGGTGGAGAGCATTGTCTAGCTTCAGGCAAACATATATATGGTGTGACTTGTTGCAGTATGTGAAAGAATAAAGATAAGAAAGAATAGGTGGTATATTTTATTTGTACCATCAGCACTAGTGGAATAAGTGATATATTTTTCAGAGGTATCGGGTCACTGTGCACCCCAGTGACTCACAGTGCACACATGACTTCATGGAGAGCATAGCACAAAACACATGCTCTCCTAAAAGGTGCACTCTGGCCAGACACCTCTGAGAAAATATATCACTTAGTCCGCTTTGTGATGATGGTGACAATAAAATATACGTTATTCTTATCTCTATTCTTTATACCATAAACACTGCAACAAGTCAGCTATATACTGTATATGTTTGCAAGAAGCTTTCACAATGTCTGATGTCACACACACACACACACACACACACACACATGAAACAACACTGACTGCACACATGCAATTTAGTACATCATACATGCACTGCAGCACACCTGCTTTTCCACAACCACTCCACAACAGAAAGTAAACATTACTGAGGCACTGGATTATAATAACAGGGCAACAAGGAGCATGTATGTCTGTATGTGTATGATATATATAAGGGAAGCAGTCCACAACAGGCTTTCTGCCCTTTAAGCTTCCTTCGGTTAAGCCTTTTAAGTATGTTGTGGATTTTTCTTGTGCCACATACTTCATTTTAATAAAGAAAAGTCAGCAACCCAGGAGTGGCAGACACTATGGGGCTCCATTATGTGTAGGTGGGATGCACCATGCGCTTCAATATTTTGTATTGAAGTGCATGGTGCATCGCCGCTGCACCTTTACACATAATGGAGCCCCCATAGTGTCCGCCATACATCCAGGTCACTTACTATTCTTTATTGTAAAAAAAATGTTGCAGCGTGAGAAAATGCTGCAACATACTTAAAAGGCTTAACTATGGGGTGAGCCTTGCAGGGGCAGGAGCTTCTGTTGCTGACTGCTTCCTTTAAACTAATACTGTGGCCTTCCCTCTGTCTGTTAAACATAAACAAAAGACAAAACACTACAGCAGTGGGGAGTTCTGAAAAAAGCTAATGGGGATCCCTGATGTTCTAGCAGCAGATGGAGCACTGGCACAATCTGTAGCTGGTGTTGCTCTATCTGCTGCTGGACAGCACCAACCCTCTCATTATTTTCTTTCACCATGGCCCACAAAATGCTATTTCTGCCTGAGTTGCAGGCATTGTGGGGTCCACTGTTGGGGGAACCAGGTAGTGGAGGTGGTGAGGTGGTGCTGGCGCAGTGGTGGGGGTAGTGGTGGAGCAGTTGCTGGTGTGGCCCTCCTCCTCCTACTGCAGCAATGCACAACAGCAGCACCTCTGCCACTGCCACAGAAGTGCCAGCAGGTGGAGGCCTGGTCTGTTTGGTAGTAGCCTGCCACCCACCTTGTGGTGGTTCAACATATGTGTGCACTGGCTTCCAGTCCCCAGCTGTGTCTCCTGGGGCCACGGTGCACCTGCACACCACAAAGAAGACACACCACAAGGCTGCTGTCCTCCCTGACACAGTTGAAAACTGCCAAACTGGGAGCTGCAGGGGACCAGGACAGGAGGGCAGATGCAGTGCCTTCAGCATGGTCATGCACCTGGGACTCCACCTGCTGCTGTGGAATTGCAGCTGCTGGAGCTCCTGCAGCTGCTTCTGGTGGTGGTGGTCGCAGCGGACTTGGTGGACATGGCGGCACTGGTGGTGCTTGCTCGGAGGGGGAGGCAGGACCAAAGAGTCTGGAGCGGTCTAATGCCACCCGGCCATGACTCCCACACCCGCGCGCAGACTACTCCTCCGGCCATGGGCCACATACCGTCCCTGGTCCATCGCACAGTAAACACTCCTTCCCTCTCTGACAACAAGCGACTTCACACACACACTCACACAACACAGGCACACACACACCACAACTTATAAAACAAAGAAATCAGGTCACCAAAAAGAACTGACAAAACAGTACAAAAAACAAAGAATTAACTTTTAAAAAGTTTTTGGGTTTTAGAATTTGCTCAAGAAAGAAACTTGTTAACACGAACTCTCCTCTCCTACAAAATGCTTCCTTTCTCTACCTCTGCGAAGGAGAAAGGAAAGTATCTGCTTGTGTGACTCACGTCCTTCCTACCTGGCTAAAGCATGTGAGTTACAGTACTGTAAGCCATGTGATGTGTGGGGGCTGCTATATTGTCATTCCACCTTACTTTGCGTTAAGGCAGAATAACAACGTGAAGTCATAATAACAAAGCCAAGTGAGCACTTTCAATGGCCACTTTGTGAAGCATTATGATAACACAGTGGCCACTTGTGCTCGCTTCGCCGGTGGTTTAATTTCACTGCATCTCTATCTACAACGCCAGTTCAACTAATATTTGTCGAACGATGTTACAGCGATGGATTTATGCCAACTGCAATTGTGGTTGGTATAAATCATTCAAAAGCACTGTTTCTTTGGGGGCTTTGCCCCCAAACCCCCATGCAGGGGGATCTGCCCTCACACCCTCTGTAATGAATATAATCAACTCTGAGTCAGAGTTAATTTGGGAGGGGGAAGACTCCAAGAAAACAATGCCGGGTCCTACAGTGACATTACAGTGACCCGTTACTGTACTGTCGTCGTGGTAGAGGTGTCGGTGTTCGATCGGCATATGTTACTGGATAAACCAGTTAATCTGGATAATGTGTACTTTCCACCTCTTTTGGATAGGAGGGTTCTCCAGGTTTTCTTAAACATATTGCTTTTTATCAGTAGGGCAATTAATTATGGATGGGGTTAGTAATCTGATCATTTCACAAGAAATGGATACTACTAACCAAATAGCATTCCAATACATGGCTTCCCAAAAGTATTTCTAAAAGACCGTAGATCACTTACTGGAGGTATATTGATATTTGGCATCAGTTATTGTTGATGGGCAAGGCCTACACACAGCTCACCGTGGCATGGAAGTAAAGCTTGACTGGATTATTTTTTACCACCTACAGGCACTTTTACACAGTTCAAGATTTGGAAAATGGTCCACAGTTGCTATCACTGTCATCTACTATATCTGAAATTAAATCTGGACCAATGCTATAGCAATACCGTTTGGAGACTAAATAAGTCTCTGCTACATGAGGAAGATTTGAGAACACAATTCACAGAAAAAATACAACAAATGTTGCAGGAGAATGAGGTCCAGACATTTCTGCCCCTATATGTTTGGACACACTGCAAACTGTTCACTGGGGAGAACTAATCTACTCCACCCATAAGAAAAACAAAGGAACAAAAACTAGAGTGCCTTAGTAATACCCTCACCGTGCTTAGATGTTATCCTTTCCAGGGGTGAGGTAGTAGACTTCAAAATAGATGAGTGAAGCACAGAAACATAGACTATGATGGCAGAAAAGACCAGAGGTCCATCCAGTTTGCCCATACTCCCTATAATCCCTGGAACCTGTTGTTTCTCCAGGGTACTAACCCCTGTCCTATCCCCCATTTTCCATCCTGGTCTTGTCGCCCTGGGCAACCACCATTCCTTCACTCTATCCCATGCCTGCTTGAGTCCCTGACTGTGTTTGCACCCACCACCTTGATCGACAGACTGTTCCAAGGTTCCACCACCCTTTTGTAAAGAAGTACTTCTCACATCCTTCCTGAACCTCCTCCCAATTTCCACTTGTGATCCGAGTTAGTATTCAGGCTAAATACCTCCACAGTTTACCTTGCTAATTCCTTTAAGGAACATGGAGTCTCCATTATATCCCCTCTGGTTTCCAGTGAATACATATTTAGTGCCTTGCTGGCCCTGAATCATTTTGTTACTCTGTGCTGCACTGTTTACAACCTATCCCTGTCCTTTCTGAGGTGAGGCTCCAGAACTGGACACAGTACTACAGGTGAGGCCTCACCAGGGATCTGTATCGAGAAATATTACCTATTTTCTTCTATCAGTACCCTCCTGATATAATACATCACAGCATCTTGTTAGCCTTGCTGTAGGCCTTATTGCACTGGCTTGTTTAAGGGAGCTACTGATGAAGTGAAGACTCGGATTCAGCACATACTAAATACCAAAGCTAAACAGGCCTTGCAGTTCCTTAAACAGTCTTACTACAATGGGTTTCCCAAGATATGAGGCTACTAACCAGTCACTTAAAACTGTAGAACTGTAACACCATTCTG
The DNA here is from genome assembly GCA_016271365.2 of Neoceratodus forsteri. NCBI lineage: Eukaryota > Metazoa > Chordata > Ceratodontiformes > Ceratodontidae > Neoceratodus > Neoceratodus forsteri. The sequence goes on from CM028137.1 coordinate 327,525,107, forward strand.
CTCCAGTTTCGGGATCCCCAAATGATACAGTTGGTTCATAGTAGCATGATAATTATGGAGATTATGCAGAACTATTATCAGGGCCTGTACACAGAATCTGAAGATGGACGGTACTCACATAGAGGTCTATCTGACATGTCTCTCACTGCCAAGCCTAACAACATCCTAGCAAATGCAGTTGTCAGCCATTATTAGTGTATAGGGAGGTATACATGGCACTTAAGACAGCCAAATCACATATAGGTAAATGTCTGGTCTTGGGAACAATTGATACCCCCTGCTGAAAATTTTTCTTGCTGTGCAGAAGGGTACTAAACCACCACCTACTTGGTATTATGCCATGATTTCTGCTATACTCAAGCCAGGTAAAGATCCTTGGTCTCCCTTTCCTATAGACTGATTTCCATTCTCATTGCAGAGTATAAACTCTATATGTCCATTTGGGCTGCCCAGCTTGATTGTCTCCTTCCCTTTGTAATACATAGGGACCCAAGAGAGCTTTATCCTCCAGAGACAGCAGTGGATAACATCCGCTGCACCCTCCACCTCCTACATTATATAGAACAGTGTTCTATCCCTGGAGTAGTGCTCAGCCTTGCTGCAGAGAAGGCATTTGACAGGCGGTCCTGAGCATTGCTCTCTGGCACCCTGTCAAACTTTGGTTTCCACTCCTTTTCTGCAATAGTTGTAAAGTATATATCATGCCCCAGAGGAGTACATGTGGATAATGGCTCCTGTTCAACTCCAATAATTCTATCCTGGGGAAAAGAACAAAGTCTGCTGCACTTGGGCAAAGCAAGAAACAGTCGGCTCACCATTTGCTCGTGGCAGTAGCTCGGATAGCTGCAGCTGGTGTGTTTATTTTCTATCTGTGGAGTTAGTTTGTCAGATCTGTATGCTGTGTGTACTGACTTTTTCACTGATGCACCTAGACATTACAAGCTACCATAAACAGAAAATGATGTGTCAACTGTTTCTTGTTTTTTCCTTGAGTGAAAAAGACTTTGCTCCTTTGAATGTGTTTGGGGTTGGTTGCCCTTATGAGTTTGCACCAGCCCTGCATCACTGGAATTGTGGCACAATCCTTTTTTTTTTTTTCACTTACTGTTTATATGCCTACTTTCTCACCTTGCTCCCCTCAGGGACTCCCTAGGCATCTGTCGAGGCTGTGCCAGAGATCGGTGGGCTTTACACTCCTGCCTGTGTCCTCCTTTCTTCATCCTCGGATTACCTCCTGAGCGGGGTGAAGAGGGAGGCCCAGACCCTCCATCCAACATCCAATGGTGGCAGACACATTACAGAGCTTTCTCCTCTGATCCCCAGTCACAGATGCTGGGGCCCATCTCCAGGAGCTGAAGTGGGTATTTTACCATTTTCTCGGACGTGACATGCGCCTGGCGTCAGGGTGTAACCACCAACATCCATCATGTCCTCCTTCTTCTACATGTGGCAAGGTGCATGTTGTGCCTCAGGTCTCCCCTGGGGCAGTCAAGTGCAGATCTGCTACCCTCTCCCTCCCGGAGAAGGTGAGCAGTCTATGGGATGCTCAGACTTCTCCCCCGACCAGCCTTCTGACTCCCCCGGCTCTGCTCCTGAATCCAGGTCGTTGGCATCACAAGTGGTAGCACTACCACTGTGCTGGCCCCATTGTGGCACAATCTTTCTAGATTTTATTCTGGGGGCATGCCAGGGCTGTCCTCTCTATCCCTTCCTTTGCTCTGTATATTGAATCACTGGCATAAGAAATTTGTAACCATGAGGGCATAGACGGGTCCCTCTAGATGGAGAGAGATTTAATATTACACTATATGCAGATGATGCATTAGTCACACTTCTGTCCCCCGAAAGTTCAATCCTAGTGGCCTGGCAAGAGGTGCAGGACTAGCGAGTTTCCATCTTAACATTTGAAGACAGATCTATTGGCCTTCAGTTTAAAACCGCTTCAGTATTTAAAACATGCTTATCTATTTAGGTGGAATAAGACTGTGGTGAAATATTTAAATATTAACATACCACTAGATCTGGAAAACCTAGAGCTTTTGAATTTTGAACCATTGATGCAACAATTAACTTTGGATGTGGCCAAATGGTCTCAACTTTCATTGAGTTTCTTTCAAAGAATCAAATCAGTTCAGATGAATGTCCTGTTAGGTCCTGTATCTTCTACAGATGCTAATGATACTCCTGTGTACTACTTTTGATCCTGGGATAAATTAATTTCTGCATATGTATGAAGAAGGCCACGTCCTAGGGTATGCTTTTCCACATTACAACTCCCAGTCTCACAGGGTGGGCCTCCCAAATCTGTGGGACTATTCAATGGCTAGCCATCACAAAATAATACACCTTTGGCTTCTTTCCATTTATGTTACCCCAAGGAAACACAGAAATGGTTTTAAATGATTTATTTAATCTAAACCAAGGTTTATTCTCCCATTGACCCAGTTTGTTCTCCCACGCCCCAGCAATTTACAGGTTCATCACACTTCCATTTCATGGCACCTACAGTACCTTAACACCGTGGAAAACCTTCCACAAGATCCTGTTGGTAGCTGGGTTATGGTGTTATTGTAGTCAGGCAAAGGATAACGATTTCCTCATGTACATATGGATGAACGGATGCAGCATTTAGAGATGCCATTCACTGGTAGTTAGAAAACTGATTCCAATGAATGTACATACAAAGAGTAATCCCTTTCCACGACCTTCAACAAAACATGGCTTAACCAACTGGGAGCATTTTCTCTGGTTGCAGGCGCATTCATTCTTACTTCATGCTGGATGGGGAGGTCTATACCTACCTGTGTCCTTTTGATTTGCGTGTTCTGATGGTCATCTTAATTTGGACACCCTGGGACCGTATTATCAGGCACATTTATAGGGAACTGCAGGAACTAAGTGGGGTGCCATCCATTATATCTTAAATAGGTGGAACAAGGAGCTGGGGTCTTTAATGGAGTCTGCAGCCGGGACAAATTGCAAACTCCGCCATTAAAATTATTAATGCCACATAATGGTGTGAGTTTAAGGGAAATGTTGTATACCTTTTATTCAGACTCTACACATATAGGCATAGTACATGGGCTGAGACTACACACATTTGCTGAAGGCTCTATGGATGGGAACATGTAGACCACACCCATATATTCTGTAACTGTGATAAATTACAGCAGTTGTGGCTAGACCTGAGGGCCAGTTTCTTCAGTTATCCTTTGATCCAGCCTTACTTTTTGCCAGTATGGTCCTACTGACTATACCCCAAAAATGTTTGCCTGGGTTCAAAACACTTAGGTCCTGTACTAATTTTGGTAGCCAAGAAGGCTATTGTCAGAATATGACTGCTGGGCCATACACCTCGGTCCCAGTAGTGGATGACAGTTTCCTAAATGTACTCCATGGAGAGAATTACCATTATCTTAGGGACCAGGAGGATACCTTTCATACGCAATGGCAGCTGTGGGTGCTTTATATAATGCATCATGATGAAACTTTGATCCCATAGAAATAAGAATGCTGACATTTTAACACTATTAGGTTAAGCTTACTCAACGCTGAGTGTGATTAGTTAGTCTACAAATAATGTTCTGCTGGAAAGCATAAATGATTACTGTATTTGGTAGTAATTGTAAATCTGCCTTGCTGGTCATCTGTCTGAACTGTAACATCTGTCAACCACATTATGTATGCGAGACTCAACTGTGTTGTTTTTATTCCTTTTGTTGTATAATACCAATAAATTTCTAATTTAAAAAGAAAACAGTAATAATAGGAAATTATATTCTTTTAAATGCTAGAAATCTGGGAAGCAAAATGAATGAACTAATAGCATACCTTAACTAGGGATGGGCTACCTGTCAAGTAGCTGGAGCGGGTAGGCAGGGTATTGGTGTTTTTTGCCAGGGTAGGGTAGTTTGGGCAATTTACTACCCTACCTGACATGACAGTGTACTTTATGGGTCGGGTACTGTTGACACAGGTAATGGGTATTTTATAAACCGGCATTACAGTCAGCCTGTAGCGGTCCTGGGACTCTTCCAAAGTTGTGAATCGGGCATAAAAGGGCAGCTTGTGGGTGCTCACAAGCAGAAAGGAGCACATGACACTGGCCTGGCAATCCGATTGGTCAGAGCTGGTGTCTGTGCTTTGTGTCTGCTGTAAGTGTGCAGATAGAATCAGAGTTTGTTGGGAGAGAAATTAATCGGCTCTTGGTCTGCAGTCATGGCAAAACAAATAAAAAAAAATGTTTTAAAACTTAAGAAAAAAAGTCCACAAAGGAGCAAGGGGTTGGGGACTGAATGGGGAATAATTGGGGATCATCCAATGTAGTGCTCGGATCCAGGAAAGAAGGGGAAGGGGAGGCATTTATTTCTGTCAGCAGCTGTGAAATCCATTTAGGCTGTATTATACACTGTCTGTTAGGTGCCCCGAGCCCTGTCTGTGACATAGCTACTCTGTGTGTCTCTGCAGTATAGTGAAAGACATTTAGGCTATATTACACAGTGTCTGTTAGGTGCCCTGAGCCATGTCTGTGACATAGCTACTCTGTGTATCTGCAGTATAGTAAAGCTATTTAGGCTGTATTACACTGTGTGTTAGTCTGTTCAGTGTCTTGAGCCCTGTCATAGTTACACTGTGTGTGATGTGTCTCTGCAGCATATCGAAAGCCATTTAGGCTGTATTATGTTGTCTGTTAGCCTGTTAGGTGTCCCGAGCCCTGACATAGCTACACTGTGTGTGACGCCTCTCTGCAGCATAGCCGAAGCCATTTAGGCTGTATTACACTGTTTGTTAGCTGGTTAGGTGCCCCGAGCCCCTGTCATAGCTACACTGTGTGACGCCTTTCTGCAGCATAGCGAAAGTCGTGGCTGTGTCTACTATGTCTCATATTTCCTAGTCTAAGTCTGCTAAAAGGAAGAAGTGTTGCTGCACATGCAGTGGAAAATGATGTGGACAATATGAATCCTAGCACTAACGAAGAACATAGCAACAATAATAACATCACCAGAACTGGCATCAAATGTCTCCTGAACCAAAAAGCATGTTAGCAATGAAATTATAGTAGAGTTTCAGAAAGAAATGACAGGAGTTACTCATAGAAGTACTAAACATTTTGCCACATGTGCCAGGGATACATCCAGCTGCTGAAGCAGTATGCAAGTGTAACCCTCCTACAAATAGGGTTCCTGTAATGTCTTCCTGGACTGCTGTCAGGATGGTGTCCTGTGTCCAGTAGTTCTAACTGTCTGCTTGAGAGTGATCCAGTAAGCCTCCATGCCTGTCTCTTTAAGACCGCAGCTGTGCTGTGTTAGAAATTAGTCTGGGATGGGTCCGAGTGATTTAAGGCTCACAACCATCCAGACAGTCTATATTTCTGCTCCATTCTGCAGTCGCCATTTGCGCAGAGGGAGCTCTGTTAGGAAAGTGATTACTGTTTATCTGCTATAATAATACTAGTAATATAGGAGTTTGTCTAACTTGCTTTCCATTGCAGCTTGAACTTTGCATAACAGCCACCATTTTGGTTCTGGACTGCCAGTGTTGGACCAATCAAACCTCAGGGGACCTAAAATGGAGACTGTCCCCAGAGGTCTTGTGGGACTGATATTCTGTCTGTAGGAATTACAGTTTTGGTATTTGGCACCTAAATGGACCTGGAGGGGAGCTCGTTCTGTGACAGTTTCTCAGCCAACCAAACCTTTTGGATTACTGGAAATCCCAGAACTGCTGAAGCAGTGTCAGTCGAGAGTTGGAGTTTGAGAGGAAGCGGCTCGAGCCATCGAGCAACTGCTCCTGCTTGGATCCTAAGGAGAATCAGCAGGAAGGCTCTGCTGGCCTGCCTGTCACATCTTCTAGTGTGAAGTATTGCCTTGAGTGTGAAAGTCGAACTTCCGATTACCAGATCGAGACCTATATCTGAAGAGAGAGTGTATCAGTGCTACTTGAGAGTGGAACAAGACTTGCTCCAGAAGCGATCGCCCGCCTGGTACTGAAGTGAAGCCTCAGGTCGAAATGTTTACAAGAGAGAAGCTGCAATTTGCAAACAGACTTTATCCAAACTGTGGCAAACTACTTTAAGTGTTATAAATGTGCAGAATGTGTTTCGTGGGTCGCGATTTGATGCCTCACGGTGAGTTCTGTTATGCTAACTGGAGGCTATTCCAGCACTTCATTATGGACTTCATCTGAACTTCCTTCCCTGCCATCTCTCAGCCTAGGCTGCTGCTCCTGATTCAGAGACATTCTCGGTGAAAGACCCTGTCGGATTCGGACCCTGCTCAACACCACTGAACAGGTAGCGAGCACCAGGAGTTGAGTTGTATAGGCCCTTCTTCCCTGGCAATCCAGTACAATACCACGAGTCTTCATCTCACCTGTCCTGCATCCTGGTCTGGGTAGCATGAGTACAAAACAAGGTAGCTCCTGCAACAAAAGCTACAATTATCTGTGTGTCATCTGATTATCTTGTTTTTGGGTTTATTGTAATGGACTGAGCCATCCGCCGGGATTACAAATATTTGGGTTGAGTGCATGTTAATTGTTTTCCTTCCTAAGGGCCCAACAACAGCTGCAATGCTAGCCTATCCCAGGCAAAGCCTGCTAGCCTGTTTAACATTCTGTGTACCCAGGGTTGTGGGATTGTGTCAGAGGGACTTACAGTGCATGCTTAATCAACCTGAATTTAATCAGAACTGCCAATCACTTGCTAGATTTACACCCCACCCTTGTTCACATCCCCTGAATAAATCATATTGTGGTTTTCACTTTTAACCTGGCAAGTGTGTACCTTCTTGGTGGGGATACAGTACTGCTGTTGTATTGGTGCATCACTGGTCTTATTTTCCTGGGGTCTCAGGGCAGTTGCAGAAGATTCAGCCCTGGTGGGAAGTGCAAGGAGTTTGATCATATTATTATGGTCATATGGTAAATGTGAATGTTCTGTTGCTGAACTGTTTAGGCCACTAGATGGGTTGGTGGGTGGTTATAGTATCCCAGAGGCTATACCAACAGCAGCTACGCTACCCAAACAATTCCTCCGGTGGAGACACCTGTTCACCGAGCTCAGGCCCTCAACCTGTGCATGACCTCGCAGGCAGGGGTAGTAGCTCATAGGATAGTGTCACCTATGGGTTACAAAGGACAAGGAGGCATCCTTCTCAAATATAACCTCAGATGCTGAGGTAGCGAATGCTGATAAAGATGGCAGTGATAATGGGGACTGGCAATGGGACAGTCCAGCTTATGTCCCACATGATGACAATGGCACTTCCAGTTCTTCTGAATCTTGTATGGCGAGGTCTGTAGTTTCAATGAGGGGTAGGAGAGGATGCCGCTGTAAGGCATGAGAGGCAAGTGCAGAAAAAAATCATATGCAAAACATAAGAATAAGAAGATGAGCATGAATGAGAACTATTCATGTTAACAAGGACAACATAACAGTGTAGGTTTCCTTCAGGTCCCTTGACTGCAAGAAATAGTGCCAGGCACTATGGTACAAAGCACAAAATGTAAATCTTAGTGTGGAATTTATTTTGTATTTATTTATTTATTTATTAAACTCTAGGATTATAAGTACCTTTGAGCAGGATCTGCTCATTTACAAAGGTTCCACGTCAAAGGAAGGGGAAACGTACAAACAGAGGTTGGAAATGGTATACAGTCTAACCAATGGTATATAATCAAAGCAATAGTATACAATCAAAACACAGGCATGTTTGACATAGTTTAACAATTGTAACACACTTGAAAATAAAAGGTGTTACTAAAGACAACTTAATATTGGCAGCTAGATGAGGTGAACAGAGGAAGGAATTAAGAAGCATCTGGACTTTCAGTGGAGATAGTGAAGAAGGGGAAGGAAAATAGGCCAGCTGTGGGCCGTTGTCAAGAGGGGAGGTAGTCTAGGACAGTGGAATATGGGCATTAGTCAAAGGGTTGGGAGGGGGGACTAGGAGGGAATGAGATAATAGGTTTGTGGGTAGGCATAGGAGTGTGGGGGATGGATAAAAGGGTAACCAAGAGAAACAGGAGTCATAGAGGTAGTGTTCAGGACGGAGGCGGGTTACAAGTTTTGAGCAATTAGGTGGTGGTTGGATCAGGTTTTAGGAGAAGCAATCACATTGAGTGGTAGAGGTGAGGTAATCATGAGATTCCATTTAAAGGGTCCACGACCCTGCAGACAACTCTCGGGCTGTATGCAGTCTGTGCAAAAGAGTGTCAGCTGTGGTAGCAAAGTGGAACATTTTGGAACATCAGTTATCATAGAATCATAGAAACTTGGTGCCAGAAAAGGACCCACCGGTCCATCCAGTCTGGCCCTTTCACCCCATTACTCTTCTCTCCCCTCTGGAACCTTTCTCCCCTGCTATAAAGCCCCATATGACTGTCCCATTCTCACTTGAATTCTCCACCACTGCAGCCCCACTCTCCTGGAAGCTTGTTCCATGCTTCCACAACCTCACATTGCCTCTGTATCTTCCTTCCTGAAGTCTTGGGCTATGCCCTCTAGTTACAGCCCCTCCTTCCTTTTAAGCAAACACCCTTCCTTTCACTTTGTTGATACCCTGACATATTTAAAAGTTTCAGTCATGTCCCTCTCTCTTCTAGTCTCCAGCGTGTACAGATCCAGTTCCTCACATCTCTGCTCATATGTCTTTCCCTGCATATCCTGCACCATCCTGGTTGCCCTTCTCTGAACCCTCTCAATCCCTTCTATGTCTTTTTAGATGTGGTTTCCAGAACTGGACTCCGTACTCCAGGTGCGGTCTTACCATGGCTTTGTAGAGGGCATCAATACTCCCTTCTACTAGTAATGCCCCTGCCAATGCATGCCAACATCCCGCTGGTCTTCCCGCCACCCTGCTGCATTGGTACCCACCTTGCGGTTACATGATACTACAATCCCCAGATCCCTTTCCTGCTCTGTATCTTTGATATCCTCCCCACCAAGGGTGTATCTTGCGTTGTAGTTTCTCTCTCGGTGCATCACAGCACACTTTTGGCATTGAACTTCAGTTGCCATGTCTCTTTCCCTCCTTCCAGGGTCTTCAGGTCCTGCCTCATGTCCTCCACCCCCCATGCGGTGTCCACCCAATTGCAGATTTTCATTATCAGCAGACAGGCACACCCTTCCCTCAGCACCTCCGCTTATATTGCTGATTAAAAGGAGGGTCCCAGCACTGATCCCTGGTGCACCCTCTGTCCACCCCCCATCATGAGTACTCCCTGTTTATCACTACTCTGGCTTCTTCCCACCAACTAGTTCTCCACCTACCTGGTTATTTTCCCACTTACCCCTACACTTTCCAGCTTGCTCACCAACCTTCTGTGGGGGACGGTGTCAAAGGCCTTACTGAAGTCCAGATAGGCTACGCCCGGTCGACCGCCTGCATCACCCAATCAAAGAACTCAATCAAATTCATCTGGCATGACTTCCTTTCATGAGGCCATGTTGTCTGTCATCCTGCAAGCCACAATCCTCCAGGTAGTCCACCACCCTCTCCTTTATGAGTGCCTCCATGACCTTCCCCACCACTGAGGTGAGGCTGACCTCCCTACTACTGCTTTGTGCAGCAGCACCACATGTACCCTCTTCCAGTCCTATGGCACCTCCCTGAATCCAGAGACAAGTTGAATAGCCTCGCCAGAGGGCAGCCATTTCTCCCCAGCTCCTGGATCACCCTCTGGTGCAGCCCATCTGGTCCCATTGCTTTATCCACCTCCAACCTGTCTAGTTTCTCCATTACTCTTTCTACACTGAACGGGCTCAGATCCACCCCTTTGTGCTCATCCCCTTCCCTAAGCTTGGGCCCCTGCCTCCTCCTCTAAATACCGAGCAAAAGTACTTGTTCAGCTCTTCTGCTTTTTCATAGTCCCCTACCAACTGTATCCTCCCTCCGCCTCTGCTCTTGCATCCCCTGCCTTGCCTTTCTTTTCCCCACATATCTAAAAATGTTTTGTCCCCCTTTGGCCTGCTTAGCTATTTTCTCCTCAGTGACCACCTTTGCCCTCCTTAGCTTCTGCCCTGCTAGTCTCTTCTCCCTTAAGCCTCCTGTCTGCTTCTCTGTGTTCTCTTATATTTCTGAAAGCCCTCCTCCTGTCCCCGACCACTCACACATCCCTTGAAAACCAAAGTGGTTCCTCCTTTATTTGTCTCTCACCTTCTTTATGCACATTTGCATGGCTTTCAGCACCCCACTTTAATAGCTTCCTCATAACTCCTCCACATCCCTTTTATTTTCTCTTCCTGCCATCTCTTCCTCACTGTCCTTCTCATCCTGTGGAACTCCATGCTCCTGAAGTCCATAACTTGTGTGGTTCAGTTTGTCTCCTCCCTGTCCTTACCCTAAACCTTATTGTCCTGTGGTCACTGGTGCCCAGTACGCCTCCCATCTCCACCTCCACATGCTCCCCATTTGTCACGACCACGCTCAGCAGGTTGTTGCCCCTGTTGGCTCCCTGACTAGCTTCTGCAAGAATACCCCTGCAACGCCTCTAGTATTTCCTGCTTCTAGCAGATACTGCATCTGGGATGCTCCAGTCCATGTCCGGGAGGTTTAGGTCCCCACCACTAGTAATTTCCTTTGAGAGCCATCCGCATGACCGTCTGCATCAGCTGTCTGTTCCTTTCCTCCCCTGCATAAGCATTGTCTGTATACCATCTCCAGTCGCAAGGATTCCCTGTCCTTTTGTCCAGTGTTACCACAGGAGCTCTGACCCCTGTCTTCCTCCTGCCCTCTGTTACCCTTATATCATCCTTGATGTATGGAGTGACACCCTCCCTTCCTAAACGTCCTGTCCTTTCTAAATAGCCTGTAGCCAGGGATGATGATCTTCCAGGTGTGATGTTCTGTCCACCAAGTCTCACTTATCACAACTATGTCCAAACCTTCTTCCCCTATGTTGGCCACCAAGTCCACTATCTTTTTCCCAAGTTCCTGGCATTGGCTGCTAATCCTTCCACCAAATTCCCTTTCCCCTACCCTTGGACATGTTGGTGTCTTACATTTCATCCTTTCCTGGGAGGCTGAAAGACCCCATCTCGCCTGTCTTTTGGTGTGACTTTTCCCAACCCCTCCTGATATAGTTTAAATTATGTTTTTCTATGTATTCTCCTAATTTGCTTTTCAGTACAGCCATTCCCTCCTCGTTTAGGTGCAGTCTGTCCAAGGCAAATAGGCTCTCATCCTTCCATGTTGATCCACAGTCCCCCACTAACCCATATCCCATCTACCCGCACCATCCGCTAGTCATTGATTAAACTCCTTGATTCTCTGTCTCCTTGCAGTACTCCTTTTGGAACTGGCAACACCTCTGAAAAAGCTTATAGATTGGAAGCACAGACTGTTACAAAACCTAGCAAGCTCCCTGAATCTTGCCTGCACCTCCAATGGACTTTTCCTCCAGATCATTTGTCCCCAGGTGGAACACCAGGTGTGTTTTCCTATCCAGTTGTTTACCCCATGAGGAATATGATGTATTACCTCTAATGCCGTGTAACCCCTACAAATGGGGTTCCTAAAAGGCCTCCTAGGAGCTTTTAGCTTATGTTTCCTTGCCTGCTGGTATCTCGCTTATGTCGTTAGAATGGCACTGTGAGTGCTGGTAGATCCTCCACATACTGTCTCTTTAAGAGCTGTCTGCTTGCAGACATAATTGATGCTTTCCAGGGTGTTGGTGTTTCCCGCTCGAATCCTACCTGAACTGCGGGTAATCGCTTCATTTTGTGATCGCTGAAGGCACAAAGGAGCCCTCTGAAAGATATACCTGTTTCCCTGTAAACATTTAAGACATTAGTAATATTGTAGTTTGTCTAACCTGCTTTTGCTACAACTGGGACTCTGTCGCGTGTTGCCCCTCCATTTTGGACCTAAACTGCTGTGCTGGGCCAATGGAATAAGGAGCTATAAAATGGAGACTGTTTGGACCAACCAGAATTCAGACTCTCCTGGGAGCCGGCTTACAATGGGGATGTATAGCTAGTAATTCTGGGAAGTGAAGTTTTGGACCTTGGTGCCTCTTTGCACCAACTGAGAGAGCTTTGGAGTGATTGACAGCTGAGTCCACCAACTGGACCGAAGTAGTGCCGGAAGAGAATGCTCTGCTCTGCAACTGGGAGGTCAGATCAGTCGTGACCGTGAGGAGAGAAGGAGCTCTGTGCTTCATGTTGTATAGTTTCACACAGGAAGCATGTGAGAGGTCTGAAGTCGGTCTGTTGCCATTGCAAACTTGAGTCGGACTGAATCCGAGGTGACTGAAAGGAAGGAAGGCTGAAAAGTGGAAACCAGGCTCACCCTGTAGAAGACTGGAGAAACTGCTGAATCCTTTTCGCTCTGACAGGAACTGAAGCTGCTGTGTGAACTCCTGGTATTTGCAGTAAGTGCGATCGGGACCCTAAGAGCAGCTGCCTGGTATAGTAATTTCCTTTACATATATATGTTGAATGCTTGTGAGGAATAGCTATTCGGTTCTCTTGCCACCATACGGTGTAAGCTGAAAGTCAACTGAATGTATTCGGACTAAACTGGCCTGCTAATCAAAGCAGTTGGGCCTGGCCCATAGAATCTCATCTCCATGCCTTGTGTATCTAGCAAATCCAGAACAACCATCTGCATCAGGTTCTCAGCTTGGGGTAGTGTGAGTACAAATCAGGGCATCCCCTCGACCTGTTAACAATCACCAGTGTTTCATCTGATTTTCTTTATTTCATTTCCTCAAGGACTGAGCCATCCGGCTCCGGATTACAATTGGTGTACAGGGCCCTTTCCATCTGCACCTGCCAAACAACCCTGGGCAACCGGACCTGGCTAGCCTCCCCCAACCTGGGTACCCAGAGTGTGACTTTTAAGACCCTGTATGAGTGCACAGTACTGTGATTTAATTCTGCCAATCAGCTTGATCTCCTCCAGTGTTTCAATCCTCTAAATAAACCAGATTGGATGTTATTGACTTTAAGCTGTCTGAAGTGTCAGTACCTATATGCAGGCATTGCATTGGTTTGTGTATGTTGATCAACCTTATTTTACAGGGGTCCTTCGAGACGAACTTCAGAATCGGGTCTCGAGGGTAAGTGGTACCTTATGACTGAACCGTGTGTACGCAGTGACATGTGGGCAGTGGTAGTGTAATTTTGTGTATTGTGTGATCATTAGAGGGATTAGAAATGGGTCTCAGTGTTCCAGAGGGCTGTGACCAAACTCGACCAAACCCTGACCTCTGGCTGGAGGCACCCACCATAAAACCTAGGCCCCTCAACCTGTTGGTAGTCCAGCAGGCAGGGTAGTAGCCCTTGGGATAGTGCCACCTGGGGTTACATCTTGGAGGCACCATTGGGATTAGCATCCTCTAGTGGCCACGTGAAGGAATTACTCCATTATGTATTAACTTAAAGGAAACAATGGAGGGAGTATCACGCCCAAGTTAAAACTTGACCCCTTATGTTGATGGTGCACAAATTGATGGGGTAGTGCGAAGCTGAGGAAATCGACTCCCAAAAGGCTGTTCTATTGCTGGATGTCCCTTGGGGATTAAAATGCTGACATTGGGTCCACTGTAGAACATGCTAAGTGTATGGGCAAAGTTGAAGTAAAGGTGCGATTTGCTAACTTATTCGAACAAACACTGCAAGTGCTACTTTCATGCAGTTCCCCATTAGACCTTGAGAAGGTGCCCCTGTGATTTTGCCCAAAGGTGCCCAGAAGGGATGGAGGGTTATTCACGCATTTAGTGGTCTGGCCACCCTGGGTGGGTCCCCAGTACCAATAGCTTTAAAGAAAACTGCTTAAGTTGTTAGCCTCAGAAGGAGAACTGCTCAGGAACTGGTAAAGGTATTAGACCTCTCAGGTGACCACACGCCCCTGCATTCCCCAGGCACATCTCCTGGGTCCCCAAGAGCTCCATACTAGCTACACCCCTATGGTAATTCCCCCATTCAACTGGATTCCTATCTGAGGTTGAGACTTTTCTCGGTGCTGTCCCAGTGCCTACTGGTTTTACCTTTGAGAGTCTATCATTTCTTAACACATTCCATTGATATGGTAATCGCTTCCTCGATTTGAATTTAATTGTTTGTCAATGTTTTTTGACGGCTTAAATATTTTAAAAATTTTATATTAAAATATTAGCCATATCATAAGGATCTTGAATTGTTTTATCACTAAAAATTAGAGGACCTATCTGACATATGGATTTTTCAGTGAGAACATAAGAGAAGAAGGATTTACAGTTAGTTTTCATCCTATTAATTTCACTCCACTTGCATGTGTGCACACAGACACGTATACTACACTGTCAATCAAGTTAATCCACATGAGGATATCCTTTGCCACGGTGCAACACCTATGTAGCCAAGGGAGCTTGCTCCTCTGTAGGATGTCACGGCATGCTGTCAAGGCAAGACAGGCTACATCCACACCTGGGGTGGAGGAAGCAGCCTGTGAGAAAAACAGGGTTAAATCCTACAGCCATCTATGTGATGGCCTAGGATCTGTAGGTCTACTCTTGGCCCTAGTGCCGACTGTCAGTGAATTCTAGGCAACATGATGGACTGCCTCAGGGGAGGATGACCATCCCCTAGGGTCCCTGCCACAGGGATAGACCCATGGGAGATGCCAGGATGTGCTGGGTCCAAAGGAGGACATGGGGCTAAACTGGCCTGATCTGGGTATGTCCCTGTGAACAGGGTATATTCCTAAAAGCCAAGCAGGGCTGGAGAAAAATCTAGAGAAAAAAAGATCCAAAATATGGAAAGTGACATTGAGTCAGTCTGTATGAGATTAAAAAATCTGGGCTTTGGGATCTCCTGTGTGGAACCTGCTATAGACCACCTGATATGAACAAGAAAAGAGATAAAGAAATAATGCAAGAAAGAGGAAGTGTGACTGGGGATATTGTCTTCACTGGTTATTTTAATTTAGGAGATATAACTGTATTATGTCAAGTCCGCACTGTTCGGTAACAGCTAAAATGGAACTTTAGATGGTGATTCTACCTGGATTTCTAAAAGTTCTAAAATTCAATGCAGAATTACTTTCAGGAGGATTTGCCCTAACAAATGCTGTTGAAGGCATTCAAAATGTATCCCTGAGGAGTTGTAACTATTCATTTATATGGAGTCCGAGGTTGTGCACAGATAGCATACTCTGAGGCCTCTGAGTTAGTCCACATAAAATAACAAATGCAATTTCAAAGGGATGAACTTTTAATGTTTTCAATAGAATTTGTTAGAGAAAATCCCTCAAAGTGAATTCTACTTTAAACTTTAGAACATTTTAAAGAAATCCAAGTAACATTGCTGTCCAAAGTTCCATTTTAACTGTTGCAGATGGCGCTTGACTTGATGTGAAACCAATATAAACTGGTCTAACAATACAAGAAATTCATCAAATTCAAAACAAAGCTAGTAGTGTGAGGCAATCCTGGATGCAGTTTTCAGTGACATTGAGGAAAATGTATCCAGTTCTAAAACACTGAACCCTTGGGCACAAGTGACCATGATATGGTTTTATTGAAAATATCCTCTAAATAAAATCAGAGAGAAGGAGCAAAGGAGATATAGAAATGACAAAAAGCACATTTAAGTGGCACCAGAAGGGTAGCAGCACATATGAGTGTAGATTATTGAGCACTTCAATATGGCGACTCAATAATACCGCTCATGTAGTGCGGTAGGGAAAAAGCTCTCAATACCTATAGCGAGTGTAGTGCCGAGGATATGTGCTACCTCACGAGACATAGGATAAAGGAAATTATTTGGCCAAGCCCTGTCAAGCTGGTCTGTGATGTAGCGGCTTGAGCCACTACTCCTGAGCCTGTGGTGCCGGGTTCAGATCCAGTGCAGGTAATATTTTTGCTTCCGGAGAAGTTTCTATATTTTCTAAGTCCCTTCCCTGGAGTTTAGAATCGTTATTTTGAGGGTGCTGGGGCAGAGCCCCACATGAAACAAGAACTGGTGCATATTTTTAGAGGACCATCACTGTTTGCAGCTGTCTCTAACAGGAACTCTCCCTTTGTTGTGGGTGATTCTTTTCTCGCTGTATGAGCAGTGTGATAAGGACTCACCTTATCACGAAACCCACGAGAATTATTTTGCTAAGCTGGAACTGGGAGACTGATTTTAAAGAACTTAACACTGAGTAGAGATGGGAGAAACTGAAACACAACACTGAGGTGTTGGAATGGAAGTTCATCACCTGTTTCAATAACTATGGAAAAAACATCAAAGATCAATTTGGCTTAATTAAAGAGTGAAAAAAGCTATTAAAGCCAAGCATAATGCATTTAGAAAATTCAAATGTACTAGCTTGTTAGAATTAAGAGCTACATCTGTCGCTAAACAAAACTTTTATGAACCAGTAAGCAAAGCCTTGGATTAAAATATACCAGTAATATAGTATATCTTGATATGAGTAAAACTTTTCAGTTTCCCATTCATTACTCATTGAAAATAAAGAAAACTAGAACAAAACTTGCTAATGGAAAGGAGAGAGAAAGTGAGTATCAATGGCATATTCTCCCATTGGGGTAAGGTGACCTGTGGAACCCTACAAGGATCAGTTATGAATCCCCTTCTGCATAACATTTATAAATAATGGATATTGGTACAAAATGTCAAAGCTGGATGGTGACATTCACAAATGATACTAAAAAGACCACAGAGCAGCAGCAATTAATGAACAGATTACCCTCAAAATTATCAAAACCATCTAGTTAGTTGGACTGAAATAAAAAGTACAGTTATAGATGGAAAAAGCAGTTCTAAGGCTGACTGTTGCTTGCACAGTTTCATGATTAAATCAAAAGGTAATAAAAGGGACATAGGTACAGTATCAAGACTGTAGTAAATTTAATTTAAAAATCAGTGTGAATTAGCAACTATGAATTATTTTTATTTTTATTTTTTTAGGGGTAATCTTTTTTCCCCTCCGTCACGCACTGGGACCTGCTCCTCCTTCAAGCACCTAGTACCACCAGCGACCCCTTCCTGCAGTTCCCCAGAGCTGACTACCTCATATTTGCAGCCTTCCTTTGGGTTAGCCTGGCATATCCCTTTGCGGGAGGGTCCTCCTTCGAGAGGGAAGGCACTGGCCAGGGACCCAGCACACTATTTTCTTTCTTTCTTGCCTGGGCGCTGAGGCAGATGCTACTCTGCTGGGATTGCTCGAGGGCATCATCTGGGATGGCCGTCATCCGGCTGTTCCCAGTGCAGTTTCTGCTTTTCTGTGGTGTTCCCTTAGTGCAATCCTCTACTGTGCTCCCGGTCTCACCAGGGGCCACTGCAGAGTGACCATGCATCCCCAACCCACCCCAGGGAGGAGAGCAATCCCATGCACGCTCAATCCTACCCCTTCCCTGCCGACCCCCAGTGCCAGGAGTCCGCTCCGTGTGGTTCGAGGTGTGACGCCCAGCGCCTCAGCCCTCTGCACCACCGGCCGGTATGAACTTTTGTAAAATTTTGGTTGCATTAAAGGAATTTTATAAGAAAGTCAAAAACATTTGTAGGCAAGTTGTACCATTCTCTAGTGTGACTGCATCTGCAGTATTCAGTACAGTTCTGGGCACCATACCATAGAGGGAAAATAACTAGACTGGAAAAAGGACAAAGAAAAGCAACACAGATTACATATAGGCAGTGGTATTTATTTAATTATTGAGCTTGAGTGAAGAAAATAAATCTATTTTCTTTGGAAAGAAAAAGAAGGAGTAGTGATATGAGTTTAGTTTATAAAGCCTTTAGCAATAAATCCATCCATGAAACACTACATTTGCAACCGTGAGAGGTCTACTAAGAACTAGTGGACATTTATTCTATCTTGTTATTGAAAAAGCTCAATACTAAAAAATCAGTTTTTTATGCAGAGGGTGGCTGATACCTGGAACAACAAAGGACTGGATACAAACACACTCAGAAAATAGCAAAATAAAGACGTGGACCAGAAAGCTAGTTGCATACGCTTATTGCAAAACAAACCCAACAAAACAGCAGTATGGGAGCACAGCTCTAACAGCCCTGGTGCTTTTACTTGGGATGAGCCTTCTTTGAGAGGGTGATACCTGGAACAAGCTACCTGAATCAATGGTTACAAGTCTTACATTAGTGACATTCAAACACAACCCAGACAAATACTGTATATGAGTTTTAAATGATACAAAACAAACTGTAGGTAATATAATGGGTTGCAGTGAAATTACACATTGATGATGCCTCACTCTGGGAATAAAGCTTGAGAGCATGCATGTGGTTTGGAGAGCTGAACAGAGATCACACTTTAATCTACATTAATGAGTGATATGATCTATAACTCATGAGTGAAAAGCCACGAGTAAGTCATGAAGGTCTTACCACTCATTTGTGGAGATAGATGTGTTATTCCACTGCAACCCATTATGTATTTGATATATACAACACTATTTTCATTACTGTTTTACTTTGTTTTGGCATACAACTTTCTTTTTCCATTGTAAATTCTCCACTTGATCCATTGTTTCTGTGTTCTATTCCCAGATTCTAAGTGAAAATGACATGTTATAAGTAAAATAACATGTTCTAAGTGAGTAACGTGTTCTATGTGAAATAAAATGATACAGTGTATGGTGGAATGTCATTCTAACTTGAAATTCCACCATACTGAAACGCTGTTCAGCCACACTGTAAACAATGAATGGAATGCTGTACCGACTGTATGTGCAGAACAGCATTCCAGTCATTTAGAATGAAAAGAGTGAGCCGGCTTTGAACCAAACAGAAAACCGCTGCATGGTAAAATGAGTGGAAACACCACTGACAATGGCTGTGGCATTTTTTAACAAGAGCACAATTCTTTAAAATGCAGGATCAACCAGATATAATCAGAAGCAAAATACTTACTAAGTAATTTATTCCTCCAGCTAGTTTGCTCGCTAGTGAGATGTCCGTCGCCATGTTTTTTTTTTGTAAATCCCTCCCACAAAAGAGCAACAACCAATGGGAGCATGTCCTGCCAGCATAGGGATGCTCAATTCCTAGCAGTCACACAACTTATCATAGGAGCAGGCTGTTTCTCCCAAAATACTACATGGGAGTGGACAGTTTCTTTGTACATGAAAAAATATATTTTGATAGCCCAAAATAGTAGTAAAATTATTGGGGGCACCATACACTATATAAATACAGGATGGCAACCCCATGTAGAATCAATGTGTTCTGCCACCTTGGGGTATGATTCCCAAAGACCTCTTGAGCTTTGCTCTCGAGGTTACAGGAAATCATACCTCTGTGGCAGAACACACTGGTTCTGCAAGGTTGCCCATCCAATATTCTCTATGTATTTACCCAGTGTATTCACCCCTGGCTATTGTCATTGAGAAACAGAAGATGATCTCAGTGGGTTCACTGTTAGCCTACTTCTGCCCTATAGTTCTTAGGTTCATACACTATACAGTATGTGTGACTGCCAATGATGATTAATACAAGTAGCTCATAACTAAAGCATTCAATTGCTTTTCACAAATGCCTAGGAGTGCATTAGTAATTTGTGTGCAGTTAGAAGTCATGATACAGTAACCAAAACATTTGCTGACCATCATATTTATGGATAATTCAAACAGTCTGGATAAAGAAACACTTCAACAGTCCCCGTAACAACATAAGCCTGCTGTTGCCTGGAAAGTACACTGGCTGTAGCCAACTCTTATCTTTTTGTGCTTGGTACAAGTTAACACTACAGTACCTAGCACTAAACAATATTCAAATGTTGGAAAAGTGAAATCCTTCCTCAGTGCTCTTACAGAAAAATATTTGTTTCAAAGTCTGAAGTTTAATGTATGCATATCATGTACTTTATTTATTTATAAATTTTGTCTACAAAAGGAACACTAAACTGAGGCTTTTTTCTAGGTATCATTGGGAGATATTTGAAAAGAAAGGGCAGAGCAAATACATGTAAATATAAAACAGATACACATAGGTATACAGTATGTGATGGACTGGTCTGGCATATCAAAATATTTCCATGAGTTGGACTTGCCTCAGTGACCTTAGGAGTGGTGCAACCATGAGTGAGAAGACACTGAGGTCAAGTCCATGAATGGAAATATTTTTGATATGCCAGAGCAGTCCATCACATCACATATACGTATGTATATAATATACACACAATAGGAGTTCTGTCTGAGATATGTAAATTCTTAAAAGAGTAATTTTATCTTTTTGAATATATTTTTGTGACACCCCGGTCAGGTGTGGTGATTGGGTTCACAACCTGCATAGTGGCTGTAGCATGGCACACCTGGTTGAGGGGTGGGTTAATTTTGTCCCCTGTAGTAGAAAAGGTTTGTCCCAAAATAATAAATTGCATGGTGCCTCCACCCAGAGGGAATAAGTGTGCCAGCTTGTATGTAATACTGCCCTCTGGGATGCAGTACCTACCCATCTCCCTACACTGGACAGTACCACCCCTGGAGAACCCAGAACAACCATTACCTTTACCCAACAATAATTCAGTCAATATGCACAAACTGAACACCCACACAGTGATAAATGTAACAAATGAAACTGTTCATTATTTTGGCACACAGGCCCAGACAATGTGGAAAAGATTAGACAGTTACAAGTTACTGTATGCTCAACCTTCTCAGGCAATTCCCTCAAATCCCCACTACATACACACACCTGCCCAAGCAAGGCACATAAGATGGCTACTTTACATAGGGTGTAATAACTTTATCTGATACCAACAGTAAAACTTAAGCACAAGTACAATACTAAACATCAGACTTGGGGTACCCCAGATTTATCACACAGTCCCAGTGCAGACCTGATTATAGAGTTGCTTGGGATGTTGGTGGTGCACAGGGTGGAAAATTCAGCAAGCTTGCATTTTAGCCCTCCAACAGGCCATAGTGTAGTTAGCAAATTTAAAGAGAAATGAAGTTTCAACCAACTTGTTTGATCATTTCAACAAACTGGAAACCCCACTTGTAATCCAAACAGGGAGGACAGCATTCAGCCAGCAATGCCAGCAACACACGTGACTCATGGATGCAGCAGACCAGAAGCAGAAAGGCGGTTCAGAAGGAGCAGGAAGCAGCGACAGGAGCAGAAAAGCAGCCCAGAAGCCTTGAATTTTTTAACAGATGACAGCGGTTCAGCCCTTCTTGTCTCACACCTCTGTGAATACAGCTTTTCTGTATCAACAGTCCTTCTGGCCCAACTCTTCAAATGCAGATCTTACATCTCACATTTCTTTGCTACAAAGCCCTTCTGGCTCAGTTTTCTGGATGCAAAAACACTCCTGGAACTCCTTCTCTGGTCATGGCTCTTGGGAATTTCACCCAGGATACAGCAACTGTGCAAAGGCTTCCTGGTTCTCGAGGAGCCCAGACCCCAGGAGCGACCCTATTGTCCAACTCCTCCAAAGGGATTGAGTACCCTAGCACTTGGGCCCATGTCTGTGGCTCCTTGTTCCCCGATCCACCCCACTTGTTATGAGCTAGCTGGCCCTTACCTAGCTCCAAGGTGTCCTGAACAGGGTTGCAGTCTCTGTCTCTTCTTGTGTCAGTGGGGGTCCATTGATTGAGTCACACTTTCTGGCAGGGTACTCAAGAACTGCTCTCTGGAAGTGGTTGAACCCAGACATAGGTTCACAAGGAAGGAGCCCTGGGGAGGACTACTAGAATCTTCTGGATGAGCCCTGGAGAGGACTCCATAACTCTTCAGGATGAGCCCAGGAGAGGACTTGAGGATGTATGGCCTATCTAGGCCACTCTCTTCCACTCACGGTGCCCTTACTGTCACAATCACTTCAGATCTGATGCTGCCCTTCTGGCACAAACTCTCAGCTCTGTCGGTGCCCTTCTGGCACAATCACTTAGCTCTGATGGTGCCCTTTGGCACTAACACTTAAACTCTCTCTCTCTCTAACAAATTTGAGCCCAGGAGAGAGCCCCAAAACTTTTCTGGAGCGGCCCTGGGAGAACGCATGGAACTACTAGGAGTGGGCCCTGGAGAGGACCCATGGAACTACTGATGAGTAGGCCCTGGGAGGACCCACATGGAGCAGGCCTGGGAAGACCCTAGCTCCTACAACATGGCTGCGCTGCACTGCACTGCTCAGCATCTGAGTTGAACTGCCCCTCCTTCTGGAGGCTCGACTCTTCTTTCTTTCCTTTCCACCTCTAATTGGGCAGACAGGGCTGTCCGTCAGTCCATATGCCCTGTCCTACCCTCTGACTGACTTAAAAAGTCACCAGTCCAACTAGGAGGAACCTCTTGCATCATTCTCCGCAAACCATCGCTTTATCTTGCTGCCCTCTAACTGCTGCATGAACAGTTGAGGGGTCACAAAGGAGGTGGCTCCTGTACCTGAATAGAGCCTTGTGCTCAAAGTCTTTATTTTACTTTTACTTATCTTGCCCCTTAATATGCTATCCCATGGATGGGTTGCAGCCCCTAGGCTGTTATCTGATGGTGGCGTGGAGTGGAATTGGCTCCTATGCTCCCCACTGGGAGCTCTGTTCTCTGCTTCCCTGAAAATGTGGGCAGACTCTGTATGTGGCGGCAGGGTGCCACTCTCTTAAAGGCGCAGCATTCCAAATGTTCCATTCCTTCTTCTCTCCCCAGTGCCTCTGTGCTCTCAATGCCCACTGAAGTCCCTGGGGCCAGAGCACACTAGAGGAGGTACTGTGGCGGCCACCGATGTGGCTTGCAACACTGTTGGTGCTTCCAGCACCAAGCACCTTTGAGCTGGCAAACATCTCACACACTGCGTGCAAAATTGTGTCTTTTTCCTTGACTGCACCTTCAGTCTTGTTTCAGCTTCAGTCCTGGGACCGAGCAATGAGACAGGTGGAATGCTTGAGGCTGGCACATGGGACTCCAGGTAAGCTTCCTCCCCAGAGAGGGTTACATTTTATCAAGGACTCCTTTGCCAAGTTCCATTTAAAATGTTGTCTGACCAAGTTTTTTTTCATGGAATGCTCATCCTAGATTGAGAATTATCTGCATTGGTCAGATGCTGGTGAGAATCAGATGGGCGGTTGGCTGGTTGGTTAGACCTAGTGTATGCTCATTCAGAATGCTGTGGGTAGGCATCAGAGAAGGCTAGAATGTCTGGGCCTAACAAGATTGTGTGTCATCGTGTTCAAAGTCTGGTTTTGAACAGCTCTTGAGTGTTCAGATGGCTACTATTCGAACTTCTCTTCAGTTGCAGCGGTGAGAGAGAGAGTGGCCCAATGCTGGCATGTGAAGGAAGGAGGATGTCATCGATGAATGGTATTGGTGTCTTGTGCAGAGTCTGACACTTGCATAGATGTTTTTCTTTGGATACACTTTTAATGGGGTTCTTTTTAACAGTTTTCTGTTTTTAGTGATATGGATTGCGGACTTCACAATGTAGATTACTTGGTGACTTAAGGGGAACTACCATCATCCTGCTTGCATGGTTGTGCAAATTATGATGCTTAATAAAGATGCCCTTATGAATGACGCTCGGTAAGTGTCTTTTTTGCTAGAAAAAAATTCTCACCTCTGTGTTTGCCTGGTAGCACTTTGCTGGTGATATCCATGTTCTGACATGTGTGCTGATTGGTTCAGCAAAATAACGCTCATGACGGAAGAGCTTTGCCATTTCCCAGTTCTGCAAAGCTCTTCACTGACAGTATTCCGTGGCAAAGGCAGTTATAACGACAACTGTATCAAAGTTTAAAAACCAAAACTTATGAATGAAAATCCCTAACACTTCTCCTTAGGTGACTCATACTGCATTGCAATTGTATAAAAGTTAAGTTGAGCTAGTTTTCTGAAGTGAATCTCTTTTGATCATGCTTTTTGTGTAGCAGGGTGACAGTATAGAATATTGTCAGTTTGATGGGTTAGGTGTTTGATTGTTTGGGTAGCGCGGTTGTTTTGCATCTTTGACAGTATTTTTGAGGGTGTCCTTTACTTATTTAACTATACACATCATATATCAGAAACTGATAGTGTACTACAGTAACACTGTATTAGGGTGGCTTCATTTCAAAGTGTAGAGCCTTTTTTTAGGATCTGTCTTCTGTCTGTCATTCCTACCCTGTAATTTATCTTAGTGTTTCTCCCCTCCCCATTTTGTACATAATATTCCACTGTAGACATAGCAAACTAAATGTGTTGTACCAAGGTGGGTTGTCAGTCCGCCATTGGTATCCCCTCCTGCCATACCACATTATTTCACCCACCCTGTGGTTCTCCTTGCACCCTAAGAAACCCCCACACCCTGATCATTTTTATGTCCTCTGCAAATTTCATGTGTGAAGATCTGTGCCCCCAATAATGTGTTGCATCTGTCACGCTAATCACATAGGAATGAATGGAGCCCATTCATTTCAATGGCTTTGTTCTGCTACTCGTAACATTTACTCATTTTATCTTATTTTGGCATAATTCTTGTGTGCTGATGTTTAAGACCAAGCTCATGAACCCTATGGATGAGCAGCGAATGGTTTGTGCTGTGCTAACTAGAAATATCGCGGATATGGGAGTGGGGGCCATATTCAGAGCCCCCTGTGCATGATGGCACAATGACAGTGGCACCTAGTATTTACTGTAGTGCCAATGCAAAATGTTGGTTCCCCATGCATACAGGGTGCTGTGGTATAGTCATGGGTTTGCACGGAGCTAACGGCAGCCTGTGTGGAGCTGTTTAATGCTGCTGACATCCTTCCCTGTATGGGTGTGCTGGTCACCATCTCCAGCATTCTCAGGAGGAGGGATCTTGGGCATGAGACGAGGGTTCAAGGTGTTGGGTGTGTGACTGTGGAGGGGAACACTGGACACCAGGATCGGTATTACTGTTAGGGGATGGCTACACTAGATGCCAGGGCAGCTTTCGGAATTATGAGGGTGTGGTCTTAGATGGGGGCAGTAGATAGCTGGGATAGCTGTCGATGGTGGGTGTACCTGGATGGGGAGGGAGAGACACTACACACAAGGGATAAATGACAGACTTATGGAGGGGTGTTTGGGTGGGGAGGGGACACTATGCAGCAGGGATGTGTCTTTCATGCTGGGCCTGCACACAACTGGGCCAGCATCGCATTCAAATGGGCCTGTACTGGGCATGCAACAAGTGGCTCTGTAAATGAGGATCCATGACACCAAACATTTTCCTTTAAAATACTGCTTCCTGACATACATTATTTACGTTACACCAAGTAACTACCTTCTCTGTTCATGGTATATAATGCTTCAGAATCCACATTGTTACTTTCTTTTCAGAATGTGAAGGTTTCTATCATATCACCCCTTTGTATTCCTGTTTGTGGTGAATATGTGTTCATAAGTTTTTGCTCATCTTAATAGGATATACCGCCAATTAACTTGTATCATCTTGGTCATTCTGTTTTGTGCCTTCTCAAGCCTGTTTATGTATTTTTAAGATTTGGTCTCCATAACTGGGCACAGTACTCCTTTTGTGGCCTCATCAGCCACCGATACAGTGATATCACTACATCCTGCATTATACTGCAAACCGCCTCACATGATGCTAATGAACATATTGAATAGGATGTATGTATAACATAGCCCAGTGGTATTTCACTACTGACCTGTTTTTTCTCTGACCCGATCCTATTTACCACAACTGGCTGCTGCCTCCTCTGTCAAATTCCCTACCCACCTTACCATTTCCCAGGTCCCCAATCTCTTCAGCAGCTTTTCAATTGGCACCAACTGATGTATCTTGCTGTATTCTAATTATTACAAATGTACAGATTGGTCATTATCAACTACAATGGTAACCAGACCAATAATAACTTCAGATTTGTCTGACAAGATCCTCCCTGTCACCAGTCCATGCTGCTTGTATTATGAAGTAAGTTTTCCAGGTATTCCATTTGATCTTTTTGACTACTGTACTGTATCTGTTGGTTTAAATGCAACAGAGGTAAGCCTGACAGGTGTGTTATTTCACTCCTGAAGCTGTCCCTCATTTGTGCAGCACACTCACATCTCCTATTCTACAATGCCTGTGATATCAGGAAGGTTGATATCTCCAACTATTGCAACCACCTTTTGCCTACTCCTCCCGACTTCCACGCCCACGCCCTTATCTCTCTTTTCTTCTTTCATCCAGCGGTCTGTAAAGCAGCACTATGTATGCATTGTAATATATCAGGCTTTTAGACAAGTGGAGTTCAGTGATTTTATTTTCCGTGACTTAGTGTCAGCACACCTTGCATACATGACACAGTTATGGGTGGGCATATCACAGTAGTACTTTTGTAGTTCAGATGCAGCGGTACGCTGCAGTTACCGGAACCGTGTTTCCACAACTCAAGTTATTGTTGCCGACATCTTAGTACTATGCTGTTAATGCAGACACATCTTCACCATGTGTACGAAGCACTGCACTACAGTCTGCGCTTTATTTGAAGGGGTAGTGATATCAAACTACGACAATTACATATATTACTTTTCTTCAGAAGTTAGGCTTCAGATACAGTATGTCTTTCTTTTATTTGCTACCTGTTTAAATTGTATACCACACTTTAACAATCATGATTTACTGCTGTGTAGTTGGATGTAGTAATGGCTCACATAAGAAAGAATGTCAAGGCATATCATTTTACCGATTTTTAGAAATGTAAGGAAATGATTGCGTTAAGTGTCAGCATTCAAACATGACAATTTGCTGGATGTACCCAGCAGGAATATGATAATTTGTTCTACTAATTTCAAGTCTGAAAGCTTTGAAAGGAATCTAAAGGTGAGAAATGATTTCTGTTTCTTGTTTTTTTGATCATTGCTCATGTTCTGTACATCAGCAACAATTGAAAACTATTTGTGTGTATTCCATAGGCAGAGCTCATGAACTTGAATGACCACTGAAGCTGAAACCAGATGCTTTGAGGCAATTCTGGTGGAGGGTAGGAAGAAGTAGGCTGTTGGTTAACTAGGATCTGCAGCTTATCCAATAGCTTATCCAATTGTAGGGAAATAAGCAGACTGGGAGGGCCAAGCGGTCCTTATTGCTGTCAAAGTCTGTTTCTTTGCACACCACAATTCCACACAATTTGTCAGTGGTAAAAGAGGAGTCTACAGTTTGAAAAGAGAACTGCAGGAAAAGAAAGGAAAAGGTATGTTATGTCAGCTATCAAACTGACATTTACGTAATCCGTGTATAAGTGTAATTTTTGGTATAAATAAGCTCTGATGAACTCAGTCCTACTTTTTCTAGTGAAGATGGCCTGTGTGGTTATAATGGTGTTTGATGATCTGCTGTGAACTGTCCTGTACTGTACTCTGTGCATATCATAACAAAACAATGACACGTCACAGCTGGTCATCAAAAGTAGTAGTCTGCTGTTATTGTTTACTTATTCTTCATTAATCTATATTTCTGTGAGTCTTAAAAAAATCACCTGTGTGGTGTTGACTGTTGAGCATTGGGGCACCTGCTTTGGCACACTGGCACTGGGGTTTAAGCTCCAGGATGACTGGAGCGGAGGCTGGCAGGAGGGTGATACAGCATCCATGTGGCCACTCTCTTCCTGGGGAGGGTGCTGTTTTGCACTATTTGGAGAGCAACACTGCAGTTGTGTGGAGCCTTGCTAGCATGGGTCACCACCCATCAGATAGCCTCTGTGCTGTGGCAAGGGGCCAGAAAACAGAAAAGTAGCACCCATCTTACCTCCCAGATGATGATTGCCTAGTCCCCACATGCCACAGTCCTCCTGGCACTCTGCTTCTGCCTCCCAGCTCTGTGTACCTAGAAGGACCCCCAGGAATGCTACACCCCTCCTTGCCCCTGGGAGGGGGGCCCAACAGGTATAAGCCAGACCTTCTCAGGAAGTAGGGACAGCCTGAGAGCCAGGTGGCAGGAAGTGCCAGCAAAGGGTGAGGCTGGCAGGCAGACAGGGCCACTGAGCGGTCAGAAGGAATAAGAGGTCAAAGGGTGTCAGGAACGTGAAAAAAACCCAAAAACAATAAGCTCCTGTACATGGGTATTAATTTGGGTGTGTCAAGAAATATATTTCCTGGTTGTTTTGATGGATGCACAGTACCATCGGGTGTCTTTGTCTCACTGGCTGAGCTGGTGCATGTCTTGAGGGAGAAAATGACACAGTATGCATGTTCAGTAATTGCAATACAGTTCCATATCTGAAAACTAATTATTTCTGTTTTCAGATGATCAAGGAATTGCTTGGTAAACACTAAATGGCAACGGAGCTTGGTTCCAGTGTTATAACAATGGGCGCTGGTTAGGTTATGGAAGAACTGAGTGACATCAGCTTCAAAACATGGACATCAGCACTGACATTGGTGTCAATGTAGAAACAGTAAGTATACTATTATGACTCACATGAATTGCTTCATTACAAATGTTGTACTTGATAACATGTTTTGACAAATAATTATTGCTGGCATGTGCGCTGCTATGTGCAGACAGAGGCAGTGGAACAGGGAAGGTGATCAGGCACTTTATAGGGCATGGACCCTCTCCATCTCAGGCCATGAAACTGCCTCCAGGGAGCTACTGCTGGTTCTGCCCATGCTCACATACAAATATTTCTTTGAAAAAGGACAGTGGCCTTTTCCTGTCTGCCTCAATCACCTTATCCCCTTGGTTGGTCTTCCAATTTCCCTTCT
This sequence comes from Neoceratodus forsteri, assembly GCA_016271365.2. Classification (NCBI taxonomy): domain Eukaryota; kingdom Metazoa; phylum Chordata; order Ceratodontiformes; family Ceratodontidae; genus Neoceratodus; species Neoceratodus forsteri. The sequence continues at coordinate 327,553,704 of CM028137.1, forward strand.
GTCTTCCTTTTCTCAGTTATATACTTGAAGAACACTTTATCACAACCCTTGACTCCCTCAACAATATGCAGCTCCGCTTCTGCTTTTGCCATCTCTAATCACCATATTTGCCTCTATTTTTCAGGGAATATTCTCTTCATTCTTCCTCCCCTGCATGCTTGATCTCCATGATGTAAATCAGCATTTATATTTCACTTATGTGTACGATAGAAATAATCACATGTACGTATGTTAAAGGGACACTGTCAACCATTTTGCATCATATTATTTCTAGTTAAAAAACACATTTAATGATTGCTATTCTTCTATAAAATTAATTGATGTAGCTGGCTATTTTATCTGCCCCTTGCTAAGTATAATGGAAATGCATGATAATGTATAGTTATACCCAGCCTTGTTTAGTTTCAAATCCTAGATCTATGGTTATTGCATACTTCCAAAACATTAGAAACACTCATGATAAAATAGTCTCCCTACTTCCACTGCATAAGTAAGCTGTGTTGGGGTGTTCCTAAGTCCAGAAAAGATACAGTGGAAGTTAATCAAGGAATGTAAACAAACATATTATTGTGTGGTAACACCAGTATGATGGACAGTCTGTTTTTACTTAAAAAAAAAAAAGAATCAAACTACTAACTACATCAGCAGTCTCTACAGATGGTGAACAATTGTTGCATGTATTTTAGGGCTGTGGGCGGAGCCTACAACCCTTCCGTCTATCTGTAGCTCTAAAATGGCTTTTCTTGGACCTTCCATTTTAGACATTTGTATGTATTTCTCACAGCTGCAAAGTAGTGCACTTCCCATCTGATTTTTGCTATTTGTTGCTCTATGTTAAAGGCATCTAAAGGGGAGGGGATGTTACTGTATTGTACCCCAGAACTTCTCAGGATATTAACTAAAAACTTTTAAACTGCTGTTTCCATCATCTGTCTAGCTCAGTTTGACAGATTTGTTCTATTTCTTTCAGCAACCTAGGGACTCATTTCCTTGTTTTTGTGAGATTACAGACAGTGGAATGCAGATTGTTAGCTGCCTGGCATTCCTTTCAGCAGGGCAGATTGGAGGCAAGCACTGGAAACAGAAGACTGTTTTTTCTTATTTTATAATATGATGTACTGAGTGTGTGTTTAGTTGTAGGGTCAGGGCCTTGAAGAAAATAATAACATTTATGTAACTCATTCAAGATTCCATTAGGTGGTCAGAAAAGTCTGAGAGAATTTGTGTAAAATAAAATAAAACATGCAACAAATAGCATGCACACTGGAGTCTGAGACTGGAAGATCAGAAGGCTGTGGGTTCTATCCCCACACTAGGCATGTGGGTTAAAGAGTTGTGTACTGCCTAAAACTAATATTAGATTTTAAAACCAGTCAGGCATTACCTTTTATATTTGAGGTACTTTATCTTTCCCTTTGTTTAATTAGAAGATTGTTTACCTGATGTTATTATGTGTGATGTGTGGAACAGCACTGCATGGCAGCTGACATGGCTAGCTATACTTCCCCAATACATCACCAGCATCATGACCTCACTGACTGTGACATCACTGCTACTAGGAACAGCAAATCAGTGACTGCCAGGTCATTCACATGTGATTTCACTGTCCATGAAGTCACAATGCTGATGGAGTGGGAGGCAGTAGAGCTAGATATGTCGGTTGCTGTACTAAGAGCTGTTCCACACATCCACCATGACATTATGACATAGAAGACTCAGATGGGCAAAAGGTAAAAGAAAGGTGCTTCATAAATAACATTTTATAACTGACTACTTCTTAAAATTTATAGTATTTTCCTGTCTGCTTGGTTTGGCTCCACTATCTCTTTAATCCCAATACTGACACTGTGAAAGTGCATGGGGAGTGTTCTGTCTTTTCTGTCTGCCTGTTCAGGTGGATGTTAAAGATCTATGGTACTTCTCAAAAGAGCAAGGAATTTCCATGGTGTATTGGCCAAATTTCCCCATTCACTAAAAATACCACCAACAGCTTAATCTGGTTCAAGTAAGGATTTATGCCATGTTATAATTTCAGTTGGTTACCATCTATATCTCCCCCGTCATCCCTGAAAAAGGACTTCTAGTCTTAGTGGGCCTACCCAGTCAACAAAATTCAACGAATAAATATATTTCCCATCATGCCTTATGGATTCCATATAAACCAAATCATTCAACGACCACCTTGACATATAATTTTAATACCTAACAGCAAATCAGAGTCCTTTTCCTGATAAAAGGCTGACAGCATATTACATTTAAATGAACAACAAAGTCACAAATAAGGAACTAGTGGCTTATGGGGAAAATCTACAGGATTTATACAGGATTTGATGCTGCCTCTAGAGGGAAAATGCAGGAGACATGAGGGCTTGTTACAGAAAAATGGTTATTTGGATCTGGGAGCACTGTGACGATTGGACTAAATAGCCCCATATGGCACTAACAAGAAAATGACTTTGGTCATTAGGTAGCTCTTCACAGCCCTATTGGCTCTGGCTAGGGTTGGTTTAAACTAGGGACACTTTGATCCTTAAGGGGTTGACAGCATCCTTTTAATAAAATGGTTTATTTCTGCAATGAGAAGTTTAACATTGAACATGTAAGAGCACTGAGATGCAAACCTGGAGAACTGGGTTAGAATCCAGCGCCACCACTTGCATACTGTGTGACCATCTCTGATTGCCAGCCCTTCACTGTTGAGGAGGTAGCACAAACACTTCAATCCCTAAAGACAAGCAAAGCCCCTGGAGGCAATGGCTTGCTGGAGGTTTGGTGATGCTAACCCGATGGTCACCCTGATCCTTCATGCAGTTTATACCAAGCACTAGGTAAAGGGAAAGACCCTGCTAAGGTAGCCAGCTACAGTCCATTTTGCTCCTCAATGTCAACAGTAAAGTTCTGGCAAAGATCCTAGCCACCAGGCTCAACCCCTCTTGCCCAATCTTATACACCCTCCCAGGTGGGCTTTGTAAGAGGCCGTACAGCACAGATCACATCAGGTCCTTGCTGAACCTCATCCATCTAGTGAAGTTCATCCCTACCCCCAGAGCAGCCCTGGCCATTGACTTAGAAAATCCTTTGATTCCTAGAATGGGATTTCATCCAACAGGTTTTATCCACTATGGGCTTTGAGGACACATTCCAGGCATGGGTGCAGGTGACATACTACTCTCCTACAGCCAAAGTACTCACTAACACCATGCTCTCCCTTTCCACTCAGACAAGGGACCCACCAAGGCTGCCCCTTATTGCCACTGCTTTTCATCCAGGCAGTGGAACCTCTAGCAGCAGCAATTAGGCAACACCCCGACATCAGGGGGATTGAGATAGGTGGTAGCTGCTACTCCACCTTAATGTATGTGGATGATCTCCTGGTACCACTGGCTGATCTAGAGACTTGCCTCCCTCCTCTGCTCAAGGTCCTTTCAGACTTTGACACATACTCCGGTTTACAGTTAAACCAATCAAAAATGGAGGTCCTCCTGCTCAACCCTAAGTGCCTGTCTAGCATGGCAACAGCTCATAAACTGCGTGGACCCCAGATGATATCTTACCTAGGGATTAAAATATCCCCATGACTCTAAGTTATGGAATATGAACTTAAAACCCTGTTAGGGCTATACTGACAGAACTAGACTGGTGAAACCTCTCCAACTTACACTAGGGGAAAGTCTCAGCAATAAAGATGGTTGCCCCCAAGATCCTATATCTCCTATCCCACCACCTCTTGAACTCCCCCCATTGATACAACAGAATCAACACCCTTATAAGTAATTTTCTGTTGTGGGGGATGAGTCAGAATAAGTTAGGGCACATTGGAGGAGGGTGGCTGGTGCCTGCCTTGGTGCAAAGAGTACAAATGGGCATTACAAGCTACTCAGACCCTCAAATGGTTTTAAGGACACTCACCCGATGCCCCACAGTGGTTAGTCATGGAAGAAGCCCAAAGCAAAGTATCATATTTGTCTATACTTTTGTACAACAACTCTCCCCACCTCACTATTGGATCCACCATAAAATACTGGGCCAAACTGCACAGGAAGCTGAACAATAACCCTCTCCCTGGGCCCCACCCCACTTTGGAGTAACATGGATATTACCATGGACCACAACCCCTGTCTTGACTCACTGGGCTGCCAAGGGCATCCACCATCTCCAGAATATACTTGACCCCAAGGACAGGATAATAGTTACATTTAAGAGTCAGCAGGACCAATGGGATCTCCTCAAGAAGATTTCTGGAGATACCTCCAGATCAGAAGTACCATTCATGAGTAGTTCCACAGAGCAAGCAACTGCAAGCTCCCACCTTGGTCCCCATTGGTTAGCAAAGAAAGAGGCCAGGCCAGTATTATCTACACAGCACTAAAGGACAAACTTCCCTCTCAATCCCACAAAGCCTAGATAAAGTGGAAAAAGCTTTAAAGGTTCACGTAACTGACCAAGAGTGGAGAGCTTGTTGGAGGTGTCCCACAAGGCATACCCAGACACCAGAAGCTGCATTATCCAAAACAAAATCCTGCATTCGTGGTGCAGGACCCCAATATTTCTATATGCTGCTAAACTTGTCCCAAGACGAGTGGTGCTGGAGATGCCAAACCCTAAAGGAGACCTGCTCCACATATTGTGGGAATGCACAGCAGTTAAGCCACTTTGGCAGCAGATCTGTGCAGCAGTACTTATAGTTTCATAGTGTAGTTTACAAGTTCAGACAGGCAACATGCCCTTAAACAACTTGACACCGAACTATGGGTGGAATTCATATTTAATAGTATCCATAAAATATCAATTTGTTTCTTAAAAGTATCAATTGAGTCACTCTCAACAATACTTTGTGGAAGTGTATTCCAAACAGATATTATTCGTTGTGTAAACCATTTAGTTCTTTTCACAGTATTCTTTCTTTCTCCAACCAACTGCATGTTATGAGATCTGGTATTTTTATTTTTTTTTAGTAATAATACCTATAGTCTCCTTTAAGAAAGGGCCTCTCATGGTTTTAAAGGCTAAACATAAGTCGCCTCTATTTATAGAATAAACCCCAAGTTTTTGAAGTCTTTAAAATAACTGAGATTATTCATTCCTTTATTTTTTAGTTGTTTTTCTTGTATTTTTCTATCATTATAGCTTATTTAATTGTTTGAGGAGCACTTACTTGGATACAATATTCTATGAGGTCTTACAAGACTTTAATATAATGGAATAACTACATCAGCTTCCTACTCTTTATATTCCTAAAAATGCAACCTAATATTTTATGACAATATTTAACCTTTTGTTTAGTATGTAAGTCAGAGGATAAATCATTACTAAACAGTACACCTAAATCTTTCTCAGAAGTTGTTGTTTCCAAAATTTGATTTTTCAAGGTGTATATATATTCTGGATTATTATGTCCAATATGCATAATTTTACATTTTTAACATTGAAATTCATGAGAGACTGTTCTGCCCAATTACACAAATGATTAATATTTTCTTGAAATTATGCGTGGGAGGTATTGTTGGAAATAATTGTACCAATTTTGATCGTCTGCATATTTGCACATCCATGCAGTATCATCTATCCACATGGATGATGCAAATATATTAAAGAGAATAGGGCCCAAAATTGACCCTGGGAACACCACTAGTTATGTTCCCATAGCTAGATTCGAAACCTCATATGACGACTCTGTTTTCTACTGTGGAGCCAGGATACAATCCAATAAATTATATAGGGGTTGAGTTCAATTTTTAAGGCAATCTATTAACATTTTATGAGATACAGAATCAAAAGCCTTACCATAATCAAGGTACAATATATCCACTGATAATCCTTTATCAATAGCTGAACTAACCGGTTCAAAAACTGAAGCAAATTAGTTTGACGTGATCTATTCTTACAAAAAACATGTTGTGTAATATCAGTTAATCCCTTCTGATGTAGAGCATATTATACACCCCTAAAAGCCAATAGCTCACCAGGGCCTGGTGGAATACCCCTTAGACTTCCAGGCACTTAACACACAGATTGTATGTCAACTCACAATTCTATACAATAACACAATTCAAGAAGGCAAAACATTAAAGGAATGGCAGGTAGCAACTGTCACAGCATCCATAAAGAAGGGGAAAAAGATTATCCAAAAATTATCTACCTATTAGCCTGACCTCTGTGGTTGGAAAGATTATGGAACATCTGCTACAGGAGTTAGTGAATGAGCATATAAAAGAGAAAGATCTAATTGACCATAGCCAGCATGGGTTTACCCCAAGAAGTTCATGTAACCAACCAAATCAACTTCTTCAAACCTCATAAGCCAAGCATCTGATAAGGGTATTCGTGGTGATTTAGTATTCTTGACTTTGCTAAAGCATTCGACAAAGTGTCACATTATGCGCTTTATACAAGAATTACAAAGATAGGACTGTCCCCCACATTATAAATTGGATTGGCTCCTAGTTAGGGACAGATATCAAAAGTGGCAGTTAAAGGTTACTACTCTGAATGGGGTAGAGTCACAAATGGTGTTCCCAGGGTCTGTCCTGGGTCTCACTCTTTTTAATATCCTGATTGCAACAATGCCTACTGTCATAAATGTATGTATATCCAAATATGCAGACGACTGCAAGATTGGGAGGGCGATAGTAACATCAATGAGAGACATTAAATGTATACAGAAACCACTAGATATGCTCATGGAATGGAGTATGTCAAAACACATACAATTTCATATAGAAAAGTGTAAGGTCATGCACCTTGGTAAGAATAATCAAACCCATGATTACAAACTGGAACTGAAACACTAAAATAATAAAAGAGGAAAAGACCTTGCTACATTTATGACAAATGACGCTAACTTTGAGAGAAATACAATTCAGAGGATCACAAAGTGTAATAAAATAATAGGTTCAAATTTAGCCAATATAAAAAGTAGAAAGCAAGAAGTATTAGTTCCACTGTATGCTAGTTTAGTGCATCTGCACCTTGAATACTTTTCGCAATTTAACAAACCTCAAACAATAAGAGGTAACAAACTCATAGAAAGTGTACAGAGAAAATATACTAAAAAAATAGAACATCTGAAAATCTGGACTATAATATGAAACTCAGAACTCTAAATATATATTCAGCTGGATATAGGCAGACTCGTAGTGACCTGTGCTTGACATAGAAAGCTGTCAATAATGACTATTTGGGGCTACCGTAGGTCTGGCTTTGAGTAAAGTCAGAACAAATACTAGAAATAATGGTTATAAGCTCAAAGGGGAATTACTGAGAACTAATAAAAGAGGTAACTATTACACACAGAGAATAGTGAAAATATGGAATAGCTTGCCATCATATGTAATCTCCTATTGAGCCATTAGTAACATTCTGCATTTCAAGTTAAAAACTGTTGTTATTACTGAATCCCCATGTCCACGGTGCACTGTCCCTGCATCCTCTGGCTGGCCACCAGAAACTTGGTGAGGTACCCACTGCAACAAACTGTCAACATCAGTACAACCACTGGGGAAGCCGGGTGCATCTGTGGGTGGTACTGGGACTGCTGGGGAACACCTGTTGAACAGAGTTGTTTGGTGTGTGCTGTTTTATTTCCCTTCATCCTTCCCCTATAATAAATCGGAGGACAGTTTATCATACTGACTTATGATTATTGCTTGTGTGTATTAGTGCTGTGTGGGGAAACATCACTGTGTGTGGAGGGAACAAACACTTATTCCTGGAGGGTGGTAACCTTGTAGTTTATATGCCAGGTATCCCATACCACTACCCTAGGTGGAGGCACCGCCCCATTCTACTCCAGTGTAGCACACCTATTAATGAATCCAGGCTATCCTCCTCAGGAGGTGTGTACAGTGGAGATCCCAAGGCCCTGGAGCAGCCAAGTAGTAAGTTGGAGCTGTTACACTTGCAGCAATAAAGATGATATGATCTACCTAATACTCTCTTCTCCCCACTGCTATCCCTCCTTTTTACCTACTTGCTCCCTTACACATCCTTTGCACCCCTCCCTGTTCCGAGGGCCTTGCCTCACTACTTTAACCCTTTCAATCTCACCCCTGCACACCCTTGGAAATTCTTTTGACACTAATTATCAGAAAGTGCCTTTATACCTCTAGGTAATTATTTCACTATTTCGTTTTTCTATGCCTACAATGTACTTTGTACTTTATATCTGCTGATGTGATACGTTAACTCATTGTTATGTATACCCAATCATATTTCTGCTATAATATTGTTTTAATGTTTCTAACTTTATCTTATGTATGGTATGTATACAGGTATACACTGTTCAGGAAGAACAGGGTGGGTAAGAAAAGGGGAGGAGTTGCTCTTTATGTGATGGATAGTATAAAAGCAACAGAGATCCAGGAACACAGGGAGGAACAGAAATTCTGTTTGTCACCCTAGAAAAGAGATGGAGCTGCTAGTCACAATGGAGTGATCTACTGACCTCCAGCACGGGGTGGAGAGGTGGGATGAGGATCTGGTGGAAGCCATCAAAAGATGGCAACAAGGGGAGGTGCTGCTGGTGGGGATTCAATATGTCTGATGTAGATCTGAGCATCCCAGCTGCAGCTTCAGGTAGGAGCAGGGATATCATGGACTCCTGCAGGTAGTGTTCCTTAGGCAACTAGTGAAGGAGCCCGCCGTGAGGGGAGCAATATAGACCTTGTACGCACCAACAGGGACAGTGTTGCAGACGTTATGGTTGTGGTCACCTGGGGAATTGTGATCACTGTACAGTGTGGTTCAATATAAGAACTGTGTCAGAAGTGAACCACACGAAGGTGAGAGTCCTGGACTTCAGGAGAGCCAATTTACAAGGATGTGAGAATGCCTCAGGGGCCCTGGAGGGTGGGAGGACTTGGGTAGAGTGGAGGAATAGTGGGTAGAACTAAAAGTGGTGACAAAGAAGCATACAGACAAAAGGATTTCATATCATGCATATACGCAGGCACAGTTAATCACCTTCAGGAATTTCAACACATTCTGTGACTCTGGTCCTCAGCTGTTGATCATTTCTTTTGGTTTTGACTTAACCACCAGGTGTCACTCAATTGGCAAACTGCTATTTTTTAGTCTTTAATGGTGCCCACTTCAGCCAAACTGTATCTTCTTCCTGAAACCAAATCATGGCTGCTTTAAACCTGCATTCCTCATTGCTAGTAGTGGTAATGATAGTGCTGCACTGTCCCATTTCTCCTGAGGTAAACTCCTCTCAATCTACCTGCCAGCCAACGCCACCCTCTGCCCTGCATTATGCACTGGGTATGACCACGAGGATCCAACACAATGATACCATGGCCCACTGCACCCTATCTGGCACACTGGTTACCTTCTGAAGCTACAAGTGTTCAGCCTCCGAGGAACCTACAAGTATTAGCAGTTCTCTGCAACAAGGCTGGACAAGCCTGATACTATAGCACCAAGGTGCACAGACTTCTAACAAACAAGCAAGCTTTCAAAATACTTAAAACCTCTCTCCTGAGAATTCTTTTATGCTACTTCTGCTCTCTGGAACGTACACCCAACCCAGGACCAGTTGGGCAGACCGCACACCCCAGAATAGGAGGGTGGGGTCCCTCACATTGGCATCAATCAATGTCTGTAGCCTCCTCAGTAAACTTGATAACCTACAAACCTGGATTCAACAACACAATCCTGACATCCTCTCTATTGAAACTTGGCTAAATTCTAAGATCATTGACACTGCAGTCGCAATTTCCGGATACTCTATCTTCAGGCAGGACAGAATTTCAAAATGGGTGGTGGCTGTGCCATCTACCTGAGATACCCTCATGGGATATGTCATCCCATTTCTAACCCAGGATCCCCATCTCAGGTCCTCGCCATCAAAATTCTCCTAGGGGCCCATAATAAAAATCTTACTATAGCCTCTGTATGTAAACTGCAAAGACCAGGCCAGTGGTTTCAACAGCATCATGGAATTCCTCATGGGACTACACCATAATTCGGAGACCATAATTCTGGGTGATTTTAACATAAACTGGCTTTCACCTGAGGCCTGCACCTACATGGATGCTGTCATGGCACAGCACCTACACAGCTTTCCTCACCCCCACTAGGTGCAACTATAGGACGGGACTGGTCGACAATTGACTCATTCAATGATACAAACAAAGCCTTGAAACTGTTCATCAGCCACTTTATGGCGGCCTGTGATATCCATGCACCACTTAAAAGATGAAGGTTAAAGGCAGGTCTAACCCATTGATAAACTCTTAGCTTGTAGCATGGCTCAAACAAAGGGACCACCTCCGGCACTGTGCTCAAGCCACATCGGCGCAGGGGACATTCAGAAATACAAATCTGCAAGAAATGGCTGTACCTGAGTTATATGGAAGGCTAAAGCAAATATTTCTCCTGGGTTGATGGAAAAAATTTGGAATAACTTGAAGGACCTCACAGGCAAGGATACTTAAGGCATCACCCGCCATGCTCAACATTGATGGAACACCTATGCTAGACCTAGATACCATCTCCAATACATTGAACAATGCGTTCTCCAACCTTGGCAGTGTCCTTCCACCTGATTTTTTCAATGCCCCCTCCACCAATTCCCCTTTGACAATGCATCCCAAGTACACAGCTCCACAGTTCTTTTTCAAAGAGATCCCAATGCACTTAGCAAGAACCTGTATATGCAAGGCCATCCACAAAACTAGCTACAGTGGTGACTCACCACATGAAGTTGCTTGTACTAGTCCTAGATGAAATTCTTGAACCCCTGACAAAGATCTTCAACCTTTCCTAAGATTGGGTCAACTCCCATCACTCTGAAATGGGCGACTGTCACACCTGTACACAAGTGGAGACAAGTCACTACACCAACTACAGGCCCATCTCCATCCTCCCTTATCTAAAGCTCTGGAATGAATAGTCTCGGACCAGCTTGTCAAGTTCCTGGACAAATAGAGAAACTGAAAGAGCTTGGGCTTTACTCACTGGAGGAGAGGAAGGATGGGGAGACATGATACAGGTTTTCAAGTATGTAAAAGAATGACCAGGAGTGGAACCAAGGAGCTGTTTAGGTTAAAGAAGGGTGGGGACAACCAAAGGCCATGAGTGGAAGCTGGAAGGGGAAATTATAGGGGGAACATAGGAAGCATTTTTTCACTGAGAGGGTGGTGGAGCCATGGAATGCGCTGCCTGGGAAGCTGGTGGAAGTGGATACAGTGTAGGGCTTCAAGAAGGGGTGGGACAGGTACAAGGGAAACTGAAACAAATGAAGGCCCTCTTGGGGGCTGATGGGCATGGTAAGGCGAGCAGCCATTAGATTGTTGGCTTTCGAGCAGACAAGACAGACCATTTGGCCTATTCTGCTGGCTTTTAGTATGTTAGTATGTTAAATATGAAATACAGTGCCCAGAACAGCATGGCTTGCAAAAAGGCATAGTACCACCACAGCACTATTGGAATTTACCGGATTCATCTATGACACCTTTGACAAAGGAATCTGTGGGCGGCAGTATTCATTGACCTGACAAAGGCCTTCTACTGTTAACCACCCACTCCTACTCAGGCAACTGACCACTCTTGGGCTCTCCAAGGATGCTCTGCCCTGCCCTGGTTTGCTAGCTACCACGGGGAAGGGTCCAACGTGTTAAAATTGCTGGCGCCACCTCTGATGAAAAACAGTCCTCTCAGGTGGTCTGCAGGGGTCATACTGGGGCCATTACTCTTTTCTCTCTTCCTGAACAGTCTCCTAGTGTCTGCCAACAGAGAATATTTCTCTATGTGGATGATGCAGTACTGTTTACTAGCAACCAAGACTCTAAACAACTTGAGAGTCAGTTGCAGTGTGATTTCAGGTATGTTGAAGAGTGGTTTAGCTCACATAAACTCGTCCTGAACTACAGCAAAACTAAGGTCATGACATTCTGCAACGCATGGAGCAAGTATAAACCTCTGTCCCTCACCATCAAAACCACATGAGGACTTCACTTGAACATGTTCCTGAATTTAAATATCCCAGCATCACCTTGAACAGTTCCCTTTCTTACATGTGGCACATTGGCAATGTAGCTAAGGCCGCAACATACGGATCAGCCTGCTCCACAAGCACAAACACTGCATGACCGCTGATGCCCTTGGACTGACCATCTACAGCCCCGTCACCTCCATCATCGATCACGGTCTAGTCATCTATGGCTCTGCTTCCCTACTACCCTCAGAGGATATTGGTGACACTCAACAAGGCCTGTAGGCTTCTAACGGTGCCGCCCACCTAACACACACTTGTGACCTGTATGCCCAGGCCTGATGGCTACCACCTTAGTAGAATACAATACCAGACTTGCTTGTTAACCAAAAAGTTTTCCTCTGGTTCATGCAATCAGGAGTGGCAACACTTACTGCCAACAGCAGTACCAGCTTACACGCAGTGCTCTATATCAAACCTTCCAGGTCCCCAGATGTCGGACCACAATGGGTCAGAGGTCGTTCACACACAGGGCCCTCAGTGGTACAATACCCTTAACAAAGAAACACTTATAACTGCGATGCTTGGTCCTTTAAAAGGCAACTTGACTATTCCTCGCCTCTACCACTCAGTGTGACTGCATCTCCTAAGTAACTGCCTCCTCATTTACCCTAGTCAAAGGTGACCTGTAACCTCCCTTAGAGCTCCACTTTTTGCACCAGTTTCCACTCATCCCTTACCCCTTACACCACACTGCCTCACCCACCCCTCCTCTCTCTCTAATAGCACTTTCAGATGTGGGGCCCTCCAGCCCATCCACCTCACACTTTGCCACCCACCTTTATCTGCCGACAATGGCCCTTTAGCCTGCCTATCTTTTTCCTGACTCCTCCTACCCTATACTGACTATATACTTTCACCCTGAAACTTGTCTGAAGCTGGCTTATGTTGTCTCTCCATTTTTGGCTGTATAATACATTCTTAGACATCTTTGTGTTTTAAGACTGTAACCATTGTTGATCTTTGTATGTATGTTACCCTACATCCTTTGACGTGGAACCTTTGTAAATGAGCAGTTCCTGCTGAAAGGTATTTGTAATCCTAGAGTTTAATAAAATTAAAAAAACTTCTTGGACAGGCAGGTACGCAAAAGCAAGAGGAAAAAGAGACTGCTTTGGTTCTCAAAAGAGGTGGTTGGAGGTTAGGACAAAAAAAGTTAGCACTCGGAGGTATAAGGAGACACATAGGAGGAGGATAGGAGGTGTTCCAAGAGAAGCAGAGGAAGACAGGAAAAGCAGTCAGGGGTGCAAAGTGCAAACATTGCTAAGATAGCACAGGCACAAAGAAAGGGGACAATACACTTTTCAGATACATTAGTGAAAGGAGAAAGACCAGGAGAGTGATTGTAAGGCTAAGGGGGAGGGGGAGTGGAAGGGTCAAGGAAAAATCAGACATCCTGAGTAATTATTTTTGTTCAGTGTGTTCTCAAATGAAAGGGAAGGTGACAGACCATGGATCAGTGGCAGAGGCATCAAGGAAGGACATGGGCACTAGTCCATTTACAGAGGAGGGAGTCCTGAAAGAACTTGAAAATCTTAAGGTGGGCAAGGCAATGGGGCCAGACGGATACATTCAAGGTTACTGAGGGAGCTCAGAGAGGTGCTGGCTGCACTTCTGACAGTCCTATTCAACCATTCACTGGAAATGGGAGTAGTCCCAGGGACTTGAGGAAGGCAGATGTAGTACCACTCCACAAACGTGGGAGCAGGGAGGAGGCTGGCAATTACAGGCCAGTCAGCCTGACTTTGGTGGTGGAGAAATTATTGGGATCGCTACTGAAAGAAAGGATTGTGGAATATTTTGAATCCAGTGGCTTACACGACCTGAGGCAGCATGGATTCATTGGGAGGGCATGTCAAACTAATCTTATAGATTTCTTTGACTGGGTGACCAGGGAAGTGGATCAGGTGGAGCGGTGGTTATGGCCTACCTAGATTTCAATGAGGCCTTCAACACTTTTCCACATAGGAGAATTGCAAACAAGCTGGGCAGCTTAAGAGTGGGACCAAAAGTGGTAGACTGGGTAAGTAATTGGTTGGAGGATAGGTGTCAGAGGGTGGTGGTAAACAGTTCACCCAGAGGAAGGGAGGGTGACTAGTGGGGTGCCGCAAGGATCAGTACTAGGACCAGTTCTCTTTAATATTTTCATAGTGACATTGCAGAGGAACTAGAAGGGAAGGTATGTCTTTTGCAGATGACACTAAAATCTACAGTGGAGTGGACATCCTGGGGGCAGGGGTTTGGAAACAAAATGAATAGAGATCTAGGTAAGCTTGAGGAATGGTCAAGAATGTGACAACTAAGTTTCAATGTAAAAAGTGCAAGATCATGCACTTGGGGGTAGAAACCCAGGGTCGAAATACGAAATGGGGGAATGGTACTGGTGGCCACCAAACAGGAAAGATACCTGGGTATTATCATATCTGATGACCTAAAGGTGGCCATACAGTGTGACAGGGAAGTGGGGAGAGCAGGTGGGATGATAGGGTGTATACAGAGGGTATCACCATCAGAAAGAGGGAGGTGGTGATACTGCTGTATAAATCTCTGGTGAGATAACCCACTGGGAGTACTCTGTACAGTTTGGAGTCGTCATCTCTGGAAAGACATAGACAGAGTAGAGGTGGTCCAGAGGAAGGCAACTAAAATGGTGTGGGATTTGCATGAAATGTCCTATGAGGAGAGACTGAAGGACCTCAATATGTAGGGACATTGTCTGCAGGGAAAGGAGAGGTGGTAATTGTAGGGGACTTCAACTTGCCCAAGATGGACGGGAGCATACCATCCACAGCATGTGCTAGGAGTCAGTTGATCCTGGAAGGGCTACAAAGTGGGTTCCTGACTCAGAGCATCACAGAACCAACAAGGGCAGAGGCAATTCTCGATCTGGTGCTCACAAATGGGGAGCATGCACAGGAAATAATGGTCAGGGAGCTCCTGTGGGAATGATGATTGCACAGTTTGATTCCAGTTGGATATGGGCAGGGAAAGCATCCCAACTAAGACCAAAATCTTGGATTTTAGGAGAGTGGACATCAGGAAGATGGGTGAACTGCCAAGGAGCCACCTGGTGGACATCAGAGCAAAATGGATGTGGATCAAAGGTGGTCCATCATTAAGGAAGGAATATCGGTTGCCACAGAGGAGTGTGTTAGACTCAAGGGAAGGACACATGGGCCAACGATTCAGCTGGTTCAGTTCTTGAGGTCGCCAAGGCAGTAAAGGAAAAGAGGTTAGCCTATAGGAAATTCAGGAAGACCAAAACAGAGATGGATAGGAAAATACCTTAGGCTGGCTAGTGAGGCAAGCAAGGAAGTCCAGTGGGCTAAGGCACAGAAGGAACTGCAGATAGCTTAAGGAATTAAGAATAGGAAGAAGACCTTTCACTATATAAGTGAGAAAAGGGACAAGAAGGACAGGATTAGGCTTAAAAAAAGGGAGATGTGGGTGGAGGATAATGGAGGAAAAGCAGAGATGCTAAATGAATACTTCTGTTCCGTCTTCACCAGGAGAGAAGGATGGACCAGTGTCTTCAGGAGGGACAAGAGGAGCAGGGGGGATAACAGATGTAGTGATTGAGAAGGATAGAGTGAGGAAGCGGCTGTTAGCATTGAAGGTGGACAATTGCCAGGCCCAGACAGAGTACATCCAAGGGAACTAAGGGAACTGGCAGAGGAGCTGGCAGACCTATTCAGTAGTTTACTGGAGTCAGAGCGCAGTACTGCAGGGCTGGAGAACAGCATGTGTGGTGCCCTCCACAAAAGCGGCCCCAAGGATGACCCAGGGAATTACAGTCAGTCTAACTTCAATCATGTGCAAGCTCATGGAAATCATACTTATGGAAGAGGTTGGTAGACTACCCAGAGGAGCATGGTCTCCAGCATGCAAGGCAACATGAATTCATGGGGAGGGGGATTGTGTGTGAATGAATCTGACTGACTTCTTTGACTGGATTATTAAGATAGTAGACAGAGGACAGGCAGTAGACATCCTCTGTCTAGATTTCAGCAAGGCCTTGACTCTGTGCCCCCACAAAAGGTTGATCAGGAAGTTGGAGGATCTTGTGGTTGGGGAGAAGATGACCAAATGGGTGGAAAACTGATTGAGGACAGGACCCGAGAGTGGTTGTGCTGGGACAGTTATCTGGCACCAAAGAAGTCACTAGTGGGTTCCCGCAAGGCTCAGTGATGGGACCAATGTTGTTCAATGCCTTCATCAGTGACACTGAGAATGTCATTAAGGGCAAATGTGCCTATCTGCATATGGCACTAAGCTCTGCGGGAGAGTGGACACAGCTAACGGGATACAGGACCTACAGGATGATCTGGAAAGGCTCGGGAGGTGGTCTGGGATCTGGCAGCTTGGTTGTAATGCCAAGAAATGCAAAGTAATGCACATCAGAGACAAGAATCACAGGGCAGAGTACTACCTTGGTGGAGTTCCGGTATCTGCATCAGAGGAGGACAAGGACCTGGGAGTGATGATCAGTAATGACCTGAAGCATTCCACACAGTGCAAGAAAGCAGCAGCAAGGGCAAACAAGATGCTGGGATGTATAGCTAAGGGGATCAGTAGTAGGAAAGAGGAGGTTATACTACCCTTGTAGAGGTTACTGGTGAGGCCCCATCTAGAGTATGGAGTTCAGTATTGGTACCACACCTCAAAAGGACATCAACTTGCTGGAGAAGGTCCAGAAGAGGGCTACAAAGATGACTGTGGGTCAGAAGGGTAAGACATATGAGGAGAGATTGTGGGCACTAAACATGTACTCCTAGAGGACAGGAGAGAGAGGGGGGACATGATTGAGACCTTCAAGTACTTGAAAGAGATAAATAGGCTGGATGAGGAGGGTCTCTTTAAGCTAAGTGACAACCATAACATGAGGTGGCACAGTCTTAAGCTGGAGGGGAGGTTTAGGAGGGAGGTCAGGAAGCACTGTTTCATGGAGAGGGTGGCGGACACTTGGAATGCACTGCCAGAAGAGGTGGTCTTGTTGAAGATGATGGGTAGCTTCAAGTGAAGCTTGTATAGGCATAGAGGGCAGGTAAAGATCATGGATAAGGAGGATGGAAAGGATGGGAGGAGGGGAGGGGCAGGGACAGTAGCTCAAGCTCTGGACCCTGCAATATGAGGAGACTAGATAGACCAAATGGCCTTCTGCTGGCTTCTTCGAATGTTTGTATGTTCGTATGTACACTCTCAAGAAAGGAGGGAGAGGGGATAGGATAGAGACTTTCAAATACCCTCAAGGGTATAAATAAGGTTCAAGAGGGAAGCCTTTTCAGACAAAAGGATGCTCAAAACAAGGGGTCATGATATGAAGCTAGAGGAGGGTAGACCTAGGGGAAATGTATGGAAGCACTTCTTCACAGAAAAAGTGGTGGATGACTGGAACATCCTCCCTGATGAGGTGGTGGAGCAAAACTGTAATGGGATTTAAGAATGCATGGATAGGTATAAGGGACAGCTAGTCAAGTTGGGTATCATAGTACTGAATTAAAATAAATAATAACTCTAACTTGGGTAAAAGTTTAAAACTATTTATTACATAAATAAGAGTACCTTGCTAAAGTGCATGGTAGAAGTGCAAAACTGTTGGTATGGGCTGCTACAGTGGGGCTATCATGCTGCCTTTTTTACTTTTATTTATGCAATAAATAGTTTTAAAACTTTACTCTGGTTAGGGTCGTTATTTCAATTTGGTGCTGTGATGCCCGACTTGGCTAGCCTTTTATTATTGTATTGTGTCATGGCACCAGAAGTCTGAGCAGCTGACTACACCATGTTTTGTATAGGTAAAAGGAACCTTAGAGGAAGGAAGGAGGGTAGTGCGAGATCAAGTAGTGTCTGTGGTGTGACTGTAGGTAGGGAAAATGGGCAGACTGGATGGGCTAAGAGGTCCTGATCTGCCATTGAATTCCATGTTTCTATGCATGTCTTATGCTACTGTTTATACCTTGCTAACAATTATTGTGTTGTACTGTCTAGATACCTTATTTATGCAGTGTTGCAGTTATGTATTACTCTGTTACCTGTCAACTAATTCTGGTCACCCCTGGAAAAGGGATTTTCAGTCTCAGTGGGCCTACCCAGTTAATAAAATCCGATAAATAAATAATTATGTTGTTTCATTTCATTGCAATTGCTGCTGTTTTGTTCCATTTTACCTTCCTGGGTCACACCTGGAAACAAGCTCCGGCTCAGTGTGCCTTTCCTGGTTGCTAACCTTTGAAATAAAAAATTAAAATAAATGATTTACTCAGCTATATAACAATAACATTTATAAATTAGATTGATAACAATAGTGCTATGCCACAATTCATATCATTCCAACAACATCAGTTTAGTAGCCATATGTTTCCTGGATTGTGCATTTACATCGCTAAACAACAGGGTCATAAAAATCAGAACTTGCATATAGTCAACCTAGTTGAAAAGCAGGAAATCGGAAAATAAAATTCCTGTATAGTCAGTATAAACTGCAGTAGGTAGCAACTAAAGCATCTAGGAGGATCAGATTGAACAGCAGACAGACGGCTACATTTCCTCATGAGGGCAATGTGGTTGTGCATTCGGATGAATTGCTGAACAAAATCTGCACATGTACTGGAAATGGAATGAAGGCTGTATAGACAAGATAAAACACTGCTGACCTGTAAAGAGCACTGCAATAGTTTGACTGGAAATAATCCAAAGGGTTTTAAAAGTCTGATACTGGAGTGATTTCATCACTGTACATACAATGACCCTGAACCACAACCCATTGTGGATGTCGAGTGAGTTTCAACTTTTTCCAAAACTCTTTGTGATTTACCTTTAGGTACCAAGCTGGACATAAGTGCAAATGAGCAGCATACTGGGAGTTCCCTTTAAACAGCATGGACAAAGATCTGTAATAAATTGAAGAAACTTGGATTTGTCTTTATTTTTGTGAGGAAGAAAGGTGAAGACCCAATGTGGATTACTATAACAGATGTAACACCCTGGAATGTTTTTAAAAATGTTTAGTTATGTTATCTGTAGGATATTTTAGTAGTGTGATGTAAGGAGAATTGAAAATTGCCTCCTATTGCAGTCCCAGGCCTTTGTGTGAGCATTCCTGGGTCCTCACAGAAACTGGGCTGACAGCAAGAGTTTGTCATTTAAAGCTTTTGATTTTTGGGTAAAATGAAAGGGTTGGGTTTCTTTCATTTAAAAGATGTTGGCCCCATATCCAGAAGTGGCTGCATTGCACAAGTGCGTGTACGGCGTAATCTCAGCTGCGCTGGCAAATAATAATGGTATTGAGCCATAATATGCAATCACGCACGTGCAACTGAATATCCTGAACATGTGCGATTGCACAACAGGAGGTGAGCTGTACGGCAGGTGCCTAAAGCCAAGTGCAGAGCATACAGAAGTGCTCAATGCAAAGCCACTTGTGTGGTGTGCAGATCTGCAATATTCAGCCAGGATATGCAAATAGCCTCATTGCACAGTCAGCACCCAAACAGCACATTTGCATCTCATTACTGGAATGTATTCATACTAAGGTGGATATAGGAACAAAAAGGCAGAAGCCCATTTTAGTTCCATCATCATTTGTAATACCTTAAATTTGCAATCTGCCTAAAATATATTTATCTAACCTATTTTTAAATATACTTTTGTTTCTGCTATTATAATATTCAAATGTAATGAGTTCCACAGATTTACCACCCTGACAGTGTAGAAATATTTCTTGCATTAGTCCTTTATCTCTTACCTACAATTTGTAATGGATGTCCCTAATTTCCACATTATTTTCTTTAAAACTTATATTTAAGTCACACATCAATTTGGGATCTTGAATGATGTCATATAAGAACAAAATGTCCCACAGGCTATGCGTTTTCCAGTGACATAAGTCTCAATGATTTTAATCTATCTGTATATGTCATATTACTATGACCATTTATTATTTTAGCAAACGACGCTGTACCTGTTCCATTTTTGTTCTTTCATGAACTTTATATGGATTCCAAATCTGGAATGAGTACTCAAGATGAGGACGGACGTATGCCCCATACAGGGGAACAAGAACTTTACTGGATCTAGATACAGTATTCTTCCTTATAGACCACAGAACTCTATTTGCCTTATTGGTGGCTTCCAAAACGTGCCTCTGTGTGTCAAGATTATCACTATATATACATGCCCAGATCTTTTCACTGGTCGTTTGACTTCATAAAATATTATCCAGAAAATACTCCATTTTGTTATTGTGTTTTCCCAAATGACAGAGCCCTGGGACACTCCACTCATAACAGATCCTACTCCAGACAGGGCACTCCACTCATAACAGATCCTACTCCAGACAGATGCCCATTTACCATAACATGCTGTGTTCTCTTAGACAGCCAGTCTATTATCCACTCTACCATTAAGATAGGGATACCAATTTTTCAATAATGGCCCAATGTGGAACACGATCAAATGCTTTTGAGAAATCCAAAAAAAATACATCACATGGTATATTATCTAGTTGTGCACCTATCTGTTCATAAAAACTAACAAATTTGTTGTACACCCTCTGCCTCTAACAAAACCATATTATTCATGATCTACCTTAATATTGTATAATATTCTATCTCTAATTATGCTTTCCATGAGCTTTCAGATTACACTTGTCAAACTAATAGGATGATAGTTTTGCACATCTTCACGTGCCCCTTTTGAAGATGGGAACAACATGTACAACTTTCCAGTCTGCTGATACCTGGGATTGCTTATATGAATTATTTTACAAAATTTTTAGAGGGGATGTGATGTATTTTGTTATCATTTTAGAATTGCAGCAGATATTTTATCTGGTACTGAGAGGATTCTGCCTTAGAGCATTGCTTTTGTTTTCAATTTCTTCTTCAATAATTTCCTGAAATTGATTATTTTCATCCAGTTTTGTATGTGCAGCTTGATTTAGGTCCTGGCCTTCTCATATTCCTTACAGAAAAAATCATTAAATACTTCAGCCATTTGTTTATTTTCTGATATTATTCCTGCTTTTCCTAATATTGGACCAATCCTATTTTGAATATGCTTTAATGAATTAACATAGGAATAACATTTTTAGAAGTCGATTTGTTTGCTTCAGTTGCCAACTTTATTTCCATGTTCTTTTTGGCTTGCCCAATCTTTGTTTTACACTTTTTTGTATGTTCTTAAAAGACTTGTAAGTATTAATGTTACAATTCTTTTGATATTTTTATATATCCTAGACTTCTTTGAATCATTTTTAATATTATTTAGCCAATATGGTTTTTATATTTGACTGTTTTTTGATTTGTGGAATATTATCTGAGACTATTTTCAGGATAATATTTTTATGATCTTCCATATCTTCTACTGATTTATCCTTCAACTCATCATTCCATGATATTGTCTTAAAGTCCATCTCAATACCCTTCTTATCTGCTTTTAAAAATAAATACTGATGTACAACTTTTTCTAGGTATATATGTATAACTCTATTCAGGCCATTTGCATACCATTGTCATGTGCAGTTACAGCATACAGGGCAGCACCACCAATCCGAAGGCGATCAGGAGGTACTGCAGCCTAGCAGGCAGGTGAAAATGCATGGCTGTGTGTGGGTGGACTGCATTGGCCTGAGTACAGTGCTACATACCCCTTAAACTCCTTAGCACCCAAATGTGTGCTAAGGTGTGTGACAACTGGTCAGAATGTGTGACAGCAGCAAACATGACAGTGGAATCTTGGAAGACTGTGGAAATAAATGCACCAATGATGCTATTGTGTGCTTATACCTAGCATCTTACATTATCATGCAATTCCTGCATAACAGTCTCAGTGGTTGCTGTGTAACATCACCCACTCTATGCACCCACTTTATGAGGGCTGATGGTGTCTGAGTGATAACATGAGTGCCGATCCCCTATTGTGTAACAGCTGAGAAGTTTGCAGTGTTGTTACCTGTGGCCATGTTCATACCCTAAGGGCCACACGCACAACACTGGAAGGGTCCGTGTTCTTGAAGCATGCAAATGCTGATTCCAGGATGCAGGTGGTGCCACTCCTGCCCCGCTCTGCTCACAGTTGTGCACTGTCCAGAACCAGTATACCACAGTGACCTGAACCCAGGGCCCTGTGGAATTGTCACACTGCAGGGATGGCATCAGTGACATGTAAGTGGTTCCTGGTGGCATGGGTCTGCACGGGTGTGCTGTGTGCACCTATGGTGTTCTACTATGGGTATGTGCTACAGGGTTGTCCCTGACCCATGCCTTGCTGCCACCATTACCACCATGCATCCTGCTCACTGTTGTCCCAGACACCACCATGGGTGCATGCCTCCACCAGGTGGCACTCTGGACACATGGGTGCAGGCCATGGCACCTGGTACATGTGCTGCATTGTAGCTGTCTGCTCTGCTGGTGTGCTAGGGTGGCACCTGACTAGCATGTGGCAGCTGGGTCATCCTGAACCTGGTGTGGTGAGGGGATGGCTGACTGGGCAGTGACTGTGGTGTCACCCAGTGGCACCCAGTAGGTGCCTGGCAAACTGACACAGTGTGGCTGTGGCATTGGGTACTACTGCTCTGGCATGATTGCTATGTGTGGGTGCCTAGAGCACATCCTGGTGCCCCTCTGAGGGCTGTCCCAGGGTCACCTGTCTGCAGTTCTGCAGCCTGCCTGTGAATAGCTGGCTGATTTAGGCCATCCTCTTACAGACCTAATTTTGAGAGGCAGTGTTTTGTGATGCATGACAAATCGCCACATTTCTCTCGGAATATACACTTGCACAGCATATTCAGGTGCCTGTACCTTTTGCACTGCATACATTATTTCTATGCAATCACACATTTGAAATGTGTGGCTAACTCTACCTTTTGAATATTGCATTTTACATTTTTCTGGGATGCACCATGCATCTCCCTTTGTCACGATTTCTTTGAATATGTGGGCACTGTGTTTTTTTTCACTTTATCTTTTATTGAAATTGGATACATAAGAAGGAACACAAACAAACAGTGAATGAGTATCCTCCAAATGAAATACAAAAGAAATCACTTAGAAAAACACTAAGATAAATACAATGGAGATGCCTTATGAACACATATTCATGATACGATTTAGCATTAGCTATATTATAAAAGGTGAATAAAGGGGTTACAGCCATTAAAGCACTGTGGGTTCAAAAGGGGGGCGGTAACCAAGTACAAGATAAATGCTAGAACAGGCTGTAGCAATGCACTCAATAAGTTACCAAGAGTGATACCTATGGGGATACAAAAAATATTCAGTAGAGGGAGAAATAAAGATATACAATGAGGGATCGGGAAAGAGCAGGAAGAAAAGAGAATAGAGAAGAGAAAGAGGAGAGATATCTGTGCACAAAAGTATCAGAGAAACCCTAATCTGGGAGCAAAATAAAAGAGAAGACTAGATAAACTTTAAAGATTAGGGTCAGTGAGAACTAGAAGATTCAATGTATTTAAAGTAATCCTGCCAACACCGGTCATATACAGTGAGTCGGTCATGAATAACGAGAGATAAATGGTCTAGTGAGGCATATTGAGAAAGGCTTTGAAGAACATCGGAAGGAGGGAATACGAGTAGATTTCTATTTCATAAGAATTAGACATTTAACCAAAAGAAAAAGTATGTTTAGCCATCTAAAATGTGCACCTGAAAGGGAAAGGTTATTCAAATAAAGATGCCTAGAAGGAATAGTTTGGGATTGAAGGAAGTTTTTGCCCTGTGACTCTGGAAGCAAATAGACAGACTTTATGCCATAGCTTATTAATGGGAGCACATGACATGAAGTAAGTACCCATTGGCCTGGTTACAGCGCCAGCAGTTATTATTTAGAAGGTCTGCTCATTGAAGAACTGAGGGGGACCTGTACCAAAATGTAGGATCATAATTTAGGCTAAAGAGCTACAAGCATCTTTTAAATGTGTTATGTGCAAGAAGCCAGCATTTACTTCATTGAACATGTGAGATATTATAGTTAAGGATAGTACTCATTTATTTTTAGCTGATATGGAGTGATCAAGAAGATTATCGATAATGTCTTTGTAAATAGAGCTGCTTGATTTTGCAGATAAATTAGTCCAATGCAAAATGTATGGGTCTAAAAGAGTATTCTTAAACTCATAATTAGAGATAGAGTTATAAGTGGATCAAATTTGTAAAAACTTCAAAAGTCCTGTTTAGGAGTTGCCATGTAACCTGCAAATCTGAGAATGTTCTGAGAGTGAGTAAATTCTGATCTAGGATATCTCTGAGAAAATAAATGCCTTTATTCTTCCATGTATGACAGAAGATCGGATGGTTTTCTAGGGTGAGCAGTGGGTTGCCCCATAAGGGGCATATAACCGGGTTTTGGATTAGATTTCAGAAATGTGTGGATTGATTTCAATAGAAACAGAGGATGATATAGTTGGGTGAGATTTTAATTTAGAGGAGAGAGTATTATAGATAAAGGAAGTAAGAACTGGCTGCTATGTTTTGACCATAAACAAATGGCTGGAGCCAATGGAGCAACAATGCAAGCTAAAGGGATGCACAGATCTGGTTTAGTCTAGTTTTATAGTGGAGGTGGCATCCAATATCAAAGGAGGGTCCAGTGCGTGAAGCCAGAGAGGCATGCCTGATGATGAGGGCAAAGTGGGCCAAACTAAAACATTTTCTTTTTTTTTTGCTCTGAGAAAGTTCAGTTGTGCTTGAATTTTTAACTTGTAGCATCACTTGTTTGAGTCTGCCATATAACTTATAAATTCTCAGTTTGGGGTAAGATTCTGCCTGCTTATAAATCTAGTTCTTAATGAGGTTTTTCTGTGTTATCTCTAACATTTCAAGTGTGTCATTTATTTTTCTTTCTGTAGAATCCTGTATTCCCCTAGTCATTAATATGTATACTTTACATATGTAAATATCATGGATTATTAAATGTTATTTTTATAAACTTCATGCTCCATGACTGAGATTTTTAAGTTATAGATAACATGGGGTAAACTGGCAAGTGTGTGATCCATTTCTGAAGAGATAAGCTGCTAAGCTACTGTGCTGTATCTAAAGAAACGCAATGTGTTCTCAGCTGTGACAAAAGGAGGCAGTATAGCGCAGTGGTTTAAGGATCTGAGCTGCAAATCTAGTGACATCCAGCAGACCAGACCTGGGTTTGAATCCCACAGCTTCCACTTGCATACTGTGTGACCCTGAGCAAGTCACTTAACTTCCTGTGCTCCCAGGTTGCTCCTGTAAAAAGCTTTCAGCTTAGTGTGCTACTCCTGTTAAACAAATAAATAAAAAAGGTGAGTCATTTGCTCTTTTGGGAAAGACAACTTTACTGTATGAGTAGTGGCTCTGGTGGGATTCAGACTTTAAGATACTCCAAGAGAGTCAAGCTTGGTTGTGGGCCGATACCAAGGTGACCATTCTGGTGTCTGAAGGGTTGAGAAAACTGGCAACACAATGCAGGGAGAGAACTAATCGTGGCAAACTGGTTGGCAGAAGTTAGGCTCTTAAATGGATTGTTAATAAAAATATGATCTCTCCAGTCATGGAATAGGATATACAAAGGAGGAATATTGTACATACTACCAAATGTATTTTGATGAAAGTGAGAGCAGGTAGCTTTAAGACACTATGTCTGGGCCTATATGAGAAATACATATTGTGAAACCTTCAGGAGCTGTGCAGAAGAAGAGGACTTGTCTTTGAGGAAGGCCAGCCACGAGCAGAACTCTAGAGACATCTTTGAAAAAAGTGACCAGGGAAGAGGTGCAAAGACGTCACTGCTAGGCAAATTCATGAGACAGAGGCCAGGAAGTGTGCAAGTGAGCCAGAGCCTAAAGCTGCAGCAGCTGTGTAGACAGATGATAAAGCTGGATCTCATGTGGTTAAAGTGAAGGCAGATACTGGGCGGCAAAAGGGAGAGGCTGAAAAGTGAAAGGCAGATGCTGAGCTGCAGAAGACAAAGTTGGAAGCTGAGGAAGTGACGGAAGAGAGAGAGAGAGAGAGAGAGAAGCAAGAGCAAGAGAGAAGGAGAGATAGCAGAACAAAAGGAGCACCAACATGAGTGAGAGAGATGGAGATCCTGTGTCAGCGGGCACTACCAAAACCATAAGTATTGGCATCAGGAGGTCGACAGAAGTCATCAAAATTAATTCCAAAATGCTTCCTAAATATCAGGAGGGGATGATCTGGATTTGTTTTAAAAATCCTTACAAAGAATTTGTGGGCAATTTGAATTAGACTGGCTTCTTTGACAACTCCCTTTTGCCACTCCTAATGTGCAGGGCTTTAGAAGCCTTTGCCAGGATGGACAATGAGGACTGTATGGACTATTACAAAGTGAAAATGCCTTGTTAAAGTGTTCTGAATTGACTCCTGAGACCTAGAGACAAAAATTTAGACGGTTAAGGAAGGCATGAGGAGGTGGACTTTCCTGAAATGGGTATACAACTAGGCAATCTGTTACAGAAAGAGTTAGAGGGTACAAAGGCTAGCTCCTTGGAAGAGATGAAAGATTTTCCTCACGGAGCAGTTTCAATGATTGTACCAGAGGAGTTGAGGATATGGTTACTGGATCGGTCTCCTAGCTCTACAAAGGAGGCAGCTGAGAGGGCTGATCAGTTTGTATCCAGCTGACATACACTCAGCACAAACACAATGGGAGGGGTTATCAGGTGGTTTTAAGGGGCAGACCTAAGGAAAATCACAGTAAACACAAGGGAGGCAGCACTCAGTCAGTGGAACAAAATAACTGCAGATGCCAAGAAAGTATACAAACTCATGGGTTATTTGGAGGACTTAGTAATTTCAGCTAGAAATAGGGCAAGATCTCTGATCAGCATGTCTCTGTTACAACCCCACCCCACCAGAGTAACCAGTTTGAGATCAGTTTTATCACAGAGTTTAATGGTATCTCTCACCAAGTGGCCTATATTCTTAGGAAAAATTGCAAGTTCTGAAAGGGGTAAAACACTTTTCAGGCCCTTGGACCAAATCCCAAATCACTTATTGCAGAGGCAGGAGGCAGTATAGTGCAGTAGTTTAAGGCTCTGAGCTGCAAACCTGAGACCTGGGTTTGAATCCCACAGCCCCACTTGCATACTGTGTGACCCTGAGCAAGTCACTTAACTTACTTGTGCTCCCAGGCTGCACCTGTAAACAAGCTTTCAGCTTAGTGTGTGTCTCTCCTGGTTAAATATATATATATATATATATATATATATATATATATATACACACATATATATATATATATATATATATATATGGAATACATGTGGGCATGAGTGTGATATGAATATTGTCACTCCTGCAGAGCTCTGGATATCTCAATGGCGCCAAAGGCACCAGTGAGATATCCAAGCTCACGATGCAGGAGTGACAATATTTGCCATAGCACACGATCTGCTCCATCATGTATTCGATATATACAATAGGTCAAGAGTTTCGGAAGTTTTGTTATGCTGTCTTGTGTTCTGTTCCTGTTAATGTGTTTGCTCATTCTGTGTGAGCTTTTCTGAATGGGCTGGCAGTGTTATAAAGTCTGAGAGACACATGAGTGTGTTTTGCAATGCTAAATGAGTTAGTTTTAGATAGGAATGAGAAACACACTTTGTGAAGCTGCATTGTTTAGCAGTCTGGCTGCAGTGAAGTTAAACACATCACAGTAATTGTAATGAACTGAGAGGCAGAGTGTCAGAACAGCTGATACTGTTTTCAGTGGTAATTAAGTTAGCTGCAGGCAGAGGGCAGAGTGTTCTGAAATTGTGCTCTTTAGGATTCTGTCTGCAGTGAAGTTGAAATTGTCACAGTGATTGTAATAGGTGAGAATCAGAGTTTGAGGAACAAGTGAGAGTGTGTTTCAGTTGTAGTTGAGTTAGCTGCAGGCAGTAGTTTAGACTGTTCTGTGAAGCTGTGATGTTTGGAATTCTGGCTGCATCAAGTTGACAGCATCACAGTATTGAGCTGGAAGTTGGGGGATAGGTGTGTTTTGTAATGCTCACTGAGTTAGCTGTAGGCAGCAGTGAGACCTCTCAGGTAGTTCTGCATTTGTGTCTATGGTAACAGCACAGGTGTTTCTTTCATGTTGAGGAGAAAGCTGCCTAGGGTGATGATATCAGTGACCTTTGTGACCTGTGTGTGTAAATGTCTCATATCATCACAGCACAGCAGAGCAGAGGGTAAAATATCACACTGCAGTGGATGATACACTGTTTTATCTCACTCATTTACCACTCACCCCTATTGTGTGTGTGTGTATGTATATATATATATATATATATATATATATATACACACACATACATATATATTTGATGGCATGCTTATCATAGTTTATACCAGAGGGCACAGCCTGTCCAATCAACATTTAACAACTGGTTGTCACCTACACCTTGGAACTTTGCAGTGTGAACATTGTAATATCTGCCAATTTTGTGAAACGGACTATGTTCAAGCTTCCTGCTAAGCAGAGATCTGTTAGAATCAGAGAATTTGTATCTTGCTCAACAAATTTTGTGCTTTATATACTCATTTGTAGCTGTCCAAGAATGTATGTGACATACAATCAGACTGCTATGCAATTGATACATGAGCATGTTGCTGTATGCACTCAGCAACTTCAAACATCCCCGGGAACATTTCAAAAGGTGCCATAAAATGACTCAAAACACATGTCTTTCAGGGGCCTTGAAAATGTTTTGGCTCACCCTTGTGGTGGTGACAGAGTCAGGACTCTACTACAAAAGGAGGCAAGGTGGATGTACACTTTGCATGCCTTGAAATCAGAAGGTCTTAATGATTCCATCAACATTATTCAGTTTTTAGGTGCCAACCGTATAGCTGTTAGCACATATTGTGGTTATGTGTACTCTTCAAGCATTTAGTCAAGTTTAAGGTTACATTCATTGTGAGGGATTCAGCTGCATGATGCCATTAACGATGGCAGTGAGAGGATTTTAAATCTTGGCATAGGATTTCAGATCTACACAAGCCTGGGTTAGATCCCCGAATTGTACATTATTTTTATTTCTAACTATAATTTTTATTGTAGGAGAGAAATTGTAAGATGTCACCGTAATGTAGTTAAAGGCTTCAGCAAAGCTAATATCAAACTTTCAGATAATTGAACCTAATTCTGCAGTATGCTGTAGTCAAGTAAATTAGTCCCAGCTGAGGCTTGTCTAGGTTTGAATACAGTTTGAGTCACCTGTTTTACAGGTTGTGACATAACCTCTCTACCACAGGAACTGCAACTCACTTACATGCTGCTCAGAGGCAGACTGACTATGTATTTGCTTAGCAGGAAATGATCAGTGGTTTAAATCCTGACAGGGACTTGGACATGTTTTTGTAAGATAGAAACTCACTTGAGTGGCAAATCATGGCGGTGTGGAGTTGGAAAAGTAAATTACATGAGAAGTAAATTTAGCTAAGAACAACAATTTGACAAGGTAAATCACCTGCTGGGATTAGATCCTCTGTCACCTGTTTTGCCGGTTGTGACATTACTTCTACACCATAGGAAATGCAGCTCTCTTGCCTGCAGCTCAGTGGCACGCTGAATGTATGTTTACTTAGCAGGCAAAGGATCAGTGATTAAAACTTGAAGAGACCCAATTTTTTTGTAAGATGTGAAACTCATTTGAGTGGCAATTCATGGTGGTATGGAGTTGGAATACTAAGTTATATGAGAAGCAAATTTATCTAAGAACAACCATTTTTTTGATAAGGAAGTAGTAAAATATTAAAACCCAGGGTACTGTGTCTAGCTAATTAATTAAAAATGTTGTATTTCAACCTAGTTTGCCCCTACACCTCCCAATCATGGATCAGGGATCAGGATGAGGCCCTCTACCAAAAACAAGGCATGTGGAGGTCCAAAGGGGTCAGGCTAGGGAGGACCAAATCTGTGTATAGCTTAGGTTTGCATGTGTGCCTAGGTTCAAGGACAGTACAGCTTGTTGGGTACAGATGAGAGACCAGTCAGTTAACTTTTTATAATTCAGAGTCCTACAATTTTATTTAGATTCTGCTGGCCAACAAATTTTGAGACCTTTGAATTGTAAAAGTGATGAGGCTAGTTTGCAGTTTGTACTTGTGGAACTGTTGCTTGCATCAGCACCACACCTGCCTTGTTAGCAAATTGCTCCTGGTTCAAGGAGAGGAGTACCTGGGGACATTCTTTTTGATTGAATGATGCAGTACCACAAACAGACATTTATGCAAATCTAGGCTATATAGACTGTCACCATGGAGAGGAAAAGCACCACTAGTAGAAATGAAGTCTATACAGGAGACTACGGACATCCGATGGGCTAAATAAAGTTTTGTGGACTTATGACAAACTACAGATAACTGGGCAAATAGGGTAATTTGTGACTGGAAGGAAGTTACCATCATAAAACTTTTCTTCTAATGGATGTGAATTGCAAGTCAGACTCATGCATCATTTCCTGCTGATGGGCGATGTTCAGGAACTTAGAATGTTTTCAAAGGATGTGCTGTGCACTGACTGGTTTTGAGCATCCCAGCATTCTAACAGTAGATCTTTGTGCTAAAGCAGCCAAGTAGACTCAAGACCTAACTCAACAAATATTCCAGTTACAGTAATTAAAAGTTAACATGTTTGGACTGAGAATAATTAAGTTCAGTAGTTTATTTTGATCTCAGATTAACACTTTTGAGCACAGGTGCTCATTTACAAAGGTTCCACATCAGTGGTGGGAGGGTAACATACAGACACAGGAATATTACTGTAAACTAAAATGACAAAAACAGTATAACTAAAATTATACATTGATTTAATACACAAGAGGATAAATACAATTTAGTTAGTGTTAACAGTAGCAGAAATAACATAAGAAACAGTACCTGGAATTGATAACAGTGTTGGTTTCTCAAGTAAAACATATATAATAAATAATAGGTGAGAGGGCTACAGAGGGAGGTAGGATATGGAAGTGTATAAGAGTGAGAGGCAAGGGAGGTGCAGGCCATGTAAAGACAAGTATACATACTTTAAGGGTGGGATGGAAGGGAGAGGGGAAAGTGGGGTTACTATCAAAAGGAACAGGAGGTGAGACTGGGCATAAGGAGAACCAAGGACAGGATGAGGTGGCAAGGTCACTGAAAAGTACTAGGCAGACCCTAGGAGTGCAAGAGGCAGATATGAAGTGAAGCAGTCAGAAGAACTGTTAGCCACGAGGGTCAGTTTTAGCTTGGTCTTGAAGGCACCCAATTTTTGCAGTGTTGGGTCAACCAAAGGCCATAAGTTTAAAAAGTGAAAAATATCATAGTTATGTTATATAAATATACAGTTATACAATAGATTTAAAACCTGATTCTGATTCAGAGAATACATTAATTTGACAAATAAGCAGGCATAAAGAGAGAGCCTTTTGGTACAATCAATTGACACAAGGCAATCATATTCTTACATGCCTCCTCGTCTTTCCCTATGTCTTAATACTGCATTGCAGAAGCTAATTACTTTCTTCACTATAGTATCATCCAGTGGATTTAGCAATAGTATCAGATATACAGCAATATAGAAACAGACTTTGATGGCAGATAAGGACCGCTTGGCCCACCCAGTCTGCCCATTTCCCTACTCATTAGATAGGCTGCAGATCCTAGTTTTACCAACAGCCTACTTCCTTCTATCTCCCACTAGAATTGCCTTATGTCTATCCCATGCATTCTTAAATTCCCCTACTGTTTTTGACCCCATGATCTTCTCAGGAAGGCTGTTCTATGCTTCCACCACCTCCCCATGAAAAGTACTTCCTCACATTGCCCCTGAGTCATCCCCCATCTTCAGATTGTGCCCCTTGTTCTTGCACATCTCTTTTCTGAAAGATGCTACCCTCTCAGACTTTGTTGATTCCCTTAAGATACTTAAACATTCCTATTATGTACCACCTCTCCTCCTTTCCCCAAGGGTATACATATTAAGCTCTTTTAGTCTCTCTTCATATGACTTCTGGTGCAAACCCTGCACCATTTTAGTTGTCCTCTTCTGGATAGCCTCCATCTTGTCTATGTCCTTGCAGAGATGGGGTCTCCAGAACTGCATGCAGAACTCCAGATGGGGTCTCACCAACTGTCTGTACAGAGGGATAACAACTCCCTGTTTTCTACTAGTGATGCCTCTCCTTAGCAACCCAGTATCCCCAGCCCTCCTTACTGCCTTCTCACATTGCTTGCCTAACTTTAGGTCATCTGATATGACTACCCCAGGTCCCTTTCCACTTTTGTTGTCATTAATACCTCTCCCTTCAATGTGTACTCTTCTCTTGGGTTTTGTGCACTTCTTTGCATTGAATCTAAGCTGCCATACTTTTGACCATTCATTCAACCTTGCCAAGTCCTTATCATCCTTTCCACCCCTTAATATACCTGATAAGATGGCAAACCCACATTCCTCACCTAGGATTGAACCGAGACCATTTGTTTGTAAGGAAAGCATATATCCAGTGTGCCACCTGAGGAGCTTAACAGTAGTCATCAAGCTAATTAAAGTATAACTCAATGACATCAATAAGTTATAATGTCCTCCACTTTTCATAGAGGGAATGGTTTAAAAACATGGAAAAACTTTCTTCTTGCCCATTTTTACAAAAATACTCAGTATATTTAAATTTATTAGGATCCTTAGTGTACTTGATTTCTATTATTAATTGGATGATATGCAGTATTAATTGCCTTTCTTTTGGATGAAGGGCATTACTAAATATGGTTATTTGCCACATACCACGGTGTTGATTTTGAAATTCTGATATTCAATAAATCCTTTTCTGAATAATATGCAAATATATTTTTGATATGAGGTCTATAACTGGAAGAGATAATTCCTTTAGTAAAATATTTCTGCAAATGATATTAAACTCAAAAGCATATTCAGTAACATTCCTAACCAAGAGGATTTAAAATCATACTGTAACATTTGATCTTTTCAGGAGGCAGACATTAGGCCATATATTAGAGGTCTTATTTATCACACATAATCAATAACTAACTAGCCAAAATTTAACTATTTTGTATTGGCATCCTTCCTAGTTCAGCTCTCACATGTTGTTCAGACCAGGTCCTGGTTATTTTGATGAATGCATGGTAAAAATAGAAAGTGGACTACCATTTGATGACAATAATTCTCAAGGACTCTGCATGATGTAGAATAATGGAATAATACATGACAGGGTGTGTGTCATGCTGGGATAACATTGCACCTCAGGTGGTTGGGCATGAGGCTGCAGGCTGAGTGTGACCAATACCCAGTAAGTGGACGTTATCCCAACATGATACACACCCTGGAGTGCATTATTGCTATTATACAATGGCTCAGCTAATTGGTTTAAGCTTTGCTTCTCAAGCCTTGAAGGCTGGTAAATGGTTGTACCACCATACATGGAGTTGAACATAATAATAGCCAAATAATTCTATTTTTTATTTGTGAATTAATGTGCTTAGCCACTTCCCATTAAAAGAAAAATATAACCCCAAAACATTTATTCCTTACCATTTCTATTTTGGAATTATTAAAAAAACAGCGAGACTTTTCCCTCCAAAACTCAAGACCTTATTTTTGTCTAGATTCAGAATAAGTTTGTGTTTTACACATAAATTATGAAAGTAAATTCAATTGTGTGGCAGCCTGACTGTAGAACTGGCAAAGAACATGATGTAATCTGCATATGTTTATGCAGGACAAGGTCTGCCATTTATATTAGGTGACTGAAAATTGAGATAATCAGTATTAATAAGAATGTCATTAACATACAAATTAAACAGTTGTGGAGCCAGCACGATACCTTGTTTAATGCAACAGTTTGAAACAAAAGGTGCAGTAACATTAAGCTATAAATCATATCTTATAAGTGTCTTAGTATTGGAATATAATTGTGCTGCTAGATAGAGCAAATTTATATCTATATTATACTCCATAAATGTATTCCACAATATTTCTATCAAAGGCATTGAATGCAGCTTAAAAGTCTATGAAAACTGTGTAAAGCTTTAATTTCTTAACAAAAATATATTTTTCAGACAAATGCACCAAAGAAATATGGGATCAACAGTGGAAAATTATACCTAAAGCTGTCTTCAAGATTAGAAATAATTACTCTAGCAGCTACCCATATGGATTTTTGAAACTGTTTTGGAAATTGTATTAAACAGGCTTATAGACCTGAAATTCTTTGGTGCCTTAACATCACCCTTTTAGGGCTGCAGGTAGGCGGAGCCTGTAGCCCCCTTGCATTAGCTCTAAAACAAGCTTACCATGGAATTTCCTTTTGGACTTTTGAAATATCCATTCACAACTGCAAAATAGTAACCCCTCTCTGATTTTTGCTATTTGCTGCTCTGTCCTAAAGGCAGGGGGTGCAACTGGGCCTTCAACTTTTCTGGATATAAATAAAAAACAACTTTTGAAGCTGCTGTCATTTAACTCTTGCAGGGCTGCAGAATGAGCATCTGTCCAGCTCAATCAAAGAGATTCATTCTAGTTCTTTCAGCAGCCTAGGGGTTAACTAATTATCTCCTTACTTTGGCTGAATACTGACCCAGTAGCACATGGCTAATTACGCACATGTGTTATGTGGGAGACAGAGCAATAGTGCAGCTAGTAGACAAGGGAGAGGCACTGCAGAATTCAAATACTGTCTGTTATATGGGAAGGAACTGCTCACCCTCTGTGACACAGGATGCCTTATATATAAGAAAATAGCCTATGTAAGAAGTGGCCCCGGACTCCACCTCCCCACAGAATCCTTACATATGCGAATTTCTTCAGCCTCAGCTGGAGTCGTCCTGTAGGAATTTCTACTATCTACTGCTGTCAACACTCCCATTGTCTAAGTTATGTAGTTCAAAATAAATTAGAACTACGAAACCAGTCATCAGTCATACAGAGGGCATAATGACTTTAATAGTTTTTTGTTTCTTTGTTTTTTTTTTGTTTTTTCTATTGCTGTTCCAAATAAGTATTCGTTTATAAGTGTATGAGCCCTGTTTGATAAATGAATGCTGTGCTATGCCATGCAGCTCCAGATGTCAGTACTAGAACAATGTTATCAAGTCAGTCTCTTCTGTAACTAGTTATTCTTTTTGGTAACAAGGTAAGTCCCACTAGGCCTAGGGCCTATTTTCCGGGCAACCCAAGGACACTAGGAAGGTTAAGTGACTTAGTCAGGGTCACACAGTATGCAAGAGGAGGTTGTGGGTATCAAACCCTATTCTGCTGGATGTATCAAGCTCATTACTTTAATGTCTAGGCTGTTCTGCCAGCCCTGTGCTGTGATTTAACAGTCCCATTACACAATGCAATAACACAATGACCAAAGAATAGAAAACAGCACACAAGAGTAAAACACAAATGAGAGATATGGGATAAGGTTTATTAGGGAAGTCATGAACAAGACTCTGGGAAGGAAAGGAAGGGTTAAAAATAAACAAATTATTGGCAATCCTGCAATCCCTCTTCACCTCTCCCTCATCCCTCATCCCTGTCAGTCCTTCACAATCCCAGCTAACAGGCACAGAAATTATACTATCCCCCAGAGTCCCTGAGAGACCCCTGTATTCTACTGGGTAACATAGTCGTTAAATCATCATAGGCCCAATGTTTGATGTTGATACAGCTATTTAACCTGAACAGTTATTAAGTTTAAAATTAAAGGGATCACTATTTGTAATCCAAAACAAGTCCAAATGGCCAAAATGCAGGATTTATACCTGGGCACTCCTGAACGCAAACAGTCCAGTCCTGCCTTAACTATCTAACTAAAAGGATTGGGACAAAGATCTGAGTCAGTACTCATGGTATGCAGATTTAATCAGACTCTGAACGGTTTCAGATGTATAATGCTGGTCTCTCTGGTGTGCTGTAGCTGCAGGTTGCATGCTGTAGCTTCTTTACTGTATCACAGCAGACATAACTAATGTAAGAGGCTTGTAGGCCTGTGATGATTCAAAACGGTGGCACCCAGCAGAATATAGGGGAACTCTTAGGGATGAGGAGAAGAAAAAAGGATAGTTGTGTTGATTTACCCTTATGGCTGGCAGGGAATGGTCTGCTGCAACCCCTCCCCCACTGGCAACACTGTCTGTTGGAGGCTCCACCATTGAGATTTGCACTGTGCCCAGCAGGGCAAAAGCTTCCACTGGCTGAGGGAGCAAGTGAGAGAGAGAGAGAGAGAGAGAGAGAGAGAAACAGACAGACAGTCTCTGTTGCATGTGTTGAAGAAATGAAGTGTGCGTGTGTGTGTGTGTGTGTGTGTGTGTGTGTGTGTGTGTGTCTCTCTCTCTCTCTCCTTCTGTAGCAGCACCACTCGGTGAAAGTCAGTGTCAGTGAAATGTCATGAGCGGTGTCTGTGGAGCTGTGGCTCTGTCATCTACTCCCAAGGTATGTGGGCCACATAGACTCAGACAGAGCCCTGTGAGACACACACACACACACACACACACACACACACACACACACACACACACACACACACACAGACATATGCACTTCGCACCACAGAGGCAAGTATTCAAAGTACATGTTGTATATGGTGCTGCAAATTCAAGGGGCTTTCTACAAATTCCACTTCTTCCAAGTAATTGAGAAATATAGTCTTCTACTCTACTTGCTGCCACTGGACTAAGTTTAAGACTGAATCATCAGCTACAGGTCCTGATAAAAAATAAGTTTAATAGTATTTAGTCAATCAAATAATTAGCTGCAGCCAGTCAACACATTTGAGTGGTGGTACATATGTATGGTCATACTGTATTATAAACAGTCTTATCACTAAGGGTTAGAAATAGGCCATTGGCAACTTCCATTTGGATTTAAACCCATACATTTGGTCTGGCTTCCAGAATTCAGCAAAACTATTTCATCTACAAATACAGTAATTATCATGGTGAAAGCTAACCACAAATAGGGGTAAGAAAGTCTTAAGGTCAGCAATAAATATGAATTATTATTGCTTCTAGTTGTAGGTACTGTTGGCATGCATCTGCTGTGGATTGCTGCTTGTGGTGTTGTGACAGAACCTGCAAATCCCATCAAGATAGCCACAGCCCAGTGTGAGCTACCGTAATAGTTAACATTCATCGCTGTCCTCAAGACATACTGTATACTTCCATGAAGTCTCTGCTGAGGCATGCCCCTGTACAGCTAGTGTTGGAACCCACTCGGAAGGGAGCAGTCTTAGACCTGGTACTCTAAATGGGGATGGAGAGAGGATCTCAGACCTAGAAGTGGGTAGCCATCTGGCAACAAGTGACCACCAAACAGTGTGTTTCACGATAAACTCAGCTGTAGAGTCAAGCCACACAAAAGTGAAGGTTCTGGACTTCAGGAGGGCTGAATTTGTCAAAATGGGAGAGTGCCTCAGGAAAGCACTAGCAAACGGGCAAGAAGGAGGGTGGAGCAACAATGGGGAAACATCAAAACTGACATCACAGAGGCAACAAGCCTTTGTGTGAAGCAAATAAACAAATCAAAATGAAAGAAAAACACTATGGTTCTCAAAAGAGGTGGTGGTGGGGAAGGTTAGGGAGAAAAGATAGCATTTAGGAAGTATAAAGGAAACACAGAAGGAGCAGGACAGATAATTGTATCAGTTAAAGCAAAAGAAGTGGGGAAGGCAGTCAGAATAGCAAAAGCAGAAGGAAGTGGGAAGGCAGTCAGAATAGCAAAGGCCCAAACTGAGGAAAAGATAGCCAACACGGTTAAGAAGGGAGATAAAATATTTTATAGGTACATTAGGTGAAGAAAGACAAAGGGAGGGATACTGAGGCTCAATAAAGAGGAGGGTGGTGTGCAGAGAGGTCAGTGAAAATGCAGGGATACTGAACAAATACTTCTGCTCAGTATTCAAAAGAGGAGGTACCTAATCCAGTCAATAGAAGCACTCTGGATAGGGGGTCGTATATCAGTCCTTTCACAGGAGAAAGGGTTCTGAAAGAACTCCTAAAACTGAAGGTGGACAAAGCAATGGGGCCTCATGGGATTCACCCCAGAGTTCTATAAGAACTAAAGGAAGAACTAGTAACAACAGTGACCACACTTTTTAACAAATCATGGGAGGATGGGCGGTATCTGAGGACTAGAGGAGGGCAGATGTAATTCTCCTTCACAAAGTGGGAGCAGGACAGAGGCAGGAAACTACAGACCTGTCAGTTTGACCTCAGTGGCAGGGAAAATGATGGAATCACTTCAGAAGGAAAGAATTGTTGAGTACCTAGAGACCAGTGGGCACAGGACCCAAGGCAGCCTGGATTTGCAGTGGGAAGGTCATGTCAGATGACTCTAATCAATTTCTTTGACTGGGTGACCAGTGTAGTAGACCAGGAGGGGCTGTGGACATGGCCTACCTAGACTTTAGCAAGGCATTTGACACAGTCCCGCATAAAGATTAATAAACAAATTAGCCAGCCTGGGAATGGGTCCCAGTGTGGTAGCCTGGGTAAAACAATGGCTGGACAACAGGACACAGAGGGTAATAGTAAATGGAGTGCACAGTGAAGAAAGGGGTTACTAGTGGGTATCAGGGTTCAGTACTGGGTCCGTCCTTTTTTTTTTTTTTGTAAAAATGTGTTATTGTAAGAGTCGGTACAGAGAATAGATACAGATAAGCATGAGATGTTACATATTGATAAATATAAACATCATACTTATACATACAAAAGCATATTCATTCATAGGCCTATATGATACACAGGCATATTTGATACACAGGCATATTCGGGGTCTCGGGCAAAGTCCGAGTTATAGCCCAAGCAGTAGAAGCGAAATTCATAGTCTGTTATACCTTTACAACAGTTTTTCAAGGCTGTTTTACACAATCCATTTAGAAGATTTGCAAAATATAGAGTTATAGCTATTGTTATTCCTTCCTCTTTACCCCTATGTTAAAATAGAATGAACCAAGTCTCTCCAATGGCCTCTCCAAGGGAGACAAGATTTGCTCATATCTGTGGGGAAGATCCAGAGTTTTATATTGAATGTGTTCTAACTTCATATTATTTAATAATATTTTCACCCAATGCGCAATAGTAGGCGGAGCCTCAGCCATCCATGTTTGTGCTAAGGTTTGGTTACTAATTACTAAAGCCAACCTTCTCAAAGAATGTTTAGCTTTTTATATTTCTTCCCATTTCTTGGTACCCCAACAAAATATCCACAGGGTCAAGTGGATATCACACTCCATAACCTTATTCAGCAAATGATTTATTTCATTCAGTAAGCCAATACCCTTGGACAGGACCATATTAGGTGAAAGAAAGAGCACCCTTGTAAGGAGCATGTTGGGCACTGGTCAGGTTTCTGAGTATTTATTTTATGAGCTACTTCAGGGAGAAATAGGCTCTGTGAATAATATTAAACTGAATACTCCTTAGTTTATTATTTACTGACACATCCCTACTACTTCCTAGAGCCTGGTTCCAATCACCTCCCATCAGGCTTTCATCTCCCAGATCCCTCCCACTTTTCTTTAAGTTTTTGAAGCGTGTCTGGATGGGCCCCCAGCAGAGTTCTATATATGAGACTTAGGGGTTTCACATTTCTATGTTTGAGGCAGTATTGAAGAACCTCCTCCAGGGTGTCCTGGTTAAGGAGGGCTACCTTCCCTGCTCCCCAAAATGTTTGCAATCTATGTTTTAATTGTAAATAAATAAAATAGTGCATAGGTTGAATATTATATTCCTTGACTAATTCTTAGAAAGTCCAGCAGGGATCCCTCTCAGAATAAATGTGCCAGATGAAAGAGCCTCTTTCCTTCCCATTTCCCCAAAGCTCTCCTGATTGAGGGGGGCCATTGACTGTATAGTATAGAGCTTTCTGGCAATAAGCCCTCTTATCTCCCATAATCCACTGTGCCTGTTTCCAAGATTTAAGTGTAGCTCTAGTGAAGGGGTTCCATGGCTGTTCCTCCCATTCTCCCTGCCCAAAAGGCAAAAGATATTCAGCTAAGGGGGTCACCTTCTCGAATTTGACTCCATGGTAACCCATTCCGTGCCTCATCTCCAACCTCCAGACAATCCATGATGTGAGTAAATTGTGCCACGAGGTCATATAGCTTCAAATTAGGAAGTGCTATACCTCCCTTACTTGGAGGCAACCATAATATATCTTTCCTAATCCTGGGTCCTCAATTTACCCACAGCAGGGAAGTGATGGGGCCCTCCATAGATTTTATATAGATAGCTGGGGCCATGATGGGTCTGGAAACATAGAGGCATTGTGGTAAAATCTGGATTTTACCAAATTCACTTTCCCTAATAAAGACAGAGGAAGTGACTTCACCTACCACACAGTTCCTTAATTTTTGTTGCCAAGGGTTTATAGTTTAAATGGCCCACTTCTTTTAGTTTCTGAGGGAATTGTATCCCAAGATATTTTATCACTGACTTAGGGTGCACCTCCACTCCATCTATATTGATTGGTCTTCCCACGCACCCTAATGGAAGCCACTCACTTTTACCCCAGTTAATTTTATGGCCTGACAAGGGCCCATATTCTTTAAATAGAGGGGCAAAGCAGGCATGGCTCTCCCTGGTCACTTAAAATAGCAGAACATCATCTGCAAATAACAAAATAACCTGTTCTTTCCCATTAATATTGTACCATTTGACCTCCTGGTGACTCCTTATAGCTACTGCCAATGCCTCAATGGTGAGAACATATATAGGGTGAAATGGGGCAGCCCTGTTGAGTGCCTCTATATAGTCTAAAGGGGTAGAAAGGTATTATTAGTCAGGATATGGGCCCTCAGGGACTTGTATAAACTACCCAGCGACAAAAGTTGGGCTGTAGACCACATTTCTTTAAGACCATAAACATAAATGGCCATTCGACCCTATTGAAGGCCTTCTCTGCGTCTAATGTGAGGAGGCCTCCGGACACCTCTTCCCCTTGATCCATGCCATAATATTCAGGACCCATCTCAAATTATGTATAGCCTGCCTACCCTTACAAAACCCCTTGATCCTGATGAATGACCCCAGGCAGAACTCTCTCCAACCTTTTGCCGTAATCTTTGCAATGATTTTGTAGTCTGCATTAAGCAGCTAAATGAGCTGATATGATCCACATTTTCTTGGGTCCTTACCTGGTTTTGGGAGAATTGTAATAGTAGCTAACTGCTGGGATGCTAAGTTTTCCTGCTCTAACACTTCCTAAGCATGGTCATAAATGTCGGTGCCAATTCCCAGAACTTTATAAAACTCGGAGGGCAATCCATCTGGCCCCGGGCCTTCTAGATCTAGAAGCCCATACCTCCTCCTTAACCTCCTGTTCTGTGAGAGGCTGACCCAGCTTCTCATTCTCAATTGTTGATATAGTGGGTAAAGGGATTTTGTCCAAAAATGTCTGAATTGGCAACTTGCGGTATTCCCGAGGTATATAATGTCTCATAAAACAATTTAAAATGTTATTTATTTCTTGAGCCGAGGAGGTAGCCACCCCATCCTCTTTCTCTATATCAATAATAGTTTCTCTGCCATCTTCTTTTTATCAGCTATGCCAGCCACTTCCCCATTTGTCTCCTTCAAAATATTGTCGTGCCCTAGATATCGCTATGTCAGATTCGGTCCTTTTAATGTCTTTATAAGTGACATTGCAGAGGGACTGGAAGGAAAAGTATGTCTCTGCAGATGACACAAAAATCTGCAACAGGTTGATACACAAGGTGGGTGGAAAGGATGAGAAGGACTTGCAAGATTGGAAGAATGGTCAAATGTATGGCAGCTTAGATTCAATGCAAAGAAGTGTAAAGTAATGCACCTGGAAACAAAACCCAGGGAAGAGTACACAATCGGAGGTGAGATACTGATAACAAAATGGAAAGGACCTGGGGGTAGTTATATCAGATGACCTAAAGGTGGGCAAGCAATGTGAGACAGCAATAAGGAGGGTTGGGGGATACTGGGATGCATAGGGAGAGGCGTCACCAGTAGAAAACAGGAAGTTGTTATCCTTCTGTACAGACAGTTGGTGAGACCCCATCTGGAGTACTGTGTGGTTCTGAGACCCCATCTCCGCAAGGGCATAGACAGGGTGGAGGCTATCCAGAGGAGAGAATCAAAATGGTGCAGAGTCTGCACCAGAAGACATATGAAGAGACATTAAATGAGCTTAATATGTATAGCCTCAAGGAAAGGAGGGAGGGGGATATGGTAGAAACTTTTAAGTACCTTAAGGAATCAACAAAGTCCAAGAGGGTAGTACTTTCAGAAAAGAGATGCAAGAACAAGGGGGCAATTTGAAGATAGAGGGAAATGGCTCAGAGGTAGTGTGAGGAAGTATTTTTCATGGCTAAGGTTGTGGATGCATGGAACAGCCTTCCTGAGGAGGTCGTGGAGTCAAAAACAGTGGGGAATCAAGAATGCATGGGACAGACATAAGGCAATTCTAGTGAGGAGTAGGAGGAAGTAGGCTGTTGGTTAACTAGGATCCACAGCTTATCCATTAGGTAGGGAAATGGGCAGACTAGGTGGGCCAAGTGATCCTTATCTGCCATCATATTGTTTCTATGCTTAACATGCATGCCACTTTCTATATTTTTCTGTGTCTGGCTACATTGATTTTCAAATTACATAAGCATGCTACCCCCACAAAAAAAGCAAGTTATGCATCAAAATGTATGGCATTACTTTGCATGTGAGGGTCTTTATTAACTAATACCAACTCTGTGTGCTCTGTGTTCTCAGTGGGAACCAGATCATATGAAGCTTGTTGGTGATGAAAGTTGTTATCATTATCATCAGAGGAAAGAGTTGCCTCACTATTGCTGATGTGGTACTGTATGTCAGACTATGGGGCCAGTGCCAGTGGGGAAAAGTCCAGATAGACTTGCCACCAGGAGATATAGGAGTGGGACTAATAGTAGATGTTTAAGCAATAAGATATCACAGAGTGTTAGTCAGCTGGAAAGTTACCTGTGCCTCCTGTTCTGGTACGGCATGAGGTACAGCCATGTGCATTAAACCACATAGAAAATGAGTAAATCCCACAACATCCCTTGCCATGGAGTGCATTATTGTGATAATAAAATGGACCCAGTTGTGAAAAACACTAAAGTATC
Source organism: Neoceratodus forsteri (assembly GCA_016271365.2). NCBI lineage: Eukaryota > Metazoa > Chordata > Ceratodontiformes > Ceratodontidae > Neoceratodus > Neoceratodus forsteri. The sequence goes on from CM028137.1 coordinate 327,596,780, forward strand.
AAATTAATCAATACATAATGATGTGATACATCCACTAGTCAATAAAATAGTCCTTAATTCAATTGTTTTGTGCAGCTGAAAGTAGATTGTTAGCGCCACAGAAGTTGATTTCTCCTTGTCTACCTGGTTCCAATACATGTGCTTTTAAGAACTACATAAGCTATTTTTAAAGCACTTAGGCTCTACCTTCCTTTCCCACCATGTTTCATTTTTCTTTCTTTTACCCCCAACAGGTTTGCACCTTTGGCAGAGCCTGGCAATGACAGGCAGGGGAAGAGGTTTGGCAGCTGGGCAGTCATGCACCAAGAGATATGGATTCCACACTGGGATGCCTGGGCCTGATTCCAAGACAGTGATGAGAGCAAGGTGTAAAATATGCCAGTGCGTAAAGTTATGCCAAAATCCCTACGACATGCGAGCTGCACCATATTCCAGAGAATCACTAGATCGATGGAAAATGCAGAATTATGCATGTCATAAGTTACACCCTCAAGACATGGTGTGACTTGGAATAGCGACATAGCAGTACGCATGTCACAACTTGCAATATTGTCAGCAGTACATACCTGTTGACTGTCCCATAGTACAAGGCATTGCTCCTACTGTACATCCCATCACTTCTCTGTTCCAGAGTGCAATGCCCTGTCCCACAGTCTGTGTTTGGCTGTTGTGCTATATGCTATATTACCTGTTGCACCAGGTATGTATTTCACTTACTGTTGGCCTGTCTGACCATGCTGCTACCTATTTCACTGTGTCCTAGGCTTCCTAGGGCACGTTTGCTTCCACTGTATGCCCATTAGTTCCACATTCAGGGCCTACTGGTTGGGGTATGTTGCAGTCTGACTCGGGGGTTTCTATGGCCTGTGCTCTGGTTAGAACAGCTTTTCCTTGTTCTAACTTAGTTACCATCCTCTGGCATGGTTCATTACGCCACTTGTTCTGGAATAGCAGTTCTGTGGTGCTGGTGTGTTCCGATGTCATAAGCCACATTATTGCGGGTATAAGCATTCTTTGGTGTAACCTGCGTTTGTTGTAGCAGTTGTGGGTTGCGGGCGTAAGTGTTCTTTTGAATCACGACGTCGAAATCACTGGCGAACTTCGATTTGCACTATCAGGACAGGCGTATGCATTTACACCTGGTGTTACTGTCTTGGAATCTGGCCCCTGAGTCTAGTGCCAGCTAGCATCATGTTCTGGTGGTATGGGACTCGGTGTTTAGATTTACAGACTGGAAGATGTTCAGGCATTATCCAGAGAACTGTTTGTCTTGTTGCCTGCCAGGTGCTAGGGCTGTAACTCACTTCAAATTGCAGGTGGGGATCAGAGGGAAAAACTGGTATCTGATGTTCATATTGTGGAGCCTGCAACACCCACTTACAGGCCTACAGTAGGTGAAAAGATCAATATGGACCCTTTTGTCTGAGAAAGCAAATACAAATTTGTTGCAGGCAGGAAGCTCCTTAATTATGGCATCAGAGGTAGCTGTAGCCCACTCCCATGGTCTTAATATAACAGGGTTAAGCATTACACACTTCTTTCCATGGCAGTTCATAGGGAGTAAAAAACATGCCAGTATGTTTATTATTACTGAGCTTGACTCTATGTAGTCATTTGTTTTAAAAGTTTCCAATGTTTCTTTCTAATAATACTTTTAGATAACTTTTTATTAATAATTCAGCATCACATGTGAATATTCTTTCTTAGTTCCATAATTAAGTGAATGGCTACTTTTAAATTTTTGATACATTCTAATAACAATATGCTTGTGACCATTGGTGAGCTCCCTTATGTAGTCAGCACGCACTATACTACTTTAATGCGGTACTTCTGCATTTACTCACACATGCATGATAGACTCTGGTATGGCGAAAGCATGGCAAGAGCTCTGAGTAATCTTTTTACTCACTCTTTCCACACTCCCTCGCTCTGAGCAGCTGTATCAGCTCTGACCACATCCTGTATATTTTGTAAACATCCCTCTGCTGCCACATTTTCGTTGTACTGCTTTTTGTCTTGCACGTTAGTCCACCCATTCCAAAATGTGTCATAATTGTGAACTGATTTACAAGACTCAATTCTAATTGAGATGTAAGGTTTAGTTGGGGGTACAGTCCCACCATACTCCACCCTGTCATAGCTGCCCTAACCTTTGGTGGGGGCTGGGCTGAGGGTCATTAATCTTGTATACCGAGATGCCTCTAGCAAGAGAATGAATGGTAATGGGTTACATGGTAGCAGGGTACAACCCTCTGAGAAGCTGTCCCTGTCCATTTCCCTCCCAAGTAGCCTCCCCAGCAATACCACACCAGCAGCTAAACAGACATTGGTAATACAAGGTGAACAGGAACAAACACATCACCTTTTGGGCAGGAGTTGAATATCTGATCTGCCCTTGTTCATGAGACAGGGTTGTAACAAAGCTATATTGACAGTTTGTGTAGAAATATTAGAAACAACAAATTCATGAGCCTATGTTACATTTTGCTAATGCAGGCTTATAATAGGTTCATAGGCAGATTATGAATCCAGAGGTCGATGACCTTAATGACTCAACATTTGTTAGTGGTATTGTCTGCATTTTAGTGTTCCCATATATTGGTCTACACTATGTTTAAATGATGTCATAGTACTACAGGACACAGCTTCCTCTGGTAGTGCATTCCATGCAGTCACCACATGCTGACTGAACCATTTACCTCTGGTGCTAGTCCAATATACATCCCCTTTAATTGTTGGACCGTGTGATCATGTAGTCATTGAATTAGGACTATTCTGTAATCCAATGGATTCCCAGAGGAAGTTATTTTGATGGCATTGTATGCATAACAGAGGTCTCTCCTTAGTCTTCTGTACATAACAGAATACAGATTTAGCTCAGTTAATCTGTCATGGTATGATTTATTAGCCATGTTATGGATTCTCTTAGTCATCTTCTGCAGCATTCTCTAGTGATTTATTATCCTTGATTGTATGTGGAGCACAAAGGGGAACAATATTCCAAATGGGGTCTGACAAGTGATGAATACAATGGAATGATTACCTGAGGTCTCTACTCTTGAAATTTCTGAAAATACAGCCAAGGATTTTGACATTTCTGAGCAGTGATCTTAGAGTGTGTGCTGAAAGATAATTTATTTGTCGTGGTCACCTCTAGGTCTTTTTCATTAGTGGTTTCCTGAAGCATGGTATTACCCAAGTGATAATTAATTTGTAGGGTTCTTGTGTCTGAAATGCATGACCCGACACTTGTCAACATTGAACCTCAGCTTGTTTGTTTCTGCCCATTTGTATATTAGGTCTAAGTCTTTTGTAACAGATTCCTCACAACTTTGGTAATTTTCAATATTTTTACCCCAAATTCCTCACCTGCAGCCCTATCTGCTCTAGCCAGAGTTTGTTATATAGTGGTATGATCACATTTGTTTGCCAGCTTCTGGAATGAAACAATATTTAAGACATTTGCTAAAGAGGTTGGTTAACATGGGAACCCACATATCAAGGTGCAGGGATGCCATCAAGACTAGGGCCTTATTTGCCTTATTGTACATGAGTTTATGGCATCCTGTATCTCATTCAACAAAAGCACTGTGGAACAACATCTGTATCTGTATCTGCCCACTTATTTAGAAGGGAGCCATCATAAACCATGTATGTATATGTGTGTATACATATATATCTATATATATATATATATATATATATATATATAGATATACATGGAGCCGCCTGAAAGTGTCTGCCATCTCAGCAGTGTGAGTGTAGTGACTGAACACCTGCAGCTTTATCCCATCTATTTTGCTGTGCACTACAAAATTGAGAGTCTGCTATTTATTTCTGAGACACTGGACATTCCTCAGCTTGTGATTTGCCAGTGTGTGGGGGCCTGACTGAATCGGTTTGCCAGTAATGGACCCGAGGAGCAGGGCACATTGTGATAAAACAACTGCGCCACTCGCAAGTGCAAGCATTTGAGTGCCGTAGGCATCTCTCAGTGAGGGAAAACTGGTTATTTCAGTTCATAATCTGATTGTCTGCTTATACAATATTAAAAATTCAAAGCAATTTGCAATTAACTCTGGACTAGAACATGGCTCAGTGGTATGTAAACTCCTTCCTGATTTTAACCTTTTCCTCAATACTAATATGCTTGGGACATCTAAGTTTAGGATCAAAGGGAAATGTATCTACTGGGTGGGATATGTCCAGACTGAGTATGTACACAAATGCTGAATGCACTAGTTGGAGGGAGGTTTATAGACAAGAGAACTACTGGGAGGAGATTCAACAAATTTTCTCCAAGAAAGCAACAAAAACACCTTATCAGCTGCCATGTTGATTTCTTGGTACCTGCTTCACAGGGACAGAATGGTAAAAGGTCCAAGGCCAGGAACTTTTAAGAATAAAGAACAGTAAGATTACTCATTTTGTCTGATGTTGCTATTAATTTTAGCTGGGGATGTAGAACCCAATCCTGGGCCACTTGCAAGTCAGGCTCATACCAGGGAGATCAGGCTAAGGGCCTGCAAATAGTATGTTTAAATATAAGGAGTCTTCAGCCACATCTGGATGAATTGAGGTGTGGATTGAGCAAAACAACTTTGATATAATTGGTATAAGTAAGACATGGTTGAAACTGTACTCTTTCAAACCAGATCCTGATTAAAAGCTTTTCGATTTACAGACAGGACAGGGAAGGAACAAAATGGGGGTAATGTTTTATATCAAGGACGAGATTATTGCTGAGGATGTTGCCAGAGGTCCCTTGGATGGTCTCATTGATTACCTAACTGTTAGGATTAGTTGATTTTGGGATGTAAGCATTTGTACATTACTTGCTTTTACTGCCCCCAAATATAAATTAGTTGATTATCTGGTATTTGATATGTGGACTGGATTGCACCAAAACAGAAGGGAACACATAATTATAGGTGATGCAAATTCTGACTGGAGACAGGAATGGGTTGCTGGGAAGTTAAAACCAAAATGAATGCCTCCTATTTTGTTCAACTGATAGACACCTACTCATTTTAACTACAAAACTAATAACCATTCCATTATTGATTGGATAATGACAAATTGCCCAGCTAATCTTTCTAACTTAAATGTTCTATCTGATTCTATATCTGATCATTGACCAGTGTTTCGACGGTAAATGATTAAACAGACCGCCCCAAAATTTGTCCATAAAAGATGCATAAATAGAGTTATTGTGGAAGAATATAACAAGCATTTGTCAATGCTGAATGTTGTCGCACTGGCATTGGCTTTGGTAGTGCAGTGCGGAAACACATTTTGGGCAGGATGTGAAAATGACAGCTGAACTGTTCATAAGGAGGTGTAAAAAAATGGCAGTGTTGAAAATGTGGCATGTAAATATTGCAAATGTGTGAAGTTACAAGGGTGCATGGGAAATGCACAACGCATGCTAGTAACAGTCATTTTATGGACTTTGGCACCAAATTTTCAACATAGACATTTTAGCACCTCTGCTAATACACAGTGTCACTGTCATTTCCTCAAACTGTCCCAAAAGTGATTTCGCTGGCGACAGCGCTATTCTGTGCCAGACGTCGAAACTACATTTAGGCAGGATATGTAAAATGACAGCTGTACTGTTCATCAAGAGGTGTGGAAAAATACCAATGGTGAAAATCCATAGTGAAAATATTACAAATGCACATTACGAACTGCATGCAAACTGCGCGACGATGCTCGTAATAGTCATTTTATGGAGTATTGTCACCAGATTTTCAACATAGGCATTTTAGGACCTCTGCTCATGAACGGTGTCACAGTCAATTTTCATAATCTGCCCGAACACAGATTTCCCACAGCGACTACACTATTGTGCGCCGGAAGAGCAGAAACACATTTCAGCCAGGTTGTGAAAATGACAGCTGTATTGTTCACAAGGAGGGTAGAAAAATGACAATGTTGAAAGTCTGGTGAAAGTATTGCAAATTCAGAAGTTACAAGCGCGTATAGCAACTGCTCAATGCATGCTCAGAAACAGACATTTTTTTGATTTCTTCCACTAGATTTTAACATAGGCTTTTTGAGAACCTAATTATGAATGCTGCCACTGTCCTTATGCTAATCAGTCCCAAAAGACGATTCCATGCAGTGACTGCAAATCACCTTTCAGGACTGATTAACATCATAACCGTGACAGAATTTATGAGGAGGGGTCCCAAAAACCCCATGTTGAAAATTTGTGTGCAAAATTCCAAAAATGCATGAGATAAGCATCAAAGTTGCCAAACCCTATTTATTCCATTATACAGCTTACTGGCATTTCCTCAGTTCAGTTGGCTTTGAAGAGTGCAGGCGTGTTCCTGGTCCACAAGATCATCGCACCAAGCTCCAGAGCTAAGTATGGGGTGAGGGGGTGGGAAGGCAGGGTGCACAGTGCGTGGTGCGGGTGGTAGGGAGACTACGAGGGACCATTTTCCATTTACAGGTGTTTAAAAAACATTGTGGATGGTTTTCTTTTTAACAGGTGTGTTTTTGGGGGTACAGTAGCTGATGGTGGATTGGCACCCCCATCAGCACATAGGGAGGTGGGGACAGATGCCGATGGGATTGGACACCCCTGTCAGCAAATAACGAAAGCGGGGGGCATGAGCTGAGGGGATTGGGCACCCCTCAGCAACCAAAAAGGAGAAGGGGACATTATGCTGATGGGGAGTGGGCTCCCCACTGCACACATACAAGAGGGTTAGGTAAGCTGACTGGGGCATTGAGCACCCTCAAAGTCGGCAGTTTAGCAGCCACTGTGCCATGTTTGATGCTGGGGAAGCACATAGGAAGGTCCATTGCATGTGATGAGCTTTGCTCGCATTGCAGTGGGCCTTTCCTTAGATGTGTCTCGCCCAGGTGGTGTGCGCTGGCATGCAGGCTGATTGGGGAATGAGGACACACCACTGGTGCGTGCCTGCATTCGCCCAACAGTGACCACACTTCAAATCTCCACTATTGCAAGATGTTGGCTGCACAAATGCGCCAACATAAAAGAAGCTGGAATTGACTGATTGGGCAAAAATAATAGATTCACCTGCTCTTGACTACAAAATAATACAATTTAATGACTATACAAACAACATATTTAATAAACACACCTCTATAACAAAATGGAGGGTGAAAGGGTCTTTTCACCATGGTTAAATAAAGAAATTCAAGACATAAAGTTCGCAAACAAAGCAATGTTTAAAACTTAAGAATGCTGATTCCCTAAGGCAGTGTATAACTTATAGAAATGAGGTTAAAAGAAAAACATTGTTGAAGCTAAATCTAAGTATTTCAAACAAACTCAGTGTAGAAACTTAAATGACCCAAGTAAACTCTGGCATTCTTTTAGGTACCTATATAATCCTCAAGAAGATAGATATGTATCAAAAGTGTAAATATTGGTGGTGATTTGATTTTAAGTGGTTCAGTCATGGCAGACTGTTGTAATGACTTCATTTCAAAACACTTGGTATTAATATAGGGATGGACAGTAAGGGGAGGGTTATGGCTGTGATAGTTCCATCCTCAGGATAGCGAGCTGCCCTGCTTTAAATTTTCTAAGATAGAGGAACCAGAGGTTTTAAAACTGTTACTGAACTTGAAGGATGGTAAGGAAGGGGGACAGATACAATTTCCTCCACTTTACTCAAGCTTTCTGCCCTACCTAAAGGGTCCTTTTAATAGACTTGTTTAACCTTTCATTAGAGCAAGGCAGAGCACCTGCTTTGTGAAAGGAATCTACCATAATCCCTGTTTACAAGAGGTGACAGACTTGTTTTGTCTAACTATAGGCCTGTTTCTTTGCTGTCTGAAGTCAGCCAGCTCTTGAAAAATGTGTTCTACAACAATTATTGAACACTTGAAGAGCAGAAATTGCTTAGAGACCAACAACATGGTTTTAGAGCTGGACAATCCACTGTGACGGCACTGGCAGGGTTCACAGACACTCTACTGGTGGCCACAGAGGATGGAAGGGCCACTGGTGCAGTCTCCATAGACCTGGCTGTGGTGCCTTCAATACAGTGAATCACAAATATATTGTTATACGAATTAAAGAATTTGGGAATAATGGATATTCAGCATGATTGGTTTAGTAGTTACTTGTCTTATCATATTCAAAGAACAAAGACTAATTGTTCCATATCACATTCAAGGAAATAAAGGCAAGGGTCTCTCAAGGTTTTGTGTTACGCCTCTTTTGTTTTTAATTTTGTAAATGACTTACCGTATTCTTTTACCATTAAAATTGTTTATTGTATGCAGATGACACTGTTATGTGGGCATCAGGAACAAATAGCCATGATATTCAAGATTCCTTCAATAAATATAATGTTTTTGCTAATTGGATTCAGTCAAATAAAATGTTGATAAACAAAGCCAGAATAAATGTAATGTTATTTGGCTCTTTACAGAGCTTCAGAAAATAGATCCAATTCAGAGAGTGGGACTTGGAGGTCATCCTCTCTCCTTGGTCATGATATTTAAATACTTAGGCATTTATTTAGATCTGAACCTCAGTATGGTTCCTCATATAGAGAGCTGAATGGTAAGATACATCAAAATGAGGCTTTCTTTATAGAAATATTAAGATACTGCTAAGCATGTTCTGCTCCCAACTATGGATTATGGTAGCATTATATTTGCACATAGCAATCAGATGTTATAGTCAAAATTTAATGTGCTTTATAATAATATTGGTAGGTTTGCCCTCCTCGCTCCATCTAGAACCCACTACTGTCAGCTCTACACAGAATTGGGGTGCTCCCTGGAGAAACACTACAATATATGTTAGCAAATTTTGCTTTTCGATCATAAATTCAGGAGTTCCTTAGTTTTATCAAAGTCAATGGTTATTAATGAATGTTGCTGGAGTACAAGACGGAATTGCTTAATTCATTATACTGTTCCTGTTTTAAACTTCAAATGAGTAGAAAAGCATTTACTTGGTATGCACGTTCTATTTTAAATGAGAATGGAAGCTGACTCAGAAAGCACAATCTGTATCACACTTAAAACACTTATTGTTAAATATTTCATACTGTGATAATGTTTGTAAATGTGAATTGCATTGTAATGTTATGTGTCAAGTGTGGCTGGAAAAGGGCAGTGCCCAGCCCATTTTCTGATTAAAATAAAACAAACTATATATATATATATATATATATATATATATATACATATATATATATGTATATAATCATTGCAAAAAAACATTGTTAATGCATCATTTAGGGTTGAAGAAACAAAAGTAGGGAAATGAGGCATTAGGTTTAGATCATAATACCCCTCACCCTACCACCGCACACCCACCCTCCACAGACCAACAGGTGACGGGGTGTCTTGGGGTTGTCAGGCCTAAGTCTCACCCCATTCCATGTGTAAGAAAGCTGACACGGTAAAAAGCACTCTGAACAAAATCTGCCCACTTATCTAGAAGGAGCCATCATAAACAGTATATATATGTTCTTTGCAAAAATGTTGTTAATGCAACAGTTAGGGTTTTACAGTGACAAAAGTGAGGAAATTCACTGTTAGGGTTACCATCCTTGCACCCCATGCCACCCCCACCACCAGGCATTGGGGTGTGCGTTGGGTTGTTGGCTAACTCTCAGCCCATTCCATGTGTAAATAAGCTCAGATGCTGTAGGATAGGTGAATGGGGTGAGAGTTAGGACTGACAACCCCAACGACTACCCCATGCCTGTTGGTGGGGGTGGGTGGCATGGGGTGCAAGGTGGTAACTCTAATGGTGAATTTCCTCGCTTTTGTCACTGTAAAACCCTAAGTGTTGCATTAACAAAGTTTTTGCAAAGAATTTTATTTTTGAGAAAGCATAGTAAAGTATATATCTTATACAAGTTGGTGGAGAGGGACCCACCAACTTGCACATTTCTTCATTAAAAATATTAATACTAAATAACATGTGCAGACTGCAGCTGAAATAACAGCGCTAACCTAATCTGAGCCAACAGTACCAAAATGTTTGTATCTTGCTTTGTTTCGAGATAGTGCCGTAAAGCTGATGTGAGTCAACAGTAGTGAAAAGTCTATCTCGCCACTTCAGGATAACGGCACAAACCTGATCTGAGTCAACAGTAGCGAAAGTCTATATCTCGCTTTGTTATTGAGATAACGCACAAAGTTGATGTGAATCAATAGTAGCGAAAAAGTCTATCTCGCTCGCTTTCAAGATAACGGCACAAACATGATGTGTCAACAGTAGAGAAAAGTCTGTATCTTGCTTCGTTTTCAAGATAACGGCACAAATGTGATGAGAGTCAACAGAAGCAAAAGTCTGTATCTCGCTCATTTTCAAGATAACGACATAAACATGATCTGAGTCAACAGTAGTGAAAAGTTTGTATCTCGCTTTGTTTTCAAGATAACAGCACAAACCTGATGTGAGTCAACAGAAGCAAAAATCTGTATTCCGCTGTTTCTGAGATAACAGCGCAAAGGTACATAACTGCATAGCTCCAAGGTCCCACCAAAATAAATTTTCACAATGTAAGATCTATTATTAATCTTTCTACATCCCAAATTTCATGCAAATCAGAAACACAGTTCAAGGTTTTGAAACAAAACAAACCAAATTTTCATTTGTCAGCATGGCATAATTCTGTACCTGTTTACATTTATACACCAAACCACTGAAGCACCTCTGTAGGTAGCAGTAAGACTACCTACCCTATTAATTCAGGCCATTAGCACAAGACAGAATGCTATGCACAAAACGTTGTGTGTCATACAGTAGCTCTGCAGCATACATTTTCCGACATGTAGACACCAAAAGTAACATCTCCAGGACATCCCTCAACACCCTCCAAATTTCAAGTTAAAACACTGAACTGTTTCAAAGATATTCAATTTCAAAATTTGTACACCTTTAAGAATTCTTTGATCATGAGAATCTGCGTGAACCCACAAAATGGTGGACCTCATGACGAAAATCGCTAAAATAGTGGACCCTGACGAAAAATCTTTGATTGTGAGGGGCAACTTCAAACCCTTATAACTCTGGAATGGAACAACATTTTTCACCAAACAAAACTGACACATTCCTTAAGTAAAGGATGTTCTACATGTCAAGTTTCTGGGAAATCAACCACACTGTGGCTGTGCTATGTGTCATGGAAAACAGTGTGCAAAAATAGCAGAAACTGCATTTTGGCACTTCTGTGCACAAAACCGTATACACTAGTGAAATAGAACTTGGTAAATAAAGAGATGTACCATGCTAGTGCATGTATACCACATATTATCCAAATATCTTCAACCATTCCAGAGCAGCACAAGCGTAAAAGGCCACAAGTGGTGAAACATTACTTGTCAACGGAACATTTTCTCACAAAATATTTAAACAGCACCACAGCCGAGCACCCATGTATACAAAACAATCTGAAGTCAATCAAATACATCCTAGCTGACACAAAAGATACCATAATCACTGTTTTCACAATACACACATATTTATTTTCCCATTATTAACTATAGTGACAGACCCCCAAAAAAGCATTACTTTAGAACGGAGCAATATTTTTAATGAAATCTTCAAAGGACACAACCAAAGCCCAGCACCCATGCATATAACCCAATCTGAAGTCACTCAATGCATTCAATAGCTGTTGAGCACGTATCTTTCGCCCCACACTTCCACCAACTCATCCATTTCTCCCTAACATCACAGTACAAGTACTGAATATCATATGTATTGGTGGGAGCACATATTACTGGGAGCATGGGGCCATTTGGTCCCACCCCACCAACTTCTCCACTTCTGCCTAACATCACACTGCAACTACTGAATATCATACATATTGGTAGGAGCACGTGTTAGTGGGAGTGCTGGACACTTTGGGCCCCATGCTCCCACCAACCTGTCCATTTCGCCTAACATCACAGTACAAGTACTAAATATTATATGTATTAGTGGAAGTGTATATTGCTGGGTGAGCCCCGCTTCCCACATTACCCAGCATTCCATAACCACATACATCTGCCATACATTTTTAGCTTTCCTATACCTTATCATGAAATTTTCCTACACAACCAAATATATGCTCACCATGCCTTTCACAATGCACAGAAATGTTTTCCCAGTAACTATAATGAACATGCACCACAACTCAGCAACTGTAACTGGCACCGACACAAAAATTGACACAATCCAAGATCTATGATAACTCTTTCTACATACCAAATTTCATGCAAATCATGCACGCGGGTCAAAAGTTACTGAAGTGAAACAAACCAAATTTTCATTCGTCAGGTGGAATAATTCTGCACCTGTTTACATTTCACACACCTAACCACTGAAAAGTACGTCCATGGCAGTAAGGCTAGCTACCTATAAAGTTCAAGCCACTAGCACAATGCAGAATGCTATCCGTAAAATGTAAACTCGTTATGCAATATCTCCACAACAAATGTATTTTCCGACACCTAAAAAACATAATTCTCATCTGCAGGACATCCCTCACCACCCTCCAAATTTCAAGTTAAAAGACCAAACCGTTTCCAAGATATTTAATTTTAAAGTTTTAGCACCTTAAAATTCTTTAATCGCGAGAATCGTACGACCTCATGATCAAAGATCATCTTTGATTGTGAGGGACATCTAGTAATGAAATTTGGGCTATCTGGTCCCACCTAGAGACATCTGATCCAGCAAATATCTAGCCATCTCATCCTGCCCATTGAACGAAGCTTATGCATAAAGAATTTGCAGACTTGTGATCAAGAATTAAAATGTTAAAACTCAATTTTTGACACAACCACGAACCCACAGGCACTGCTTGAGAGAGGAAGCCCTGAGCAAAACCCATCCTAGTTTGACTTCACAAGTCACCCTGGCTGAGATATTAGATTTTTTCCAACCCAAAAATCTGGCCATCTTGTCCCACCACGAACAAAGATCGCGATCAAAGAATCTCGCGATCAAAGAATTCTACAGGCTCGCCATCAAAGATGGTTAACAAGCCACGTCAAAGAATTTAAACGCTTAAAACTCCTTTTGAGAAACGACATTAAAACACAAGCATGGCTTGATAGAGGGAAGCCCCTGAGCAAAATCCATCCAAGTTTTACTTCAGAAGTCACCCTGGGCTGAGATATTTTTTCCCAATCCCAAACTGAAAACAAAATGGCGGCCGTCATGATTGATAAATTTCTCCCAATCAAAGATTCTTTGATTACGAGCCTACAAATTCTTTGATCGTGAGGAGGACCAGATGGCCAACACCCATTCTTCTTTGTAAAATAATCATATAAATTTTCCATAGACTTATAATGGAGCTAAAAGTTTAATAACTTTTGAATGGATTCATATTTTTCACCAAACAAAAATGGTATATTCCTTGACCCAAGCTCTTTCTATGAGCCAGGTTTCAGACCAGCATGCTACATGTGGCCGTGCAGCACCACAGACAAAGTCTGAAAAACTGCCCACAAAACTGGTGAAAAGTGCATTTTCAGTGATTCACTGCGTAAACACCGTGTGTCTGACTGAAATGCAATTTGTAAATCAAGAGATCTACCATGCTCCACAATGCATGCCAAATTTCATGCAAATCCATTGAAGTTATTAACATGCAAAATTTCAAGTTTAACATTAAAGTGCCTTCATAACCTAACTATAGGGGAGACCACGCCCTATAATACAGATATATTATTTGTCCCTTTGCAGCCAGAACTGGTGGGACTCCTGTTTATTTGTAACCTGATTCACAATTTCCCATAATTTTAAATGCTATGGGCCAGATATTCAAAACTTTGTCCCGGGGCTAAATTAGTACAGCCCAGCGCGCTAAATTAGCCTGGAACCAATATCCCTCTATATTCAAAAGGATAGCCTGATGCTAAACCTGCTGAATATAGCATGCTAAGGAAGCCAGGCAAACTGGGCTGGGAGTGCAGTACAAAAATAACTTGGGAAATAAGACAACTCTGAATATAGCAGCCAGAAAGTGCAAACCACAACAGCAGCCCAGTGCACAGTGACATGAAGGAAGGTAGAGGTGAACTATGTGGTAAATGTGGCCAGCCGGTGGCACTGAGGGCTGAGGTACTGGACACCTTACTTCACGCTACGTCACAGTGACCCATGTTCAGGAATGAGCACGGGCCACCGGAGGTCAGCAGAGGAGGAGAAGGAGGCGACCATGGCTGCTCTCTCTCCGGGTCAGGAGGACGCAGACCTCACTGTAATATCGCCACCTGGGGAACCTATCTGGAAGGTGCAGTAGGAGGCAGCTAGACAAGTTGGGAGGGCAGACATCAACCGAGGGCCAGAGCAAAGGCACGTCTCACCATGCCTTTGTCTCATTGGCCCTTCTAGTGCTCTGATGCCCACAGGAGGGTGGGAGAAAACCAGAAAATGATCCACAATGGCGCCAGTAGATGGGCCCCAGCACCAGGGATGAGAAATCCAGGCAAAAGAGCGGAAGTGCACACTCAGCTACAGGTCTGGGGGTGTTAGGGAACTCCTCCACCCCAGCCAGTGTTATCTGGTGTGCTCAGGTCTAAGGGGCACCCATATGGCAGTCGAACCTGGGTTGCTCTGACGCAGGGATGCATAAGGTCTCTGGAAGAGAGGGACAACTGCAGGTAGGTAGGAGCATAAAGATAGGGTAAAAAATAAACAAAACTATGTGGTAAATGTGTGCTAACAAAGGTGGATTCATTAAAGCTGCAAGCACCAGCGCTGTAATTCTGAAGAAATGTACCATGTTTCCGAAACATTTGTGCAGTGCAGACACATTTGCACAAGTTTTGCATGGAACTAAGCTGTTTGCCTGGCGCTATCATATTTGCCTGTGGGAAAAAGTTGCTGTATTCAAAAGTGACATGCAAATGAGCCAGCTTAGGCAGTCTGTGGGCAAACATCCAGATTAACATCTCATTACATCCTGATTTGCATGCAGTTTGCCCTGCCGCTATTGCAGGGTCCCACAGCTCCATCTGTAGGTCAGTCTGAAAGTACAGGGGCTGGCTGGGTTGGCCCACAGCTCCACCTGTGGGATAGTCTGGAAGTGTATGGTGGAAGCTGCAGGCCACATTGTAGAGAACCCCATAGAATATTGTGCCCTATGGGACTACACAGTACAGCACAGGCACAGGTGGTAATGCTGCATGCAATTGTCAAACTGTAGTTCCTGCTACAGTGCACAACAGACACTACAGTAACAAGGGGCAGTAGTGAGGGACACAGCAATGCCTATGGTGTGTAGGGCATCAATGACTGCTGCACTTTACACAGTGACAGGCCCATCTTGCAGGTGTGTACTGACAGTGGACATTACTGTTATGCTGTTGTGCGACCCACAGATGCTGCACCACTGGCATGGGTTACTCACAGTGACGTATACATATACATGGCTGGCTGTGTGTGCTGTGGTGTCTGTACAGATGTGCGGTATGTGGCTGGGGGGCACATACCATCAGACAGGCACACTGGTGTTAGGGTATTCCCTACACTGGAGCATTTGCATTGTGTGGATTGTCCCAGCCTTGTGGCAGCACCCAGTATGTGATGTAGACTGGCCACCTGTACACCCTCCCTCAAAACCCACCATGCCCCAGTGCTACATGTGTGTGCTGGATTCTGTTGGTGTCCCCGAAGGTGGTCTGCAGATGTGTGCTGTATGAACACACTGCCATGGTGTCCTCTAGGAACTGGGTCACCACTAAATGCCTGGCATGGCTGGGACTGGTGGCATATGATGGCAATATAGAAGGTGCCATCCATGTGCAGCATGTTTCTTCCATGTCTGGTTTCTTTCTGTGTTTAATATTTACTGGTTAGGGTCATAAAACCACCACTGGCAAACCCTTGCAAACTCCATAATTCACACTTGTGAATTACAGAGTTCCATAAACCATGGTTTTATGTCCGCGAAAAGTAAGCGCATAAGCCGAGTTAAGCTGCGCCAAGCCACAAAGTCATGCAAAGCTGGTTTGCCCAGAGTTAAGACTACCTTTTTCTGGGTGGTAATTTGCACCATAAAAGTGTCGCGCTAACTTGTGCAAAAACATGTTGCGTGCGCTAATTCACTGAATATAGCATTGTGCCTGTATTCATGCACATACACCCTCTTTTGCTCCTTGCATTGATTTATACTTTTTTCCCGGCTCTGTTGCAGTTTTCCCACACTATTTGGCCTTTGAATATAGTGGACCCAGGCAAAACCGTTGCAAACCATGCTCAAAACGATTTATGCCCTCAGAAAGTTTTGAAATAACTGGCCCTATTTTTTTTCTCTTCCCTAGTGTATTATACTTCTTTTGAGCTCTAATAGGTTCTGTTAATTTTTTCTTCACAGTTTTCTATATCTCATGAATTTGATAATAGTTACTATTTAGCAGCCTTACAGATCTGATCGAACCACATGATATTTATCAGTGAGCACTCCTTTGCACAAAACGCGACAATGACAGCCGAAAAAGACCAAAGGTCCATTTAGTCTGCCAGGCTTTCTTGAAGAAAGGCTTCAGCCTGGGTTGTATTCTGAACAGTTCCTATGAACAGTAACTCCTGGGAGGGTATCACCAAAGACTGTGAAGGTTTTGGCAAGCTTGCCATAGATGTTAAGAACTGAGAGGCACTGGCCACTGCCTGCTTTTTCCCTGCTTGGATGTGCTTGAGATTAGCCAGTCATCCAGCTACAGGAATACTTGGAGTCCTAGCCTGTCTGAAGTGTGCTGCAAGCACTGCAAAGCACTTTGTAAAGACTCACAGTGCTAAGAAAAGCCTAACGTGTGGGACTCCTGAACTGGTAGTGTTGCTGCTGCACACTGAAGTAAAGGTATTTGTGGTGACTGGAGTGCACCAGTATGTGCTGGTATGCATCCTGCCTATCCAGGGATGAAAGCTAGTCCTGTTTCTTCAGGTAGGGTAGCAGAGAGCCCAGAGAAATAATAATAATAATAAATAAACTTTATTCATATCGCACCTTTCTAAAATCAAGAGCATTACAATATCTGACAACATATTAAATAAAAACCGATACATAATAATCTGAGCTCCTAAAATCACAGTATTAATTAAAATAAATCTTTGACCAAGATAGATCTTCAGGGCCTTTTAAATTCTTCCATGGACGCACACTGATGAAGTGGATGGGTAGAAGAATTCCAAAGGGTCAGAGCAGCATACATAAAGGCTCGAGTACCCGATGATTTCAAAAAACCCTCGGGATCTCTAGCAACCCCTCATCCGCCCGGTGGAGAGATCGCTTGAGGCAGTAGTGAACTAAAAGCTCTTTCAGGTAGTCTAGACCTTGTCCATGTAGGGCTTTATAAGTCAAAGACCAACTTTAAGGTGATCCACCACTGAATTGGCAGCCAGTGCAGATCACGCAGTACCGACGAACTATGACAGGCATGAGAAGTACCTGTCAATAACCGGCCACAGCATTCTGCACCAGCTGCAAATGGCGGATATCAACCCCAGGAAGCCCTAGATACAGGGAGTTGCAATAATCAAGTGAGGACACAAAGGTGTGGAACAACATTGGCAAATCCGCTGGCGGAACAAGGTGCTTAATTCTGGTGCTGTTCTAACATTGTAAAGGAAAGTTTGACAACTGCTGACACTTGTGAATGAAGTGTCAGCTCACTGTCAAAAATCACCCCCAGGTTCCACACCCATTCAGAGGATGGAAGCTGGACACCTTCAGAAATAAACCTGAGGAAGACCAACTCCCGCCCCTCTACCCTGTGACCTGGGTCAACCACCATTACCTCCGCTCTTTTCCGAGTTCAACTTCAGCCAGCTTGAATTCATCCAGCACTGGATTTCAGTGAGGCAGCTATTAAAAATCAAGAGGGCTCTATCCTGGTCAGGTGCAAAGATAGGTAGAGCTGGGTATCATCTGCATAGCAGTGAAACCTCAGCCCATACCTTCTTACAATGTCTCTGAGGGCAGCATATACACTGAAAACAACATGGGGGACAACAGCAAGTCCTGGGAATCCCACATGACAGAGAGACTGGGAGGGAAGAATTTATCCCGATACCACTCTCTGAGTTCTGTCAGTGAGGAAAGATCGAAACCATCTGAGGACTGTACCAACAGGCCACAGATGAACTCCAGGTGCCCGAGAAGGCCCCATGGTCCACAGTGTCAAAGGCTGATGAGAGATCAAGAAGAATGAGAAACAATTCTTCTGATCTCTAGCCATCAGGAGATCATTGAGCACCCGGACCAGCACTATCTCAGTACTATGCCTCTTACAAAAACCAGACTGGAGCAGTTCATAGATGTCATGGATGGTTAAATGTTTTTACCAGTTGTGCAGCCACTACTTTCTCAGTAATTTTCTCAACAAAGGGAAGATTGGAGATCAGCCTGTAGTTAGCAGAGCAGCCTGGGTCCAAGGAAGCATTCTTCAGGAGGGTGTCACCACCGCCTCCTTCAGGAGCTAGAACTACCCTTATCCAAGGAGCACCAGACTGTCTGTGCTAGGGCAGGGCCAATGATATCAAGACAACCCTTTATCAGGAGGTTGGGCCCGGATCCAAACTACAGCAAGTAGGGTGCATCACTGGACAATCCTCATGACATCAATGAACTCGGACGGTCAAAGGAACTCCATGAACGACGGAGAATGTGACCAAATGCCGATCAATAGCTCCCATAGAGTAAGCGGCTGGAGCTCTGCCCTAATGTCAGCCACCTTATCTGCAAGAAGTGAGCAAGCTCACCACACTCTGTTGTGAAAAAGCTTTCCGAAGCTGAAGACAGGCTGGGTTGCACAGTCTGTCCACAGTTCGAAAAAAGCTTAGCTGGTCGAGTTCTGAGCAGCCGCAATCTCCCGGACAGGAACTCTGCCTTCTGATGAGAGATTGCAGAATGTTAGAATTGATAATGTTCCATCAGTCTAAGATGGTCAGTGTCAAGGGCAGTTCTCCGCCAACGACACTCTAACCTTTGTCCTTGTCGCGCATCTCCCTCAAAGTCCATCTTGAATTTTCTTGATCCATATGTTGGCTCAGATTTCTGAGGTTGAGAATGGGGCACATGCCCCTGTTTCTTTGGTATTAGGAAGTAGTGGGAGTAGAACCCTGTGTTACATTCTGACTCAGAGGAGATTAAGATGGTACATCATTGAGATCTGTGTACCTCACAGGGTGAACGATGTGCCGGGTGGGTTGTCTCTTTCAGAGAGAGTAAGACAGCAGGACATGGTGGTCAAGCAGTGAAGCTAGAAGGAGGTAGGTAAAGGATGTGAGAAATACTTCTTCATGGAGAGGCTGTGGATGACTGAAACAGCCTAGCAGTAGAATTTGTGGGGGCTAAGGCTATAGGAAGCTTCAAGCATGCGTGGACAGACACAGGGAAAACTAGTTGGTGGAAAGGGAGGAGGGGATGCTGGTAACCAAGAATGTTCAGAGGTGTCAGAATAGGAGGAAACGTGGGGCAGACTAGATGGGCCAACTAGTCTTTTCTGCCAGCAAAATCTGTGTTTCTATGTTTCTATGACTCTGTTTTACTTCCACTGCCCTGTTTCTCAGAAGCCCATAATCTCCTGTGCCAGGCAGCACTGATCGTGAGCTGACAAGGAGAGTTGCCTTCTGGGAGGATAGTCCAAGGGTTTCTGACAGTTCTAGGGAGTATCCCTCTCGGATAATCTTGAGGACCCACTTGTCTGTGGAGATTGACTCCACTGATGGTAGAAATGGGTCTGGCACACCCTTTTGAGGAGACAGGTCCTCCTCAGGCAGCTAAAAGCAGGACTGGGGTGCTGGCTGCACCTTCTTTTGGGCTGTGGAGGCTGAACCTTATTATTTTGGGCTCACTTCTGCCGAGAAATGACTGCTTGTTGTGAAAAGAGCCACATCACCTACCCTCGGTAGGTTATAGGGAGCTGACCTGGAGGTCTTAAGAGTGGTTCTAGTCTCATTAGACATTGTAAGAGACTGCTCCTCCTATTATCCAAACAGATGCTGTAGGTGTCATTGAAGGATGCATTCATGACCTGTTTTGGATGTCTGGGGTAAAGCCAGCAGTCCATAGCCAGAAATATTGCCTGATGCAGATAGCTGCACCTGCAGAGCAAACTGCCGCATGCAAAGGCATCCATAGAGACTTTAAGTTGGTGACTGTTAGATTCAATACCTTATTTAATAGCTAGCAGCATCTCTTGTTTGCCTCTGTCTGCTAGGCGTCTGCGTGAGACTTAAGCTTGCTACATAGAGTATACTCATACTTAGAAGTGACCCTGATACAGTAGCTAGCTAGTGGACTTGGTAGCTAACTGTCTGCATGCCAAGGGTAATGGAGGCTTAGACCTGCTTTCCATAGTGTCTACTATGCACGACTCCTTAGTAGGGTTGCTGTGACCTCCTTGGGGCACTATGGCTTGTTATTCTCAGCCAGAATAACAATGACATCAACAGTGAGCTGAGTGAAATACATAGGCTTAGTTTTAGGCACTGCATTTCCTGTCCACCTGTTTTGGAACAGCTGCCACAGTTGCAGGCCTCCCCGCTGCCTCTGAGAGTGTCTCTAGGGCTGGTGGAGTGGGAGGAATTAAACAGACCTGGATATTAGGCACATTTAAAAACTCTAGTTGGAGGTACCTAGCCTGGTCTATGGCTGTGACTCAAAATTCAGTGTGGAATGCATATTTTTGAGCAGAGCCAGGAAGGAGAGAGCCTCTGAGGTACAGACACAGGGACTGTTTCTGTGCTTTTTGTACCATAATATCAGCCATCCTCGATCCTCACCACAATCGGAACTTATGAGTTCAGGGTCTGAGCTGTCTCCATCTACACCCTCCTCACTTGGAGAATAGCAGAGATGAGGGGCAGCTGCCAGCCAGCAGCGCATGCCATGGCAATATGGCGACACTGGCTCAGGTCCCATGGGCCTGGGGAACAATGCCGCTAGTGGCACCATGGCAGCGCTGCAGGCATCCCTGAGGGAAAGATCCCAATGTCACATGCCCATGCATGTTACATACAGCGCCACAACTGGCACTGAAGTAGGCCCATGGGATCTGAACACAGTGCTGCATATGTCACCGCATATGGTGGCGATGACCCAACTGGCACAGAAGTGACTGGTAGTGGCACTCTAGCTACCCCTAGAAGGGGTAGAGGTGACACCACAAGTAGGGTGGCGTTAGCAGCACTAACCACAGCACCAGCCTGAAGGCTGGCATCAGAGATAACCGCATGCCAAGGCAAGCAGCACCACAGGCTGCACTAGCTCAGTCAACCCTGAGGGTCAGAGGCATCACCAGAAACAATGCTGCATGAGTTATACGCTGCAACCACTGCTCCGTAAAAGCTGTCCAATGACTGAACTGCCCACTGGGGTCTTCCCTAGTAGACAGAGAAAGGCTCTGGGATGGAGATGCCAACCTTACAAGCCCAGGCAACTCCACTGTTGTCAGCAATAATGGTAGGGAACACAGGCCCATGGACATCAGATGTCTTGCAGAATGGTCAGAGGATTATCTAGACCAGTTCTGTTTCTTCCCCTTTATGAGAAGAGGAAGAAGCCCAGGCTGAGTGGTGCAAAGACCCCAATGCTGAGCATGTGCAGGATCTGACCATTTCTTTTTGTATCACTGGGAGGACTGTCCCTCCTCCCGGGTGCTGGACTGCTCATTGTCAGAGCACCAGCTGAGAGAGAGGTATTGACCAGACACAGCACCTTTGCTAGAGCAACTTGGCTTTTCAGGCTGTCTACCTTCTTCCATGGACATCAACAGTTAGCACAAGGGAAGACTTTCTGTGATGTCAGCATCAGCATGGCTGCTTAGTCTTGGAGCTCTTCAACATCTGACCTAAATCTTGATCCATACTGGCATTAAAAAGGCACTCCTGCAACAAAAAAGTAAGGCATCAATGATCGTCATGTCCACTAGGCAGTGGTTCAAAGAATTTGCAGCAGCCCAGCCTCCGAGACCACAAAACAACAATTGCTGAACTGGGAGTGCTCACCTGCTGAGCCTAGCCAAACTGCCGTAGAAGATCACACAAACACAACAATCTCCGAAGCTGAACTAGAGTTCACAATTACATCAAGGCAATTATGTGACCAACTGCAGAAAATTGAGAGACACTCTAAAGATTGGAAACTATTGCAGCTGATACCAAATGGGATCTTCAGGTAGATGAGAAGCGTGCGGTGGTGGAGGCATGCCTTAATGAATACACCCAGACTACAGTCACTCATAATTCTGCACTGCTCAATTTCCACTACAGAGAGCAGAACTTGGTTAGGAGGGTCAAGGAGCTCAACAGGCACCGAGAAATAATATTTGGGTGTATGGCTTGCTCAAAAAATGGAGACAGGGAACATGATTGAGTATGTGGGGCTATAGAGAGAGCTTTTAGCCTGGCCAGAAGACTTACCATTCAACATCATATGAGTGGATCGGTCTTTGGTGGCTCCTCCAAAAGTTCAAGGCATGACCCAAAACAATTGTCATGGCCTTCTTAGATTTCCGCACAAAGAAGAAGGTGTTGCAAACAGCTTGGGCTAAAAACAGGTGATATTTGGAGACCAACGACTCTTCTTCTATTATGATTTTTCTCCTGGTACTATGTCACAACACAGAAAAGTTTTGTGGTCATCAAGATCCTCAAACAGAGGGTGTAAAGGCCTTCCTAGAGTACCTAGCTCCTCTTCAGGTTGTAGACCCGGAAGGAGCTAATTGTTTCAAGGAGCTTGGTCTGGCACAAGGCTTTTGGCTACACACGGCATTAATTTAGAGGCGTGACTTCCGATTTTCAATGCAGGAGCTTTGGGACTGCTCGTGGCAGATCGCTCCACCTCAGGCAGCAGTCTGAGACCTCCAGACTGCTTGGGCTAAGGTTCGCCAAGAATCAAAAATAGGGCACTTAATGAAAGACAACAATTAAACTGCTGTGACCAGCCCACAACTTTCATCACCAGGGTCAACAGAAGAAGGCAGCTGAACTATTTACCTACACCTCGACTGAGAGTAAGATTTATTTCCTACTACATGCCAGAACTACACTATGTACAGTCCCACAGGGCCTTTCCTTTCTCTGAAGGATAGACATAATGGGAGAATCCTCATTTGATGAGGGCGAAATTTTCTGTCATGCTTCACTCTGCTTCTGGCTAAAGTGTTCACGGGTTTTGGCTTGGAGCAGCAAGATAGGATGGGACATGTTACTTTTAAAATTACCCTGGCTGTGATTTCCAGTGCAAGACCCGAGGATCACTCTTCCGTGTAAATAACTGCCGCTCTACATAGTTGGCGGGTGAGGGGAGAGGAAAGTGACTCTTCTGCATTGCGGCTTCCGTGTTGCCCTCCCTATCCTTAAGAACTTGTGAACTTATTGCATTTACCATGACATGTTATTGCTTTCTTTAAAAGTTTCAAGTAATTTGCCTTATAGCAGATACTGGGTAAAGGATCATTGAGCCCTTATTAGCTAGCTATTTTCTAGTCCAGTTCAAGGACCAGCATAAGGTTCTTACATATAGCATGAGCAGAATATATTCAATATTAACATCTAAAATAATCTAATAGGGACTTTGTCCATCCTTTACTTTTGGTCTTAAGGTATCAAAAGGTCAGGTTTCAGCTGAGCCCAGCTGGGGTGCCAGGTGGTGCAGAGCTCATTATCCTAGTGTCTTTTCCATTGGGTAGGGCATTGAGGGTTAGGCTGGCCACACGCAGACGTTGGCACTACATGCCCCACCTGGCTGCATTCTTGATTTTGCAGTCAGACAAGAATTACCTGTGTAATCCAACACCCTCAAACTTTCCAACACATCTCCCTTAGAGGGTGTTTTAGGGCAGCCACCTTGAAGTGGTTCTATCTGTAATATCGCTTCCTTCTCCCACCTTGCCCTGGGGTGGAATATAAAACAAAATTATAACAGTTTGTATTTAACATAAGAGTTGTTTATTGGAATAACGGTTCTGTGTTTGACATTCAGGCTTGTTCATAGTTTATGGTTATATATACAGTATATATATAAGGACTTGTCATGTGCAGTACTGTCAAGGAGCAGAAGGAGCAGACAGAACAAGATATCCGATAAATATACAATATGGCGGATTCACGAATAACTGCCTGCAATGTAAAGGAATAAACAGCCCCACTAAATGTGCTAGATTATTACAGGAATTGCAAAAGTTGAAAACTGATGTGGCTCTTTTGCAGGAGAGCATTTAAATGCTGCTGAGCAACTTAAATTGAACAGGTCTTGGGTGGGGAGATATATGTGCACATTACCATCAACATCTGCATAAAAGAGGGGTGGCAGTTTTGGTGAGGAAAAACTCTCATTGCAAGTTTCAGAGGTTGGTCTGATCCTGAGGGCAATTTTATCTTGATAAAGGGGAGCTGGGAGAGCACAAATGTACTCTTCTCAATCTCTATGCCCCAAATGAGGAGCATCTGCGCATCACCTTTCTTATCAAAATCTTATCAGAGGCAGCTACGATTGCCTCAGGTTTAAGTGATCAGGGAGGGACTTTAACACTACTCTCTCTCCACAGTTGGACAAATCAGAGACACACCGGGGAAATGGTCTAGGCATCTTCAGCCCTAACCAGAGTGTTATGAATACAGACTTTTAGACATTTGGAGGCATTTGCATCCAACATGTGACTTCACCGTATTACTCTCCAAGACATAATCTCTACTCTAGACTAGATTTTTTCTTGCTCCCCACTAATTAGCGTGGGTGGCGGAGTTGTAATATAGACCCATCTTTTCAGACTATGCCCCAGTGTCCTTGAGACTGATACTGGGCATGCCCTGCAGTAATCCAACATGGTGCCTGAATGTGAGTCTCCTCAATAAAGAGGAGTTTAAATCTTTAGTCAGAGAAGAAATAAAGATTTTCAGCAAGTCAATCACGGGGATACATCTCCCACCATATACTGGGATACTCTTAAGGCTTTTCTTAGGGGAAAATTATTGCATTTGTCGCTAAAGTAAATAGGGAAAGGCTGCACAGCAGCAAGCATTAGAGAAGGAAATTTTGGAGTTAGAGGGCCAGGTCTAAGTTATCCGACACACTTAAACAGAAGTTGGAACAAGCGAGGCAGGCCCTCACTAGGTTGTTAGATTTTAAAATAGAAGGTACCTTAAGATATGCCAAGTATAGATTTTATGAACAGGGTAATCGTCCGAAAATTGCAAGCAGCTCAGTTGAGAAAGGAAGCAGCCAACAGAGCAGTTGTTAAAATAAAGCAAACTGCCACGGGACAACCTCCTGACAACACCCAGGAAATTTCCTGAGGCTTGCTGACTTCTATAAACTCTTATACAGTACAGAGCAGGGACCAAGCCATAAGCAAAGAGTACAGGACTACATGAAGAACATCCCTCTCCCATCCCTGACTGGGGCACAGGTGGAATCTCTAGGTATCCCGATTACAACCCAAGAACTTAAAGCAGCAGTGCAATGAAAAAGTTATTCCAAAAGCTAATTTTCTGCTATGTTATGAAAAATATTGGCAGAACTGTTGATTTGGGTTTTCTGGATGTTTCCTGTGCTGTGTACTGTATATTTGAATTTTGTCTGGACTTACCCTCCTTGGATCCTCAGTATTATTTCTATGCAAATATTAGGTGGCCATCTTGTTTTCTTGAGAAATAATTATTTAAAACTTATAAAACTCTTAAATGGTAATGGAAACTGAAAATTTTACCACTAAAATAAACTGGGAGACATCTGGTATTGATTAAGAAGAAGAAAAAAAGGGGTCAAATTTAGCTTATTTCGTTTGCTATATACAGCGCCAAATCCACCATTTAAAAATATAAAGGCCTCTGGCCCTGATGGGTACCTGTCTGAATTTTATAAAGCTTCTAGGTTGACTTGCTTCCCTACTGCTTAATGCAGCAAATTCCATTTTACAGAGTGGGAACCCTGTTTCCCACTCATGGAACCAAGCTCCAAATTTCTCTTTGTTAAGCTGGCAAGGACCCAGGATTGTGGATCCATTGTCCAATCTCATTACTGAATATGGATTTAAAATTATTTACAGGAATACAGCAAGTCGTCCAACATATAGTCCATCATAACAAACTGGCTTTATTAAGGAAGGCTCTTGCAGGATAATATTAGGTGCTTTCTAAAGATAATATCCACCCAAAGGGACCAGAGGGCTTTCCAAATGGCCGTAAGTGTCGATGAATAGAAAGCATTTGACAGAGTGGATTGGTGCTTTTGGCACAGGCCTTATCCAAATTTAATTAGGGATAATTTCATTAATGCCATACAGACACTGTACTCCCAACCTGAAGCAACGGTAAGAATTAATGAATGTGCTTCTGACAGATTCTCTCTCGGTAGAGGGACACATCAGGGATGTCCCTCACACCCTTGTTGTTTGCTTTTCCTTGAGCCACTGGCAGCTCAAATTAGACAGCACCAAGACATTTTAGGGGTTAAGGTAGGACAACAGGAACATAAAATGGCTCTCTATGCTGACGATACCCTTCTCTTTCTGGGAGACCCTGGACACTTCTGAAACCCTCCTGGATACCTTGCAGCAATTCAGAATCTGACGGGGATAAAATTAACTTAACTAAGTCAGAGGCCATAATTCTAAATGGATCCATACCACCAGACTTCCGTACTGTATTCCCTTTGTCTGGGCAACCTGTAACACTTTTTGATACTTAGAATTCAAATTTCAGCAGACATCTCCAGGTTATTTTCAGATAGTTACCAAAACATACTGCAAGCTATAAAGCAAGATACTGTGAGATGGCAAGTTTTACCTCTAACATTATATGGGAGAGTCCACACTATCAAAATAAATATACTGCCCAGGCTGCTGTTTCTTTTCCAGACCCTTCCCATATTGCTCCCCTGACCCTTTTGGAGAGACCTCTCACCATCCTGGCCAAGTTCATCTGGCAGGGCAAGAAACCAAGAATAGTGCAGTCGTTATTAAGCTTACTCTAGACAGATGGAAGGTCTTGGCCTTCCAGACTTGCATAAGTACCACTGGGCTGTCCAGGGCCCTTGGCTGTATTCTTGGATGAAGCAGCAAGTTGAGGCAGTTTGGTACACAATGGAGTTGGATCAGCTTCCTACACATCCAATCTGGACTTTGCCTAGTGGCTATGCCCTCCAGAGTTACTTCAGAAGGTGGTGAAATCCTGGACTAGACATACCCTATATACTTTACTTCAAATTCATAAATTCAGAGGTGCCCCTAATGATCTGGGCCCTTTATCCTTAATTAGATACTAAGAACCTTTTATCCTCCCTGAATCTAGACCCAGATTATACATTTTGGGAGACCCAGGGTCTCGCTAGATTCACCCATCTCCTCTGCAACAGGATTTGCACGATATTTCATTGTCTGCAGCAAAGATATCAACTTAGGAAAGAAGATCACTTCTGATTTCTAGAGGTCAGACATTTTATTCAGGTGCCCACACACCTGCAGCAGTTGCAGAGATCCCAGACAGCTTTGGAGGAATTTTTTTATGGTTGGATCATACTCAACGTTAGGATGAAACCTCTCTCACAGCTTTATCAACTTTTAACTGCGCTGCTGTCCTCAGATACAAATCATATTCATCTCAGGTGGGAACAAGAGTCCCATCTTCCTATTGCAGCATCAGATTGGAATGCTGCCCTCTGCTTGGGGTGGAGGATAACATCCTCCCGACATGGGGTGAGTTCCACTGGAAGTTGTTGGTGTGATTTTTTAGGACTCAATAGTCACGAGACACTATCAGACCACTTATACAGACCAATGTTGGCAGGCATGTGGAGTGATAGGGTCTCATTTTCATATTTTCTGGGAGTGTCCTGTGCTGTCACCCTTTGGCAACTAATACATACACAATTGCAGTCACTTCTGAGGTATCAATACTTTCTCATTCTCTGGTCTGGTTTTGGTATACTAGAGAAACCCAACACTCTTAAGACTAAACAAGAGAGGCGACTGTTACACTACTTGAGATTGGCTGCTCTCAAATCCATCACTTTAAAATGGCTCTCCCCGAGCCACCCAACTTACAGTTATGGAAGGGAAGGTGGAGGAATCGGAGGGTATGGAGAGAATAACAGCCATCCTTCAAACCACTCTAGCAGGCTTCCTGGAGATTTAGTAGTCATGGCATGGAGGAGGATCCTGACTTGGAGAGTGGGGTAGTGCGGTGGATTGGTGAAGGTTTGTGGTGGGCATACAACAATAATACTTTCTGTGCCTTTGTTGTGGCCCACTCTTAAGTCATAATACATAATATGTACTGTATCATGTACTAAGCATCATAAGTCAACCACTTACACCCTGCTATTTCCAACTCATTCCCACTCTACTTTCATTGTAGGATTCTTTTAAGATTCTATGATTTGTCATAACTAATAATTGACTCCTGTTACTTGACTCTGAGACATACTGCACACACAATATTGTTGACTGAAGCAACTTGATGATTTTTCTTTATTAATAGTCCTGAAGGTACAAAGTTTGTTCAGATTGTTGTTTAGATATTGGTTTATTGAAAAGGATGAGAAATATGTCCAAACTAGATTTCGTGGAGGCTGTCTACTACGCTGATTCCTTCTCCAACCACTCCTCCCTGGATAGTAAAGACTTTTACTGAGGAAGTTGGACTTGTTTTCAGAGGGGTACCTCTCTCAGTGGGGCTGGTCTTGTTTTTCTGTGAAGATAGCAACAGCTGTATTAATGTTTATAGAAACATTAATTGGTTCATGTTTATGTATTAAGCAATGTCAATAACAACTTGTTCATGGATGCTATACTTATATCTCAATAAAAAATAAGTTACAAAAAAAAAATAGTTCAGTAAGGTAGGAGGAAAGAAGCTGTCAACATTTTGAGTTAAATGTAGCCGGCCCAGTGCTGAAGGGGCTGAAGTCCTGAGCACCTTACCTTTCTTATACCAGCAAGCCAGGTTTCTGAGTGAGCCCAGGTCACTGGGGTCAGCCGGGAGGAAGAGAATTAAGCGCCCAGAGGACAGCGCCCTCCTACGGGTGGGTGGCTTCCGCCTTGATGCTCGACTGCCTTCAGGAGGAGGCCTGGGGTAGCACTAGCATCTTGAGTGACAAGAAAGGAGAGGTGACAGTTCCATAGTTGTGTGCCTCCATGTACATGCGCCGCTGTAGAAAGGGGACTAAGTGGGAAAATGGAAAATGGTTGCTGTGGGCTGTGAAGCCCTGCCCAATTATCTCCACCCGTGCCATCAACCAGTCACCTGCCCCATCTAGATGTGTGTCACTGGGTGGAGGAGGATGGCGCTTCCCATCCCGCCATGGGAAATCCGTGGGGATCTCAGGCATGGCAGTCCGGTAAGGTGAGTGCCGGTGAGAAGAGGGCAGGGACAGTGCTGAGAGCCTGCCCACACCAACCTTGGTGAAAAAGCCTCTATGGCAAAAAAATTGTGTTAAACCACGCTAAACATACAGAAAAATAGTAAACTCTCATAATTTAAACACTAAAAATGAAGAAATGAATGCTGTTATCAAATAGACAGTAAAGTTCTGGTCACCGACAAGGACAGCAACAACGCTGCTAATGTGCACTCAACTGTGGAGAAAAAAAGGAAGTAGAGGCAGTTGGGAGCTGGTGCCACTGTATACCTGCAGGAGTGGGCATCGATGTGTGATGTTGTGTGAATGCGTGTGGTGCCCACTGTCACCTGCACCCAGAAAAGTTCTGGCTCTCATGGGGTCCTACCACCTCCGGCGCAGACCCACAAGTGGAATCAATGGTAAAGGCTGATTTTGTAAGATCCTCTATTTTATCACTTTGCAGGACCAGCTGCGATGGTGGCCAGTGAGTGATGTAGTGGAGTAATTTGCTGCCCAGGGTCAGCAACAAGTTCCTCATGACATATTGGTGGTGCTCCTGGGTGACAAGAACTTGGGGTTTGTGTGATCCATCGAAATGCTGTTCAAGATTAAAGCAATCCATCCAGAAAGCTTGGCCCTGTATTACAGTTGTTTGTCTACAATTATCAGACACCATTGGCACCATGTGAGCGATCCTAGGGCAGTTAAAGGGCTCGCAGAAGGATTTACATGGATAAGCACTTTCTTTGGGCACCATTGGAGAACTGTGCAGTGGCACAATGTTATTGTCACAATGGTGCCCCAGCTGTATGTGAAGGATGGGGTACACTTTTCAGATGTGGGTGGTGACATGTTTCTTGCATCCATACAGGAAATGTGCTTGGGGACGTTGTATTTCCTGTGGTGGCATGGTAGTTTCACAAGGAGTTACGAATGGAGAAACAGGGTGAATCTGCTTCCATTATAGACAGGTTCCCACCAAGCCTGGCATGAAGTGGGACCCAGATGACTCGGGTCCTGTTTGGGCAGGTCAAGGGATAACCTCATTGGGCATGTCCTGGGGTGACGCGCCATCCAACAGGGATGGGACATGTCACCTGACCAGTGGGCCCTTTCACCTTGAGGATGGTATCCTCCAGAGGCCCCAATTTTATACCTGGGTCCACTAAGAGGGACAGTTCATGTGGTAGGAGAGATACTGTAAGGCGTTGACTGTCAGGAACATTGATGAGACTCCAGAGCTGTGTATATCATGCTGCATGCTGTGTTTAAAATCAACATTCTTGTGACCATTTCCTCCAAGACAGTTATGTATGGTCATTTGCTCATGGAGAAGAGGATGATGGAGCCTACAGGACAAAGATAGAGTGTACATAGTTGAAATAATTAGAGTGACTGACAAATGAGGCCTCAGGCGAGCTGCCACCATCAGCATACCTTTATACATGAAGAGGGTTCCCCTGTGGCTATACCCCACCTCCCTCTGAGCCTCTCGGCGTGGTTAATATACAGTGCCAGTCCTGACTCAGAGGAGATGCTCTGCACTCCTGCAGCTGAGGGGGCTTTCAGGATTGCCTGCTACCTGGTCCAAGAGTGAAGAACCCAGATTGGAAATGAGAAGGAAAGAAGTGTACAGATGTGTTACATGTGTATGATCCTCGTTGCATGGTTAAACCCTCATCAAAGCTCCATGCACATGGGTTATTAGTGTGTTGATGTTCCTACTGTACAGGATCTCAAATGGGAGGGGGTCATGCACACTGACCTTCCCAACTGTGTTGATGCCCACAACCATCGGTCTCCCTTTCTTGTTTTACTATCACGCCCTTCCCCACATTGCCTGGAGGGCCCTGATAGACTTCCTTCCTCCATTTTATGGCTGACCCATCCCAAGATACAAAGAAAGTATTCAAGCCAAACTGCCCATGAAGTAGGGCTATCCTTCTGACATGCTGTATAGCACTTGTTGCTATGCCTGTATTTGTCTGGGGAGCTGGTGTTTCCCTCCCTCCCAGCCCAGTTTCAGTGTTCAGCTCCCCTTCTTAAATTGAAAGTTCAGTATTTACAAGTTGGTAAACCTGAGAGGTAAATCAACTACAGATGCATGCAGTCCTCCACATGTGCATGGACAAAACTACACACTAGCTGCCATTGTATTATCGCTGAGTCTCCCCATGGCTACAATGCAGTCTGCCTGGGTTATGTTTTATTCCTGTCCCCGAGCAGGAGGGCTACTCACGTTGTATAAATATAGTCCCTGGCCCTATCTGCTCCTATTTCAAGAAAAAATACTGGCCAAAGCTGCAGCCCAAGCAAGACAGTATTGCCTGAAAACATCAGCTGCGCAGGAAAGCAGCAATTTAGTTAGTTCTCTCCTCACTGTATGAGATCCAGAATAAGCATGCTAGCTGTGGCCTTTCTGCTATGTCCTGCTCCCCAAGATGTAAAAGTCTTTAACTCAATAGCCCTGATGGAAATAAAATCAAAACAAAACCTGGGGCAAAGACCAGGTAAACCACTGGTGCATATACAGAGGTGCTCTGGTATCCTCATCACCGCCACTGTTTCTCTGCTCCATTAATGTCTGCAATGTTCATCTCTACTGCTGTCACACCATCTTCTCTGGTGTCCAGATCTCTCATTCCTTAGTTCTGTGGGGTAGGGCCTGTTTCAAATGAGCTAGAGTAGTTCATCCTCTGGTGTGTGAACTGTTCCGTGCCTTTGTACGTAAAGATATGAAGGATAGCTGGATAAGCCAACATGAAATGGAGTCCTTCCCTCTGGAAGCCCTTCAAAGGCAAGAACACCTGTCACTCATCCACTGCTGGTTTAAATACATAAAGATATACTGCACACAAGGCTGGCAGAAATGACTACTGGTTCTGCCTGGTGTGCTCTCTTTATCCTATCCTACCCCAAGACCTGTTGTCTAGACAGAGTTTTTCTGCTTCCTCTGCCTCTTGCCCCTGCTTTACCACTACTCCCTAAGTAACTATTAAACTTTTAAGTCTGTCCCAGTCAGGCTTGAACCCACTAATGGTTTTGCATCCATCACCTCTGCTGGCAGATTGTTCTTGGCTGTACCACTTTCGCTGTAAAATAAAACTTTCCCACATCTTTCTTGAATCCCCCACTCACCAGCTTCTGTACATGTTCCTGTGTTTTTGACCCTCTATTTCAGCTGAATAGATCTTCATAGTTTACTCTGTTCATTCCTTTCAAGAATTTGCTTGTTTTATTGATTATACTGGTGAGCACAGTAGGCAAAAAATATGCCTGTTTTCACATGTGCCAGAACAAATAAAATATTAGACAGAGTTCACGTTAACACTAAATACCACAAAACAAACAAAATATTATAGAAGCAAACCATACCATATATTTTTTTCAATTATTTTTCTAGCCCTCTGTCTCGAACTCTCTCGGCCACTGCACTCCGCCGACTCGCTTCACCGCCTACCTGTGTTCCCCTACATCTTCAATTTTGTCATGGTTCCCAGGACAGGAGGCAGCAACCTGGGGAAACCGTAGCGCAGTGACGGGGAACCAGCATTGGGTGTGTGGTGGAAGCACTGACAGGGCCGTCGCCTATCCGAGGCGGAGGTATTTTCTGGATTTACGCTCTATGTTGGACGGCATGCCTCCCAGCCCGCCGATGTGAGTGCTCCACCCAGCTCCGGAAGGCAGCCGCAACATCTACCCCATGCCTCGTGAGCCCCTAAGCATCGCAGCACCGCTGGTCTCCACCGGGGCCACTGCTGTGCCTTCCCTGGATCCTCCCTGAGAGGGAGAGCAGTCCCACGGACGCCAATCCTCTCTTTCTCCCTGCCACCGTGACCTGGGCTCACTCCTCAACCTGGCCGCCAACGCGAGGTGTGGTGCCCAGCGCCAACCTCGGCACCACCGGCCGGCCAACCATATCATATTTATTCATTACAATGACAAGTGGACATTGATCCATAGCAAGCAATAAGATTTCTTCTGAAAGCAGAAACAGTTTTTGCTGAGTAATGTTAGGTGGTAAATTATTGCACAATTTAGTACTGTAGCGTAATATGACAAGGCTCTCTGACCCTACTGGTCTCTCATCATATCACCCCTCTCCTTCTTGCCTCCAGTGAGTACATGTTCACTGTACTAAGCTGATACTCAAAGGATCTGGCCCTGAATAATTTTTTTTGCCTTACTCTGCATCATCTCTAGTCCGTCTGTCTTTCCTTAGGTGGAGACTTCAGAACTGGGCACAGTTTTCCAGATAGGGCCTTACCAGTGATCTATAGAGAGTTAGTATTACCTCCTTCCTCCTGATATGGTTTTAAATAGCCATGAAAAGTGAACATGCTGTTTTCTTCACTGCAGTATCCCCATCTCTGGCCCGTCATCACATCAGGTGCTCTTTGAGTGTACAGCGCAAAACTGCATGATGATACAAACTCACTGACTAGGGCCAGGCTTAGGTTACAGGTGAGACAGGCCTTCCATGTCAAATGCCATCTCTGGGGCCAGCCCGGTGGTGCAGAGGGTTGAGGCACTGGATACCTTACCTCGCACTATGCCGGTGACCTGGGTTTGGGAACGACCTCCAGTTGCTAGGGTGCCAGTGTGGGGGGGTGTGAGCAAGATTGAGCATGCCAGCGGGCAGCTCTCCTCTCCTGAGGGTGCTGAGGGTGGGTTGGTGTCCCCATAGTTCCACTCCCACTGGGTGGTGGTCCGGTGGACAGCATAGGTGGAGAGGGGCGGCAAAGCATCAGGGGTGTAAGGGCTGAGCTGGCACCACATGGCATGGCGTGCTTCCATATGCTCACATGGCTGTGTGCTGGGGACTTGGGGGTGTTAGGGAGAAAATCAGAAAATATAAATGTGTCCCATCACCAGTTGGAGGAGGAGGTGACAGGGACAAAAAGTTAAATAATAATAAAAAAATTCCATCTGTTGGGGAGGTTCAGGATCTCCAGTAAAGCCTGCACTAGAAAGGAAGTCATGCTTCTCCCTCTGCTGTCCCGCCAGGCAAATACTCTTTCGATGGCCTCTGTCCTCCACATTAGTGAGCATTGCTTGTAATGCTGTAATCTGCTGTCTGATATTCATAAGCTAGACAACTTCCACAGCTGCCTGGTCCTCAGTGTTGAAATCTGCTGTTCTGCCTCTGACTGCATTGACTGTACGGTTGTAAGAACTGTATGCTTAGACTTCATTACTGCTTTTGTTTCTCCGACATCTTTTGAAACAGCTTGGAGTGATTGATATACTTGAACCACATCAGGATACTGCTGTTTCCACCCTCCAGCAAGCTGCTTGGGCCATTTTTCCTAGACATTGCTGGATGCGCTTGCTCCTCCTCCTTCTGCTTTTCACTGCTGGTTGTGTGATAGGGTGGAGGGCAATATCTCATCTGTCGGTATCTCACCTGGTTGTTGAGTAGTCCAGTGGCTGAATACAATATAAATTTGTGTGCAATGAAATACTATTTAACAGCTCTGGGCTGGGCTGATAGCTCATTCCTAAGGCTGCCAACACCTTAAGAATGTCACGTGATCCCACTCAGCTACCCATTGTAATTCCTTCTGTATAGTATATGTTCCTGCCTCAATACTTGCCTTTTTCTCTCAGTTCTTTCAAACCCAGTTTCTGTTCCTTCCTTAAGTTCCTTAATCTATATCTATATCTATATCTATATCTATCTATATCTATATCTATATCTATATCTATATTATAGCTGCACAGTCGTGTCTCTATAGTGACAGTTAAATCTTCACTTTATGTTAAATTGAAAATGTTGCTCTTTAATAACTTAGCAACTGTTCAAGTGATTCATATGAAATTTGATATGGGCCATCAGGGACAAAATATCTCTTGATGTGGTAAGTTTTGCTCTGGTCTGATGTATTGGTGCAGAGATACAGAGTGTCACAAAATGTGTAAATTACCATTTTTGTCAATTTTTTGTCACCTCACTGCACAAAATCTGTGCAGAATTTTGGCCTGAAATTTTAACGGTATATAGGTCTTGGGTCATAGTTCAAGGTTTGGTAAAAAATATTAATTCATTCCAAAGTTATTAAATTTTAAAGTTTCCCATTATTTCCTGTGGGAAAGTTAGATGGCAGGCTTGAAATAAGATTCTTGATCTGATTGCAGAATCCTAGTCTGCAAATGTGGAATCCTAGTTTGTGCTGCCACCATTTTGTTTTGAGTTAGTGAGGCAAACAAATTTAAATTTCTAAAAAATTGTGGCTTTCGTAAACACCAACAGCTATGTTTACCTAATAGGGCCTGAGCAATCAGATTCTGGGATCAGTTTTTTAAATGTGTCCAGAAATGTGTTTATTTTATCCATAATTCTTTAATCACAGATCATGGAAATCTTTTATGAGAAATAGGATCCGTTTCCACAAATTGGGAAAAGGATTCTGTTCTACCATGAACCTGGATTCTTTGCTGCATTTCATAAAAAGGATTTATTTTTATATACAGGTAATTGTTTCTTTGTCACCTACAGCAGGAACAGTTTGGAATTTTGGGCTGAAATTTTCAGGGCTTGCCCCACAGATGTGCCTTTTGCTGGTTTGGTGAAAATATATTACTTTGCTCTGGAGTTCTGCAGCTTTAAATTTTGCTTAATTTCCGAGGATTACATTGGGAGGTGTACACAGTTGTTTGTTTGTCACTGCACTGTGAAGAAATGATTAGCAATTTTGTTCTGAATTTTTAGGGTACAAAGGGCTTGTTCCGTGGATGTGCCTTTTGCTGGTTTTGTGAAAATTTATTAATTTGGTGTCCAGTTACATAGGTTTGCGATTTTCCTGTGTTTTTATATGATAACATGGTGTTTCTTTGGGACTGCACAATATGGGATGGGAGCACAGGGCCCACAGGCAAAGAAGATCAGCACTACACTATCTCAAAAATTATGTATGGATGGGATGTAGAGCCCAGAGGGTCCAGTGCTTCCACATGCAAATACAGATATCATCAAAAATTATGGGTGGATGGCAACATGTGGTCCCACACACAAATATGAAAACAATTATGGAGTGATGGGTGTGCAGGGCTTATGGATGGATGGCAGTGCAGGGCCCAGAGGGTCCTATGCTCCCACAAGCAAATACACATAGCATTATGGAGTGGTGGAGCACAGAGCACACAGCCCTCATAAGCATATGATTGTACTATCTCAAAATGTATGGTGATTCTTGCAAAAAACTTTGTTAATGCATCAGTTAGGGTTCCACTATCAAAGGTTTGGAAATATGGTGTTAGGATTTCAACTAACACCCCACCCACACCTCCATGGAACAACAGGCATCAGGGGTGTGTTTGGGTTGTCAGCCCTGATGCTCACTCATATTCTCCTATACTGTACCCATCTCCAACTTCCTTACACATGGAATGGGTGAGCATTAGAGTGAGGCACTTGGGTCTGACACAGTTTAGTTCCTGTATTTTGTACTTGCAAAACTTTTTGTTTTGTCATATGCAACTATTTGATGTAAATAATGCCAAACTTGGTAGAATTAGAAAATGCAATTTTGCACCCAAAGTTTTCTACCCCATTACTAATAAACAATATATTAACATTTAAAAATATTGGTATTTACTGAAGTGAATGCTCTTCTAGACAAAGCTGTGGGCCCTGTGTATTCTAACTTTACATGTGAAGAAAATCAGCTTTAAGTGAACTTAAAGAGAAATCACATTTGGTATTCAAACAAGCTGATGGGGGCTTGGTGATTATGACAAAGGAATTTTACAGAACTGCTTGAGCTACTCAGTGATAGAAATAGCTATGAATTGTTACCATTGGACCCAGCCATAATTTATAAGCAACTAGCTGCCACCACACCATCTAGATTTTGCTTTACTGTACTTAAAGGAAACCACAGAAAAGAATTCTAATACTTATTACCAGATTTCTAATAATTCCAACACTGTTTCCAAAATCCATAAAACCCTTCGATCACCCAAGCAGACCCATTGTCTCAGGAATAGGGTCTGTAACAGATAATCTGTCACAACATAGATTTGTTTCTGCAACATAGTGTAGTTGTCTTGAGTTCACACATTAGGTTACTACAGATATTTTGAACAAAATATCAGAATTTAGATGGCAACCTCAGTACAAATGGTTGAGAATAGATGTGGAATCTTAATACATATCTATCCCACAACATAAGGGGTGGAGGCTTATATGCATTTCCTTGGGAGGGACCCCTTAAAGGTAACATGCCACTGTGGCTCATTCAAAACTGCCTAGAATTCGTGCTTAGCCACAATTATTTTGAATTGACAACAATTATGATAGGCAAATTTGTGGTACAGCAATGGGGGCATCAGTAGCACCTCATTTGCAAACCTCTACTTAGGTAAATGGGAGGAAGACATAATTTACGATGCAGAAATTAATCCTTCCATAAAAACATTGTCACCTGGTTTCATTTCATAGATGATGTACATTGCATCTGGGATGGCACCAGCACAGAAGCTGAACATTTTCTCACTTGGCTAAATCAAAATAACCTAAACTTACATTTCACAAGTAATTTCCAGACACACAGTATTGATTATCTGGATGTCACATTTAATGCTTCAGAACATAGTCAGAAAGTTGTAACCAAGGGATACAGAAAAAACACTGCCACTGACAACTTCCTCTTAGCCATATCACATCATCCTAAGAAACCGAAGAATTCTATCCTATTTAGTCAATTTTGAGACTAAAAAGAAATTGCCCTGAGATGGAAAAACTTTAAAACACAGGCTGAGGAACTAAAGCTGATATTTTTACAAAGGGATATTCTAAATAAACTTTAGATGAAGCACTTAAAAAGCAAGCAACACTGATAGGAAATCTTTAGTCACACCCAAAGTAGGTGAGGGTGAACAACATGAAAATGTTTGCTTCAGCACCCAGTACAACCAGCTGTTAGGACAAATAGGGGCTATTATCTACAGATTTTGGCCAATTCAATTAAATGGTCCAAGGCTTGCTATCGAAATAGGGCTAAAACCAAGGGTCACTTTTAGAAGAGGCCAAAATCTGAGACTTATGCCTGGAAAAAGGATACCTTTCATTGGGAACTAGATCGACTTCTGGAACAGGAGTCTCTTCCGTTACAGTGGCCTGCACCTGACCAAGGTAGGTGTCACAGCTCTAGGACAGAAATTGGTGGACGTTTAAACTAGACACTGGAGAGAGGGTCGAAACACACACATTCACTACCCCTCCACACAAAGTCGCCCTATCAAAGGGGACAAACAAAGAATGGAGCAGGAAACAGGATAGGTTGCGTCAGGGAATACTGAAAAGGGCTCAAGATTGCAATTGGGCCTCCAAGGGGAAAATCAGGTCTGGAAAGCCATGTACACAAACACATGTAGCCTAGTAAACAAAATGACTGATCTTACAGCTATTGTTGCACAGGCTGATCCGACTGGGCCGCCATCATGGAGACATGGTTTAAGGACAACCATGACTGGCAGGTAACTATTCGAGATACTGCCTTTTCAAGGACAGACCTAGAAAAAGGGGTGGAGTGGCAATGTATTTTGGGGAGGGAATAAAGCTACCATGTCCCAGGATATTCACACAGAAGCTGAGGCTCTTTGAGTTGCTCTCTGCTGAAACAGGTGCAGTTACTAGAGTGGATAATTGTACAGACCCCTAGAAATCAGCTTTCAGGGGACAAGGAGATCCTAGAATTCATGTACAATATGATTATTAAGGGGTTGTAGTATTGGTGGGTGACTCAATTTGCCAGACATAAATTGGGGAAAGCATTCCACTGCTACAACAAGAAGCAAAGACTTCCTTGACACTCTGCATTTATCGGGCCTAAGATAGCTTGTCAAGGAACCCACAAGGGGGATGCCATCCTTGACCTGTTACTCACCAACAGTGACATCATAGCAAGGGTAGAAGTCGAGAGCAACCTAGGATCTAGTGACCACCAGATGGTGTGGTTCCAGGTTAAAACGGAAAAGAAATCAAGCACAATAAAACTAAAATCTTGGACTTCAGACATGCAGATTTTGATAAAATGAGGAAAGCTCAGACTTAACCTGGCTAAATTAACATGGACAGAGGAAGTAGATAAGTGGCATCTCTAAGGAAGCTATCATATGAACATCAAAACAATGTATGAAATGTGTGAGTAAAGCCAAGAAGAGAAGAAACCCCTATGGTTCTCCAAGGAAGTGGCCTCCAAGGTGAGGGAGAAATGGATGGCCTTTAAAAGAGGCATCCCGTGATATTAGTGCTGGGAATGGGCACCTACAACAACAGCAACCCACCCCAGTGCATTTCAGAGATGGCTACGGGAGGGTAGGGAGGCTGGATTGGGGGTGGTGAATATAGTGACAGGATGCCACTATACGCATATGCACGGGGAGCAGCATGCACAGCAAGGGGCAGGAGGGTATGTGAGGGTGGTGCCACAGTGGGTGGCCGAGCTGACCCCATGGCATGGTGGGTGGGTTCATGGCATTGGTCGCCAGGGTACTGAGTTCAGGTCCGGGAGCTAGTGCATTTTTGTTGTGCCTGGACCTTTTTTAAATGTTTTCACCCCTGACATGCACCCCCTGGAGTTGAGAATCCTAGTAGGGGTGCGTGGGGAGTGCAGCCCCTGCATAGAACATTAAAAAACTAAGTCCCGGTGGTCTTTTGCTGTGCCAGGCTGTCAGAGTGCTGAAAATTTATTTTGCCACTCTTGGACTTCTAGATAACTATCATCTTTAGACTTTCACCGTTATTACAAAGAACCTTCAAAAGATACAAGCAAATAGGATGTGAAAAAGACAGACACATACAAGGAGAAAGGAAGCAAGCAGGAAAGCAAATCAGGGGGCAAAGGCGCAAACAGAAGAAAGGATCACCTCAGAGGTCAAAAAGAGAGGCAAGACCTTCTTTAGATATATCAAGGAGAAAAGGAAAACCAGTGGAGGTATAGTCAGACTTAAAGGGAAGATGGGGAATGCACAGATGATGACAAAGACAAAGCAGAAATCCTTAACAGATACTTTTGCTCAGTATTTACTAAGGAAGAAGAAGGTTGTGGTCTAATCTTGACAGAAAAAAGTGCAGACAGCAGCAATATGAATTTGGCAACTTTCACAGCGATAGTGTCCTGAAAGAGCTAGAAAAACATAGGGTTGACAAGGCCATGGGTCCTGATGAAATACACCCAGGATACTGCAGGAACCTAGAAAGACCTGGCAGCACGGCTAACTGAACTGTTCAACCTCTTGCTTGAGGTCAGGAAGTTCCTGCAGACTGGAGGATGGCAACAGTTGTCCCTCTTCATAAAAATGGCAGTAGGAAAGTGCTGGCAATCACCACCCAGTAAGCTTGACCTCAGTTGTCGACAAAACGATGGAAACCCTAATTAAGGAAAGAATTATATCCTTTCTCAAAGAAAATGATATAATGGACCCAAGACAGCATGGCTTCACCACAGGAAGATTATGCCAGACAAACCTAATAGATTTTTCAATTGGGTAACAAAGACAGTAGATCAAGGTAGCGCTAGAATGTAATATACCTAGATTTCAGCAAAACCTTTGACTCGGTCCCACATAGAAGACTATTAAACAAACTTGCCAGTACAGGAGTTGGGCCTAAAGTGGTAAACTGGGTATGGAGCTTGCTTAGTGGAAGGACTCCAGGGGTACTGGTAAATGGCAAATTATCAGAGGAGAGAGAGGTAACTAGTGGTGTGCCATAGGGATCGGTGCTGGGGCCTATCCTCTTCAATATTTTTATCAGTGACATATCTGTGGGCCTAGAAGGAAAGGTGTGTCTATTTGCAGATGACACACAGATATGTAATAGGGTAGATACCCTGGGGGAGTGGAAAGGATGAGAGCTGATCTTCAAAGACTAGAAAGGTGAACAAAAACTTGGCAATTAAATTTCAGTGCCAAAAAGTGCAAGGTCATGCACCTAGGAAGGAAAACCCTTGTGAAGAATACCTTGTGTGTGGAGTGAAATTGGAAGCCACAAAGCAGGAAGGGACCTGGGGTGATTATAACAGATGACCTGAAAACATCCAAGCAGTGTGAAAAAGCAGCGTGCTAGAGACGAACAGTATATTAGGCTGCATAGGAAGAGGAATTACAAGTAGAAAGAGGAGGTGATTATGCCACTGTACAGATCAATGGTAAGGCCTCACCTGGAGTAC
This sequence comes from Neoceratodus forsteri, assembly GCA_016271365.2. Taxonomy (NCBI): domain Eukaryota; kingdom Metazoa; phylum Chordata; order Ceratodontiformes; family Ceratodontidae; genus Neoceratodus; species Neoceratodus forsteri. The sequence continues at coordinate 327,638,256 of CM028137.1, forward strand.
AGTGTGCAGTTCTGGAGACCTCACCTCAGAAAGAACATAGACAGACTGAAGAAAGTGCAAGAAGAGCTACAATATACTTGGACTCCACAACAAGACATATGAGGAACGTCTGCACAACCTAAACATGTACTCCTAAAATAACGCAGAGAATGGGGGACATGATCGAAACCTTCAAGGACTTGAAGGGAATAAACAAGGTCCAGGTTCAGGACCTATTTCAGATCAAGAATCATGCAAGAATGAGGGACATGGCATGAAGATGAAAGGAGACAAGTTCAAGAGTAACACAAGAATGTTCTTATTTACTGAGAGGGTGGTGGATACTTAGAATGGCCTTCCACCAGAAGTTGTGGAGATTAGGTCAGTTGGATCATTCAAGAAGGCATGGGATAGACAAAAGGTATTATAACACTGAATAGCAGTTAAGGGAGGGGCTAGGCTTATGGGCAGACTAGGTGAACCATGCGTGTCCCCTTCTGATGTCACTTTCCATGTTTCTATGTTAGACTCCTTGGTACAAAGCCAGTTCAATAAGGCCAGTGGTGGGACCATAATATGGTTACCTACTAAATCACAAGGAATGTACAAATGTTGTAATTGCAACGTTTGTGGCTTTTGCAAACAGGACAAGAAACTTGATCATCCATACAAAAAGACAGTCAGCATCAGACAATGCATATCATGTGTCACCACTTTTAAGCAAAGAGGCATGACTAGGGGTTAGATTAACAGTCTGTTAATCACCCCTAGGGGTGTAATGTGGCACGAGGCACAGCAGAATGCCATATTGCCCTAGGGGTGGTTAACTGAATGTTAATCTAACTCTTGGGAGTGCCTTATTGCTACTATAAAAAATGTTTCCAGAAGAAAAGTGTTAGAAGTATACTATTTGAATGTTTTTCCTCATTTACAGAGAAAGTTTTAATAAAATATTTCCATCAACAGTTTAAGAATGCTGGTCAAAATCAGAATGCAGCATTCTAATCATTCAGCAGTGCTAGAGGATAGAATGCTGACAGGAAGAATCTATGTGCCATGGTGATCAGGCTATACATGACAGTGTAAGCAAGCAATAAGTCACAAATAGGTGTGCGTAAACATATTTTACAGCATGTCCAGGGGCAGTAAGGCACAAGATCAAAGGCTAGTGACTTCAGCTGCTGGAGGTGTTGTAAAATATGTTTTAAACACATCCCTGAGTGTCTTATTGTGTTTATCAAATTTACTTTTTTTTTTTACTTTTTATTGTTGGCAAAATCATGTTTATATGTAGAAACAATAGATTTACTTGTGTGCATTTGTGATAAAATAGTCCTTCTGCCCACTGCAAGTGGTGTCACTGATGATGTCATTGTATTATTGTCTACTTTCTTCTTCCTGTTTTTTTCTCTGTTTTTCTCACATTCAAGAAATTGAATGTTTATCATAGAATACATAGATTCAAGCTCAGTTCCACTGGCAGAATGTTTCTCTCCAACATACTGTACAAACAGACAACAAAAGCCTTAGTTACATCCAGAGACTCAATTATTGCACTGTCTGGGCAAGAAAAGAGAGTTCCCTGATGAGCGGTAAAGATAGAAGGAGGATTTTCACTGTCAGCAAAGAAACAGTTGTAGTGAAAACTATAAACAACACTTACAGAGCCACTGACACCTCAAGAAGAACTTTGCAAAACATAATATTTGTACACAAAGCAGGTTTACATTTCTCATTAACTTTGTATTTCTTATCCCCATTATTTAGTACTGAGGTCATAGGCATGAAAACAGGATCGTTGTTCCTTGAGGGTTCATCAGTTCTATTGCTTTTTCCAACCTGATATCATAATACTTCAGTTGTGATGTCACAGTTGTTTCCATGGCAACAGACTGTGACATAACAACAGAGCATTATAATTTCAGGTAGGGAATAAGCTATCGAGGCAGATGTCTCTAAGATATACAGATCTTGTTTTTGTGCAGATTTCTCACTAATAAATAATGAAGAGGAGAACTCTATAGAAATATATAGAAAACATGAAAAACAGCTGAACTGTGTCTGAACATTGTTTTTGAAGTTTTCCTAAAGGCATCAGCTGCTCTTTAATGTTTCTAATTTGTTTATGTATGTAAGGAGAGTGTGATAATCAGGAAACAAGATTTAATTATTTTGCTTTATTTTATTTAAAGTAGTTTTATTTTTGGGGCCCAGCTGAAGTTTTTATAATGTAAAGGTAGCAGCCATGTTTGTGGTGGAAGATCAGTTTTGGCTGTAGGGGGCTAACTGAAATGCCTGTGTTCCAAATGCCCATTGATCAGGGCTCCAGACTCTTCACTGCTGAGCAGTCCTTTTGCTAACCATGTGCAAACCATATTTTACACATAAATAAGAGCCAATCAGATTATTGGATTTTATCTTGCCATTTTATAACAGGGATTAATGTAAGGCTGTTGGCATCCTAACAGCCAATTAGACTGCAGCATTTCTGAGACCCTTTTCATAACTGTAGTTTGTCATTGTGTCCCTGCAACACATTATACATAGGATGCACTACAGGTCCCTGAAAACTCTTATACAGGAACACATAAGAGACATAAAAACTTAAATTTTAGAAAATTCAATGGCAGAACACTTCTTTCATCATCATAACAGTGACCCAAAGGAATTCAAATTTATGGTGATTGAACAAGTTTGCATAGGTAAAAGAGGGGCAATAGATTTCAACGCTTATTTTGAGAAACATACTGATATTCATATTGGAAGCACTTACCCCAATGGACTTAACATGGAAATAGATTTTAAACCATATTTGTGAGTACTTGTTCACTATACATGCCCTGTGCTGTTATGATGAACTGTGACATAACTGACTGTGTTGTTTATATGGCTTGAAACAGATAATGCACCATTGACCCTCGTTCTAATTTAGAACTGTCTTTTCAGTAGTTACTATATTAGGAATTTTAACATTTGGTGTTTGAAATATGCTAATCTGAACTGCAATTTATTTTTATCTCTCCCCCAACCTATATCTTCCAGTCCTTACACCTTTATCCTGATAGTGCAACATTTTGGTTGACTGTATTGGTACAACATTCTTAAGTCTCTACCTTTTCTCTCTTCGCACTGCAGAATTGGTCGTGCACAGCATTTTCCTGTTTTAGCATCTTCATTTAAAATTGTTAACATGCTCCCTACTCTGGCAAAAATGTGGTAAAATGTAGTGATGAACAAGGATATTTAATCACACTTTTCTTTCTCACCTTCCTTTCACTTTTGAGCATGACTGCAGTATATTGATATATTGTGATGTTTGAAAACATAAATTCTGGCTTAACATTAGGAAGATTAAGCAACTTATATGATAGATTTTTGTTAATAAAGTGAGAAAATTGCTTTGATTACTGCTTTATATAGAGGATAAAGTATGGGTCTGGGTGTGTAACGAGAATTTACACACTCAAGGGGTTTATAGCATCAAACCCGAAGGTGTGTATAATTAGAGATTTACATACCCAGACCATATTTATTTATATAGTTGTTGGGTTTATCTTTTTCGCCTCAGCAATTATATAGAAAGAAAGAGGTTGCCAGCGCCCGTAGTCCAATCATACGGCATGGCGCTGCTGTCAGCTTTCACTTTTATTTCAAACATTTTGTGGGCAATCCGTAGCAAATGTGGTATATTTAAGTTTTTACAATGTTACTTACAGTGTCCGTGGCAGTTTGTATCTATGCTGGGTTTGCGTTGGGGAGACAGTGACTGAGAATCAGCTGAAGTTCAAGCGGGCGCATGCGCAGAGTAGGGGAAACCGTGCACGTGTTTGCCGTTATAAATGCTCCTTTATAATGGCAAATTACACTATGGTTTCCTATGGGAAAAGAGGAAGCCGTTAATTATATAGTGAATAAACTACATGTTTATAAAATAACTGTGTGAATGACATAAAATCTTTAGCTCTTGCTTTATACATACCGAAAAAATATATTTAAGTTCATTTTATTTAATTTCTTATTTTGTATTTTAAAGAATTTGGCTTTTTAAATGTTGTTATGTTTTTGCTTTAGCTTTCCAGTTCATGTCATTAACCACACCAGATCATTTTAAATGTTTAATGGCATTATGATACAATTTAGTAAAGTAATGATGATGTCTTAAATAAGTGCCATTGCCTTGTTATAAAAGTGTGGATACTACGTGAACTCATTGACCCCTTGAAGCTCCAGAGAGTGAGGCACTAGGGTCTGGAACAGTTTGATTCCTGTATGTTGTACTTGTAAAACTTATTTTGTTTACTGTGATGTGGCAAAAATAAACACTTTGCTTATTTTGCTTGGAGATTTTCTGGATTTGAGCCACTTATTTCCCACATGTGTGTTGGTCAGTGCTGGTTTTCTGTTTGATTCCCTCATCATTCACCAGCAACCAGTACACCACCATGACATGTGCCTTGTGGCACCAGCGTGTTCATACAATGTCTCTGAGCATCATTACACAGTGCAGACAATCCTCACCATTCACCAGCACACAGAATGCAACTGTAATTGATGTCATGTTGCTCCACTGTTCATACAGTACTTCTGAGCATTGTTCCTTAGTGCAGGAGACCCTACCCATTCACCAGCATGCATTACACCACCGTGATGGATGCCATGTTGCCCCACTGTGTTTATGCATTGTTTCTCAGCATTGCACCTCCATGCAAGCAGTCCCTTATTGTGTTCATGCAGTGCTTCTGAGCATCACTCCACAGTGCAGACAGTCTCTCACATTTCATCAGTACACAGTACACCACCTTGATGGGTACAATGTAATGGGTGCCATGTCACCCCACTTGGTCCACTATGTTCATGCAGTGCTTCTGAGCATCACTCCATAGTGCAGACAGTGCCTCACATTTCACCAGTGCACAGTACACCACTGTAATGGGTGCCATGTCACCCCACTGTGTTCATACAGTGCTTCTGAGCTTCACCCCACAGTGCAGGCAGTACCTCACATTTCACCAGCACACAGTACACCACTGTAATGGGTGCCATGTCACCCCACTATGTTCACACAGTGCTTCTGAGCATCACTCCACAGTGCAGACAGTGCCTCACATTTCACCAGCACACAGTACACCACTGTAATGGGTGCCATGTCACCCTACTGTTCATACAGTGCTCTGAGCTTCACCCCCACAGTGCAGGCAGTACCTCACATTTCACCAGTGCACAGTACACCACTGTAATGGGTACCATGTTGTCCCACTGTGTTCATGCATTGCTTCTCAGCATCACTCCTCCATACAGGCAGTCCCTACTGTTCACCAGCATGCAGTACGCAACCATGATGAGTGGCATGTTACCCCACTCTGTCCATGGATAAAGCTGTCTATCTCCTTCAGCACTCTGACTTGTCCCCATCTAGGCCAGTCTTCCCAGCCCCATCACCCACTGCCTCTAGGACTTACCTTTTCTGGTGGCCCTGTCACAGGACCTTAGATCAGAGGTGTCTAGTCATCGGTGTGGGACCTGCTACAGGGCAGGGCATCACTATTCTATAGTCAGAAGGCTTTTCCTCCTATTTTCTTCCTTATTGGGCTGAGATGTGTGTACTTGGCCTCCATGGAGACATCGTAGGCATCCAGGTGTGAGATTCCTTCCCATTCTGTCCCATAGTGCTGCCACCTAGATCTCTCTCCTTGTCCTACAGATGTACATTCTCCTTCCCAGGCTCAGTCCTCAAGCAACCCAGGTCTGTTCTGAACCCGGGTTGCGGCATGGCATTTAGTGGCTAAAAGCAATCTGCAAGTGGCTACAAGCATGAAACAGAAATAGGTAGACAAACCTAGAACTGGATACCAGAACTACAGAACAATGGCCCCATATTAAAGGTGTATCAGGCTGACCCTTACAGAGTCCCGCTCATTAGTGCAAATTAGCACAGTTCACTAAATCTGCTGTACTCAAACATGTTTGGAGCAAAATGCGAGTGCCCCAGGAATGTCTGAATATAGCTCCCAAAGCAAACATGAAGCACTAAAACATGCACTCAGCACAATTCACATCCCTATGCTCGCCAAAGAGAGATACAGTATTTGGTCACTGGAAAACATACAGGCTGTGATGGAACCAACTCATCTAGGGCTTCCCAGACCTGTTAATGTTACAATAGGTACAATCAGGACCTCACTGAAAATGAGATACTGCATGTTAAGTGACCTATCCTGGGTAACTACATTGTGAAAATGTATAAAAGCAGGACCCCAGTAGAAATTAGATTCCACTTTTCCCTGTGCTAACTTTACTAAATACACTAGGAAAATGTGGAAAACAGGACCCCACTGAAACTGAAATATTGTAGCTGCTCTATTCTACTAATGACACTCACACCCTATGTGTGTGTTCAACTGCTGTAACAGCTGTGTGTGTGTGTGTGTGTGTGTGTGTGTGTGTGGTGCATTTTCAAGGGGGTGTATGTCCAGAACCAAAAACACTTTTCACTGCATTACCTTGATGTTTATGGTTTTGTTTTTTTCTACTATTGTGGTGTAAATGTGGGACTTTCACATTATTTATTTATTTCAAAAGTTTCACCAGGAAAGGCATACTAAGCTGAAAAATAGCTCATTTCCAGATGCATCCATGGGATAAGGGAAAGAAAGGTACAAGAACAACATAGAACAATAACTTACACAACAAAAGATCATGCAGAGATATAAAATAAACGGTGCAAAACGAACATGAATGAGGTTCATCAGACAGGTAAAATTATAGGCAAAACTTTTACAGGAATCTGCCCCATGGGTACAAGCAATAGTACTTTTCAGTGGTGAGAGCACTCAGGGATAGGGCACTGAAGGAAGGAGCACAGATGGAGGGGCGAAGAAGGGAAAGTGCAGACAAGTGAGGGAGGGAGGAAGGAGAGAAGGAGGGAGGGAGAAGGGTTGGTGAGGTGGGTGGAGGGGCAAAGAAGAGGAGAAAGAAGGGAAGATGGTAAACTAAGGAGTCTGGAAGGGCTATGACTCAAAGGCAGCCACAGGAGGAAGTGGTATTGTCATGGGGAAAGAGGGAAGATAGTAAACTGAGGAGAGGTGAAGGGATATGACTCAAGGGCAGCCACAGGAGGAAGTGGTGGTGTGGTCATTGAGCAGAGGAGAGAGGTTTTGGAAGAGGCAGAATGAATGGTTAGGGGAGAGAATTCTAAAGTTAAGGAAAGTGGAAAGAGAAGGCAGCCTGACCAGTGAAAGATTTCACATCACAGTAATACAACTAAGTCACACATTAATTCTATTTCTTCATCCACATCAGTCATCACCCTAGTTTTTATTTTGATAAGTTGATAACTGTTTTGTTCTTTGATCAGTTCCACAACTTATTGTTTGGTAACTTATTTTTATCAATTTATTCTTAGACATAATTGTCATTTTATCTTTGTTACATTTATGTCATTTCTATGAACTTTATATTCTGTATTTTTGTATCTGTTATCTTTTCCCCTTCCCCGTCCCCAGGACACATCATCTGAAAATGAGCTGTTACTAGCTCAGTATGTCTTTCCTCATAAAACCTTTGAAATAAATACATCTTTTATCACATTAATGCATTAGCAGTTGTTGTGGCTCTGATCAGAGTTTGTTTCAGTTAGTTGCTTATCCAAGTTACCATCTTGCTACTAATCCTGAGTGAGTCAAGCTTGTTAATCAGTTTTACATGTTATACCACACTAGGTTTTGTTGAAGTCTAAGAATACTGCATCTACAGTACTGGTATGCCCTGTCTATACTTTTAATTAACAGTGTCAGTTGCTCAGCAGGTTGCACACTCACCTCTGAGGCCAGAAGATCAGAAGGCTGTGGGTTCTGTCCCCACACCAGGCACTTAGGTTAAATCCTAGTACTGACACTGTAGTGCAGCATGAGGGGGTACTGCACCTGAGGTGCCTGTCTTTCAGATGAGATGTTAAACCAAGATATCATCTGCCTGTTCAGGTGGATGTTAAAGATCCCATGGCACTTCTTGAAAAGAGTAGGGAATCTTTTATTAAAACTTAAAAGCAAAATACATCCATTAAAGTGTTACTTCACACTAAATTATACTAAAGGAAAGAAGGTAAACATAAATACATATTACATTACATATCCATATAAAATTGCTATTTATACCCCAAGACTAATAACTGAGTACATATATGGACTCTCCCTCCCCGTCTCCCACAATAGGAGTAGGGAATATGAACATTTAGAAAATTATCAAAAAAAAGAAAGTTCGTAGAAACAACCCTATAATAAGCACACAAAAAAATACATTCAACCCTAAAACATAAAAACAAAAGAAAAACTGTTCAAAAGGAAACATGAATACACATAATCCTAATGACAGCAAGGATCTAGTTAATGTAAAAGAAACATAAAATAATCAAGGGCTAAGTTAAAGCCACTTGTAGGTAAGCAAGGGTCAGAAAGAACCTTGACATACTAGAACGGAAGCTAACCCTTCTCTTTTTTTTCTGTTTTATATCAGCCATGATAGTGAAGCCCTGATTGTACAAAACTCTGTTAGAAGAGTACCCTGTTCAGACTGTTTTACTTGTAGTATCTCTTGCAAGATCATTGGGTCAGTTCTTCAGTGGTCAATAATAACTGCTGCAAAGCTAGCCTGCAGCGTATTTGCCATATCCAATATTATTGTTCCATAATAAGACTTTCTGTTTTCCTTTTGTTATTTATTTCTCCCACTTATAGGTAGCCATGTCTCCCTTCCCATAGAATATACCTAAAAGCTTGAGAGGTGCATGGTCCACCTGAATGTTCACCACCTGTTGCCTCTGGCCATTAGGGATGGCAAATCGTATACAGTAGTTTTTGAAACATTGATCTCAGCCCCTGCTGAATGTGTATGCTTCATAATCACTATGTTTGCTAAGTCCCCTGAGCTACACTCCTGCACTAAAATGCACATGTCATCTGCATATGCAACAGATTTGACAGTGATGCCCTGAGGGCCTTGTACCCCTAAAATTCTAGGAGAGAGATTTAAAATCCAGATGAGAGAATCAGAGGTCAGGATATACAAAAGTGGGCTCAGTGGACAGCCCTGTCATAGACCCCGATTAACCAACAGGAGTCCCCACCTCCCATTTATGTAGAGTCTAAAAGAAGATGATTGATGCAGTAACTTTATCCATGAAATAAAACCTACAGGAAACCCATATGATTTTAAAGTGAGCCATAAACAATCGTGGAAAATTTTGTGTAAGGCCTTAGCCTGGTCATAATTAATCAGGTACCCCACAACCTTGGCAGTGTTACCTGCCTCAAAAACTTCTCTTAGAAGTATGAGGAGATCCAAAATCCATCGGCTGGCTATGTAACAGAACTGAGCTGTATTTATAATATCCAGAAGTACAGAACCCAGTCTTTTGCACAGTAACCTTGTTAGAATGTTAAAATCAACGTTCAACAAGGTTATTGGATGCCAATTAGCCCTATTACCCTTTTATGAAGATAGATTAACAGGCTGTCATACATCGTAGGTGTTAATTCTGCAGAGGAAAGGAAAGCATTATATAGACTGGTCAATTACAGGGGAAAAGCTCCCATAGAACTTGGTAAAGTTCTCCTGGGAGCCCGCCAGTCCAAGGTGAAGAACCTTTCGTAGGTGCTTTATGACTTAGCCCACCTCCGCTACCTGGAAGGGGAGAGTAAACCCTTGCATTGTTACTCTGTAAGCTGAGGCAAGTTGGCAGCTTGCAGTAACAAATCCATATTTTCATTCCCCTGGAAGGGAGCCAAATTGGGGCTGTACTTGCCGATGAATCTCTTTTAGAATGTGTAAATGCTTGGTGATCTCTTTGCCTCCCTCTGAGTATACTGGTCATGCATTTTTTGTTTGTTCTAGATTTACAATCTGCAAAAGGGTTCACTTGAGAAGCTGTACCTCTGGTTCCAAACTTTTGTTCAGACTCTAAAGTTCTGTACCTGTCATACTGAAAGGAACACATCTCTTTCTTGAGCTTGGCTATCTGGGAAGAAAAGTCAGTACATGAAGAGTATTGTAAGGACAGTAATTTCTGAAACTGGTTCTGGAGGATATTGTACCTATTATTGGAATGGATTGCCTTCTGTTTAGCTTTAATTTTGAAAAAGACTGGATACAGCTTTTACTGTCCTCCCACCACTTAGGAAGACTATCATAAAGACAAATAACTGACAATCTATCTTGTAAGACCAAGGAAAATTCTGCTACTAAATCCTTGTCTTTTAAACAGCTAGCATTCATTCTCCATACCCTGGGTCCCATTGTGTTAGTGACATGTGCAGCATGCTGGATACCTATTAAGCAATGGTCGGAAGATTCAATAGGTGAAACACATGGATGGGATATCGAAAGTCTGGAAGAGATAAAGAAAAATCTATCCGAGAGGACAAAGATCCTTTAAAAAAGGTGTGAGCTGGCTTTTTCAACAATGTTGCATGGGCATCCACCAGTCCTGCTTTTTAATCATGTTCCTAGAAAACCACATCACAATATGTTTGTGGTAAAACAACTTCTAGCTGAATGTAAGAGTCGAATATTGAAATCTGCCCCCATCACTACAGCCTTAACAGTGTGTTATCGTAGTCTCTCCAGACTACGCTGGCCTTAGTTGACCGCTGCCACCCATTTTTGGGTGTTTGTTTATTTATTGCACTGCTTGTGAGGCATGAAATTGTTTTAGCTACACTGATGTATATGTTTCTCTCTCTGATCAACCAACATTGTATATACCAGACATATGTGAATTCACTGCTCTGTGCTGTTACCTCCCAGCACACTACCACTGTAATTGTGTCTTATCCCTCAACTGTATATAATCTCTGTATGTCATCACTTGCTGTATTGACTTTGTACTGTATTTTGGTTTCTCAGTCACTGTCTGTATTATGTCCTGTTCTATGTATGACGAGGAGCATTTGGAAATGAGTCCTGACTCAAAGGATTGTAATTCCAATACAACAAATAAAAAATAAAAATAGACAGTATGGATAAATTAATTGAAAAGAGCAATTCTGGTAGATTTTGTTTGAGGGCGAAACATTAATCAGACTGTAAATCTGAGAATTATGTATGATATCTAGCTGGAGGGCCCCACCCAGTCTTATGTCTACCATTTTAGAATTGTTATATCTTTGGATTTGAAGCCAATTCCAGCCGCTGCAACTGTCTTCACCAGTGGACAAAACAGAGTCCCCATAACCAGCAATCTGTAACCTTTGCACATCAGAAAGGGTATTAATTCTAGTGTCCTGCAAAAAATACATTTTTGAAACTGCTGTAAGACTGCAAAAGTTGTATTCCGCTCGAGTCTGACTTTATGCTGTTCACATTCAATGGCAAAAGATAAATGTGAATCAGGAGAAAGGAAATGTTAGATGGAAGATTTCTTAGTCACCACTCTAGTCTGCCATTTCTTCTTGGCTGTGGATGCCTTAGCATGGTCTCAACTTCTTTATCAGAGCTGAGGTGAATCTGGGAAGAGGAGGCCGAGACATCAGAATCCTCTTCATCCATAAGATCGCCCAAGTGTGAAAGACCTCAAATCTGTTTTCTGTAGGAGGACCAGGTTAAGTGAACTTATTTTTCGGTGGCTTAGGCCTTCTCTTTCCTGTAACAAGTACCATGTCCTCTTTGGGGGCGGTGGTGGAGGCATATCCCTTTCCTCCTGAGAAGGAACTTCCATAGGGCTAAGGTTACCAAAATATTTTCAGTAGATTGAGATCTTGAAATGTTTGTGATTCCACCCTCGTGAGACTGCTCTGTAACTGGGCCAGGTGGGGTGGGGGTTGCTAGGCGCATTTGCCTATGGGCCTGTGCTGCTTGTTGGGCCCTGAAGGGTTTGGTAGCAGTGTGGATATAATAGACTTGCTCACCATAGTCTGAGGAATTATGAGCTGCCCAAGGACAACAGCTAAAAGCATGATCTGTTGAGTCACAAAGGTTACATTTTGGTGGACTCTTGCAAAGTTACTTGTGTGACCCAAAGCTTCACACTGCAAACATTTCCTTTTGTCATATTTATGATTTAAGTGATCCTCTGAGCCACATCGATAACACATTCATGGCTGGCCTGGATAGAAAAGGATGCCCTGTCCTGCCCCAGAAAGAAACAGTTAGGGAGATGCTCAGTGCCAAAGTCATTTTGGTGAAGATGCACGGACTTTCCACCCCTTGTCCAAAATCCTCATCGTCTACGATGGGTTCTGGGGTATCTTGTAAGTCACACTGTTGTTTCAACCAGTAAATTATATCTAAAACATTCACTCCCTCATTGCGGAAGAGCACTGTGATTGTCTTAAATGTTGGCTTCGTGAGGGGATGGTAAAAAAGGAGCCCATAATGGGGTGTCACAAACTATAGGATATAAGGCCCAAAACTTATCCAACTTTTGCTGAGACAGAAAGCTGACATCAAAATTAAGGTCACTAGGGAGTGAATAAATGCATAAACATCTGCAGGGCAAAACTGTAGAGATGTTTTAATCAATTCTTTTCCCACATATTGCCTATTTGGAAACATTGGTAACCCCCTTGTACCTAATTCATACAGCATAGCATCTTTGACTGCCTCAGCTGGCTTTTGAAAAGACTAGCATAACTTACATGCTCCATTGGTGTTTCAGTCCTCATAGCATTTGTGTCCTCTGTATGGCTAGGACCAGGTGTGGACTTGAGAGGTAAAGTATCTGTAGGTGCCTATTCACACCCTGTGAGTGTTCCTGGCAAGGGGCCCACAAGGTGGACCTGATGAATGAGAAATACCCAGGCCAGAAGCCGGGCTAGCTGAAATCGTAAGGGGGTTCCACTGGAATGTCCTTCTTCTCTGTTTTGCTCCATGTTAGTGTTCTCTGAGTTCTCCAACTGGTATACCCAGAATGATGTGCAGCTGCACCAGCTGCTGAGCTGCCATCTGAAAGCCTCTGTTCTGCTCCAGGAGCGAGCCCTGTTGGCTGAACTCACTATCTGCTGTTGGGACTCCTAGTACTAGGATGTCCAGAAGCAGTACTCTGATTCTGGACAAGGTCCATATTCGATCCTCTGATCAATGGAAATATGTTTGATACCTGCTGCCATGGAGATAGGATTGTCCCTAGGAGAGGGATCGCTGGGTCGGACACCCAAGTCCCTGTAGGGATTCCAACCAGCTGGCACCACAAAGAGCCCATTCTGGAGTGCAGTCTGCCTGCTGTAAGGGGTAGAGTTTCCTTATCTTCTAGCTCAGGACCATCCATTTCTGCATCCATGAATTCAGCATCGCTGTCCAGGTTAGTGGTTTGAAATTTCTTCCCACAGATAACATAAGACTAGTTAGCAGGTGTTTTATCTTTTTCCTTCATCAATCCTCTGCTTTTCCTCAGCAAAGAAATGTTCAGCTTCACTCATCATTTTAAATAGCTGTTCCTTTTTCTCCTCCAAATCGTTTTGCAAAGTAAGTTCATCTTCTAAAATTATTCATCAGAAATATTGCTAAATCCAGATATACTGCCTTGTGTAGTGGGGCCTCCTGCTCCCTCTGTTGCTGAAATACTCCTTCCCCTTCAATGGACTTCTGTGGACTAGGACCCTCCATTCTGCTCCAGGAATTCAAGCCTCTTGCAGGCAGGTAGGGGAATTTCCCCAGTGTCCTGGCCAAATTTCCCCATTCACTAAAGAAAATACCACCAACAGCTTAAACTGGATCAATGTGCGTTGGCATCCATCTGTATCCCCTGCCCTGGGACGAGATTGAAAATCAACAGAACTGTCTACCTTTCCCAGTTAACAAAACTAAATAAAATGAAAATGAGTGAGTTGTAAAGGTCAATACATTAGTCAGACAAGATTTCCTTTAGTGAAGTCATGCTGTGATTTATCTCCAAGCCTCATTTCTTCTAATTTCATTGGTTCAGTAGGCAAGTACAGTAAGTGTGGAGTGACTAATATAGTGGTTGCTTGGATTGTTGTGGTGCATGCTTAGCGACATAATATGCTGCTTGTGCATCTAAATGGATAACATTTCTTAAAACTCTTTGTAGCTTGGCACTGTTAGTAACATGATTAAATTTGGAGTGTCTGTGGTTTTACGCTGTCTGTTCCCAAGGACCAACACCACTTTCGGGTGCCACAGGCACAAAACCCCATGAGGAGGACTCTACCTCTAGAAGTGTTTTAGGACTGCAAGTCCTTTGGCTAAAGATATCTTAGGTGAAAGTAGAAGGGTACTGTAGATTGGACTGTCAGAACACTGACTTCTGCTAAGGAGAGAGGGATGGCCATAACGCTAACGAGGGAGCCATCCTCTGAGCCACAGTTTTAAACAAAGTAAACTAACTAGTTTTATGACCATCAACATGGAGGAGAGGAAAACTTCAATTGTGGAGAAAACCTCTGGCTTAGTACTCATGGATATAGAAGCAAATCCCTTGAGGGCTTGGTTCATTGCAGTATTAAGTTATAGAGAATGAAAGTTCAATGAGCCCTTGAGTAGCACAGAGTGGGCATATGCTAGGTTGTTGAATGAGAGTGTGCCCATTTGCTTTTAATGTGGACATATGCCCAAATGATGTTGGGGTGTGTGTGCCAGTGTTGATTCTTAAGGTGTTTACCTGACAGTAGTAGGTACAGAAGGAATGGTAAGTATGGATAAGAGACTGGAAGGGTTAAGCTGATATCAAGGAGAGAACCAGACAACTACCTGCGCAGACTGGTGGGAGTTAAGGAGCAGCAGAGCATAGGCCCATGGAATGCAAGAGTGAAGCTCAGCCATGGCACAACCAGGATAGAGTGGAGCAGTACAAAGCTGAAGGCAAAAGCAGTCTGAGCTCTTGAGGGATGTTGGCAGGGCATATACCAGAGCCGAAGGATAGCAGTGAATCAAGGACTGAGCCCTTGAAGGACATTTGCATGGCATATGCCCAAAGCCAAATGAGCACAGCCATGGAACAACAGTTTTGATGAAAATAGTAGGAAGTTGCAGAAGAAACATACTGAGCCCTTGAGGAAATCAGCATGCATAATCCAAGGTGATATCAGAGTGTATGCAAATGAAAGCCCAAAAATGCAGAGAGGCAGTATGGCCAGATCCACAGTCAGGTGAAAGCTGGAGGCAGGTAGGCAAGGAGGAAGAAGGAGAGCAAACCCAGCAAGTACCCTATGCAATGGAGAAGGAGTGGGATGGGGGTAGTGAACATCCATCAGGAGCCATGAGAAACAGCTATTGAGAGCCAGACACCTACAGCCTAGAAACCCCCTCAGCATAGCCCCAAGGCAAGCAAATGGGGTGGGTGGGCAGAACGAAAGACTGAGACCTGGAAAGGGAAAATGCTAGACTTTAGGCCACAGAAGCCCAGCATCAAAGTAGCCTGAGGATAGACAAAGGAAAGATACAGGAAACAAGAAGAGTGTATGCAGATCACCAAAGGAGGCAGACAGTTGGTCCCACCAGCTGGATGAGCAAAAGAGCAGCTGGAAACTGAAGCATGGATGATGCAGGCACTGGAAGCAGGTAGAGGGTGAGCAGGAAGAGATGTAAGCAGGTGGAGACAGAGCCCTACAGAGCAAATGCCCTGCAGCCAAGGAAGATGAGGGTCCAGCCACAGTGGGGACAAGGACAGCCAGAGCTGAGATGAGGGAGGGAGAAAATAGAGTGGAGGAAAGTGACGGACAACTGAGGCAACATTGACCCACAGACAAGTGGTGGGACAGCTGAGATGGCAGGAAGTGAAAGTATGGGAGAGCCATGGCAAGAGGAGGTGGCAGCAGCTGAAGGGCTAAGGAGGGATGCCCAGGGCTGCAACCATGTCTTGACCCAGGGAGAAGGATGGGCAAGGTGGGTAGGAGAAACTGCTGCAATGTGACTGCAGCTCAGAAATAAGTGTCCAATGGACAATTGAGGCATATGCTGTTAAACAGCATTCAGTAGGGGCATGGTGTGTTGCCCCTGCCCCACCGAACCTCAGGCTTCACTTCCTCAATTTTTCCTTATGAAAGATTCCACTATCTGACAGACTAGCTGTCAGGCTGACTGGTCTACAGTTTGACAGCTTAGCCTTAACTCTTTTCTGAAAAAATAATATCACTGTAGCCTCCTCCAGTTGCCAAGCACTTCTACTGTCTCAATAGATAAAGAAAATACTGTTAGTTAGAAATTCTGCAGATTCTTTAGCCTTCTCATTTAACACCCTTGAGTGGTTTTATTAGGCCCAGATGATTTATCTACTTCAGTGCACAACAGCTTCTGTAACACTTTCTCTGGTAATTGTTCCTCTACAATTACCATTGTGCTGTTCTCATCCTAGCTGTCTATTAGCCCTCCACTGAGTCCATTGTACCATATACTGAACAGAAGACTATCTTCTTCTTCAGTCTCCTACTTTGGTCTGTTGTTATGATCCCTTCCACTGCTAAGCATTTCTACTGCAGTGTTTGTTTTCAATTAGCAGACAAAGCTAAAACACCAGGATTCACAAGATACACCAAAACTGAATCCAGGTGTTTAAGAAAGAGTCACAGTCCTTAGAAACTGGATAGTCATTGCCAGAAATAAGGATTGGTCAGGAAAATGGATTACACCTAAGTAAACAAGAACTGTTCAGTGCCGAATGTTTACTTGTTCATCTTTCTTTGTAGTTGTTGGGCATAAATACTGCAGAAGCTATTAAATTAATTACACAAGTTTTTTTGCAGTTAAATATTTTATTGAGTGTTTAAAGAACAACACGCAGCAACACTGTAGAAGCACTGCTCAGAAATACGAACAAAGAACAGCAATATAGTGTATGGTTTGGGCTTACGTGCACGAAATCGCACAAGTCAATAACCCTATTGCTCCTTCTCAATGGCTTATTGTGCATGTTCTAAGTTTATTGTGCATATTCTAAAACCCTTACAGTGACATTTTATATGAAAATCACCCCCTTATTGTGCATGTTCCATATGTAAATCACCCCCAGTAGCGTACTGTCTCCGCCAACTTCTCTGGCTGTTTCTTTCATGGCACTTCAAAGTACCTCAGAGAAGCTGGAATGGCTCTTCTGTCAAAAACAAAAGTGTTAGGTGCAGCTCAGTCAAGCCAGCATGGGTCAGTCCAATGAACTGTTCAAAAGAGAACCAAACACTATAAGGAATAAAATATGGGTGGCGATACACAGCTCACCTTGTGTTTCCCTTGGGGTTGAGATACCAGTATGGACCTCTCTAGCTTTGCTCTTGGGTCCATACACTTAACCTATTGGCCTATCTGGACTTCAGGAAGGCCTTCACTGTGCCCCTCACAGAAGGCTGGTGGCAAGGCAAATTTGGTGAATAAGGTGGACAGCTTAGGGGTGGGACAGAAAATAACTAGGTGGGTGGAAAACTGTTTGAGAGACAGAAGACAGAGTGTGGTGATTAATGGTATACAATCCAGGAGATTAAGGTGATGAGTGGTGTGCCTCAGGGGTCGATGTGACCCCTCCTTTTTATGTTGGCGCACTTGCGTAGCCAACATCTTGGGACAGTGGGGATTTGGGCGTGGTGGCTGTTGGGTGAATGCAAGAGGCCGCGCACCAGTAGATTAAGTCCTGCATTCCCAAAGCCTGCATGCCAGTGCCACATCAGCGCTACATAATGTGGTGAGCACATCTAAGAAAAGGTCCTCTGCAATTCAAGCAAAGCTCGACAGATGCAGCGGACCTTTTCTTGACGTGGTCGCCAACATTATGCACATGGTGGCACACTGGCAACTGAACTGCCGACTTCAGGGTGCCCAATCCCCCTGTTGGCTGCTGACCTGCCCCCCTATGAATGTGCCGATGAGGGGAGTCCACCCCATCGGGCATAAAGCACCCCCATTTGTGATATGCTGAGGAGTGCCCAATCCCTCCACTTTTACCCGCCCCTTTCCTTGTGTGCCAATGGGAAACCAACTCCCCATCAGCATAAAGAACCACCCAATTGTTTAATGCTGAGGGGTGCCCAATCCCATCGGCTCTGCACCTCCCACCCTTCTTTGTGTGCAACGGGGTGCCCAATCCCGTCATCATTAAATTCCTCCTCCTTGTGTTCTTTGCTGACGAGGGTGCCCAATCCCTGTTGGCTACAGACACCCCCCAAATACTAGGGTGGCACGCTGGGAGCCCACTCTAGCGTACAAATCCCCTGCAAAAAAAACTGCCCTGCGATGTTGTTTTCTTTTTAACCTGTAAAACGAAACGGTCCCTCAGTAGTCTCCATGCCCCCCCCCCACCCGCACTCCACCCTCTGCACCCTGCCTCACCTCATACTTACCTCTGGAGTCCGTGCAGTAATCTTCAGTGGACCAGGAACACGCCTGCACTCTTCAAAGCCGACCGCTAACAGAGGAAATGCCGTAAGCTGTATAATGGAATAAATAGGGTTTTTCCAACTTTGATGCATATCTCAGGCATTTTGTGACTTTGGCTCCAAATTAACATGGGTTTTGGGACCCTTCATGAATTCTTGCACTTGTCATGAAGATTATTCGGTCCCCAAAGGTGATTTCGCAGTCAATGCACGGAATCACCTTTCGACTGAATAATGAAATGACAGTGCCACTGTTCATGAGGGGCTCTCAAAAAGCCTATGTTGCAAATTTGGGGAAAATCCCAAAATGACTTTACGAAGCATGCATAGTAACTGCACAGCGCACACTGTAGTTAGCGAATTCACAATATTTTCATGCCAGATTCTCAACATTGGCATTTTACCTCACCTTCTCATGAACTGTACAGCTGTCATTTTCACATCCTGGCGAAATGTGTTTTGGCATTTCGCACAGAATAGCGGGTTGTGGATGCGAAATCAGTGTTCGGACACATTACAAAAATGACAGTGAACTGTTCATAAGCAGAGGTCCTAAAATGCCTGTGTTGAAAATTTGGGACAATATCTACAAATGACTGTGTTACGAAAGGCAGGTTATGCAGTTTTGCACGCACGCAAGGTGATGCTCAAAACTTATATTTTCACTCCAGATTTTCAACAATGCCATTGTTCTGCACCTCCTAGTGAATAGTACAGCTGTCATTTTTCACATCCTGACCAAAATCTGTTTTGCAGTTCCGCACAGAATCGCCGTCGCTGTGGAAAGTCTGTGATCGACACATGGTGAAAATGACAGTGACACTGTTCATTAGCAGATGTCCTAAAATGCCTATGTTGAAAATTTGGGGACAAAATCAATACAATGAGTGTTTTATTAGCATGCGTTGTACAGTTTGTATGCACGCCGTGACTTTGTGAATTTGTAATAGTTTCACTTAGTTGTTCATCATTGACATTTTCCATACCTCCTTATGAACAGTACAGCTGCCTGAAATGTGTTTTAGCACATCCGCACAGAATTGCACGGTTGCTGTGTGAAATAAGTTTTGGGACAGTTTGAGGAAATGACAGTGACACTATTCATAGGCAGAGATCCTAAAATGCCTATGTTGAAAATTTGGTGCCGAAGTCCATACAATGACTGTGTTGCAAGCATGTTGCGCAGTTTCCACGCACTCTTGTAACTTTGTCAATCTGCAATATTTTCATGCCACATTTTCACCACTGGCATTTGTGCACATCTCCTTATCAACAGTCCAGCTGCCATTTCTCACAGCCTGCCCAAAACATCTTTCCGCAACTGTGGCGCATAATGGCATGCTCGCTGTGCAAAATCACCTTTGGGACACATTAACAAAATCACAGCACTATGCATCTCTAGCTCCGCCACTCCACTGCCAATGCCAGTGCAACAACATTCGGCATTGACAAATGCTTGTTGATATCTATATTAGTGATATAACAGATGAGCTGGAGGGGAGGGTGCTTATTTGCAGGCGATACAAAGATCTGCAATAGGTTGGACACCCAGGGGTGGAGGCCATGAGGGAGGCCCTTAAGATTCTGGAAGGGTGATCGGAAACTTGGCAGCTGAGATTCAATATCAAAAGCATGCAGTGATGCACATGGGGCGAAAATCTGCTAGCAGCTTACACTCTGGGGAGGGTAGTTGCCAATTGAGCCAGAGAGGTATCAGGGGATTATAATATCCAGCAACCTTCAGGTAGGTAATCAATGCATCAGAGCGATGGAAGGCAAATAGAATGCTGGCTTGCATTGGGAGAGGCATAACAAGCAGAAGGAAGGAAGGAGGTACTCATGCCACTTTATAAAACCATAGTGAGGCTGCACCTGGATTATGTGGTCCATTCTGGGGACCACTCCTATGCAGGTCCCTGGTAAGGCCTCATCTAGAGTATGTGGTTCAGTACTGGTGCCCACACCTCAAAAGGACATTAACCTGCTGGAGAAGATCCACAGGAGTGCTACAAAGATGATAGTGGGTCAGCAGGGTAAGGCATATGAGGAGAGGTTGAGGGCACTGAACATGTAATCCCTGGAAGACAGGCAAGAGAGAGGGGACATGACTGGGACCTTCAAGTGCTTAAAAGGGATG
Organism: Neoceratodus forsteri; assembly: GCA_016271365.2. NCBI lineage: Eukaryota > Metazoa > Chordata > Ceratodontiformes > Ceratodontidae > Neoceratodus > Neoceratodus forsteri. The sequence goes on from CM028137.1 coordinate 327,658,680, forward strand.
AATAAGGTGGATAAGGAGTGTCTCTTTAAGCTGAGTGGCAACCATAACATGAAGGCGAAGTCTTAAGCTGGAGGGTGGGAGGTTTAGGAGGGAGGTCAGGAAGCACTTCTTCACAGAGAGGGTGGTGGACACTTGGATCGCTGCCAGAAGAGGTGATCTCATTGAAGACAGTGGGCAGCTTTAAGAGAGGCTGGGAGGCATGGGGAAGGTAAGGATCATGGGTAGGAGGATAAGAGGTGTGGGGAGGGAGGCAGGGACAGTAGGTCAAGCTGCGTACTCCTGCAATACGAGCAGACTAGATAGACCAAATGGCTTTCTTCTGCTGGCTTTTCATATGAACGTAAGGACATAGGCAGGTTGAGACAAACAAGCAAGCTGATCTCGCACTTACCCCTGAACAGTGAAAGTATTTTCAAATGGACACTCAGTGTGCTGTTTGAAGAAATTCCATTATTTCCACTGTTACGCAACGGTCAAACAATGGACCAAATTGCCCACATCTTTGAGAAAGCCTCACTGTAGGTGAAACATAAGAGCCTTTTGCTCCCTCTTTGGCCAATTTTGGTCCATTGTTTGTCTGCATAACAAGTGGAAAATAAATGGAATTTCTTCAAACAGCACTGTGTGTCCATTTGAAATACTTTCATTGCCTAAGGGTAAGTGTCGGACTGAAGCTTGTTTGTATCTAATTATGTCACTAAGCACACACGTTCTCTTAGTGTGGCTCTGTGGTTGCTTTCTTGAGACTGAGAGAGTGCAGAGAAGGGCAACCAAGATGGTGCACGATCTGCAGGGGAAGCCATATGAGGAGAGGTGGAGGGAATTGGATCTTACCTCATCAGAGACTAGAAGGAAGGGGGGACATGATAGAAACATTTAAGCACGTGAAGGGATCAATGGGTGAGGGACGAAGCTTATTTAAAAGGAAGGTGGGGTCAAAACTAGATGGCATAGTCCAAGGTTAGAAGGAGGAAGATTTAGAAGCAATGTGAGGGTGTTACTTCTGGAGAGGTTGTTGGAGGCCTGGAATCAGCTACCAGAGGAATTGGTGGGGGCTGAAATGACAGAGGATACACATAGGCATGGGATAGACATAAGGAGTTGGTAAGTGGGAGGAAGGGAGGTCCCATGAAAGAGGTGTTGAACAAGGGGGAAGCAGACTCCATGGGCCAGAGGGTCCTTTCGCCATCAGATTTCTATGATTCTATGATCTCAACCCCTTGATGGAAACACAGGCTCATTGTGTATGGTTTCCAATACATTATTCTTATGTGTACAATAAACACCAGTTATAAAAAGGGTCTCAGAAATGCTGCAATCTGATTGGTTGCAAGGATTTTGCCAGCCTTACATTAATCCATGTTACACTGACATGTACAGCCTGTTCACCATGGCACATGAATTCTTCTGCTAGCATTCCACCCTCTAGCACTGCTAAAAGATTGAATGGTGCATTTTGATTCTGAACTAGCATTCTGAAACTGTTGATGGAAGAACTATTTTATTAAAATCACCCTCTTAATGAGTAGAATATTCAGAAAGTACACTTTTAACACATTTCTTTTGGAATATTTTTATAACAGCAATAAGGCACTCCCAGGAGTTAGAGTAACAGTCAATCACCCCTAGGGCAATATGGCACTCTGCTGCACCTTGTACCACATTACACCCCTAGAGAGTGATTAACAGACTTAATCTAACCCTAGGTCATGCCTTATTGCTTAAAATGTCCTTATGACATGATGTGTACAGATCAAATTCTCATACAAGGGTATACAGGAGTAGGAACACTAGTACTAGGATGCAGGGTCAGAGTCTTAAGAAGGGGATGACGAATATGGTGGTTGCAAAGGGGACAGCAAGAAGGGGCCTATAATGAATGATATATGTGAGATTTTCCTAACAAAATGGGACATCTTGTCCAGGGTTTCTAGGTTTCTACCGCTGAGGGCCATTGCTTCAGGGATGGGATTTCATCTGTCCTCCTGTGTTGGAGAAGCAGCCTTTTGGCCTCCACATCAACCTTAAGGAGCCAATGGAGAGACAGTGGGGATAGGGCAGAGGGAGATGCTAAGCCAAGCAAAAGAGGTGAGGTATTAGAGGACTTGACAACCTGAAATCTGAGAGCAGGGCACTCGAACACCAGACCAATAGTGGAGAATCTTGGGGCAAGCCCATAGAATGTGTGGAGATCTACACCAGGTGAGTGACATCTCCAGCAGATGTCATGACCAAGGAGTCTGAGGGATTTGAGTTTGGCTGGGGTAAAGTACCAGAGATGCATCAACTTATTTTGAATCAAAAGCTTCTGGAGTCCGGACATGCTTTACGTGTTAGCACCTGGAATTGGGACTACTGGTCAGTAGAGGTGCTCATCCTGAGGCCTGAGCCAAGCTGATCCATGCCTTGTCTGAGGGCAGGCACCTTCCACAAGATTGCCTTGTAAATAAGGCTAGCTGTGTCCTGAGGAGTGGTCAGCCAAGACTGAAGGACCAGGGTGCCCAGACAGGAAACCTAGGGAAAGCTTCTGGTAATCAGACAGTGCACTCTTAAAGGAGATAGGAAATTATTTTTGCATAGTTAACTGCCCTTCCATCTTCCTTTCCATGCCAGTTATGTATTTTGATATGCTTTGATTTTTTGATAAATAATCTAGCTTTGGGGTACCTTCAGATCTACACTGAGTTTCACTCTCCTGACAGCTACTGCTCTTGATTTTCATATTTAACATTCTATGACATCAAAACTTCCATTCCATGCTATTCACCTGAAATGGCCTGGAATGGGTGTTTTGATGTCATAGAATGTCCAGGCAGTATGAAAACAGAGCAGCAACTGCTGAGCAGAGAGGGATTCAGGGTAGTTACAAAGGCAACACAATTAGATTATTAACTTAACAAAAAGGTAAAAACATATCAGAATAGTATAGCGAGTAGCCACTAAAATAACATCTAGAGGGCATCTAGAGGTCTAAAACTGTTTCATATCACCTATAAGCTGGAGATACCTCCAAAATCCTCCTTGGGTAGAGGAAATTGGTAGCACAAGTTTTAAGGTGTCCAGGTGTGTGTGTATATTGGTTGCCATAAGTTGGACATCTTAGTGGTGCTATGGCTCTCCATGAAGCCCAGGCAGTTTTGTGCCTACCAATACAATACAAAATACAAATTAGATAATTCCCCCACAAAGGTTTATGCACTTGTGAGACAATAGAAGTCTGAAGTCAGCACTTCATGGTCTTCCAGAAGTGAACAAATGCAGCCATTTTCAGTCCTGTATTCCTGGTCATCCTGGGCTTGGAATACAGCCTGGCAGTGGACTTGAGCCATCAAAAGGTTGTACTTCAATGAGACCCATAGAGCGAGGTCAGACCTGGAAGAGAGGAGGAACCACTGCAGGGTTTGTGAGCAGTGAAAGCGACATAGTATACAAAGAACCAGGGAAGTTCAGTCACCGCTACACCAGTGCACTTGCAATTTGGTCCTACTGTAACATGAAGGTTTGCCATCCCACATGAAGTTGCTGACCATGGCATCAGTCTTCACAAACCACTGTGCAGGTACCCTATCTCTATCTATGGGCAAGACAGTGAATAATTTTAGGGGCCAGGCTCATCTTAAGTGGAGGGCTTTCCACCTATTACAATCTTCTTTTAATTTCTTCAGTAAGGGGATAAGTTTTCTGACACTACTTTATCAAGGTTTGGTCAGATGTGAATACCCAAATACTTAATACCCTGTGGACTATTGTAAGCTAAAGCTATGCAATGAAAATTGGATACAGGATGGGGAAAGGGAAGGATTTCTGTCTTGGACAGGTTAGTTTTAAGTTCTGTAACTTCTTGGAAGGCTAGCAGTGCTCAGAGAAGAGTCACACTAACAGGTGTGTCCTCCAAGAGCACGAGGCAATTGTCCACTACAGCAGTGTTCAAAGCTCTGATGTACCACCCTTGGGCTCCTTGAGGTACAGATGATGATGCAGGGCTATCGTTAGTGGCTCTGTCGCCAGTACAACAAGTTCTGGTCAGAGCCAATATGGCTGTGTAAAGCTTTTAGGGTGGCAAAGTGCTGAAAAGAATATGTGGTGCTCTTTCTGCACTGGGTCAGCCATAACTAATACTGTAATGATTACAGTATTCCACATGCGTGATACTCACGCATGCACAGTTCTTCAGAGCCAGCTGTGCTCAGCATGGTGGTGCTGAAATGACTTTGTATGCATGATACCATGCATGCTCAGTTTAAGTCAGCGCCGACATGTTGCTCATGGCGGATGTCACTTCGCAATTGCAAAAGGAAAAGTAGTGTGCTGGAAAGAGGGGTGGTGCTTATCTGGCTCACAGAGGAGAAGGTCTGCATAAACAGAATCATTGAAAACTATGCCAGAGCATTGTGCAGCACACCAGACAGCTGTCTGGTCACGTGCTTTTATACAAACCTGATGATGGCGTAACGCCTGCAGAGCTTGGCCCACACAGCCGTAAAATCTGACTATTTATCACTTCAGAAGGCAGACTATTGCAAATGTCTAATGTACTTTGTGTGTAATACATCTTATGTGTTTGTTTTAAAATTGTTTGGCCTAATTTGTTGTTCCTGTCCCTTACTTTTGTTCCATTCTAAAATTTTAAATTTAATTCTTCCATTAAAACCTCATTGTTAATGATTTTGTACATCATCAACACATTCCTCCAATATGCCTTTTGTGCAGAGTGTTATCCCCACCTACTCCCACCACAACTCCCCTATAGGACCCTTGCCCTCCTGCCTGTACTTCCACTTCAGGAAGAGCTGCCTTTTCCTATTACATAGACAATATTGAGCATAAAGACATTCATCCGTGAGCTCGCAAGTAACACCTAGTTATATCCTTTTATATTCTTCCTTTCCAAGAATTTATCTAGCTGTGTTTTAAATTCCTGCATTGTACTGCTTTCCACAACCTCTCCTGGTAGCATATTCCAAATTTCTGTTACCCTATTACTTAACCAGTATTTCCTTCTATTTGTTTTATATCTATCCTAACCAATTGGTAACAATGTGCTCTAGTGTCATATATTTGAACCCTTTTAACCAAGCCCAGTAAGTCTCATAAGTTAGTATCAGTCCATGCCTATATCAAACACATATCGCTCTCATTCTACCATATTCCAGGGAATACAGCTCCAAATCCTGCAGTCTCTGCTCATAACTCAATCCATCCAATCCCTTGATTCTCTTTGTAAGTCTCCTCTGTACCCCTCCATCCGTGCAACATCCCTCCTCTTATACGGGCCCAAAACTGGACACAGTACTCCACGTATTGCTTTCCAAACATTTGGAACTCCCTCCTCTTAGATATCCATTCTGCCCTGCTCACTCATTCGTTGTCCTATCTTCTTTGACACTATATTTCCCCAACCTGCAATTGCACCTGACCCACCTCACCTTCATTACCCTCCGGCCCTCGCTTCTGTTCTGTTTCCACTACTCAACTCCTTCTAACTCTCCTAGGCATGTGGATAGGTTATAGCACTTGCTGGGTTTTCATCAAGTAGTGTTCATACCTTGGTGTTCCACCTTGGGGATAAGGCTTGCCTCCCCTTCCTCTTCACTCCCCTTTAATTCTTCCTTTCACAATTTCATACCACCTCCTCCCATCCCTTTTATTCCCAATTGTCTCCCCACCAATTCCTCAAATTAGCCACACTTACCTCTTCTGTGCCAGTATTCTGTTCCCCATTTTATTCTGCACTGCTCCTCCTTATCCCCTGCCAGTCCCCTTGTGGGTGTGCATTCTGGAGGGTGAAGACTCACTAATCTCCAACCATCTCCCACTCCCCATCCCCCTATCCTGACACAGTTTCTCACTTATTTATTTGAATTTTGTTGACCAGATAGGCCCACTGAGACTAGAGTCCCTTTCAGGGTGACCAGTGGGGGATATAGATGGTAACCAACTGAAATTGAACCAGATTAAGCTGTTGGTGGTATTGTTAGTGAATGGGGAAATCTGGCCAGGACACTTTCCACTAGGGGAAACTGTGCAGTTGTTGGTCTGCAAGATGGCTGCCCAGCTGAAGCCTGAGAGGAGGAAGGAGCTATGGCTTCAGGGAGAGGGCCTCCTCCTTGCTCAGCTTTGCAAGAGGCCAACAATGTGGATTTATGGATGGAGACAGAAGGAGAAAGTATGGAGATTGCTGAGGAAGAGAATGAGAGGAATCCAAACTGATCAAACAAAGAAGCAATGGAAATTCCCCAACATCTATTCACTGTTAAGGAACAAGTTTTACAGAATTTAGAAGAAGAAGAAGATAGATGTCCCTAATGTGTAAACAGCGAGCTCTACAAGAAAAATTACAGCATTGAAAGTTGTCCAAATGTATCAGGTAAGGCCTGACAGTTCTCAGCTGAACATTGATGCAGCAACAGCTGAGACCTCAACAGCTGCCAAACAAAGTATGTTAAAACAAACAGGCGCTTTCAATATTCTGGCACTTGATGTAACAGCGACTGGCAGGAAAACATTAAGTTTAGCGTGTGCCAAAAGTCACAAGGGCTAGAAAGAAAAGTGAACAGGAAAAGAAATGTGGAGAAAAGAACAAGTCTGTAAAGCTTATAGCAGTCAAGAATCAAAATACTGGAAACAAACCCAGGCAGAAATTGAACAGGCTCATGGAAGATAACGATCAGTCTGCAGCAGTTTTTACACAAAATTGAGACAGCAATTAGAAACAGAACCAGAGAGAAATCAAATTGAAACAGAACCAGAGGGAGATGGTATGAATCAGCCAGACTCTAAAATGTCTGATTCAGGTAATGACTGTACTAAGAATATACAAAGAAACATACAAAATGATAATGTATGTCAGAATGGAAAGCTAGACAGTAAGGATGTAATGAGGGAAGCACCTAGCAAGAAAGTGGATGCTGAGGGAGAAATGGGGACTTGAGTACCAGCTGTCTGAAGATATTGAAATACAGCAGGAAGATGCCAGCCCATTTAATTATGATGAGAACTTGTTGGCTACTGGAGTAACCATAGCTGAGGCCTTAATGAAATGCTGGGTGGGATAAGCTGCAAGGTTCCCAAATCTGGTCCTCTTCACCTCCACCTAAGAGCCCTGCGGAGGACAAACAGACCCATTTGAAGTTCTTTCTCTTTTCGATTAACACAGAATCCTGTGTTGCAACTTAAAATACCTCAAAACACCAGAACATTCACGAAGAGCAAGAAAGTGATAATAAGGGAGTAACAGTAACAGTGACACAGGAAATATTGAATCCCAGAAATATGCCCCAAAAATACGCAGCAGGAAAATGAACCGGACAAGAAAGAAATGAAAGAAACCAAGTGAGCAACCAGGGAAGAACATATGCAGGCCTTTTCATACCTCCCAGAGCTAGCTAAATGCAGAAATGCTGTAAGAATCAGATATAGGGAGGGTTGGAATATTCCCAGACCGAGTGTATGTAGGGAAAAAATTGATAAAGGGAAGTTTACAATTTCTCCCAACAGAGATCTGTGCCCTAGTACATACATCTGGGGATTCTAATTTTGACTTAAGCTTTAAGACACCTTCAGGCCAGAAGCATTCTGGCACTGGTTACTACCAAGTTAAGCATACACCCCTGTGGACACCATTCATAGCAATTCCGCTAACAAACCAGCAATCAGATACATTACGGTCTTATTTAAAATAAAGAAGCAGCAGTGGCAGACATTTTGAGGTGGCTAAAGCTGAAATGTACTGTTCTAGGTTTACCAGAACCCATTATTGACTGGAAGCAGTTATGGACCGGAGGGTGGAGAATTCAGGTTCAGCTTACCCCAGGCAAATGGGACAATACAGTACCTTCCAGCTGCTTCTATCTTGTATGGGACAGAGGTTTCATACTGTATTCCGCCAGCCCAAATCTTGTTTTAGATGCGGAGCACAGACACATTTGAGTGGAGTCTGTGACAGGCTAAAATGTTCTTTTGTGGAGGGAATGGTCACACGATTATAAACTACCAAAATCCTGTATACTGCAATATGTGTGACATAACTTCTCACTTCTTTAGAGACTACCAGTGGGCCATGCATAATAATCCTGCAAATACACAGGAACAAGAACAAACAGTTGCTAATGCACAACAGAATGCAACTAATAATGTTGGGAGAAACAGGAGAATTTTCCCAATCAGTCCTTGAGCACTATGTTTAATGGAGTACCTGAATCAGAATCCAGACAAAATGATTTGCAGAAACATCCTGAGGAGGAAAATGCCCCAGCACAAAGTAACAAGGTTAATAACCCAGCGAAACAGGCCTCAACTGATGTGTCAAAACAAGCAGAGGAAGTAGCATCTACTTCTCAGCACAACGATTCAACAGAGGATAGCCTGAATAATGTAAACCTAGATGCAACAATGCCACCACCAGAGTAAATGCCCAGCTTTCAAATAGTACAAGGAAGACAAACAAGGAGCAAAACAAAAAGGGAGAATAAGCCTGTGAAATGGAAATCTGAGGAGAAAATCCCACTAGAAATAGATTTGCCACCCTGTTTAAAAAGGAAATGAGGAGCTGAATCTGAGGAATAATCTGATGCATCTTCAGTGGTATCATCTCAACCAGATCCAATGATAGATACAGAACATGTGTCAAGTGATTCAAGAAGTTCAACAAAAAAAAAGATGTCAAATGAAATCTCCAGGAAAAGGGAAGACAACCTAAAAGGACAGGGTTTTGACTGTGAAAAATGTCTCAAAATTTGTCTTTTGTTCCTTGAATGTGAATAGCATAAAAATGTAAAAATGACTATTTGTTCTATTCTAGATAGCCTGAATGTACAAATTATTTTATTACAGGATACCAGAATCCATACCCTAAGAGAAGTCAGCCACAACTAAAGAATGGAGAAGGATGGCTATCTTTCTGTCACTAGGAGAAGACTTATGCTCTGGGGTAACCATTCTTAGTGAAGATATAAACCTAACTGTGACAAAATTGACAGATTTAGTACAAGGCAGAGTCTTAATGTTGTCATACAAAATCAAGAGTGGAGAATTATAAACATCTACAATCCGCAAGTAAAAACAGAAAGAATAGAAGTCATGCGCAAAGTTCAGCCATATTTACATACAGCTAAATCAATAATCTTTGGGGAGATTTTAACTGTATTTTGAACCTTTTTCAGATAAGACAGGGAAAACCCAGAAACTATACTCTGACTCAGATTTTCTTAATTCAGTGTTTAAAATGGCAAATTTAAAAGACGGGCAACATCGGGATAGGACCACCTGCACACATATTTCACAGAGGCAGATCATCTACCAGATCGATTATTTTTTTATTTCAAATTGGGTCCTTGTTACAAGTATACTGTAACCCCTATAGAAATTTCAGACCACTGTTTACTAACCATTTGTATGGTATTCCCAAAACAAACCAGGGGACATAATCTCTAGAAGATGAACACGACAGTGTTAGAAGAAAACAACAGGTGGGAAGCTTTATTGGCAGTAATTAGAGATAAATTATTGATATTTGACTTATACGAGAACAGCGCCTAGTGGTGGCAGGAAACCAAAACTGAATAAAAACATTACTGTAAATCTAGTGCTAAATCTCAGTACAAAGAAAATATATACAATACTTTGAAAACAGAAACAGCTTCAGAAATTAATTTCTTTAAAGGTAGAATTTGGTCTAGACTATTCAGATCAGATTATACAGACAAAGAAAGAAATGACGTTGTTTCAATATGACAGGGCTACTTCCCTTTTCTTAGAACAAAAATATGGCATTAAGGGTAACTCTTAATCAATCCATATGATCACTGTAAACAAAGAACGGATGCAAAATACATGACAACACTTCAGAATAATGAAGGTATCTGTGTGGAAAGCAATTTGTAAATTCTCAAAATAGTAACAGATTACACCAAATGGTTCTTTGGGCAGGAAACTACAGCCACAACAGAAAAAATTATTTTTTCAAGATTTAGGAATTTCTAAGATAACACAGGAAGATAAAGCAGAATTAATCAGACCAATCAGGAAAGAAGAGGTTAGTAGGGTGATAGATAATTTAAAAAATTCAGTAACCAAGTCCAAATGGAATACCAACTGAGTTCTATAAAAATCAAAAGCATATTAATAGAAAACCCACAGCAATATTTAATAGCATCCTCCAAGGACAGTATCCATTACCTCCTAAATTAGCAGATAGTCTTTTAATATTTCTATGTAGAAAAATGAAAGAGAAAACATTAACAACTGGAGACCCATCAGTTTGATAAACTCAGACTGGAAAATTCTTTGTAAAATTATATTTATAAGACTGGCAAAATGCATGCACAGTAATAAGTACAACACAAACATGTTCGATTCCCCATAGGTCAATGCTAGATAATTTAAAATTGGTCAGAGAAGTATTTGATTCCCACAGGCAGAAGGCTATGCAATATCCTTAGATCAGTCAAAAGCATTTGATCAAGTGCCTCACAAATATCTTTTCAGTGTTTTACAGCAATACAGAATCGAATGAATTTAATGAATGGATCCAGATTTTATATAGACAAGCATCTATGATGCCATTCGTCAATGGACTAATGGGCTTGCCTGTAAAGATAAGGAAAGGAATTAAACTGGGCTGCCCCTGAGCCCCTTACTCTACGCTTTTCTTTAGACTCAGTACTTAGAAAACTAAATAGTCTACAAACTATAAAACATATAGCTGGTCCAGGAAACATGCAGTTTCCTTGTGCAATGGTATATGCAGATGATATATGCCTTCTGACCGCAGATAAACCATCAGTAGTTCAAGCTCTAGACACTATACATGAATTCTTCATAATTTCTGGGTCCTCCTTAATAAGAAAAAGTATAGGGACAGTTTTAAAAACAGAACCATAGCCTAGGTGAAGTAATAGAAGGAATCACAATTAATTCAGGAAACTTCAAAATGTAAGGTAACTTTTGGAGACACAAACCCAGCAGAGAAAAACTGGACCCAGAAACTTAGTATTGCAGAGGAAAACATTTCTAAATGGAAAAGTTATCCCATGACAAGGAAAAAGAGAATAGAAATGTTTAAAACTGTTATTATCCCAATCCTGTTAACAATAAGTTAAATTTATCCAATACCCCGAATTTAGACCCTAGAGTTGATAATGCCTGTTTCAATTATTATGGGGCAGTTGTTTGAACCCCATGAAAAGAATGATCACACATTGGCCAATAAAGCAGGGAGGCTTAAACATGTTAAAACCCGTACTTTTCTTTTTACTATTTTCCTGTATGTAAATTTATCTCCTATCATAGCAGGAAATCAACAAGACTGGGAAAAAGTATAAAAATAAGTAGTCAATATTTTTGATAAGTGGGCAGCACCAAAATGAGGTGTGTTTTAAACAAATACCCCAAGGCACCCCAAAGTATTTAATAGATTTAAAAAAAGTAAAACAATGGGTGTTACCATACAAATGGCACAGTCACAAAACAGAAAGGTATTATATTCATCATCCCTGAATAGTAACTTCTTAATAGGGCCAATTTTAATAGTCCACAAGAAATAGAACCTCAATGCCTAATAAACAATTAATAGAAAACAGAATATCTCAGAAAATGTGGGATACCCTATGGATGTGCTGCCATGGGAAGCTTAATGTTAGGGTAATCATGCACATGAATCCATGGAAGAACGGTACTGTATCAGAGTTGTGCATAGTTCAAGTGGAAACAATGCAGCATCTGTTTTTGATTGCCCATACATTTCCCAGTTTTGGAGCCTTTTAGCTATAAAATGGAAGACTCCTATACTGAGCTAAAATGACATACACGAATTTGTGTATGGGAAATATGATCTAGTATGGAAGTGTTTCCACCCAAGTACATTAAGGATGGTTAATGCAATTTTGAAATTGTGTTTATGGCAAAACAGATGTCTTTACTTTAAATAAAATGTGCCCATAGAGGTTTTATTAGAAAAAGTAACCTATGAAGTAGCCTTGCTGTTTAAATATGACCAAAGAGCAGCACTTAATAATTGGTGGAGGTCTTTCCCCATTTTAATCTTCAAGGTGTAACTTGAATGAATGATGTTTAAGCAAAGATGGCAGACTGTTATAGTACTTACAGAGTAATCACCTCTAACACAGGAAAGAGTGTACAGTATATAGAGACAGATGTTGGGAAAGCAATGTTCAATCTTAGCAAAATATTACTGAGGTAAAGAGGAGTAAGTGTAAGGAGAGAAAGTATTTAAGAAGAAGGATAGATAAGTAGGAAAAGATGGAGTATACAAGCTAATGAAGTTCACAGTATGTGTAACTGAAATAATGTTTACATAATAGTTGCTTTTTTATATCAATGTATGAGGTACAACAAAAGTAACAAACCGAATTGAAAATATGGATACATAAAGTGTTTTACTGTTATATCATTGTATTAATAAAAATTCCCTACTCTTCCAGTAGAATTATTCCTAGTAAGGAAACAGAAAATATATGATTCAGATTTGGACTGGTGGAAAGATACAAAAATAGATAATAAACAACTAATAATAAATGAATCCCAAAAAACAGAATCATCAAATTATAATACATACTTAAAGTTAAGGGCACACTTATATAAACTACTTACAGATCAAGATAAATACAAAATAAATAACTCAGAAAAATAATGAAGAAACTAAAAATTAATGTGGAATTTTCAATATAAAAGGGCTAAATCCCTAATAATGGAGCAAAAGTATGGGACACAGGGAATGAAACTGAAGACAAATCCATTTGAAAGTAGTAAATAAAGGGTGGAAAATAGAACAATATACGATTAAAGGATGGGAATGGGAAAACGGATAATACAGAAAATATTTAAATCAGGTTCAGGCTATTCTTAAAGACAAATTTTAGGTGGGGGTAGAAAGGAGGAAAGAGGCGGTACTGGATATCATTGGAATACCAAAGCTAAGTGCACAGGAAGCTGAATCCTAAATGGGGAAATAAAATAATGCGAGGTGGCAGAGGCAATTAAACAATCATCAGATAATACAGCTCCTAGTATTGAAGGGATACCTAATGTATTTTATAAAGTATAATGAATATCTAACAAAAATACTAACATGTCTTTAATCAAATAATGAAGAAGGGTATACTAACTGAGAGCATGAAAACAAGCATAATGATATTTATACACAAAAAGGGGAATAATAATAATAAACTTTATTTTTATGGTGCCTTTCAAATAACAAGGTGCCTAACAGAGTTAAAATCACAAATCAAACATCAACAACATAAATCATATAAAATCAATAGTATCATTGTACCATCAATCACCGAATGCCTGGTGCCACAAAAAGTTTTCAGGGCTTGCTTAAAACTCCTCCACAGTCGGTATGCCTGTAACTGACAGGGTAGAGAATTCCAAAGGGTTGGGCACATACATGAATGCTCTGGCTCCAGAAGATTTCAAACACACTCTTGGAATCTCTAGCAACCTATCGCTGACTGAGCAGAGCGATCACGAGGGCAGTAAGAGATCAGGAGCTCTTTCAGGTAGTCCGGACCCAGTTCATGAGGGCTTTAAAAGTCAGAAGACCGACTTTAAAGGTACTCTGCCACTGTACTGGCAGCCAGTGCAGTCCGTGGCACTGGTGAAATATGACAGGACGAGATGATCCCGTCAAAAGCTGGGCCGCCACATTCTGCACCAGCTGCAGGCAATGGATTCTCCCAGGTAGCAACAGATAAAGGGAGTTGCAATAATCTAAGTGTGAGGACACAAAGGCATGAACCAGAGTAGGAAGATCACTGGATGGAACCAGATGCTTAATCCTGGAGATATTCTTAGATGGGAAAACTAAGATTTGACAACAGCCAACACCTGCGAATGCAGGGTCAGCCCTTCATCAAAATTACCCCAGGTTTCACACCTGCTCAGATGTCTGGAGTGATAGGTCCCCAATAAAAAGGCCGGAGGGCAAACCAGCCCCAAATTCCTTATCCAGCAACCTGGGTCCATAACCAGCACCTCAGTCTTTTCCAGTTCATCTTCAACCAACTGGAATCCATCCACTCCTGGATTTCTATTTGACAGCTATTAAAGACCGAGAGAGCTCCATCCTGGTCAGTGCAAAGAAAGGTAGAGTTGGTATCATCAGCATAGCAGTGAAACCTCAGCCCATACCTTCTTACAATGTCTCCGCAAGGCATATACACTGCAAACAACATGGGGGACAACACTGAGACCTGAGGTATCCCACAAGACAGAGAAACTGGGTCTGAGGAATAAACCCTGGACACCACTCTCTGAGTTCTTCCCATGAGGAACGATGTAAACCACCTGAGAACTGTACCTGACAGTCCGCAGATAAACCTCAGCCAGCCAAGTAGCACCCCATGGTCCACAGTGTCAAATGCTGATGAAAGGTCCAGAAGAACCAAGATGGAACAGCTCTTCCAATCTCTAGCCATCAGGAGATCACTGAGCACCCAAACCAGCGCTGTCTCAGTACTATGTCTCTTTTGAAACCGGACTGGAGGGGTTCACAGATGTGATGGATGGTCATGGTCCTCCAGCTGTGTGGCCACTACTTTTCAATCACCTTCCTAAAAAGGGAAGGTTAGAGATTGGTCTGTAGTTTGCATGGCAGTCTGGGTCCAAAGAAGCTTTCTTCAAGAGTAGTGTCACCACTGCCTCTTTCAGGGAGCTAGGAAACTCACCTGTTTCCAAGGAGCACCAGACTATCTGTGTTAGGACCAACTAGGATATTATTAAAAATTGGAGACCAATGAGTTTGCTCACTGGATTATAAAATATTGGCCAAAATAATATATAAAAGAATGGTATCCTTCGTAGACAAATTAGTGCAACTATCCCAAACGTATATACCAGGAAAGACATAAGAAGTAACTTGTTTTATGTCAGAGAAAATAGATGCAGCCCAGAATAAAAAATTAGAAGGATATCTTTACTCAGTAGATCAGGAAGCAGCATTTGGCTCCATATTTTATGAGTACATATGGGATGTTCTGGAGAATACGATTTTCCATGTAACTTAAAGAAAATGATAAAGGCTTTATATAAAGAAGTACAGATAAGGTCTTTGGTGAATGGACACCTAGGGATTCCTTTGTATATGTTTAAGGGAGTTAGACAGGGCTGCCCCTAAGTCCACTCTTATATGTTTTATGTTTGGACCCGATGCTAAGGAGAATAGAAAAAGAAAAGAAATACAAGGGGTTATATGGGAAGGAAGGAAGGAAGCTAAATAAACATGCACCTATGCAGATGATAGTATAATACTGGTAAAGGATCAGAAGTCAGGAGAAAAAGTGGAGATTTTTTTCAATTACAGCCCTGCACGGGATAAGAATTAACATTGAGAAAAGTATAATCTATCCACAGGGGGTGGGGGGAACAATAATGGGAAATTAGATTCTTAGAAATACTTAAAGAGGAGTTTGCATTTTGGGTGTCAGATTTGGGGTAATAATGTGATGTAATTAATTGTGAAGAGAATATTAAAATTTCAGAACAGAAAGTCAGGCAATGGAAAAATTGGAGTATGACAAAAACAAAATAATTCATCTTCTGAAATCTTTTATAGTATCATTATGTATTTATATATCCTATTCCATTTCTATGCAGTCTACAATATTGGGGATCTTTTTCAGCTCTATGGGGTTCAAGATTAAACCCATAAAAAGATCTCATACATATATGCCAGTTAAAGAGGGAGGATTAAATATGATCCAGCCAGCAATGTTTTTACAAATAGTTTTCTTATGTAAACATAGTTCCGCTATTGCAAGGGTAAAAACTATATGGAGCAACATGACAGAAGAATGGGCAACAATATTTTAGACAATATAGGGAAAAGGAAATTTTAAAGGTAAAATGTAATACCAGACTATATGGAAAATGTTAGGAAATATGACACAGTGGGAAATAAAAAAAGAATTTATTGGTGAAAAATAGGAAACACAATTATGTGGACATTTGGGAAGGAAATTCTTTGAAGACTTGTTTTCTGTGTGGAAGAAAATATAGATATTAATCAGATTTTAGAATGCTCTCTAGATGCATGAATCCCCAGAAAAAGGAATGATCTGGTATGACTTTGCAGTCATGGAAAGGTTAATGTGAAAGGAATCAGAAACATAAGAGTAAGGAGGAAAGAATATGCAGTGTGAGGGATTGTGGGTTGGTAGAAGAATATATAGAACACCTTTATATTAAATGTTCCTTTATTAAGACTTTTGCAGAAACATAACAACCTTTTGGGGATGGATGTCTTAAAGAATATTAACTATGATACCTTAATATATGGACAGCTATCTATGAAATGGAAGAAATGGAACAAAAGTACACTATATGTAATTTTGCAGTATTTAAATGGGTGATTTGGCAGGTGAGATGCCTGAGAATATTGCAGAACAAAGTATTAACTATTCAGGATGTTTTGTTTAAAGTTCAATCAGAAATAGATAATATATACAAACAAGAATGTAAAATGTTGGGGAAGAAAAAGCAAGAACCCTATGGAAAAATATTGAGGAATAAGATGATTTCTTTGTTGTGGGAAATGTACTGTTTTTTTCTGACCATGATTGTATAATGATGTATGTATAAAGTTTATTTTGTTTTTAAATAAAAACATCCCCTATTCTTTCAGTAGAAGGGCCCTGTGAAGGACTGTGAGTCTTTCAGTTGGCTGGAGCTGAGGCATGCAGAAGGATGTGCGGGAGGCTGGGGAGCAGGTCTCCACCCGGCCTCTATACCCAAGGAGACTGTATCCACAGACCTAGAAGCAAAAGTATCCAGAGCAAAGGACAATCATGAAAAGGACGATGAGATGGAGATAGACATGGAAGCGGACAACCACATGACAGCATTGGAAGCATTGTAGAAAAAACGCATGGCAGTAAGTCTAAAATGTAGCTGTTAATTCAGAAAGAAAGAAATCTCTAAACAGACTGTAAAGGAAAAAGTATTGGGGAGGAATTTACAGACGGGAGTAAGGCCTGTCAAATCAGCTGAAAAGTGATAATGTAGCACAGACCGCTCTAGCGGATCAAAAGGACTTAGTACTGGAAAAAAGAAACTTCTAGGCCCGAAAGGAATGGCCAGGGAGTCAGAAAGGACTTGGCCTAAGATGGGCTGAACCTGTTAAAATGACTGTACAATGTAAAATGGGAAATGGATATAAAAGGACCAGAGGAAGCTAATAAAGAAACAATGGGCCTCAAGATGAGAAAATAGACTGGAAGCTCTGGTTGACTTTAGAGATACCCCAGTCTGGGTAGCTGATGCTTTGCTTAAAGCGGATGGACTAGAACTCTGGATGGGCAAGGATGGGACCCAATAGACCTGGACCCTTGAAGGAGGAGAATAGGTTGCAGAATATTGATTTCTTGAAAACCAAGAGAATAAGGGGATGGATAGTAACCCAGAAAATACAAGGGAAGCTGATGACACTAAGGAAATAGTGGGCCTTACAGGAGATAAAAGTAGAGAAGTGATTATGGAAGAGGAACAAAAATGGTGCAAACAGATAAAGAGTCAAGTATGGCGAAAAAAGGCAAAAGAAATGTGGGAGAGAACACTAGAGAAAAGTTATTTCTGACAAACAAAACTTGCAGCAGGCCAAAAGGAGAAATGCAGTCCATCTTAAATTCAGACTGGCGGCTGCAGATGCCCTGACAGACTTTATATTGGAAGAGAGCTTCTAAAAGGTTGTATAAAATTTTATCCTTATGAAATATATGCCTTAATACATGTACCTAGAAGCACTGAGCACAATATTATTTTCAAACATCCAGCAGGACTGGACAGGTTTAGGAAGTTATTTCACAAAGTAAAAACACTCCACAATGGAACATTTTTGCAATACCTTTAACAAAGCCAGCATTAAAGGTTATCATTGTACTTTTCAGGAATGAGGGTTAACATGTCAAATATTACCTTCTGGTTAAAGCAAAAATGTGTGATTCATGGTCCCCTGGAGTCTATTTTGGATGATGAATGTATGTGGATAGGGGTGGAAATATGAAACAACTTTAAAGCAAGTGGAGGGTGAAACACAACATTTGGCAAATTGCTTCTTCTTGAGAAGAGACCATGGCATGGTGTTCTATGCAGGACAACCAAGAGCTTGCTACAGGTGTGGGGAAAAGGTCACCTGAGCAATGCTTGGACAAATAAAATGTAGGCTATGCAGAGTTCTTGGACATCATGGTGCAGATTGTAAAAATAAAGCAAAATGTAGTTTATGTGAGGAGGAAGGCCACTTCTTCCTAAACTGTCCGGTGGCTGCACCCAATAGTTCAGACCATGGGATATAGCAGAACAGGATGTGGTATTAGCAGTAGCCTAAAACGAAAAAGGGAAAGAAGATAAAATTGTGTATGATATCAGGAACAAGGCAAGTCTCAGTCACCATGCAAAGCAAACAGAGGAAAATATGAAGAAAGGGGACCCCAGCAAAGGAAGATTTTGGGCAATTAAAAGGAAAACATTTAGAGGAGAACAAAGATAAAGAAGAAGCAAGAAAAACCTGTGGCAAAATGCAGAGAAGCAAAGGAAAAATTAATCAGCAAGTTTTCCATTGTAACCAGGTAAAAATAGAAAAAGCAGCCCAAAACACTGCCATGGGAAAGGGACAGAGAAGGCATAGAATTGGTAAATAGGTACACTCTGCTGCAGGACAAGGAATGGGCTATGGTGGAAGAGATTCAATATCAACCTGTATGAACTTTTCGGATAGAGATGACTCAGAGGTGGAGACACAATGGATACATAAGTGCCCAAGAAAATAAAGAGCAAGAGACTTATGAGATAATGGGAGGAACTATGCAGCCTTTCTATAAAACTTATTTTTATATCTCTTTTAACATTGACCAGTTAACTTGCTTTATTAATAATGCAAATAGCACAGAAAACAGTAATAAGAGGAAGATAACCTTCAAAATTTTAAGTGAGCTTCGTAATGAAACATTATAGTAATGCAAGATACTAGGTTACATACAATTGAGAAAGTGACGCAAGCTCAGAAAGACTGGAGATGGGGCCTCTTTATGGTCCATTGGGAAGTAAGATGTTCAGTGGTGGTGATAGCCTTCACAACACATGAAGTGAAAATTGTAAAAATAACAGATTTAGCACCAGGAGAGCTTTCATAGCTGATGTCATTCTAAAACAGATAGCCCTCAGGTTATTACTATATATAATCCCCAAACTAAAGCAAATAGAAATCAATTGATGAAGAGTGTTGAGCCTTACCTACACATCAAAATTGGTTTTATGGGGGTGGACTTCAACTGTGGCCTGACTAAAGCAGATTGGGGCAGTAGGTCAGATAAAAAATTTTGACACAATTTGCCTTAAAGAAATGTAAAAAAAAGGGGGTTGGAAGATGCTTATCATTTAAAAATAAAAGGATAGAACATACTGTACATATGTCAGAAGGCAATTGTCTCACAAGGATAGACTGTTGGATGGTGTCAAAAAGCAATGATTAAAGATGTTAAAGTTATTCCAATAGAAACATTGGATCACTTAGGGGTTAGAGTGCAACTGGACTTAGGGAAATATATGGTTATGGGAAAAGGTTTTAGGAGAATGAATTCGAGAGACTATAGGATGAAGGATGCAATAGTAACATTTTGGAATTGCTAGATGCTAGAGAAACAGTAAGGGAGTTATATGACACAAGCATTGAATGGTGGGAGGACACAAAAAGAGATATAAAGCAACTTATAGAAGAATCTCAGAGAGAAGAATCCACAAACTACAAACAATATTTAGGCTTAAGAGCCAAACTGAACAAACTACTTACAAACCAGGCTAAATACAGAATCAATGAGTCAGAACACATAGAGGAAATTAAAGGGCAGATGAGAAAATACAATATAATAGGATGATGTCCCTAATTACGGAGCAAAAAAGTGGAACTCAAGGTACAAAATTCACATGAACCCATTTGACAGCAATAAAGAGAGAATAGAAAATAGGGTAATGTATGGGTTGAAGGATGAAAGAGGCAGATACAAGCAAACATAAGGTATATAAAGCACATAGTACAAGAACATGTAAAATCTAAATTCCAAAGGAAAAGGGTATAAAAAAGCAGAGTTGCTGGAAAGGGCAAAACTTCTGAATTTAAGTGTATTTGAGGCCAGTGCATTAGGGGGCAGTATAACTAAAATGAAGCAAGGGAGGCCATAAAATCCTTAACTTTAAATACAGTGCCAGGGATAGATGGTATTCTGAATAGTTTTTTCAGAAAATATGAAGATAAAATTGCTCCAATGCTGGTGTTAATGTATAATGGGATTTTGGAGGAGAAAAATGTCAGATAGCATGAAATTGGGTGTAACCATTTTATTGCATAGAAAGGGATAAGTAAATATAGAGAACTGGAGGTCAATAAGCCTGCTTACCTCATATTACAAAATCTTGGCAAAAGGAATAAACAAGAGAATGTTGACCTTTCGGATAAACTAATATTACAAACACAATCATGTGCTGTACCAGGGAGGAATATTCTGCAGAATCTAATTTATATGAGGAAGTTATTAATGAGGGTCAAAGAAATGGGTTAAAGGATACTTGTATGCAACAGACCAGGATACAGTCTTTGATGCAATTCAGCATGAGTATATACGGATGTTTTAGAAACATATAATTTTCCATTGAAGCTGGTTAATTTAATAAAGACACTATATACAGAAGTACAGGTGAGCACTATGGTAAATGGCCACCTAGGGATACCTATGTATGTTAAAATGGGTAAGGCAGGGTGCACCCAAGCCCACTATTGTACATATACTGTCTAGATCCAGTGCTCAGGAACATTGAGAATAATAAAGGAATAAAGGGAATAAAATGGGATCAGAAGGATTACAGAAAATATGTGCATATCGCGGATAATAGTATCCTTCTGGTTAAAGATCAAGAATCAGGGCAAAAGATGTTGGAGCTATTTTCAGTAAACAGTGGTTATACAGGGATTAAAATAAATAGAGGTAAAAGCAAAATCTGTCCTTTACAGAATGTTAATATACAGGCAGAAGGGGTACTAGAGGTAACTCAAAGGCCTACAAATATTGTAAGGGGTTGACTATGGGGAGAAGAGATAGCAGAAAGGAATTGGGAAGAAGTATAGGATAGCAAAAGGAAAATAGAAAGATGTAAGGCCTGGATTATGACTCAGGGAAAAAAACGCAAATATGCTAATAAAACCTTTATTATACCTATATTTTTATATATAACTATATAATTCCCATACCACAGAAGATGCAGACAAAAAATTTTAGGCCTATTTTTTCAAATGTTGTGGGATTTGAGGTTAACTCTAATCAAAAGAGGACATATGTACTGTGCAGTGGAGGTGGGTTAAATATGATCCATCTAATAGTGTTTTTCTGAGTATATTTCTTTATGCAAATTTGGTACCCTTTATTAAGGGGAGGGGTGATATGGAGATGCTTGACCCAAAGGTGGAGTCAAATAATGTTTAAACACATAGAGGTAAAGGGATCATAAAGGGAAGCAAGAAGTGCAATCATACATGGAAACATGTAGAAATATAATGACACAATGGGGTATTACTATGGATTTTCTTTTGAGGAAAAAAGGAAGCAAGTTATAGAGAAATAGTAGAGAAAAGTTACTATGAAGATCCAGTCTTTCAAGTAGAGAGAGAATAGACACAAGTAAAATTTTGACATCACCCTGGAAAAAGAATACAGAGGAAAATGAAAGAAACAGTAATGCTATGTAGTCATGGGAAATTAAATGTAAAGGTAATCAAAAGCACAAAAGGAAGGAGGAAAGGATCTGTGCAGAAGTAAACTGTGGTGTGAAAGAAGAAAGTACGGAGCATCTGTTTTTGAGCTCCTTTATAAAGGACTTTGGGAGAATTAGGCCAGGTTTTGGAACATGGAAGTCATCAAGAAAATGACATATAATACTTTAATGTATGGGCATTAGCAAAAGATTGGGAAAATGGAAAACACATACAGTATATGTTATTTTAGCGATTTTAAAATGGTGTATTTGCAAGTTAGATGTCAAAGATTTTTGCAAAACAAGGATGTGACTATACAGGATTTATTATGTAAAGTACAGGATGAACTTGATAAAGTATACCAAGAAGAATGCACTGTGTTTGGGGACAATAGGAAGAAACTGTGGGAAAATATGATAGGATTAGGGTAATATAATAGATTATAATAGTTGGAACAGGTTTGATAAGTAAAAGAAAGGAAAAGTTGCTGAAATATAAATGTAATTGTTTTCCATGTTTGTTAAACTCTATGGCCCGGATATTCAAACTGCGCCAAGCTGTGGCGCAAGCCTGGCACAGCTCAACTTTGTTGGCAGGGGTGTGGCCTGAGGCGTTTCAGCGGAGCTGTGCTATGGGCGCAGTAACTTTGAATATTGCACCTGAACCTCAACGCTGCATGGTGCAGTGGCACTGCACCAGCATAAGTGGCCAGAGTGGAACATGGAGATCGCGCTAAGCAAAGTGTCATTACACCATGCACAGCACCTCGATATTCAAAAGGGACATGCAAATGGGGCCATAATTTATGCAGGTGCACATGGGGCCATTTGCATGTCATTATGGCCCCTTTTGCATCCCATTAGCATGCAGGTGCACTGATCCAGACAACATGCGCCTGGCGCCCTGCCAGGCAGCAGCTGTCGGGGACTGATGCCCTGCAGCCCGATCATGGGCATTTGTCTAAAAGAACCCCCTCTAATATCCCTGGTGGTCCAGTGGACCTCTATGTGCCCAATTGCGAGCATTGATATAAATCCCCGTCCAATATCCCTGGTGGTCCAGTGGACCGATTGCTGGCATCTGTTTAAATCACACCCCAGTCCAATATCCCTGGTGGTCCAGTGGACGCACTCTGCCCGACATGGCATCTTTTGAAATCACCCCCGCCAATATCCCTGGTGGTCCAGTGGACCGCCTCCTGCCCGATCGTGGGCATCTGGAAAACATAGAACAGTCCGATTACCCTGGTGGTCTAGTGTACCCCCACCCGCCCACTGGAGCCCACCCCCTGCTCCCCAGTCAGCGGTGGGCGGCAGCACCCACCGCCTGCCCGCCCGCTTGCCTGCCGACTGACAGCTCGTGGGCTGCCACCCATTGGTTCTGAGCGTGAGCCAATAGGCGTGCAGCCCATACCGTACTACAGTCAGATAATGGGGATGAATTAATTCACATATCTGGACTGAGTTAGAGTGCACGCCCATTCTGGCTATGCCAGAACCCATGGCGGCAGCCCACCGAGCTGTCACGTCGGGCGCAGGGCGGCAGGCGGGAGTGTCCTGCCGCCTGCCGCTGACCGGGGGGAGCAGGTGATGGGGCTCAGTGTGCAGGTGGGGAGGGGGTACACTAGACCACCAGGGTAATAGGGACTGTTCTATGTTTTATATATGCCGCGATTGGGCAGAGTGCGTCCACTGGACCACCAGATATTGGCGGGGTGATTTCAAAAGATGCCCGATCGGGCAGTGATTGGTCCACTGGACCACCAGGATATTGGAGGGGGTGTAGACATACCGCCTGCCCAGGATCACACATAGGGGTCCACTGACCACCAGGGATATTGGAGGGGTGCCTTACATGGATGCCCGCGATGGGGCATGGGGGGTTGCTGCCAGGTGCGGCAGGAATTGGTGGCCACCACAGGTGGCAGCTGCCGTGTTGCACCCTGCAATGCGCAGCTCACCTGTGGATGGCCATCATTTGTTCCTTTTTTCTGGGCTTAACTTTGTGCAGGTGCAGGTAGGGTTGCACATATATGACTATGCACATCCTGGGCTGAATATCGGGCTGTGCAGGTTATGCATGGACATGCCCCCCCACCTGTGCCTGCATACATTACTGATTCGCTCCGCGTGCATCAGGATTTGTGTGGTACACTTTTCCTTTTGAATATCGCGACTGGGGCGATCAGTGGGTTGTGCCATGCGCAACCCTTTGAATATCTGGGCCTATGTTTGTTTTGGTTTGTAAATAAAAACTTACCCTACTCTTTTCGGAAGTGCCATGGTATCTTTAACGTCTACATCAACAACCACCAGAACAGGCAGACAGGGCCTTGGTTTAATGTCTCATCTGAAAGCGGCACCTCAGGAGTACAGCACCCACTTCATGCTGCACTAATTCTTAGTGTCAGTATTGGGATTTAACCTAAGTTCTTAGTGTGGGATGGAACCCACAGTCTTCTGATCTTCCAGCCTTAGAGGTGAGTGTGCAACCTGCTGAGCCACTGACACTGCTACTTACTACCTCAAATGCTAAAAAAGCAAAATGTGTCTGTGTTGAAATGCTTTGCATATGTATATAAGTATAAAAGTAACTGTGTATATGCTTAAAACATATTCAGTGAAGCCTGTCAGGATGAAGAGCAGTGTCACAGGTTTAGCACATGACAAAGGGATTAACTCCCATTGAAATTGCATTGTTTGCTACAGTAACTCTACTGCAGAATTCTGCTGTGTATAAGAATAATGCTTATATGTATATAGACTATATTCTGGATGGCAAGTGCTGCCTGCCTATCCCACAACAATGTTTGGTATAGCTTTAAATTTATTTGGTAGTATGTATAGACTTAGATCTATGTATATTTTTTATTTGGATCTTGTATTCAAAATTGTATTCCTGTTCCCTTTCCCCAGGACGATCTGAAACAAGCTATTGTAGCTCAGTATGCCTTTCCTGGTGAAACTGTTCAAAATAAATAAATGTAGTCTGAGGAGTTTCAAATGTTCCTTATATGTCTTATGTTCCAACCCCTTTCTTGTCGCCTTCCTCTAAATAAATACAATTGTCTTCCTATTAGTAATAGTAATATTTAAAGCTCCCCAAAACTATGAGCAATAATCTATGATAGGTGCATATTGTATGAAGTTACTGCATTATGATGGTATGCAGCTGTATACCAATATTGAGTTATCTACATTATTGGATTTTATTTATTTATTAAAGCAATAGGCATGACCAAGGGTTATGTTAATGGTCTGTTAATCACCTTCTAGGGGTGTGCTGTGACCGCGAGGTGTAACCGAAAGTGCCACATGCCACTAGAGGGTGATTAACTGACCATTAACATAATCCCTGGGAGTGCTTTATTGCTATTATAATAAAAATGTTTTAAACAGTGTTAAACCTTGCTTAGCATATGGTGAAACTCTACATGTATGTTAATAAAAGATTAACATAAGGTTGTTAGAATGTTTGCAGCCAATCAGAAAGCTCCATTTCTCAGACCCTTTTATAATTTGTAATAATCCATACATTGTCTACATACTAATGACACAGCCAAGGATGCTCCTTACAATCTGTGACCTTTTGTTTTGTACCATTCTATTCATTTTGGGAAATCACTTGCAACCCGCATGTACTCTGTATTGTTAGGTTAACAATGGGTTAACCTTATCAACTGCAAAATCCTAGCTGTCTCTCCCCTTTCTTTCTGTCTCTCTTGCATTTATAACACAGGGATCACTCTTACCACCCACACCAGAAGTGACCATTCACACAAGAAACTATTTAGCTTCACATCACAAGGCAAAGTAGAGGAATTGAAAATAAATCTCACTGAACTAATTGTTTTATTAGGTCTTTGACTATAGACCCTTCTCTGCTGTGTGCTTCATTAACTTCAGCTTTGGAATGTTAGTAATGAGGGGAGGTGCACTGACTAGTAGCATATCATAGCATAGCACAGCACAGCAGAAATGTGATTGTTAAACACAAGATCCTAAACCTAGAAAAGCTGTGAAGGGATTATCTGAATATAAAGACAGTACAAATTAACAAAAATCCCATATAATCAGATATGTACTAGTTGTCAGGTCACTTAAAGCAGGCATGAGGAGAGAGAGGCAAGCAAGCTGAAAAAATAGTGTTACAATTGGTCTACTCAAAGAAAAAGAGAGTATTTCATTCAACTAGCGTGGTGATTTGTAGTTGTGGAGGATACACTGAAAACTCCAAAATGTTGTGCTTTGGTATCCCATTTTAAAGCTAAAGCAAGATGGCTGTAGGCTCTGCCCACAGCCATAAAAAGCATAAGGGAAAGAAGACACCCTTGATAAGTTCCATGCCTGAGGGAGAGGGTACTGAGAGGGTGGAGTTTGTCAGAACCTGTGCCTCAGGGAATTCATACAGTGCCTTGATCCATCCCCAAAATATGATCCGAAACCCATTTGCCCTGGATAGCCTGCAGATACCCCAACCCATTATTTATTTCTGCTGTTTCATGTATACTGAGTGTCTTCGACTCACAGGGTCAAGCCTGTAAAGGGACCATCTGGCCCAGTTGCTTTGTTACCCAGTTACCAAAATAAAAATGAAATCTACTAAGTTAAATGTCTTTCAAACTCGATGGCTACTACCACTGATGAAATGGGGCACAGGTGACCAAGAGCATTAGGAAAGAGTATTCTGTGGCGGTCAAGCTCAGGTGACCCTTACAAATCCAGCTTGAGAAGGATGTGTTAGAAGGGAAGTAAGCATTTGATGGCTAGTGCCTTAGCAAGTACATTTGCATCCACGCTTGATTAATGAGATGTGTCTATAATTTCCAGGAAGGAAGGCTCCTTACTATCCTTTGGAAGGATAGTAATGATCTCCTATGCATGGTGAGTGGAAGGATGGACTGGCTATGGGATTCCTGAAACACCAAACTTAAAATGGGAGCCACCAGATTAGGCATCGCCTGGTAAAGATCAGTTGGAATACTATCACCTCAGGAGCTTTTATGGGGAGACAGAGCCAACATCATTGCCTGTAGCTCTTGAATAGTAATAGGAGCCTCAAATACCTCTCTGTCAGAACAGGAAAGGGATGGACTAGGCAGGCCCTCCAGAAAAGCTTAAAATCTGGACAGTGTAGGGAACCTTTTGACATGTAAAGCACTTCATAGAAGGAACTCATTTGATTTACCTTAGGGGCATGAAGTGGAGGGTGTCACTGAGTCCCACAGGCAATGTACAAACCTGTCAGCTTGTTGCTGACGCAGTCTCCATAAGAGGAGATTGCCTGCATTTTCTCCCATCCCAGTATCATTGTTTTAGGCAGAGCACTGCCAGTTTGGTTTTCCTGCTCTTCAGGAGGTTAGTTGCAGCCGCAGGAATCTAATGTCCATCAGCAGGGTGGGGTCTAGCTGTGTTAGGGAGAGCATTTTAAACTGCTTCTCTTGGAGACAAATTCTGCCTCCTGCTGATGTTGTTCAGCTTCCTGTTTCCACCTACCAGCAGCTAGATAGTCCATAATCCAGCCACACAGGTAGGCCTTGAAGGTATTTCACAGGGTGGATTTCGCTGTGGACCCATCATCATTGATCTCCAAATAAAACCTTGTCTCTTTCCATACCCAGGTAAGAAATTCTTTATCCTGGAGGATAAGAGAATCCAACCTCCCTGAGGTAGATCTGGGAGTTGAGGGCCCCATATCACCAAGACCGCCATGAGGCGATCTGGGATTAGGAGGACCCCATGCCACTGAGAGGTTCATGGAAGCATGATCAGATGGGTAGAAGTCCACTGGAGAATGATCAGACAGGTACATGGGTGCAATACCCAAGGCGTTTACCATTTGTGAAGCTGGAAGAGAGGTAAGCCAAAAGTCCAGTTGATTAAACATATTGTAGTCTGGGGATGAAAAGAAGAAGTTCAAGGAGGTGGGATGTTGTACTCACCAGACTGTTGGACCATGTTGACCCTGCCATCCTGGTCTTCCTGGGTGGGGATTTTAACCTCACCTTGAGGGTAAGTATGGACAGGTCTGGAACTCTGGTAAACAGAACATCACATCAGGGCACTGGCAGTGGTGTGGTGTTTGGAGGGCATGAACAGCCTTCAGTTCATACACTGCTGCCAATTCCTGGTATGGAGTTCTATTTTACCAGAGTTCCTGTCCATACTTGCCTCAAGAGTGAGGATAGGGTGGCAGTGTCAGCACGGTCCAACACTGCTACACTGAGAGCATGGAAGAGGTCTGGGCATCCTGATTGGGACCATAAACATTTGTAATCAGCAGAGGACCTTCTAGGATATGGATTTTGGCAAACACCCACTGATCTTCTAGATCCTGTTCAGTGGCCTCCACAGTCCAATGGAGGGATTTGTGAATCAGAATGGACACTTCTGCCCAAGAGGAGGGCTCACAGCTATGCACCGCTACCCCTACTCATTCTTTATGCAGTTTGACCACCTCTCCAAAGGATAATTTAGTTTCCTGCAATAATGTCACCTTAGCCTGCATAACCTTTAACCTGTAAGAATTCTCTTCCTCTCAGCAGGAGAGTTGAGCCCTCTCACATTCCATGAAACCACTTCATAGAGGCCACCTGGTAACTGGATATGAAGACAAGGTAATCCTATTGTGGAGAAACAGACCTCTGAAGAACATGAAAAGTGGAGAAGGAACTCTAACCTGACATTGTACAGCAGGTAACGCAAGGAACACAGTAAGTGGTGGTGCTGTACTGTACATTGCAAACATACTAGATTGTAGGACAACATAAAATGTTAATCAATAAGAACAAGACCATGAGACATCTTATGGCTTCAAATGGAAATAACTAATAATGTCTTCAAATAGACCCGTGGGAAGACTAATGCAGTCTGCCGAGTCCATTATAGCGGAAGCCGATAAAGGTTTCAATGGATCAGTTTGGGGGGATGTTATCAGTAGACAAATACCTGAGTAACAAGAAAATCAACAACATCTTGTTATCAAAAGAAAAAAAAGAAAAAACTAGCAGACCGAACAGCCCAGGGAGGTGCAATTACAAAAATACCATGACACATAAGGGAGGTAGAACAGTGATCAGCACCTATAAAGCAGTTGGTGGATCCATAATAGGTGCTTTGGAGATGAGGTGCACTCCAAAGACAACTGGGAACAATAGCCTACCATGGGGGAGGGGACATAGATAGGATTAGGGGGTTGACATCTTTGGGGCTAATTGAAGGATGGCAAACCAAAAATAACAGAGGATGGGGTGTGTAGTTGGAGATCCCATGCAGGAAGACAGTGTGTGCACCTAGCAAGGCATGAGAATATTCAGCAGGTGTTCGTGGCTGCAGTGGCCAGTCCAGTGCAGACAATGATGGGGGCATACGCTAGATATTTATGTGTAGGGGACCATCTGGTAGCTAGCTTAGCAGTCCTCCAACTATCCCTTAGGTGGGAAGGGCCAGGTTACAGAGATTCAGGGCATGTCTGACCCACTGCTGGCTATGCCATGAACTGCAGGCTACTGCCGTCCAACCCCACCTGTCAGCATGGCTACCTAGTCCTAAGCAGAGAATTTGCCATCCCAGACCGCAGTCTATCCATCCTACATCAGGAGTTGAGCACTCCACCTGAAGAATAGCAAGGGATGCCCACAAGCCATCCATCTGAGTTCAGAGGAGGTGGGGGAGTGGAGGAGTCACCGCCATCTAGGGACTTGAAAATGGGGGTGGAGAATGGTGCCAACTAGCCATCAGCGGGAATCAGACTAACAGTCCGCATGGAGTAAACAGGATCAGAGCCCTTACACAGAAGAAGCAGATATGGGGTGGGGTGGGAGAAAGAACTCATTAGCTGAAAAAGAGAAACTAAAGCTAAGGCTTAACGTGAGCTCTATTACCTTGTCAACAAGATCAAGGGCCAGTGCAGTGGGGAGGGATCATTGCCTCAACTGTTGGAGGCACTGAGTATTGCAAAGTTGCCAGCATCCCTAAAACACTGTGGAGGGCAGTCCCACCACCCCTTACAGTGGGATCAAGAAGATCCCAACTTGATCCCCCACCTGCACTGTCATGCTGCTAGATATATGTGCCCTTAAGGACCCATGACAAGGCTAGAGAGGATCAGACTGACTGCTTGACATTGCAGGGTAGTCCTACCGCCCCTTCATGATAACACGACCTGAAGGATAATAAACACAAAACCCCAAGCCACCTGCACTCAGTACAGTAAGAATATCAGTAATCATGCATATCATAACTATAAATGAACTAGAATGATAAAGCCCTGTGAAAGCTGAATGGGAGATGCATTAGTGCAATGTTTATGTACACACCCTTGACATGAAATAGGCAGGGACTCTCTTGCAGACCCAGAATCATGAACCATAAATTGATCAAGAAGGAAAAGGATAGCTGACCCAGTGGTGCTGAGGGTTAAGGCACTGGGCCACACCTCGTGCCATGCCAGTGACCTGTGTTTGACAATTAGGGGTCGGCAGTGGAGGAGAAGGATCAAGCATCCCAGGACTGCTCTCCTTTTCTGGGGGGCACCAGCAGTTGGAGATCACCTGGCCCCTAGCAGAGGCTGGGGGAGCACGCCCGATGCTGACTAGCTGGGCAGGGATGGGGCAGATGTCTGGAGGAGCACGATGGGAGTGCACGCTGCCTCTGCTGGCGCCATTGCTATGTCCCACCCTGAGGGGAACAGAAAGAGGAAAATATGGTTGTGCAGCTTGATGGCCATCCCAGGTCACGCCGCCCGAGGGGGTCACTGTAAGAAGACTGGATCCGGACTTGGCAGTGAGTAAGGGAGCTCACCACCACCCCATCACTGGGGCAAACCGTGGGGTATGACTGGGGTGAGGGCCTCCATTGGAGATGAAGTGTGCCAGAATGGTGACTGGATAGATGCCGAACATGAAAAAAGAAGGAAAAGGATAAAGTCTGAGGGAGGGAAAAGGTGGGGGAATATAGCAGCCAGTCTGAGACCCCACATACCCCAGTTCAGAGGATATAGAGATGCTGGGCATGGACAAGTACAACAGTCCCAGGCTACACACAGCACCTTCCCAAGAGACTAGCAATGTTCAGAGCCAGCCAGCAAAGGATGAAGACACGACACCAATGCTGATCCCTCAAGCACCCATATTTCAGTACCTCAATGACTAGGGAAGGAAAATAACCAGTACAAAGGGAAGGGAGAATGAGGGGTCAGCAGGGACCTTCAACTTTAGAGGTGTCGAGCACTTCTAATGTATGGAAAGTATATAGTTCAGTCGATCTGTTCCAGAGGAGGTCTCTGCAGCTTGGGCTCACCAGGCACCTTGACTGAAGTGGGATATTGCTGAGGATGAGCTGGTGGAGTGGAGGCTTTTCTGCCCAGAAATGAGGTCTGTAGGAGCCAGCGGTTGTGGTGATGGTTAGAAATCCTAGGGCCCAGAAGTGTCAGTTGGGTGAGGAATGGCTAGCTGCATTGGTTTCTTAGCAGGACTGATAGGATCAAACCTTTTTGGTTAGTATGGCAGGAATCACTGCTGGGCTGCTGGAGGTCTCAGGTAATGGGGAGCTCAGATGAGCACTGTAGGAAGGATTCCCCTTCTTCTCTGTACCTGCATGAATCTTTGCCTTCTGCCATTTTCTACCTCAGCCTCTTTCTTTGGCATCTATTGCTGATCATCCTCTGGCAACTGGGTGGGGATACCATCTGGTACTGACACCACTGGCGTGGTAGTGTCCATGCCTGTTGCCACTAAAGATGGGAGGGGTTCTCCTATGGAGAGACAGGAACATGTAAGCCCAACCACTGACCAGCATTAAAGTCCTCCACCACTACTGAAGAGTCAAACTGATATGATGCCACATTAGCGGTGACTGCTGGGAAGCTGGATATCGCAGACCTGTTTGAGCACCCTAAGTGATGGAGTTTCCATTTGACAAGGTCATATGCCAGTGGTGCTGGGACAGCTCAGTTCAAAAGTCCTGGTAAAAGAGATAGTGTGTCCTTCCCAGCAAAGCAGACCCCTCTCCTAGCCAGTCTGAGAACATTTTCTGTAATCAGATATCTTAGCAGTTTGAGAAGGATGGGACAGGGTCTGTCCCTAGGCTTGGGATGAGGGACCAGCGATGTATGGACTAGCTCAGTTTCAAGAGGCAGGCATTAGGGCATTACAAATGGCAGGAATCAACTTTGCAGAAAAGGACTTAACTCAGTACTTTTGGCCCCATTGGGCAATCCTATTAGGAAGAGGTATTCCACCTAGTCCAGTTATCCATGTTGTTGACCTTCAATGACAAATACTTGATGGAACGAACCTGCTCCCAAACTGTGGCCTGCAGGTTTTCCCTTTACTTTCCACCTGTTGCAGGCACTGCTCCAGGACTGCTCCATGCCCTCTACTTGCAGTCACAGGCTGGCAAAGTCACTGTTCATTTTGGCACTGAATCAAACGCTTTGGTAAAGTTGAAGTAAAGCAAATCTACTGCCTGTCCCCTGTTCATCACCTTAGTCATCCAGTCATAAAACTATCGGGGCAGCTGCTTGTCTCAGATTGGCTGTGTCCAGTAATATTTTTTTTGTGTGTGTTATTTCTTTATGATCCCCTGAGACCCTGGCTGATCACTCCTTCAGGCGGCCTAGAGCCCTCCTCCTGTTCTCTGTCACTATCCACCTCCCTCTATTAGTGCCATAGCCTGGTGGACCTGACATATCCCTTTACCATGGGGGGGCCCTCCCAGGGTGGGGAGCCTGGAGAGGAGACATGCCTGAAGGCATCCTTCTACTGTATGTTGGACACATGATGAGGGTCAGCACAGACACTTCTGGGCTTCGTGGCAAATGGGACCAGCTGCCATCATCCGGTCAGCTGGCGGCTATTTTTCACTTTTCTCCCAACACATCCCCTCCCAAGCACTGGTCTGACTATGGCGTCCTGGGGGAGGGGTGTTTGGTGACATGTCAAGGCTCACATCGCCATGAATGCTAACTACACACCACCACCAGGAACCACCTAACATGCAGTCCAGGATCATCCCACCTCCTGGGAGGGAAGCATCTGGAGGACGCTCATAACTCCCTCCCTGCTGAACTCTGCTGTGGCTTGGCTTGGGGTGTGAACTGAGGTCACAAATGTTGAGTGAACACCCATCACTTAGCCATGGAGTCAGCAGTAGTATTTTTTAAAGCAAACTGGTAATAGGGGACAGGTCTGGGGAGCTGATAGCACCGCTGCCATGTTGCCCACTGGAGAGAAGAGACAATGGGGACAGTCTAGGCAAGACCCCACAGTGCACTCTTACTTTCAGTGACTGTGCTGGAAAGAGGAAGGCAAAGTTCAGAGTCTAAGAGAAACAATGAATTACTGTATCCCAGATGCTAGGACAGGACTCATTCTACTCAGCATGGTGAGGTCTACCAGATATCATATAAATGCAAGGTAAGTGCTAGCAGTTATCCACAGATGAAGTGACAGCCTCCATGGATACATGCTCCAACACAGAATTAGACAACCATCTTGTCAGCATCTAGCTGGCCCTTTTAGTTTAAAAGCTGGTAAGCTTAGAAAGATGTAGCAAAACACGAGCTGTGGAGACTGAATGTCTATTGTAGATTCACAGCCAAACTCAGTGATCAGCATTGCTTCCTTGAGCCAATCAGGAACTCAGTAAATTTGATATTTTGGTAACCTACTATGCACTCCGTGCAGTCCATTTTGTTAGCAAAGGGCCCAACAGAGCAATAATAATATATTCGTAGCTTAGTTTCTTTCCTTGCGGTCCACTCCGGTGGGGCAAACAGCAGATATTGGCTCGAGAGGAGATTTTGAAAGACTCACGTTTGTCATTGAAATAGTCCACTTTTTATTAGGAACACTAATGCAGCTTTGCAGTTCTCAATGGCTTTCAGTACATCCCTTAGTGAGGCCCATCTTCCTCTTCAAGTGGTTCCCCACCTGGGCCCCTCTTACTAGCACCCTTTGGTGGCTTCAGGTTCTTTCTCTTCCTAGTCTCCTGTTGTGGATTCTTCAGTGGTTTACCAGTCTCCAAACAAGATGATTTCTATGCTGCAGCAGGAACTCCAAGTGGTATTGGTTCAAATTATGTAAACAGTTTATAAGTTCAGTAAGATTTAACTTACAAAAGAAACAGCTTTGTCAGGTGAAAAACCAGAGCTCCACCAAGACACACCTTCCCCATCAGCTGCTGGTCGTGCCCCCAATAACACAAGTTATAATAGTGAAATTCTCATGATTAGGAAATGAAAGAGGTTCATATATAATGTTGCTGATTTCTTAGACTGTGACCAGGCTCTGCTAAACAAAGGATCCATGTACATTAATTGATTGGATACTCACTAATAGGACGGACGATGCTGGTGCAGGTATCCTATCTGATGCTAGTGCTGACCACTCTCCTGTGTACTATATTTACTGTATATAGTGTGTTTGTGTCCTCCCCTCCACCCAAAGTCATAACTTTTCACAACTTCTCTAAACTGGAAAATGTTATTTCTCTAGGAACTTGCCACCATAGATTGGTCCATCCTCTACTCAACTGATAATGTAAATGTCACTCTCACTTATTTCATTACACAATTCGGTGTCCTTAAAAATCATCATGCCACTAACATATCTCGGAGAATCCATGGAACCCCTTCTAGATGGCTCAACAGAGAACTCCTCACCTTATTCAAATCTCAGGATAGATGCTGGTCTAAATTCCAGTCCTCAGGTCTACCATCTGATTGCAGGATTGCTGGGCAATGAGAAAAAAATGGAAAATGGGCTATACAACTAGCAAAAGCGTATACTGCAAGAACTTTCTAATAAGTGCTGCAGATGACTAAAAGAAGTTCTGGACTCATATAAAAGAGCTTTATGGGAGCAAAACATACTCAGTCCTCTAATGATATGGTACTGAATGGCCAGCATTGTAATAATCATAGAAACATAGAAACATAGAATTTGACAGCGAGATAAGGACCGCTTGGACCACCCAGTCTGCCCATTTCCTACCTACTGGATAAGCTGCAGATCCTAGTTAACCAGCAGCCTACTTCTTTCTACCCCCACCTCCTAGAATGGCCTTATGACTGTCCCATGTATGCTTGAATTCCACCACTGTTTTTGACTCCACAACCTTCTCGGGAAGGCCGTTCCATGCATCCACAACCCTCTCTGTGAAAAAACACTTCCTTAAATTACCTCTGAGCCGCTCCTCTATCTTCAAATTGTGCCCCTTGTTCTTGCACACCTCTTTTTTGAAAGATGCTACCGTCTTGGACTTTGTTGATTCCCTTGATGTACTTGAAAGTTTCTATCATGTCCCCCTCTCCCTCCTTTCCTCGAGGAGCTATACATATTAAGCTCCTTTAGTCTCTCTTCACATGTCTTCAGTTGCAGACCCTGCACCATTTTAGTTGCCCTCCTCTGGACAGCATCCATCCTGTCTATGTCTTTGCGGAGATTGGGTCTCCAGAACTGCATGCAGTACTCCAGATGGGGTCTGACCAGCTGTCTGTACAGAGATAATACTTCCTGTTTTCTACTGGTGATGCCTCTCCTAGCCATCCCAGCATCCCCAGCCCTCCTTGCTGCCCTCTCACATTGCTTGCCCACCTTTAGGTCATCTGATATGACTATCCCCAGGTCCTTTCCATTTTGTTGTTGTTAGTCTCACCTCCCATTGTGTACTCTTCCCCTGGGTTTTTGTTTCCCAGGTGCATTACCTTGCACTTCTTAGCTTTGAATCTAAGCTGCCATACATTTGACCATTCCTCTAACCTTGCCAAGTCCCTTCTCATCCTTTCCACCCCACCTTGTGCATCAACTCTGTTGCAGATCTTTGTGTCATCTGCAAAGAGACATACTTTCCTTCCAGTCCCTCTGCAATGTAAACATAAAGAGACATTGAGAGAGGACCAGTCTAATACTGAACCCTCGGTACCCACTAGTAACCCCCTTTCTTCAGAGTGGACTCCATTTACTATTACTCTCTGTGTCCTATTCTCCAGCCAGTTCTTTACCCAGGCTGTCATCTTGGGACCCACTCCCAGGCTGACTAACTTGTATATTAATCTTTTGTGTGGGACTGTGTCAAATGCCTTGTTAAGTCTAAGTAGGCCATGTCCACAGTCCCTCCTAGTCTACTACTTTGGTCACCCAGTCAAAGAAATCTATCAGATTCGTCTGGCATGACCTTCGCTGTGAATCCAAGCTGCCTTGGGTCCTGTGCCCTCTGGCCTCTAGATACTCGACAATTCTTTCCTTCAGAAGTGTTTCCATCATTTCCCTATCACTGAGGTTAAACTAACAGGTCTGCAGTTTCCTGCTTCTGCCTTGCTCCCACTTTTGAAGGGAATCACATCTGCCCTCCTCCAGTCCTCGGGTACCACCCCATCCTCCCATGATTTGTTAAAGAGGGTAGTCAGTGGTGTCACTAGTTCTACCCTTAGTTCTTTTAGAATTCTGGGATGAATCCCATCAGGTCCCATTGCTTTGTCCACCTTCAGTTTTAAGAGTTCTTTCATAACCCTATCATCTGTAAATGGGCTGGTATCAACTTCTGTATCCAGAGTGTTTCTACTGTTTGTTTTAGGTACCTCCCCTCTTCATTTTTTAAATACTGAGCAAAATATTTGTTTAGTATCTCTGCCTTTTCACAGTCTCCTCTGCCCACCCTCCCTCCCTTTATTAAGCCTCACTATCCCTCCCTTGGTCTTCCTTCAGCTCCTGATGTACCTATAAAAGGTTTTATCCCCCTTCTTAACTGAGTTGGCTATCTTTTCCTCGGTTTGGGCCTTTGCTGTTCTGACTGCCTTCCCAGCTTCCTTTTGCTTTAACTGACATAGTTCTCTGTCCTTCTCCTTCTGTGATTCCTTGTACTTCCTGATTGCTTTTTTCTCTTGAACCTTCACTGCCTCTTCCTTTGAGAACCATACTGGTTTCTTACATCGTTTTGTTTTGTTTATTTGCTTCACACAAAGGCTCATTACCTCTGTGATGGAAGTTCTTATTATTCCCCATTGTTCTTCCCCCTCCTTCCTGCCCATTTGCTAGTGCATTCCTTAGGCACTCACCCATTTTAGCAAAGTCAGCCCTCCTAAAGTCCAGTACTTTGCCTTTGTATGGCTTGACTCTATTGCTGTGTTTATTGTGAATCATACTGTTCGATGGTCGCTAGTTCCCAGATGGCTACCCACTTCTACATCTGTGATCCTCTCTCCATCTCCATTTGAGAGAACCAGGTCTAAGATTGCTCCCTCTCGGGTGGGCTCCAATACTAGTTGTCTAAGGCATGCCCCTGTAGGGCATCTAGAATAACCCACTCTTCTAAGTGGCTGCTGCAACCTGCACTCCAGTTAACATCTGGCATATTCAGATCACCCATCAGCAATATCTCCTTTTTCTGCCATTCATAGTATACTTTCTATCATTTCCTTGTCCATTTCCTCCCTAAAGAGGGTCTGTATACAACCCTTGTGCGGATTGTGTGCCATTGCCTGTCTCCAAATTTACCCACAGTGCTTCTTCTCCTTCCTGTTTACCCTTTTGTTCTGTTGCTTTGATTCCTTCCTTATGTAAAGAGCTACTTCTCCTCTTTTACCCTCCCTGTCCCTCCTGTAGATGAGTGTATCCTAATCCTACCACTATCGCCAGCTTTTAACCAGTACTTCTCTGATCTAATTGATTATACAATCTCTCTCCCCACCCAACGTGTACCAACCCTGGATCCTGTGTGCACCCTTCCCACTTGTCTCCCTGGTTCCATTTTTGTGAGGTGAGAAAAAGAGGTCTATAAGCTTCTGAGCACAATCTCTGATGGCTGTAGTGCTGGGCGGATGGCCTCAGTCCAGACTCCTTAGCTAGCTGCTCCTACTTGCCTCCCCTGGCCAGGATCTTCAACCTATCAATTCAATATGGTACTGTCCCTTGTATTTGTATTGCTATGCCTCAGTCTTTCTGCCTTTTAGAATGTTTACTGATCTTTGTGTATTGAAAAGAACTAAAAGTGCTCCAATGAAGCGCTTCAGTACTTCATTTGCATAAAGTTGTCCAGCAAGCAGCTGGCGTCTTAATGTACAGCACTGTACTAATGATGTTGCTGATGTATGTACAGCCTGTACCCCCTCCCCAAAGTTTTGGGCACCCTGGCTCACAACATAATGACCCCACAGGGTTTCCTTGGATCTTATAACAGCCATCTCCGTGAATATGACAGCTGCCCCTCCTCGTTCCCTATGACCCAGTCCTACTGCCATGGTACCTCCAGGTACCTCTGCACAGCATCAGCCCTCCCATGACTCAAGCAAGCCCACTGACTCACCCTTTACTCATCCATACCTATTCCCCACAGGAGCAGCAGCAGCAGCTGTGCTCCAGTAGTAGACATCACTCTTCCTGCAGACAAGCCTGACTTTCAAGTCACTTTCTCCTGTTTTCAGTCTTGCAGGAGAGCTGAGCACTCCCAGTGCTTCCTCTCCATTGCCTCCTCCAGCACACATTACAATGGCGGGGATGGGAGGTTGTGTTGAAGGGGAAAGTGGGAAAAACACGACTGCAGCAATGGCTGAGGCCACACAAAGGAACAAGCTTGGTGAGGCCCCAGCTCTTTGCGAGAGCCCCTGCAGTTGTTAGCAGTCTGTGAGTGAGCACCTCAGCTACATGACTGCGTCTTGACAATGAGCTGCTGTCAAATGGGCCACCACGTCACTTCTCACAGGAGGCTTGCAGGGATTGTGGGATCCTTTCACCACTGACAAGGTTGGCGGGAGCGGGTTCTGATAAAAACGATGTTATCAGGGTACAGTCAAACAAATAGTTCCCCGTCAACTGTTGTCATGTGACTTATTCAGCAGAGTGGGGCTACATGCATTATTGTTTGTCAAGCATGCAGCATCTTGACAATGGGACTGAAAAAGTGGGAGACTCCAGTGCATGCACATCGATAGCTAAAAGAAGACTTAAAAAAAACCATCTCAGGACAAAAGTAGCACCATAGATTCAAACTGTGAAAAAAGCAAGCAAATTGAGTGCTACACCTTGACAAAGCTGGAACTAAGAGCTTTGCAAGCATTTATTTATTGTCTGATTTGAACGCTGAGAACTGTCATGCAAATACCAGTTTATTCAAGTTTCAAAAGTGCACAGTAAATTTCTACTTTAAATATAATAGGTGTGATCCTCGTGGATATGTACAATATTTTCTTTATATGGTGGGGGGAGCCAAAATATATAGAAGAATGAAATATTTACATGGCAGTAGGATGGACAAATTAAATACTTATCACAGCAGGACCTGTAGTAATGCTAAAATGCCTCGTACAGGAAGAAAGCATGTATTCTACTCCTGTCCGCCGAAATTGTACAAAATTATCCTTCCTATCTATGCCTACAGTGACTTACTCTACTGTAGCGCCCTAAAACCTCCTTGCTAGACTGGACCCTTTTTATGTTTCCTTGCGTGTTTGCAAGAAACATTTTGTTTCAGAGAATGGCATTTCAGAGGTGTGTCAGGGACTAGCCCAGTTCAGAGCAATCAACATTGGGCTTGTCCTTCACAGACCAATGACCATCCAAGCAGAGTATGATGGTGGTCACAGTTTCATGATGTAAACTTTGTGTATGTAACCCTTATTTCATCTACTCCTGCACTGGTATGGATGTAAGGGCTATACACAGGCTCTATAGTTCGTGAACTCCTACCTGCACATTGGATTCTATTAGGGCAGAATAAAATATTCACAAGCATCCAACCTATGAGTTGGCACTGGGCTGACCCCAACTCCCACCCCGTGTCTAAGGGTTTGGTGGAATAATGTCTTAGAGAAGGAGGGAGGATCTGACCCATTAGTCAATCTGCTTCAAGCTGATAACTGTCAAGGCAGTTACTAACCTTTAGCAAATGGGTTTCGATTTCTAGGTGGCTGGAGACCTCTGACATGATCTAAGCATCCTTCCAAGCCCTCAGTTAGTTCAGGTCCATTGAATGATTGCAGTTCTGGAAAACAGTGTGTTAGAAGACACCACAGTGCATGCAATACATTTTAGAACATCTGAGATCCACACAACTTTTTGATGCAACAAGCAATCACTTTATTTGAAGGCTCAAGTCATGTATTCCTCGGGGTAACATATTTACAGTTTAGTGCAGACTTTTCCTCCTTTTCTATGGCTTTTAGCTGTGGCACAACACTTCAGGAGACTGGGGGATTTGAACCTCCAGCCAGTACATCACTTCCTAGCCGTGGGGCTCTGCTCTGACAGTATCGTCAACCCAGTTGAGGTCCTGGCATGTTTTCCTTTCAACCGTCCCAAATAAACATGCTGCCACTCTTTAAACACTCATTTCCCCTAGCTAGGTAGAGCTCGAGAAAATTACCTCACACGTTACTTTCCCTGAGAGCCTCGCTGCTTTCCCCGCCAGTGGGGTGGATTACATTTTCTTTATTGTCCCAGTGGCTCATTTCTTAAATGGGGAAAGGCTGGACACATTCTTAATTTAATCCCAAGCATGTCATTACTACTAGGCGTCCCTGCACCCAGACCAAGACAGGAGGACTCAGGGAGGGGCCTACCTTCCAAAAGCACATAGCAGGGGATACCAACAATTAGAACAGCCTTTACCCGGTGGACACAGGAAACACAAGGTATAGGAACTGCCACTTTGTACCCCTCCAGTTGATTCAGCTGCCACCTGAATGTCTGGGCCCCCTATGGCAACCACCATCATCTCCAGAGTAGCTGAGGAGATAACCTGTCTCCTCTAAACTTCTTT
Source organism: Neoceratodus forsteri (assembly GCA_016271365.2). NCBI lineage: Eukaryota > Metazoa > Chordata > Ceratodontiformes > Ceratodontidae > Neoceratodus > Neoceratodus forsteri. Next base: position 327,699,192 of record CM028137.1, read on the forward strand.
TGTTGCTGCTTCCCCTTCATTCCTGCCCCACTGGTGGATAGAACGATGCTCCTGCTGCCTTACTTCAAGCAGAGGGGCTGACAGTCCCCTTACCACAGGCCTTGCCAGCCTTCACATGCTGAGCCACCTGTCACCACAAAACCGTCTCCAGCTTCTTCCTCTCTTCTCGAGACTCTCTCCCTCTTCACTAATTGACAATTCCTCTTTTGCACTTGATAGGCACGAAAAATCTGATGATGTGTGCACACCCAGTGAGTGTGTGCATGCCTTGACGCCTTAAAGGGCATCCTTAGTAAGCACCCTGCACGCAGGGCTACATACTTGAAAGGACTGGAATGCTCCAATGAGAGAGTGCTTCAGTCCTTTCATTTGCAGAAAGCCGGCCGGCAATCACCTGAGTGGCTTTTACAAATGCGGTCAGCCACAGTGCTCCCATGCCTCTGCCCCTACCTCCTTCTCCTGCCTCCTGTCTTGCCTCTGTCATCCTGATCCCCTTTGTATTTTGTTGCTGGCTGGTTGTGTTTCTCCTAGTTTCTCTTCCCCTCCCGCTGCCGTTCACATTTCTATGTCTCCACCCCTGCCGTTGCTTTCGCCCAAGCGGTGTCTTGTTTTCCCATTCTGCTCCCTCCCTTTCCTTGCTGTCCCCCTCCCTTCTGTGTATGCCGCTCATCCCACGGCTGTCTATACTGTCCTCCCCTGACGCACTATGCAAGGAAACATTTGGCATTGACAAATGCTTGTTGTTGTAGATTCAGTTAAAGAGTTTAAAGATTCTGGAATTGTTTTAAGTTTTTCTATTGCCCTTCTATATTTGAAGTGATTTATCAGCTGCTGTGCCAGAGAGGTGGTATTTCCGTAATATGTTGTTATTGACTGGTTCGTTTCATAACTTCTCCTCCATTTTCTGGTCTGCTCGCTGTTCACTGTCATTCAAACTGAGACCTGTGCTTGACTCTGTGACTCTTCCTTCTATTTTTCAGAAGCAACTAAATCATCTGTTTCTTCAACATTAGGTAATACAACATTAGCTTCTTCTGCGTATGAGGGACTTTTGTTTTGAGGGAATTGCAGCCTTCTCTCTCTCCTCTTTTCTTATCTGTTTCTACCTGATGTTTGGGTCCCATCTTTTGTTTTACCAGACCAGTTGAATTACAACAGTTTTAAAGAGTAATGATTGTTTTAATCTCTTTTTAATGTTTGCTTGCACACCTGCACAAAGTATGTGGCAGCTTAGGAGAAGTGGGTTGTGGAGGCGTGGCACTGTGGCTAGCAGGAAGCATTGCATTTGGGAGCTTGGCACTGGTGGACCAATGGAGGCACAGTGTGCTGATGACATTGGCTTCCAAAGTGCCACCAAGTTGTAATGTTTTCACCGCAGCAATCAGGGGCCACCTGGTCATTGCAGCATCAGCCATTCCGCTGCAATGAGGAAGCGACCCGTCATTGCAGGCGGGCGTTGCCTAGTGTAATATTGTTTTGTGAATGCGGACAAGCTGACAACAAGTTCACAAACAATATTAGACAGCCCCAGTGCAGAGGGTGCCTGATCCCTCGGCATCATGTCGCCTCCAAAACAGTTTTGTTTTTTCTGACGGGTACCCATTCCCGTGAGCTTCATCCCCTTCCCAGTGTAATTTGACAATGGGGAGCCCACTCCCTGTCAGCATAATGTTCCCCCAAAATGTTGGTTTTGTGCTGAGGGGGTGCCCAATCCCCATCAGCTCTTGCCCCCATATGTGCTGACAGTTGTGCTGAAAATCCCTATCGGCTACAGCCCCCCAAAAAAACACTTGGGTGGCATGCTGGGAGCCCTCCCAGTGTGCCAAATGTCCCTAATGAAAAAAAAATCCCGCAATGTTTTCTTTTTTTTCCTGTTAAACAGAAAACGGTCCCTCGTTGAGTCCTGGCCCTGCCCCAACCCAGCGCCTACTCTCTGAGCATCCTGCCTCCCCTCACCCCATACTTACCTCTGGAGCCTGGTGCAATGATTTTCTGTGGACCAGGAACACATCTGCACTCTTCAAAGTTGACAGCGCACTGAAGAAATGCCGGTAAGCTGTATAATGGCATAAATAGGGTTTTTCAACTTTGGTGCATATATGAAACATTTTTGGGAATTTTGGCACAAATTTTCAACATGGGGTTATTGGGACTCGTCTTCATGACTTCAGCCACTGTCATGGCATTATTGGGTCCTGAAAGGGATTTCGCAGTCACTGTGCGGAATCACCTTTCAGGACCAATTAATGAAACAGTGCCAGTGTTCATGAGGTAGCCTCTCAAAAGTCTATGTTGCAAATTTGGTGGAACAGTTCCAAGAAATGACTGTTTTATGAGTGTGCGTTGCAGTTTCCACTCATGCTTGTAAGTTCGCACATTTGTAATATTTTCACTCCAGGTTTTCAACATTGCCATTTTCCACATCTCCTTATGAACAGTACAGCTGTCATTTTCACATCCTGGCGAAATTTGTTTTGCACTTCCGGTGCAGAATAGCCGTCGCTTTGGGAAATCAGTGTTCAGGACACATTAAGAAAATCACAGGACACTGTTCATGAGCAGAGGTCCTAAAATGCCTATGTTGAAAATTTGGTGACAGGCGTCCATAAAATGACTGTGTTATGTGCATGTGTTGCATGGTTTCCACTTATGCTCTAAAGTGCGAGCATTTTTAATATACCACTACAGATTTTCAACATTGCCATCTCTTCACACCTCCCTATGGATGGTACAGCTGTCATTCTTCACATCCTGCCTTATCTGTGTTTTCATACATGTGGGCAGAATGGCATGGTGGCTGTTGAACTCAGCGTTGGAACACATTGACAAAATCACTGCCACTCTTCATGAGAAGCGGTCCCAAATGCTTTCATGAGGTGGGGTCACAAAAACCCTTGTTGAAAATTTTTAGTGCAAATACCAACAAACACCCAAGGCGTTAGGGTTTCTAACCATAATGTCCTACCCTGTACAGACTGACAGGCATGGGGTGTGTCTTTGTATTGCCGACTGTACAGCTCATGCCATCCCATCCCACCCCCAGCCAGTGACAGGCATCGGGGTGTACCTTGGACTCTTGACCCCAGAGTTCACCCCATTCTCCTATGCTGCACCCATTTCAGCATATGTCCTTATGGAATGGGGTGACTGTAAAGCCAAATACCCTAAGGCACACCTCAACACGTGTCGGTGTCTGCAGAATAGGGTGAGGTGACATGGCATAACCATCATGGGCAATGACCCAAACACTTACCCCAATGCCTGTCCATCTCTACAGGATGGAGGTGGGGTTGGCGTGAAGTTCAAAACTTCACTGCCATTCCTATTCTGCATCTGTCTAACTCCTGCATTTCCAATGCTAATACCAGCAAGCAAACATTTGGCATTGACAAATGCTTGTTGTGCTCTGGCATTAGCCTTTTGACGTCCTCTGAACCTGTAGGGGTTGTTTAAATTATTTTCATGTTTGGTTTCAGATTTATCCTCCTTATGTTCTTTTTGAATCCTGAAGTCTGGAACAGTTTTATGAGTCTTTTCTGTTGTTGATCAGGATTAGATAGATTCTTGGCAGAATCATGCACCCCTGTCTTGGAAATGTATTTTAATGTGTTTTTAGAGTTACCATTGTTCTGCATTAATTTTATTTTTCTTATCCCTTGTTTAATCTTGTAAATATCAGCTAAGTGCTGGGGGACAGAGGAAGTAGCTCCACCTGCCCTTAATTATTTGTAACAGTCCATTTTGCTAATTCCTCCTTTTTACTTTTAGATAGAAAACAAGAGTACCAAAAGAAGCCAGATAGGTTACAATCTGTCTTTCTTCACCTCTCAGGCCTTTATGTTCCTGAATTATGTTAAGTTTTCCCTTTCCCTTTATCCACTTGTAAGCCCCCAAAGTGGGTTTACCTGTTGTGGAGCCCTGTGGCTCCAATGTCCCCCAGCACTGGTGTTCCTGTGGCTCCAGAAGGAGTCACCTCAGGACCCCTGCTGTGCAGCTGCAGCTGTTTATCCCTGCTGCTCAGTCATTTTCAGGGTTGGGCGAGCGGCAGAGTGTCTGTGGGCTCCTCCAGTGCCGAGATGGTCCTGGGTCTGGCTGTCCGGGTTGCTGGGCTCATGACTGCCCTTTGTAAAATAGATAATTATTTTATTTCAAAATGGTGGTCCTGCACACAATGCGCATGCGTGGATACCGCCAAAGGAGGAAATTTAAAGGAGCAGTGCTCCTTATCTGGCAGTTGTTTTGGTGCCAGCTGGCACCTTTGGGGCACAGAATAAATATTGAACTGGGACTACAAGTCCCATGGGGCACTCAGAGAGAGCAGCATGTTTGGCACCTGTGGAATTCGGTCCTTGATTGGACCACAGTTTTAGGCTCCAAACATACGGGAGAAGACAAAAGGGACTGCTCTGAAGGGGAAAGAGATTCATGCGGCAGTGAGAAAGGACCCAGTCAGAGCAGGGTGCACCCGCTTGGCCATGTGGCCACATGGGTCCTTATTGTTTTGTATAGTAAGTGCAGTGAGGAAAGGGGAAGCGGCAGCTGCCATTTCTATGGAGCCCCAGTGCTTGTGGGAACATCGACTGCAGAGAATCCCTGCAGAAATCCAGAGGGGAATAATACTGCTACCGACTCCAAACATGAGGTGAGGGGCATTCTGGGGAAAGCCTTATCCTGGGAGGCATGTGGCTTGGAGCTGGATGGAGACTTGTGGCTAGGCCTGGTTTAGTTGATGGGATCCAGGTGCGCGTACTGGTGGTGGCAGGACCAAATGGTGTTGGGACCTAGGTGGCAGTTGGCCCCAAAATTACCTGGACATGAATGCTGCTGCATGCTGAGGAGCTCCAGGAGGTGTGAGTTTGCAGGAGGATGGAGGAGACCTGTGGGGCTAGTCATTGGGGAAGAAGGCAGAGTGGCAAGCTGTGTTTTATATTCTCGTGGCAATTCAGTTGAGCCCCATGAAAGTGACCATTCTGGACTGGGATCACTGCATGAGGATTTGTCCAAACCTGTGGGGTCACCAGGAAAGTACCCCTGGGATGCTCGAACAATGGCATAGCATCAGGGATCAGGTGCTGGACTGTGTTTGAAGGTCTCTCTCCTGCCCTTGTCATTTGTGGCTTTAACTGCTCCAGTTTATGGAGTTAACCCATTAGCTTAATGATGCAATATCTGGTCTAAAGCTTGTGCAGGAGGAGTAGAGGGTGAGGGGCCTTAAGTGCTCTGGGCACCCTTGTGGAGTCAGAACTCCTGGTAAGAGTGTGAAGCTGGGAGTCAGAAGTCTAATGCTGCCTGTGTGTGTGGTCTTTTCGACCTCAGGCTACTGACTGTGTTGGGACTGCCTGGCTGACTAATTATCTTATGCAGTTAAGACCCTGGGTCCAAAGTACAGTTTACCTTCTATCGTTTGGCGAATAATGTGACCCCCAGGTCCTGCTTTACTGCTCCATGAGGTGACTTCTTATTTTAGTGACTGTTTATTCTACTGACTGTTCATTAAATGGGATCCCCTGTTTTTGCAACTTTGCATTTGCCTCTTATGTTTTGAAAGGCAATTGTTTGCTGCTGCAAAGAAGTTGCCTCCACAGCCTTGCATCCAGTGTGTTCCAGGGTGGAATCTAGAGCATCAGGGGCCAGAACCACTGAGGAAGACATCAAAAGGCCTGCCTGGTGAACACAGTCTACAAAGGCCTCCGGGTGAAGTGGGCGGGTGAAAATCTGTGTCACCCTCCTGTATTCCAGCTCAGTGCCCTGAGGGTCTGGGGCACCCGATGGAGTCCATCCATCACCATCATCACCTGTGGACAATCAGGTACTGTTTTCCTGTCTTATTCCTGGATTGTGTTTTTCTTGGCTGTACAATGCTCCCCTTCCCACAAACTTTACCACCTTAAATACCCTAGACAGAGAAGTATGGGGTGCTTGCACACTTATTTAACTTCCGCAAATGCTGGTACAGAGTTCTTCTATAGGAGATAGCATTTTTATCTGTTTGCACCTTTTCAACCTGTAAACTGCTGTTTTAGTTTACATCAAGTTAGTCTCTGACCATCCTTACAAACTGACTTTTTCCTTTTTTCCTTCCTGAGATCAAAATGGCAAATGTTTGCTGATCTTAGTTGTTTAGTCTATTCAACCAGTCTTTCCATTTTTATCCCGCATTCTTTCTTTCAGAATTCAGAAATGCCAACATTATCCATACCTGGTATGGATTTTTTCCATGTATGCTAAGCCAAGCATCTGTGTTGTTACTGTGAACCTACCCTTCTCTCAGCTGGGTATTGCATCAGACTCTCTGTCTCTGGCATCCCAGACTTCTACCATGAGGGAACCCTGTCCTTTTGGGCTCCAATCCTATCTAAACTCTTCAGTTGGATCTGATGCTATGGTCTTACTGCACTTATTCAGCTCGGTTTACGGTACTGGTACAATTTAGTCTTCCCGGTGACTGTGTGGAGTACTGCACTTTCCCCAGGTTTTAAATTGCCATCTTACATTCTTATGTTTGCAAATTTAAGTTGGCAGGCTGAATGCTGTCTTGGAGAAGCGGAGAAGTAGCTTCTTCATGCTGCGTAGCCTGCAGCTGTGCACATTCCCAGCACAACAAGCAGACTTGATAGCATTCAAATTTTGGATTTCAGCAAGAATGGGAGAAAGAACATTCTCTGTTTAAACTTGTAACAGACCCTTTTCTCTCCCTTTTAGGTGCAGATGAAGAACTACCAAATACTGATAGAGTACACTGGCCAGGGATGGGGAGGTGGGCAGGCAAACTATTGTGAAATTGCTAACTTCAGAAGGAAGGAGCAAATAATGAGGGCCTATTACAAAACAAAGAACTTTACTTTCAAAGGTCAACTTATTTAAATGAAACATGATTTCTCAAAAATGTTATGGGAACAGTGTAAACAATATGCAAGGGTTCAGCAGATACTTTGGGAAGAAGGTATTAAAAGTATTGTAATGCCCACATCATTTTGCAGTACTAATAATGTCCACAGTGTAAGCGCTACAAGAGCATACATTTACTAACTTCCCACCCATCCGATGTCACAGTCGATCGTCAGTAGATCGTAGGAGAAGCATAGCGATAATAGCACAAATCCAAACATGTACTCGGTGTCCCAATCCTGAAGCAAATGAAACAGCAGCAGAAAGAAATAACCACTGTGCAGATCTTACACACACGAAAATGTGGCTGAACAGAAAAGAGAAGTACCCCAGCAACCGAATGAGTCTCCCGACGAGAAACCTGTAACCCGGAGTCCTTCAACCGAAGTCATTTCACAATGACTTTTCCAGTGCATTTCAACTATTATGCTGCTGGCAGCAGCAGTGCAAGTGGTGAAGTGGTGTAGTACCCAATACTGAGAAGCCATAACAAATGCCTGTAAACCCAAACTGCTCATCTCCAAACAACCACGAGAAACAATAAATCCTACAGTGTTGAAATGTGGTGTTGTCCAAAATTGCCCATTTCTGTTAGCGCTCGACACTATGTTAATGATGGCTCCCATAATGCTCTGCAGCGTTTAAGCTGAAAATGAGCAAGTTATGAGTAATTTTATTTAATAAAGTAGTAAGAGAAAATCTGTATTATACAATGTGGTAAATCCAATGTCCCAAATACTGCATCCTGACTGGTTGGCTGGCACATTTACCACCATGATAAATCCTCCAGTGTACCCACTGGAAAAAGTGCCAACCAACCTTATATCGTGCTAATCCAGTCAGTTTTCACTTCAAGCGAAACTGCGCGATTTGTCCTGTTGCCGCTTTGCTAAAACACAGCGTAAATTGTTTACAAATGACATCCTCTTTCAAAGTGTAGGGACCTCAGTGAGTTAAAAATAGTTAAAAACATTAAAGAAACAACATTTGCCATTGTATAATATAAATTTATCCCTCCAGGTGTGGGTACACTGGAGGACTTAACGACTAGTGCGGTTCGGTCATGAGGTGCAAATAAATTTATCCCTCCAGGGTGTGGGTACACTGGAGGACTTAACACGACTGGTGTGGTTCAGTCACCGCCGCGCCTCATGACCGAATCACACCAGCCGTGGTAAATCCTCCTGTGTACCCACACTCTGAGGGATAAATTGCTTAATTGAACCATTTATTATGCTATGTTAATGTTCAACAGTCTGTATGTTTCACTGGTACCAGCCACAATATTGAACAATGTTAAATGTATAAAACCCATTATACGCAGTAAAAACTTCGACAAACCCAAATGAACACGTGTGTTTTTCTTTCAAAATCATTATGTCTGTACTCAATTTTTGTAGTGCTTGCAATGTTACAAGCACATTAATGCACTCAGAGTTGGGCTGTACTAGGAATTAATGCCAGGTTGGTGGTTGGATGTACTCAGGCTTTTGGCCTGCTAACCCCCCCACCAACCGGGCATTAATTCCCTAGTAGAGCTCCTCTGTCATACATTAATGCTTAGGTGTTTCCCTGTAATTTGAAGGTAATGTTGAATAATCAAAATCTTTTATGGAAAAATAACAGAAGCATTTCAGGACTTGAAAATCAGATTGCCCAGTTTATTTGCTGCCTTTCAAAAGAAATAAGGGTAGAATAATAGGAAGAAATGAAAAGATAAGAGGGTGGGCTGGAGATCATTAGAGACAAAATGCGGGAGGGCTAGTCTAAGATGTGCAATTACTCCAAGAGATTAGTGGGACATGCCAGACATTGGTCTTTGCATAAAGAGGGATGGGGTATGGGGACATAAGTTTAAATCAGATGTAAAAGACAAGGGAGGTTGGGGAGGAGGGGGAAGAATGAGAAGATATGACAGAAAGCAAGACTGTAAGCATTGGAAGAGCCCCAAATAATAGAAGGATATGGGGAATTGTTAACCATTCTGAAAGAGAATCCGAAAAAAAAACTGTTTAAATGGTTGAATTCAAAGTTACAGGAGCAATAGGAACAGTATAAAAAATATAACACAAAGATGTGAACAAGATCTCAAATTTCCATTGTACTGAGAATTAGTGGTTAACAGCTTGTGGATCCATACAAAATTACAAACTATCAGGAGATAGAACCACACAGTACAAAATACTGAATAGAGCATACTATTCACCACACAGATTATATAAAATGAATCAGAATTTATCTGACAACTGTTGGCATTCTGAGCAGATATGGCTAATAATCTCCATCTATTTTGGGACTGTCCTCTTAGTTTGAGATGGTGGGTACAATCCTCTCAAATATTAAATAAGACTGTCTGGAACTATTCAGGATGGTGAGACCCCAAAATGTTTATTTTAGAAATGAGTGGCAATATAGATTGGCAATGCAAAGATAGCCTTCAAAGCTAGTCTAATGGCAGTTAAGAGACTGATTCTGAAATACTGGAAACATCCAACAAGTCTGTTCCACTGCCCAATATAGAATGGAAACAACTGTTTTTAAGCTCTTTGTATAATTACGTGGATGCAAAATGACTAAATATTATGGAATCTGTTTTAAAAGACAGACAATTGGGATCAAAGTGATGTTATTTAAAGTAAAGAAAGTTCAATGGAAGGTATAGTATTTCAAATACCAGAAAACATTAACCGTAATATCAGTGTTAGGATGCTTTATAGAACTATACATTTTCTGTTTATATAAACTATTTATTTATTTATTAGAATTTTGGTAACTGGTAAGTCCAGTGAGACCATGCAGTCCCTTTTTCAGTGACGACCGGGTGACGATGAACACAGTACAGTAGATAAATACAATAATAATATACAGGATACAGAAGATTTAACAATGCTGCAAAAATTATTACAGTTGAAAGCCAGGAAGTAACTTAAAACAGATCAGGCATTAATCATATATAAATAAACAGAATAACTAATATTATACAATATATACTGTATATAGCAGGAACACAGAGCAGGTGGATTACAAGATACATCTATCAGAATAACATAGACTAGGTATTATCGAAGCTATAAGGGTTATTTAAAGCAATTGCAGAGGAGGGTTAGTAGGAAAGAGGTAAGCTCTTTTTGAGAGGAGGATAGGGTGGGGCAGGAGAGAAAGTTAGGGGAGGAATTCCAAGCAGAGGGAGCTGAGAAAGGCGAGCGAGCGTTTACCTGATAGGCGTGCATCTTCTGGATTGCTAATAAGGGTAAGGAAGTAGATCTATGTGCGTGTGGGTACTTTTTTGTAAACGAGTCTCCTTAGGCAAGGGAGATTAAAGAGCTTGGTAAGTTTGAATACAAGGCATAAGGTGTGAAACTGTAACCTTGAGTTATAGGTAGGCCATTTAAGAGAATACGAGGCCTCACAGTGGTGTTTTCTGGAGTCCACTCCAGGGCAAAACCTTCAGCCCTATGATAGAGTTGGCGCACCTGTGCAAGGGAAGAGGATTGGGTTGAGAGTAGTAGAGGGCACCATAGAACAAAATCGAGAAGGGATGTTGATGCAATCTTTTACAAGCGGCGTTGGATAAAGAGGGTGGAGGCTGTATAATAACCTGAGCTTCTGGTTTACTGTTTTGATAAGCTGAGTTGCATGATGCTCCATTGAGAAGGAGGCATCTAAGTGAACCCCAGGGTATTTAAAAGTACTAACCACCTCTATGGGGTCTCCTGACTGTGTACTGACTGGAGCTGTTTGGTAGGTTTGGGGATGGGTTATGGAAAAGCATAGCTTTTTGTTTTTCATATTTAGAATTAGGTGATTGTCAGAAAACCAGGTCTCAAGCATAATGAAATCAGAGTTAAAAGGCTTTAGTTAAGCCAGTCTATATTATTAGATGAGTGGTATAAGATTGCATCATCAGCATATAATTATGCAGACCTTCGCTGCAGAAGTTGGGGAACTACAAGTCTCTGTCTGTATGAAATTCTCTGGGGATACATGATTGTTATTTGTGGATATTTATATTGTATTATGGTCAAAATACGAACATACAAACATACAAAATTGCCAGCAGATACAGGCCTAATGGTCTATTTAGTTTACTCAGTGTGCAGCACTTCAGTCTTTCAGACTGCAGCTGCCCCCTTGCTTCCCCCATTCAGTTTGCCCGTTTATCCTTCACTCCCAGACCCAGCCCCACCCCGGTTTGAACCCCTCTGATCCTGTCCCACTCCTTTTGAAGCTACCCACTGTCTGTAGTGATATAACTTCCTCTGGCAGCACATTCCACCCTGCCACCACCCTTTCAGTGAAATAGTTCCTCCTCATTTCCCTTCTGAATCTGCTTCCTTTCAACTTCAGACTGTGCCCCTGGTTTCCCTTCCACATTTAATTTGAAAATACTTATGAAACTTACTCTGTTCATACCCTTCAGGTACTTGAAGGACTCAATCATATCCCCTCTCTTCCTTCTGTCCTCCAGGGAATAGCATGTTGAACTCTCTCAGCCTCCCTCATAAGGTTTATCTCCCAATCCCAGGATCATTTTCATTGCCTGTCATTGTACCCCTCCTATAGCTTGATGTCCTTTTTCATGGGGGTGCCAGTACTGCATGCAGTACTCAAGTGCAACCTCACCAGGGATCTGTACAGAGGCAGGATGATTTCCTGTCCCCTAGAGGTAATTTCCCTTACGATGCACCCCAGCAATCTGTTGGCCTTTGCCGCTGCCTTCCTGCACTGGGCTGAGTGGTTCATTTCCCCTGTCACCAGTTCATCCAGATTCTTCTCCTCTTTTGACTTGATAACTGCACTCACCCCAATCAGTAACTAGTTCTGGATTCCTGGCTCCCAAGTGTAAGTGCAAAATATCCTAAATGAATAACATTTTCTTGCAAAAAAACAACAACAAAACAAAAATTATTTTGTGAAATGACTGTGAAAACAGGTTTGGAGGATTTGAAAGCGAGACTTGTCATTTTATTCAGCTGGGGTAAAACACATGACTGTGTTGAAAATGTGGGTTTATAAGAGTACAAGTAGCTCATTAGCTATATTCAGTCTACCAAAGGTCATAGCAAGCAGTTTGTAAAAGTGACAGAACCAAGTTTACACTTGCCCTAGAGACAATTTGGGGTCATTTGTCACCTGTTTGAACAAAAGTCAATGATCCAGCACCATAGACAGGTGGATTTTGCAGCGTCTTTATATTGTTGTTTTGCCATGAAGCGATTTTCCTGAAACAACAATTTCATAACATAGGATAAACTCCACTTGTACAATGTATTCTTATTTAGCTTAAAAGTAGCTCTTCTCTATTTTAGAAAATTCACACAAAAAGTTTGGGCAACAGTTTAAGTAGCCAAAGCGCCACTTCTTCAGGCCCTCATATACTGCACAGTGTTGTTTTCTAGATAAAACATACAACTACAAAAATGTAAGTGAACAACAAACAGTAAAAACTTCATTGTTTCAAACACTCCAACAAATATACCACCACCTAATTATAAAAATATTATATACATTATTAAAAATATTCACAATTATAATCAATATGTATATAGTGAGACATGCACTTTATTTAAACTATTCCTTAATGGATTACTTTTTTATAATGTATGGTAGAACACTGTTAATGTGAAAAAATCATCTTTTACTAAGTTTGCTATACCATCGATGTGGCGTGGCAGTGTTGTTAACCCATCGATAGTATGTCCATCAATGGCATAACAAATTGGAACTAACAGTCTTAGGCCTTACACTAAGGCAGCATGGATGTCCATGCACAGGTAAATTCTGTTCAAATCAGGTAAAAGAACTGTTTCCCCATTTAAAACACTTTCACACAAAGGCACACAACTATATAATGCAGCTTCTTGTAAAGTTAATTTTTCAGACCCCCAAAGTATAGAAACTCGTAATTGTCTGTGACATTAACACCGAGCCAATACCTGCCTTCTAAGCGTTGTTTCATTTATTTTTCCTTTTATATTCAGACCCGTTTCTTGCAGGTAGCACCGGCAAAGCTCCATGAGAGCAGATCATTTGCACAGTGAGATTCACGGCACAACAGAACAATTGTTCGATGACTAGCTGCTTGGTTGTCTTGTGTCACATGATCCGCTGTCTTGTAGTGGTCACATTAAGCTGTTTTTTTTCAGTCTGCTTCCCATTGTATCCTGGCTGAAAGGGCCTTTTCTGTATATTAAATATACAGTTTTCTTAGCACAAAACTTGCCATCTAGTTGTTGTCTACGTAAGGTAAGAGGCTGAATCCTACTTAAACTGCTGTAATTTACTGTCTATAATTTGGCAACAATGTTGCCCATACACTATGAAAGACAATGTATGGACATCAATGGTCAACCACACTATGTTAGCATCTCGTGTTTACCTTGGCAACTGTGATTAACCTCTTGAGCTGCGCTGTCGAGGTTAATCATGGTTGCCAAGGTAACTCACTCAATGCTAGCATAGTGTGGTTAACCATTGATGCTCATACATTATCCTCTATATAAAAATCTATGAATCGCTAACATACCTGATTCTCCTGTTAATTTACTTGATGTTTCAATACAATACTCCATATCAATCCATTTAAATGCAAATCTGAAAGCAACATCATATGAAATCAATCAGTTTCCTTTCCACTACATAGGCAATTCCCTTTTTTACTTTTCTAATAATTACTTTTAAATTTATCCCATTAACTTATTTTAAAAACTCCTTGCTTCAGATAACAAAATCATTTCCTTTATTTACTTCAACCATTAAATATTGTTAAAATATCCCTGCCTTCATATAATATACATTAGTTTCACCACAGGAAGATCTTTATGTCTCCACTAGCACTTCGTGCTTCACATTTCATTGTGTTCTTCTAAATATATAAAAATGAAGCACATTTTAGCCCATCTCTTAAACAAGTTTTTATTTGTTATTACTAACAAATCTACTATTTAGCCATCATTTCCTTTCTATAACTCACCTTGCTACTCTTTAGTCCTTGACTCATGCCATTCTATTTTCTTTTGGAGAGTGAAAAGACGCTTCTTCTTCTTCTTTGGGTTTATTACGGGTCGCAAACCAACTTAAAGGTGCATACCTGCCACCTACTGTGCTGGAGTGTGGATCAAGGAAATAAATGGCAAGCCTCAAATTCTATACCACAGACCAGCAACAGAAAGAAATTTCAGGTGAAACAGATGCTCTGAGTTTACACTCTTTTATACTAGTCCAGTCTGCAATAATGATTTACATCATAAAGGCTTCTGAATTATCTCTCTCTTAATCATCTACCACACGATGTTCCAAATTTGCACATTTTGATAACAGCCCAATTAAGAAGCAATGCTTTTAACAATGGAACTAATTAAAATCAAGACTTACATCATAGAAGCTCCTAAATGAGCTTTCCTTAAAGCACCTGCCACATTTATACATTTTCATAATAGCCCAATTAAAAATCAGGGTTTTACAATGGGGCTAATTAAGAGTCAAGGCTTACATCATAGCAACTCCTAAATGACCTTTCCTTTAGACATCTACCAATGCTATTAAATGACTTCATACTAATAGTTATTATTTCATAGGATAGTGGAACTCTACACCACCCAGCATACATATCTCTACTCTCAAAACCGGTTCAGTTCCCACCACCAATTCCATTTTACACATTCTCCTTAATTTTAGCTAATGTATATCTTATTTACCTAACTTAAAATTCTACTTAGATTTCATTTATAAAGCAAAGCAGAAGCTCTCATATTTATATTTTTCATTAGGACTTTTACAGTCCAAACTATATAAATTTACCTCACAAATGGAACTGCCCATGGAAAGAGGAAATCTATCTTCTATAATGTTGTCTTTACATTTAATTCTTTATAACATTTACAAAATGTCCTGATTTTTAATTGGGCTATTATGAAAATGTGTTAAAAACACTCTTCTTAATTGGGCTATTATCAAAACGTGCAAATTTATTACATCATGTGGTAGATGATTAAGGGAGAGATAATTCAGAAGCCCTTATGATGTAAATCATTACTGCAGACTGACTAGTATAAAAGAGTGTAAACTTAGAGCATCTGTTTCCACTTCCAAAAGAAAATAGAAATGGCATGAGTCAAGGACTAAAGAGTAGCAAGGTGAGTTATAGAAAGGAAATGATGGCTAAATAGTAGATTTGTTAGTAATAACAAATAAAAAACTTGTTTAAGGATGTGCTAAAATGTGCTTCATTTTATATTTAGAAGAACACAATAAAATGTGAAGCATGAAGTGCTAGTGGAGACATAAAGATCTTCCTGTGGTGAAACTAATGTATAGTATATGAAGGTAGGGGTATTTTAACAATATTTAATGGTTGAAGTAAATAAAGGAAATGATTTTGTTATCTGAAGCAAGGAGTTTTTAAAGTAAGTTAATGGGATAAATTTAAAAGTAATTATTAGAAATGAAAAAAGGGAATTACTTATGTAGTGGAAAGGAAACTGATTGGAAATTCATATGATGTTGCTTTCAGATTTGCATTTAAATGGATTCATATGGAGTATTGTATTGAAACATCACGTGAAATTAACAGGAGAATCAGGTATATAGCGATTCATAGATTTTTTTAAATAAAAGTAATCCATTAGGGAATAGTTTAAATAAAGTGCATGTCTCATTGTATACATATTGATTATAATTGTGAATATTTTGAATAATATATATAATATTTTTATAATTAGGTGGTGGTATATTTGTTGGAGTGTTTGAAACAATGAAGTTTTTAATGTTTGTTGTTCACTTACATTTTGTATTTGTATGTTTTATCTAGAAAACAACACTGTATATGAAGGCCTGAAGAAGTGGCATTTTGGCTATGAAACTGTTGCCCAAACTTTTGGTGTGAATTTTGAAAAATAAAGAGCTGCTTTAAGTTAAATAAGAATACTTTGTAAGAGTTTATCCTATGTTATGGAATTGTTGTTTCATTGAATGTTGCTATATAGGATGCCCCAATTATGTAAGTTTTATTTATTTAGTTTTTGTTTACGGGTAAGTGCACTAGCCATAGCAATGACTATTTTCAGGCATGACCCAGGAGGGTACAGTACAACAATACAGGCAAACATTCCAGTACAGGTTCAAACAGGGCTGACAATACTCAGTACAGGCAAACATTCCAGTACAAGTTCAAACATAGTAGATAGTAGAAAAAGTAGCTACCGACAAGGTAGTTTCAATAACATTGTAGAAAATTCTATAACAAGTTATGTCACCAATTGTTGAGAAAATCACAGGAAGACTGTAGATATGTTAGTGCTAACTGTGATTGCAAATAGGTAACTAGGGGAGGACAGTAGTGAGTGCCAGGAGTAGGAGGCCAGAATAAGGGGTTGAGGACAGGGCTAGGTGGGACAGAAAGGTAGAGGAGAAGGGCTTTGTGTTAGAGGGGCAGATCAGAAATGGTAAGGAGAGAAGAGGCAAGGAAGAAAGAATAAGCTAGGGGGTTTGAAACAGGAGCACTTGTGGAGGTAACAAGATAATTACGCAATCCTTTCTTAAATGATGCATGGATGGTGATTGGCGAAGGCTAGTGGGAGGGAGTTCCAGTATTTGGGAGCATAGCAGGTGAAAGCACTAGCGCTTTAGTAGTGTTATGTCTGGGAATGAGGACAGGAGGATAGTCAGCAGACCGTAATCCATAGCAAGGTGTCAGATATTGGAAAAGGCCTGTCAGAGGTTTGGGAATTTGTAATCATACAATGATGTCAGTGACTGAGCCATAAGCATGAAGTCTTAGCTCAGTAGGAGGAAGCCATCCCAGGTCAGAATACAGGAGACAGTGGTGTTTTAGCCGGTGAGAGGAGGTCTCATAGCGACAGATGTTGATATATGTGACATCTCACTTCCTAAGACTCGATTAGCATGCTGACGAAAAGTAGCAGCATAGGTAGTGATGGAAGGAGTATGCCATGGGCAATGGCAAGCCTTGCTGAGGAGTGAGCACATAGCTGGTCTGGCAGGCTATGCCAAGTTTGGAGTTGACCAGTTTATAAGTCTGTTGGATGTGTAGTTCAAGTTTAGTGATGGATCAAGTGTGATGCCCAGATATTTAAAATGAGTTTACTACCCCAACTGTTGAACCATTTAAGGAGGAGACTTTGAAATTAGGCTGGGTATGTTTAAGCTTGCATTTGATCCAAAGAGCATAGTTTGGGTTTTGGACTCATTTAGCACAAGTTTTGAGTTGACAAACACTGTTGCATTAGCTCAATGCTTTTGCATTAGCATACAGAACAATGTCGTCCACATAAATCAGGGAGGCTGTCCTCATGGAGGCTGGTGGGAATGTTATTTATGAAAATAGAGAAAGCAGGGGTCCAAGGATGGACCCTTTGCGCACTTCAGTGTTTATAGTTGCTACGTCCGAGAGGGTAGAGTTATAGTTCACAGTTTGAGTCCTTTCAGATAGGTAGTTACCAAACCACCTTACAATGTTAATTGAGAAACCCAGTGATGTAAGAGTGGCTAGGAGGATGGAGTGATTAACCAAGTCAAAAGCCTTAGACATGTCAATGAAAATGGCCCCGTGAGAAGACCAGAGTCCATAGCCGCTAGTGTATCTGATGTAAATTTGAGAAGGGCGTAGTGGTGCTATGGCCTTGTGAAAGCATGCTGGGCAGAGGTATAGATCATGTTTTGCAGGAAGTCAATTGTCTGTGTGGCTACAAGTTTCTCAAGAATTTTATTGAGGACTGATAGGATGGCAATGGGCCTGTAGTTTGATGGATCTTACGATCTCCTTTTTTGAAAACAGGGATAATCCTAGCTACCTTCCATATAACAGGGATATAGCTCTGGCACAGGAGAGCGTGAAAATCCTGGCTAAGGGAGCAGCAATGTAGGGGCAGCTAACTTTAGGAGCTTTGGTTCTAGATTGTCAGAGCCAGCAGCAGTGTAATCCGAGATATTGTTTAGCAATTTGAGCACCTCAGATCTTGAGACTGCCTTGGAAAAGAAATGAGGACCATCTACAACTGGAAAGGTGGGTACGTGAGATTGGGCAGGAAAAGCAGAGGTGTAGTTAGTTAGGTCAGAGAATTTATCATTGAAAAGTTGGCAATGGTTCTGGGATTGGTACAGTGAACTCCATTAAGTGTCATGTCATTTGGGATGGATGCTGTATTTGAACCAAGGAAGAATTTATTATGTGACCGAATTTCTAAACCAATATTCAGTGGATAATGAATGATTTTCCTGCCTTTAGTTCTAGAGAACAAAACATACACAGAGATAGTGTTCTAGCTCTGTGACACAGCACTGCACTATTCTCAGAAGACCTAAGCAGCAGCTATTTAGACATAACTTTAATCAGTGCAGTGAGGATATTGACAGATTTCTCTGGGCTACTGCTAAAACTGTATTTGTAATCAGCTTTATTTCATAGGTTATTTTATTCCTGCAGTATAAAGGAGATGAGCATGCACAAACCACAGCTATGAGCTAGCCAGCCTGCAGAAGCATTCAGACTGCAACCAGCCTGTTGATGCAACAGTAGTTATTGCTTACATCGTGATGACTCAGGTTTAGGAACAAGTCTGGGTCATCAGGGACTGGCCGGGGCTGGGGGAGGAAGATCAAGCATTCTAGAGGATGCTCTCCTCCGGGAGGGAGGGTAGCCATCACCACTGCTGCACACATATGGCAGTGCAGCAACAGACATTGCAGGAGGGACTGATGCAGACCAAGGAACTGCACAGAATGCACACTTCATGCACATGTGTCTAGGACCTCCCTGAGTGCCAGTGTCAGTGAGGATGGGAGGAAACAAGAAAAAGACCCTGCTTCCTGGAAGACAATGAACCCAATGGGCCAAAGGAGGACTGGTCCTGAACCCCACACATAGTCACCTGATAAAGACTATATAGGCAATGGGGAGCTTCTGTACCCTATCTGGTGGGGAGGCAGCTAATCTGAAGCAGAGTGGAAGTAGGCGATTGCATGTGGGGACAGGGTCCAGCTAAGCCAGGCATCTTGGAATTCTTGAGGGAATCCAGGGCAGCAGAGCAGGCAGCATGAACATAGAGTATTTAAAAAAAAAAAAAGACTTGCCACGTAGATGTTGTCCCACTAAAGGGCAGCTTTGACTAACTTTTGCCATTTCTGCATGCTGGTGCTACTGAGGAAAAGTCCAGCCTGCAGCATCAAGTAAAGAATATCATATAGCATGGAGTGTATGATGATTCTGTAAACACGGCACACATTGTGTGGGTTGTGAGGTGAGAGGCACAACTGAGTACCTACAACCACCCATGAAGTGCAGTCATTGCAGTGCATCACACATCCTGGAGTGTGTTGTTATACTTGTAATATGCATGAACAGCTTAAAGTAAGCTATAAGGCATGACAGGGGTGTGTTATGGTGGGATATCCTGCCTAGGTGGGTTGAACGAGGCAAAGCCGAGTGCTTCCTACCAAGAACCCAAGAAGGGCCATTAGCCCACCATAGCACACACCCTGGAATTCAGTTTTGTGATTATGAAATGGGTAATTTTAGTAAATTGGATGTTTTTAAAACATATTTTGTTGAGCCACTTTCAGTCAGGCTGTTGTGCTGGGATAACGGCCTGGTTGAAAGTATCTGCTAACCAATCAGGAGCCAGCATTGTTTTACCCATTTCATAATGTGTTTTAAAGTGGGACTGAAATAAAGGGCACTAGCAGCTCATTTGCTTCTGCTCTACACCCTGCGTGAACCCCCTGCCCTTAGCAAAAGGAACAGATAGAACCTGGGTAACTCTAAGAATAACCGTAGTACAGGATCCAACAGCTAATGAAAATAAAATGTGGCTAATAAAACAATTTACTCTCCTTTTGTTATCATAAATATTGCAATTTATAGTATGTGGATAAACTTTCCCTTGAGCTTACCCAGGAAACACAATATCAGACTTCACCTGGGAGCTGTGTCTACTTCTGCTCACATGATCTGAAATATTGCTGAAGATAAAAATAAGAAAACAACATTTTCATTCACACTATAAAGGGATTAAGGGATTAAGACAATCCAACTGTGAGCAGAACTATGCAACAAGTTATTTCCGTAGTAACATAGGGCAGGATGTTCAAAGCGCTGCAGGACTTGCACTAAGCCCTGCACCATGACACTTAGATTCTGGCAGTGCACTGACCTATCGCCGCAACTGCACCCGATTCCAGAATATCGGTGCAGTTGTGGCAGTTTTCACGATTTACAGCAGTTTACACCTCAAATATCTGGTGCAAGCCCGTAACAAAGGCCCCCAGGTTTGCTGCAGGTTAGACCAGAAAAGTTAATCTAACTTGTGGCATTTGCCGCATGAGATAGAAACTCATGTTAGATTGTCTTAAGCCACATGCACCATATCATCAGCGCACCTGGGCTTGTGCAATCTAAGCCTTGTGAAAATCCCCCTTTAGTGTTGTGTTGGTCAAAAGGACTTGGGGTTCATCTGTCCTGCCCACCTCAGCCTCACATCAGTGACCATATCTTTAATTTATCTGTCAAAATCTTCAGAGTGCCAATGACCTCCTTAGTTTGGCCCATGTAGTCCTAGGTGATTACAGAAGCATGGGTACCTAGGAGTTATCTCATACTCTAAAATCCCTAGTTCAGTCTTTGTTAAAGGCCAGATCAGTAAGTTCTGTGTAGCTGATGGTCACCAGTTTTGATCCAAGAGCTGCACATTCTGTTGTTCAGTAAAACTTAGTCTTGAGAAAGAGCTCCCGACACCTCTGGTAAAACTCTGGAAAATCTAATATTTAGACAATTTAACTTGCATTTCAAATATCTTCTATAGATTTCTCCTTGAGTTCATTTTCTCCTACATATTATTCCCTATTTAAAATCACAATCCTGTTTTGTGACATCATAATCCTCTGGTGTAACATCAGTGAGTTGCCATGGGAACAATTGTGATGTAACAAACAGAGTATTATAAGGGCTAATTAACTCTCAAGGAACAAAGATCATATTTTCTTGCATATGACTTTCCATAAAAATAATGGGGAGAACAATTACAGTGGTCCCTCACTATAATGTAAATTTTGGGAGCCATCCACCACATTCATTCTAGTGGCATGTTTGTTATATCGAGGACACTCTCATAATCGGGTAATCGGAATCGCTTTGTGGTCAGGTTTGAAGCAGTAAAAGTTAGCCTTGGTATTTAAAAAAAAACACCCAATTTAATCTTTATTTAATTAGTGACTTTAAAAATACAGATGAACTGTACTCTGAGTTGTTTGACCATTATGCTCTACTCACTGCTCACTTTACTGCACACTTTGCAGTTTGAAGTAGGAGGTAATCCTGGACTGTTTAGATGTTTTTGCAGCAAGTTCAATGCTGTATGGAGATTAGGTTTTGAAGCTGAAGGACCTTGATTTGATCTGCCTCTTGTGTTTGTAGCCACTCTAAGCCTTGCTGCAACCGTTTATTGCTTGATTGTGAGTTGGTGCTGCAATGTCCTTGGTTTCAGTTTCAGTTTCATCCAGCTCCTCACCAGACTAATCCTCATTGGTTACAGTACACAAGATCTCACTGTCATTCATCTAGTTGATGGTTTGGATGGCATCATCAACTGACAACCATTCATCGGTTATTTTGCAGGTTCCTTTGCATCAATTAGATTGAGCTCTGTGGCACACAGCTATGTCCTCTATGTCCTCTGGCTCACAGTCATCAGTGGCATGGGACAGGAGAGCACAGAAGATGGCCCCAATGTAGCATTTCAACATTGGACCATACCACTTTAACTAGAGTGGCCACATCTTCACATTCAGCTTTTTCAGGAACTTCATTATTTGTGAGCCATCATATGTGACTAGATCACTACACAATCAATTGTGATAGTGCTTAATTTTACAATGATCCCACCATCAATGGGCTGTATCTTTGATGTTGTATTCTTAGGTTGGAACAAAGTGCATGGATTTGCCCATCCCAAGATTTCGCTCAGTTTCGGAGGGCAATGAGGGGCACTATGTAGGAGAAACAGGGCTCAATGTGAAATTTCTTTTGCCTCAGGTGTGCTCTTACTAAAGGGACAAAACTTTGTAGGGAACCAGTGATTGAAGATTTCTGCCATCATCCATGCATTGCAGCTACCATCATAGAGGAAGGGCAGGAGGCCATGGATACATGGTGAAAGCATTGTGGCTTTTCAAACTTGCTGATGCACAAGGGTTGCACTATGTGGGAACCTGTGGCATTAATGCAGAAAAGTAAAAGTTATTCTATCTTTATGTATCTTGAACGCCTTAGATGTATTTTCTTCTCTCTTGCTTGTAAGCATGTTGTCAGGGTGGCACCTACAGAACCAGCCAGTCTCGTTGGCTTTTGTGGATCTGTCCTGCTAGGTATCCTCCCTTAGCAAGAATGTCTTTCAGTTCAGGTACGAACTCAGCAGCTGCAATGCCATCACAAGATCTCTGCTGTTCTGTGATGCACACTTTTGGATCCTATGATGGCGCTGGTATCACCACAACCAGCCTGAAGATGAACTAAATTTTGTGTCTGGGCCATGAATCTCCTTTGCAAACTGTACAGCTTTTTTCTTTAACTATGCACCTGGACATAGACACTTCATCTGCCCACTGCTGAGAAAACCAGAGCTGTGTTACTGGGTCAGTTTCACTCTCGCCAAGCCACCAAAGTTTTTCCTGACAAGTCTGCTCATCCAAGCACATTCATCAGCAAGCTCCCTCAGTGAGGCTTCTTGTTTTTCCATGTGCATATGGTCCATTTCGAGAATCCAGTTTCTAAAGACAGTTTGAGAGGCTCTCCTCCTTCAGCCAGTCCAGTGTGGCAAGCTTGTGTCAACAGCATATTCAGAATGCTTCATCTCAGTGAACAAATAGTGAGTAAGCAATGAGAGAGCATTACCTGAAAGCAATGGGTGGAACTGTATTTATTAGTTAAAATACCTGTACCTGTAAGTTAATTAAATTGCCAATTGTGTTAATTTACTACAACTGTAATAGGTGACAAGAGGTAGAACACTGCCAGATTGAAATTGACAAATGACAGGCACAGGAGCTCACTGACGATCAACTGTTGTCAATTTCAGTCTGTCAGTCAGCAGCCAAGAAACCCATTCGATATATGTGGGAGTTCGTTATAGCAGGGGTTCACTATGACGAGGACCACTGTACAGCGCTAATATGAAATACCAGCTGAATTGTGTCCAAATACTGTGTTTTTCAAAGTTCTCCACAGGTGTCCACTGATTTAGTTACAGGCAATATTATGATAGAGCCTTTAGGGTTCTTTTCAGTACAGTACAAGCCATTTAAATGGGACACGCTAAGTAGGATGACTGCTTAAGTGAGATGCCTGCTCAGTTATCAGTTTTACTGTATGCAATTTCGTTAATCAAACGTCACTTAGCTGGTACTATCCTGATGGCGAAGCCGGTTTAAAGAGACGATTGACAGCCAATTTGTTGCTGTTTTGCCAACTACTGTGACCTTCACAATCACTCAGTAATTGGCTTTAAGCAGCTGCCAATCATTTCTACAGCTGTTAAAAGAAACCTGCTTTAGAAACCTTTGTCTGTTGCTGTTTTTGAAACTGACCTGAGAAGGTGAGAAACTCAAGATGTCCCACCCGAGGAATGAGCTCACCTTAGCAGAAGGTGTTAGTGATAGAGGCTTTGAAAACCCTACTGCCTCTTTGTCTTCTGTTGCAGCAGATTTCAAAATCTCTAAAAGTGAGGCTGGGAGAATTATCAAAAACAGGGAAGTGATCCTGTCAGAGTGAAGAGCTAATTCTAACCCCAACAGAAAGAGAAAGAGGGAGGGCAAGGACAGTGAGGTCAAGATGCCCTCCTTCTTGGGTTCTCTCAGGCAGTTGACAAAGGCATGAGAGTCTCTGGTCCCCTGCTGAAGACCAAATGTACTGAGTTGGCAGAGCAAATGGCAAAGGACAATTATGAATTTTTCCAGTCGACAAAACAGAACAAAAGCACCAAACACTTTTTTGTCACACGCAGTAAAAAAAAAATAGACAAAATCACTAAAACATTAAAGCACTAAATAAATCTACAGTAACTACACACAGCCTAATACCCCAACCTGTTTTGCAGAAAATAATGCAAAACAGCAACTTTGTTTTGAGGAGATGCTCACTTAAGTGGGACGAACCTCAATCCACCAGCCCGTCCCATTTAAGTGGCTTCCACTGTATAACATTTATTTACAGAGACCCACTAAAGCTACCGAGGATCCTCACTCATGACACAGCACCAACTCAAATGTCCTCATGCCAAAGGCATCATGCCTAATAATGCACTGGAGGCAGGGCATGCATGAATTCTTCAGAAATGCTTGCCCTGTTGTGGGTTATTTCTTACTTGTTTATGGTTGAGCTTGTTCTATCCTTCTGAGATTTACAGTTTAACAAGTCCAGATGTTAACTGTAAAATGCTTTCCCACCAGTTAAACTGTGAGGTTAAGCAACTGCAGCTACCATTCCAAAAGGGAATTAAAACAGTCACCAGTTTTTAAATGTTAAATGTTAAAGCATTCTAACATTCAAATGACAGCACAGTAAATTATAAACAGAAGATCTTTAGTGATGTGGCCTCCCACCACTGCTGTTCCATTTCCATTCTTTCTAGCCAGACAAAAGGTGGATATTTAAACTTTGACAGTCTGAATGAAACAAACTGTAAAAAAATAAAAATGAGCCCTGGCCTGTGACATACCCTATGTCCTTTGAGGATTATGGCATCAGCAGCAAGGCGAGGCTGTCTCCGGCTGACATCCTGATGCCTGCCTCTGGGAAGGTTTACAACAACATTCCTGCCCCCCCACACACACATGTTCACCAGCCCTTCTTAACAGCGTAGTGCTCTCAGTCCAGTGAGAAACAGGGAGGTTTTGTAGAATGATGCCTGCTGCCTGAAGGAATTACAGTGACACTCACCCACACAAATTCACCAGCCCTTCTCAGCAATAGAGGCAGCAATCAGCAGAGAAATGGTAGCGGGACCTGCTAGGCTGAAAGGAGGTACTCTTGTTCTTGTAGCTTGGTGGCGAGATGAAAAAAAGGCAGACGGAAATACACAGACAGCAATGTTAGCTGTTGGAAATGAGAGCAGTTGCTGAGAAAGGAGGCTTGTTTCTTGCTGTGACTGGAAGAGGGGGAGTAAAGAGCCACCAACTACGGCACTTGTGGCTCAGTGAGTGGGGTGAAAAAAGTCCAAAGAGGAAAAGAGAAAAAACTCGGCTTTGGGAAACAAGACCAGTTGCTGGGAAGAAGATCTGTTCCTTGTGAATAGCTACCAACTGTGGCTGCACCAGCCAGACTTGCTCCCAACCCTACCGAGGCAAAGGCTCAGGAAACAATCACCAGGTATTGGGGGTCGACACTGGGGATTGGGCACCCCAGTGTCCTATATTGTCTCATGGCACTAGGTGAGGACCCTGTTGTCACAGGTATGTGAGGTGGGACATGGATGTTGTTAGGGTTGAAGGATGAGGAGTAGGCTTAGTAATTATGCCATTCAGTTGGCTGCTGGGCAACATATTGTAGATGAAAGGTGCAGCTGCACTCTGATAGGTGCGGCTACCTCCTTTGAACTACACAAAGTTTATGCCCATCAACCAGTCTGACAAATGTCACCATCAGCCTTCTTCTCATTGGAATGTCACTGGCAAGCCTCCTGCAGCCTGAGATTGGATGTTACAATGACACACCTCAGACTCTTCTGAGTAGGGACAACATGTTTGCTTTCCACCTGCACACAAGCAAACATAAAAAGGAGCAAGTATTTTAGGGAAGTGGAGCAACACAATACTAGATAAGATTTAAAACTGATAAGGGAACAAAGGCATACTGGAAGAGGCTAGTGAGGCTGAGAACAGGAAAGGAAAACAAAAGAACAAAGTATTTAATGGTACAAAGGAAAACAGGAATTTGCAAGGCCAGGTTAAGGTTATCAGAGACCCTAGGCTCAAGAAAAATCTGGGCCCCCAAAACAGGGTGATGCCACTTAGAACCCAATTCACAATGGTTGTCAGCCCTGCCATACTAGCAGAGGGCTGTGAAAGCTGTGGAGTGCCCCTTCACACAGTATGTGCATCTGTGGGCACCCATGGCATCCATGTAATTGGTTCTGTGCCCTGTCTGCACCTGATCTCCAGACATGTGTAGAGCTCCAGTACATGGACAGGTGGGGCAGCATGGACCAGGTGGTGGGCACAGGCCCATTAATGGACAAAATCTGTGGTGCGTAGGGCCAGTGGAGGGTGGAGGCTTTCTTGCCTTACAAACAGCATTAGTGAATGTGCACTCCCCATGTACTGCCATTGTAGCATCCTTGGGGCCCAATTTTCCCCCTCTCCACCAGCCTTCATAGTCTTCATGGTGGGCTGGGGCCATACCAGCACAGGTTATGCCAGAAGTACATGGTGCACAGTTCTGGTGGGGATATCACAGTCCCTCGGAGGACTGCTGTACCCTGCTGTCTCCTGCTCCATGTGGAGTCAGGGATCCACCAACTCCACATATCCCCATGTAACCCCAGGGCACACTATCCTAGGGCTACTACCCTCTGTCTGCCCTAACTGTAACAGGGTGAGGGGCCCAGATCCATTGACGGGTGTCTCCACCCAGAGGTCGGGGTTAGAACAGTCGAGGTTGACTCGGTCACAGCCCTCTGGGTTGCTGCAACCCCTTCTTCCCACTAGTGGCCCACACAAGTCAGTTACGGTGTCCTTACCATATACACTTACCCCTGGCTCAACCACTCAGCTCCCTCTGGGGACCCCTGAAAAGTAAGGTGCAGTTACGTAAATATTCACTGTGCAGTATTTTACCAGTTATTACACAAACTAGCCAGTGTACTTTTGCAGAACAAGCAATCTGGTTTATTTAAGGGAGATAACAAGGACCGGGGGATCTAGGGTGATTGGCTTACCACTACAATATATGAGTATCTACCTAGGGCTCTGTGCACAGGCCTAACTCTATAAGTTACTGTCCACGGACACCAAGCCCTAAAGGCTAGTTCCTTGATGCAGCTGGTTGGGGCCCTGACACAAATGAGCATTTAATTCCAACGAAGATTAGGTGGAGCTAGCAGGCTCAGTAGTGTAGTCAGCAAAGTAACCAGAAGATCTTGCCTTTGCTAGGAACATTTAATAGGAGCTACCCTGATTCAGTACTCACGACCCCAGAAGGAAAAGCGCCTCACACCACTCGAGGGCTGAGCCTGAACTTCAGACACTTCTCCACACATTTATATGAAAAGCAACAGAGGGGTACCATACCAGGCAGCTGCTCCTAGGGCCCGACCGAACTCACGGCTAATCAGGAGACAACGCAGCTTCACTTTTTCCTAACAGACCGAGCGCATTCAGCAGATTCTCCAGTCCTCTACAGGGTGAGTCCGTAGGTAGCTGCACTCCTGCACAGCCTCCTCTGACCGCCACGCACGGATTTAGCCCAAACGCCGTGACCAAGCCGCCCAAATCTGGCCTTCCACACACGCAAGCCTCTGAAAAATCAATGGCACAGGAGCCCAGAGCTCCTTCCTTGCTCACAGCCACAACGTCTCTGACCCTCGGCAGTTAGGGCAAAATCACCACTGGTGCCACCATCCCATAGGTGGGATGCAGATGCCAGTCATTTAATGCTCCCTATTGGTGCAAATAAGGCACCATTCTTCAGACTTTACTTCCCAGGATTACTAGCTGTGTCTCATTGGTCAGCGGCTCCCACATGAGTACTGATCCTGGTTGGTCAGAAAGATCTCATTTAATGTTCCCCGATTACCACTGGCCCAGTGCAGTAGTCCAGGTCCAAATGGAGGGCCAAGCGCACACAGTCTCAGCTGCAGAAGAAGCAGGTTAGACAAACTGTAATTCTACCAACACTCTAACTAATTATGGCCAAACAGTTACATCATTCAAAAGGGCTCCCTCTGCGACATATAGCGACTGCCAAAGGGGAGCGATTTCACTGCAGCTCAGGCGGGATTCGAACAGAGAAACACCAGTCCTCCCCATACCAACCTTGCTGGAGCCTGCAGCAAGCAGCTCTTAAGAGACAGTACTGAGGCTTTGAAGCACTCACAACACCCACATTTAGGCTGACATTGCACCGACACCAGTTGAGCCAGGAGCATATAGACAAGCTCAGGGAAGGCTTTCAGGAACCCCCATGTGTGAGGGTTACACCTTCCTGGTCTGGAAAGAACTTGGCGTCCGCGCCAAGTAGTTACCTTTAAATCTCTTTAAGGTAAAACAGTTTAGATTGACAGCACATTAGACCTTTTGTTACATACATTGGCACTGTATTCACAGTTTACTATTGTTTATGCAATATTGCACATAGACAACCTTTTCTTTTTAAATCAGATCATTACTTCCTGTCCATGACACCTGGAAAGGGGGGCCCTTCTTTATCAGCTACTATGGGCTAACTGGGGCAGGGCACCACACTCAGAGGGCAATATGAACAGTTGTGCATCATCCCCAAAACTAACTTGGGCAATGAACTTGGAGATACATAGATCCCCTTATGGACTACATTTAATGGCAGGTCCACAGGCTGACCCAGAGACTCATAACTTAACCTTATTACAGGCCGTACTTCTGGCTAGTGCACCTAAGGGTCTCAGTAAATCTGCACTGGGCCCTGGCCCATTTCTGCCTCATCTAGATTAGTAGAGGGAACCTCCCCATGAGAAGGGGACCCCATGCCCATAGTACTTTCGGGACATGACCCTCATATCAGGACCCACATCATTTAGTTCAGTCAAGGGCACTTCTGACACTACTGGGATGCTATCAGGGCACTCAAAGTATTCTTCTTGCTCAGGCGGATCCCAAACAGATACCCCACATCACTTTCCTCTTCTTAAAAGTCAGACAGTCTAGCCAGCCTGAATAATTCAGCCAGACTCATAGACCCTACTTCGTCAGCTTTGAGGCCACTCACTTCATCCTCGGGAGTATGGGCTCCAAAGACAAAGCTGGGGCTCAGACAGTCCATAAATCCCGACTTCATCCCCAGAGTGAGCTAGGGGTTGCCTTTAAAGAGTTGACTCAGTTCATAAGAGGGTAATACTCCACATCATGTTCACTGTCCTCAGCCATAGATGGGATCAATTTCAGCAGGGGAAGAGGGGAAGGCCCCGGGTTTAAGTTCTGAGGAGTCAACCCTCTGAATCTCTTTTGGCAGCAGCTCTAGTTATAGGCCCAGAGGGAGTGGCATTAAGAGGCGCAGTCTCTATCAAAAATCTGTCCAATTGGCAGCAGGTGATTTCGTGTAAAGTTTTGACATCTTTTGAATTGTTTTCTGGCCTTACTTTGTACACAGGCAGATCATCTAGTTTGCCCACTACAATGTGAGGGAGATGGTGCCATCGGTCAGCAATCTTGTGTTTGCCATGCAGTCCCAGATTTCTTAGCACACCGATCTGCCTCCTGGAGTTCCTGTGCCTTCACCTTTTATCATACCTTTCTTTGTTGGCCAGGTTCCTTTTGGCAGCCATGGTTTGAGTCAGTTGGAACGCATGATTTAGCTGAGCCTTTAACTTTGCATATTGTAAATAATCATCAGCTCGAACCCCATCAGGAGAGACCCTAAACACACATCCACAGGCAATCGAGCTTCTCTTCCAAACATCAGGTGGTGGGGGAGAACCCAGTGGCATCACTTTAGTGTAGTTGTAGGCATGTACCAGGGTGCTAATTTGCTGGCTCCATCTAGGCTTGTCTTTTGGGTGGAGGTGCCTAGCATGTCTAGCAAGGTGTGGTTGAAATGTTCAGGCTGGGGTCCTCTCTTGGGGTGGTAAGGTGGTTCTGGACTTTTGCACCCCTCACAAGGATAGCAGCTTTCTAATCAGTCAGCTCTCAAAATCTCCCTTGATCAGAATGGATTCGCTGGGGGGCCCATAATGAACAAAGAAATTTTCAACAAGGACTTAGCCACCGTGGTTGCCTTCTGATCTTTGGTGGGGAAAGCCTGGGCATATCGAGTGAAATAATCAGTGACCACCAATATGTTGCTGATATTTTCAGATCAGGTTCTAAGCTCAGGAAATCAATGCAGACTAACTCCATAGGGGGCTTGGTAGTGATATTGACCATGGGCAGCTCTCTGAGGTAGGGCTTTCTTCTGCAAACAGCGCCACAGGTCTTGACATACTGCTCTACGCCTGCACTCATTTTGGGCCAGTAGAATCGGGTCCGCACTAGGTGCAAGAGTTCGACTATGCCAAGGTGCCGCATGTGGTCATGCAGGGACCTCAACACCAGTTCTCTAAAAGCGTGGGCAACACCAGTTGTTGTTTGTCTATTCGCTCCTCTTTGTCTACGGTCTCCCTATATAACAGTCTATTGTTCAGCTTCAATTTTGGGTCCTCTTGTATAACAGGGCAGTTCTCAATTCAACAGACCGCAGTTGGGACACATCTCCCTTTGCAGCGCCTCAAGACAGGTTGTATCATAGGATCTCGAGACTGAGCCAGCTGGAGGTTATCATTATTGAACTGAGGCAGCATACTAGTGTCTAAAGCAGAGAAGTGGCAATAACAGCAGGCACACAGTTCTCAGACAGACCCAAGCAATCCACCAGGCAGTCCACAGTATTAGGAGTCACCTGTTCCTCTTTGTTGAATTTCTGGCAAAGTGCTCTAATGTCGGGTTCAGACAACCTGACCCAATCAGCTTGGGACACAAGCCTCTGGAAGAGAGCATCAGCATCTATATGGTTGAGGCGTGCTTGTAGTTGTAGATGGACAATGCAGAGAGCCACCTGTGACCAGTGGCATCCAGCTTGGCTGTGGTCTGAACATATGTCAAGGATTATCACTTGTTACCAGTATCTTAGCCCCATACAAATAGTCATGGAATTGATCAACAATGGCCCACTTTAGAGCCAAGAACTCTACTTTGTGCACTGGATAATTTTTTCAGAAGGAGTCAAACTCGCGGCTGGCAAAAGCTACAGGTCTCAGACCATTCAAGTGCTCTTGGTACAATATGGCTCCCAATCTTGCAGGCTGGCATCAGTATGAAGAACATAGGGTTTAGCTGGGTCAGCATAGGCCAGCACTGGGGCATGAGTAAGTTGATATATAATGTCATAGAAAGCTTCCTCACAGTCAGCAGTCCAGTGAGTACCAAACACATCATTGGGGCGAAATAAGTCTTTTCAGTCCCAGATTGTGCAGTCTTCTAATATTTCTTATGGGTCGGGGGTACCCTTGAGTGAGATTTAGCAAGGGCGAATCACCCGAGAGTAGTCTTTGATAAATCATCGGTAGTACCCACAGAACCCAGAAACCTGCTGTGGCTCCTTCCAACTTTCTGGGTTGGGGCCAAGTGGTTAAAGCCTCCACTTTGCTGGGGTCAGTCTCTATTCCTTCAGTGGATACTATGTGGCCTACATACTTCACAGAAGTTTGAAAGAATTGACACTTGTCTATAGATAACTTAAGACCAAAATCCTCCAGCCGGTCCAGGACCTTGAACAATCAACGCTCATGTTCTTCCAACGAGCTGCCAAACACTATGACATCGTCTAAATAAACCAAACACTCCAGCAAGTTCATGTCCCCACAGCACATTCCATCAGGCGCTGAAAGGTAGCTGGGGCACCTGAAATCCCTTTGAGGCATCCGGATAAACTCATAGAAACCTAGAGGACAAATGAACGCAGTCTTCTCGGTCCTCTGGAGCCATTGGGATCTGATAGTACCCACTGTGAAGATCTAACACAGAGAACCACTACTGCTGTTTAGACAGTCCAGGGCATCCTGTATGTGTGGCATGGTATACTGGTCGGGGATGGTCCGCGGTTCAGGGTACGGTAACCCACACATCTGAACAGCCCCATTCTTTTTCTCACTACAACAATGGGGAAGCATAAGGGCTCCTGGATTCCTGTATCACACCAGCTGCAAGCATCTCTTGCAGATGCTGTCTCACATCATCTATGTCAGTAGGGCCAGGCGCCGAGACCTCTCTCGAAAGGCCGTTCATCATGCAGTCGAATGTGTGTTCAGCCCTGCACAAATCCCACATCCCATTCTTTCAGGAAAAGACCTGATCTCTTTGGGCAAGCTTTTACTGACCCTTGCTTTCCATTCAGCAGGCAACGGGAGTCACCGAAATCAAACAAGTCTGGCATGACTCTGTCATCCTTCCCCAACCCTTGCTATTGGGGAGCACTGCAGTGTCTGCACAATGCACTCTAGCCAGGGTGCAGCCTCTATTTACTCAAATCTCTTTATCAGACACACTATGAACTTGAACCATCACTCTCCTGGCATAAGCATGGGCTGTAGCAGGCAAGATTCTGGCTTTGTCCAGCAGTCCCCAGGCAACTTTCCTTCCCAGGTGCATCCAGCATCAATAGTTTATTCTTGACATCCTTTTTAGCCGGACCTCCCTTGCCAAACACACTGGGCATTTGGGGCTAATAGCAATGGCTCCAGATCCTTCCTCCAAACAACACCCACTGGGTCTTCGGCTCCTCCTGACTAGCTTTTCTCTGAGTCTTATAGGCCTTCTGGATCAAAGCGGTATCCTAAGAGCTAGCCCAGTCCTGGACACCTGCTTTTCAGAACACAACTGTGCTAGTTGACCAAACATGTGAGCATTGGTCCCAATCAACAAGGGTACCCCATCATACAGTATAGTGGGGGCAGACTAAAGCCAAGGTTTCCACCTGTTCATCCACAGCAGCCACAGAAGTAGGAAATGACAACCAGATCCAGATATACCCCAAATATGGATAAGTTTTGTCACTAAGCCCCATACATGTAGACCATCCAAGGGTTGTAGTGGCACCCTCAGGTAGATATGTCTGATACCAGTCCTGAAACATAATGGTCACCTGAGAGCCACTATCCAATACGGCTTGGTGGGAATCCCATTTACTTGCACCAGGGCCTCCATCGAGGTCCGACCACATCAGACCATTCAAGGGGCACAGTGTTGACAATTTGGCGGCATTGGCCTGGGTCACAAAGCCCTTCCTAGGGGGTCTGACATGGGCCCTGTGATGCCAGGTGATCAGTCTGCTGTTGACCTTCCTTAAATTCTCCGCAACTGGCAATCAGTCTGAAAGTGTCCATCCTTCCCACAATGGTAACAGAACTTGGAGTCCCGAGGGTCTCTATTGGGAGGGAATACTTCATCTGCTGGGGGCCATCTGGGGTGAGGGACTCCCTGGTCTAGGCATTTGTTTCTAGATAACTCTGGTTCCCCAAACCTAACAGGGTGGGTAGTGGTTCACTTCAAGTCCCTCACCAGTTCTCGTAAATTTCTGATCTCGCCCTCAACTCACTTTCTACTTGGGGATCAGAGGAAATGGCATGCACCCCCACCCTCCCTGTAACTCTGGGGATACAGCAGGCCCCAAAGGGTGGGTCTCATCGAGTTCGCTGGACTCAGGGGTTTGGCTCAGATTCACAGCCCCCACATAGGGTTCCCACCCTCCTCATCAGTCTCTACTTCTCTAATCTCCCTCATCAATTGACAGTATTCAGGTGGGGCAGCTAGCCGATCATGTAACTTAAGCTTTAACAGTATCACACTGGAAAATCTAGCAGACTTTAGAACATGTTCCAACCTGACCTGGTTCAAGGTTGGGGCAGTGATCCCCCTTTGGTAGGCCTTCGGAAAGCCCTTTCCACCCTAGTAACAAAGGTGGAAAACTTTTCATTCCTCCACTGCTTAGCAGACTTGAATTTCCATAACAAGTCTTCCCAGTTTCTATGCTTCCAAAACACTCTCTATAGCAGAAAGATACTGCTGCGGTAGCTTCCAGGCTAGTGGCCTGCAAAACTGAATGGCTTCTAAAGCTGGACCCTGCAGGCTCTCCATCAGTCTGTTTTGTTTCTCCCTCAGAGCATTGCCACTCCTGGACTAACTGCTGCAAATGCCCACTTCTAGCTCTGGGCAGGCAACAACATGCAGAAAGAAATTAATAAAGTAGCTGTAGCAGAGCTAATGTCTCCATGAAACTGGCTACTGGAGCTAGGAAATGGGGATCATTGTTTTGGGAGCTCCAGCAAGGTTAGCTGCTGCTACTTTTGAAGACAGAAATCTTGATTTTAGAGCAGAAAGCAGCTGACTAAAAAGCTACAGTTTTTCTTACTAATTTAACTCTTCTACCTCAGCAGAAGTCAGTGCTTGTTGGGATTAAGCAAACAGATACATTATTAGAAGTAGAGGGGTCTCATTTAGGGTTAAAAAGAAAGTCAGTGTGTGTTTCTGTGTTGGGAAAGGGTACTGTATCAACTTAGTTTGCTAAATCAGTAGGAGGGAGATCAGTTAATTGGGGTGTGGCTTAGGCAGTAGAAAAGCAGGTGACTCTAATTACAACTTCCTGCTGCTAGCTTTTGGAAGACAGAAATCTTGCTTTTAGAGCAGAAAGCAGCTGACTAAAAAGCTACAGTTTTTCTTACTAATTTAACACTTCTATCTCGGCAGGAGTCATTGCCTGTTGGGATTAAGCAAACATATACTTTATTAGAAGTAGAGGGGTCTCATTTATTATTTATTTATTACATTTGGTGACTGGTTAGCACTGAGCCCGGAGGTCCCTTTTTCAGGTGCGATCCGGGAGTTACATAAGACAAGAGGTACAGTACAGCTTTGGTGCAGGTTACAGGTGTCACAATAATGCAGCTAAGATATCAGAGCAGAAGATCAGCAGTACAAAAGGGGTGAGTAGGTTGTACAGCAGTAATAACATTGAGTGATTAGTTAGCAGATCGACATATTGCTAGGTCAGAGTTGATGGATAGGAGCCGGGTTACTCATTTATCTCAGGGTACATGCCAGGAGCCAGTGCAGCAGCAGGCACTGGTGACTGCAAGGTGGGCCTTAAGTCTAGTGTGGAAGTTTTTGATTGTAGGGGCTTCCTGCACTGAGGGAGCTGGTTTCACAATGTGGGAGCGGTGAGGGCAAATGACATACTGCCTACTTTGGTTCTGATCCTGGGGACATCTAGGAGAGTTCGGCCAGATGTGCAGAGGTGTCGGTGACTGGCCTTAAGAGCGACGAGGCCAGTGTGGCTGGGGGGTTGGGCTGACTAACTTGTACACTAGGCAGAGTAGGAGGTACTGGAGGCATGCATTCCAGTGAGGGCCAGTTTAGGAATGATAGGAGTCACAGTGGTGGCCCCTGGGGTTGGCCTGGGATGCGAAGTGAGCCACCTTGTTGTACAGCACCTGAAATCTGTGCTTCTCTAGCTTTCTCAGCCATTGCACAACTGGGGGTGCATATGTGATTTTTGGAAGGAGGGCGCTGGTGGCAATTGAGATTCTAGCTTCAGGTACGAGCTGGTCTTTCAGTCAGTATAGTAGCCTAGTTTCCCATGTAAGACTTTGGTGACTGAGTCCATGTGGTTCTTCAGGGTGAGACCCTGGTCCAGGGTTAGGCCAAGGTATTTCAGAGAGGGCACTACTTCTAGGCTGTTACCAGACACAGTGGTGAGTTGAAGGTGCTGTGTTCTGTCCTGATCAAGGGATCTAGGCCAAATAGCATTGCTTTAGTTTTGATGTGTTGAGGACCATTCTGTTCTCAGTGAACCAGTGTTCCAGTGCCTGGAGGTCACCTTGGAGTTCGTGGCTAAGGCCTCCCAGATTGGCAGTGGATCAGTAGATGACGGCATCATCTGCGACTGACAACAGAGCTCCCACCACATTGGTTCGGTAATTCATTAGTGAACAGGAAGAAGAGGAGGGGCTGAGTATCGACCCTTGGGGTACCCTCTTTAGTGGGAGTGGCCCAGAGATGGCATCCTCCCACTTTACCCTCTGCATGCGGTCGGTCAAGTAACTCTCAAACCACTTTAGTGTGTGGCTGTCAAGGCCTATGTTGCTCAGCTTAGTAAGAGATTGTGGTGGATCAGATCAAAGGCCTTGAAAGGTCAATGAAGACCGCACCAGTAGGGTGCCCTGTCCATGTCTTGGAGTATGTCTGTTACAAATTTGGTCAGTGCTGTGTCTGTCCCATGTCCAGTTCTGAAGCAGTGTTGGGGGAGCCAGGATTTTATGGCCCCTCAAGTAGTCATGATGTTGCCCATAGATCAGCTTTTCCTAGATTTTTGACAGGATGCAGAGTAGGAGATTGGTCTATAGTTGCCAATAGACTCCTGGCAGCTGCCCTTGTGGATTGGGACCAACTGGGCCTGTTTCCACTGTGTGGAGACGACCTCTCTGGTTGATGAGCCATGATAGGGTTCTCAAGGCCAGGGCCAGGGCCCTGTCCTTTAGCATCTTGGGTGAATCCTATCAGGTCCCCCTGAGCCAGGGATATTTAGGGTTTTAAGTTTTGATAGAACCTCCTTTGGCTTGACTAGTCATAGATGAAAGGCTGGGCGATCGAGGTCTGGGGAACCCTTGTGTTTGGGCCAGTGATGAGGGGGTAGGCCAGCCTTGTACAAGTCTAGGTTAGTAAAGTGCTTGTTTAAGGAGGTGGCCATTAAAAGGTCATCTTGAGTTAATTGTCCATTGACCTCAATGGGGCCTGTTTTGGCTTGCTGTTCCCTTACCAGTTTGTTGATGTAAGCACAGAAAGTCTGGGGTTCCTAGCTTATTTTTCTGAAGGCACATGATGTACTCTTTTTTAGCCTTTTATGGCCAATTTGCATTGATTCCTGAGGGTTTTGTATGTCACGAGGTCGCCCTGTAGGAAGGAGTGCTTGAATCTTAGCTAAGCCTTGTCGTGACCTTCATAAGGGCCTTTAGAGGAGGGGTAATCCATTTGTAGCAGCTGCCCTTAGCACAAAGTTTTTCATCAGGGCAAGGAGGTTAGCTGCTGTATTAAGCGCCTCTGGAAGAAGGCCATGGCCTCATCCAGGGTAGGGAGTCACTTGATCGGGCTCTAGTCTGTATTGCTTAGGTGATCAGAGAATTGTTTGGTGTGTATCAGGTGTAATCCTACACAGCCTGAATCACGAGGTGCACTTGGGCAACTTATTTTTCCAGATGCAGAAGATAGGCGTGATTGCTCAGTGCATCGGCCATGATTCCAGCAGACTGGATATCGAGTGTAGAGTGATTACCTGTTTTGCAGTTCAGTCTGGTGGGTTTGGAGATTACCTGTACAAGGTTTGCATCCTGTATCAGGCCCGAGAGGACTGGGTGGAGTCCTGGGCCCAGTTCAGGTTAAAGTCACCCAATATGAGGTGTTCAATGGTGATGTGTTTAATCATGTCCTGAAGGAATGCCTCCAGGGATTGAGGGGCATTCTTGGGTGGGTTGTATACACATCCTATGGTAAGGTGCTTACAGTAACTCAGGGTACGCGTGACAAGATTGACTCGCTGTCAGATCTGGTGTTGTGTGGCAGGATGACCTCTGCTGAACTCAGGATATCTTTATATATGAGTACCCTCCCTCTTTTGTCGGTCTTATCTTTCCGTAGGAGTGGTACCCAGGGCAATGACCTCATGTGGGAGGATGTGAGGTTTCAGCCAGGTCTCTGACAGAGCCAGGACATCTGAGTTGAAAAGATCCAGTCAGGCTTGTACTTTCTGCATCTTTGGTCGGAGACTGCACATGTTCATATGCATGATCCGCAGACCCTTTGAGGACAACCACTGAGAGTTCTGAGGGAGGCTACCAGGAGATTGCCAGTTGTGGGACTAGGATTCGGTTGGATATCTCCTGCCAGGAGCAGGAGGACTCCAAAGAGACAAAGTGAGGTAGGGTTGAGCAGTGAGTATAGTCCTCTGTGCACACCCTTCTTACATAGTGGTCAATTGAGTACCAGGCACCTTTCTTAGTGAGTACCGAGGCTCCAGTGGGGAATGGAAACTGCTTGGTAGGGGTGTGTTCATAGGGTAAGGGAGGGTGATGGGCTGCTGAGGATTGTGTTGGTTTGGGTCACCTGCACTAATAAGCACGCCCACCCAGAGGAGTGACAGGATGTACATGGTGGACAGGAGTAGTCCTTTTGGGTAGCCTCCATAGGCTGGATTAGCCCCGGAGCAAGATGGATCAAAATTAATGAACCTGGCTTGTTAGTTATTCACCTTGTCTCCCTATTGGGTATTCACTTTTCTGTACCTATTGGGTATTTTTCATGCATGGCAGCAGTACCAAGGTTAAATTATGTGAAACTAGCATCAGGACTTCTACTTCCTCATTAAGTCAAAGAGGTGAGCATGCAATACTATTGGCAAACAGATACAAGCAGTTTCAGAAAAGTAGTTTATTTTAACTAGAAGCTGGTACTACTTCTCTCATTAAATCAAAGCAGGTCTTGTATACCATAGGATAGGGATAATTTAGCTCATGATACTATGTACTACCTACATTTAGGGTTAAAAAAGAAAGTTAGTGTGTCTGTGTTGGGAAGGATACTGTATCAATTTTTTTTTTTTAGTTTAATCAGGAGTAGCAGCACACTAAGCGAAAGTTTTTTTAAGGTGCGACCTGGAGCACAGGGAAGGTAAGTGTCTTGCTCAGGTCACACAGCACGCAAGTGGAAGCTGTGGGATTCAAACCCAGGTCTGGTCTGCTAGATGTCACCAGATTTGCAGCTCAGAGCCTTAAATCACTGTGTTATACTAAACTTAGTTTGCTAAATCAGTAGGAGGTGAGAGAAGTTAATTGGGGTGTGGCTTAGGCAGTAGAAAAGCAGGTGACTCAATTACAACTTCCTGCTGCTAGCTTTTGGAAGACAGAAATCTTGCTTTTAGAGCAGAAAGCAGCTGACTAAAAAGCTACAGTTTTTCTTACTAATTTAACACTTCTATCTCAGTAGGAGTCAGTGCCTGTTGGAATTAAGCAAACAGATACTTTATTATAAGTAGAGGGGGTCGCTGGTCCAGTGATGCTGAGGGTGAGGGGCTGATGCCACACCTGGCACTATGCTGGTGACCCGGTTCAGGAACGAGCCCGGGCACCGGGGTCAGCCGAGGAGGAAAAGGATGGAGCACCCAATGGCTGCCTCCTCTCTGGAGGGGTTCTCTGCAGGCTCCCGCCACAATACCACCATCTGGGGAGCCCAGTGGTAGGTGTGGTACGTCGGAGTAGCAGCAAGGGTTGGGTGGATGCCAGCAGGAGGTGGAGTGGGAGCCATGTCTCAGCATGCCTCCTAGCTCATTGGCCCCATTGCACGCGATGTCTAGAAGAGCTCACCAGAAAAGAAGGAAATGGAGCCTGTCACCCTAGGTGATGACCTCTGAAGCTGGACCTCATCACCGCACTCACTGGGGCAGACTCAATGTAGACCACTCACTGAACCGCTGTGTGGGGGAAGGCTTGGGTGACCTTCCCCGCCGCCCAGGGGTATACCGGTTACCTGAGGGCTCTGAGTGAAATGGATACTCTAGGTGCAGACTCCTGGGGCACCATGGGGCGTAGGAAGGCTACTTGAGAGTCTGAAAGAGGAGGACGGTGCTGGTAGGAGGATAAAAAAAAAGTAGAGGGGTCTCATTTAGGGTTAAAAAAGAAAGTCAGTGTGTGTTTCTGTGCTGGGGAAGGGTGCTGTATCAACTTAGTTTGCTAAATCAGTATGAGGGAAGAGAAGTTAATTGAGGGAGGCTCAGGGAGTAGAAAAGCAGGTGACTCCTAATTACAACTTCCTGCTGCTAGCTTTTGAAGACAGAAATCTTACTTTTACAGCAGAAAGCAGATGACTAAAAAGCTACAGTTTTTCTTACTAATTGCCCGCAT
This sequence comes from Neoceratodus forsteri, assembly GCA_016271365.2. Lineage (NCBI taxonomy): Eukaryota > Metazoa > Chordata > Ceratodontiformes > Ceratodontidae > Neoceratodus > Neoceratodus forsteri. Next base: position 327,738,755 of record CM028137.1, read on the forward strand.
CTCACCCCTCCACCCTCCCACCCTAAGCTAGTTCTACTTTTATAGCCACTGGATTTAACTGACAACAGGAACTTCCTGTTTGGCAGCAGGAAGGGAAGGATCATTGAGCAACATTAATTTTGTCAACCCTGAAGGGAAAAAGTAGGTCCCCCGCTTACTGGAGGTCTGTCTCTGAGCAAGGAAGAAGGAGACTACTGAAGAATACAGGAAGTTGCTGTCCCAGAACAGGAAGAGCAAGAGTTGTGAGGAGAGAGTAAGCATAAGAGCAACAGGAGAGGGACACAAAATAAGACATGATGGGACTGGTACAGTGCAATGGCTGTGGGGCAGCAGTGTTCTAGGAGACATTCTGAGGCTGTGATGCTGCCCTATTTTCAGGCAGCTCTCTGGTCTGAGGGAGGAGGCTGCCCACCTCCAGACTGATCTGGCTAGGACTGCGGAAACCTCCTTCCCACCCAGGGACCAGCAGGGCCACCACTGCTACCTCAGGGGTTGCCAAGAAAGAGGAGCAGTTGGACTAAGGTGAGCTCAGGGAGGGAGGGAGAAGGTGGTGGAACAGAGATGCATCCCTCCAGCTGTACCTCTCACAATTCAAACACTGTTCTGGCAGATAGTCATTCCTCTATGGCGGCACCTGTAGTGGAGACCAAGGAAGATGCTGGAAACCTCTACAAAGGAGACCCACAGGAGGGTGGCATGGGACCCCATGGGGAAGGAAACAACCCTGGTGGGGACCCAATCATTAGGGAGTAGAAGTGGGGAGGAAGGGGAGAGGGAGGTAAGCCTGCCTGGCACTATGGCTTGGACGGACAGGAAGCGAATCCTCAGGATCGTGAGCTGGATGTCATTGTCCACCTAGGGACAAATGACCTGTCTGGGGATGGGATCAGAGCAGTGCAATAGGAGTTTGTAGAGTTGGGGAGGGCTTTAGACAAGTATTGCATATGGTAACCTTCTCGGAGGTGCTGCCTGTCTATGGCAAGGGTGATGCTAGGTACTCCACAGCATGGAATTCAAAAGTTTGAAAACTGGTGTGGAGCTCTAGGTTTTGGCTCATTGGGGACTGGGGAGCCACCTGGAGGATACAGGTCTATACTTGCACGATGGTCTGCATCTGTCCGGGGGACCAGGATCCTAGGTGATAGGTTTAATGCTTTATTGGCAAGTATTTAAACTAGCCAAGAGGGGGCACTGAAAAGGAGCAAGGAAATCCAGCCTCCTCTCCCACAAAACATAGTAATTTGTGAGGTAAACACCAAGGTAGAGAAGTCATTAGCGCAGGCAGGGATAAATGCAAAAAGGGCAAAGGCAGTAAGGACAGGGATGGGGCAAAAAGCAGTAAGGATATCAAAATGGAGGGTGATGAGTACCAATGCCCATAGTCTGTGTAACAAGCTCCCTGAACTAGTGGCCTTGATGGAAGAGGGATGCCTGGACATTATGCAGTCACAGAAACATGGTACACAGAGAACCATGACTGGGATGTCAACATACCAGGATACAATTTTCAGGAGGGAGGGAGGGTAAAAGAGGAGGAGGAGTAACTCTCTATGTAAGGGAAGGGATCAAAGCAACAGAACTAAAGAGTAAACAGGGAGCAGATGAGAGACTCTGGGTCACCCAGGAGGCAGGAATGGAACCACAACCCGCATGGGGGTTGTATACAGACCCCTATCTCAGGGGAGAGAATGGACAAGGAAATGATAGAAGGCATCGTTAGAATGGCAGAAAAAGGAGATATTGTTGATGGGGGCCCTGAATATGCCGGATGTTAACTGAGCACCTTGCTCAGGCACATCCAAGTGCAGGGTCATTCTTGATGCCCTACAAGGGCATGACTCAGACAGCTAGTACTGGAACCCACACAGGAAGGAGCAATCTTAGATCTGGTACTCTCAAATGGGGACAGAGAAAGAATCTAGATTTAGAAGTGGGTAGCCATCTGGGAACAAGTGACCACCAAACAGTGTAGTTCACGATAAACACAGCTATAGAGTCAAGCCAACAAAAGCAAGAGCATTGACTTTAGGAGGGCTGACTTGGAAAATGAGAGAGTGCCTCAGAAAAGCACTAGCAAGCAGGCAAGAAGGAGAGGTGGAGGAACAATGGGAGTAATCCAAACAGCCATCACAGAGGCAACAAACTTTGTGTGAAGCAAATCAACAAAACACAACGAAGGAAAAAACGCTATGGTTCTTAAAAGAGGTGGCCGGAAGGTTAAGGAGAAAAGGATAGATTCAGGAAATACAAGGAAACACAGAAGGAGCAGAACAGAGAACTTTATCAGTTAAAGCAGAAAGAGGCAGGAAGGAAGTCAGAATAGCAAAGGCACAAACCAAGGAAAGGATAGCCAGCTCTGTTAAGAAGGGGATAAGACCTATTATAGGTACATTAGGGACTGAAGAAATACCAAGGAGGGATACTGAGACTTAATAAAGGGGAAGGAATGTGGGCAGAGGGTGACAGTGAAACAGCAGGGATACTGAATGAATATTTCTGCTCAGTATTCACAAAGGAAGAGGAGGGGAGGTACCCAAACCAAACAAGAGAAACACTCTGGATAAGGGGTCGATACCAACCATTCACAGAAGAAAGGGTTCTAAAAGAACTAGTAAAACTGAAGGTGGAAAACAATGGGGCCTGATGGATTCACCCAAGAATTCTAAAAGAACTAAAGGTAGAACTAGTGACACCACTGACTACCTCTTTAACAACTCATGGGAGGTTGGGGTGGTACCTGAGTACTGGAGGAGGGCGGATGTGATTCTTCTTCACGAAAGTGGGAGCAGGGCAGAGGCAGAAAACTACAGACCAGTTAGTTTGACCTCGCTGGTAGGGAAAATGATGGAATCACTTCTGAAGGAAAGAATTGTTGAGTACCTGGAGGCCAGTGGGGCACATGACCCAAGGCAACATAGATTTACAGCGGAAGGTCGTGTCAGATGAATCTAATATATTTCTTTGACTGGGTGACCAAAGTAGTAGACCAGGGAGGGTCTGTGGACATGGCGTACCTAGATTTTAGCAATGCATCTGATATAATCCCACACAAAGATTAATATACAAGTTAGCCAGCCTTGAGTAGGTCCCAAGGTGGTAGCCTGATAAACATTTGGCTGGACAACAGGATGCAAAGATTAATAGTAAATGGAGTCCACAGTGAAGAAAGGAGGGTTACTAGCGGGTACCACAGGGTTCAGTACTGGGACTGATCCTTTTAATGTCTTTATAAGTGACATTGCAGAGGAACTGGAAGGAAAAGTATGTCTCTTTGCAGACAACACAAAGATCTGCAACAGGGTTGATACACAAGATGAAGTGGAAAGGATGAGAAGGGACTTGGCAAGGTTGGAGGAATGGTCAAATGTATGGTAGCTTAGATTCAACGCAAAATGTGCAAGGTAATGCACTTGGGAAACAAAACCCAGGGAAGAGTACACAATGGGTGGGTGAGATACTGACAACAAAAAATGGAAAGGTACCGGAGGTAATTATATCAGATAACCTAATGGTGGGCAAACAATGTGAGAAGGCAGTAAGGAGGGCTGAGGGATACTGGGATGCATAGGGAGAGGCATCAACAGTAGAAAACAGGACATTGTTATCCTCTGCACAGACAGTTGGTGAGACCCCATCTGAGTATTTCGCAGTTCTGAGACCCCATCTCTGCAAAGACGTAACAGAGTGGAGGCTGTCCAGAAGAAGGCAACCAAAATGCTGCAGGGTCTGTATTATAAGACATGCAAAGACAGGCTAAAGGAGCTTAATATGTACGCCCTCGAGGAAAGAAGGGAGAGGAGGACATAATAGAAACTTTCCAGTACCTCAAGGGAATCAACAAAGTCTAAGACGGTAGTATCTTCACAGAAAAGAGATGTGCAAGAACAAGGGGCACAATTTGAAGATAGTGGGGGACAGTTCAGAGGTAATGTAAGAAGTATTTTTCATGGAGAGGGTTGTGGATGCATGGAACAGCCTTCCTGAGGAGGTCGTGGAGTCAAGAACAGTGGAGAATTCAAGAATGCATGGGACAGACATAAGGCAGTTCTAGTGGGGGTAGGAGGAAGTAGGCTGTTGGTTAACTAGGGTCTGCAGCTTATCCATCAGGTAGAAAATGTGCAGACTAGGTGGATCAAGCGACCTCATCTGCCATCAAATTCTATGTTTCTGTGTAGTCACGGGAGCCTCTACCCTCGCCAATGTGGCCATGCTTTGGACCTGGTATTCTTTCTGGGGCTCAAGGTCATGGATCTCAAAATTGATTCAGTCAGTTGGTCGGATGACTGCACTATCAGGTTCTCTTCAGAGCCCTCCATGCAGTCTAGTCCCTATGGAGATGGTCCAGTCTCACCTTTATGTGGGCTTCAGCCAGAGGGACTCTTGACAGTAGTAGACACTTCAGGTATGATGCTGGCATGTGCTATGGAACCGAAGGAAGCTGTGGTGACCTGTAACAGGACCCTTGTGGCAACCTTCAATCTCGTAGCACTGACTTAAGTATGTCCCCTGGTGCTGCATCTTGGCACACCATGACAGTATGACAGTGAGCAAAGGGAGATGAAAGCAAAAGGGCGGGTTGGAGGCGGAGCATTATTGGAGGATATCCAGGACCCAGGAGGACAGACTGGCTTTGACTACTTACTACAGTTTGTATCAAAGGGTGATTGCTGCTGGAAGAATCAACCACCTCATCTCTTTGGACTGTGGACAGGCTTCTCCATATGGCCTGTCTGGAGCCCATAAAAGCATTTCCAGTTGCTAAATATGACTTGTCACTTGATTTCTTCACACTGGGTGTCCTCCATTCGGATGGGGATCTCTCCAAGTGGGCCAGTGCAGCCTAGCAGGGTCAAGCTTCTTTGTCTCAGCCGCAGTCAGTGGTCATGGGAAGAGTTTAAAGCAGTGATGATGGAATAGGTTTGTGGGGTGATCTCTGAGCTGAAGCTAATGTTTTGTGAACTGGATCCGGGTTCGACTCGACTATTAGTAAGTCATGCCAGGCAGCTTGGCCTACACTTCGCTGAGATTGCCCAGTGTTCCTTATCAAAGGGAAGGGGGTTACCAGCTGCACTGAAAGATGCATTGGTGAAGCCTCTTCTGAAAAACTGTCTTTGGACCCAGATGTCCTGGTGAATTGCTGACCAGTCTCTAACCTACCCTTTTGGGTAAGTTTATCAAGAAGGGGTTAGCAGCAGCTCTAGACACACCTCAGTGCCTTTGACACCTATAAGCCTCTTCCAGTCTGGTTTAGGGCTAGGCATAGCATAGACGCTGCACTGGTCAGGGTGCACAAGGACTGCTTCAGGGTGAGAATAAAGGAAAGTGGTCAGTTCTTATTTTCCTTGATCTCTCTTCAGCCTTTGACACTGTGGACTATGGGCTGTTATTGGATTAGCTCAGGGAGTATGTGGGACTCACTGGCAAAATCATCTGCTGCTTTGAATTATATCTCAGTGGCATGTCACAGAGGGCAGTGTTGGGAAAGTTCTCTTCACCTCTGGTGGCACTGCTCATTGTGCACTCTAGGATTCAATCCTTTCACCCTTGTTTTCTGTGGTGTATATGCTGCCCCGGAGGATAATTTTTTTATACCTTTGTTATTAAAAGGTTGCAATACATGATATCCATTTAATATAACAGAGAAACACCTACTACTTTATAATCTCAGCAAGATTCTGGTACTCTTGCCTTTACAAATGTGTTTTTTTTTTGTTTTGTTACATAACAATAAAAACAAATACAACAATGAAAACAAACAGGTCAAACCAAACTGCTGGTGTTCAAATCAAATCAAATCAAACTTTATTTTATAGTGCTTTCAAAACCAAGGCACTGCACATAAAGCCAAATACAAATATAACTTTAAAACAGAAGAATAAAACAGGTTAACCGTAATTAGGGAAGGCCAAGTTAAATAAATACATTTTAACTCAATCTTAAATCTATCGACGGTCAGGCATTCTCTTAACCGATGAGGTAGAAATTCACAGGGTTGGAGCCGAAAAAGAAAAGCACTGGCACCAAATGTTTTAATCGCACTTGAAATTCCTAGCAATCCCTCGTCAGCGGATCGAGAGGATGGAGGGGCAGTAGGGTATCAAGAGGTCTTGCAGGTAACTGGGTCCCTGATCATGTAGGGCTTTAAAGGTTAGCAAACCAACCTTAAAGGTGATCCACCACTGAAAAGGGAGCCAGTGCAGTTCGTGAAACACAAGAGTGTTATGACTGGACCTGGAGTCCCAGTCAAAGCCTGGTTGTTGCGTTCTGCACTAGCTACTAGCGGCGGATATCAACCCCTGGAAGCCTTAGGTAGAGGGAATTGCAGTAATCAAGGCGGCAGTGACGAAGGCATGGACCAATGTTGGAATATCATCCAGAGGAACCAAGTATTTCACCCAGGCGATATTCCTCAGATGGTAAAAGAGGATTTGATGATAGCCGACACCTGAAATTTAGTGTCAGGTTGTCATTAAAAAAACGCCAAGGTTATGCACTCGGTCTGAGGTAGTGAGCTGTATGCCATCAATCAAAAGACCTGATGCTTGTCCAGCTCCTGCATCCGCCCTGGATGACCAGGGTCCACTACCAACACTTCAGTCTTGTCTGGATTCAGTCTCAGCCAGCTAGTACCCATCCAGGTTCTGATCTTAGTAAGGCAGTTGTTTAGCACAGAGAGTGCAGCATTTTGTCTGGGTAGAAGGACATATACAGTTGAGTATCATCTGCATAGCAGTGAAAACAGTATCACCTGATGATATCTCCCAATGGCAGCATATACACTGCAAACAACATGGGGCCAAATGGAGCCTGTGGCACCCTGCAGGACAGGAAGTGAGTGCCAGAGGAATAAATTCTGGTGGCAACTCTCTGAGACCTGTCTGCGAGGAAAGAGTGGAACTATTTGAGGACTGTCCCAGGCAGCCCACAAAGAAGGCACGAGCGCCAGCAGTACACCATGGTCTACAGTGTCAAATGCTGCAGAGAGATCAAGAAGGACCAGAATGGTGCGCGCCTTCGATCTCTAGCCATCAGGAGGTCGTTCAATACTGGACAAGTGCAGTCTCTGTGCCATGCTTCTTCCTAAATCTGGACTGAGAGTATCATAGACCTTGTGAGTTGGGGTGATCATCCAGTTGCAACGCAACTACCTTTTGAGAGTTGAGAGTTATTGTCATTTTACATTCAGATCTTACATGAAATATGGGGAGGGCGCTGCTGGCAGAGAAGGAAAAGCAGGCCCTCCCCAACAATCCATACGGTCCTCACCCTCACCTCAGCTGCCTGTCTGGCAGTATATTCCTCCCTTCTCCTCTGACATATGGCAGATTTTGGGGGTCATCCTCCTAGTCATTCTCCCTTCACTATTTTCCTAGAGTTCCATCTGGTCCATCTTGCTATATACGCTTTCATTTTATCCTTAACTTGAAATGTGAGTCTCTCCATTTCAGCTATACCACAACTATGGCTTCATAGAAAACATATATAGAAACATAGAAGTTGACGGCAGATAAGGACCGCAAGGCCCATCCAGTCTGCCCATTTTTTCTACCTTATAAATGTGCCATCGGCCTTTGCTCTGTTAGTGACCTATCTATTCATAGTCATTTGTATTGCTCCCTTATGCCTATCCCATGCCTGTTTGAAGCCCTGCACTGTATTCATAGCCACCACTTCTTGTGGTAAGCCATTCCATGCATCCACCACCCTTTCTGTGAAAAAGAATTTCCTCACATTCCCCTTAATCGGCCTCCCTCTAATCTCATGCTGTGTCCTCTTGTCCTGCTATTTTCTTATATTTAAACATGTTAGACTCTTTCACCTTGTTTATGCCCTTAAGGTGTTTGAATGCCTCGATCATATCACCTCTCCCTCCTTTGCTCAAGGGTATACATATTGAGCTCCGTTAATCTGTCCTCATATGTCTTCTGATGCAGTCCCTGCACCATTTTGGTTGCCCTTCTCTGGACTGCCTCAATTTGGTTAATGTCCTTGTGAAGGTGTGGCCTCCAATATTGCACGCTAGTACTCCAGATGGGGCCTAACCAATGTCTTGTACAGAGGATTATTACCTCCCTCTTACGACTTGTGATACCCCTACTAATACACCTAACACCCCTAGCCTTACCTACCTTAAGAGGGTCTGCCATTCCTGTATTTGTGGTAGGTCTGTTTGTAGCCAATGTCTGTATAGCTTTAGATGATACTGCAGTACAGATATACCATATGTAGTGTGCTGCAGCCCTTGATTGCTTGTAGTTTAAGGCCAAGGACCAGTTGTGGGAGTTGCAGTGGTTCCCTCAGGGAGAATAACTGCTGTATTCTCTTCCTGTGTCCACCCAATATTCCTATATTTTCCTGCAGGTCCAAAATATATGTATATGAGTGGCAAGTAGTTCCCTGCACCTGCTCCAACAAATTGCTTCCTGTACCATCCCACTTCACCTTCGTGAGGATCTGATGCAAAGTATCTGGTTTTAATCTTCCACGCATTTGTGCCATTGAGGGAAGAAGAAGAAGCCTTAAAGGAGTCCTCCCATATTGTGTTCCACTGCTTGTCAGTCAAGTTAATCTGGCTCTATCTGCCATTTAAACTTCAACTGTCAGGCAGATATGTCTCTGTCTTGCATTGGAAATAAGGTTGACATGACCCCTTTCTGTTGAAGATTCAGAACCATGGAATCGAAGAGATCTTGTCCTTTCAGTCTCTTGTGCCAGTTCATCCAACCGTAACCTGGTCTGTACAAAGTCTCTAATCTGGAAGTATTTAAACCTATCCTGTGCATTCCACCCAAATTCTGCAATACATTCTGTGACTGTTTTAATAACAGTGCTCGTTAACATCTGTGCTGGATACATTAGCCCTTGCCTGGCCTGTCTTCTGTACCAGGGTCTCTTTGCTAGAGGGAATGAGGGGTCCCTGCCAGCCATCTGAACTTCCATATTTGTTTTTGAACTTTGGGTCTCCTAATAAATCTATCTCAGGCCCTTAAGGTAACCCTCACTGCCTCATAACGAATTTCCTCCTCTTGTGATTGGTGTGTATTTTCATACAGCAATGCAGAGTAGGGGACTGTCTCAATCAAATCTGTTTTGATTGTTTTCCAGTGTGCAGTGTAACTGTGGTTTACCCATAGTATGACCTGTATGACCTGTGCTGAGATCCAGTAGTCTTCCAGAGATGGAAGGACCCACCCCATATGATTTATCTGCCAATAATAGTGCGGTACGCTCCTTTTCTGGCCTGCACCCAGATTAATTTGTAAGTTTGTTTTGCATCATTTAGAACTGTGTATTGGTTAATTTGACTGGGGCACATTGAAACAGGTATAAATATATCCGCAATATATTCATTTTGACCACTTGTATCTAAGACTATAACAGCAGGGGAGTAGGAACCATCTATTGATGTCCAACTTTACGGTGTGCAGGAGTGCAGGTAATCATCCTGATACAAGGATTTCGTAGGCACCCTCAAGTAAATACCCAAATATTTGTTTTTGTAATCCCCACTTCATGGGAAAGTGTTGTATTTTGGGGGCGGAGGAATATTTAAAGGTTATTTTGGAAGCATTCAGGGTATAACTAGAATATTGTCTGAATTTACTAACAAGCTCCATAACTCAGGGAGGGATCTGTGTAGGTCTGTTAAGTATAGTAGTACATCATCAGTGTACAATTCTATTTATGTTCCTCTAGGTTAATCATGACTCGCTATATGCCCGCTGCAATCGGATGGACTGTGCTAGAGGTTCTATATAAAGTGTGAACAAATGAGGGACAGAGGGTACCTTTGTCGGTGCCAAGGCCCAATTTAAAACCTGGTGACAAATGCCCATTGACTTTGTCATATGCTTGTGGGGAAGTGTTTAGGGTTTGTACATATCTCACAAATGTTAGGAAAAACCAATCCTGGCAAGGACTCTATATTAGTGTATGCCCTCAAATGGGCTTACCTATGGAGCTCACCTCTGTGACTCCTCCATTTTCTTGTTGGTCATTCAGTGTCCCTGGTGGGATTTTGACACATTACAATCCACGGGTGGTCCTCTCAGCTCTGTGTCACTCCTCGTGGTGCCTGGCCTCTAGATTGGGGGAGGTCAGGTGCATGAGGATGTTTCTGTGCTCCGTGCACATTTGGGGAAAATTTATGGTCTTGAGGGTTGCCGTGGCAATGGTTTGTACATAAGTTGATGGTAGTCCATGCTCTGGGACATGCGTGGCTGCCTGGAGAGCAGGGAAAAGAGAGAGAAAGGAGGAAAACTCAATGGACTGGCTGCTCCGGGTCCCAGCTCAGGTTTTCAGGCTTGGCTGGTCTCTGGACCAACAGCAGACATGGAGGGACAGTTCTTTAAATAAAATAAAATGTTGAAATAGTTTTGATGGTCCGCATTTCTGGGCATGAGCAACTGGAGATCAAGAAACTCTAAAGGAGCAGTAGTTAAAATTAGGGACATTAGTTTGCGGTCGGCTAGTGCCATTTGGGGCAGATGTAAATAGTTATTTGGGACTGCATGTCCCACAGGGCATCTGGGAAACAGCTTGCTTTGCACCTTTGAGTCAGGTCCTGATTTGACCCCAGGGATGTTGGCATATTTAGGGAAGGAAATAGAAGGGAGTGATTTGGCACCATTGAGAGAGCCACCTGGGGAGAGAAAGAGAAGAGGAGGTCTGAGCGGGGCTGATTGCCTGCTCGGCCATGTGGTTGGTTTATTTATTATTTTAGTGGGTCAAAAAAGTGAGCTGACAGTGGGAAGGGTGGCGGCCGTTGGTTTGGGTGCCCTGATTTAGGGTTAGTCTGTAACTTTGGTCCCAACACCAAAACAATAGCGAGCACTCCAAATGGAAAAAACACAAAAGGAGTGCTAAATAGCATTTTAATGTAAAGACAAAAGTTGGGCCAGTAACCCAGCACTTCGCATTCAAGCCTTCATCAGGAGGTGTGGCTAAATGGACAAACAGAAAGACATATATACAAGTTCATGGCTTCATCAAACTGCGACGTGTTCAATACAGCATTCAAAATAATACCATTTTGTGATCAACCTAAATTACTTCCATCCTTAGAATGGGAGTAATGCACTCCATTTAGGTGGTGATCTACAGGAGCACAATCTCTTCTGAATTCTGAAAGGAAAGAAGAAAATAAATTAAATTTGATTAAGACATATTATATGTTATATAGCAAATACATGAATGCATTGATTTCTTTTATCCTTCAAAATGGTTTTAGGTCCCATTGATCATTCTGTTCGTCTGGCTTAACAGTTTTAAGCCTATAAATCCATTTGCTTCCTCTTTAAGAAGCTCATTTGTTCTGTCCCCATCATATTTAAGTGGTGGTTGCCAATCAATTTCCATGAATTTTAGACATCTGGGGTCAGAACTATGGTACAGAGAGAAGTGCAAGATCACGGGGTGTCTATTCGACATTAATTATGTTTCTTACATGTTCTTGTACTCTTTGTTTCAGGGCTCTTCTAGTACACCCTATGTACATAACTTGACACTCACACCACAGGGTATAAATTACAAAGGTGGTATCACAATTTATGAATTCCCTAATATCATATTTGACCTGTGTGGTGGGATATACAAACTCCAGTCCTGGACTGGTAACTACACACATTGCATCGTTGACAAATGTGCCTTTAGGTTTAGTACCAAACCACATGCTTTTTGTTGCTTGTGTCAGTCTGCTATGCACAAGTTTGGTCCCAAGAAGGAGGAAGATGGAGTTTGCTACCTGCAAGGGAGCATCAGAAAAGAGACATGAGGTGACAGGGTATAGTAGGGGCCAGGGATTGGGACTTCCCTGGTCCTGGTCAGCTCCTCCTTCTTGGACTTGATATTCCTGGGTATTGTGCCATAAAGGAGTTGCCTCAGAAGAGCTGAGCTTTGTGGAGCTGGGAAAGAATAGAGAGAGAGGAAAGTTTTGCTGCCTGCTGTTTTCAAGGCTTTGATTCAGCCACAAGTTTTCTGCTTGCATTTGGACTTTAGCTACCTAGGCTATGGGTAGCTGCCTGAACTAACTTGCTCATGTTGTGACCTCTGCAGTCCAGAGCACCACTAGCTATAATGTGACCTTCATGGTCTAAAGCAACTAAATTGTTTATTTGCTCCATGGAGTGACTGTTCATATTTTTATTCAATTGTTCATTAAATGGGATCCCCTGTTTTCTGCAATTTGGTGTTTCCCTCATTTATTAAAGGAACTGTTTGCTGCTAAAAGAAGTGTGCCTCCTCATTAGCTGCCAGTGTGTTCCAGGATGATTCTGAAGATCAGCCACTGTCGTGGGAGTCGGCAAGAGGCCTGCCTGGTCAAAACTGCCTACAAAGGTCATCTGGTAAAGTGGACAAGGCCAGGCCGGTGAAGATCTACATCATCCCTTCAGCATCTGCCGGCCTGGGAGCACTCCCGGGGGTCCATCCATCACCAGCACCACCCAAGGATATTCTGGTATTGTTTTCCTGTTATTATTTCTGGACTGTGTTACTTGGGTTGCGGTGCCCCTTCTCAACGATGTACCATCTCCATACCCCTGGATGGGAGGGCTTCATAAGTAATTTCAGTCCACTTGATCAGTTGCTTTTCAGCATCCATACTCATCGCCACCATCATCTGCTTTGTTTTATTCAGATGGTCTGTCACATGTAGGGTCCTTCTAACATTATCTTGTGCCTGTCACCAAGGGACAAATCCTGTTTGGTCTAGATCCAGTAGCCCTGGGATAATTAATTCTAATTGCCTAGTGAGAATTGTCATCAGGTATTTATAGTCAACATTTAAGATAGATATAAGGAGATAGGATGGACATAAGGTAGGGTTCTTGGCAGGCTTGGAAATCACCAAGGTAACCACATAATCCAAGGATGGTGCTAATATGATCCCTCCTACAGTACTTCCCTGTATGCCCCTTTCAAGTAGGGAACTAGATCTGTAATTTGTTTATAAAATTCCAAGAGATATCCATCTGAGCCTGGACATTTTCAGTTTTACTTCTCATAGTTTCCGCTAAAATGTCCGCTGCCAATGTTTCGGCATGGGGTATCTCATTTTGCTCCTCTGTGACCTTGGGCACTGTGAGTTTGGATAAATGGCCATCTATGTCCCTTGTGATCTCTCCTGTTGGGTTGTGTACAGTGTCTCTTAGTAATGTTGAACTGCAGACTCCACTTGTGTAATAACTGTAACTCTGCCCAGGCCCTGATATACTACTTTCAGTATATATACCTTGCTCTGTGTGCCCTAAGCTGAATGGCTAGCAGTTTGAATGCCCTCGGCCTCCTTCATAATTCCTCTGCCTAAGGTACTGCAGATTTTGTTCTACTTTGAAATCTAGGAGCTGGTTTAGTTTCAACTTTAAGTCCTTTAGCTCTTTTCCTTCACTGGTCTTGTTTAACTTGTTGTAGCCCTTCTAGTTCTAAGATCTGAGCTTCCAGCTGCTTCTGTTTCTCTTCCCTTGTCTTCCTCCTCCCTGCCTCTATTGCTGTCATCGTCCCCTTAAGGATAGCCTTGGTATTGTCCCAGAGAATCCCAGAGGAGATTTTGGAGAGGTATTCTCTATACTGTCTGCCTGATAATACAAGGGAATCTTCTGCTGTACCTCCCATTTTGCGGCAAGGATACATTTAGTCTCCAAATGAGAATTTTCACTGCAGCTGTAAATCCATTTGCATGGTTAGGGGCCAAGGGTCCTATCATGCAGTTATGTATCTTGCCCGTCCAGTCTTTAGAAGTCAAAAACAGGTACAGAAGAGAATACATTTGGTGAGCTACTGAGTATAAAAGTGTAACCATTTGTCCATAAAGGTATCCCACACATCAGTTAAGGGAGTTCAGTAACCAGACTTTTACTTTCTTGATGACAATGTGTTCCTTTCTCAGGATCCCGATGTGCTGTCTAGCTGAGGGACAAAGTCAAATTTATATTACCTCCAAAATCGGTCGCCCTCCCTTTCTTCGCTACTAATGTAAATAAATTCCTGTAAAAGGAGAAGTCCTCCGCTGGTGGAGCATAAATGAAACCCAGAGTAAGCCATTGGCGTTGTATTTACCTTTCAGTATCACATACCTCCCTTTGTTATCTTCAATGAGCTCACGATTATCAAAGCTACTCTGTTTGGCACCAGTATGGCTACACCCTCCTCCACCCAGCTTTATATGAGGAGGAATGAACCTGTTGGTATCCAGACCTGGCCAACTTCAAGTGCTTAGCCACTGAGAGGTGGGTCTCTTGGAGGAGAAGAAAATCAACTATGGTTTGTCCTAACTATTATATTTCTTTTATTCTTATAATGGGGTAGATAAGGCTGTTAACATTATATGTGGTAACTTTACCTGATGGATTACTCATTTATGTACTTACACCAGTAGTCTCACATATACACCTAGGGATGTGTGCCCTCCCCCACAAGCCACCCCATGACAATAACAGGGTACTTTTGTCAGCAGAATTACAAACTGTAAACATTTCCAACAGGGCAGATGACAAAGAATCAAAATCACAGCAATAGGTTTAAATGTACTTCAAAGGTAGGAGAAGATCTGTGGATATTATCTTGGCCTGGCTGGAGCTTCCAACTGTGGCCCCTCTGCACCATATCCAGACTGGTAAAGGGCAAATTTCCTTATCCTAGCGGGTTCCTTACTCAAGCTACTCCAGCATTGAGAAAGCTCAGACATTAGATATCTAAGAAAATGAACAGTTCTAGCCACACAACAATCTTGCACCTTCCTCTCCCCCAACTCCCTCCCACCAAGGGCCACAGTGCAGCTACTCCTCTGTGCAAGCTTACTCAAGTGATTAGGCCTTAAGTTTTAGCGTGACATCTGGTGACGCCTCATCCTCCATACCATCCCTGCACATATGACATCTATCCTCAGTGACCTCCCCCACACACACACAGTCCTTCGTGTCCCTGTAGGGTTTAATCTGACAGTAAATCAGCTTGTCTGAGACATTTTAGCAAACTGGATTGTCTTTAGCTCCAACAGTCAGCATAGGTCAATGACAGGAAGGCAGCTCTGCTGGAGTATCCAACTCAATCCGAGGACCATTGGGAAGCCGATAGGTATGAGCATGTCGCCTTATGGAAATGGAGAGACATTTTGTCTGTTTGTGTTATCCCCCTGGCCACAGCCAGAGACAACAGCATCCTCCCTGACCCACTGATTCTCATCAACATCCGTGAGAGAAGCCCTGCCCACCACCCAGTGGGCGGAAACCCAATAAGCTATGCTGGCATGAATGAAGCTTCCTTAACTTCTAGGTGGGGTGGATAATATTAGAGTTGTGCAGAAACTAGAGGCTGCTTGTGCACAAACACCCACTCTTGAGAGTCACCATGGGCACAAACCCCACTGACTCCTGGCTCCCCTGGTTCCCACTGAAATTTCACTGCTGGCCCTACTCTGGTCACAGCATATTAAATAGGCACATCTGTGTCTTCTATGTTTGGGCCCCAAGTAAGCTAGTTATGTAGTCCCACATGAATGACTAGCTTTCACCTTACAAGGCACATCTCCACATTCAGTCACCATTTTGTTTTGAATATTTCCCAAAACCACTCCCTCAAGACAGTTAAATACTTTATCTGTAGGTTAGAGTTTATGTCGTCAGTAAATGCCATAGTCCTCAAGAGTTCAGTAGATCTGAGATTCTCCCAGAAATGCGGGTTGAATGTTCAGGGAACATTTATATTTTATAATGTTACGAAGCCCCCCATGTCTATATATTTAAGTCAGGTCTCTTTATCAGTGGCTGGTTTAGCAGCAGTGTTACCTTTACCAGCTGCAGGATATCTCATATATCCTACATTGTGTGAGCAGCTGCTTTCTGGTCATTATCGCAAAGTTGCTGCCTCCTTGCTGTCATCAGCTCGTTCTGTTGTGACCATGGTTCATAGTATGAGGTGGGTTTCTTCATCTCTACCAGAATGCCTTGGTCTTCTAGTGCTGCTAAGTCCTCAGTCAGGGTATGGTAGATGTAGGTCCCATCCTCCCAGAACACCCCACATTGAACTGGGTAGGGTGTCTGAAATTTTGTTTGTTTCCCTCTCAATGTTCTCAGGATGTCTCCATATTGCAGTCTTTTCCTTTAGGTTTCAGGTAGTCTTGGTCAAGGAAAAGACAAGTGCTATTGTACAGTAACAGATGTCCTTTTTGCCATGCTATTTTAAGGATTTCCTCCTTAGTCTGATAGCTACAGAACTTCATAAAAATAGGAAGTGGTCTGGCCTGAGGGTCTGATGGCTTGGGCATAAGCTCCCTGTGTGGCTGCTGAATTTGTAGAGACACAGTAAGGGGAGTGCCAGCACATCTCTCAACAAATCCACCTGAAAACTGTGAATGTGTCATGTTTCTGTCCCTTCAGGCACCCTGTTAATTTGAGGTTAGCCCTCCAAATCTAGCCTCCAGGTCAGTGCATTTTTCTAAAGTGCTTTAGTATATTAAATTAAGGAGTCCAGTGCTGTGCCAAGTTGGCTGGCACCATCTTCCACCATGTCAACCCCTCCTCGGCTTCCTCTACTCTGTGCTCCACTCCAGTAAGTGTTCTATGTAGTCTCTTAAAGAGAGTCACAAACTAAATGGAGGTAGATATGCACCACACAATTTGGTGCCTTACCTCCCCGGAAATGCTTCTGATTTATACTTGACCAAAAATATCCTTCGCATACAAGTAAAATCACTTGTAAAATTATCCCCACAGGGACACAGGCACTTCCCAGTTCTAAGATCCACCCCCATGCCGCCCTGCGCTCAGTCAACTTTATGATGTGATACAGGGAGAGTGCAGGGATGCACTCCATTATAGTCTATGGGGGCACCTTTACAATAATTTTTATATTATAATGGCCATTTGGTAATGAAAGTGAGCACTGGTCGACTAATGAGGGCTAGATAGGTAGCACTAAGGAGCAAGCAACACTGTTTTATGTTTACTTGCGTACTTGATGCAAAAGCTGTTGAGGTGAGTAGAGTATTGCAGAGGTGTAGCAGTGTTTGGTCAATCCAGCCAATGCTTTCAGGGGCTTCATCCCTTGGCCACCAATCAACAGGGAAGCTATAGATGATGGCAGTTTCAGAGCGAGTACTGGACTTGAAAGAATTCTGCTGCTCCAATCATGGACAGTTTTGCCATTGCAGCAGCAGATCTCTCCCCACCCACCCTGCAACCAGGAAAATTCCAGCCATGTGCATTACAGTGCACAGTAATGTGCACTGCTGGACTTCTGAGCAACCTCGTTTTCTCAGTGTGTCCTTCCTGGTGAAATAAATAAATGAGCCCTGCCACGCATAATTGGTGGTTCCTGCCGCCCACACACACTCCCCAAAGCAGACATCAGGGTGCCCAATCCCCATGTCGGCATGCTCCCACTATTGTGGCACACTGGGAGCCCACTAGAGCCCGCCCAATGTGCCAAAGTAATGATGTTTTTCTGACACTGGGATGCCCACTCCCAGTGTCGACACCCCCATGCCCCTTTTTGTCAGCTGACTCGGGTGCCTAATCCCTGGGTCAGCATTGACCCCCTTCACTAGTCTGGCACACTGGAAGCGCACTCCAGTGTGCTAAAATATGTTTTGTTTTCATCTGTAAAGAAAACAGTCCCACAATGTATTTTTAAACCTGAAAAGAAAGAAAACAGTCCCTCGTCATTCCTGCAGGCCCCCACACCTCCCTCTGCTCACTCCACCTCCCCGCACCCCCTCACCCATACTACGTCTGGAAGTTGGGAGTAGTGATCTTCAGTGGACCAGGAACATGTCTGCACTCTTCAAAAGCTGACCGCAAACTGAAGAAAATCATGGTAAGCCCTATAATGGCAATCAGTGGGGGTTTCAACTTAGGTTCATAGCTCAGTCATTTTGGAGTTTGGCCTCAAATTTTCAACATTGGGTTCTTGGGACCCACCTTGTGACCACTGACACTGTCATTTAATTTTGGTCCCAAAAGGTGATTTCGCTGTTGCTGTGTGGAATCACCTTTTGGGACCCATTAACAAAATGACAGCACCACTGTTCATGAGGTGGTGTCCCAAAAGCCTATGTTGCTAGTTTGGTGAAAAACTCCAAAAATGACTGTGTTACGAGTGTGCATTGCGCAGTTTGTATGCGATGCTTGTAACTTCACCAATTTTAATATTTTCATTCCAAATTTCCAACATTGCCATTTTGCATACCTCCTTATGAACAATACAGCTGTAGTTTTTGCATTCTGCCTGAAATGTGTTTATGCACCTGTGACGCAGAATGGCACAGTTGCTGTGCAAAATCAACTTTGACACAGATTAATAAAATCACAGTGCCACTGTTCATGAGGGAGGTCCCAAAGGTCTTGTTGAAAATTTGGTGAACAAATTCAAAAAATGACTGCATTAGGGCGTGGGTTACGCATTTCTACACCTGCTTGAACCTGCCACTTTTCATATTTCACTCCAAATTTTAACATTGCCATTTTCATTCCTCCTTATGAACAGTACAGATGTCATTTTCACATCCTGCCCAAAATGTCTTTTTGCAGCTGTTGCACTGAATGGCGCGATCGCTGTGTGAAACCACCTTTCAGGACTGAGTAATGAAATGATAGTGCCATTGTTCATGAGGTGGGGTCCCAAAAGCCAATGTTGAAAATTTGGAGTGAAAATACCAACAAAGCGCTAGGGGTGTAAGGGTTTACAACCATGATGCCCCACCCTGTACAGACTGACAGGCGTCGGGGTGTGGTTTGGGGTCATCGGCCGTAATGCTCATGCAATTCCACCCCACCCTGCAGCCACTGACAGGCATCAAGTTGTGCCTTGTGGTGTTCGGCCTAATGTTCACCCCATTCTCCTATACTGCACCCATCTCAGCTTATTTCCTTATGGAATGGGGTGGCGTAAGGGCCGAGACCCACGGCACACCGTGACACCTGTTAGTGTTTGCAGGGTGGGGTGAGGTGGAATGGCATGACTGCTATGGCCCAAAACTCCAAAGGGACACCCCAATGCCTGTCAGTCTCTGCACAGTTGGGGTGGAGGTTGGTGTTGGTTCAGTACTTCACTGCCATTCCTATTATGTATCTCACTAACTCATGCAATGCCAATACCAACAAGCAAACATTCGACATTGACAAATGCTTCTTATCTTTAGCAATAAGGATAATTCGGTCAGAGATGTGGAAATTGAGAGATGCTAGGAAGCAGTGACCATAACATCTTCAGAGTCACCATTGGAATGAACAAGGAAAGTAAAAAACATTTGTCAATGCCAAATGTTGGCTTGCTGGCACTGGCACTGGTAGAGCAGGAGTTAGAGAGATGCACAATAGTACTGGCAGTGAAGTACTGAACTGACGCCGACCCCAGCCCCACCATGCGAGAGAGTGACAGGCATTGGGGTGCCTTTGGGTCACTGGCACATAACGCCATGCCATTTCACCTCACCCTACCCCACAGAGACTGACCAGTGCCACGATGTGCCTTGGGCCTTATGCTCACCCCATTCCATAAGGAATATACTGACATGGGTGCAGTGTAGAGAATGCGTGAACATTGGGGCTGAACAGTCCAAGGCACACCTTGATGCCTGTCACTGACTGCAGGGTGGGGTGGAATGGCATGAAGCATTACAGCCAACAATGCCAAGTCACACCCCTGACGCTTGTCAGTCTGTACAGGGTGGGGCATTATGGTTGGAAACACTAATGCCCAGGGCATTTGTTGGTATTTTCACTCCAGATTTTCAACATGGGCCATTTGTGATCCCACCTCATGAACAGTGGCACTATGAACTTGTTTGCTGAAAGGTGATTTTTGTACAGCGACTGCATTTTGGTGCCACAGGTGCAAAAACACATTTTGGGCAGGATGTGAAAAATGACAGCTGCACTGTTCATGAGGAGGTGTAAAAATGGCATTGTTGAAAATCTGAGTGAATATATGAAAATTGGTGACATCACTAGTATGTGTAGAAACTGCAATGCACACATGTAACGCAATTATTTTGGGGATTTGTTTAACCAAATTTTCTACATAGGCATTTTGGGAATTCCAGTCATGAACAGTGTCACTGTGATTTTGTTAATCTGGCCCAAACATTGATTTTCCCACAGCGACGCGCCATTGTGTGATATGTGAAAAATGACAGCTGTACTGTATATGAGTGTACAAAAATGACAATGGTGACAATATGAAAAATTGGTGGCGTCACAGCGTAGTAGTAGAAACTGCGCAATGCACGCCCATAACGCAATTATTTTGGGTATTTTTATTACCAAATTTTCAATATAGGCATATTAGGACCTCCACTCATGAACAGTATTCCATCTCCAGCCAGGGTGATGGTCAGATGTCTCCAGGTACATCAGCATGGAGACACTGACCGCATTGCTAAAATTGTTCACAAAGCAGGAGAAAACACTGATGTCCTAGTACACATAGGGACTAATGATCTCGCCAGCCGGTCAGTTGAGGAGACCAAGGAACACCTGACTAGGCTGGGTGACAAACTTATCATCTATTTAGTCCGGCATCTCTCCTTCTCTGAGATCCTGCCAGTCTGGGAGAGGAGGCAGATGGTCGGAAGGTCGAAGGGAGATAGGGAGCTAAACACGTGGCTCAAGGACTGGTGCCAGTGAAAAGGACAGATTTGTAGGAACTGGCAACAGTTCTGGGAGCGAAAGTTCTTTAAATTTGATGGACTGCATCTGACTAAAGAGAGTCAGTGCATTGGGGCAGAAGTTTGGACGCCTTTGCAGAATATTTAAACTAGCAATGGGGAGAGGTGCAGCACCCCACACGTCGAATGGGAAGAACACCCTCCCCCTCAGCTAGTGGTCAAACAGGAATTCAACGTGTTTGCCATTCATTTGCATCACCAGGTAAGAAAAAGGTTTGTCTCCCCACACGATGCACAGGGGTAATGCCAAACTTCACCCAACAACTAACACACCAAAATCTGGCCAATGGAAAATCATGTACAAATGCTCACAGCCTGGGAAATAAGATCCCAGACCTGCAGGCAATAATGTCAGAGGCTAAACTGGACATAGTAGCATTAGTGAGACGTGGTTTACCAGTAACCACACTTAGGAGACTTCAGTACCTGGATGTATTTTTGTTCAGAAGAGACCCAGGTGCAAAAAGGGGGGGAGGGGTGGCCCTGTATGTTAATGAAAATATCAAAGCTACAGAAATTCAGAATACACATAAGGAGCCAGAAGAACTGTGGGTCACCCTGGAAACAGGTAATGGACAGCCATAAGAACTGGGGTTGTCTACAGGCCCCAGACCAGAGGGAGGACATAGACACATTACTGTTAGAAGATATACAAAACATGACAGCTAAAGGGGAGGTTCTGATAATGGAGACTTCAACATGCCAGATACAGATTGGTCAATACCAGCAGGAACATCTGCCAGAACTAGACTCATAGTGGATTCCCTGCAGGGGAGGCCTCAAACAACTGGTACAGCAACCCACAAGAGACAGGGCTATCCTAGATCTAGTACTGACTAACAAAGAAGGGATCACAGATCTCCAGGTAGAAGGTCACCTGGGTCAGTGACCATCACATGGTATGGTTCAATTTGGCTACTACATCTAAATCATCCCATTCCAAGGCAAAAATATGGGACTTCAGAGGAGCTGACTTTGATAAGATGGCCAACAGAGTTAAGCTAGCCCTGGCAAAAAGAAACACAGGTGAGGAGGTACAGGCAAAGTGGGCAAGCATTAAGGATACAATACTTGAAGCAACATCCCATTGTGTTAGACAGAAAAGGAAGTGCAAAAGAAGAAGGAAACCACTTTGTTCTCAAATAGTAGCAGAAAAGGTCAGAGCCAAAAGGCTGGCCTTCAGAAAATATAAGGAACACAGCGGGATGAAGATAGGGAGGCATACCAAACTGCCCTAAGGGAAGCAGGTAAGGCAGTAAGGCAGGCAAAGTCCCAAACTGAGGAACACTAGCACGAACAGTAAAGAGAGGTGACAAGACTTTCTATAGATACATTTAGTGAAAGGAGAAAGTCCAGAGGGGTATTGCTAAGCTTAATGGAGAAAAGGGAGCATGTGAGGAGGAGGACCCTGTAAAGGCATCTATCCTAAATAGATACTTTTTGCTCAGTATTTACTGAAGAGAAGGTAGGGTAGGCCCACAGCTCAGCATCATGGACACAGGGGAGGGAGGTGAGCACTACTCCCTTCACAAAAGAAAGGGTCCTACAAGAGCTATACAGCCTCAGGTGGATAAGGCAATGGGACCTGATGGCATACATCCCAGGTACTTATGAGCTAAAGGAGGAAACTAGCAAGAGCCATTAGCAGAATTGTTTAGTGAGTCTCTGAGCACAGGAGAGGTCCCAGAAGACTGGAGAAAGGCTTCATGTGATCCCACTCCACAAGAGTGGTAGCAGGGAGGGAGCGGGAACTACAGACCGGCCAGTCTTACCTCAGTAGTGGGCAAGATTATGGAGGCACCCTTAAGGAAAGGATAGTGCAACACCTGGAATCCATAGGGCACAGGATCCAAGACAGCATGGGTTTACAAAGGAAGGTCCTGTCAAACTAATCTCATAGATTTCTTTGACTGGGTATCCAGAGTGGTGTGACCGTTGGGAGCAGTTGATGTCGCCTACCTTGACTTCAGCAAAGCTTTTGGACACTGTTCCAATAGAAGATTGATAAATAAGCTAGGTAGGCTCGGGTGGGTCAGAAGTTGGTCAACTGGGTGGCAAACTGTTGACTGGCAGAAAACAGAGTGGTGGTAAATGGTATACAGTCAGAAGAGATGCAAGTCACAAGTGGGTACTCAGGGATCAGTCCTGGGGCCAGTCCTATTCAACATCTTCATTAGTGACCTCGCAGATGGACTAGAGGGTAAGGCTTGTCTGTTTGCAGATGACACCAAGATCTGCAACAGAGTAGATGATCCAGATGGGGTGGCAGAATGAGAAGAGATCTGATAAACTAGCAGAATGGTCAGAAGAGTGGCAACTGAGATTTAATGCAAAGAAGTGCAAAATCATGCACATAGGAAGAGAAACCCTGAAGCCACTTATAGGCTGGGAGGGAGTTGCTATGCAGTCACAAAGGAAGAGATGTGGCATCATCATCACTGATGACCTAAAATCATCCAAGCAGACCTCTAAGCAGTAGAGTAAGCTAGGGGTGTTAGGTGTATAGTAGGGGTATCACAAGTGTGAAGAGGGAGGTAATAATCCCTCTGTACAAGACATTGGTTAGGTCTCATCTGGAGTACTGCATGCAGATGGAGGCCACACCTTCACAAGGACATTAACCAAATTGAGGCAGTCCAGAGAAGGGCAACCAAATGGTGCAGGGACTGCATCAGAAGACATATAAGGCAGATTAATGGAGCTCAATATGTATACCCTTGAGCAAAGGAGGAGAGGTGATATGGATCGAGACATTTAAACACCTTAGGGCATAAACAAGGTGAAAGAGTCTAACATGTTTAAATATAAGAAAATAGCAGGACAAGAGGACACAGCATGAGATTAGAGGGAGGCCATTAAGGGGAAATGAGGAAATTCTTTTTCACAGAAAGGGTGGTAGATGCATGGAATGGCTTACCACAAGAAGTGGTGGCTATGAATACAGTGCAGTGGCTTCAAACAGGCATGGATAGTATAAGGAGCACACAAATGACTATGAATAGATAGGTCACTGACAGAGCAAAGGCCGATGGCACATTTATAAGGTAGAAAGAAATGGCAGACTGGATGGGCCTTTGCGTGTCCTTATCTGCCGTCCAACTTCTATGTTTCTATGTTTCTATGTTTCTATGTACCCCTGTGATTTTGTTAATGTGTCCTGAACATTGATTTGCACAGTGACTGCGCCATTGTGCACCACATGCAAAACACATTTCGAGCAGGATGTGAAAATGACAGCTGTACTGTTCATAAGGAGGTGTGAAAAGAGCAATGCTGAAATCTGGGTGAAAATATTACAAATTGTTAAAGTTATGAGCATGCATTAAAACTGCATAGCATGCTTGTAACATGGTCATTTGGAATTTTCCACTAAATTTACAAGTAGGGTTTGGGACCCCACCTCGTGAACAGTGGCATTGTCGTTTCATTAATCAGTCCAAAGTGATTTCACACAGTAACTGCAAAATGACCTTCGGGCTGAGTAACGAGATGACAGTGCATGTGTTCATGAGGTGGGTCCCTAAGCACCCCATGTTGAAAATTTGGAGCAAAATTCCAATAAATAGCCAAGCTTATGCACCTAAGTTTTAAAAAAAACCATTTATGCCATTATACAGCTTACTCGGCATGTCTTCTGTTCACGGTCGGTTTGAAGAGTTCAGACGTGTTCCCTGCCCACTGAAGATTGTCACGCCAGGCTCCAAAGGTGTGGCATGTAGTCGGGAGGTGTTGGGAGATGGGGTGCACAGAGGGTGGTGCAGGTTGGGGGAGGAACCCCATGGCGAGGGACTGTTTTCTTTCTTTCAGGTAATTAAAAAAAAAAAAAAATGAACACTGCGGACAGTTTTTTTTTACAAATGTATGAAAAGCTGTTCTGCATACTGGGGTGGGCTCCCAGTGTGCCCCATGACTTTGGGGTGATGTTGGTGACACTGGGTGGGCTCCCAGTGTGGCACAGAATGAGACGAAGTTAAGACATGCCGACAATGGTCGGCTCTGATTACTAGGAGGCACACTGGGATGGGCTCCCAGTGTGCTACAATCTCCAGAGAGTTATTTAGCATGCCGACAGAGGATTGGGCACCTGAATTAGGCTTTGTGGGCATGTGGCAGGTGATGCGCACCTGCCGCCATGTTTATTGAAATATTTCACCAGGAAAAGGCAAGTCGGGAGGCATGTTATTGTGCCACTGCATGGCTGAACTTGTCTCTCATTGCAGTGGCACTTTTTACAAGTTTTGGCCACTTTGCATATTTTGTGTGAGCGCCTGCATTGCTGGCTTATTGGGAAATGAGGACGCACTCTACTAAAGCGTGTCTCTGCAGTCGCCCACACTGATGCACCTCCAAAATCTACATTACTTGGAAGATTTTAGCTTGCATGCAGGTGCAAGCCAACGTAAAAGGGACATAGACCATGCCCTGCACATGGTGGAGTTTGGAAACATGAGGGATCTCAAAGCACACATGCCTTGAGAAAGCAAGATCATGGGTAGAAGTGTTCAGCAACAATGGGACACTGTCAAATTCTGTTTGGGTAGATTAAATCAAGGATGTATCCCACAGAGGTGGACATACTACAGTAGGAGATGGAAACTGTTATGGATTGCAAAGGAGTTATTTAGCATATTGTAATCAAGTAACAAAAGAGGAATTTAAGATGAATAAGTTGTTAGACATTGGCGAAGACAGGCAGAACTACAGGATTCACTCTCAGACTGTAAACACAGAATTGTGAGTGCAAAACAAATGGCAGAGGAATGGCTAGCACATTAAGTCAGATCCAGTAAGAAACAGTCTTCAGATATGTACAGAAGAAGGCAATACAGACATCTGTTGGACCACTGAAGGATCTAGAAGTGGTGATGTAATAACCAAGAAAGAACAGATGGTTGAATGCTTAAATGAGAATTTTGCATCAATATTCACAGAAGAAAGAGATGGAATAATAGTGAAAGATTGTTTATAAAACAGCAGCAAAGGTGTGACAACTGAAGGTGCTGAAACAATTCTGAAGCTGGTAAATGTAAACAAGTCAATGTGGTCTGTTGACATGTACCAGCAAATCCTGAGGAATTAGTCAAGGAAGCACCTATCTCCTAGGCAATAATATTTGAGACATTTAGGACTCAGTACAGTATGTGCTTGCTGGTAATTGGGGTTGAATCACGGACTGTGGGATTTGGATAGCAGGTGACGGTGAACATCAGCATGCCATGTGTAGAGCACGCATGGCCACACACTTGACATCATTGCACAGATGCACCTTCATGGGGCGAAACAAATAATATCACTCTGGACAGTGCAGCAAGGCACTGGCGGACCATGACATCCACACTCAGCTGAATGATGTCCAACAGGCTATTAGTCAATGAAAAAACAAACTAAAGCCATGCTCCTGGGATCCAACCCAGTCTTTCAAAATTCACCAAAACTAATTCCTCCTCATAGTGCTAACTCCCTAAGTCCTCCCTTGCAGAACATTCCCGGTTTAAAATACCTAGATGTCACCCTTAACCCTCCCTAACTTTCTCGGAGCATATCAACAACACAGTGCAATGGGTAAACCAGAAACTAGGGGCTGGTTTTAGACTCAAACACTACCTGACCCTTGAGTGCTCTTGCCATAACCCAGGATAACCTTTCCCCTATTAGATTACTGTGCTTCCAATCTACTCTCATCTTTCCTTCTCCCTGTGCACCAGGCTTAATACTGTCTATAACAGTATCTGCAGATTCGCCTATGTCACCCTACTCCACACATCACTGCACATTATATCAGTCCTAGGATGGCTCCCCCTGCAGGTCGACATGACTACACCCTTATCTGCATCACAGATAACGCAATCAGAAGTGGCAACCCATCACCTTACTCATCCCTGCTCAAATACAAAGTCCTTCCAGGTGCCTCCGGGAATCCTTAGTCCCACCTTTGAAGTTCCAAGGATTACCACTGTTCTGGGTAGTAAAACCTGTCCTTCATGGCTCCCACACTGTGGAACAAACTCCCTGCCTCCCTCCACTCACTTGACTCGCAGCTACTTTTAAAACTAACCTTAAAGCCTGGCTGCAAGCTGAAGCCAAATGTTACTGCTCAGCCAGGTAATCTTAGGACGATAGTCCTCTCCCACTTCCGGCCATATTTTGTCCCTCTCCTATGGATATGCCATGGTCTATTCTCACTGTATCATCATTCGTAATGCACTTCTCCTTACTGTGAATATATTGCACTTATTTTATGTAATTGTACTGTTTGGCATTTTGTTCAATTTGTGCATCTTGTATTCCAATATATTTTGTTCCTCCTCGGTTTGCTTCTGTGTTCAATGCATTTCAATTATATAATCAGATTGTGTAGACACCCCACCTTTCTCAAGTTCTGTAATTTGCATTTTGTCTGTATTCATATGTGCCATCTTCATGGCCGGGTCATGCCTGAAAATGGTCTGTGGGATCAGTGCACCTACCGGTAAAGAAACAAACAAATAAATGTCAGCATGAGTCTTGGCTATGACCTCAGGTTGATCTCTGTCTCTTCCTCTGGGAAGCCCTTCCAGGAAGGATGAGTCATAGGCCTCCTGGTCTGAGCAGCTTGGGGATATCGGGGGTGAAGGGAATCGTGGAGTTCAGTGGGCAGAAATGGGGTACATCCTCACCTGAGCCAGAAAGATAAGAAAGTTGAAAAAAAAAAAAGATGTAGGGAGAGCAGTTAAGGTGCTTAATGGCTGGAAACCATGGATTTATGAAAACTAACTAGCAGAACTGGGACTGTTCCCCATGGAAAGAGCAGATTCAGGAGTGACAATATTGCAGTATTCAAATATCTGAAAGGGATAACACCACCAGGCCAAATATAGCTCTTGTATTTATAAGGGTGAGAGAACAAGGAGACATTCGGTTCATTGAAGGAAACTTCAAGGAAATAATGCAAAATTACTCTACAGAATGAGTGGAGGATATGTGAAATAGACTTTCAGAACAAACAGTGTCAGTCAATACTGTTTCTACCCTTATGTCTCAATAAGTATCTTGACGTAAAGGATTGAAAAAGAACTGAATGGTATTCCCACTGACTGAGCTGGTTGGAGAAGGAATGACAGACTGCTGGTTTTCTTTCTTTGCTAAATTTCCATGTCTGTATGCATCAGAAGAAAAGAATAACTCAATATGCTGTTCGAAATCTAAAGTTTGAAATAATGTCAAGGAACTTACAATAGAACTTGGTTCAAAATCGTGAGACTAATTACACTACATGACATGCAAAGTTAAATAAATGCAGGTTGCTTTTCATGTCAAATTCATGAAACTACTGTAACTCTGCCTTGCGTAGCAAGCTTGCACTGAGCCAAACCACAGTCCTGTAAAGTAGTTCACTGTTACCGCACTTTGCTGAAGAATGACAGATATTTATAACTAGTTCCATGCAGTGGTGCAAGTGGTAGACAAGAAGTACAGGAACTCAGACACTGGCAAATGTGAAATGCAGAATGAAGATCCTCAATCTGGAGGATAGCTGTGACACATCTAGCTCTTTAGACACGAGTAGATTCAGTTAGAGATATTGAAGTATTTCTAAGAAAATAGAATTGTTTAACAAGTCAAATGTTGTTATGGAAACCCTGATTTCAGACCACAGGTCCAGAAATTGTCATTATGTTGCTGGTTTAAGAATTCCAGTTATAGTGTCAGTGGGAAGAGGTACAGGAACTCCGTTCCTGCTGCAAAAGATACAGGAACCGAAGTTCTGTGCATTCCTCTTCACTTTCATCACTGGTTCTGTGTGCCTATAAAATGTTACAGCATGTGTACAAAACTTGTTTTACATCTCTGATCCATATCTTTCATTGCTACCATGTATGTATTTATCAGAACAAGGCAAGCCTTTTCATTCCGCCTCCTTATCTGGCATAACCCCTTCATGTTCTCTGTTCTGCTCTCTCAGTCTCCAGTCTGTCCTTATCTTTCCTTAGGTGAGGACTATAGATGTTAGCACTGTAATCCAGGTGGAGCCTCACTGGTGATCTATAGAGAGGTAATAATACCTGCTGCATTCTGCTGTCAATACCTCCTCCTATACACCCTATTATCCTGTGTCCTTACCATAGACCTTGTTACACTGGTTTGATTGTTTTAGGCTTCACTGATGATGACTCACAGGTATCTTTGTCAAAGGTCATGCAAAGATTTACTCCTCCATCCAGTAATCTGTCCTCAGGTTCTTGTTCCTTATATGCATCACCTTGCACTTTTTGCATTTAATTTCAACTGCCAAATCTTTGACCACCTCTCTAGCTTTTGCAAGCCTCTCAGCATCTCCCTAACCCTCCCACTGTCTACACTGCCACATAGCTTAGTGTCATCTGCAAGGGACACATTTTGCCCTGGATGCCTTCTCCCTATTGCTAATCAACATATTGAAAAGGACTGGACTCAGGACCAATCCCTGTGGCACCCACTGATGACCTCTCTGTCTTCTGATTTGACTCCTTTAACCACAACCTTCTGTGTCTTCCTTCCAACTAGTTTATCACCTATCTTAACTGTGTCTTTCACTGTCCCCAGACCCTCTAGCTTCTTCAGCAACCTTCTGTGAGGCACCAAGTTGAAAACCCTGCTGAAATCAAACTAGAGTAAATCCACAGTATGGCCCTTTTCACTACCCTCATTATTAAGTCGAAGAATACTATCAGGTTGGTCTGACAACACCTTCCTGCCACAAACCCATGCTGTTTACTATCTTGGAGTCCATTGCTCTCTAGGTAGTTTACAAGGTCCTCTTTGACCAGTGTCTCCATCAATTTAGCCACAATAGAGGTAAGACTGACAGGTCTGTAGTTACCTGGTTGCTCCTTGTCCCCACCCTTGAAGCAGAACTATGTCAGCTACCCTCTGGACTTTTGGAACTACCCCGTCTGAGACGAGCTACTGAACAACCCCACCAGGGGTTCGGTTAATCCGTTGCCAGTTCTTTGAGCACTCGCAAATGCATCTCATCTGGGCCGGGCCTTGCCTAGCTTTAGGCTGCTACCCCTTTCCAAACCCTTTCACTGGTAAATACTTGCTGTCTTATCTCAGGGATCCCCCTTATAGCTGCCTTAATGCCATGGTCTGGCAGAGGTCCTCTATCTTCCTTGTGCAATACAGAGCAAAAGTATTCATTCAGCCTAACAATTCCTCCTCCTCTCTTTCTTTCCTTTTTTCCCTAATATATTCAAAGAACTGTTTTTCCCACCCTGGACCCTCTCCGTGATGCACAGCACTGTGTCTGCCTTTGATTCTCTGACTGCTTTGTTGGTTTCCTTTTCTTATTAGATACTCTTCCCACTCTTCCTTCCTGTCCCTTCCCTTACAGAAATATAAGTGAGACTTGGTTTGCTGGCCAATGCACCTAGCTTCACCTGAGCTCTTTCCTTCTAAGACTGCTTGAAAGGCAGAGTAGAGAAACTTACCAGAGCAAGGCAAAAGGATTAAGACTTATTTTGGCTAAGCAGATTTACTGTGTGGTGTTGTTTTATTTTTTACTCACAGGGATTGCTACTGTTTGTTGCTAACATTTCATTGTTTAATTTTCTCTGTAGCAAAGTGTTTCTTACAGTGTATATCTCCTCTGAAATTATTACAGGTGGTGCTTTACAGGTTTTACAGTTTTATCTAACATTAGGATAAGCTTTCAGGGTTACTGCATTTGTTGTTGACTGATTGTTTCTGCTCTTACCTCCTTGTTCTTTCATCCGTGGTTCTTTTTTCGGCAGGGGAAGGCCAGCTACCCACCCCATCCCAACCACCCCACTACACTCCTTTTATAGGGTACCACAGTTGTGACATTTCCTGTGGCAGAGCAGGAAGGGCGGATCAGTGGGTCCTCCACAAGGTGAGCTTATTTACAGGGCACTAGTAATTTAACTTGTTATAACAAGTTAAACAAAAACAAAACACAATCAAACCATTACTTGCATTTTTTTCCTTTTTTCCTTCTAATTACTCTGACTAGGTTATAAACCCAGCGACTTATCTGGAATGGATATCATTAACTGCAGGTCCTGTGGAAAACTTTTCAGAAGGACAGTCTTACAGGATTTAGGACACTGTCCCATGCTGGGCCTTTGGAGATCTTAGGGCTCAGCTCCGGGCAGCATGGGCAGAGTTGCCCGCCTCAAATTTCATATTCAAGAGGAAATACATTATAAGAACCACCCGCCATTTCCCCAGCATCCAACAGAAAACCTCAACCGCAGAGGGTAGTTGGTCCAGGAGGTTGGCAGGTGGTTAGAGAGGCAATCGGTGCCCCATCACTCTCTGCTCTCCAACATGTTACCACCAAAACCATATAAACACTACAAACAGGTATCTGTCTCTATCTCTGAAATCAAACAAAGAGGCAAAGACACTGCAGAGCAGGACACTGCAGCACAGGAGCTAGCACAACAAAACTCACGAAATCAGGAACCAAAACAAAAAAGCAAAAGGAAATCCAAAAACTTCTGATCATAGGAGACTCCATGATTCGGGAGTTGATACCCATCTCTAGCCAGAGGTAATGGTCAGATGTCTCCCAGGTACATCAGCATGGAGAGACACTGACCACATGATAAAATTGTTCACAAAGCAAGAGAAAACATTGATGTCCTAGTACACATAGGGACTAATGATCTCGCCAGCTGGTCAGTTGTGGAGACCAAGGAACACCTGACCAGGCTGGGTGACAAACTATCATCCATTCCATCTGGCATCTCCTTCTCGAGATCCCGCCAGTCTGGGAGAGGGAGCAGATGGATGGAAGGTCAGAAGAAGGGAGATAGGGGAGCTAAACACGTGGCTCAAGGGCTGGTGCCAGGAAAAAGGACACAGATTTGTAGGGAACTGGCAACAGTTCTGGGAGCAAAAGTTCTTTAAATTTGATGGACTGCATCTGACTAAGGAGGGAGTCAGTAAATTGGGGCAGAAGTTTGACGTCTTTGCAGAATATTTAAACTAGCAAATGGGAGAGGGGCAGCACCCCATACGTCGAATGGGAAGAACATCCCTCCCCTCAGCTAGTGGTCAAACAGGGATTCAGCATGTTTGCAGTTCATTTGCATCACCAGGTAAGAAAAAGGTTTGTCTCCATACGACGCACAGAGGTAATGCCAAACCTCACCCAACAACTAACACACTGAAATCTGGCCAATGGAAAATCATGACCACAAATGCTCACAGCCTGGGAAATAAGATCCCAGACCTGCAGGCAATAATGTCAGAGGCTAAACTGGACATAGTAGCAATTAGTGAGACGTGGTTTACCAGTAACCACACTTGGGAGACTTCAGTACCTGGCTATGTATTGTTCAGACGAGACCAAGGTGCAAAAGGGGGGAGGATTGACCCTGTATGTCAATGAAAATATCAAATCTACAGAAATTCAGAATGCACATAAGGAGCCAGAAGAACTGTGGGTCACCCTGGAAACAGGAAATGGGACAGCCATAAGAATTGGGGTTGTCTACAGGCCCCAGACCAGGGAGGACATAGACACATTACTGTTAGAAGATATACAAAACATGACAGCTAAAGGGAGGTTCTGATAATGGGAGACTTCAACATGCCGGACACAGATTGATCAATACCAGCAGAAACATCTGCCAGAACTAGACACATAGTGGATTCCCTGCAGGGGAGGCCTCAAACAACTGGTACAGCAACCCGCAAGAGACAGGGCTGTCCTAGATCTAGTACTGACTAACAGGAAGGGATCACAGATCTCCAGGTAGAAGGTCACCTGGGGCCAGTGACCATCACATGGTATGGTTCAATTTGGCTACTACATCTAAATCATCCCATTCCAAGGCAAAAATATGGGACTTCAGAGGAGCTGACTTTGATAAGATGGCCAACAGAGTTAAGCTAGCCCTGGCAAAAGAAACACAGGTGAGGGGTACAGGCAAAGTGGGCAAGCATTAAGGATGCAATACTTGAAGCAACATCCCATTGTGTTAGACAGAAAAAGAAGTGCAAAAGAAGAAGGAAACCACTTTGGTTCTCAAATACAGTAGCAGAAAAGGTCAGAGCCAAAGGCTGGCCTTCAGGAAATATAAGGGAACATAGCAGGATGAAGATAGGAGGCATACCAAACTGCCCTAAGGGAAGCAGGGAAGGCAGTAAGGCAGGCAAAGTCCCAAACTGAGGAAACACTACCACGAACAGTAAAGAAGGTGACAAGACTTTCTATAGATACATTAGTGAAAGGAGAAAGTCCAGAGGGTATTGCTAAGCAATGGAGAAAACGGGCATGTGAGGAGGAGGAGGAGGACCCTGTAAAGGCATCTATCCTAAATAGATACTTTTGCTCAGTATTTACTGAAGAGAAGGTAGGGCAGGGCCCACAGATCAGCATCATGGACACAGGGGGAGGAGGTGAGCACTACTCCTTCACAAAAGAAAGGGTCCTACAAGAGCTTGCTAAGCTCAGGGTGGATAAGGCAATGGGACCTGATGGCATACATCCCAGGATACTTAAGGAGCTGAAGGTGGAACTAGCAGAGCCATTAGCAGAACTGTTTAGTGAGTCTCTGAGCACAGGAGAGGTCCCAGAAGACTGGAGAAGGGCTCATGTGATCCCGCTCCACAAGAGTGGTAGCAGGAGGAGGCAGGGAACTACAGACCAGTCAGTCTTACCTCAGTAGTGGGTAAGATTATGGAGGCACTCCTTAAGGAAAGGATAGTGCAACACCTGGAATCCATAGGGCACAGGATCCAAGACAGCATGGGTTTACAAAGGAAGGTCCTGTCAAACTAATCTCATAGATTTCTTTGACTGGGTAACCACAGTGGTGGACCAAGGGGAGCAGTTGATGTCGCTACCTTGACTTCAAGCAAAGCTTTTGACACTGTTCCACATAGAAGATTGATAAATAAGCTGGGTAGGCTTGGGGTGGGTCAGAAGTTGGTCAACTGGGTGGCAAACTGGTTGACGGGCAGAAAACAGAGAGTGGTGGTAAACGGTATACAGTCAGAAGAGATGCAAGTCACAAGTGGGTACCTCAGGATCAGTCCTGGGGCCAGTCCTCCTCAACATCTTCATTAGTGACCTTGCAGATGGACTAGAGGGTAAAGCTTGTCTGTTGCAGATGACACCAAGATCTGCAACAGAGTAGATGATCCAGATGGGGTGGGCAGAATGAGAAGAGATTTGGATAAACTAGCAAAATGGTCAGAAGAGTGGCAACTGGGATTTAATGCAAAGAAGTGCAAGATCATGCACATAGGGAAGAGAAACCCTGAAGCCACCTATAGGCTGGCAGGGAGTTGCTAGCAGTCACAAAGGAAGAAAGAGACTTGGGCATCATCATCACTGATGACCTGAAATCATCAACAGACCTCTAAAGCAGTAGGTAAGGCTAGGGGTGTTAGGGTGTATTAGTGAGGGTATCACAAGTCGTAAGAGGGAGGTAATAATCCTCTTTACAAGACACTGGTTAGGCCCCATCTGGAGTACTGAATGCAGTATTGGAGGCCACACCTTCACAAGGACATTAACCAAATTGAGGCAGTCCGGAGAAGGGCAACCAAAATGGTGCAGGGACTGCATCAGAAGACATATGAGGACAGATTAACAGAGCTCAATATGTATACCCTTGAGCAAAGGAGGGAGAGAGGTGATATGATCGAGGCATTCAAACACCTTAAGGGCATTAACAAGGTGAAAGAGTCTAACATGTTTAAATATAAGAAAAATAGCAGGACAAGAGGACACAGCATGAGATTAGAGGGGCGATTAAGGAGAATGTGGGAAATTCTTTTCACAGAAAGGGTGGTGGATGCATGGAATGGCTTACCTCAAGAAAATCCCGGAGAGGAGAGCCATCCTCTGGACACTCGATCCTCTCCCTCCTGCCATCCCCAATGGCCGGGCTGGTTCCCGAACCTGGGTGGCTATGAATACAGTGCAGGGCTTCAAACAGGCATGGGATAGGCATAAGGGAGCAATACAAATGAGTATGAATAGATAGGCCACTGACAGAGCAAAGGCTGATGGCACATTTATAAGGTAGAAAAGAAATGGGCAGACTGGATGGGCCTTGCAGTCCTCATCTGCCATCAACTTCTATGTTTCTATGTTTCTATGTGCTGCATACATGCAGGTTGCATGCCACATGCTTAATTGTGCAATGTTTGCCTGCAGTTCAAATACACAAAGTGAACCTCGTGAACCAGGTCTAAAAATCAGGTTCGATGCTGCAAGCTTGACATGTGTGCAGCAGGTAAGCGGTGTGAACATCTAAAAATCACATCAGGTTCATGTTGCATGCTTGACATGAGTGCAGCAGTTAAGCTGGTGTGAACATCATTTTAAAATCACATCAGTTTCACATGTTGCACACGTGCCATGTGTGCAGCAACTAAGCTGGTACAAATCTCATCTAAAAAACACATCGGTTTCTATTTCTCATACTACTGCTAGCAATTAGAGCCATTAAAATAACTTTTCATTGATTTCCCATTAAAAATTAGGTAAACTCATTAATTCTGATCTTTTGCAAGTTGTTTAATGGCTTTTGATTTTTGTCATTAAATCGCCATTCATTTGTAAAGTATTGTTTGCTTACTGCATTAAATGCTTAGGACATAATCAGCCAACATCCCCATTCCAGATGTGCAGAGAGGAGGCTCTGTGTTGTGAAGCCCGTTCTTTTTGTTTGGCCATGCAAATCCTTGTGTACATGTAGTGCTACAGTACAAATGTGTTTCTCCTTGACTGTTATGGCTCACTTACTTTCCCTTCTCATTCTATATGGAGCATATACTCTATGGTCTTGGATGCATGCACTATACCTCACATTTTGTCACTGAAATGAGGGACATGAACACTCAAAATGAGGGACAATGATGGACACTAACCCTCACGATGATCAGGACACTTCATGAAACATGGAGCTACAGTACCTCAGAACACAGTGGAAACCATTATATATTTACTTGTACTGATGTTAGCCCCTGAGATTAATTTCTATCATAAAGCAGGCATGCCATTTAGGTAAGGGCAGAGAGGGCAGCCCCCTCAAGTTTATGCCTAGGTTGTTCATATGGTGTGGCAACAATGGTATTAAATTTGAATTTAATCTTTGTACAAAATGTGCTCCCCTAGCCTGTGTGTGCTCATGCCAGGTGCACTCTGACTGACTGTGTCTGTATTGTGTTGTCCACTTTCTCCATCTATCAGTGGCGGCGTAATCATATGTGACATGGAGGAGTTCCAGCCAAGCAAGAGCACATGAGTCATGAGTGGGACACTGTCTTTTAGCCACAGAGTAGACAGGCTGCACACTACAGTTTGGAAGAGTCGGTGAGCACTGAACTCTCAATAGCAGTGTTGGGTGGCATTTTTTTTGAAATCTCTTTTATCGCCTCCTACATGCTGGAGCATCGCTCTGTCGGGAGATGCCTAGCACCAGCCCACTTCACTGCCTTACCTGAATCCTCAGTGGACCCCCATGGAGCCATGGCTGTACCCATCAAGGCAGGTAGCGGTGGAACTAATGCCCTGAGACAATTCTTGTTTCATCGGGTCCCCTCTGGTGGTCAGGCAGAAAGGGCAATTAGGGTCTGTGCTTGCTCCTTCCCATTGGTGCTCCAGTGTTGCTTTCTCCTGCTCTTAGGAAGTGGTAAGTGCCTGATGTCAAGGCATTTCCATAGATGTCCACCACTCCCCAACCCTCTCATTGTGTGCTCTGCACTTGTTGTGCCTCTGGCTTCTGCCAGAGGCCAGTCAAGCACTGAGCTGGTGCCCCTCTCCCGGGAGGAGAGCTATCCTCCGGACACTCGATCTCTCCTCCTGCCATCCCCAATGGCCTGGGCTGGTTCCTCAACCTGGGTCACCAGCGTGGTGCGAGTGTGGCATCCAGCACCTCAACCCTCAGTGTCACCAGGCCGGTGGGTGGCATATTTGTATTGGTCTACTCTTAGTGAGTCTCCATCTCTCGATGGCTGAAGGGCTGCGGGTGAACTAGAAGCTAACTCGAGATTAGGCTATTATTTACTCTACTAGGCTTGCAATGCAAAACAAACAGCATGGGCCCCTGCAGCAGCAAGCTAGCCCTCACAGCAGCAGTGACAGTAGTGTGGGTGGCCTTCATAATCCTTGATCAGTGCAGTGCAGCAGCAGCAGCTACAAGCAAGCAACACAGGTTGGGTCAGTTTGGTTGGTGAGGTGACTTGGTGCCGACCATGTTGGGGACTTAGGATGGTCCGTTCTAGCATACAGCTTCTGGCAAAAGGATGGAGGAGGAGGAGCGGACTGAAAACTGGGCTGGTGGCACACTGGGCTAGGGTTGCAGGCTCTGGCCAGATGGCGG
Source organism: Neoceratodus forsteri (assembly GCA_016271365.2). Taxonomy (NCBI): domain Eukaryota; kingdom Metazoa; phylum Chordata; order Ceratodontiformes; family Ceratodontidae; genus Neoceratodus; species Neoceratodus forsteri. The sequence goes on from CM028137.1 coordinate 327,775,745, forward strand.
GTAGGTAAAAGTAAATATTTTTTTACAGGGCAATTGAGGAAGGAGGAAGGACTGAAATATTGATGTTTTTCACATTTCTGGGCCTTTGGTGGCTTCACAACCCATATGGGATGGGTATTGAATGGAATGGAGTCAGGAGAGAAATCGGGACACAGTTTTTTTTGTGGGGTGTTTAGACTTTCAGCAAGGAAAAAAATTGGTTAGTAACTGGGTAGGTTTAAGTCCAAATTTGATGCACTGCTCCGGGTATGGACAGATGAATCTTACACATTTTAATTTTTCCTGATTTGCATAACACTTTTCAGTCACAACAAATAAGTTTCACCTTTTAGAGGCATTCCAGACATTCCAGAGCTTGTTGCCTATGGGCTAACTAGCACCTGGCCTCCACTGGCTGCTGGATCCCACTACCATAAAGTCTAAATTTACAGGACATCCTCTTGTGAGTAGCATGTTTTCCAAGAAGGATGGATGAGGGCAGAGCAGTTTTCAGAGGTAAATGAGGGTTTTTCCTTGAATTCAGGGACAGTTGAGCAGTATGGTATGCACAGACTATTGGAGCCCCACTATAATCAGGCTATCCCCACCCCAAGTGAAGCTGTCCCCATGCTCAGGCACATTATGACAGGGCAAGGGAGAGTGCAGAGGTGTGCCCCATTCAAATAAGTGAGGGTATTTTTATTACTATTTTATACATTATTGATGGAGAGTTGGAGATTAATGAAGGCTACCACTCATAGAAACATAGACTTTGACGGATGGTGAGGACGCTTAGCCCACCCAGTCTGCCATTTCCCTACTTATTGGATAAGCTGCAGATGCTAGTTTACCAACAGCGTACTACCTCCTACCTTCCACTTGAATTGCCTTATGTCTGTCCCATGCATTCTTTTTTTTTATATATATTTTTGGGTTCCTCTCAGACTGGCCGGGTGTTACCTATGGTTCTCCCCAGTCCAGCCTGACCTCGTAGCCCCACTCTTCCCAAACCCCAAGCTTTTACCCTTCCTCGAGCCTACACAGTGATCCACGGTGGGTACGCAACCACCACCGCAGGATCGGGGCTTGATCAGAGGGAGCATCCAAGGCTGAAGCTGGCTGGTGCCACCAGGCTCAGCCATCAAACAACACGCCGAGGTATTTTTCTTTTACCCTCACAGCGGCCGTTGCAATGACATCAACACCGAACTACCGTAAATGTCAACCGCATGCGTCCCTGATGTGCCTTAGCATCAGTAGTACCTCTAGTCTCCACCAGAGGTCACACTGTGCCAGAATGCCCGGATCCCACCCCAGGGAGAGGAGAGTTGTCCTCCGGACACTCAATCCTATTCCCTCCTGCCGACCCCCAGCACCAGGGCTCGTTCCGAACCTGAGTCGCTGGCGTGGCTGAGTGTGGGCGTCCAGCGCCTCAACCCTCAGTACCACTGGGCGGCTGTGTCCCATGCATTCTTAAATTTGCCCACTGTTTTTGACCCCATGACCTCCTCAGGAAGGCGTTCCATGTGTCCACCACCCTCTCCGTGAAAAAAATACTTCTCACATTGCCCGAGTTGTCTCCCCTCTATCTTGAATTGTGCCCCTTGTTCTTGCATCTCTTTTCTGAAAGATGCTACCCTCTTGGACATCACTGATTTCCTTGAGGTACTTGAACATTTCTACATGTCCCCTCTCCTCCTTTCCTTGAGGGTATGCATATTACACTTTTAGTCTGTCTTCATATGGCTTCTTGTGCAGACCCTGCACCGTTTAGTTGCCCTCCTCGGACTGCCTCCATCCTGTATATGTCCTAGTGAGATGGGGTCTCCAGAACTGCACGCAGTACTTCAGATGGGGTCTCACCAACTGTCTGTAGAGAGGGATAACAACTTCCTGTTTTCTACTGGTGATGCCTCTCCCTTGCATCCCAGTATCCCTCAACCCTCCTTACTGCCTTCTCACATTGCTTGCCTACCTTTAGGTCATCTGATATGATTACCCCAGGTCCCTTTCCATTTTTGTTGTTGTTAATACCCCCACCCATTGTGTACTCTTCCCTTGGGTTTTGTTTACCAGGTGCATTACTTAGCACTTCTTTGCATTGAATCTTAGCTGCCATACTTTTGACCATTCCTCCAACCTTGCCAAGTCCCTTCTCATCCTTTCCACCTCCCTCTTGTGTATCAACTCTGTTGCAAATCTTTGTGTCATCTGCAAGAGGCATACTTTTCCTTCCAGTCTCTCCGCAATGTCACCTAGAAAGACATTAAAGGGGACTGGTCCCAGTACTGAACCCTGTGGTATCCTGCTAGTAACCCCCTTTCTTGGGAGTGGACTCGTTTACTATTACCCTCTGTGTTCTGTTGTCAGTCAGGTTACCACCCTGGGACCTGCTCCCAGGCTGGCTAACTTATTTATTAATCTTTTGTGTGGACTGTGTCAAATACCTTTCTACAGTCTAGGTAGGCCACATCCACAGCCCTTCCTTGGTCTACTACTTTGGTCACCCAGTCAAAGAAATCTATTAGATTCATCTGACATGACCTTCCCACTGTGAATCCATGCTGGCTTGGGTCCTGTGCCCGTTGGTCTCTAGGTACTCAACAGTTCTTTCTTTCAGGAGTGATTCCATCATTTTCTCTACCATTGAGGTCAAACTAACAGGTCTGTAGTTTCCTGCCTCTCCCTTGCTCCCACTTTTGTGAAGGGGAATCACATCCGCTTCCTCCAGTTCTCAGGTATCACACCAACTTCCCATGATTTGTTAAAAGGGTAGTCAGTGGTGTCACTAGTTCTCCCTTAGTTCTTTTAGAATTCTGGAGTGAATCCCATCAGGCCCCATTGCTTTGTAGATCTTCAGTTTTAGGAGTTCTTTCAGGACACTTTTTCTGTGAATGGACTGATATCAACCCCTATCCAGTGTGCTTCTATTATTTGACTTAGGGATCTCCCTCCTCTTCTTTTGTGAATACTGAGCAGAAGTATTCATTCGTATCTCTGCTTGTCACTGTCACCCCTCCCTTTATTAAACCTCATTATCCCTCCCTGGTCTTTCTTAGCTCCCTAATGTACCTATAAAGGTTTTATCCCCTTCTTAACTGAGTTGGCTATCTTTTCCTCAGTTTGGGCCTTTGCTGTTCTGACTGCCTTCCCCACTTCCTTCTGCATTAACTGGTACAGTTCTCTGTCCTGCCCTTTCTGTATTTCCTTATATTTTCTGAATGCTATCTTTTTCTCCCTAACCTTCCCGCCAGTTCTTTTGAGAACCGTAGTGATTTTTTCCTTTGTTTTGTTTATTTGCTTCACACAAGGCTTCTTGCCTCTGTGGTGGCAGCTTTGATTTTCCCCATTGTTCCTCCACCCCACCTTCTTGCCGGTTTGCTAGTGCTTTTCTGAGGCACTCTCTATTTTGCCAAATCGGCCCTCCTAAAATCCAATACCCTCACCGTTGTGTGACTTGACTCTATGGTTTTGTTGATCATGAACCACACTGTTTGGTGGGCCTTGTTACATAGAAACATAGACTTTGACGGCAGATAAGGACCGCTTGGCCCACCTAGTCTGTTCATTTCCTACCTACAGGATAAGCTGCAGATCCTAGTTAACCAACTGCCTATTTCTTCCTATGCCCACAAAATTGCCTTATGTCTGTCCCATGCATTCTTGAATTCTCCCACAGTTTTAGACCCCAGCCTCCTCAGGAAGGCTGTTCCATGCATCCACCACCTCTCTGTGTGAAAAATACTTCCTCACATTGCCTCTGAATCGCCTCCTCTATCTTTAAATTATGTCCCCTTGTTCTTGCTCATCTCTTTTCTGAAAGTTGCTACCTCTTGGACTTTGTTGATTCCACTGAGGTACTTAAAAGTTTCTATCATGTCCCCTCTCCCTCCTTTCCTCAAGGGTATACATATTAAGCTCCTTTAGTCTCTCCTCGAATGGCTTCTCTTGCAGACCCTGCACCATTTTAGTTGCCCTCCTTTGGACTGCCTCCATCCTGTTTATGTCCTTGGGAGATAGGGTCTCCAGAACTGGGCCGTAGTACTCCAGACGTGGTCTCACCAACTGTCTGTACAGAGGGATAACAACTTCCTGTTTTCTGCTGGTGATGCCTCTCCTATACATCCCAGTATCCCCCAGCCCTCCCCTACTGCCTTCTCACATTGCTTTCTAACCTTAAGGTCATCTGATATGATTACCCCAGGTCCCTTTCCATTTTTGTTGTTGTTACACCTCCCCCATTGTGTAATCGTCCCCTGGGTTTTTGTTTCCCAGGTGCATTATTTTGCACTTCTTTGCATTGAATCCAAGCTGCCATACTTCGACCATTCCTCCAACCTTGCAATCCCTTCTCATCCTTTCCACACCTCCTTGTGTATCAACCCTGTTGCAGATCTTTGTGTCATCTGCAAAGAGGCATACTTTTCCTTCCAGTCCTCTGCAATGTCACTTATAAACATTAAAAGGACTGGACCCAGTACTGAACCCTGTGGTACCCCACTAGTAACCTTTTTCTTCAGAGTGGACTCCATTTACAATTACCTTCTGTGTCCTGTTGTCCAGCCAATGTTTTACCCAGGCTACACCTGGGACCCACTCCCAGGCTGGTTAATTTGACTATTAATCTTTTGTGTGGACTGTGTCAAATGCCTTGCTGAAGTCTAGGTAGGCCATGTCCACAGCCCCTCCCTGGTCTTCTACTTTTGTCACCCAGTCAAAGAAATCAATTAGATTCATCTGACATGACCTTCCTGTGAACCCATGCTGTCTTGGGTCCTGTGCCATACTGGCCTCTAGGTACTCAAAAATTCTTTCCTTCAGAAGTGATTCTATCACATTCCCTACCAAAGAGGTCAAACTGACAGGTCTGTAGTTTCCTGCCTCTGTCCTGCTCCACTTTTGTGAAGGGGAATCACATCCGCCTTCCTCCAGTCCTCAGGTACCACACCATCCTCCTATGATTTGTTAAAAGGGTAGTCAGTGGTTTCACTAGTTCTCCCTTAATTCTTTTAGAATTCTGGGTGACTTCTGTCAGGCCCCATTGCTTTGTCCAACTTCAGTTTTAGGAGTTCTTTCAGAACCCTTTCTTCTGTGAAAGGACTGGATCACGCCCCTATCAGAGTGCTTCTGTTAATTGGATTAGGCACCTCCCTCCTCCTCTTTTGTGAATACTGAGCAGAAATATTAATTCAGTATCCCTGCTTTTCACTGTCCCTCTGCCCCTACTGTCCATTCTATTCAGCCTCACTATCCTTCCCTTTGTCTTTCTACGCTCCTGATGTACCTATAAAAGGTTTTATCCCCTTCTAACCGAAGTTGGCTATCTTTTCCTCAGTTTGAGCCTTTGCTATTCTGACTTCTCCTCTGCTTCCTTCTGCCTTAACTGGTACAGCTGTCTGTCTTGCTCCTTCTATGTTTCCTTATACTTCCTTAATTCTATCTTTTTCTCCTGACCTCCACGCCACCTCTTTTGAGAACCATAGTGACTTTTTCTTTCATTTTGATTTGTTTATTTGCTTCACACAAGGCGTGTTGCCTCTGTGATGGTAGTTTTGATGTTTTCCCATTGTTGCTCCACCCTCCTTCTAGCCTATTTGCTAGTGCTTTTCAAGGCACTCTCTCATCTTGCCAAAGTCAGCCCTCCTGAAGTCCAGTACCCTCACTTTTGTATGGCTTGACTCTGTAGCTTGTTTATCGTAACCACACTGTTTGGTGGTCACTTGTTCCCAGATGGCTACCCACTTCTAGATCTGAGATCTCTCAGTGTCCCCATTTGAGAGTATGAGGTCTAAGATTGCTCCCTCATGAGTGGGTTCCAAAACTAGCTGTCTGAGGCATGCCACCTGTAGGGCATTGAGAATGGCCCTGCTCTTGGATGTGGCTGCAGCAAATGTGCTCCAGTTAACATCTGGCATATTCAGGTATCCCATCAACAGCATCTCCCTTTCTCTACCATCCTAAGAATGCCTTCTATCATATCCTTGTCCATTCCCTCCCCTGACACGGGAGTCTGTATACAACCCTGTGCGGATTGTGGTTCACTTCCAGTCTCTAATTGACCCACAGTGCCTCCTCTCCTCCCTGTTTACTCTTTGTTCAGTTGGGGCATGGGTGGGGGTGCTTTTATCCTTCCTTACATAGAGCTACTCCTCCCTTCTCCCTCCTTGTCTCTCCTGTAGGTTGTGTACCCTGGTATGTTAACATCCCATCATGGTTCTCTTGTGTACCATGTTTCTGTGACTGCTACGATATCCAGGTATCCCTTCTTCCATCAAGGCCACCAGTTCAGGGAGCTTGTTGCCCAGACTATGGGCATTGGTACCATTACCTCCATTTCCTGATGGCCTTTCCTTTTGCCCCACCCTGTCCTTATTGCCTTTGTCACTTTCTCCATTTACCCCTGCCCTTCTCCCTATCGACATCTCTAACTTGTTTGTAGAATAGTGGCCTTAATTATTCTCCAACTCATCATCATAGGGCCAGATTCTAGAAAAGTTACGCCTGGCATAACAGCACTTAGCCAAGTAGAATGGTAGCAAGTAGCACTTTCGCCAGCAGTTGTGACTCTGGCTATTCTCACAAAGTGGCCTGTGCATCAAACAGCTATTACGGCTGGCAGTTGTGCCATAAACCCCATGCGACATGGTGCTAGGGAGTTTACAGCAGCTGTTTCACCCCATTCCAGAAGGCAGCAACAAAGACCCCAATGTTGGGATTCTAAGAACCACCAGAGGAGAATTGGCACAGGTTACACCTGCATTTAGCTGGTGTAACTTACATACGCTCTCCAAGGGTTCTGTAGAACCCAGTCCGTGTGTCCTCCATGCCCAGACTGCCCCTGTTGTTGCCCCAATGGGTACCACACAAACAGTCCTGACTTGAGGCCATGATCCTCAGTCCCCCTCACTGCACGGCCACCAGACAGTAAGTACTCTACAGGGCTGCCCACACTAACTGCCCCCAAATCCCTACGAATGTAATGTCCCACAGGGCTGCCCATACCCCAGTCCCCTGAAGGCCAAACAGAGCCCCTCAGGGCTCCTGCCACCCCAGCCACCAGAATCTCCATTGGTACATGCCCGCAGGGGTGGCACTGTCATCTCCCCACCCCGTGTCTCGACCCCGAGTCACCAGTCGCAAATGCGGCAAAACCTTGCCCTAATAGTCTAGTGGCCCCACCCCCACCCAGCCATGGCAGCCCACCCAGCACTCCTCCACCCATCCCAAGCCGGCACCGCACAGCCTCACCTCTCACCACCATGGCCAGCCACCGACTGAGTTCAGTATGAGCACATACTGTAAAGGCGTGATCAGAAATTAAACTCAGTTCACAAGTTCCCCCTGCCCAGCTATCACAAAAGGTGCCCACAGGGCTGCCCACCCCTGGCCCTGAAATGTACAATAACTTCCCGAAGGCCACACACCCGAAGTTCCAAACAGAGCCCTGCAGCCACCTCCAGCCCCCCAGAATTCCCCATTGGTATATGCCCCACAGGGTGGCACTGTGATCAGCCACCTGTGCCTCGACCCCTAGTTGCCTGCGCCGTCACGTCAAAACCCTACCTGGTAGTCTAGTTGCCCCACCAGCCATGCCAGCCCACCAGCACCCCTCACCTGTCCCCAGCCAGCAACTGGCACAGCCCACCTCTCACCACCATGGCCAGCCACCGACTGAGTTCAGTATGAGCACGTAGTGAAAGAGTCGGCTTAATTCCCTGATCATGTATTTTGTAATGCGACTCATACTGAACTCAGTTGGTGGCTGGCTGTGGTGGGAGAGGTGGGCTGTGCCAGTTGCCAGCTGGAGATGGGGGGTGCTGGGTGGCTGGCACAGCTGGGGGGGCCACTAGACTACCAGGGCAGAGTTTTGCTGCATTTATGGCTGGCTGGCTCTGGTGGTCAGGCACGGTGGGAGGATGACAGCAACGCCAGGGGCATGTACCAACTGGGGATTCGGGGGCTGGGGCTATGAGAGCCATGTGTGCTCTGTTTGGCACTTCAGGGGCTAGGGGTGTGGGCAGCTCTGCAGGGCATTACATGCGCTGGGATTGAGGGCAGTTGGTCTGCTGTTGGGTGAATGCAGGGCATGCACCAGTAGGTGCGGCCACATTCCCCAGTCAGCCAGCAGGGACTGACACCCTGCCTGGCTAATGAGGCAAAGAGATCTATTAAAAGGTCCGCTGCAATGAGAGGCGAACTCATGCAGTGTGACCACAGCACACCTCTCCCTATGTGCAGGCAACATGGCGGCAGTGACTGCCACTGTTGCCTGTCAAACCCCTGCTTTATTGTGTGCCGACGGGGTGCCCAACCCTGTTGGCATCATGTAACACCCTTTTGATTGCGGAAGGTGCCCAATCCCCGACATCATGCACCCCCAACAGTTTCTCTTTGTCGGTGGTGCCCAATCCCCGTGGCATGTATCCCTACCTCCCTGAATTTTGCCAATGGGGAGCCCGCTCCCGTCGACATAATGTGGTCCCCTTCCATTTTGATAGCCGAGGTGCCCAATCCTCGGCTCCTGCATCTCCCTCCCTTTCCTTGCCATAGCGGGTGCCCAAACCCCGTCGGCTAAAGCACCCACCACCCCACACACACAGGTGGCACGCTGGGAGCCCACCCCAGCATGCCAAAGCACCTGTTAAAATGAAAACCCTGATGTCTTTTATTTTTTTCCCCTTGTAAAGAAGGAAGCGGTCCTCGGGCTCTCCCAGGCCCCTCCCACAACCTGCACACACCCTCGCGCCCCTGCTTCCTCACACACACCCTCACCCCATACTTACCTCTGGAGTCCGAGCGAGCAGTCTTCGTGGACCGGGAACACGTCTGCACTCTTCAAAGCCAACCACAAACTGAGGAAATGCTGGTAAGCTGTATAATGGAATGAATAGGTTTTTTCAACTTTGCTGCATATCTCAAGCATTTTTGGAATTTGGCACTAAATTTTCAACATGGGTTTTGGGACCCCTCCTCATGAATTCTATCACTGTCATGGCGTTAATCGGCCTCAAAGGTGATTTCGCAGTCACTGCACGGAATCACTTTTGGGACTGATTAATGAAACGACAGTACCAGTGTTCATGGGTGGCCTCTCAAAAAAGCCTATGTTGGCTAAATTTGGTGGAAAAATCCAAACAATTACTGTTTTATGCGTGCATTCGCAGTTGCCACGCAAGGCTCATAACTTTGTGAATTTGCAATATTTTCACACAGATTTTCAACATTGTCATTTTGTATACCTCCTTGTGAACAGTATAGCTGTCATTTTCCACATCCACCCAAAATGTGCTTCCGCACTTCCAGCACACAATAGCGCAGTCGCTGTGGGAAATCAGTGTTTGGGCCAGATTATGAAAATGACAGTGACACAGTTCATGAGCAGAGGTCCAAAATGCCTATGTTAAAAATTTGGTGGCGATACTCCAGAAAATGACTGTGTTACGGCGTGTGTGGCGATTGCACTGCTGCCTTTCGTACCGTCGTACATTTGTAATATTTTCACTCTGCATTTTCACCATTGTCATTTTCCTCACCTCTTGATGAACAAGTACAGCTGTCATTTCACATATCCTGCCCAAAATGTGTTTCGCACTTCTGATGCAGAATAAGCGCAGTCGCTGTCTAAATAATTTTTGGAACAGTCTGAGGAAATAACAGTGACACTGTACATGAGCAGAGGTGCTAAAATGCCTATGTTGAAAATTTGGTGCGAACACCCATAAAATGACTGTGTTCAAGCATCGTTGCACATTTCCCACACACCCTGTAACTTCGCAAATTTAGTATTTTACATACCACATTTTCAACACTGGCATTTTTACACTCCTTATGAACTGTACAGCTGTCATTTTCACATCCTGCCTCAAAATGTTTTCCCTCACTGCACTACCAAAGCCAATGCCAGCGTGACAACATTCGGCATTGACAAATGCTTGTTATTTGATGAGGTAAAAACATGAGTATGTTGAAAATGTGGGTTTAAAACAGTAAAAGTATCTCATTAGCTGTACTCAGTCTACCAAAGGTCATAGCAAGCAGTTTGTAAAAGTGACAGAACCAAGTCTGCACTTTCCTTGAGACTATCCTGGGTCATTTGTCATCTATGTATTTGTTTATTGAATTTTGGTAACCAGGTGACCCGCTGGAACCAGAGGTCCCTTTTCAGGGGCACCAGAGTTTATTACAGGCATGAACTCATACAATGAGGATACAATACTTCATACAGAATGGATCTGAAATACAAACAATTTACAAGCAGGATGGAGATAATGTGAACATGTTCAGACAAAAGTCAGTGATCCAACACCACAGACAAGAGGATCCATGCAACCCTCTTTATATTATTGTTTTGTCAAGAACAATTTTTCCTGCCTTTAGTTCTAGAGAAACAAAACATACACAGAGCTAGAAGGCCCAATTCTCAAAGGAGCCTCTATGCGGCACAAGCTGCGGCATACAGCAGCTAGCTGATGCCCTACGCCAGAGACCCTGCACCTGATTCTCATACGGGAGGGTAGTGGCACCTACGTCCCACACTTGTCGCAACCCTGCCCTTGTGGCAAAGACATGATGCATGGATAGGGGTTGCCACAGGCCCTTTAGCGGTGTTGTGACCCAGTGTGCCCCAAGTTGGTACGGATGTGCCCAAACCTATGGGACCCATACTGCATGGAGGGCAACATCACATGGAACTGACCGCTGCACATTCAGTCCAGTAGAGCCGTGGAGGTGTGTGGAGGAATTACCGGTCCTGGCTCTGCCTGACACTGAGGGTGATGGGGCACTACAGGCAGGTGGTTGGGGTTGGAGGCACGGACCACCAATGGGGAGTGCACTGTATGCCACTGGCGGCATCATCGGGGGCTGGTGGGGTTCACATCACGATTGCTGTTGTGGGGCATGGGTGCCCACACCACTATGCACCCGAGCACACACAGGCAGCAGTTTCTAAGTCCCCTTATGCCAGCCCAGGCCGGTCTATGGGGACTTAGTTTCTGCTTCTCTGGGAGCTGTCTGTGAATTGCTCCTCTGGGCTGTGACTGCTTGTGTCTAGTGCAGGGCACCCTTGCACCTTGTTGCAGCCATTACTGGGCATAAGGTTGTGCAGAACCTGTTTGGGGCAGGCGGCCCTGCGTCGATGCAGGTCACCTTTGTGAATCATGGAGAAGCTGCTCCTGGACACAAGGCACTCCTTGCACCATATCTGTTTGGTGCAAGCACCCTGCGCCAGATGCAGGGCTTTGAGAATCAGGCCCAGAGTATTCTGGCTCTGTGGTGCAGCACTGCACTATTCCCACAATACCTAAGCAGCTGTTTAGACATAAATGTAATCAGTGCAAAGAGGATCTAGACAGATTTATCTAGGTTACTGTTAAAACTGTATGTGTAATCAGCTTTATTTCATAGGTTATTTTATTCCTGCAGTAGAAAGGAAGTGAACATTCACAAACTACTGCTATGAGCTAGCCAACTCATGGGAGCAATCAACTGCAACCAGCCCATCAGTGCAGTGGTAGGACTATTTCTTATGACACTTATGACCTGGGTTTGGGAATAAATCTGGGTTGACAGGGGCTGGTTGGGGAGGAAGAGGATTGAGTGTCTCAGATGATGCTCTCCTCCTCTGGGGTGGGTGGATCGCCTTCCTTGCTGCTATACTGCCACTTGGGTGACCACGGGTGGCAGTGCACAGAGGATGTTGTGGGAGGGACTGATGCAGGCTGAGGATCTGGTGCAGAATGCATGATCTGCATATATCACTTAGGACCTCCCTGAGTGCCAGCATCAGAGGAGATTGCAGGAACAAGAAAATGGAAATGGAAGATGATGGACCTCAGTGGACCAAAGGAGGACTGGTCCTGAACCCTATGCATGACCACCTGGCGACGAAAGAGTAGGTAGATGGAGGAGCTCCCTCTACCCTGCCTGGGGGCTGATCCAAGAGCAGAATGGAGGAAGGACATTGCATGGGAGGACGGTGTCCAGCTAACCTAGGCACCTTAGGGTTCCTGAGGAAATTCACGGCAGCAGAAAGCTTGTTCTACCCCTGAAGCTGCTGGGAGACGCAGCAGCCAGGCATAATGGCAGCTGGTCTGTGTCCTGAGCAACTGCTTCAATTGTTTTCTGTGTTTTTATAAATGGCCTGCTTGCTTAGTACTTGCTCTGCGTTCCGGACTGGATCTTTGACCGTTCATGCTGTGCCATCCATTTCTCCCAGTAACTTGTTTTCTTCCATACCAAGGAACTGTTGGAGTTTCAGAATAGAGTGGCACACTGACTTTCTGGGTGATCTCTTGACTTGCTGCATGTTTTTTTGCAGCTCTGCGATGGGGCCGCCGCTCGTCCCCCAAGTCCTTCTCCAGGGTTCAGCCATCCCGATGTGCCCACCACTGACCTGCTGTGGAACATTCTAACTCACTGCTGTGGGGATGGGATGCCTGTGTCTCCATTCTCCTCCTTTGGACCTCTTTCAGTAAGTACTTGGAGCACATTCTCCCTCTTCCTAGCCCCTTGTGATGCTCCCTAAGCCTGCCTCATTGGCTCTCCTCAAATTTTCATTTCTGCCAGGCATTATCCATTCATGTGATTACCACACTGTTTGCTTCCATTACTCAATTTGCCTATGGCTCTCCTTTCCTAGGCCCCACCTGTCCTGAAGCCCTTTCAAGCTCCTTCCTACCATAATTCCTGTTTGGTCTCGAAGATGCTCTGTGTCATGGCAGGACATTGTGGTTCAGATCACAGGGAGCCTGCATTATGCAAGCCATTTGATCTACCCTGCTCTCCTGCCTACATGGCTTCCACTACCCTCGCATTGATCATTGCCCTTGCAGCCTACTCAGACTTCAGTTGTTCATTGCATTCCATTACTACCAACATGCTCCTTCCTGGATTACTCTAACTCCACCTTACTGGCATTCCTAATGACTTCCTCCTCACGTTCTCCCACTCTGACTTGCTGCCTTCCCTTGTACACTACCTGTTTCCTCCTATACTATGCAACCAGATGCCCTTCCTTGCTCAGCCCTACTCAGCAGTTATTCTGACTCCATCCCCACCTAGGTGCATACTGTGTGATCCTGAGCAAGTCACTTAACCTCCTTATGCTCCCAGGTTATATCTGTAAACAAGCTTGACAGTATGCTACTCCTGGTTAAACAATATTCTCTTTCCCTCCCTTTCCTAACTCGCTACCTTCTGAGGCACCAAGTGAAGGTAGGCTTGCCCTGTCTACCAGGGATGGGATTCCATTACAATCACTACCATCTACTACTTACAAACCTGACATCCTCCATCCCTAACTCTGCCTGGCGGCATCAAGTGAAGGTTAGCATGCCCCGCCTACTGGGATGAGTGCCATGTCTGCAATCTACTATGTCATGCTTATGCATTCTCCACCTGATACCTGGTTGCTGCATTCCCTTTGGGAATGGACCTCTTTATCAATGTGCCTTCAAAATCCTACCTCTGCCTGGTGGCATCACACGAAGGTCATTTCTCACCAACCACAGGAATGGAAACTTGTGTCTGCATTCCACTGTTTCAACTTTATGCATTCTGTACCTGTATACCTGGCTGCCACTTTCCTTCAGGAATGGGACCACTTTACCCTATTTGCCTTCACCATCCACTGCCTGGCTGCATCGGTGAAGGTCATCTCACCTCAAATACCAGGGATGGGAGCCTGTTTCTGCAATCAACTGTTTCAACCTCATGCATTCTCTACCTGATATCAGGTTGCTGCTTCCCTTTGGGAACGGGACCCCTGTACCCCATTTGCCTTCCACATCCTTCCTCACCAGTCTACATCCTGCACTTCAATGGACACATTGTACTCATTGTACTCTGCTCCTGCCTTGGCCTCCTAGTGCTCTGGATTCTCCTCTACCTGCTTGTTCTGTCTCTACCTCCATTCAGTTCATCTGCCTCCTGGACTTCCTTGCTGCTGGTGCCCCTTCCCATCAACCATGTGAGTTTGCTTTCTCCTTCTGAGGTGGGAACCTTATGCTTCATTGCTGCAGCACCTTCTGTTCTCTGCACTTGTTGTTCTACCATCTTCCTCAGATGTGGGATTCTCATACCTGACTCACTGAATTCAGGTATCTGGAATTCATATATTGGTCTTCCATGGATCCGCCGTGGCCCACAATAGTTTTCCTGCATTCCAGTTTGGTTTACTTTGTCACTGACCTGGTTCCATTCCTGCCTGCACATGTCGAAGTCAGTACGCTTGGCCTATGCTGTCTTCTTCTCAGACTCCTTCCTCCAGTCCATGGACATCTGCTCCAGACTTCCCCTCCTTCCTTTGTCAGCTGCCTTATCCTTGCTGCCCTGGTGGCTTGGAGCTTCATCCTGTTTGCTGTGGCTCTTTTGGGCATTTATACCTATCACCAGCCAGTATTCCTACCCGATCAACTACTCCCCATTCATCTATTCGTACTCCTACCTTGATCATCCTAGCAGCCCCATCCACTACTCGATGGAGCACTTCTTCATTTCACCTGAGAACAACTTCTTCTAGCAACATCCCTTGAGCTATATGCCTTATAGACTCTTATGTCACCACAGAGTTATCAACACTTTCCCATCATCTCATCAGGATCAGTTATGAAATCCCATTCAACTGACCATTGAAAGAGCTCATCCTCATCCGAATGCACTGGATGCTCCCTATGCATCCTGTCAATTCAAGCAGTAAGGCATTCCTATCTCTCATGTCTCATAGGATCTAAGATTTAGTGGTGCCTTCTCCATCCCTATCTTTTACATGGAAAAGTGACATAATTCCTTCCATCATACACCAACTCCATAATCATCATAGCTGTTCCAGATAACGAGAACAGCAAGATACTACTTGTAATGACTGCCATCATCCATTTTACCTTTTACGTAGCTTTCTCCTACTAGCACTACTCTGTTGCATCAATGTTCACAACTCCTACTTCCTCAAGAGCCACGGATGTCCTAAGATCTTCCCAACTACCTTCCCAGAATTCCCACTGTTGGATATCTGGTGCCTAGCTGCCTTACTAAAGTTATTCTATCAGAGCCACTGTTCTCCAGCACCTAGATGTCACCATACTTCATACAATCATCTACATTCCTTCATCATATTACCATCAATCAGGTCAGCAGCCCATCCAGCGGTCTTTCTAGCTCACCCTCATGTTTCACCTCCCATACTCCCTCCAGCAAAGAGTTCCACCGAGCAGGCTTCCATCGATTCCTCAGTCTACTCATCTGCGGGTGACCAGCTGTCTCACTATCCCAGTGATGCCTCTCAACAGGCTTATATCCGACTAAACTGCTAGGCACCCTTGCATTCTACACTGCTCTCAACTTCCCATTGCCACACCAGTCTATAGACTCCTTCAAAGACCTGTTTCTGGGTTTCCTACAATATTTAGTCAATGAATAAACCTGTAAGGCAAAGCAGTCATGGCCTCTTCAGCTCATGTCATGGCAATTATGCCACGGCAATACCCATATCTACCTTTTCCCACCAGCAGACCAGCAGGAGCCTATAAAATATAATTCTGGCATCATTACCCAGAACAACTCTTGAATTCATCATACTGAACTTCCAATTATTTCCATATACATTCAGTTACCATCTCTACTGCATATACCAACCTTCCTTCATAAGTCTAAAATCTTCCATGTTGCACGTCCTACCAGGTACCTAAAGATTCTGCCTGACTCCTTTATATTCTTCATGGATACCTGCATTGCAACTTATAACTCACTACTTAACTCCAAACCTTCAGACTCTAACTTGAATATCAAATCTTATACAAAGTCAGATTGTTTTCCTTATGACTCCATAACCCATCATATTTCCCACCATTCAAAGTCTGGCAGCAAATTTTATCAAATCATGCTCTTCATGCTCACTTTGTCTCTGTAAATCCCATTGGATATCATCCATCATCACCTTGAAACCTGGACTGCATTCGCCCTTTTTCAACTGGACCTACTCCACTTTTAGAATCAGGCGCTCCTTCAGAATAGACCTACTCCTACCTCTTCAACCTCAGAATTGTCCTTCTAGAACTCATCATCTAATGGAGTTTGAAGATGGACCGTCATCTCTCAAGCAGTTCACCTTCCATGGAAATTAGAATATGGTTGCTAGAACCTAGGTTCATCTCCTCTTAGTTTTCCCGTGGGATGGGTGGGTCAGTAGCCATGGATCCTCAGAGGTTTCCTCCACCTGGGGTTTTCCTCTCCTGTGTGCTACTGGTCATACTGTCTGTGAGTTGGAGGAGGAAATCATACTCTTTTGGACATTCATTGGTAATTCTTTTGGGCTTTCTTTTCCCTACTCACTACCAGCTTATCTACCAAGGGTGGGAATAGAGAAAAGCCAAAAAGTAAACTACTGATTACATAAACACTACTAACCCCATACTCTAGTCACCAAAACATTGAATGGGAGGGCTGAAGCCTGAGGTTCAATGTGGAATAACTCCTCCCACATCCTCTACTAAGGCCAGCCTCCCACAGCAGTTGCCCGCTAGCATGTTGTGAAACACCCACCATCCACCCTGCCACCTCCTTCTCTGGTACTCTACTCACCCTTGGTGCTGGGCTTTCTATTCCCTACCACTACCAGCTTACCTACCAAGCATAGGAAAAGAAAAACCAAAAGTAACCTACAGTTACATAAGCACTACTAACCCCAAACTCTATTCACCAAAACATTGAACCTAAGAATAGCCATAGTACAGGAGCCAACAGCTAATGAAATAAAATGTGGCTAATAAAACAATTTACTCTCCTTTTTATCATAAATATTGTAATTTACAGTATGTGGCTAAACTTTCCCCTTGGGCTCACCAAGAAAACACAATGTCAGACTTCACCTGGGAGCTGTGTCTACTTCTGCTCACATGATCTGAAATATTGCTGAAGATAAAAATAAGAAAACAACATTTTCATTCACACTATAAAGGGATTAAGGTTAACACAATCCAGCTGTGAGCAGAACCATGCAAAAGATACTGTATAGCACTAATTGCCATGCTCTTTTTATTTTACTATATTCACTGTTTTGGGTTTTATGCAAAATAAATGGTTATGAAAATTTAGGGCAATGCATCAGCTTTTGGTATGTGGTGTGTTTCAGTAAACAGCGTGTCATAGTCCTCCAGTATGTAAAACACAAAATACAGTAACACTCATATAATGCTCTCTGTTATCTTTATTTCAGTTTGAAAACATTGAAAATACTGAAGCCTAAAAGAAAAATAATAATAATAATCAAGAGCACTGAGTTCTGTGTTGGCTGTGCTGTCCAGCAAGGTCACCAATTTTGAGTTCTAGCATTGGTCTGTTTTTGTATCACATGGCTGGACATTCAATGCCGATCGACAGCTGTGATGGCTCTTCCTTCTGTATCTCATTCCATGCACTGTCTGCCCTAAAATTTAAATGGAGGCTTTACTTGTGAAAAATTAGATGAAACAACATTTCAATCAGTAAGTACAAAGTACCGTACTTTACCAAATAAAGGCAGTTCTGGTGAGCTTCAAAATGCCAGCATCCGTGAAACCCTTTATACAATCTTCCAGGTGGCTTGCTGGGGATAGGCAGCAAGCAAAATGTGGTAGTTCAGGAAAGGGTCCTATTTTCTATTGTATATTCCCTGCTTTCCAATGCAGTGAAGGAAAATCTCTCAAAGAGAGCCAGTTTGGATAAAGCTGAGTGCCGGTGATCCTTGAGGGATCTTCATCTGCCTCCAGGACATCAATAAGAGGTGCTTAAATTTCATAAGTGCTGCCAATATCCAGCATTGGAGTGGTTTGGACACACTGGTTACTTGGGTGGCGATCCCCAGGACAATCATTTCAAGAGAACTCAAGACTAGCCAAAGGAGGATTTTGGAGCAGTCAGTCAGGATTCCTTGCCACC
Organism: Neoceratodus forsteri; assembly: GCA_016271365.2. Classification (NCBI taxonomy): domain Eukaryota; kingdom Metazoa; phylum Chordata; order Ceratodontiformes; family Ceratodontidae; genus Neoceratodus; species Neoceratodus forsteri. Next base: position 327,793,637 of record CM028137.1, read on the forward strand.
AGTTGGTGAGCTGAGGCAGCTCAAAAATGTGTAAGAGTCCTGCATTGGACTGAGAACAACGCCAGCATGCGGAGTAAGTAATAGGACCACAGAATACAGAGTTTGGGAGTTCTAGACCATCTGTGCAGTGCTTTCATTTGGATTAGGTGTCTCATAGTATCTCTGTACACATGGTGCACCATTAAGACACCAGTTTCCCAGTGTGTGTGAGGGACAGGGTGGCCCAATTCTTGTTCCCACTTGGAGAAAAGAACATTCTTACTACATGAATTCACAACAGCTTTCAGTATGCAAACATCAAATCACAATTTCTTTAAGGAAAACAGTGAAAGTTATATCCAAGTAGAATCCAATTATATATTTGAGATAAATTACAAGAATTTAGCCAGCCTGGTGGTGCTGCAGGCTGGGGCACCCCAGGACACCACACCTCATGCTACACGGCGAACCAGGTTTGGGAATGGACTCAGGCTGCTGGCGGTCGGATGGGGAGGAGGATTGAGCATCCCAACAGATGCCTCCTCCTCGTCCTGGGGTGGATTACAGGGTGGCTAAAGCAACTATAGCCCCTCTGCCTGTGGAAGCATGGGCAGTAGGGGTGCATGGCTCCTGGAGTTGGGGAGGAGGACACTGTTACGCTGACCATTTACGCATCAAGATGTTGCTCGCCTGACTAACGTTGTCTGCTGGCATCCTCAGGGGATGGGGAGAAAATGGATGGAAAAATGCATACACCCCTGGCCTAATGAGCAATATGAAACCAGGAGATCCTGGTGGCAGGACCTGGTGGATGGAGTAGGAGGGTATAAGGCCCCTCTGGAACCGAGGAGCTGGGCAAGTACAAAAAATATATACAAGATTTTCTCTAAGTACAAATAAATAATCAACCACAAAGTGTATTGTCACTAATATTGGGGCCCATTCACAAGGGGTGCAGGGTACATATGATAGATGTGTACCCAGCCCTCACACCTACGTGGCCCTGGACAGGCACAGGGTGTGCGATATTCACAACCCGTGAGCACCTGCAGAGCACTTGTCTGCAGCCCTGCCCCCAGGCATGCAGTTGTGCAGGGCAGATCATGGGACTCAGGCAGGCATCCAATCAGATGCCCATCCTGGGTCCCAAAGTGGATCCCCTGCTGCACATGTTCAGGGATATTGGGAAGGTGGGCACCCCAGCAAGCTGACACCAATGGGCGAATGCCTAAATGGCTTACCCCAACCCACCTTGGCAGCCTAGTGGGCTGGAACAGCAGTGTGAAGGGGTTCCTGTTGCCACCGCAGCTGGTTGGTGCTCATTGGGGGGCATGTAAAAGTTATGGTAGGGTCCCCTTACATCTTGTACTCTGGCCCAGCACTGCACCTTAGTGAATGGCGTGGAGTGTGGGCACACCCCTGGCATAGGAGGTGTTTGGGGACAGCTGGGCAACATTGCTAGAGTGCTGTGGCACTGGTGGGGTGCATGTGCAATGTGCCGTACAATAAATATATAACTGCATAGTATATGGAGCAACCCTGGTGGCCAGCAGCCCCCGATCACCGATGTCAACTGCTAAAACCTGACAGTTATACACTGGTGGTCCAGTGGCCCCTCCCAATCCTAGATGTCACCTGCCAAAACCTGTCAGTTATGCCTGGGGTGCAACAGCCCCAATCCCCAATGTCACTTGCCAAAACCTGACAGTTATTTCCTTGTGGTGCAGCACCCCCGATCCCTTATGTCACACATAAAACTAGCCATATATGCCCTGGTGGTACAGCAGACCCCTCCCCAATCCCTGATGTCACTCAAAGAAATTGACAGACCTTCCCTGGTGATCTAACAGCTTCCCCAATCCCTGATCTCCCCACAACCATGTAGTTAAAAATCTCTGGTGGTCTAGTAGACCCCCACCCTGGCAGCCAGTATCCCACCACCATGCTTCAAGCCATCCCACTTGGGTTGGCAACCAGCACAACACTTCTCTTACCACCACTGCTGGCCACCAATTGAGCTCTCAATGAGTGCGTACTGTATACAGTATATTCATGAGAGCTCGGCTCAATGGCCAGCCATGGTGGTGAGAGGAGAGCTGCGCTGGCTGCCAGCTCTGAGTCGGTATGGGGGAGCAGGGTGGTGGGACACTGGCTGCCAGGGTGGAAAGGTTAAGGGTTCACTAGACCACCATGGACTGTTACCTACATCATTGTGGGGAGATTGGGGATGGGGGGCTGCTAGACCACCAGGAAGGTCTTTCAGTTTCTTTGGGTGACATCGGGATTGGGAGGGGGTTGCTATACCACCAGGGAATATATGCCTAGTTTGTGTGACATCGTGATTGGGGGTGCTGCACCACAAAGGAATAACTGTCAGGTTTTGGCAGGTGAAGTTGGGGATCTGGGAGTGCTAGACCACCAGGGTATAACTATCAGGTTTGGCAGGTGACATCAGGGATTGTGGGGAGGCTGCTGGACCACGGGGTTGCTCTGTATAATGTATTTTATGATACATTGCACATGAACCCTCACAAGTGCCACAGCACTCAATGCTGTTGCCCAGCTGCCCCCGACACCCCATATGCCAGCTCTATTGCCTCTACAGCACCTGTCCCCTCCTATCCAGCACCTTCACCCCCTGGCTGGTCACTACCTGGTCACTACTGTGTGTCTGCATGCCTGTAATTTTGTCAGTGTGTATTTGTGATTACTGAGTGCTTATAATGCTGCTTGCAAAAAAATATATAATGATAATAATACCCATACACCATTCAAGGAACAACTACAAGTTGATAACAGAGATGGTCTAGCTTGACACCATCTACATTGTACACTAAAACCAAGCTTGGAATAACACATAACACAACACACATAAGTCAGTGAGTCAAGCCTGACATACCAAGAAATAATGCAGCAGTTTAGAAAGGAACTCTTGTAACGTGTGAAAGAGAAAGGGTTGTGCAGGACTGGTCCAACAGCATCAAGTGACTGTTGATTAATTCTCAAGTAATCCACAGTTGCTGGAGAATTAATCAATGGTACAGTGCACACACTTTGTCTTCCCCATGTCTGTTTCCTCTCCTGCTGTGGTACATAACACAGCTATTTGTTGACGGACGTGAATTGCAGGCTAAGACTGTTAGTATATAGTGGTTAAAACAATCTTAGCCTGCAATTCATGGCCGGCCAACAGATGGCTGTCAAACAAGAATAGATATGCTTAAGTGAAATTTCTGGTAGTTCCATCATAAGTAGCTTGAAAACATCTATGACTATGTAATGTTTTTTTTACTTGGTCTGTTGGCTCAGAAACACATACCCTTTCAGTAACTACACAGTAATGTATGCCACATATGATTTTCCAGATTGCCTCCAAGCATTTTATTAAATATTTAAAAAAAATACTGTGGGACCTAAAAACCACAAAAGCACACATCTTAGACCAATCTCTATCAAACCTGAAAGTTTCAGGTTTCAAAGTCTCCTATTTTTTCAGTTATGGGGTGGCACAAAAGGCTTAACATTTTCAAAAACTGAGACTTTTGCATTGGTTTGCACCTCTGTAACTTTGCCTCCCTGAATCGATCTACATATCCTGTTGGATAGTTATGAGATGTAGGCTATAATTACCTGTGGTTTATTTTAATGTACAGTAGATGGTTTCTGTTGTAGAGCAGCTGAACAGAGATGGATTATAATAATAATAATAATTTTATTTCTTAAGCACAATTCAACAAATATCAAAGTGCTGTACAATGCACACAGTCTCTAAAATAATCAATTATGTGTGTAGTTAGCGACACACACTGGTACCCGTGATTCCAGTAGTGTGGAACAACTCAAAAGTACTAATATCTCCTTCTTTTTAGGGCTGCAGGTAGTGGAGCTTGTAGCCCTATTGCATCAACTCTAAAATGAGCTACCAGATTCAGACCGTGGAACACTGCCTTTGGAGTTTTGAATGATCCTTCCACCTCTTTGCAGCCCTTCAATTTAATCCTTACAGTACTGCTAACTGAACATCTATCCAGAGCTCAATCAAATAGATTCATTCTAGTTCTTTCAGCACCCTAGGGATTAAGAAACAAATGCTCTAGAGAATCACCTGTCCTCCCCAACCTGTAGTGCTTCAGTGAGTACAAGAAACACATGTTTTCTTTCGACTCCAACTTGGTAAACAGCATTTTAGAGATAATGCAAGAGGGCTGCATACAGCCATCTTGCTGTCTATAGATGGAAAAATGGAGTACCATTGCACACATTTGGGAGTTTTCAGTGTATCCTTCTTTAACTTGTCAGATAAATAAAATACTCTCTTGTCTCTTGAATAGACTAATTGCAACACTATTTTCTCAGCTTTTTTATTGCAATGTGACTTGCTATCTTTGGAGACTAATAATTTACTGACATGACTTTCAACAGATAACAGCATCTAACTGTAGAGTAGTTTCAAATTACCATCATCTCTCCCAGTATGTGTGTCTGTGTATAGCAATGATTTACAGTTTTTCCTCTGAAGAGTTGATTTATGTTAACCCTTTCTGGACCTAATTAGTGGCATTGGAACTCTAATAGTTTTATACTTGTAGGAAGGGTAAATAAATGTTAGGCAGCTAATGTTTTAGGGGCTTTAGGGTTTTCAGAGGTTGCAAGAGGCATCCTATGGAATTACAAAGAATGATAGCATTGTCAACTGCAGTGTTCCCAGATTGAACAAACCATTTTCCTGTAGGGCACCCTCCTTTTCCTTGTATTTTCCATGCAAAACTAGGACAAAACTCCTGTACATTTTCCTGTATGCTCAAATCAATACATGCACAGAAACTGACTTCATTATGCTAGTCAGTAAAATCACCATAACACATGTTAAGGTTGTTTTATTTATTTTAAATGGTAAAACTCACCTTCAACATATCATTGAGGTTCTGGAAAAATATTGGAATCTCTAGATAGATATTTTATTTATAAAAGTGCCCATCTCCAGAGACTCTGGGTGCTGTACAATAAAACACACAGCAATTTCTATACATAACAACTAATCATTAAAACAAGTTTAAAATTCCTCTATCCATCTCTTAAAATAACAATTCACTCAATAAAAGCTTGTTGGAACAGAAATGTTTTCAACCCTTTTTAGATTTCTACCAATGGAGCATCCTTTAAATAGCCAGGCAGGGAGTTCCACAGGTCAGGCACCACCACGAGAATGCCCTATCCCAGAGTGCTGCAACTAACCCTGGGAACTCCAAGGAGGCCTCCCGGGAATGGAGTGCCCAAGGAAGATGGTAGGGGACAAGGATATCTTGCAGATAGACAGGTCCCCTTTCATGCAGGGTCTTGTAGGTCAGAAGCCCTACCTTGAAGACAATCCTCCACCTGAATGTCAGCCAGTGCAGTCCATGGAGGACTGGGGTGATATGTTCACACCATCTATCCCCAGTTAACAACCTTGCAGCTGCGTTCTGCACCAGCTGCAGCCTGTATAGGTTGCCTCCCAACAACCCTAGGTACAGGGCATTACACTAGTCCAGCCTAAAGTGACAAAAGTATGCACCAGTGTGATCAGGTCTTCAGGCAGGATCAGGGCTCCGACTCGGGTGATATTCCAAAGATGATAAAATCCACTCCTGATGACTGCCAAAACATGCACATCAAGTGTCAAACTGTCATCCAGGATCATGCCCAAATCCTTCACCTGTCTAGATGGGGCATGGGGAACACCCCAACACTAAGCTGAGGCTAACCCTCACCCCCTCCACCCCGATGGCCTGGATCAAAACCAGTACCTCTGTCTTGTCTGGGTTAAGTTTAGGCCAGTTTTGAGTCATCCACACCTGGATCTCATCGAGACATCTATTAAATACAGAGGCCGACACCTGGGTATCAGGTGCACAGGACAGGTACAGCTGGGTGTCATCTGCATAGCAATGATAACCAGCCCATACCACCTGATAATGTCCCTCAACGTCAGCATGTACACCATGAACAACAAGGGTGACAAGACGGAACCCTGCAGAACCCCACAGCACAGAGGCTTCGGGTTAGATGAGGATAACCCATCATCACCCTTTTGCACTCTGCCTGTCAGGTATGACCTGAACCAGTTGATGACATTACCGAACAGGCCACACCAAAACTGCAGGCAGTCAAGTAGCACCTCATGGTCCATGATGTCAAAGCTTTACTGTCAATGTTCACATGTCTCCAGAACCTCTTAATGGTATTATAGCATTGTTACAATGTACTGACACAGCCTGATAGCCTGGCTGAGATGCAATATGTCATATTCAGTGGGGTCATACTTTTATCCATTTTGGCAATGTATTGACACAGGATAGCTTTGAGATGCAGGATCTCATTTGCAGAGGGGTCCTAATTTTATCCACTTCTACAATGTACTGATATAGGTTAGCCTGGCTAAGATGCAGTATCTCATTTTCAGTGGGGTCTTACTTTTACCAGTGCTGACTTAAACTATGCATATGTGAGTATGGTGCATATGTAGTCATGTCAATGCTGCTCACGTTATGGCTGACTACGAGGCAAACTACGCATGTAGGTATCACACATGTGCACTTCTGTAATTGCAGCAGTATCAGTTGCATCTGACTCTGATGCGGCAAGAGCACCACATTTCTTTTCAACACTCTTGCCACTCTAAAAGCTCTCCACAGCCATATCAGTGCTGGCAAAAGCTAAGGGATGGGCAACACTGCAGACTGCTCTACTGTCTTCATGTCCACAGTCTCTATCTGCAGGTCAATTTAGAAGGCCATCACCTTCTGGGACAAAATATGCTTCCTAATGTTACCCCTAAACTTCCCATCTGTGACCTTCAGAGCATGTCCCTGTGTCCTGCTGGAGAACATATCAATATGTTCATTCCTGTCAATACCTCTGAGAATGGGAAGACTGGCTCATGTCCCATCTCAGCCTGCTGTTCCACAGGGACAAGCAAAAGGATGAAGACACCCACATATGCAGAAAGCACCAGGACCACAAAAATATTATTCAAAGTCCTTTATTTAACTAAAGTACATGGTGCACCCACATAGTGAGCATAAAAAGTGGCGGCTGAGCCCTTTCTGCAACAACATTTCTCTTGATCCCTGCCAGGCATCATCACAGTGATTCACTCTGATGATGCCTGGCGAAGCCAGGAAAACATAACTTTCAGACTGGCTTAGCCGTCACTTTTATATAATCACTATGTGTGGGTGCACTATGCACTTTAGTTAAATAAAGGACTTTGAATAACATTTTTGAAGTCCTGGTGCTTTCTGCATATGTGGAGCTCCTCATCCTTTTGTCTGTTTCAACTTTTTCATTCCGAGCACCATATTACTTGTCCCTCTCCAAATCCATTTTGCTTTGTTCCACAGGGAGAAGACAGTGACAACTACTAGTAAACATAAATGTGGATATTATCTGTTAGATCCGTCCAGGTATTCCTGTTTTGAAAATGCAGCTTCCCTTATTAGTGGTATCTAAACAGAAAGCCCACCAGCAAATTTCTTTTATTTTAGTACTAAACACATTCTCTTTACTGCTACAGTAAATGTAAACACTGGAGGAAATATGAAGAAATGAGGAAGCTTACAAAGGATATCAGTTGCCATTTTATGCGACTATAAATATGCAGAACAAAATGCTACATAAATTCACAGCGACTAAACAAGTGGCAGGCGAAGGTTTGTCAACAGAAAAAGGGGCTTGGTTTGCAGTCAGAGAGGAGTGAGAAGGTCAGTTTTCCTATGTGGGACAATGACCCACAGGGTGTAAAACTTGGGGTTATTGAAAATATGATGGATCATAATGGTCTACATAGCCTATTTTCTTAAAGCAGCAGTTTTGCCATCAAAGAAGAAAAAGGTGGGTTGGAATTGACAACCATCTGACATTTTTCACAATCTTCCACTCAAAATGAATACAGACACAATTTAACTTGCTACGCTATAAGACCACACCAAATAATTCAGCATCTATGCCAAGCTAGTGTTTTTCAGCTTGACATATGTGTTTACAAACAAAATCTTGGCACCACATAATCACTGTGCAGGAAATCCTTTAATCTTTTTCAAAAAGTGCTCCAGTGCTCAAATTCAAAGCAAGTACAAGGGATAAAAGTAAGTGGATTCACATTGCAATTTGCAACCCAAGGAGGAAATGCATTTCAATTGTCTGCACGATTAGCAGTGACTGCTAATCATGTAAACTAACCGTCCCTAATTATTTTAATTTTGCCTGGTGTCTAGTGATGCCCCTACCCTCAATCGTATGTCCTTTGTTTATTTTTCTTTCTCTGGTGTCTAATGGCCCCTCCCAACCCTCTGCCAATCACCGTCCCCATATGCTGTTTTAGTGGCACCCCACCCTCCGATCATGATCCCATAGTATGATTTATTAAAGTTTCCTGGTGGTCTAGTGGCACCATACCCATCACTGTCCTCATAATTCCCTGGTGTCTAGTGGCCCTCCCCAACCCTCTGCCAATCACCGTCCCCATATGCTGTTTTAGTGGCACCCCACCCTCCGATCGAGATCCCCATAGTATGATTTATTAAAGTTTCCTGGTGGTCTAGTGGCACCATACCCATCACTGTCCTCATAATTCCCTGGTGTCTAGTGGCATCCCCTCCCTATCCCCAATCTGTCTTGTTTCTGTAAAAAAGAAAGTCCGTGATGTTTAAACCTGCAAGAAAAAGGAAATGGTCCCTCTCAATTGTACCTCCTTCCCACCACACCTCCCACTCAGCAGCTACCACCACATACCTCCTAGTACATCCCACACACCTTCACTCACCTGAAGTTCAAGAGTTGTTCTCAATCCAAGACATGTCTTGCTGCTGAAACTGGTGACTGCGGTATGAGAACTAAGGTAAATGGGGTCCTATCTATTTCAATTGGGGTTTCAACTCTGGTGCATAACTTGGTTATTTTATGAGATATTGACCCAAATTTTCAATATAGCCTTTTAGGAACCTACCCCATGCACAATATAGCTGTCAATAAGCAACTCCTGCCAAAAATGTGATTTTGCAGTCAAGTTCAAGTTAAAGTTCAAGTTTATTGCAGGAAAACTCCATTGAGCAAGCTCATTCACCGAGAAAGTCCTTGACATGTGTACAGGCAATTACATATAGCATATTAATAAAACATCACAGTAATTAAGAACATAATAACATACATCACAGTAGTTCAAAACAGTTTCAAGTAATTATGAAACATAAAGCTTAAATTAGGGAATGGAAAGGTAGGTACAGGGCATAGGATGGTAAGAGGCATTGGGGTGGGGAATACCAACTGCAAAATAAAACACATAAGAAAACAGGAGGGAAAAAAAGGTCTAGGGGCCAGAGGGATAGGTGGAATCGGGGGGATATAGTGTAGAAAAGGGATAGTAGTAGTAGTAGAGTATTTTCAGATGGGCTAGGAGCTAGTGACAGCTAGTAGAGAAGGCATAGGGTGAAGGAAAGGTGGGGAAGTGGCTTAGAAACAGCAGTAATTATCTTTATTTTAGATGTAGCCAGCCTTTTGAAAAAGTTGACAGAAACAGTGCTGCAAAGTTTCAGTGTGAACTGGAGCTGATTCCAAAGGTTGGAAGGGCGTGATATAGCCACGTTTGCCAAAGGAAGTCACGAGTCCTCGGTATGTCAAGGAGGATAAAGTCACATTTCTTGAGGAGTACATACTGTGGGAAATACAGATAAGAGATTTTAGATAACACGGGAGCTTGTTTAGGAGTATCTTAAGGGTACAGATACCAGCATGGGCGTACGTCCTAGTGGAGAGTGGCGTCAGCCAGCGGCTCCAGACAGTTACGCAGTGGTGGGTCAGTAAGAGTAAATTTGTGATAAATCACAGGAGTACGATGATAGAGGAGTCCAATTTGCTTAGGCTTGTAGCTGCTGCGGAAGTGCAGATTAAGTCACCATAGTCGAGTAGTGGAAGGAATGTGTCTTGAGCAAGTCTGGTTCTAGTCCCAAGCAGGAAAAAGTGACCTATTTCGGAAGAAGAAGCCTAGCCTGGTTTTTAATCTCCTGGACAGGTCACTGAGATGGTCGTTAAAAGAGAACTTATTATCTAGCCACGTACCAAGATATTTAAATTTGGATACGACTTCAAGGGTTCTCCTAGAGAGGTAACAACAAAGTTTATAGGCGGTCGGTGGAGGAGGTGTTGAGAATGAAGATCATGGCCTTGTTTTTTTTGGCATTGAGGAGGAGTTTGACATTAACCAGACTGAGTTCCAACTGGCTAAATTCGGTTTGTAACACATCCCTTACTTTGGGCAGAGTTGAACCAGATGTGTATAGCACTGTATCATCAGCAAAGAAGTGCAGTTTGGAATTGTCTATATGAGCGCATCGAGATTATTGATATACAGGGAGAAAAGGATGGCCCTAGGATGGAGCCTTGTGGGACTCTCTCCTAACAAAGGGCAGAAAGGCAGAAAATAAGTCACCGGCTTTAACTTTCTGAGTCCTGCCAGTAAGGTAGCTAGTAAACCAATGAGCGGTGGCAAGGAGGCACCTATTTTGATAAGGCTTCTAACTAGTAGGTTGTGGTCGATAGTATCAAACACTTTACTAAGGTCTAGGAATACTGCACCAGTAATTTTCTTAGAATCCATAGCAGAGACCCATTCATTGGTGACTTTAGCCAAAGCAGTGACTGTACTATGTTTAGTCCGAATGCCGAATTGTGCTGGGTTAAGAAGTGAGAAGGTTTCAATGCGGTGCTTTAATTGAGTGTAGATCAATTTTCAAAGACTTTAGATAGGATGGGCAACATGGAGATCGCCTGTAGTTATTTAAGTTGCATGGGTCTCCTGATTTGGATAAGGGAAGGATGTGGGTGGACTTCAGCAAGAAGGAACTGAAGCAGTGGAGATAGAGGTTGAAAATGTGAAGGATGGGGCAGTGAGATGGAGGTAGCCTATTTTAGGAAACAAGGTGCCAGACCATCAGCACCAGCCTTTTTTTAGTATCCAGATTGAGGAGCAAATCTTGACTTCTTTATAATTGGAAGGAACAGCTGAAAGGGACATGACTGGGTTTGGGGAGCAGCGTTATTGCTGTTTAAATTGTTAGTTCATCCTGCATATGGTGAGGAATTGAAGTAGGCCAGCAGTGGAAAAATGAAAGTTAATTTCTTCAGTATTTGACAACTATTTTCCACCACTCTACCATTGCTGATTATTTTAGTTGGGATAGAGTAGTTAACAGGCTGGCCTTGATGGTCTTAAGGGTCTTCCAGATTTTATGAGAATTCCTTTAGCCTCTTCAAGAGTGGAGACATAGAAGTTGGCTTTAGCAGAGCGAATGCATTTAACGCATGCATTCCTAGCTGCTCTAAAGGCCTGCTGGTCTGCTGGACACTGTGCGCCTAGCCTGTGCCCAGAGTTTGCCCGCTTCTAGAAGTGCGGCCTTAAGATCCGTGAGAACCAAGGGTTAGAGGTTTTACGCGTTCTAACCTTAATCAAAGGGCATGCTTATTCGCCAGACTAATAAGGTTGTCATTGATGATAGTGACGGCCTCATCGGCTGTTTTAGCTAAGTAGAGGTCTTGCAATCTAACCTTCCTAGGTCAGACAAATAGTTTGGTGCACTGAACTGTTGATAGGACCACTTGATTATGAACCTGGGTTGATGGTGAGCTTTTGCTTGTGCTCTTATACAAACTACAATCCCATGATCGCTCAGGTCATTGTGGAAGACTGCAGTATGTAAAATTTTATGGGGATGTGTAGTTAAAATAACATCAAGGAGTGAGCTATTGTTGATATTTGACGTGTTGATTCTAGTTGGTTCACTCACTAGCTGAGCAAGGCCAACATCGTCGCAGAGGGATTTCAAATTGAGTGATTTAGGGGTGAGCCAGTCCATGTTGAAGTCCCCAATTATTAATGTTCGGAGTTAGCAGTGGTGGTTAAGGATTTAAGAATGTTAAGGATATCAGTACCACGAGCTGGTGGCCTATAGCCACCAGTAATACTAATGCATTCGGTTGAGAGAAGGTGCATCTTTAAGGAACTAACTCAAATTCCTTAGGTTTAGATTTTCAGAAGATATCAGTGATTAAATATTTGGTTTTAGCATAGACAGCCACTCCACCCCACCCCACCCCCCTGTATCCCTATTAGCCCTGTATAGTTTGTAGTCCAGAATAGGGACTTGTTGGTCAGAATTGGTCTTTTGAGCTATGTCTCAGTAACAATAGTAAGATATGACTCCAGAGTGAGCAGCCCAAGTTTGTAACTGGTCAGTTTTTTTAGCAAGGCTTAGGATGTTGACCAACATTATTTTAAGTCCAGGAGTGGCTGCAAATTCTGCAGGTGAGGTAAGTGGGAGTGGGGCCCAGGATTTAATTCTACATTACTCAAGCAGAGAAGGAGCAGAGAAGCAATTTCTTTAAGAGCTCATAATGGATAAAAGCTTTCTTTTTTTGAGACCGTCCACAAAGCATTGGCAAAGTGATCGGTTTGGTGCTAGGAGAGAGGTACTGACACTATATCTTAGTGAAACCAGGAAAGTGCTCTAATTGACATGGGTGACTGGGTGTGAGAAGGCAGGGTGATATGTGAGGAGCATAGAAAATGGAAGGGGCACATTGGATATGCAGCGATGTAGTGCAGGGGCATCATATATGTGAGTAAGTGTGGTCAGAATTGGATCGAACCTGATACAGCATTCAGGTCAGTTACATAAGAAAAGTTGGACAATAATAATAATAGGATGCCAAAAATAGAGTGTGCCATGGCTCAGGTGATGGCTGGGAGAGATGTATGAGACTCGACTAGGTAACTATCCTAGAGGAGGACAGTACAACGTCAGGGCTAGGTAAAAAAAATGGAGCAGGCCAGGTGTAGAAGCAGTGGTTCAAAGTACAGACTCCCTCGACAGGGATTGGAGGAGATTGTGTGAAAAGTAACAATGGGATGTCAGAATATCAGAAAGGTGGAGCTACGGTGTATGTAAGGAGGCCTGGGAGGGGTGGGAGGGCGAACAAAAACAAGTACAGGAGAACCTCAGCACGAGCAGCATACAGTGCCATGTGGCAGAAAGGAAAGTCTGGGTCAAGTCAGGGTCCAAGGACCAATCAGGGCTCATTCCAGGAAGGTGCCCTGATCTGGTTGGTTGGTCTGAATCTGTATCTTGATGCAGCAGGAGTCCAGCTTCTTGGAGGTGGCCGACAGCTGCAGGAATGCCGTCCGCCATGGGGCAATGCTACTGGAGTGCAGCGCAGCCTGGACCTGTTCAGGGCAGCTGTTGCAGGAAAGAGAGGGCAGATATTTAAAGTCTGAGGACACAAAGAGACAGACAGAGCAGCGGAGTTGATGATTAGGAAGACAAAGAGGGATTTAGAGTTAGGTGCCAAGAACAGCAGGGAACAGTTAGCACAATTTGGATTGACTAACAAAAGAGCTGTAATCATAAAAAAGCATTTGTATGGTTTAGCTGCTTAGATTAATTTAAACAACAGAGGTGTTTAGAGTTAGGCACCAAGAGCAGCAGGGAACAGTTAAGCACAATTTAAATTGACTAAAGAGCTGTAATCACTTAGTTAGCATTTGTGAGGTTTAGCTGCTTGAATTATTTAGATGCAGACCATTGAAGTTACAATCACAATTATTTTTCTACTTTGCTGAAATTACCAAAACCGAGTACAGGAGAACTCGCGCAAAAGCATATAATTGCTAGCGGCAGAAAGGAACATCTAGGTCAAGTCAGGATCCAAGGACCAATGGGGCTCATTCGGAAAGTGCCCACTATCCGGTTGGTTGGTTGGTCTGAATCCATACCTTGATGCAGCAGGAGTCTGGGCTTCTCAGAGGCAGCCGACAGCTACAGGAATGCTGTCCGGCCATGGGGCAATGCTCCTGGAGTGGAATGTGGGCTGGTCCTGTTCAGGGGCAGCTGCTTGATACAGCAGGAGTCCAGGCTTCTCAGAGGTGGCCAACAGCTGCAGGAATGCCATCCGGCCATGGGGCAATGCTCCTGGAGGAGCACAAGCTGGTCCCTGTTCAGGGCTGCTGTGACGCGAGCAGAGTGCGGGCTTCTCGGAGGTGTGGCCAACGGCTGCAGGAATGCCATCCGGCTGTGGGGCAATGCTCCTGGAGTGGGAGTGGGCTGGTCCTGTTCAGAGGCAGCTGCTTGAAGCAGCAGGAGTCTGGGCTTCTCGGAGGTGGCCAATGGCTGCAGGAATGCCATCAGCTGTGAGCCAATGCTCCTGGAGTGGCGCACAGGCTGGCACTGTTCAGGGGCAGCTGCTTGATGCAGCAGGAGTGCAGGCTTCTTGGAGGTGGCCGACAGCTGCAGGAATGCCGTCCGGCCATGGGGCAATGCTCCTGGAGTGGAGCACAGGCTGGCCCTGTTCAGGGGCAGCTGCTTGATACAGCAGGAGTTCAGGCTTTGGAGGTGGCCAACGACTGCAGGAATGCCGCCCAGCCATAGGGCAATGCTCCTGGAGTGGAGCACAAGCTGGCCCTGTTCAGGGCAGCTGCTTGATCACAACAGGAGTACGGGCTTCTTGGAGGTGGCAGCGGCTGCAGAAATGCCATCCGGCCATGGGGCAATGCCCTGGGTGGCGCACAGGCTGGCCCTGTCACTTGGTGAATTCACCTTTTGGGCAGGATTTTTGTAATGACAGGCATATTGTTCATGATGTGGGGTCATAAAGGCTATGTTGAAAATTTGAGTCAACATATGAAAAACTGGCAGAGTTATGACCAGTTGTTGCAATTTCGCTATGCACCCTCGTAACTTTAGAATCTTTAAATATTTTGACACCAGATTTTCAACATAGCCTTCTTATTACCCCACCTCATGTTTGTCACAACTGTCATGTTTCAAATCCTGGCCAAAATGTGTTTCCACACCTGTGAAGCAGAATGACATTTCAGTTGTGCATAATTATGCTTTGGCAGGGATTGTAAAATTTTCTACACTGGGTACATGAGGTGAGATAATGGAACAAGGCTATGCTTACAATTGAGTCAAAATAGCAAATTCACTCTCAAAACTATGTATACAATGTCTATTTTATTAATATATACAATAATAAGTAATAATTATATAACCTAAAAAAATATCCATTTTAGAAAACTGCTAATCAAGACTGGCTGATTGCTAATCATTTTTCTTTTGATTAGCAAAGGCTGCTAATCAACTCTCCATTATTAACTTATGCCTTGATGCAGTTGCCCACAGGTTGGACACACTTCAACTGATTTCGTACATAGAGTGTGTCTTCAGGACATATGTGTTGCATTCTTTGGCAGGATCTTTGTACAGTATAGTACCAAAACAAATGTTCTCACCTTATCCTCACTTCCATCTAAATGCACCCTAACCCCCTTTCTGCCCTGATGTCATGATATTTAGGGCTTAAGTAAAGCTGTATCCAAATTTCCTCCTGTGGACCAAGTTAAACTTTTCAATGCTAAAAAAGACTAGCAATGCATTCCTGGCTTTGAATAAATTTAATATGGGGTGGTGTTATACCTGCACAGTCTTGTGTTCTATGATTCTAGTATGTTCTAACCAGGGTTTCTCAAATGGTGAGGCCAGTCTCCTGGAGGCCCCAACCTGTTCCAGGGAGGCTCAAGCAAGCCTTAAAATGTACTATATTTAAATGTCAAGTTTTGGATGTTTTGTGTGAAAGGATGCAGCAAACTGAAAGCAAATAATGGCATGCAAATTTATGTACATACTAGGTTACCAGGAAAGGCATGCTCAAGAAACAATTGTTTCCTGGTATGACATGGGGAAGCTGTATGGAGAAATACAATTCTTGGAAATCATAAAATAAAATGCTAAATAATGCAAATGAATAGGAACAAGGTAGCAACTGACCCATTATACTGGCTGCAGAAAAGCACAAATACTAAGGCTAAGCAGAGATACTAGGAGCAGGACCAGGAGGGAGCAAAATGGTCCCCAAGAAGGTTTTAAGAGATGGGTAAAACTGACGCAGGAAAACAGTCTGACTCATGGAGGTGTTGCAATGAGGGGCTAAATAGGGTCCAAAAGTCAGAAAAGTGGAGCAAGTAGGCTGACCTGGGTGGGGGGGGTTATGGAAAGGGAGAATAAACTCAGCGACCAAATGCACTTCATTGGATTCTTCTGTAATGTGCAAAGTATGACAGTTGTTCTAACTATGGGAAGCCCAAAATTATTTCTGTAGTAAGGGAGGCTCAATATCTTTTCCAAGGCTTTGGGGAGGCTCACTATGACAAAGTGTGAGAACTCCTGATCTATTAAAACAGCAGTGCAACAATCTGGTGAAAATTTTGACCTATGCTATTTTAGATTGCCACTTACCTTCTGACTTGTATGATACCCTTCTTTCCAGTTTTAATCTGCTTTAGTAATTTTTATGTCTGAAATAATAAAGAGCACTTCTTTTAACCCTTGCTGTGCCACGGACAAATATATCAGTCAAAGTTCCTATATGTTCTAATTCTTTCAGCAGCCTGAGGATAAATATGGTGCAGACCAGGTCTTCATCAGTTTTTCAGCTGTTTCTGTCAATCTGTTGTTTATATATCACTTCTGTTGTGACTAAAATTAACTATTATGCAGCAGGCAGTGCTCCTGACCTTACAGAACAATAGTTGTTCAAAACAGCTACAAATACTGATGAAAACCTGTTCCAAGCCATATTAAAGGATTGCTCCTTTCATTATTTCAGAGATGAAAAAAGTACTCATGCAGACTCAAATTATGGAAAGAAGGGTATCATACAAGTCAGGAGTTAAGTGGTGATCTAAAATAACATAAACTTGTATAGATCAAAATTTTCACCAGATTGTTCGCTGCTGATTTAAGTTATGAGGCTATGTCAAATTTTGCAAATGCGGGCTCATAACTTTGGTAATATTCAGTATTTTTACCACAACATTTCAACATAGCCATTTTGGTAGCGACTCATTAATGTGACAGCTGTCATTTTTCAACTCCTGCCCAAAATGTGTGTTTGCAGCCCAAAGTTGATTTTGCAGTCCCTGCATGACATCACCTCAGGCCAGAAGTTGCACATTTTATCTGCCCTTCTTTATGAGACAGGTTGATCACAAGGCTGTGTTGAAAATTAGGTGTAAAATATTTACAAAAAATAATTTAGAATATTTTAACCCAGATTCCTCTCCTGCAGCCCTATCAGCTATGGCCAGAATTTGTTCATTTGTCCTACCCTGAGGTCAATTACTACTATACTACACAACTGACTAAAAGTGAGAGGTAGTAAGTCAGAAACTCTTTGCTGCAAGAAGTTTTCTATTTTTATTCTCCATTTTTCTGTGTGGTTCTCCTGTTCCCTACCTAGTGCTGTTTGGAACTTTCACTTTCCACTGAGACAGAATTCTATGGAATTTATGAAAATTCCAACGTATTCCTTGTAATTCTGTCAGATAAGAATTGACAAAAGTTTACCAGCAGAATATGGATTATCATGTGAACTACAGAATAATAGTATATAATACAGAATTGCTCTATGTAGAAACAACTACCAGAAGTTTCACAGCCATCTGTTGATCTGCCAAGGGAACTGAAGGAAGAACTACCAGATGTCAAATATCCTGTGCACTTAAATATATGCATTTCCTATAATGCACAGCAGCCAAATCCCAAACATCAAACATAGCAGAAAAACAGAGATAATTCCACAGTTCACAAAAGTAAGTCAGTCAAAATGAGCACGTATTCTGAAATGCTGATCACATCTGCATGTAATCAGTAATTCAGTGACTGTTCACTACAATATTTACAAGCTCTAGCCAGTGCCACAGCACTCGATGCTGTTGCCCAGCTGTCCCCCAACACCCCTATGCCAGCTCCAATGCCCCTACAGCACCTGGCCCTCCTATCCAGCACCTTCATCCCCCCAAAACATCCTGGCCCCTCCAGTGTTGCGCTGGGGGGAACGTATCCCTGCGGCTAATGTCTGCAGATGTGCCAACTGTTTACTGCAGCTCAGAACTTGCTGCAAACCTGAGAATTTGGTGCAGAGACCCTCCTTTTCTGGAATCAGGTGAAGGGTCCCTGGCATACATAGTTACCACAACCCTTAGAGTGATGCAACTTGTGTCACTCTAAGGGCTTCTTCAATCGGCCCTTGATGTTAATATACAGGTACTGTATGTCTCTTCCTATCTGAAGCCAAGATACAAGCTTTGAAATTCTCAGTATGTCTCCAAAGTTTTAGTTGGTGCCATTTTTTTCTGTCATATCTCTCTTCAAGCCATGGCACAGCTGTCTCAGGTGCGATTCCACTAATACAGTTGTCCTATTAATGTACAGTATATGCAAGTCTTGCATTGTTAGCCACTTCACTTATTACTATACCATTCCTGAAAGAGGGAGGTATGGGGCATTTCCAATGTGTTAGAAGTATCTTTTTGAAAATTAAGGAAACTGTCAGGATCCAGTCTTTTGGGGTTTATTTAAATATTATATTCCTGATTTTATTCCTATAATAAAGATCTTGGGCATAACATGGATTTTGTTTTTGGTTACCATTTCACAAATTTGAGTACGTCTTGCTTTATTTATCTGTGACTATCGGACAACCCCATAACATGTGCAGGAGATTACCATGTTGGTCTTGGCATCTTCATGCTATTCCATTTGGAAGGCAGTTCATGTCTTTCGATTCATTGGGGGAATAGTAATAATAATGAAGGGTCTTAAAATGTAATGTTCTACCCTGGACCTCCCTGCAGCATTTGTATCCTTTTTTTTTCAGGTGTCTGACCATTCCTTTGTAGAAATGCATTCTCCCAAGCTCCACTTCTCATTTTTCTTAAGAGGGATGGGTGGAGAAGCATGATTCTCACAAATTGGCCTGGTTCTCCAGCTACCTCTGTGATAGATCCCAACGTGTCAAGTTAAATGGTAACCTATCTACTGCACTGCTATGCGCTCCGGAGTCCCACAAGGCTCAATTCTGGGCCCCATTGTTCAGTCTATTCTTAAACACCCTTCCCAGCTCTTGCTCAGGCAAGCTGCTACTATATGCCAATGATGCAGTCTAGTCACCTCACACTACGCCACTCACTCTCCAGAGCTCCTGCAACTCTCCTTCAGCTAAGCTGAAAAATGGTTCCTCGACCATCGCCTGGTTCTGAACCTCAAGAAAACAAAATCTATGATCTTTGCACACCGACAAAGTAACTCAAAGATGCTCCCCTTTGCATCCTTCCCAGTACCCTCCACCCCTTGAGCAGGTATCAACATACAAATACCTGGGCATCACCCGACTTGGCTTTCTCCTTCCATGCCCATGTCAGTGCTTTATCCTCTGCCATGAATGCCCAGATTGGACTCCTCTATCGCCAAAGACTGTCTCCCAATTACGCCCTCACGGCTGGCTATCACTTCCTCCATCCTGTCATTGGTTGACTATGGACTCCCACCTATGCAGTCACTGCCCCACTGCCCTCACCAAAATCCAGACCTCTATCAACAAAGCCTGCAGTCTCCTGACCAGTGCCCCAAGCAGAACTCACACATGCCAACTCTACTGCACTCTAACATACTCAGTCTTGAAGAATGTCTGTAATATCACACCTGCATACTGGCTAAAAGGCTCTACTTGGACTATGTCCCCAGGTGTCACCAGACCGCTTCTATGGGCCTCCCACTCGGTCACCACCCGTAACACTACCAAAGCCACCTTCCAGGTGCCTGAGAGCCAGGACCTAACTCCGCCAAAGATCCTTTCATCACAGAGCACCGTCCTGGTCTAACTCCCCTCCCACACATCACAAACACCTCTAAAATTGCCAATTCAAAACCGCCTTACACAAACACCTCATTAGCACTGGAGATGTATGTGCCTATTATAGGCGCTTACCGTGAGTGCCTCTCAAACCAACCAGCTCCTACAGGATTACGATACAACAGTTCTCTCAATTAGCCTGTTTTCAGTCTGTATACACATGCTGTATCCTGCATGACCTCTGGGACCCCAATGACTTATTGTTGTGTGCTCTTCTGCAAACTGCCTATGTTTATTTGCTCTTTGAAAATTCTGTTATGTATGCTGCATGTATCTCACCTGTACTGTTCCCCACTGTCTTGTCTCACAAATTGATTGTTCCCCTCCCTGTGACGAGATGCCTTTGTAAATGAGTCTTTGACTCAAAGGTTGTAAATCCGATATATAAATTAAAATAAATAAAAAAATAAAAAGATGAGTAATAATGTTAGTAGCATGGCAATAAATATTAGTGTTAAATAAAGACTTTTCATTGGAGGAACAGCAACAGGTGACCAAGGAGCAACCATGCCTTAATTCCCTAGTAATGCCCACTTGCTCCTGTAGTACTATAGTGAACCACTGCAAAATTGCTACGCTGCCCTCTAGAGCATGCCTGTTTCTTTGAGAGTGCACCTGTGCCTTGTCAGGGTGCACTCACAGGCTATGGAGGCAGCACAGGAGAGTTGCGTAGGTAGAGAGAAACACAGAAAACTCCACATAACTGCTCTCCGCCTTGTTTTGTTGTTTGTTTCTGCAGTCAGGTTCCCACAAACAGACAGAGAAGAAATCATCCTTCCACCCACCCACCCTGCGGACCTCCAGAATCCCACTGTACATACATTCCTCCCACCCAACCTTTCCCACATTGCCTTACTCGCTCTGATCCTTCCTACTCACCTCCCCACAGACCTCATGGAAGTGAGCAGACACCCGCCAGCAGAAACAGAGCAACTGAGAGATACACACAACAGTGTGGTCCTGTAGCACATTGAGAGAGCAGAGTTGGAATGGAGTCGTGGGACCACATGTGTAGTGAAAGACAGGGAGTAAGTACATCAGCTTCTGTATAATCAATGGTACAATATTGTAAGGCAAAACAATTTTACCTGTGCTCATCAAAATGAGCATTATGCATCGTAATTGGCTTTCTTGAAAGATCCATAAATCCAGACTCAAATCCAATTCATAAATCCAGACTGCTGCACTGTGGGTGAACCACAAACATTTGCATATCTACAGCACTGAAATACTATTAACATTTTCAATATTAAAGAAAGATGTATAGTTTTAAGTTAGCTTAGGGTCTGTGACATATTATATACCATTGTTTAATATTAAAAATGTTACTAGTGTTTCAGTGCTATACATATGCAAATCTGCATGGTTCACCCAGAATGCAGACAGTCTGTATCTATAGATTGGATCTTTCAACGAAACCGTTCACATTGTAAACATCCATTTATATGACCTCAGGTACAAGTCTCTTGCCTTAGAAGATTCAGTTCCGTTTTTCAAAACATGAAAACCTCCTTAATTTCTGAAGTCACAGCATTAATGCATCTAGAGTGTGCAGTGCACGCACACCTACTGATGTATCACTTAGTAAATGTGAACCATTTCTTTGGTTGTACCTGTTGAATTGAGTAAATAAAAAATGTTGTGACCCTCAAGAAATGTCTGTGTTTTCTGACTAAATGTATCATGTATTGCAGAATGTTTTAAATGGTGCTTGCCATGTTACAAGTACATTAAGCCACTCCAAAGGAGGGTTCTACAGAGGAATTAATGCATGGTTGGTTGGTTGGAGGCACTACATGCTCAGAAGTCTCATGCCCACCCCCAAACATACATTAATTCAAGTAGAACTCCTCCTTGTTGTGACTTAATGCTTAAGTACTAGGGCTGTGCATGGGCTGAATAATATTTTCTGAATACCATGAATAGTAGGTTTCTGAATATTTGGATTAGCTTCCTGAATAATCCACTGTTCAGCCGCTATTCAGGAAGCACTATTTAGTGGGTGAGATTTCAAAGTCTTGTAGAGCTTCAATGGCCAATCGGAGGCTGTTTCTGGAGCTCATAGCCAGTAACACCATGTGATCTTTCACTTTAACTTGGTAGAGAGGAGACAGTTGTTCTGAGAGCTAGCTCCAGTAACTTCAATTGCCAGAAAAATGTGTTTTGTTGCTCTACAGGCTTCTTTTTAACAGTAACCAACTCTGATCACTCCGCATCTAAGAGTCAGGATTGGTTTTCTGCCTGCATTGTTGTTGTCCCTTTACCAGTGCTTAGTCACATGGACCAGGAGATGAGTGAGTGAGTAGTGAGTGAGTGAGTGAGTGTGTGTGTGTGTGTGTGTGTGTGTGTGTGTGTGTGTGTGTGTGTGTGTGTGTGTGTGTGTGTGTGTGTGTGTGTGTGTGTGTGTGCGCTGACACCCCTGACCAGCTGCTTTCAGTTTCACACAGCTGCCTGCAGTGCAGTGTGACACTGATCTTTTGCTGGAGCACATTTCTTTCAGACACTTTCTTTTAGGATTTGTAATACTGGGCTGAGTATTAACAAACAGTGAGGGGCTTTTGCTGACTGCCCCTTCTCACTGCTTCACTTGTACTTGACTTCTACACAGCTCCTGTGTGCTTTTTTGTGTTGCAAATTTTTGTTTTGTGTTGTTTTTTTTTTTGCTGTCATCAGGTTCTGGGATCAGTTCACTGCATGGCTGAGGAAGTTGTTGCCTGATTCCTGCTTCCGCAGTTCCTCTGCACAAATAGCCTATGTGTGTGCGTGTTTTCTTTTTTTGCAGTATGCATTCCCTGAGAGTGCCTGGCTAAGTACACAGATTTTCTTTCTAAACTGCTATTTCTTGGTGTGTCAGGCTTGAATCACAGAATTGTTGCTGATTGTTCTCAGGTTCCAGACTTGATTCACTGCATGAATGGGGAGGGTGTTGGCTGACCCTTATTGCAGTTAACTGTGCACATTCTGCCTCAGCGTGCATTATATGTATTTGGGGGTAAAGCTGCATTCTGCCTGTGCCTTCATTCTTTTAGGGTTTTAAAAGCTGTTGCACTTTCAGTGGTTCAAGCTTGACTCACTGAATTGTAGCTGATTGTTGTCTGGTTCTGGTCTCAGTTCCATATACGACTGAGGAGGAGTGTGTCATCTGACTCCTGCTTTCTGCAGCTCACTGTGTAAAGTAGCCAGCGTGTGAGTATTTTTCCTTTTGTGAGTCTGGACTCCCTGAGTGTGCCCTGACTATGTACTCAGTAAGGATTAACCCACGACAGGCGTGGGTCTACTGGGGATAATGTATAGCTGGGGGGGGTTGGACCATGAGGCCAAAGACCGAGTGATTCAAACCACCCAGCCATACATGAATCTCCCCAGTAGACCCACGCCTCTGCAGTGGGTTAATCACTTGTAACATGGGGAAGAGATAGGGTTCAGTACTCTTTATATGTTTTCTTCCCATGTTACATTTGCATAAAGTAATTTATAAGTGCAAATTGCAAAGGTTCCAGGATTATTAAGGTTCCTACCATGGAAAGAGAAAGGGTTGCACCTGACTGGAGAAACTACATGCTGAAAAGGCTAATTTATTTTATGGCTGTGGGTGGAGCCTACAGCATCCTGCTTTCCCTTGAAAAAGGTGTTTCCATGGAACATTTGGGAGTTTTCAGTGTATCCTTCCTTTCTGCAAATCTCTATAAGAAATACTCCCACTTTCTGCTTAAAGGAAAACTACACCCAAAACCTGAAAAAATATATGTTGTGCAGAGTGTTTTAATTTGTATGTGAAGTTCTAGTGTTTCCTTCCCTCTGACTGGTATTAGGAGTTTTTCTCAAATTAGCCTGCTAGCTTTATGCTAGTTCTGACCCCTGGGGATCTCCATACCTGATAGTGTAATTGTATTTCTGGTTCCCACAGTGCATTTTGTCTCATGTGACTGTGATGTAAGAGACCCAACACTCAGCACACATGTCAAACAAACTAAATATCTTGGAAGCTTTACAAGCTGCACAAAAATTACCAGCAGCAAAGTTTTTCAGGACAGTAAAACCTTTAGGATGAGGGTGGTCACCAAGCTAAATTCTACAGATTTTAAAATATAGCCATCTCTGTTGTTGTGAACTGATTGTAATGCAGTGCTTTCTGCTGGATTTATAGGCTCTGCTACATCACCATTACATGAAACAAGGTGCACTGTAGGACAAAGAAATGTAATAAAACTATTTGATATGGTGATCTCCAGGGGTAGTAAAACTACCCTAAAGCTAGCAGGCTAATTTAGGAAAAACTCCTAATACCAGTCAGAGGGAAGGAAACACAAGAACTTCACATACAGATTAAAACACTCTGCACAGCTATATATTTTTCAAGTTTTGGGTGTAGTTTTCCTTTAACTTCTATTGCATTTCAGACAGCCTGCTTTGTGAAAAATGACTATGCTGAGACCAACATATAGTTTATATCTTGTCATGTCTAATTTAACAGCAGATTCAGAGTTATACCTTTGCAGTTGGCTTGGCTGAGAGTTTTATGACCGTAATTAATTAGTCAGTTTCTAGTTCTTCTTAATAGCCTTCAAAGTAGTCCAGCACATTGTTAACAGGTGACTTTCATTTTCATTTGCTTTCCCAACTGTTAACCTGTGTTTCTTTTTAAATAAAGATTTCCCCTGCAGCAATATGTTTTTCTAAAGTTAAATGAATCAAAACCCAACCATGAATGGTGCATTAATAAATAAATACACTTACTGAAAGGGTGTTTTTCTGACACCTCCACCATGGTATTTGCTGTATTAAAACGCCATATGGTTGGTACTGAAAATGAGATCCAGTGATGGTTTAATGTTGATATAGATGTAAAAATGCCAATGTGAAACAGGGAAATCACCACCTTTATAAGACCTTGTAATCACTTTAATATTTTTTATCATGAATGACAGACAGAACTATATTTGCAGTAATTAATGTTATACGATCCGATGCACTTATTTCCATTCAAATGTGGCTGCCATCTTTAGTATGCATACCAGCTTCCTGATATAACCCGACAGATATATGGAACAGAAAAGGGGAACTTGTTTAACCAGGAAAGGCACTAAGGCAGTGCTTATTTCCAGGTGTGACCTGGGAGCACAGGGAAGTTAAGTGACTTGCTCAGGGTCACACAGTATGTAAGCAGAGGCTGATGGAATTCAAACCCAACTCTCCAGGTTTGCAGCTCAGTGCCCTTAACCACAACACTATACTGCCTACTTGTATAAACAATATACATTTTCTGTTTTATTTCAGACATGTATCCACAACATGCAGCAGTTTTCTTGCAAAAGTTTTTCTTCAGTACACTATTACACCACATTAAGTCCTGAATGTCCAAGTAAGAGCTCTTATTTATAACCAAACATCATTTAGCATGCCAATGTACAGTAAAGGGGAGCTTGTTTAATCAGGAAGGCACACTAAGCCAAAGCTTGTTTCCAGGTGTGACCTGGGAGCACAGGAAAGTTAAGTGACTTGCTCAGAGGTCACACAGTATGTAAGTGGAGGCTGATGGTATTCAAACCCAATTATCCAGGTTTGCAGCTCAGCGCTCTTAACCACTACACTATACTGTCTCCTAGTAAGGAAAATACAGTCTTTCTGTCTGAATCTAAAATAAGTCACATTTGTTGTAACAAAAGTAGTACAATGATATATACATGCCCCTCCAGCAATGTCATGTTGTGCAATTGCTGGTAAGATTTAGGATAGCCTACTGTATTCATTTTCACTAAGTCTTTATGCGTTACTAGACTAGGGCACCATAACCATTTCACACCTCAGCATAAAAGTTCAAAGCATAGCTCATATTTGCTAAACACATTTGTGTGTGTGTGTGTTTGTGTGTCTGTACAGACAGAAAGATTGTCCAGTTGAGATGCACTGCCCTGTTTTCAGTGGAGCAATGCTTCTTATGTTATAATGTCTGAATAACACATGAATGGTAATAATTTCACACTTTTAAAATCTGGTACTTCCATGTCTGCATATTTTTTCCATGAAATTAGGTTAGGATTTGTTCACTTAAAGGAGCAGTATTTGTTAATCAACATCAATTTTATTTTTAGCAAAAGATGCATTGCATTCATAATCAGTATATTTCTAACTATTTCAGACACTTAAAAGCAGACTTTATAACTATACAGTATTTGCAATTAATGGCTCAAAAACATTACAATGGCTGCCACTGGCAATACTTAATCTCTGTGGTTGACAGTATCTTATACTGTTATATTATGCTGTATACCAAAAATGGTTTGTAAAAATGAGCTTTATACTCTAACAAATGCCCTTCCAATTTTCAGCACCCCTATCTATTTCAATCTTCTGGCACCTCTGCCTGTGAGCATTATTTGTCAGAGATGCTAGAATTTTCTTGGTCAGCAACAGGTAAACTGGATTACAAATAGAATAATAGATAGGTTCCAGTGAATTACAAGGCTGTAATTCCATTGAGAGGTTCTGGGGACATAGGTCAATTCTCTAGAGCGCAGTTCAAGAGGTTCCTATGTCCCCAGAACCTAGAGACGGAATTACAGTCTAGTGATTCACTGGAACCTAACTGTTATTTTTGTAATATATGGATGCTAGATGCTGACGAGGTCTTACCTCTGGATTTCTTGTGGGATGGTTCCATGCTGCTTGTTCTCGCCTCCTCACTCACACCCCTTTCCCATGTGTGTAGTCCTGCTTCGCCTCTCTCAGGAATAAAAAGAAAAGAAATAAAAAACCTATGCTTTGGACACTAGGCAAGTTGGTGATTCCAACAATAGTATTACGAGGACCGCAAGTATAGTATTACGGCAGTAACTAAGGTACTACAGGTTTTTTTTTACATGCTTTTGGGAGTATTATTTCTAAAATCCATATATTACATTTGTAATATACAGCAGAAACAAGATGAATTATATTAAAATGTTTAGTGACTGCAGTGTACAATCGGAGATTATGTTTTCATCTCAGTTAGACTGCTGGAAGTCAGGCAAAGATAACAAAAAAACAAGCATCTGTCAGTGCTGAAGGTTTCCTTGCATGGTGTATTTGGGATGGCATTCAGCGGTAGCTCATTACTTGAGCTTCTTCAAGCTCCCCACAGCCATATTGGCTCTGGCTAGAGTTTATTAATATTGTGGTAAACAATCATTGAATTATTGATTACATGCAGATGTGATCAACATTTCAGAATATGTACTCATTTTGGCTGACTTACTTTTCTGAACTGTGGAATTATCTCTTTTTTTCTGCTATGTTTGTTGTTTGGGATTTGGCTGCTGTGCATTATGGAAAATGCATATAATTAGAGCACATGAAATTTTACATCTGGTGGTAGTTCATTCAATTCCCTTGGCAGATCAAGGGATGGCTGTGAAACTTCTGGTAGCTATTTCTACATAGAACAATGCTGTATTATATACTATTATTCTGTAGTTCACATGATAATCCATATTCTGCTGGTGATTTTTTTGTCAATTCTTTTCTGACAGAATTGCTAAGAAATAAGTTGGAATTTTATAAATTCCACAGAATTCTGTCTCAAGTGGAACATGAAAGTTCCAAACAGCACTAGGTAGGAACGGGGGACCACACAGAAAAAAATGGAGCATAAGAACAGAAAAATTCTTGCAGCAGAAAGCGTTTCTGGCTTACTACCTCTCACTTTTAGTCAGTTGTGTAGTATAGTAGTAGTTGCCCTCAGGGTAGGGACAAATAAAAAGAAGGCGATATTAGTACATTTGAGCTGTTCCATACTGCTGGAATCACAGGTACCAGTGTGTGTCGCTAACAGCATACACATAATCCATCTCTGTTCAGCTGCTCTGCAACAGAAACAAACTACAGTAGATTAAAATAAACCACAGGTAATTATAGCCTACGCCGCATAACTATCCAGCAGGATGCCATGTAGATCGATTCAGGGAGGCAAAGTTACACGGGTAAAACAATGCAAAAGTCTGTTTTTGAAAATGTTAAGCCTTTTGTGCCACCTAATAACTAAAAAAAATAGAGACTTTGAAACCTGAAACTTTCAGGTTTGATAGAGATTGGTCCAAGATGTGTGCTTTTGTGGTTTTAGGTCCCACAGTTAAAGTAGTTTTTTTAAATACTTAATAAAAGACATGGAGGCAATCTGGAAAATCATATGTGCATACATTACTGTGTAGTTACTGATAGGGTATGTGTTTCAGAGTCAATAGACCAAGTTAAAAAAAACACATTACATAGTCATATACAGTAGATGTTTTTCAAGCTCTTATGGCAGGAACTACTAGAATTTCCCTTAGCATATATATTCTTGTTTGGCAGCCATCTGTTGACGGCCATGAATTGCAGGCTAAGACTGTTTTAACCATTATATACTAACAGTTTTAGCCTGCAATTCACGGTCGGCCAACGGATGGCTGTGCTATGTACCACAGCAGGGAGAGGAAACAGACATGGGGAAGACAAAAGAGTATGCACTGTACCATTGATTAATTCTCCAGCAACCGTAGATTACTTGAGAATTAAACAACGGTCACCTGATGCTGTTGGACCAATCTGCACATTCCGCTCTATCCCCATGTTACAAGATTTTCTTTTCTAAGCTGCTGCATCATTTCTGGTATGTCAAGCTTGACTCCTAGAGTTATGTGTGTTGTGTTATGTGCCATTCCAAGCTTGGTTTTAGTGTACAGCTTAGATGGTGTCAACTAGACCATCTCTGTTACCAGCCTGTAGTTGTTCCTTGAATGGTGTATGGTATTATTATCATTATATATTTTTGCAAGCAGCAGCATTATAAGCACTCAGTAATCAGAAATACACACTGATAAAGTTAGACATGCAGACACACACAGTAGTGACCAACCATATGTCAGCAGTCCTGTAAATGTGTTGGTCTAGGCCCAGCAGGCTATATGTTCCACCAGCCCCAGCTGGTGAAGGACAGGGTGATAGAAGGTCTGGGCATATTCAATGTTCTAAAATCATTTTCCCTGAGAAGCCTATGATTTCTACTGCCACTGGATCTGAGGGTAGTACTACTATAACCACAACTGTCAGTACTAGTTCTAGTGTCAGTACTAGCACCATATTTGCAGAACCATCATTTTATAAAAGTAGGAGATCTGTACAGCTGACATCACCTGTCAGAGAAGAAAAGCCCTCACTAACAGCAGTTGCAGTGATTTTCCTACAACTACCACCATGGTGACCACATTGGCCACTAGTACGCTACTGTCCACCACCACCAGTGCCATTTCAGCTGCCAGTACCATAGCAAATCCTTATGCACCAGAGACACCACCACTGCCACAACAGTCTGCACTGTAAGTTTGTGCAACCTCCACAGCTACTGTAACCACAAGCTGTTCTGTAAGTGACATTGCCTCAGCTGTGATTCCTGCTTGTAGAAACATAGAAACATAGAAACATAGACTTTGATGGCAGATAAGGACCACTTGGCCCACCCAGTCTGCCCATTTCCTTACCTACTGGATAAGCTGCAGATTCTAGTTAACCAACAGCCTATTTCCTGCAACCTCCCACTATAATTGCCTTATGTCTGTCCCATGCATGTTTGAATTCCTCCACTGTTTTAGACCCCACAACCTCTCCAGGAAGGCGGTTCCATCGTCCACCACTCTCTCCGTGAAAAGAATTTCTCCACATTACCCCTGAGCCGTCCCCTCTAACTTTAAATTGTGCCCCTTGTTCTTACACATCTCTTTTCTGAAAGATGCTACCCTCCTGGACTTTGTTGATTCCCTTGAGGTACTTAAAAGTTTCTATCATGTCCCCCTGTCCCTCCTTTCATCAAGGGTATACATATTAGCTCTCTCAGTCTCTCTTCATATGATTTCTGATGTAGACCCTGCACCATTTTAGTTGCCCTCCTCTGGACTGCTTCCATCCTGTCTATGTCCTTGCATAGATGAGGTCTCCAAAACTGCACGCAGTACTCCAGATGGGGTCTCACCAACTCTCTGTATAGAGGGATAACCACTTCCCTTTTCTACTTGTGATGCCCCTCCTATGCATCCCAGTATCCCCTGGCTTTCCCTACTGACTTCTCACAATTGCATACCCACCTTTAGGTCATCTGATATGACTACACCCAGATCCCTTCCATTATTGTTGTTGTTAGTACCTCCCTGCTATTGTGTACTTTTCTCCTGGATTTTTATTTCCCAGGTGCATTACTTTGCACTTCTTGCATTGAATCTAAGTTGCCATATGTCTGACCATTCCTCCAACCTTTCCAAGTCCCTTCTCATCCTTTCTACCCCTTGTGTATCAACTCTGTTACAGATCTTTGTGTCATCCACAAAGAGGCATACCTTTCCTTCCAGACCCTCTGCAATGTCACCTATAAAGTCGCTTAAAGAGGACTGGACCCAGTACTGAGCCCTGAGGTACTCCACTAGTAACCCCCTTTCTTCAGAATGTGTTCCATTCACTATTACCTTCTGTGTCCTGTTGTGCAGCCAGTTTTCTACCAGGCTACCACCTGGGACCCACTCCCAGGCTGGCTAACTTGATTATTAATCTTTGTGCGAGACTGTGTCAGATGCCTTGCTAAAGTCTAGGTAGGCCATATCCAGCCAGCCTCCCTGGTCTATTACTTTGGTCACCCAGTCAAAGAAATCGATTAGATTTGTCTGACAAGACCTTCCTGCTGTGAATCCATGCTGCTTTGGGTCCAGTGCCCCGCTGGCCTCTAGGTACTCAACAATTCTTTCTTTCAGAGATTCCATCATTTTTCCCACCACTGAGGTCAAACTAACAGGTCTGTAGTTTCCTGCTTCTGCCTTGCTCCACTTTTGTGAAGAGGAATCACATCTGCCCTCCTCCAGTCCTCAGGTACCACCTCATCTTCCCATGATTTGTTAAAAGTGTGGTTAGTGGTGTCACTAGGTCCTCCCTTAGCTCTTTTAGGATTCTAGGTGAATCCGGTCAGGCCCCATTGCTTTGTCCACCCTTGAGTTTTAGAAGTTCTTTCAGTACTCTTTCTTCTTTAAATGGACTGGTATCAACCCCACTATCCAGAGTGCTTCTACTGTTTGGTTTACCATTGTCATTACTGTTACTACTGCTGCTGCTGCTGTTGCCACCATGTGCTTATGAGCATGGATGCAGTGCCTGCTGCCCCTGAGACAGTGACCGTGACCATGACCATACCAAGTATGCTGCCAAACGTACTGCTGCTCAAAAGCTTTCTCTTGACACATTTCCATTCACAGATGCTGAGGAGTCAGTTGAGCACTCTTCAGATTCTGAATATCTACCAGAGTCAGAAGGGTTGCAGCGTAGTACATCATCTGACACTAGTAACTGTGATACCAACTGATGAGGCAGAACATGCTCCTCCTCAAAAACAAAACAAAAAAAAATCCACCCTGTCCTTTCAAAGAGTCCTGCCAACTCCAGCAGAAACCCAAAGCAGTTAAGTTCTTTACAGCTATACCTGTTTGACAATAGAACAGGGCACAGCACTGTTCAACGCCACGATCTGACATAAGGACAGGAATCAGGGAGGATGAGTCTCTTGCAGATGACTCGAAACTGGAGGCAGTGGTGGATGGGGAGGAGGGGAGGGTGGCCTGCAGGGGACCTGGAGGCTCTGGAAAGATGGTCTAGAAAGTGGAAGCTGAGGTTTAATGCAGGGAAATGCAAGGTACTCCATCTGGGGCCAGAAACCCAGGCCAAGTGTACACCCTGGGGCGGGAAATACTACAAGTCTCAATGGCTGAGAGGGACCTGGGGGTGGTGGTGAATGTCAAGATGAACAACTCTGAGACTTGTAGGAGGGCAGCAGCCAAGGGCAACAGGATGCTGGGATGCATCGCTAGGATCACCTCCAGAAGGAGGAAGTGATACTCCCCTGTATAACTGCTTGGTGAGGCCGCACCTGGAGTACTGCATGCAGTTTTGGAGGCCTCACTTAAAGAGGGACATTAACCTCCTGGAGAGGGTCCAGAGGAGGCAACAAAATGATTTGGGGCTTGGGGACAGGACCTATGAGGAGAGCTCAAGAGCTAAATATGTACACTTTGGAAGAGAGAAGGGACTGGGGGACATGATAGAGGTCTTCAGGTACATGAAGAGGGTAAATAGGGAGGAACAGTGAGGGTGCTTCGAAGGAAGGAGGAAGGGGCCACTAGAGGGCATGGGTGGAAGCTGGAGGGGGAAGATTCAGGGGAGAAAGGAGGAGGTGCTACTTCACTGAGAGGGTGGTAGAGCCATGGAATGCACTACCTAGGGAGCTGGTGGAGGCAGAGACAGTGGAGGGGTTCAAGAGGGGTGGGACAGGTACAGGGAAGGGTTCAGGAAGCAAAATCAATGCAGCAAGAATATCCGAACTGGGAAGGGAGAAGCCAGAGAAGGCGAGGGGATCAGCAAGGTCAGCACCCAGGGTGGAGGCTGACCAAACGAGCAGACACGAAAGACCATTAGGCCTATTCTGCTGGCATTTTAGTATGTTAGTATGTATGTTAGCACCAACTGCATCCAGGTCTGATAAGGGAAAGAGGCAAAACGTGGTCATGGTCACTCTAAAGGGACATGCACTTCCGTTGTCCATGGGGAAATGTCAAGTGTGGCTGTACTTCAGCATTTTGAAAAATGACGTAACAAAGGCAGTATGTTCTTTGTGTGACTGTATCATTAAGCCATGGTAAAAACCTCTCAAGCCTCATGACAACTGCAATGATGAATCACCTCCACATAAAACATCCCTATGCGCTGCAGGATCCACAGTGGTTCCTCCTTCCCTGAGATGAGCCTGTCCACACTTCTCAAGGGCACAGGTAGTGGTTCTCTTATGGAGACAGACAGAGTGCCATCTATTTCTTCTACACCACTTTTAGTTCATCCCCATGCAGGAGCATCACCCAGTGTGGCTTCCAGTAGTCAGTCAGTTATTATTCCTTCAACACACTCCCTGGGCTCAAAGTCAATTTATAAGTCTAATTAATTATTCATAAGCTAAAGAAGCTCCTTTATTGGCTGCTGTGCTGGTTTGAAATGTCCTGAAGTGCCCGGCATGGCAGCAACATAGCTGTTTTCATGCTGTGTGTTCTGTGTGGTTACTGGTATTCGGTGTTCAGGGATGGTTGTGTGGGTGTTTCTAGGAAGTCTTTTTCTGGTTATTATCTCATAAACAGTCTGCCAAATGTGTAATTCTCACTTTTTGAGTGTTTATTTCAGAAATTGGCTTTTCATCATCTGTTTATCTCTCCTGTTCATCCCTGTTAGGCTCCATTTAGCCTACCCCCAACCTCATCACCCATTTCCCTGGGACTTACCTTCACCTTGGTCCTCTGTCATATTACCTTCAGTTGTGCCAAGCCACCAGTGTGGAGTCTATGGGGGCAGTCGTCATTCTGCCACCTCAGGATTTTTCCTCTTTTTTTGCCCCAGGCCCACAGAACATGCAATGGATGCAATGTCCAAGCTCCACTTCCATGGAAATGGCCCCGACATCCTGAACATGGGATCCATTCCCTTTCTGCATGCTGACGCATATGCTGACACCCAGCCATTGCTGGGTGTCAGGCAAGCAGCATAACTCACTAGCCCTCCTGAGGAAGGACAGCTGTCTGTGGACGCCATCTTTCCCCACTCTGCCATCCCCGAGTGATCCAAGTCCATTCCTGACCCTGGGTCACCAGTGTGGCAGGAGGTGAGGTTTCTGGTGCCTCAGCCCTCCACACCACTGGGCTGGTTTTATTTCAGAAATTGTTATACTGTAATTATACTAAGTAATGACAAGGCACAAGAAGGCTGGTAATGCCCATAGGTGCGCCTGGGAATTAACATGTGTAAAATGCTAAAGAAACATCAGATAGAATGAAATTATCCAAACACCTCTTAAATTCAGTCTTGGTTTTGCAATCATCATTCTGTGGCAACAGAAATGCTGCCACAATCAATATTCAACAGTTGTGTAGCTGAACAGTCTTTGCTTCATAAATAATTCAAGATGCTCCATGGGAAAGTCACTTACAATACGTCAGTTCAACTATACACTTGTTGAATATTCATTGTAGCCACATTTCTGTTACTGCCGAATGATTACAGTGTAAACATTTTTAAAATAAACACTCAAAACGTGAGAATTGGGCACAGGGTCAAGGATATCACAGATATTATGCTGCATGGCAAAATCGCCGCCAATATCATGCCGATTACCGCCATGCAGCATAAGTGTTTTTCTCCAGTCTAGTGAGCCACGGCAGCTGCTCAGTGGAACCCACTCCCAGCAGAGGTCTTATCTCTGCCTGGGATTCTGTGAATGGTGCAATACTGCATACAGCAGTATACGCGTATTACACCATTCGCTATCATAGACAGTGCTGTTTTGGGTTAGCTAGCCTATAATGTCGTACGCCTAATGTTATATGACATTATGACCGGTAGGTGAGAATTGCACATTTGTCAGCCTGTTTACCAAATAATAACCAGAAAAGACCTCTCTACAAACACCGCGATGACACCACTCCAAATGCTGGCAAAAACACAGAACACACAGCACCCGCACTGTCACAATGCACAGTAAAAGAAAAAAACAGTATTTTAAAATCATAAAAATTAGAGTAATTACTGTAATTAGATTTGTAATCACAATAATTACCTCAGAGCCATTCATTTCCTGTTGATTAACGACCAGCTGGGTGGGGTTGGCCCTCAGCTGTGCCTCGAACCACCCTCCCCCAACTGGTCATTAATCTCAGGAAATGACTGGCTCTTTGGTCATTATTGCCTAAATCAAAATCCCTATGGTTCACCCCAGTTTGGACAACACCCATCATGCAAGCTTCTCACTGCTACACCAAATTCCAGAAGCACAGCAGATCACCTATTAAATAGTGTTAGTTTGTTACCAGGAGCTCACTAAATACAGAATGAGGGAACCCTGTCACTTCTGTGAGGGCACAGCAGATCTTAATTGTAATTAGAGAGTTTAAATTGAATTACAGTACTGCAGTGTCAGTTTGTTAACGGAGAGCATACTACAGACAGAATTAGTAATTAGTTAAATGAGCCACAGCTAACAAGGTTAACTAGGAGCTAATGTGTGCACAGTAAAGGATTAAGTTAATTGGAGCTGTTAGTATACCTCATTATTGAAGAATCAGACATGACTGCAGGCTGAATGTGATCAGGCCAATGATCAAAACTGAAACCGCAGCTACATTTTCAGCGTATATTTTCAGCGGGTGATCCACGGATCCTTCAGGAATTATTCGCGAGACCCTGAGGGCCGCAGGACCCATGGTT
Organism: Neoceratodus forsteri; assembly: GCA_016271365.2. Lineage (NCBI taxonomy): Eukaryota > Metazoa > Chordata > Ceratodontiformes > Ceratodontidae > Neoceratodus > Neoceratodus forsteri. The sequence continues at coordinate 327,828,683 of CM028137.1, forward strand.
GAAAACCCCGCCGTAGGAGAGCAAAGTTCTTCTTTATCATAAAATGCAGATTCTGTAAGAGACAGAATAATCTTGGGGCTACCATCATCTTGATTGTATTTACCTCCCCATATTGATACCTTAAGCTTCTACCATTTTGTAAACCACTTTCAAGGTCTTTAAGTAGGGACTAGGCACAACTACTGGTACTGTGGTAGAAGTTCCTGTAGAAATTTTGGAATTCCTTGTTAATTTCTTTATTAGATACTACTACTTTTCCTTGTGTGGTTTTGATACCTGCCATTAGGTTTTGTCCCTGTTTTTCTTTAATCTGTGTGCCAGCAGTGTGCCTGTTTTCTCTTCTGTCTCCTAGAAAGCCTGCTTTGCTCTGAGATGGGAATATTCTGCCTTGGATGAGTACATTTTATAGATGGTCATACTTCAGATTGGTGATTTTGTGTAGTAGCTATTTGTTCCCAGACGGGTTCTGTTTGTAGCTCTGTTCTAGTAAGAGCAGTGTAGTTTCATTCTCTGGGAGTTATTTTTGTGTTTCATTCTTTTTGTAACTAAAAATTAATTATGCACTCAAAGGAAAGCCTTAAACATATAACATAGACATGAGTGACACACCACTGTCATTTATTTTGAAAAATGTTTGTTGTGTAGGAGTGACACATTAAGTCTCCATCTTATTTGTTAAAGACAGAAAAATTTTACAAGAGCATGATCAAAGATTATGTATTTCAACTCTGCTTAGATGATTTCATTACTTAACCCTTTAGACAGCAAAATGTAGTCTATTCTACCATGAGTCATGTGTAACAGAGTAAAAGTATAATCCCTATCCTGTGAGTGCACTAATCTCCAGGTATCCACTAGATTCAGAACTTCAATCAATTGTTCCAGTGCGCTATGATGTAGATTTACCTAGAGGGTTGGTACTCTTACTTCCATCAGTGAGATTGTCTACTGCCTCATAAAATATCCTCTAGAATGATTTCATGGTCCTTAATCGTACCTAATTTCATGGTGATAAGGCCAAAAAGGTTGTTTGGCTATATTAGAGGCATAAACATTGCAGATTGTAGTATAGTGACCATTGATAGCTCCCATCAAAATTTGAAACCTACCTTCTGGGTCAGCATAGTGACTGGACTTCACAAAATGTGTACCTTTTCTAATAAGGATAGCTGTCCCTCTCTTTTTTGTGTTAAAAACACTGAATTCAACCTGGGCCACCCATGACTGAACTAATGTTCTGCTTTCTGGAGTAATAGGTGTGTTTCTTGTACAAGGGCTGAGTCAATTTTATTCTTTGTAAATAACATAACTTTTTACTTTTAATAGGAGAACTCATACCTTTTACATTCCAGGAGCAGAATGAAAATTATTGTGACCCTTTACATATTTCAGACTATGTTAAAGGCAGATCAGTAAGTACTGTGTAGCTGATGGTCACCAGTTTTGATCCAAGAGCTGCCACATTCTGTTGCTCAGTAGAACACCGCCTCGAGAAGAGCTGCTGATGCCTCTGGTAAAACTCTGGAAAATCTAATATTTAGACAATTTAGCTTGTATTTCAATTATCTTCTATAGATTTCTCCTCCTGTGATATCATAATCCTCTGGTGTGACATCGGTGTGTTGCTATGAGAACAAGTATGATGTCGAGAATATTATAAGATCAGATGTGGGGGAAGGCAATAAGGGCTGATGAACTTTCAAGGAACAAAGATCATATTTTCTTGCAGATATGACCTCAGTAGTAACAACAAGGTGAACAATTACAGAGCTAATGTGAAATATCAGCTGAACTGTGTCCAGATATTGTGTTTTCAAAGTTCTCCTGCAGGTGTCCACTGCTCTTACTCATATGTGGTTGCAAGCAAGATTATGATAGAGCTTTTAGGGTCCATTTCGGTATAACATTTCTAAACAGTATCCCACCAAAGCTGCCAAGGGATCCTCACACATCACATAGCACCAACTCAATGTTTAAATCCCTGTTTTATTTTTACAATTAAATTTTTTTTTTATTTATTTAAACATTTGTTGACTGGATAAGCACACTGAGCTGAGGCTCATTTCCAGGTGTGACCTGGGGGAGGTTGGAGAACAAACAAAAAGAAATACAAAGACTTTAGTTACAGGCGGTAAATACAACAGAAATCAGCATACAGCAGAATTTGACTAAACATTTCAGGTCTTTGGGACAAAAGACCACAGATATCAGTTATAACAATTCAGTCAAAATTAATAGGTAATTGGCAAACGTGACAGCATTTTCAGGACATGAGACACTGGAAACCAGAGCCACTATAATAAGTGCATGCAGCGAGGCTAGGTCATTGTAGGATCTGACATGGAGAAGAGAATCACCTGGGATAGCGGCAGGGGGAGCTGGGAGGAGGTGTAGCTGTGTGGACAAGCAATGTGAAATGATGCGCTTTTAATGGAGGGGTAAGTTTGTTTCAAAAACATGGGAGCTGGTAGAAGAAAGCAGCTTTTCCAGATGATGCGGATGGAGAGGGTATAAGAAAAGATCTTTCATTTCTGTGCCTCAGTACATAAGGGTGTCCGGGGCCAGGGAGAGACTGTCCATCAAGTAGGAGGGTAGCACGTTAAACTAGAATTTAGATATGAGGTTGAGGCGTGGATATAGCACTGGTGGGACAGTGAGTAATATCTAGGTGGGAGTAAAGATCACAGTGATGAGTTCTAAGGGGTGAGTTGGTGGAGAAGTGGCAAAAGAGTTTAGGAGGGTGTCTAGTTTGGTTAGGCTGGTTACTGGGCCAGTGCTGTAGACCACACCGCATATCAAAAATGGGGAGGATCATTCTGATTAAGATCTAACGTCTGACAGGAAGTGGTAGAGAGTCTCTGCCAGTAGAGTATACCAGGTTTGGGGTGTAGCTTTAAGATGGATGCATCTATGTGAGGTGAAAAAGATGAGTGGGGGTCAGCCAAACACCCAGGTACTTGCATTTACTGACCTGGTCTGGCAGTGTACCATCTAGGAGACGATGGGAAGTGTTGGGGATCTACTGATTTTCTGCGATGTGCCAAATAGCATGGCTACAGTTTTGGAAGTGTTTAATTTTAGTTGGTTTTGTCTGAACCAGTGTTGAATATTGTTGAAATCACATTGGAGGGTAGCTTGAACTTCATCAAAAGAAGGGCCTGAGATAAAGAGGATAGTGTTGTTTGCATACATGTGCATGCTGGTTTTAGAGCAGGAGGAGGGAGGTCATTGATAACGAGGGAGAAGAGGATAGGACTAGGACAGAACCTTGTGGAATGCCTGCTAGGATAGGAAGGGGTGGGGATGAGACGTCGGCGATTCTGACAGACTGTGACCTGTTGGAAAGGTAGGAATTGAACCACTGTATGGTGATGGGGCAAGACCTGCAGCTTTGAGTTTAGAAAGGAGGAGGGTGGGATATGGAATCGAAAGCCTTTGCTAGGTCAATGAAAACTGCGTGAGTAAGGAGGCCTTGAGTCAGAGGCAGTATGGATGTGGTTTGTGATGCGAGGAGAGAGGAGATGGTGGAATGATGTTTCCTGAAGCCTGACTGATGTGGAGATAGGCAGTTATTTGCATTGAGATATTCCATCAGCCTAGAGTGTGCCAGGGATTCCTGTAGCTTAGTAGAGCCAGGAGGAGACAGATCGGCCTATAGTTCCCAGGATTTGAGGGTCCCCACCTTTATGAAGAGGGATGACTGAGGCAGATTTCAGGCCTGAGTGACTGAGCCCAAGTGTAAGAGAGGTTTAGGAGATGTGTGAGGGGCTTTGTAATTGCAGGTGTAGAGAGTTGTAAGAGTTTGAGTGGATCCCATCTCGGCTGGATTTGGTGGTATTTAATGAGCAGAGGGCTGTGAGAACTTTGAGTTCTGAGATGGGTGGGAATTTGAAATTGCTATGACTGAGAGGTGTGGGGGAACAGTGGCATTTGATGGGAGCCATGCAGCACAGGACGTAAAGAATTTGTTGAGGGAATCCAGCAATGCTGATAAGGGTCAGTTATAGGCTAACTGTTTTTCTTGATGGCAGGGAACTAGGTTGTGATGGGGGATCCAGAAGTGAGTGTCGACATTCCAGAGTTGGATGGATGGGCATGGGTCAGTTGTGACTTGAAGAAGTCTGCTTTCACCTGTCTTATATCCTTGGTGCAGGCATTACAGAGGGTGTTGTAGGCTTGCCTATTTTTAGGGTTAGGGAGGGACTTGAAAGCAGACCATGCTTTGTCTCTGGCCTTGCATAAGGCAAGAATGGGAGCAGAGATCCACTTGCATTGTTGCTTTTTACCTTGAGCTTTTTCTGGGAGGCATGGGAGTCCCAGATACTTGTGGAGTGTGCTGGGAAGCCAGGAGAGGGCAACATCGACGCTTGAGCTGAACACATCTGGTGCCAGTCAGCTTGACTAAGGTTGGTTAGCAGGGCTTCAGTGTCCAGGGAGCTTAGGGAGCATGTGTTAATGTACTGGAGCAGACTTGGGCAGGCGAGATTTTCTGATGCAGTATGTAATGCAGTGATCACTCAGTGCTTTGCAAGGATGCCAGATGAGGTTACCCTGTGGGGATGCGATGAGAGTATCCAGTCGATTGGGGAGTGGTTTTATGAGTGGGGTTATAGTAGGTGGGTTCATTGAGCAGCTGTGGGAGGTAAGGGACTCCAATTTTGGAAGTGTGGGTCAGTGAGGAGGTGCAAGCCAATCTAGATTGAACTCACTTAGTAGAACAATTCCCCATTTAATGTCAGGTCTGGAAGGAGGAGACTAGGGTGGAGACAAGGGATTCCAAGTGTGAGAATGGGGTGAGGCATAAAGCACCCCAGTATATAAAGGGGAGAAGCAGGTAGGGCAAGTTGGACCAACAGGACTTCGTGGGAACCAGGGAGTGATTTCGTAAAGTGGACCGAGCACAAGAGGGTAGTTTGTATATATGTCTACACCAGCCACCTCATTTGCCATGGTCTTGCCCTGAGCAGAGTGCAGTTAGTAAGACATGGGAGGTGTCAGAAGTCATAGCACAGAGCCAGATTTCAGACAGGCAAAGGGTATCAGGGGAGTGCATGGCTAACCAGCCAGTCAATTGCTCAGTTTTAGGTAGGAGGCTTCTGATGTTAACATGGGCAATGGAGATGCCTTTATGGGTGCTTAGTGGTTGGGGACCAGCCTGGGGACCTGGATTGGGCTCTATATCACCAGCAAGGAGTAGGATGAGGAGTAGGAAAGAGTATGCAGCAGGAGTTTAAATTTTCTGTGTGCAGGATGTCATGTGGGAGACCCAGCCCTGAGAAGTGCTGCACAGGTTTTCATCTGGGAAGGCAGATGCTGGGACCCAAAGGAGGGGGAGGTAATCAGAAGGAGTTAGTGGGTGTGGCTCTGTGTGGATTTGCAGAGCTAGATTGTGTAATATGAGGAGCATGAGGGATTTGGGGTTTTCCAAAGGGATAGAGGCCGGAGGGCTGATGTGAGGAGATATGAGGCAAGGAGGGAGTACAGGGTTGAATTTGTAAAGTAATTTTGCAATGTGGTAAATTTCTGGGGCTCTAACCACGGGGTAAGAGCAGTGGTAGATTGATTTGTTTGTCAGCAGCAGAGTCAGAGAGAAGTTACCGAGTTGGGGGGCAGGGAGGTTTGTGGTTAGGTTAACTGAAATGGTTACACAGACGGTTGTGTATAAACCGGAATAGGAGAAAGTAACTAATGCTTTATACGCACAGGAATGTAATTTTTCGCTAAGGAAGTTCAAAGCACTGGGCAAGGAAGGTGGGGGGAGAATTAAGGGGTTGTGGGTGGAGCAAATGTGCGAACCCACTTGCAAACGGGGTTCCCAAAAGTCTTCCAAAAGCTTGCCAAATTGCTCGAGCCTGGAGGTGTTCGGTGTCTAAGCCATTTAAATGTGGTTCCAGTGAGCGCTTTAAAGCCTCCAAGTACTGTTTCTTTAAGGGCTGCCTGTTTGCAGTCAATTAATCTGAAAGGGGGGTCTGTAGCCTCTGCCTGAGTTCCACTCATTGCTGGCTAAGCGCCCCGCTTTTACTGCCGCTAGGTGGGCAGAGTGAGCAATCTTGAAAGATGTAACTAATTCTGGGAAGAAATGCAGAGTTTTAATGAAAATGCAGTTTGTCTAACCTGTTTCTCCTGCAGCATGAACTGTTTCTGTTGTGCCTCCATTTTGGTCCCCGGACTGTTGAATTGGACCAATCAGTATGTGAGGACTGTTAAGATGGAGCTTGCTTTGGGTCAATTGGGACTGGGACTCTCAGTTAGAGCCTGTGGAAATGGGACTGTATGGAAGGTGCCTCTGGGTAATGTAGTTTGGATCCTTGGCGCCTTTTGTACCTATAGAGGGAGCCTACATATGATTGACAACTGAACTGATCAACCGAACCTTTGTATCTAAGTGAAAGACCCTGGGCTGTCTGTTGGGAAGCCAGATCCAAGTTAGAGAGTGAAGAGAAGGAGCTCAGCTCTGCTCTGTCTGAGCGGCATGGTGGTTCGTGACGGAGGCACATGTAAGGTCTGATACCAGACTGTTTGCTGTTGTGAAGGAAGAGAGAGAGAGAGCCAGAGAAAGGTGTTTTCATACTGAATGCGGTTTGTGAGAAAAGCAAGCTGCTGCTGTTTTATTACCAGGCTTACCCTGTAGAAGATTGAAGATTTTGCTGAAAGCGATCGCCTGTCAGGACTTTAGCTACCGTAGTGTTCCCGGTAATTAGCAGTGACTTTTGTGATCGGACCGAGGAGCCATCTGCCTGGTACAGTAAGCTTTATATTTACAAACAAATGTGCTATGTGCTGAAGGGGATCACAATCTGGTTTCCCATTTGCTACAAACTGTGTGCTAGTGCTGGCAGTTGTTTTCCCAGCAAGAATCGGACTGAATCTGAGCTGCCTGGCACAGATAGACCTGCCATCAGGGTCTTGCCTCACTACCTTGCTGCACAGAAAGATCCATCGTTCAAGGGGCCAAGTTTCTCCATGCATCCAGAGAGTTCATCCATCAGTCCTCCTGTGTTTAGCCTGGGTATCGTGAGTGATTATCAGGGTAGCTCCCTGCAACTTTGTTTAATCAAAGTGTGTCATCTGATTGTTTGTGCTTTTCTTTCCATGAACTGAGCCATCTGGCTCTGGATTACAAATTGTGTGTACATGTACGGTTTCCATCACAGGGCTCCAACCAGCTGCACCAGACCTGGCCAGCCCTTTTCTCCATCCTGGGTACCCAGAGAGTGTGACTATATGGGACTCTGAGTTCATGCACAGTACTGTGATTATTAGTGTGTCAAGCTAATTAACCTGATTTTCCCCTTCCTTGTTACAGTCCCCTAAATAAATCAGATCTGTTCGTTTCTGCCATTTACCTTGACTGTGTTGTCAGTTTATGCTGAAAGTATTGTATTGTGGCTATTGTACTGCATCACCTCATTTTACAGGGGTTTCCAGAGTCGAGCTGAAGGAACCAGTCCTGGGGGTAATGCTATGCAAATGTATGTGGCTTGCATATCTGGGGTATTGGGAAAGTTACTGTTGTGTACTGTGTGGGCCACTAGTGGGAGACAAGGGGGTCACAGTGTCCCAGAGGGCTGTGACCTGGTTAGATTAGCCACAACCAACTCCAGACCTTTGGGTGGAGGCACCCATTTTAGAACTCTTAACATTTTTATAGGTGACATTGCAGAGGGTCTGGAGGAAAAGGTATGCCTCTTTGCAGATGACACAAAGATCTGTAACAGAGTTGATACACAAGGAGGGTAGAAAGAATGAGAAGGGACTTGGCAAGGTTGGAGGAATGGTCAGACATATGGCAACTTAGATTCATTGCAAAGAAGTGCAAAGTAATGCACCTGGGAAACAAAACCCAGGAGAAGAGTACACAATAGCAGGGGAGGTACTAACAACAACAAAATGGAAAGGGACCTGGGGGTAGTCATATCAGATGGTCTAAAGGTTGGTAAGCAATGTGAGAAGTCAGTAAGGAGAGCCAGGGGATACTGGGATGTACAGGAAGGCCTCAAGGAGAACAAGCATTTGTCAATGCCGAATGTTTGCTTTGCTGGTTTTTGCATTGTTAGTGCTGGAGGGTTGCAAGTGTTCTACCATAAATAACAGTAAAATGGTATATGACAAATGTGAACATGCATAACAAATAGATGTATACACTCATAATAATGGTGGATTGACAGCAGTCATGTACTCCCATATCATTTATAATACTGCTGCTGGCATCCCTCCATAACAAAGTACACAGTGCCTTAATATCTGATCAGAGGTTCGCATGTTCTGAAGTGGCAGCGGTTGACTTGTGCATCTGTGTCTGAGAAACAGGAAGTGGAATAAAGGGGAACAATGTCTTTGACCAGGGTTGCTGATTTGTCTGTTGTTGTCTTTCTTTTTTTTTGGGAGGGTACGCTGTTGCCATTAGGAAAGATAGGGAGGAGTAGGAAGAAGATGATCACCAGGGGTGGGGTAAAGGAAAGGCTACTGCTACATTGCTTGTTATGTGTAATTGCAGTTTTATACCACTCTTTATACATTCTTCTTCCATGTCTGCCGTGGCTTGGCAGAAAGGCAAAAGATCGCTTCAAGGGTGGCTATGTGATATTCTGTACTGAGAGTGAAAGGAAAGGTGCATAAAGAAATAAAGAGGAGAAAAACAAAGAAATAAAAAATCTGAGTCACTGTCATTGAAGTCAACTTACTGTCCCCTTCCCAGTAATTGGATGTCAGACAAGGTGACAGCAAAATGGCAAGACATCATTCATCAGCAGCCCTGCACAGAACAATAAGAAGTAAGAACTGGGGTAACTGGTTGCTTATTTATTTATTTATTTAGATTTAGTAACTGTAAGCCTACTGAGACCAGAGGTCCCTTTTCAGGGGCTTACTTCGGAATTAGTTACAGAAAAGACAACTGACATTTTTCTTTACAGTAGTTACATATGTTTCACAAATAGACATTAGCGACAGTATACAGGAGTAGAGTAAGGAATTCACAGTACAGTCTCAACCATTAATACCAATAGTTACATTAGCTATACAAGTGTAGTATAGACAGAGGGGACAAAGCTGTCTGGCCAGGGAGAACTGCAGCTGAGCTGTGTGACAAAATAAGCAGGCACCTGAGTCTGTGTGGTTTCTAAATAGCCATTTGGCAACTAAATGGTATGCAGTATTCAGTTCAGGGCACGGAAATTTGTAGTTAAGTGGGCTGCATGGAATTCATTAAATAAAGGGTTACTGACTATCTGTGAAAATCCTCAGTTGTCGGAGCAGAAGAAGTGGTGCAGGGAATGTGTTTAATAATGAAAGGCACAGGGGTCCAGTTTGAGGGCTTGTATGTGCGGAGCCAGGACCAATGGTTGAGGGAACGTCCTGCACAGAATGTTAAAAAGTAAGAAGTGGAGGTACTGGTTGGGGGCAAGGCAAGATTTGACAAATCACAAAACCCGTCTAACACAAATTGTAACCCAGTCACTTGGGGATCAGTAGGACTGGTCATAGAGATCAATAAGTATGGCCATGATGTATTGAACTCTAAATAAGTGCATAACAATTGGTTGTCATAGCCATCCTGATTTGTAAATTGTTGCCCTTTTTGGGGTGGAGGGGAGGCAAAGGCATGGTGCTGTCATTAAAGAAGTAGAGAGGACAAGGAGAAGAAATCTATGATGCCAGTCACTGTGATCACAGGCAGTCACAACCCCTTTCTGGTGACTGCGATGTCAGTGGAGGTGGCCAGAAAAAGCCAGGGCATCACTGATCAGCACCCTGACCCCTGATCAGAACAGTAAGAAAGAAGACTGGGGTTAGTAGTTGATTAGACACACTTGGACAGAATCGCCAGGCCAGAACAAGTGGAGTTGGGCTCCGAAAACCAACTTGCTGACTCTATCTGTGTGTGAAAGCCAAATGACATGTAAATATAGTGTCATGCTCAACCGGTCGCTATATAAAAAAAAAAAAAAAAAAAGAAGAGGCTAGCTTGATCATGATTGATGGGGTATGGAAAGGCTCCTGCTACTGAGCATTTAATATTCTAACTAATTGCAGTTGTCTTGCCACTTTTCTGGGCTATTCTTTCCACTTCTGCTGTCTTTGGCAAAATGGCAAAGGCTGCTTGACCATTCGCTATCTGCAATTCTCCCCAACAGCTACATCAAATCTCGTAAATGAGTAACAGTAGAAATGAAAAAAAGGATGCAAGTCAGTGGCATATGGTCACTGCCCATCTGTTGATGATAAACTGTACTACAAATAACATGGAGGAAGCCACGTCTTTTATTTTACCTGTACCTCATGACAGAGGCGAGAGAAGTAGGGGTCATTTATCGGCAGACTACTTGCAGCCTCTGATTCTGTGTGCTGTGGGCTATCAGTTGCACTGGCACACCATCGCATGTATATGTTGCAGATAGGGAGTTAGTAAGTTTGCATGTTGTGGGACATCATTAGCAAGTGGCTACCACAGTAAGCTTGTCCCTGCAGGAGAAATTATTACTGTTGCCAAGGCGCGGCCAGAGAAAAGAAGACAGCAGACAGCAGAGAACGTTTTTCCTTGCACAGAAACATTACTTTTGTTGGCAGGGTGCTTAATGGAAAGATGGTATGTGTGTGTGGGGGGAGTGCAGTATTTATATATAACAGAAGAGACAAAAGTGTCTCTGATTAGGAACTTTGGAGGCAGTGTGGTCTAGTGGTTCCAACTTGGACAAGTCACTTAAACTCTCAATGTGACAATGTGCAAGTAATTTAAAGTGGACAGGAAATTAAATGAATAAATGAAACCTATCAACCTGTCGTGTATTTATTTATAATAGACTATGTTTTGTTTCAGAGTGTCTAAATTTATGCTTTATTTCTATTTTTTTTATTATTATTTTACCATAAATATGGAATGTCAGTTACTGGTGCTGCCGTTTTGTTTCCTGTTTCCACAACTTCACTGTGAGCGAGCCGGCTTAATGGTGAGGTTGTCATTCGTATGTTCGATGACAGCATCATGCACTGCAAGAAACTCGCGATGCTCATGTCAGAAACTGGCCACAACCCAGAAGTACAGACATCCCTTAATAAAGTTAGTACTGTCTACCCTATTTGTATTTTTTTTATGTTGCGAACAGAATTCTTACTGCAGTGTCAAATAGTAGTTTGCCTTGAAAACAATCGAAGACAACTGGACAGCTGGCAATCAGCACTGTGTGCTGTTCTTGTCCTGTTTTGAAAGTCCTGATTGCCCTAAGAATTGTGAGATCGATATTATATTAAAAATGTGTGTAACCTATGTGGGGATAGTTGTAAGGTAATCTATAGGACAGTGTTATTTGTGTTAAGTGATTCCAGTACAGATGATACCATATATCATAGTTTATTTATTTTGTTTACTCCCTTCATGTCTGGCCTGTCTCCTTCCAGTAGTTCTAACCCCATCACCTGCTTCTCTGGATACTTACTGCGACCTGCTGGAGCCCATTGCTTATCCCTAAAGTGGTACCCTGAGTTACTTAAGTCCCTTCTGACTTCTTTCATTGTGGAGGCAAGTGCCATCCCTAGTTGGGCGTAGGTACCTGTGGGAGGAGCCAGCTTCATCCTGCATTAGTCAGGGCATTTATGTTTTTTGTTGCCAGCCCTCATGGATGCCGCAAGTGAAGAGCTACGTGATGCATGCATGGCATGTATGTTATACATTTATTGCTAAGACAGGTGGTGTAATCCCCGCCCCACATCTAGTTGTTGGTAATGCATCAGCCCCCCAACCCATCAAATTAGCATTATGTTTATACAGGTGCACAATTAGATACTACAGAAGTATAACGGTCCATGTCTGCTTGTTTGGCAGAAAGGCAAAAGATCCTTAGGGTGGCTATATGATATTCTCTACTGAGAGGAAAGGAAAGGTGCATAAAGAAATAAAGTGGGAAAAAAACAAAAGAAATAAAAATCTGAGTCACTGTCATTGAAGTCAATTACTGTCCCCTCTTCCAGTAATTCGGATGTCAGAGGAGGTGACAGCAAAATGGCAAGACATCATTCATCAGCAGCCCTGCACAGAACAATAAGAAGTAAGAACTGGGGTAACTGGTTGTTTAGACAGAGGTGGACAAAGTTGTCCAGCTAGGAGAACTGCAGCTGAGCTGCGTGACAAAATAAGCAGGCACCCTGAGTCTGTGTGGTTTCTAAATAGCCATTTGGCAACTAAATTTTATGCAGTATTCAGTTCAGGGCACGGAAATTTGTGTTAAGTGGGCTGCATGGAATTCATTAAGTAAAGGGTTACTGACTATCTGTGAAAATCCTCAGTTGTTGGAGCCAGAAGAAGTGGTGCAGGGAATGTGTTTAATAATGAAAGGCACAGGGTCCAGTTTGAGGGCTTTGTATGTAGGAGCCAGGACCAATGATTGAGGGAACGCCCTGCACAGAATGTTAGAAGTAAGACATGGAGGTACTGGTTGGGGGACAAGGCAAGAGTTGACAAATCACAAAACCCATCTAACACAAATTGTAACCGAGTCACTTGGGGTTCATTGTGGAGGCAAGTGCCATCCGTAGTTGGGAGGCGGTACCTGTGGGAGGAGCCAGCTTCATCCTGCATTAGTCAGGGCATTTATGTTTTTGTTGCCAGCCTCATGAATAATTTATTATCAATGAAAAAACAATAACAACGTGTGTAACAAAAAGGATTCAGTACACTTACTACCTTAACGCCTGTTTGCTGGTCACTACTTATTGCTGAAACAGTACAAATATTAGATAATCAATAGATTGATTTGACACATACATGTTAAGCTAATGCAAAGTAACTGTATGCAGGATGCTCTGTTTTCAGGAGCGTTAATGTAAACGAGCAGGCAGGCTCCTTTCAGGTAAGGCATCTCTACAGTGCAGTAAAGAAATGAAATGCAGCTAGATTAAATATTGTCTGCATGAGAGGGGAAGGAAAATACCCACTGCCACGTATGATGGCGGGAGGAGAATGGCTTCTCATGTTTCACTCCAGCACTTCTTCTCTCAGGGTCCTTTTTATGGTCATTAACTCTGGCTTGTTTTTACACTAGGAGCAACTATCTATAGCAAAGTTTTCTTGGATAGTAATAATCTTAGTACTATCTCTTTTTCAATTTTTACAAGTTAGGCAGCTTTTTCATGTACTAAGCCATCCAAATATATTGTTAACATTTATAGTGCTGCCAGTGCATCCTGATGGGTCATTCTCTAAAATATGAACATATTTACAATGGGTCTCAGCAAAGTGTTCCTAGTTTAGTCACAGCATCACAGAATGCTAAGGGGGTGGGGGAGGGAGGGAGAGCGAGATAGAGATAGTGCTACATGGGATTCTTCTGCGTTGAGATTGTTTTTTGAGGGGAGGGGGGACAACAAAATTCAGATCATTGGCCTATGGAGCAATCCATAAAACATTTCAAATTTAAGTGGCCTGGGGATGGTTTTTGGAAGCACACCTGCACACAACAGGTTTCACTGACAAACCCAGATTACATTGGTGGCACTGGTGTGTGGCATCAATGGAGAATTCATAGAGGATTCCATAACACAGTGCTGCGTGCACAAAAGACTGGTTACACAGAAATAGTTCACTGCAGATTTTTAACTGGTGTGTCTACCCTTACCCATTCCAGTATTTGTTAAGTCAGGCATTTTAAAGAATGACCAATGTTGATTATTTAAATAAAAGTTACAGAATAATATAGGTAAATTCTTTATTGCATCCAGCTGTTTGATTATTATCAATGAAAAACAATAACAACGTGTGTAACAAAAAAGGATTCAGTACACTTACTACCTTAACGCCTGTTTGCTGGTCATTACTTATTGCTGAAACAGTACAAATATTAAATAATCAATAGATTGATTTGACACATACATGTTAAGCTAATGCAAAGTAACTGTATGCAGGATGCTCTGTTTTCAGGAGCGATTTAATGTAAACGAGCAGGCAGGCTCTTTCAGGTAAAGCATCTCACGTGCAATAAAGAAATGAAATGCAGCTAGATTAAATATTGTCTGCATGAGAGGGGAAGGAAAATACCCACTGCCGCGTATGACGAGCCGGGAGGAGAATGGCTTCTCATGTTTCACTCCAGCACTTCTTCTCTCAGGGGTCCTTTTAGATGCAGAGATAGTGCTACATGGGATTCTCCCCTATCTTTGCAACTCTACAGTAAGTGGTTAAGTAACAGTTTTATTTGTCAAGCAGCTAGTTTTGTGGCATTTGAGCCCACTTTAAGATGCAATAGCAACAGCATACTTTACTTTGCATGCTATGTAAAAGATTCAGTTTTCAAGAGCCTATTTAATTCTACCAGCTTACAGGCTCAGGCAGGACAGCTTTGGGCAGCATTCTTAAGGTCAACATGAATGCCAGAATTAATTTATATCTTTCCTCCATATGAGAAGAAAGAAAACATCTTTGTTCGTTACTTAAAAATTGTGCAGTTTACATTTCCTCTAGCCCAGCACAAGGAGCATTTTATTATAAGCTACAGTAGAGAGTGGCTACCTGTATAATAACGTAGCTGCTGTGCAGGATGCTGTTTTCAGGACAGCATTTCATTTAAAAAGCAGACATGCTCCTTCAGGCAGGGCATCACTCATGCAATAAAGAAATGAGATGCAGCTAAACTAGATATTTTATCCATGAGAGGAAGAAGGAAAACACCCACTTCCATTTATGACTTAGCCTAGAGGGAATGTCTTCTTATGTTTCACTCCAGCACTTCTTATCTCAGGTGCCCTTTATGGTCATTAAATCTGTCTTTCTTTTACACTTGGAGGCACTGTAACAGAGTTTTCTAGACAATAAAGGCATTAATGCAGTAATTTCATATATATAGTTTTGCTGCATTACAGGTTGTTTTTTCTTGCTATGTCCTTTGAGGTATACTTATGTGAGCTATATTACTTGTGGTCATAGAGTTTAGATCTTTAAAGCACCGGCTTGAGAATCGGAGACAGAGGCTTGAATCCCACCACAACCACGTCATCACACTGTGTGACACAGAACACTTAGCCCCTCTTTGCTTCTGTCAATCCACCCATAAAATATGAAAAAGCTGGAACCCACTATAAACAAGTTGTTAATCTCAGCAGTGCAGTCTTGGGGCAATACTCTTTGACAGCTTGAGAGTCAGTCAAATGTGAGCTCCTGCAGCAGGTTCATTTGTTCTTTTAGTGGAGAATTAGCAACAGGTTCATGGTGGTCTTTTTAGACTACCCTTTCCCAATGTGATTGGCAGCAGATATGCTTTGTCTTTTTTTCTTTGTTAAAATAATTAAATTATTTGAAAAGTTTCAAGTTTCACAGCTCAGAACTGCAAGGTAAGAGCACCTAATGCACCCAGTTAGAGTGCATCAAAAACAAAGACAAAAATCTATTTTCTTCAAGCCATAGATCAATGCAGCAAAGGTAAAAGATGAGCAGATGGCTGAGAACAGGAGTAAACTAGCGTGATGTCAGTGGTAAAACAAAATGAGTGGTGGTGTTGATGAGCTGGGAGAGTATGGCTGCTGTTAGAGGTAGTGTAGGCAAATGTGAGCTTTTAGAACAAGAAAAGCAAAGTTGAAAAAACCCTATCTAAGGGGGAGGGGAGCAAAGTTCCAAGCAGATAGCTGCAAGAATTTCATCAGTTTGTCTGATAACTTGAGGGTACTACCCTCTTTGTTGCCCAATCATTTGACATCCACTTCCCTGTTTAGACTCTCTTATCGAGTTTTCGATCAGTCTTGCTTAATTTGTCCTCGAATGCAATGTGTTCCTTTTTAGGTGAATACTATATCCAGAATAGCGACACGGCCCTGGGGCCACGTTTGCTCCCAGTTTCTCTAATCTTTACTCGGCCTATCGGAGGAAAGGTATGTATATAACCATCAGACCAATACCTTCCTTTATCACATTATTTTGTGGGGTAGGTAAATAGACGATATATTGACTGTGTGCATGGGGTCCACCAAGAATTGCATCAGTTTGTCAGTTAACTTGAGGGTACTCCTCATTGTCACCCAATCATTTCCAGCATGAATTCTCTAACCGAGTAATCTTAAATTTGCAGTAACACGTACTAGGAAAGTGTTTCTTCTTGCATATTTGCATTGTCAAGAATGCTGAGCAATGGGTCAATACAGACTTATATCGTAGCCCACTGTCTGTAACACTGTACTACTGGCGAAGTTCTTGCCACTGTACACAACATCAAGAGCATCTCAGTCAGCCAGTTCCTGAGAGTAGCCACACTTGTGACACTGAGTGTTTAGAGGTAGGCGTGGTTGAGCTGACAAACAGCTTTAGGGACCGTGTAGACAAGGAGCCATTTTACATAGCAGGCAATTTCTAGTGCATTACAACCTAAAAGGAGAGCTGCCAGCACAAGGAGCATTTTATTATAAGCTACAGTAGAGAGTGGCTACCTGTATAATAACATAGCTGCTGTGCAGGATGCTGTTTTCAGGACAGCATTTTGTTTAAAGAAGCAGACATGCTCCCTTCAGGCAGGGCATCTCTCATGCAATAAAGAAATGAAATGCAGCTAAACTAGATATTTTATCTATGAGAGGAGGAAGGAAAACACCCATTTCCATTTATGACTTAGCCTAGAGGGGAATGTCTTCTTATGTTTCACTCCAGCACTTCTTATCTCAGGAGCCCTTTTATGGTCATTAAATCTGGCTTTCTTTTACACTCTGAGGCACTGTAGCAGAGTTTTCTCAGACAATAAAGGCATTTATGCAGTAATTTCATATATATATAGTTTTGCTGCATTACAGGTTTTTTTTTCTTGCTATGTACTTTGAGGTATACTTATGTGAGCAATATTACTTGTGGTCATAGAGTTTAGATCTTTAAAAGCATCTGACTTGAGAATCGGGAGACAGAGGCTTGAATCCCACCACAACCACGCACTCACACTGTGTGACACGGAACACTTAGCCCTCATTGCTTCTGTCAATCCACCAGTAAAAATATGAAAAGCTGGAACCCACTATGAACAAGTTGTTAATCTCAACAGGGCAATCTTGGGGCAATATTCTTTGACATCTTGAGAATCAGTCAGAATGTGAGCTCCTGCAGCAGGTTCGTTTGTTCTTTGAGGGAGAATTAGCAACAGGTTCATGGTGGTCTTTTAGACTACCCTTTCCCAATGTGATTGGCAGCAGTTATGCTTTGCTTTTTTTTCTTTGTTAAAAATAATTAAATTATTTGAAAAGTTTCAAGTTTCACAGCTCGAACTACAAGGTAAGGAGCACCTAATGCACCCAGTTAGAGTGCATCAAAAGCAAAGACAAAAATCTATTTTCTTCAAGCCATAGATCAATGCAGCAAAGGTAAAAGATGAGCAGATGGCTGAGAACAGGAGTAAACTAACGTGATGTCAGTGGTAAAACAAAATGAGCGGGGTGTTGATGAACTGTGAGACTCATGGTTACAGCTAGTTTACAAACCATGTGACCTAAGAAAAATATCAGATTAAAAGTTTATTATTTGTGATACTACTTGGATTATATATTTGGCCACATGCAGGTGCGGGGCATATTCTGTGGGATGGACGAAAGGAATTTTACGAGCGCATAGTTTAGGGGGACATATGCGCTCTTTACAGCAAGGGGATTAGGATTCGGCGCTGTCTGTACACTGTATTGCAAATCCAGCATTTTCTCATGAAAGGATGTTTGTTAGAATTGAACATGTTTCCATTGGTTCTTGGGGTGGCCATCACGAATTACATCTGGCACAACCTGTGGCATTTTGGATTTTCATGTTACATGCCACCTCCCCCAGATCTCAATGATAGAACTGACTCCAGTCTTTTCTGTAATGTCATCTAAATGGTTAGTGCTATGCTTTTATGCTGTGCTTTTATTTTGAGTTTTGGGAATTAACTATCTAATGACACATTGGAAGTAATCATGATTTTTAGCAAATTGTATTCACACATTTCTAATGGTGTTTTTATATGTAACTAACTGAATTACTTGTGCCACGCTGGGGTGGGCTCAGCGTGGCATCTGAAACTCTGTTTGGAAGGGAGCGCAGCACAGCCGATAGGGATAGGGCACCCCATCGGCTATACAGTGTATGCATGGGTGGGGCGAGCACACAGTGTGTGTGTGTGTGTGTGTGTGTGTGTGTAGGGAAGCACGCATGAGCAGGAGATATCTTATCGCTGCTCACTGAAGTGTAGCCCTCTTTCAACTGTCACCACTGCATTTTGGAGCTGTCATAGACAGCTCCAGCAGGCATTGAGAACTGCTGCCGTGCCTGCAAACACACTGACTGAATTGGAAGAGGGCTGACATACCTCTGAAAACTCGGATGATGGCACTATGTTTCTGCACATGTGCAAGCAAACATAAAAAGGGAAGTGGTTATACCTCTGTACAGACAGTTGGTGACACCCCATCTGGAGTACTGTGTGCAGTTTTGGAGACCTCATCTATGCAAGGACATAGATAGGATGGAAGCAGTCCAGAGGAGGGCAACCAAAATGGTGCAGGGTCTGCATCAGAAACCATATGAAGAGAGACTGAGAGAGCTTAATATGTATACCCTGATGAAAGGAGGGATGGCGGACATGATAGAAACGCTCAAGTACCTCAAGGGAATCAACAAAGTCCAGGAGGGCAGCATCTTTCAGAAAAAGAGATGTGTAAGAACAAGGGAGCACAATTTAAAGATAGAGGGGGACGGCTCAGGGGTAATGTGAGGAAATTTGTTTTCATGGAGAGAGTGGATGCATGGAACCGCATTCCTGGGAAGGTTGTTGGGTCTAAAACAGTGGGAAGTCAAACATGCATGGGACAGACATAAGGCAATTGTAGTGGGGGTGGCAGGAAGTAGGCTGTTGGTTAACTAGAATCTGCAGCTTATCCAGTAGGTAGGAAATGGGCAGACTGGGTGGGCCAGTGGTCCTTATCTGCCATCAAAGTCTATATTTCTATGTAACCTGTTAATAGCCAAGCAGGCAAGGGTAGTAGCCCTTGGAGTAAGCGCCACCTAGGGTTACATCTTGGAGGCACAGCTGGGATCAGTGTCCCCTAGTGGCCACGTAAAGAAATTACCTTGATATGTTCAGTTTAGGAGAGAAATGGAGGAGCTTACTACACCTAAGTTAAAATTGACCCCCTATAAACTAATGGTGCACATAATGATGAGGTGGAGTAAGCTGAGGGATAGACCCCCAAAAACTATTCTGTTGCTGGTTGTCCCCTTAGGGACCAGTAATGCTGACATTGTATCCATTGTGGAGCAGATTAAAGGCGTGGGCACAGTGGAAGTGAGGGGACGAGATGCAGATTTATTTGAACAAACTATGATAGTACTGCTCTCGTAGCTCCTAAATAGATCCTGAGAAGGTACCCCTGTTATTTTTCTGGAAGGTACCCAGAAGGGGTGGAGGGTCATTCATTTGCATAGTGGTCCAGCCACCCTGGGTGGGTCTCCTAGTATAGGTGGGTTTAAAGAGCAATTACTCAAACTTTTGGCCTCTGAAGGGCACACTGCTCAGGAATTGGTAAAGGTGTTAGACCTCTCAGGTGACCCAGCCCCTGCATTCCCCAGGTACGACCCCAGTTTCCCACAAGAGCTCTCCAGTAGCCCTCCCCATTACAGTTCCCCGATCCAGCTGGACTCCTACCAAAGCTCAGACTTTCTGGCACAGTCCCAGTGCCCTTGGGGAGGATGACCTAGAGACCTGGATGGACTATGCTACCCCATTAGTGCAAGAATGACAGTGTTCTGAGGGGGAAAAGCAGAAGCGCCTAATGGAGAGTTTGTGGGCCCTGCACTGGAAGCCATCCAGTTCCTATGAGCCACTAGCCCAGAGGCTACTGCGGCTGAATACCTCTGCCCTAGAGGGGTGTTTGGCAACACTGAGTTGGGGATGACCTGTTTTGGAAGTTCAAGTCAGCTAAACAGTGGAAGAATGAAAAGTTGTCAGTCTTTGTTACCCAGACCGAGGAGGGCTCTGCAGAGGGCCCACAGGAAGGGAAGTGTCTGCCAGGATTTGAACAAGGTCAGACTGGACCACATTCTGAAGTCTGCTAGATTTTCAAGTATAACGGTATTAAAGCTCAAATTGCAAGATAGGAGGGCCAACCCTCCTGAATACTGCCACCTCATGAAAGAAATTCGTGAAATTGAAACTGATGAGGAGGGCTGAGAGACCTATGCTGGGGTTGTGAACACTTGCCAGACTCCAGAGAAGAGTGATTCAGATGAG
Organism: Neoceratodus forsteri; assembly: GCA_016271365.2. Classification (NCBI taxonomy): domain Eukaryota; kingdom Metazoa; phylum Chordata; order Ceratodontiformes; family Ceratodontidae; genus Neoceratodus; species Neoceratodus forsteri. Next base: position 327,848,896 of record CM028137.1, read on the forward strand.
ACCCAACAGTTGAGAGAGAATTGATTAAAGCCCTAACTGAGGGCAGACTGAGAACCTGATTTATATTAGGCACCAGAGAATAAAAGTAGAGTGGGAATGCATGTTGTCTCCCGGAACCCGGACTGAGGGGAGTGTACTGAGAAGTCAGGGAGTTGAAAGCCATAGTGGGGACTTGCTAACGTGTCCAATCTCCACCCTCGTGAAGATTCAGAGTTCAAGAATGAAGGACCCCAGTTCAGGAAGGATCTCAAGTACCCTGAGTTACCCCGCTGAGAAAGGCCTCCACACCCGCCAAAGACTCTAGAGAAACTAGGTTTTGTTACCACTGTGGGGAGGATGGGCACATCCAGTATGCCTGCCGGTCACCAGAAAATCAGAGGAGGGTTACTGCCGGTTACTGGCTAAAGTTCGAGCAAACAACAACCGGTCACCAGGGGAGCTGCTCAGAAAAGTTATGCTATCAAAGCCAAGGCCAGATCAACACCAACGTCTGCACTGCCTCAGCGGTCCGAGTGGTAGGTCCCTCCATGGAGACAACAGTGAAAGTAAATGGAGTGTCTACTAGGACTGTGCTGGACAGTGGCTCCCAAGTGACCATCATGTTCCAGGACTGGTACCAAAAGCATCTATCTGATGTGCCTTTACAGCCTTTGGAAGGACTGCATGTTTGGGTTAAGTGAAAAGGCATACCCCTACTCTGGCTACATTAGAATTTGGCTGTCTTTCCCCACCTCGGCAGCTGGAATAGCGGAGCAAGTGGAAACCTTGGCATTAGTGTGTCCCCCTACTGGCTTGTATGATGGAGTCCTTTGCTGATTGGGATGAACACCATATGTTTGGACGATTGGCACAACTCTGCTATGAAAAACAGGGGCTGAGGACTGGTAGTGCTTTGAGGATTCCTGCCTTGATCAGCAAGGCTTATGAGTCACGGAAGAATGCTGAAGAGATGGAGCCAGATGAACCAGTTGGGGTCATATGGAAGAAGGACCCTGAGTCCATAATTTTGTAATTAATGCCCAGTGTACCTTACAAGGAGAAGTTCACCTAAGAAAGGTGTTAAGAACAAGATACTCATGTTGGATGCCCCAAGTGATGGAAAATTGCGGAAGGGGCGGCTGGTTAAGCCCCATTATGCCACCGCTTCGGGCCCATGCCTATGCTTGATAGGTAATGGTCCAGGTTCATGATGTGTCAGACAGAGAATCCGGGTGAATAGAGGTTGCACCCTGGCTAATGTTCACTGTGCAGATACAGCAGTGCTACACAGTAACAAGCATTCGGGAGAACGACAGAGTGACGCCTGACTTATTTGATTTTAGTGACTCCATTGCCAGCTGAGTGGAGGATGAGAATCAGTAGGAAGCTTGCCCAGAGGGACCAGGTGTTTTCCTAAAGGAATGGGATGTGGGATGTGTGCAAGCAGCTGAGCATCATATCCGCTGCATGATGAGAGGCCATTTCATGAGAGATCCCGACGCCTGGCACCAGCTGACATAGATGATGTAAGATGCCACCTACAGGAGATGCTTGCGCTGGTGTAATTTAAGAATCTAGAAGCCCTTATGCTTCACCCATTGTAGTGGTAAGAAAGAAGAATAGAACAGTACAGATGTGTGTGGATTATCAGACCTTCAACAGGAGGACTGTTCCTGACCAATACACCATGCCCGCATTCAAGATCGCTAGACTGTCTGAGCGGTAGCAAGTGGTTCTCCGTGTTGGATCTTAGCAGTGGGTACTACCAAATCCCCATGGCCCCAGAAGAGCCGTGAGAAGACAGCCTTCATATGTCGCTTGGGTTCTATGAGTTTATGAGAATTCCCCAAGGGATCTTGGGTGCCCTACCACCTTTCAGCGGCTGATGGAGTGTGCAGTGGGGACATGAACCTGTTAGAGTGCCTGGTATACCTCGATGATGTTATAGTGTTTGGGAATTTGTTGGAGGAACATGAAAGCAGACTTTTCAAAGTATTGGACCGCCCTGGAAGATTTCAGCCTCAAGCTATCCATCGACAAGTGCCAATTCTTTCAAACATCAGTGAAATATGTGGGGCATATAGTATCCACCGAGGATAGAGACTGATCCTAGCAAAGCTGAGGCCTTGACCACCTGGCCCCAGCCCCACAACCTAAAAGAGTTGCAAAGATTTCTAGGCTTCTGTGGTTATTACAGGCGGTTCATTAAGGACTACTCGAAGGTGATTAACCACTTCTAAATCTTACCCAAGGTTACCTCCCACAAACAAGAAATACAAAAGAGTGGCAGCCACTGAAACCAAGAGAGTGTATTTCCACCCCAATGAATCTTTTGTGTTACATTGGACACCTGATTGTGAAGCTGCGCTTCATGAAATCATATACCAACTCACTCACGCCCTGTCCTTGCCTATGCTGATCCTGCAAAACCATATGTGTTACATACTGATGCTAGCCTGCAAGGTTTGGAGGCTGTGTTATATCAAGAGCACGAGAATGGCCTTGAGACCAGTGGCCTTTGCAAGCAGAAGTCTGACCCCATCTGAGAAGAATTATCCTGTACATAAACTGGAGTTCCTGGCATTGAAATGGGCTATTGTAGATCAATTCCATGATTACTTGTATGCAGCAAAGATACTGGTAAAAACAGATAATAATCCTTTGACTTATGTACAAACTTCAGCTAAATTGGATGCCACCGCCGTAGGTGGCTTTCTGCATTGTCTACATATGATTTTTCTGTTGAATACAGAGCAGGCCTAAATCACATAGATGTTGATGCTGTCTCCGGAGGCCTGTTTCCAGGAATGACTGGGTCAGACTGTCAGAACCTGATATTCGAAGCTATGTCAGAAGTTTGACAAGGAGGAACAAGTATCCCCAGACACAGTGGACTGTTTAGTAGATTGCTTGGGGCCTCTGATAATTGTATACCTGTTGCTTATTGCCACTTTCTGCATTAGACATTAGTGCCCTGCCTCAGTTAGATAATGACAGTCTTCAGCGGGCTCAATTCCGAGATCTAATGATCAGAACAGCACTTGAAGCCCTCACGCAGGGAAAGATGTGTCCAAGTTGCACTCCTCTGATTTGAGAACTTCATTGTTGTATAAAGAAGGCCCCAAACTGAAACTGATTAACCACTTGCTGTATAGAGAAACCGTAGACAGAGATGGACAAGTGGACAAGCAACAATTAGTTTTGCCCACTGCTTTCAGAGACTTGGTACTGAGGTCCCTACACAACCACATGGGGCACCTGGTATAGACCAAACCCTTGATCTAATGCGGTCCAGATTCTACTGGCCTAAGATGGGGGCTGATGTGGGGCATCATATATGGACTTGCAGTCGCTGCCTGCAGAGAAAGCCTTGCCCCAAAGGGCTGCCCCCAGTTAATATCATAGAAACATAGAATTGACGGACAGATAAGGACCGCTTGTCCCACCCAGTCTGCCCATTTCCCTACCTAATGGATAAGCTGCAGATCCTAGTTAACACAGCTACTTCTTTCTACCCCACCCCTAGAATTGCCTTATGACTGTCCCATGCATGCTTGAATCAACCTCTGTTTTTGACTCCACAACCTCCTCTGGAAGGCCGCTCCATGCATCCACAACCCTCTGTGAAAAATACTTCCTACATTACCTAAGCAGCCCCCTCCATCTTCAAATTGTGCCCCCTTGTTCTTGCACACTCTTTTTCTGAAAGATGCTACCTCTTGGACTTTGTTGATTCCCTTGAGGTACTTGAAAGTTTCTATCATGTCCCTCCTCTCCCTCCTTTCCTCGAGGCTATACATATTAAGCTCCTAAGTCTCTTCATATGTCTTCCGTGCAGACCCTGCACCATTTTAGTTGCCCTCCTCTGGACAGCTTCCATCTTGTCTATGTCCTTGCAGAGATTGGGTCTCCAGAACTGCAACAGTACTCAGATGGGGTCTCACCAGCTGTCCATTCAGAGGATAACAACTTCATGTTTTCTACTGGTGATGCCTCTCCTATGCATCTGCTGTTGCATAGTAGGTGGGCCTGAGCCACCAGGCAGTCCACCCTATCCTGTAGGGAAAAAGCCCTGAGCTGTGTCCAGTACTGCTCCAGTGTAGGGAGGCACTGGCAAGGGACAAGACTGACTTGGTCAGATACAGTGATTCGCAAAACATGGAATGGCCTAGCACATGCCAGGGTCTGGAGCAGTAGCGCTTCTGGACTGTGCGCTCACCACCAGTGCCCCATGGAGTAGGTTTGTATTGACTTTTGAGTTTGGAGCCTGATCAATGAAATATTAGCAATGTGCTGGTGGTCACTGACCATTTTATGAGATATGCCCAGGCCTTCCCACCTAGGACCAGAAAGCATCAACTGTGGCTAAAGTGCTGGTAGAGAATTTCTTTGTTCACTATGGAGCCCCTCAGAGAATCCATTTCGATCAAGGCTGAGATTTCGAGCCGATTAATCAAGGAGATGCTCTCTCTGTGGGGAATGCGGAAACCAGAACCACCCTTACCACCCACAGGGGACCCACAACCTGAACAGTTCAACTGCACCCTGCTTGACTTGCTAGGCACTCTCCACCTGAAAGACAAGCCTAGATGGAGCCAGCAAATTAGCACTTTAGTACATGCTTACAACTGCACCAAAAGTGATGCCACTGGGTTCTCCCTTGCCAGCTTATGTTTGGAAGAGAAGCCTGATTGCATGTAGATGTTTGTTTTGGTGTTTCACCTGATGGGGTTCGAGCGGACAGCTACCTGCAATATGTGCAAAAGTTAAAAGCTCAATTGAATCATGCATACCAACTAGCTCAGACCATGGCTGCAAAAGAAATTTGGCTAACAAAGAAAGATATGACAAAAGGTAAGGCCCAGGAACTTCAAGTGGAGACTGTGTATTGTTGAGGAATTTGGGACTGCATGGCAAGCACAAATTGCCAACCGTGGCACCATTTCCCTCACATTGTAGTGGGCAAACTGGATGATTGCCCACGTGTATGAAAGTAAGGCCTGAAAACAATTCAAAGGATGTCAAGACAATGCATCACAATCATTTGTTGCCCATCGGTCAGATACTGATTGAATCTGAGACACCGAAGTTGCTCCCCTGGACCAGTGACAAGGCTGCTGCAAAACAGAAACAGAGAAAGTCTGCAACTGCCAATACTGACCCAAGAGTTCCTCCCCAGCCAACCCTAGTTGAGGATGACTGTCAGTCTGTTTCAGATGAAAGTGAGTGCAACTATGGTTACTACCCTTTATGCGAACTAAGTCAGTTGTTTCAAGGTAACCCCTGGTCAGTTGTGGGGATGAAGCTGGGCCCTCTGGACTGCCTAAGCCCCCAGCTTTGTCCTTGGAGCCAATGCTCCTGGAAGTGAAGTGCAGAGTGTCACGTCTGAGGATGTTGAGTCACTTGGTATGGTGGAACTGTTTGAATTGCCTGAGGATGAAACAGATGAACTGAGACCAACTGGTGATATATACAGAGCAAGAGGAGCACTTTGAGTGTCCTGATAGTTTCTTCCAGTGTCAGAATGCTCTCCATGTGAGCAAAGTGTTGTGGACTCTGAAATTGCAGAGCCAGAGGCTGACAGTGCCAAAAGTTCAACCCTTCCTACCCCAATGGAAACTCCTGGCAAATAAAGACAGCGAGAAAGTGAGGCTAAAAGTGCAGAGACTGTAACAGTTCCCCTAGAAAAACTGGTCGAGCTTTTAAAGCCTGTAGTGCGCCTCAGCTATGATTCCCCTGGGAGGCCTGTGGATTTGCCTCTCAATGTGGTCCATAAAGGAGTATATGTATCCCAGAGCTGTCTGCCCAAACTGATCATAAGTGCTAACTCCAGGCTAATTGTTCTGCCCTCCAGGTATGGTGCCCTGTTCCATCTAGCCCTGAGGTAGCTGATAGGAAGGCCCCTTCTCCAAGTTCTATGTGCAGGAGGTAATGACCTGAGTTTAAAGTACAATGTATGTAATACTGTAAAAAGTAATGTGTTGTGAAATATCTGAAATGTTTTATAACAAAGGTAATGTGCTGGAGTGTAAATGTATATGATGTTTTGTATTAGAGCTTATGGGTAAGTTCTTGATGCAGACACCAAGTTTTTACAGGCCAGGAAGGGTGTAACCCCTGCAAATGGGGGTTCCCAAAAGTCTTCAAAGCGTGCCTAAAGTACTGTCTCTTTAAGGGCTGCCTGTTTGCAATCATAATTAATCTGAAAGGGGGTCTGCGTGTTTCCCTGCTTGAGTCCTGCTCGAGTTGCTGGCTAACACTCGTTTCTGCCCTTGCTAAGTGGGTAGAGGCGAGCATCTTGAAAGATGTAACTAATTCTGGGAGAAATGCAGAGTTTTAATGGAAATGCAGTTTGTCTAACCTGTTTCTCCTGCAGCACTTAACTGTTTCTTTTGTGCCCTCCATTTTGGTCCCGGACTGTTGAATTGGACCAATCAGTATGTGAGGACTCTAAGATGGAGCTTGCTTTACGCCAATTGGGACTGGGACTCTCAGAGCCAGTGGAAATGAGACTGTATGGAAGGTGCCTCTGGGTAATGTAGTTTGGATCCTTGGCACCTTTTGTACCTATAGATGGAGCCCTGCTGTGATTGACAACTGAACTGACCAACCAAACCTTTGGATCTAAGTGAAAGACCCTGGGCTGTCTGTTGGGAAGCCAGATCCAGTTACAGAGTGAAGAGTGAAGGAGCTCAGCTCTGCTCTGTTGGAGTGGCATGGTAGTTCGCCCAGGAGATGCATGTAAAGCCTGAATCCCAGCCTGTTTGCTGTTGTGAAGGAAGAGAGAGAGCCAGAAAAGGTGTTTTCAGACTGAATCTGAAGTTTGTGAGAAAAGCAAGCTGCTGCTGTTTTATTACCAGGCTTACCCTGTAGAAGACTGAAGATTTTGCTGAAAGCGATCGGCCTGTCAGGACTTTAGCTACCGTAGTGTTCCCAGGTAATTAGCAGTGACTTTTGCGATTGGGACCGAGGAGCCATCTGCCTGGTACAGTAAGCTTTATTTTACATATAAATGTGCTATGTGCTGGAAGGAGATCGCGATCTGGTTTCCCATTGCTACAAACTGTGTGCTAGTGCTGGGAGTTGTTTTCCCAGCAAGAATCGGACTGAATCTGAGCTGCCTGGTGCAGATAGGCCTTGACACAGGGTCTTGCCTCACTACCTTGCTGCACAGAAAGATCCATTGTCGAGGGCCAAGTTTCCTCTGGCAATCCAGAGAGTTCATCTATCAGCCCTCCTGTGTTTAGCCTGGGTATCGTGGAGTAATTATCAGGGTAGCTCCCTGCAACTTTTGTTTAATCAAAGTGTGTCATCTGATTGTTTGTGCTTTTCTTTCCATGAACTGAACCATCCGGCTCCGGATTACAAATTGTGTGTGCATGTACTTTTTCCATCACAGGGCCCCAAACCAGCTGCACGACCTGGCCAGACCCTTTCTCCATCCTGGGTACCCAGAGAGTGTGACTATATGGGACTCTGAGTTCATGCACAGTACTGTGATTATTAATGTGTTCAAGCTAATTAACCTGATTTTCCCCTTCCTTGTTACAGCCCTCTAAATAAATCAGGTCTGTTTGTTTCTGCAATTTACCTTGACTGTGGTGTCAATTTATGCTGAAAGTATTGTATTGTGGCTATTGTACTGCATCACCTTATTTTACAGGGGTCCCCAGAGTCGAGCTGAAGGAACCAGTCCTGGGGTAAGTGCCAAGTGCAAGTGTATGTGGACTGCATATCTGGGGTATTGGGAAAGTTACTGTTGTGTACTGTGGGCCACTAGTGGGAGACAAGGGGGGTCACAGTGTCCCAGAGGGCTGTGACCTGGTTAGATTAGCCACAACCAACCCAGACCTTTGGGTGGAGGCACCCATTTAGAACTCAGGCCCCTTAACCTGTTAGTAGCCAAGTAGGCAGGGGTAGTAGCCCTTGGGAGTCGCGCCACCTAGGGGTTACATGTGTATTTAATAGAGGTCGGGGCGGGGAGACTGGGAGGGATGAAATACCCTCTGAGTAAGCACCCAGACCAATATTAGTAGTAGGATAAAACTTTAAATGACGCCAAAGCCAAGATTTTGAGATATGGCGTAATGAGAACACAGGTTCAGTGCGTGCCAGCCAGTCGGTGTTTAACAGCCAGGAGCCGGTTTACTCTGGCAAGCGAGCAGCATACCTTAGTCTTGGGAGCGGGCAGGTGGGTTCACAGGAGTGGCTGGCTGAGTTGTGAGCCAGGCAGCTGGCATGGGAGCCTGGTCAAGGCAGGAGCAACCTAGAAAGAGGAAGGAGAGGAGAGGGTTAGAGGTGTAGGTTACACACGAGCTTGGGGACAACACGGGGGTCTGGAGGCAGACAAAGACTGTGGGAATGAGTGTAGAAATAGGAGGGAGGAATGCATGCTAGACAAATATTAAGAGAAGGGAGGAGGACGGGGTGCAGAGGCAGAGGCACCAGGGCACCTAAGGAAATAAAAGAGCAGGATGAAAAAATAAAATTGAGCAGGTTTGGGGAAGGGGAGACAGGGCTAGAGAGCTAGTGAGAGGCATGGAAGAGGGACACAGCAACAGAAAATAGCAAGCTTAGTGCAAAACTTTTAAACAGAATTAACAAAAATTAAACACAGAATTATGCAGTTAAAATTACAGTAAAAGCAGTGAGAGACAAGGGCTAAAGAGCTGTCGAGAAGCGTGAAATGAGGCAAACAGCAACAGAAATAGGAGCATAGTGTAAAACCTTTAAACAGTATAACAAAATTAAACACAAAGTTATGTAGTTAAAGAACAGTTAAGGCAGTGAGGCTTATGAACAATTTAGCTAGGTTAACAAACAGAACTCCCATTTCCAAAATACCCTCTAGAGTAAGCACCCAGACAATATTAGTAGCAGGATAAAACTTAAATCAAGCATCAAGCCAAGGTTTGAGATGGCTGTCAATGGGAGCACAGGTTCAGTGCATGCCAGCCAGTCGGCGTTTAACAGCCAGGGAACCGAGTTTCCTCATAGTGACAGCAGTGTACCTTAATCTTGTGAGTGGGTGGGTGGGTTCACAGGAGCAGCCGGCTGAGTTGTGAGCCAGGGCCGCTGGCATGGGGAGCCCGGTCAAGGGCAGGAACAACCTTAGTCTTGTGAGCAGGCTGGTGGGTTCCACAAGCGACTGGCTGAGTTGTGAGCTGGGGCCACTGGTGTAGGGAGCCCGGTCAAGGGCAGGGAACAACCTTAGTCTTGTAAGCGGGTGGGTGGGTTCACAGGAGTGGACAGTTGAGTTGTGAGTTGGGGCCACTGGCGTGGGGAGCCCAGTCAAGAACAGGAAGAACCTAGGAAAAAAAACAGCCACAGTTTCGTTTGCAGCCATTTATTCCTTGTTCTATGCTTGTCTACACTGAGTAATGTTAATTGAATTTATAATATGGGTTTGACAGAAAGGACACATTCTAGAAACTTCATTGATTAAATAACACCACATGACTGTGCATTAAATTCACATGCATGCACAGTCAGTTACCAAACTGAAGTTTTCTACTTGGCAACAACTTGCTAACATCAGCGCAAATCATCACATGGAAAAAACATAGCCACAGTTTTGTCTGCAGTCATTTATTCCTTAGTCCACCACCACAGCAGCAAGAACTTAGGTATGAAACTGAAAAGCAATTTACTGTACCTTCCATTGTTTTGGCTGTTAGCAGCACAAATAGTCTCTGCTCTCTCGCTGCCAACTGTAGCAGCCTCCTCTGAAATCTTACATTGCCACTGTCTACCTCGACTAACTTTTCCGTTTCCTTCATCTTTGTCTACCAACGCTGGACAGCATTCTCCCACAGCTAAACATGGGCAAAGCACTCATGCACTGTCTCAATGCCCCCATCCCCACTGTGCAATCAGGACTCCACACCTACACACGCCCAATGCCAGCATGCACTGTGTTCCCCAGTGCCACTCACTATTGTACAGCACTCTGTAACTTCTCAGCCTCTGTCTCCTCTGACAAGTGGGGAGAAAGGGGGACTAAACCTCAGAGATATAAAGGGGGACTATGGCATGGAGGAGTTGCAAAGGTAAAATACACAAGGGTCTGGAGGACTCTAGAGCAACTGTGGGGCATTACAACACTGTAGATAGATAGGAGGCACCGCATTATGGCTAATATAAAGCCTGGGACTACTTTATGTTATGGAGCAATCTCCAATACAAGAAAGTAAGCAAGATTTGATTTCTAAGGTGTCCTTTCACTGAGGCTCAGTGCACTGTACAAAAAAGACACATGGGAAACTAGTAAATACTAACTTAAAGCTTAATAATAAATTCCAGAATAAAACAGTGTATTAAGCTCCAAAGGATTCTCTCTAAAAAGGTGTGCCTTCAGACCTCATTTGAAGGCTTCCACCAAAGGGGCCTCCCTCAGAGACCTGGGAAGTGAATTCCACAGCACTGGTGCCACCACTTCAAAGGCACAATCTCTAGATTTTTAACTGGGCCCTGAGGAACTCCTAGGAGGCCCTCTTTAACGATCGAAGGAGAGCAGTGGATGGGTAGGAGTCAGGAAGTCATGCAGATAGCCTGGACCTGAACGGTATAGGGCCATATAAGTGAGTAAGCTCACCTTGAAGGAGATCTCCACCTAACTGGCAACCAGTGATGACCATGTAGAACCAGGGTCACATGACAGGACCTCAGAAAAGGTCCATCAGTAACCTGGCTGCCATTTTCTTCAACAGCTGCAGGCAGTGCAGCACCCCTCCACTGACCACAATCTATAGAGCGTTGCAGTAGTCGAGTCTAGACATCACAAAAGCATGCACTAGCAATGGTAGGTCAACTGGAGGATTCAGGCTTTAATTCAAGCAATATTCCTATGGTGGTAGAATCCAATCTGGACAACAGATGACACCTGAGCCCTGAGTGTCAGTCCGCTGTTTAGGCATCTTCATGGATGCCAAAGGAGGAACCATGCTGAGCATTAGATCCATTTCAGCCCTCATGGTGTCCACCTCCCTCCTGTGGTGCCAATCACCAGCACTTCCGTCTTACCTGGATTTAGCCTCAACCAGTTTGAGGACATCCAATCCTGGATCTCAGCTAGACATTTGTTTAGTACTGCCACTGCATCATGTGTCCTAGGAGCAAAGACATGTACAGTTGGGTATCATCTGCATAGCAGTAAAACTCCACACTGTAACATCTAATGATCTCATGCAGGGCAGCATGTACACTGTGAACAACGTGGGTGAGAGGGCAGACCCTGGGGAACTCCACAAAGCAGGGGCTCAGGGCAAGAATACAAAAGCACTATTCAAACATTATATAAGCATTTCTACAAATGTTTCACATTCAACACCTATTACCCATTTTATAAGTTAAATAACCCACGTCCAGAGAATGCATTTTGGAGAATTAATGCATGCTCTGGAGTTAGCATTAAAGGCACTCAGCCTTGACCTCACACCTAACTCATCTTGGAGGTAGGGGCGTACTAATTCTCCAGAAATGTTTACCCGTTGGGGTTATTTCTTGATTGTTTATGGTTGAGATTGTTTCTGTCCTGCTAAGATTTATAGTTTACCAAGCTCATGTGTTAACCGTAAAGGCGTTCCATCAGTTAAAGATCAGCGTTCTAGTAGCCACCTCCCAGCTCATTTTATGACTTATCTTTCCAGAAGTAATCTCACGAAGTTTGGCATAAAAGTCATTTTCTACAAAAGATATATCCTCTTAATGCTCAGCTGACAAAAAAAATACTGACTTCCGGTGGGACAAGCACACCCCATTCATTCGCAGCCCTGTTTTGTGATGTCACAAAACAAGGCTAGTGAGCACATTCAAATGCTTTTATGGCGGTGTATTTTCCAATTTATTTATACCCTTCAGTGCTCAGATTTTTTTCTATCAAGCATTTGATCGACTAATTGGGACCCAATTACCCGATTGATCGCTTTGATAGAATAAAATCCCAGCACTAAAGGGTATAAATATATCTGAAAATACCAGCCCCTAGAAAGTAATGTTATACACCATGCAGCCTTCATTTTGTGACATCACAAAACAGGGCTGCATGGGCCGGACATGGGGGTGTGTTTGTCCTATTTTAAATTTTATGAGGGATATATCTTTTGTAGAAAATGGCTTTTATGCCAAACTCATGTGATTACTTGGGACAGTAAGCCATCAAACGGGCTGGGGAAAGCAGAACACAGATAGTCGAAGCTGCTCTTTAAAATGCAAGAAGGTCAAACAACTGCAGCTACAACTCCCAGAATGGACTTAGACTGAAAAATAATGTAGTCACCAGTTTTTAAATAATAAAGCATACTAACACCAGAAGAAACCACAGTCAATTATAAACAAAAGGAAGACCTTTTGGAGAACCTGATGAATGTCTTTAGCGATCTGGCCCTTCCACCACTGTTCTTCCATTTACATTCTTCCTACCTAGACAAAGGGGATTAGGTTTAAACTTTGACAGACTGAAGGCAACAAAAGTGTAAAAATGAGCACTGTCCTGTGGCAAACCCTATAATATGTATTGGGGTGGGACTGGTACCAGCAGCAGAGTGAGGCTCCCTTTCTCTCGTTGGTCTGTAGGCTGACATCCTGATGCCTATCCCCAGGTTGGATTACAGCAACATTCCTGCCTCCCTCCTACAAGTTCACTGGCCATTCTTAGGGCGGCAACAGCAATTTTGTCTGGTGAGCAGCAGGGAGGTAACAGTGACTGCAGGCCCTGTTGAACTGGGAGGCAGGATGATGCCTGCCACCAAGAGGATTGTAGTGACATTCCTGCCCCCAGAAGTTCACCAGTCCTTCTCAGCAGTGGTGGCAGCAAGCAGCAGGAGGTAACAGTAACAGTGGCCTGCAAGAGTTGGAAGGAGGACTTTGTTCATGCGGTTTGGTAGGTAGGAGGAGAAAAAGGCAGAAGGGAAACATAGAGCGAGAAAAGACAGTTTTGAGAAATAAGACCAGCTGATGGGAAGAGGGTTTGTTTCTTTGTGCAATGACTGGTTATTGGGGGGAAAAGATTAAAAGGTGCCAATTACAGCATTCATGGCTCAATGGGCATGGTGGAAAAAGGAAAAAAGAGAAAAAGTAAACTTTGGAAAATAAGACCAGTTGCTGGGAAGAGGGTCTGTTTTTGTGAATAGCCACCAACTTAGGTGGCACCAGCCAGATTGCTCTCAGTTCCACTACAGGCAAGGGGCTTTGAAATGACCACCAGATGTTGGGAGTCAACACCTGGGATTGGTGTCCCAGTGTCCTGTGTTGTTTGGCAGCACCAGAGATGGGGACCCTGGTGTCACTGGGTATGTGGAAGGGGACATGGACACTGGGGGTTTGGAGGCAGAGAAGGCTGATATGACACTGTTCAGCTGGCTGCTGGTTGGTGTGAGGTAGATGAAAGGACATTGCTGTAGCTTGATAGGTGTGGCTGCCTGCCTCTCAACTACATAAAGTTTATGCTGATCAGTCAGAACAGTGTCACCATCAGCCTGCTCATCACTGGGCTGTCACTGCGAGCCTTCTGCAGCCTGAGCAGCACTGGATGCTACAATGGCCACACCTCTGCAACCTCTACTCCTCCTGAGTAGACACAACACATTAGCATTGTACCCCTGCATGCAAGCAAACATAAAAGGAGCAAGCAATTTTAGGAAGTGGAGCAACACAACAATTGAGAAGATTTTAAACTCATAAAGGAGGAAGAATACTAGAGGAGGCTATTGAAGCTGAGAACTGGGAGAGGAAAACTAATGAAAAAATATTTAACAGAATAAAAGAAACAGAACATGGATTGGTTTGCTTATACATTATTACTAGAAGTATAAGAAACAATATTCACAAATTAAAAATACTGATCACTATGAGCGAACTGAACATATTAGGAATAACAGAAATATGGTGGCCTGACAATGATGACTCATGGGAATGGAGGTCTTCAGCTACAAACTTTATGGAATGGATAGACCAGGCAAGGAAGGTGGAGGGATAGCAAAAATGTCAAAAGCCAATAACAAGTAACTGAAGTACAGAACCTTCACACAGATGAGATCGAAACACTGGTTAAAAGTCTCAAATGGAAGAGAAGACACTGTTACGGTTGGTCCATGCTGTAGACCACTAAAACATAATCAGAACCAGGGCCTTAAATGTCTTGAGGCAATCTGAAAGACAATGTCAAAGGAGGTGTGTTACACACTGTAGATATCTACAACCCAGAATTAGACTGGGAGGAAGTTATGCTAAGACCAAGCGAAGTGAGGCAGTTTTGGATATTACAGAAGACTCTCTATCTGATACAATATGTCATGGGAATACTAAGGAGTAAGCAACATTGGTTTTCATCTTTAGCAATAAGATTATTTGGTCATGGATGTGGAAATTAGAGAATGCTAGGAAGCAGTGACCATGACATCTTCAGATTCACCATTGGAATAAACAAAGGGAAAAAGGGACATAGACCATGCTCCATACGGTAGATTTTTTGAACATAAGGGATCCAAGCACACAAGCATTGAGAAAGGTCATGGTAAAAGTTAACCAGCAGTGGACACCCTCAAATTAGGTAGATTAAATCAAGGATAATAAAATTTATTAAATTCACCCCAAAAAGATTAAATCAGGATGTATCCCACAGAGGTGGAGGTGCAATAGTAGAAGATGGACACTGTTGTGGATGGAAATGAGTTATTTAACATATTGTAATCAAGTAACAAAAGAGGCATTCAAGATGATTAAGTTATTAGACATCAGTGAAAACAAGGCAGAACTACAGGATTCACTATCAGATTGCAAACACAGAATCGTGAGTGCAAAACAAATGCAAGAGGAATGGCTAGCACATTAAGTCAAATCCAGTAAGAAACATTCTTCAGATATGTACAGAAGAAGAAAGTGCAGACACCTGTTGGACCACTGAAGGATCTAGAAAGTGGTGATGTAACAACCAAGTAAGAACAGATGGCTGAATGCTTAAATGAGTATTTTGCATCAATATTCGAGAAGAAAGAGATGGAATAATATTAGATAGTGAAAGATTGTTTATGAAACAGCAGCAAAAGTATAACAGCTGAAGGTGCTGAAATAGTTCTGAAGCTGGTAAATGTAAAAAGGCAATGGGGTCTGGTGATATGTATCAACAAATCCTGAGGGAATTAATCAATTAATTATGTATCCTTGGCAGTAATAGTCAACCAGTGATTGAGAACTATGTATCACCTGGTAATTAGTGGAGAACCATATTATAGCGATTGGGAAACCTGGATGGGTGGTCTTCCACTCTGTTTAAGATCAGGAGAGTCCAGGGCCTGACCAGTAAGTGCAACAAAGAAACAGGCATTTCTCAATGCGATGTTTGCCACTGGTATAGATGCCCTGGAGTACTAGATGCTTTGTGATGCACTGTGTGTGGTTCATAGTACTAAAGTTAGAGCCTGCGTTTGTAAATTTCAATGCAGGGCTCATAACTTTGCTATGTTTTAATATTTTTGCCTCAAATTGTCAATATAGCCTTTTTATGACCCTACCTCAAGAACAACTGCAGAGAATATTTTCAACTCCTGTCTGAAAGGTGATGTCATGCAGGAATTGTAAACTCACATTTTGGGATGCAAAATACATTTTGGTCAGGATTTGAAGAATGACAGCTCTCACATTCCTGAGGTACTGTAAAGAAATGGCTGTTTTGAAAATTTGGGTGAAAATTAAAGTCCACGAGCCTGCATTCACAAAATTCAATGTAGGCTCATAACTTTGTTGTTTTTTAATATTTTTATGCCAAATTTTAATATAACCTTTATGACCCACACCATGAACAAGGGCACAGAAAATGTTGAACTCATGCATGAAAGGTGATTTCATGCAGTGACAGCAAAATCACTTTTCAGGATGTAAAAGCACATTTTGGCCAGGATTTGAGAAATGACAGCTCTAAGTGAGGTGTTGTTAGAAGAAATGGCTATGTTGTAGAAAGCTGAGTAAAATATTGCCATCCAAAGTCACAAGCCTGCATTCACAAAATTCAATGTAGGCTCATAACTTTGTTATTTGTTAATATTTTACACCAAATTTTCAACACAGCCTTCACTTCTATCCGAAAGGTGATTTTGTGTGGGGACCGTGAAATCACCTTTTGGCACAGATTTGCTAATGTCAGTGCAACGATTCATGAGATTGGGTCCCAAACAAGGCATGTTGAAAATGTGCCAAAATATGCAAAAGTGGACAAGTTATGCAACTAAGTTCAAAACCCCATTGAAATAATCAACAACATACCGGTTTCTCCATTTGTGGTGTGGCTTAAATGAGTGAAGACATGTCTGCAGTCCACAGAAGATTACAGCGCTGGACCCCAGTTGGATAAGTATGGGCTTGGGGGTGTGGGGGTCAGTGCTGGGTGGGAAGGTTGGGTGGGGGGACAGTCAACAACGCAACAGACATCGATGGACAATTTTCTTTTTACTGGTTTATTAAGCAACAGTAACAACAAAAAAATACTACGAGGGATGGTTTTCTTTATTTCAGGTTGTGACAATGGGGGATTGGGCTGCCCTGGTGTCAGTGTTAAGTTTTGTGGGAGGGAGGTGTGGAGTCATGGGTGCTGAGAAGGAGGGTCGGGTGGGTGGGACAGTTAGAGGTGGCAACAGCAGAGATGCTAGTGACATTGGGGATTGGACACCCTTCAGTAAGTCTAGTGTAAAACAAAACCGCAAAGGAAGGTTTTCTTTATTTAGGTCATGACACTGGGGTATTGGAACCCCAGTGTCAGTGTTATGTTTGGGGGTGCTGAGAGGGAGGGTCGGGTGTGGGGTACAGTCACAGAGTTGGCGGTGCCAGTAACGAGCGTCGATGGATGGTTTCCTGTTACAGCTGGTGTGAGCCCTGCATATTTCACATTCCAGCCATTCTGGGCTGATGATGATGTATCAGCTTTGGTTGGTGGGCAGTGTAGATCAAAGGGAAGAGCCGACCCATGATTGGGTCAGCTGTTTCTTTGAAGTTTGTGCCGTCTCCACCCAGGAAGCCCAAACTTCGTCATCTACGCAGCCTGACTGTTGATTGGTGTGGCATTGTCATGCCCATAAAACACTGTTCTGCATTGGACAGACTGCAAACCTAGCAAAACCCAACTACCATATCAAAATGTTCACAGTGCATACACCGCATGGCAAACATTAAAATGGTCCTATCCAGGATACAGCAGCCACACACAAAAGTCACTTTTCCGACAATAGATAGTTTGTTAGACATGACAATTAAACATTTTGCCTCATTGGCTTCATCATGAAAATGGGCAAGATTTGCATAGGTCTGTGGATATGTATGCACTCTTTTATAAAGAAGCAAGTAATCAGTATATAAACCTTATTTGTTTTTAGTGAATTCTTATGGACACAAAGTGGTAACTGGAGGACTTCTCATCATGTATGGAGCTTAACACTTCACCAGCTGCAGGTTTTCCTTTATGTTCTGAAGAAGCAAACGAGGCGAAACAATGGACCAGGCTACAGGGCCAATCATCATGTCTAATGAACTTTATCTATTGATTGAAAGTGACTTCTGTGTGTCGCAGATTTACAATTTGTTAAACTACATTGTACCAGTATTTAAACTAGTCTCCAAGGCTCAGCATGGAAATTATAGGCCAGTCATTTTAAACAGAATCGTTAAGCACTAAAGCAGCTTGATATGTATGATATGTATCTGCACTTCAGCAAAGCCTTTGACTCTGCGACCACAAAGGAGACTAATCCATAAAATGGAGACCCTAGATATAACTTGTCATGTAATGTAGAGAAATAGATACAAACCTTGCTGTGGGACAGGAAACAGAGTTACGATAACTGGTAATCTAGCCGTATGGAAACAAGTGTCCAGTGGAGTCTGAAAAGGTTCCATGATGGAACGAACATTGCTAGATATATTTATAAATAATCTGGAACTGTTTAGCAATAACTGGGTTAAGTTTGCTGATGACACCAAAGTGGAAAGGTAGTTGCATTTCAGCATGATGTTAATGAAATGTAGATGAACCTGGATACCCTGAGGAAAGCGTAAAGTGGCTGATGCAAACCAGGTTTCATAACCTATTGACAAAACGTGTCCCAAATTTCAATACTAAAATATGCAAAGTGATAGAAACATAGAATTTGATGGCAGATAAGGACCACTTGGCCCACCCAGTCTTCCCATTTCACTACCTAATGGATAAGCTGCAGATCCTAGTTAACCAACAGCCTACTTCTTCCTATCCCCACTCCCCAGAATTGCCATCATGACTGTCCCATGAATTCTTGAAATCCACCACTGTTTTGACTCCACAACCTCCCTTAGGAAAGGCTGTTCCATGCATCCACAACCCTCTCCTTGCGGAAAAATACTTCCTCACATTACTCTGAGCTGTCGCCCCTCAATCTTCAAATTGTGCCCCCTTGTTCTTGCACACCTCTTTTCTGAAAGATGCTACCCTCTTGGACTTTGTTGATTCCCTTGAGGTACTTGAAAGTTTCTATCATGTCTCCCTCTCCTCCTTTCCTCAAGGCTATACATATTAAGTTTCTTAAGTCTCTCTTCATATGTCTTCTGGTGCAGACCCTGCACCATTTTAGTTGCCCTCCTCTGGACTGCCTCCATCCTGTTTATGTCTTTGTGGAGACTGAGTCTCCAGAACTGCATGCAGTACTCAGATTGGGTCACACCAGCTGTCTGTATAGAGTGATAACAACTTCCTGTTTTCTACTGGTGATGCCTCTCCCTATGCATCCCAGTATCCCCCAACCCCTCCTTACTGCCCTCTCACATTGTTGCCCACCTTTAAGTCATCTGATATGACTACCCCAAGTCCCTTTCCATTTTGTTGTTGTTAGTATCTCACCCCTATTGTGTACTCTTCCCTGGGTTTTATTTCCCAGGTGCATTACTTTGCACTTTTAGCATTGAATCTAAGTTGCCATACATTTGACCATTCCTCCAGCCTTGTCAAGTCCCTTTTCATCCTTTCCACACCTTTCTTGTGTATCAACTCTGTTGTAGATCTTTGTGTCATCTGCAAAGAGACATACTTTTCCTTCCAGTCCTCTGCAATGTCACTTATAAAGACATTAAAGAGGACCGGTCCTAGTACTGAACCCACTGTACCCTACTAGTAACTCCCTTTCTTTAGAGTGGACTCCATATACTATTACCCTCTGTGTCCTATTCTCCAGCCAATCTTTACCCAGGCTGTCATCTTGGGACCTACCCCAGGCTGGCTAACTTGTATATTAATCTTTGTGTGGACTGTGTCAAATGCCTTGCTGAAGACTAGTTAGGCCATGTCCACGGCCCTCCTTGATCTATTACTTTGGTCATCCAGTCAAAGAAATCTATTAGATTTGTCTGACATGACCTTCCTGCTGTGAATCCATGCTGCCTTTGGTCCTGTGCCTCTCTGGCCTCTAGGTACTCAACAATTCTTTCCTTCAGAAGTGATTCCATCATTTTCCCAATCACTGAGGTTAAACTAACTGGTCTGTAGTTTCCTGCTTCTGCACTGCTCCCACTTTTGTACAGTTATCTGGATAAGAAACAAAATCAAAATTCTGCTTAAACAACATGGAGATTGTTGAACGCAGCAGGAAAGGACTAGTGGTAATGATCAGCAACAGCTTTAAATGGAGGTGATACTGGGAACAGTAGCTAGCAAACCAAATACAGTCATGGCATGCATCAAGAGACACTTTTAAGCATATCAAGATACACAATAATTTATTTGTTTATTTATTTATTTAAGAGTTTTACCAGGAAGGCATGCTGAGCGGAGACCACTCGATTGTAGATGCGTCCTGGGGAGGAAGCAGGAACATATATACAATACTCAGATTGCTCAGATTGTTGGTCAGACCAGACCTCATCTGGAGTTTAGTGTACTGTTATGGGCTCCATATCTTAGTAAAGATATTGACAGGGTGAAGAAGGTGCAGAGGCTGGCTGCCAGTGCAGCAGTAGCCTACCACTTGTGACAGTGATGATCCAGACTTGGTATAAGCCCGAAGCATCAGAGGGCCAGCCTGGGGAGGTAAAGATGAGCACCTGTTAGACTGCTCTCCTCATCCAGGGGAATAAACTGCAGTGCCCAACATAAGGCTGACTCATAGAAGAGGCTAGGAGTTCAGCGCCAGGGACCTTGAGATTGGGGTGAGAGCTGACGGTGAATGTCAGTGTGCCATGCATGGGTCCACGACTTGACATCATTGCACAGCCACATCTCCAAACGTGAAAACAGGTAAAATCCCTCTGAGCAGTGTGGCAAGGCACTGGGGACCCCGACTTCCACACTCAGCAGAATGACGCTGGCATAACATAAGTCTCACCTGGGACCTCAGGCTGTTTTCAGTATCTCCTCTGGGGAGCTCTGCTGTGAGGGGTAAGATATGGACTCGTGGACCGGGCAGCTCGGAGATGCCAGATGGGTGGAGGGGATCATGGAGTTCAGTGAGTAGAAATGGGGTACGTTCTCACCTGAGCCAGAGAGCATAAAGAAAGTAAAAGAAAAAGAAGGTGCAGAGAAGAGCAACAAGGTGCTTAAAGGCTGGAAAACATGTTTTTCTGAAAACCAACTTGCAAAACTGGGACTGTTCTCCATGGAAAACAGGAGACTCAGGAGTGACATGATGACAGTATTCAAATATCTTGTAACCCCTACAAATGGGGGTTCCCGAAAATCTTCCTTGGTGTGCCTGAACGCCCACTGCCAGGCTGGTATACTGTGTTTTAGCACTTTAAAAGTATTTGTGTGAGAGTGCCTTAATGCCTCTGTGCTCTGTCTCTTTAAGAGCTGCCAATAAAGTAGTGCTTATTTAATTTGGTTTTAGACTGGCAGTCAGCACCAATCAGTACCTTTGGGGACTCTAAATGGAACCTGTCTCCAGGGGTCTTGTGGGAGCAAATTTCTGTAAGGATTGTAGTTTTACATTTTGACCCCAAAACAGACCTGAAAGGGGAGCCCTTGCTGTGACAGATGGATCAACCAACCAGAACCTTTTGGACCGAAGGGCAATTCTCAAGCTGCCTGCTGCAGTCTGTCAGTCTGGAGTTAGAGGTTTGAAGAGTAAACAGCTTGAGTGATTCGAGTAGCATCCCCACGTAGTTCACGTGGGACATTGGTGGAAAGGCTGTTTGACCTGTCTGCCTGCCTGCAGACCCTCGAGAGGAATCCTTTGAAAGGCTTAGCAATCAGACTGTATCCGAATTGAGTGTGACAGATCCACTGAAGAGTGACCAGATTTGAACCTGAAGAAGACCGAAGATTTGCTGTCGCGATCGGCCTGTCAGGACATCCATTTACACAGAATTCGAGTTTTGCTCAGAGACACTGATATTGCGGCCGGACTGCCTTCCGCATTGTGGTATGGTGATTGCTTAACTATAAATGTACTGTGTGCTGTTAATGGGTCGTCATTTCGCTCCCCACTGTGTAAATGTGTCACGCTTGCTGGAAGCTGCATCCAGCACTATTGGACTCAAAATCCAAACTGTTCCACCTGACCTGGCCTTGCCACCTGGCCTAGCCAGCTACTTCAGGCACAGAAACCATCATCGATGAGAGACTCGCTTGGGGATCAACCCCCTGCTCAACCATCTCGAACAGGAACGACACTCGGTGATTTCGTGTGGGCCCTGCTTCTCCTGGCAAACCAGTCATCAACCTGGAGTCTCCATTTCATCTAGCCTGTGTCTCATATTGGTAGCATAAGTAATAATCAGGTAGCCTCGCAACAACAGCTAAATCTCAAATTTTTATTTTTATTTTTATTTAGTGTTGTCATCTGATTGCATTGTTGTTTTTCCTTTCACAAACTGAGCCTTCAGACTCCGATTACAAATTGTGTGTGGTTGTGCATGTCTTTTCTTTTCATCACAGTGCCCCAACCAGCTGCGACCACCGGCCTACTTTGGGCAACGTTCCAGGCTAGCCCACCTTATTTCCAACTGGGTACCCAGAGTGTGTGACTGTGCAGGGACTAAAGAGCATGCATAATTGCCTGACAAGATCAGTTTTAGAATCAATCAACCTGATTACGCCCCTCCCTTGTTCAATTCCTGAGTAAATCAGATCTAACTCTTTTTGAATTTAATCTGACTGTAGTTTCAGTTTGTACCAAAAGCACTGTACTGTTGTTATTTGCTGTGCCTATCCTTGTTTTACAGGGGTCTCCAGGAAGTAAGTGCAAACTGTGGGGAATTGTATGATGAATATGGGCTACTGTGAAAGTGTTTGTTGCATATTGTCTAGGCCACTAGAGGGGGAAGAGGGGTTTACAGTGTCCTGGAGGGCTGTGCCCAGGTTAGCCTTACTACTAACAACCCTGTCCTCGGGTGGAGGCACCCGTTTCAGTACCCAGGCCCCTAACCTGCAACTAGCCAAGCAGGCAGGGTAGTAGCTCTTGGGATAGCCCACTAGGGTTACATCTGAAAGGGATAACAACATCAGGCCAAATATAGCTCTTTTGTATTTACAAGGATGCGAGACCAAGGAGACGTTTGGTTTATCAAAAGAGAAACTTCAAGGAAATAATAGAAAGAACTGGTTCATAGAATGAGTGGTGGATACAAGAAACACTTCCAGAGCAAACGATATCATTCAATACTTTTGTCCCTATGTTTAAATAAGTATCCTGGTAAAAAGGGATGGAAAGGGTATTCCACTGAGTTGGTGAGAGAATGAATGATAGGCTGCTGGTTTTCATTCTTTGCTCAGTTTCAATGTTCATATGTTTCAGAAGAAAAACCAACTCGATATCCTGTTCTGAATCTAAAATTTTAGAAAATGTCAAGGAACTTAAAATAGAACTTGGTTCAAGATTGTGAGGCTAATGAAACCACATGAAATGAAAAATTAAACAACAAATGCAGGTTGCTTTCCATGTCAGGTTCATGAAACTACTGCAACTCTGCCTTGCTTAGCGAGTCTGCACTGAGCCAAACCACAGTCCTTTACAGTAGTACACTTTTACTGCACTATTTTGAAGAATGACAAATATTTATTTATTATACATATCGAATTACAACCCTTTGAGTCAAGAACTCGCTTCCAAAGGCTCCACGTCAGTTCCAGTGGATTCAACACATAGACAGCAACACAAATGCAATATGATAGATAGGAGGTTACAGAAGTTTTTGTTACATACTAGACAGCTAATAGCAGACAGTATTCATATATTTGCAGGCCAGAACAAACAACATAGAATCCCAAGCCATCCAGTGCCCAGATAAGAGTTACAGTTTACAATAGCAGTACAGAGGTCTATATGGTGCTAGGCTCCAAGGACAAATACAGTAAATTCAGAATTGCAGTCTAAGATAAGGCAATTGTCATCAAGAGTCTAGGAAAGGGGTCGGGAGGAGCAGAACTCCTATGAGCTAGGATCCTGCTTGTGGAGCGTATTCACAGCTGTGGGTGGAAAAATGAGGCTCTTGAGAGCTGCCTTAAAAGGACCTATTTTTGTGAGTGAGGAGATTGAGGAGGGAGGACGTTGAACCAGTGTGGAGCCCTGTAACAAAAGGCTGTCTGGGTGAGTGATGTCTGCACCTTCGGACTCTGAGAGTGGCCTTAGTGGAGCCACGGGTAGAGCCAGAGGGGAAGCAGGGTGGAAGGAGGTGGACACCCTGGGGAGACCTAGATATTTTTAACGAGGAGGCAGGTCTGATATTGTAACCACTCTTCTAGATTGAGTATATTGGCCAGCGAGTATAGAGTGTATACATGAGTCCATTTGTCTGTACCAGTTAGAGCCTACAGGCCTTATTTAGGATAATTGATTCTCCTGAGGGCGGTGGCATCAGCAGCAGAGTAGA
Organism: Neoceratodus forsteri; assembly: GCA_016271365.2. Lineage (NCBI taxonomy): Eukaryota > Metazoa > Chordata > Ceratodontiformes > Ceratodontidae > Neoceratodus > Neoceratodus forsteri. Next base: position 327,872,692 of record CM028137.1, read on the forward strand.
CAGGGAGGCCATAGTCTACAAGAGATAGGACAGAGGAGAAGATAGCCAATCTGAGGGCATCCCGTGGGAGGCAGTCCTTATGATGGTAGAGAAGGCCTATGCACATGTTAATTGCTGAGGGAGCAGGTTGATATGTGAGTGAAAGGAGAGGGCAGAGTCGAAGGTAATGCCTAGGAATTTGTAGCTGCTAACTTGTTCTAGTGGGTGGAGTGGGCTGGATAGTATATGGAAGGGCGAGTTTTTGCCTTATTTTGATGATGGGCAAATAACATGGCTTTTGTTTTTTAATGTTAATGACCAGCCTGCAGTCATTGAACCAGTTTCCAATTTGACTGAAAGAGTGCTGGAGGAGGCCTGAAGAGAGGAAGGGTCAGGGTGGGAGGAGAGGAGAACCGCATCATCTGCATATAGCAGGCCCTTGCTGGAGCAGGAGTTGGATAGGGCATTTACATAGAGACTAAAAAGAAGAGGACCCAGGATGGAGCCCTGTGGTACCCCAGAGCAGACGGGTGGGTGCTGGAGAGGGTACTGTTTATTTTGACACACTGGGACCTTGAAGAAAGATAGCTAGAGAACCAGTCCAGTGGGCCTTGGGAAAGCCTAGTTGAAGGAGAGTGTCCGTGGAGTGGGTGACAGACCGTATCAAAGGCCTTGGAGAGGTCACTGCAGACAGCCCCTGCAAGGTGTCCTTTGTCAAGGGTTCTGTGAAGGAAGTTTGAGAACTCCATGAGAGCAGTGGTCATACTATGACCTGACGGAAGCCATGCTGCTTTCTGCATAGGAGATTGTGGGAGGCAAGATAATCAGATAATTGGTCTGTCACTGTTTTTCCAGGGCTTTAGAGAGAGGAGGAAGAATAGAGATCAGCTGATAGTTTCCAGGAGAGGAGGTGTCACCACTTTTGAAGATGGGAGGATCACAGCCTTTTTCAAGCTAAAGGGAACTGGCCCAGGCAGAGGGAGCGTTGAGTAAATCAGACAGGGGGTTAAGTACTACGCCGGGGACCTGCCGTAGGATCCTAGCATCCAGGGGTCAGAGAAAAGGCTGGTAACACTGAAGGCTTTTGTTAGATAGTGCCAAGAGTTTTGTGGTGAGATGGTCCTCCCGTAGAAAGGTGGAAGAGGGGGCTGTGGCTGGGGGGAGAGGTAGGGTCAAGAAGTTACTAGGAAGAACTGCACTGAGATCTGAGAAGGCAGTGTTTAGGCAGTCTGCAACATTAGTGGGGTCAGTGACAGCGGTTCCATTAAAGTTGAGTAGAGATGGGGGCAGGAGTGAGACTTCCCATTTAGCTCCTTTATGTTGTCCCAGAAGTTCGAATAGACCCCAGGAGGAGGCTAGTGTGGATCTGTAGTACTCTGCTTTAGACTTACAAGTGGCCCACGTACTTCTGTTGCACTCAGCATTGTAGGACTGCCTGTCCCCAGGCTTGCCTGAGGAATTGGCTCTATGCCAGAGATTGTCTCTGTGGTGGAGCTGTTTGAACAGTGATGTTGTGATCCATGGTGCACTATGTTGCTTAGTCTGGGTTTTGACCAGGGGTAAAGAAGTCACAGGCCTAATTGAAGGAGTGGGTAAAGTAGTCGAGTGCTTCATCAATACTAGGGCCCAATTAATTGGTGACCAGTCCCACTGGGGGTACTGCTTAAGCCTAGTGAGGTTACCTGGTCGGATAAGTCGGCAGGAGACCACACTGGGCACAGGTTTTGGTAGACAGTGGTTAGTTCTGTGTGCGATAAAAGGTTACAGTATGTGTTCAGAACTTGTTTTACATTTTATATGGCTGTTTGCCCCCACTGCCACCTACTCCTGCCATTGGGCTCCCTTCTCCTAACCCTATCAGTCTCTCTCCATCATCTTTACCGTGGGGATCCACAAGAAGCAGGGTCCAAGAGCATTGGGAGCCATCATACACTGCAACAGGGAGACACAAGGATTTTTCTGTTTTCTCCCATCCTGACCCGAACTGTGTGTCAGACATGGTGGGTGCATGCGCATGGAGGCATGCATGTGCACCCCGAACCACAGTTCCTCCACCCTCCCAACATAATGTCAGTCCCCAGATCTCTGCTCTGACACCCAGTCTCCACCGGCATCATCCAAGAGTGAGGACACTTGCCTCCTCAATCCCAGAGATGAGAGCAGCCCAGTGGCCACTACGATTATCTCCAGTACCCCCACCTACCCCAGTGACTCAAGCTTGCTCCTGAACCCAGGTCACTGGCATGGCAGGAGGTGTGGCTTCCAGCACCTCAACCCTCAGTGCTACCTTCTGGCTGGTCTTTGTTTTACATTTCTGATCCATATCTTTCATTGCTACCATGTATGTATTTGTCAGAACAAGGCAAGCCTTCTCATTCTGCCTATCTCTCTCTCTCTCATCTGGAATAACCTCCCTCATGTTCTTTGTCCTGCCCTATCATTTCTCTCCTTCAAAGTCTACCAACGTGATATGTCTGTACATACTGCACCTGTATCTGCAACTAGTCCTCTATACCTACTGTATATACCTGCCTATAAATCAACCTCTGTTTTGGACAAGGAAATCTCTTTAGTTCAACTTTGGGTGCTGTTTCTATCTTTAAGGCTCTGGGCACCAACTTTGGTATTATTTTTTTTTGATTCCACCTTGCAAATACTGCATTGAGTTTCCTAGTATCCTTTTGTCCAGTTCCCACTTGAGTGCCTAGTTCCCCACCATTCTTTATATGTACACATGAGTATTGTACAGTTATTTGCTCTATAGTTATCAGCTCTTATCTACTACTTCAATATATAGGATAGTGTATGGCGTCCCATACACACAAGGTTATCCCCTAGTGTTTTCAATGATGGCTGACAACCTCGAGAGCAAAGCTTGAAAGGTCACTCTGCCATCATCAAAACACAAGAGGGAGGAATAGCGAGTTGTGCTTATGATGCCATAAACTATTCTATAAATTAAATATAGCCTCAAAAACACATTAGCTTACTTTTTTTTTTTTTTTATATTAGAGGGAGCCAGCCTTGTTGTCTGCAACCCATTTCACAGCCTTAGGATAGCTGTCCAGCTCCCACACATAGCGCTTCAACCAGCCCCATCCTATGATCAGCACTGATGGGGCCGGTTGCATTATGTCATAGCTACTAATACAGAATGAAAAGTCATTCTGCATTAGTAGCTATGTCACTACTGAAGCAGAATCACTTTTACAGTATATGGTTTGCCACACACAACCGCACTCGACCATACACTATATTGTAATTTCTTACCTATTTATTGTGTACAACACACACGCTCTTTTCATATGTAAATTTATTATTTTTGTGTAGACTGCAGCACTTAATTTTGCATTGTATTTTTTCCCAGTTGTATCTGATGCCCTAAATTGCACCAGTAAACAACCTTCAGATCAGTGCACCATTTATGGGCAACACATTTCAGATAGATGTTTAAGTTAAAGCAACGGTATCTGTTAGTCGGCATAAAATGTCATCATATCGCTTCTGAGGGTGCCACAGTCATGCTTGAAATCTACTGCAGGATCGGGCTTCTGTGACTGTTGCCCCTACTCTTGGAACTCACTCCCAGAGGAAGCTGGGTCTGCTGGCTCTCTGGCCTCCTTTTGAAATATATTTTGAAAACTCATCTACTAAACCAGGCCTTCTGTCCAGTGGACTGACAGTCTGCTTTGGATTTTGTAGGATGTTTTTCAGTATTAGAACTCTTTATTTATTTGTCTTTTAATTCTTGCATTCTGATGTATTATTGTGTATTTTTTAAAAGTACCCTCTGATGTAGAGAAGTACTTTATACAACTAAAAATTCTACTACTAATTCTACTATAATTTGTTTAGCAATAACGTATTTCTGGCAAAAAACATAAACCTAAACTTATCTTTTAATTTTACTGAATTTCTGAACTAAGATGTATGATTCTGAAATTGTTTGAAAAATTTCTGCTGCTCTTGCCACACCCATCAAAACAATTTATACATCTTGGTTTGGTGTTGTGCCGTGTGCCATCAGAAGCACGTACAAGCACCATTCAGGTACATCCACATTATAAATCTAGTACTATGTGTACAGTCACAAAGTAACCACAGGGAAAGACTTCAGGAAATTGGCGGTGTTGGCCATATTTAGAGAACTGAACCACTAATTACAAAATTAGTAATAAATTATAAAAATATCCAAGGGGATGCAAATGCACCAACAGGGAATCCAAAAATGTCAGAAATACATTATTGTTAAACAAATAGGATTTATTTTTGCCAGCTAACACGGATTGTTGTTGTGCATGTTAACATCCTTGCACCAAGACCTATTTATTGTATTTACCCCTGTTTTACAACAGCTGCCCCCAAGGCCAGGTCACATTAGGAAAACAATGTGATGAGGATCATATGACCAGCTGGTCGAGAGAGAGAGAGCATCACCCTGTTTATGTAGTGTGGGTTTGGTGGCTATGCAGTTCACTTGTCACCATAATTTAGGAGGGGAGAAGATATTTTTAATGGCCTGCCCCGCCTCGGCTTATGAACTCATGCTCCTTTTTGCTTTGTAAAGGGCCCCTAGCCAGGTGTCTACTATTGCTGTAGTATGGTTTTCTCATGTAATTTGTATTAACAATCAGCAAATTGAACATAGTAAATTTAGCACGCATATAACTTAGGAATACAACAGATACAACTTAACACCAGGCCAAAAATAATGAAAGTATTTTCAGAACCACTGCATAAAGCCTCGGAACTGAAAAAAGGAACAAGCATGAGACTGTGATGTGAATTTGGGTCAGCTATGACAGGAGCAGCTGGAAATTTGAAATTGTTAGGGTTAAGACGACATTTAAAACTCTTTGGGAGAATTCTGAGCTTTGATCTTATGAATACAGTGGTGGCAAGAATACAGAGAATGTTTAAATCCAAACGCTTAAAGTCTTTGTTCAGAACATTGATGGACAGAATCAGATGTACGGTAAACAGTGATTTGAAAACCAAAGTGCAAGACATATTCATTATAGGGGTGGAGTTGGCAAATGCATTTGGTAGTGCCCCTGTGAAATTAACCAATAATTTGTTAAAATATTTTTATCTGAGGCTATTCTCCCCACTGTGGGCTTCATACAGAGCTTCTACATATGCTAGGATACCTATTTACATCATTTTATAATATGAAAATCACAAGGAACACCTTCTGGTCAGGATTTTGTTGACCTGGGGGACTACCATGAAGTCAGCAGTCTTCCAGGCCCAGCAACAGTCCAGTTTGCCCAACATTTCCTGAAATCTCTGCAGGTCTCCATTCATTAACTGTGTCAGTTGGATCAACAAATAGACAAAAAGTTACAGCATCACAATCGCTTGACCTCAAGGAACTAGCAGTGCAGGTGATCAAGTCAAGGTGGAGAAAGCGCAAATGAATTTGGGTAATCTATGGCTATTATGAGCACTCTCACTAATGGAAATACTAACCTCTGTCCCATAGAGGACCTAGAAAATCAGGTCTGCTCTACCAGTATTCAAGTCCTGAGCCTTCCTGACGGTACTGGGAGGAGGATCTGATCACCTTTAACCTGGTTGCCCACAGGGCCGCCCATCTAAGCAACACTGCTGCTTATGAAACCAGCGATCTGGGTTCAAAATGAGTTGTAGAGCCAGCATGAGGAGGACCGAGCAACACCAAAGGGTGGGTGGGTGAATGACTCTACTGCAGCACTGCCACCTGGCTGACCACAAATGGCGGTTCAAGCAGGAGGAACTTGGGAAGGAGGACACTGGGCCAATCTCAGGCCCCATCACTTAAAAGGCACCTTTTCTGGTGCTCACTCCAGAAACCATGAAGGACATTTACCTGCTACAAAGCTGATTAGTGTATAAAGCTGAATTTTCTGTTGCCTGTACTTAGGAAGGAAGGGATCATATTTTGGTTCAGTTGAGTCGAGCCACCAATCCCTTCCACCTGTATGTCTTGAGTGTCACCCCTGCACTAGCACGTTTTGTGATGTCATTATATGGAGGACATGGGAGCATGCTCCTTAGACAGTAATAAGGCCACTGATCACAACATCCCATATTTTCTCATATTATATGACCAAACCACTGTCTTGTAGCCTGCACTTTTCTGTATATTTCTTTGTACATAATTGCTACTTTGTATCAATTTTGTGTCTAATTTGTACATAATTTGTTTTGTTTTTGTATTTTTATGCATTGAATATATCTTACTCCTTTGTTCTTCTCCTGGGTCGCACCTGGAAACTAGCTTCTGCTCATGATGCCTTTCCGGTTACCAACTTTAAAATAAATAAATACATTTATTTAACATAGTTTTATTAGATTTTAGATGCCTGTTCTAAACAAATCAAGGTTACTTCTCAACTAACAAGGGCCTTGTTAGCTGAGAGGTGACATTGGTGTGTGGTCTGAATGGGCATTTACAATATTTCAATGTTTGGGGAATAGCAATGGGGTATACAGTGCTTGTGTAACTTGTAGTACTTTTGTGGTTTAACTCTGTTCCCACCCTTGAGTAGTAGGTATGTAGGTAGGAAGTAGTAGGAAATAGAATACCCAGGCAGAAGGGTGAGAAAAGCACCAGAAAAGGAGGAAGAAGGGATGGAGGAGGACGAAAACCATTCCCTAAGCCTGGGAGGTGCAGTTAGTAGAAGGCTTAAATAGAGATGTAGAGAGCTATTCCCTACATTGAACCATGGGCTAGGCCCTCCCATTCAAAGTTTGGGGAATAGCAATGGGGTATATAGTGCTTGTGTAACTTGTAGTACTTTTTGTGGCTTAACTGTATTCCCATCCTTGAGTAGTAGGTATGTAGGTAGAAAGCTGTAGAGAACAGAAGGCCCAAAAGATACCTCCTCCAACTCTCGGAGAGTATGACCCCTTGGCACTCAGGAGAGGAAAACCCAGGTGGAGGAAACTCTGAGGGCCCATGGCCAATGGTCAGCCCATCCTGTGGCCATGCTAAAAGGAGAAGGACCTAGGTTCTAGTAGCCATAGCTAATTTAAAGAAGGTGATCTTGGAGAGATGGAGATCCAGCCTTGATCCATGGACGAAGCCATTGAATGCTGATTCTGAGGTTGAAGAGTCGGTCTTTTCTGCAGGAATGGTAGAGTCCTAAGTATGAAGCAGATCCAGTTGAAGAAGGATGAATGAAGTTCAGATTTCTGAGGTGATGATGGATGCTTGTCCATGGGGGTTACATAGATGTAATAAAAGACTGAGCATGAATTGATCGAGAGATTACTGGATGGTGGAGATGGACTTGCTATAATGCAAGGAGCCATGGGTGAATGCTCGACCTTGAGTAAGGTTTGAATTTTGTGGTAAGGTCTGCAGACAGGAATTCAGTAATGAGTGAGGAGTCACTAAGGAAACTTCCATGAATTGGAATATGAGTAGAAGAGAGTCTCTGAGTGCCTCGAGTTGATGGACCATCCTCAATCCATGGGCGATGCAGATTGACTGATGATCCCGAGGATGAAGAGTAGATCTTTCTGATGGAACAGTAGAATCCTAAGTGTGAAGCAGATCCAGTTGAAGAAAGGGAATGGAGTCTGGATGTCCAAGGATGAGGCTGCAAATCCAAGGGTATTGCAAGGGCGAATAAGCTGGGAGAGCATGATTTGATCTATATGCTACCAGATAGTGAATGGTGGGAATTGCAATGGTTTGTGCAGTCACAGATGAATGATCCAACTTAAGTAAGGTCTGACTGTCAAGGTTAAGTCTGGAGGCAAAGGATGTAGCAGTAAGCAATGAGTAGCTAAGCAGGCATCCTGCAGTAGAAATAAGTAGATGAGAGTCTGAGCATGCCTGATAGAAGGACTGGCTTAAGTCACTAGTAGACAAATATTGAAAGAGTTGCAGATGCAGTCCTGATGGCAATCAAATGTGTTTAGAGACTGATTAGAAGTTCGGCTTAAAGAATGTAGGGCTTATTATGGCGTGATGTCATGACTATACTTAGATATGCTCAGCTGGTACGTTGGCTGAGTAAATACAGGGATTTCCGAGGCATGGTATCCATGAGATGCACTGTGTTAGCTTATGGTTGGATAGATTTACAAGTGGTCTGATGGCTAATCCTTGAGAGAAGCTTGGAGGTGGATACGTTGAAGTGTCTGTGTGCTTAACAGTTGCAGCGTTCTGGATAGAAATAACATGAGCCTGCTCTCAGTGATAGTCATTATTGGAGAGATTAATGTAGATAATTCATGAAGGAGAGACTAGAGGATCCACTGGTAGGATGCTTAACTCGACTGAAGGTACTAGATGAAGAACTGCGATGATTGTATGAGGACTGGTAATGTCCATGAGCCAAATGATGGTTCAGATGATGTGGCATTCATAAGCAGCAAGGCGGCGGAGATCCAATGGTGAATACTCTGAAGCAGCTGGAAGATCATAGAACAAGTAAAATCTGAAGTCTGTTGAGGAAGTACAAGTCCAATAACATAGTTAACAGATTTGATGACGGTAGAAGCTTCAGACTGAAAGTAGGTAATGTCCAAGGTGCCATGGTATATCTTGTGAGTCCCGGGATCAGGAGGAGCGATGCTGAGAGTAAGTCAGAGCATAACAGGAAAAGTTATATCCTTACTGTTCGAGAGGATAGCATGAGAGGCATAGTAGCCAGAAAGTCTACAAAGACTAACTGGGCTAGATTCATAGGGGTATCCAATGGTGAGAGATATGTGTGATTCTAGTGTCCAGACTGATAAGAGTCCGAATCATCGAGGGAACTGATTTGGTAGTATGGAAAACGCTAGTTAACGTAAGAGTGAGATGTTACAGGAATAGGTGGTAGAAGTAGATTCCTCAAGTGGAATGAGCAATGATCCATCAAGTAGTGGTGGGGAGCTGTAAGGATGGCCAGAGTAAGAGTATGTGATGAATAATTTAGAGTAGAAGTTTCCTGAGTAGGAATACTGGCTAGGGATATGATAGGATGCCCAAAGAGCCACGCACACAGGACAAAGTCCTGAGCCAGCAAAGTGGAGATGGAAGGCAGCTATCTAGAGATGGAAAGAAAGTCCAGAGTAAATCCCAATGGACTGAAGGACTGATCCAGGACAGAGTCAAGGTGAATGAAGCCAGATGGCATACTGTGCTGGAAGGAACAGGACTGGCCAGCTCCTATTAAATGCCAGCAGAATACAGGAAGGCTGAAGCAGTCCCAGATGTTGATCCATGGAGGACCATGGAGTAAAGCAGAGTACCAAGAGCAACAAGGCTGAGGTGTAGCGGTCCCATGGCAGACGTAAGGAGTTGACCGACAAGTGAAGGGATGAAAGGTGCTGGAGAAATGAAGCTACAAAATTTCCACATCTGAAGGAAAATATAAACCTGACATCAACGGATGGGTGACCTGCAGCAAGAAAGTCCCAGAGGCAGTCAAACTGGATCAAGATAGATACCAAACCAACAGACAGAATCCAAATCAGGATGGAAAGGAGACCAAGTGGGTGAAATATGATGATCCATGAATGAGCAGAATGGCAATTGATGAGGAAGCTGGAATACAGTCGTGAAATGGGACCACAGACATGAGGAAGTGACAAGGAGGTATAATATGGACATGTGCAGAAGGAGGGGCCGCAGGCACGGAAGCAGGCTCTACCAAAGTAGGTGAGTAGAGATGAAGCACATGACACCCCCGATAAGGGGTAAGGATGAAGGCACAACTAGGAGATGCTCAGTCAAGGAGGGAGCAGCAAGTGACAGTCTGGCAAAGGGCAGGTAAGATGATACAGTTGGTTGAAGAATCGCTGCCAGGCATGGTAAATGAGGAGAGAAACAAGCCTACTATGACACTCTGCAGAGGTAGGAGGATGGAGGCAGATGAAATAATGAGGTCCTCTTCAAGCAGGAAGCGCAGCCGGACAAGAGACGAAAGAGAGAAAAACCCCAGTGGATCCAAGGAAGGCTACCACCCTTGATGCTGGTGAGAGGACGAGCAGTTGAAGTCAACAGACAAGGTGAGGCAGAAGTCAGGTGGAATGTTATGATCCCATTCCCAAAGGGAAGTGGCGATCAGTATCGAGTAGGGGAAGTAGACAATGGAAACAGTTAGGCAAGCCAAGCTGTGCAGCAGGCAAGGTAGTGCAATGAGGCAGGAGGGAAGGCTGCAGGTAAGGGAAAATGGAGACTACTAGCAAGGGAGGTCCAGGTCCAGAAGGGATGCAGCATCAGATTGCAGGTAGAGGAGGAATGCAGGTGAAGCAGTGGGAATTGACGCCATGTGACCGGGCATGATGGGCGCAGTCATGAGACCAGGAATCAAGGCTGCAGACCAAGAAGGAAGCAGAAGACAAGTCAGGCAAAGTCGTGTTCTGAAGGGAAGCAGCAGCCAGGCATCAGGCTGAGGCTATGTAAACTTGCAGCTGTGGGATGGAGGTTCAGATACCCTTTGGTGATGGCAGAGGTGGATGATCCTGACTGGAGCTGAGGGCATGTATGGTGAAGACGTTCCATTCCCGATGCAGCGCAACTGGCATGAGGTAGAGAAGGCATGAAAAGACTCAGAGATTGTAGACATGGCTACCATCCTGGTAGTCAAGGCAAGCTAACCTTCACTCGATGCATCCAGCAGAGTTAGGGATGGAGGATGTCTGGTTGGTAGGTAATAGCAGGTGGTGAATGTAATGGAATCCCATCCCTGTAGACACGGGAGCCTACTCATGCTCAGCACCTCAAAAGGCATGAGTTAGGGATGGAGTCTGGAATACTACTGGTATGAGCTGGCTAAGTGCAAACACTGCTGTAGAAAGAGAGTAGAGTAGAGTAGAACATGTAAAGAGAGCTAGGTTGAGGGGCAGTAGCTGCCAGTAATATGGGTAGTAAGGAGGAATGGTACACACATTAGGAATAGATGAAAGAAACAAGCCCCAGGGGTACATAGAAGAAGGAGACTTAGAAGGATCAGGGACACAGGGCTGGATGTATAGGTATGAGGAGGTATACTGCAAGGGCAGTAGAAATGATAGGCAATGGAGCTGAATCACAGGATATGACCTCTCTTCATCCTGAGGGAGCAGTGCTGATGTGCCAATGGTGATGGCAGCAAGAGCCTCCAGGATAGGGGCTAAGACAGCAACATGAGTGTAGGCTCAGGGTAGCATGAGATTGGCAGTATGTGACCTTAATCCATGAAAGATGTCAGAGGGAGGACGACATTCCCGACCCCCATATCACCCCGTGATGGCTGGGAGAAACTCAGCTGTTTGCATGACAAAAACATGAGGAAATAAAGCGTACCTGTGGAGGTAGGAAATGGCTGATCGAGCTGATGCAGTAGTCCTGCATGAAAGGGAATGTCCGACTCAGTGGAGCGGAGCAGAAGCAGCCTCAGTAATGCTGTGGCGGGTGATGTCTGAGTCAGGAACGGCATCTGTTAAGGACTAGAACATGGCTGATGAAGGTGTACTGCAGTGAAATGCCAAGAGCTTGACAGGAGTATTGTTGTCCATGTCATGGAGTAACAGGAGAGTCAGAATGGATGGCTTGCCAATCAGTGGTTCAGGTAACTGGGAAACTTATCAATGAAGAGGGGAGAGGAATGGATGGGCACAGGGAAGACAGGAAGAGGGGCCTAAATGGAAGGGGAAGAGAACAGGCTGTGTGGTGATGCTTGTAGCACTCTGCCGGGTGGAGACATGCTGAGGGAAAATGGGCAGAAGCGCTGGAGCAGGGAATGCTGCAGAGCAGGAAGCTTAGTGAGCAGCATGCATGGCAGGGAAAGAAACAAAATGCCCAAAAAGAACAAAAGGGGAACCCAGGAAGGAGCGAGAACCAAACAGGGAGGCGGCCAGTGCGGCAGTGGGGGCCAGGACAGAAACTGGACAAGGCAAGAGGAAACACAGGGAATGAGAAGGAAACACCAAGGACAAAAATGACAACCACAACAGGAGGACAGGTAGGAAAGAATGAAGCAAAGCAGCAGCAGAGGCAGCACACCTACACCATCCATGCAGGAGCTCAGGAAAAACATTCCCTAAGCATGGGAGATGCAGTTAGTAAAAGGCTTAAATAGAGGTTGTGAGGAGCTATTCTCACATTGAACCACGGGACTAGGCCTCCCAAAAAACTATGTTAAAAAATGTCCCATTACTGTCTATAGATCCCTTCTCATGCTCTCCATGTAATTACATCATGAAATGTGCTAGCATGAGGGTGGCACTCAGAAAGTAGAAGGAATCAGTGGCTCAGCTCCACAGAATCAAAATCGATTGCTCCAGTTCCTAAATAGAGGCAACAGAAAATTCAGCTTAATATACTAATTGATTTTGAGGCAGGTAAGGGTCCTTTATGATTTTCTGAGGTGGGACTTTAAAAAGTCCAGGAGAGGTGTTTTTAAAGTGTGTGTCAAACATATGCACATTCCTATTGTGAGTACTGTGTCCTGGGGAAGGAAAAAACTGAGAAATGCCGAGGCTCACTGGTGATGCCAACAGTACTCTTGGGCCATGCACTTTCTACCAACATGAAGCTGCTGGATTTGCAAGGCTGGTAGGGGCTTGGGCCACCGTGGCTTGCACCACCACTCAGAGATAAACTGTGGTTTAGTAGGCATCCTCTCCACTGCCCCCAAGTAGATGTTTTGGTCCCTCATTCCAGCAAGGGGAATGTGGCAAAATATTTTAGGTAGGAGAACCAGACAGTTGGAGGGGAACATTAGGAGGATTTGGATCACTTCTGACTTTAGTTATGCTATGTGGCAGCAATGGAGAGGTTTTAGTATAATCTGATGGCAGCTGTAAGACTTGAAAGTGCCACATGCCCTGTTGTTCCTGACTCAGCTTCAGATATAGCACAGAAACCACACCTTTCTCTTTACAGATCCAAATGATGTTAGCACCTTTTTCAACAATCTCAACAAACTGGAGGCAGTACTAGCCCTAGCAGTCCCAGGGTACTGTGTGAACCTCCGTGTTGTGGCCAAATATGAGGAGTTGAGGGCCTCGCCAAGAAATAGTCTGATCTTTGTGATGATTCCAGTTCAGCTAATTTTGTGCTACTTTAGTGCTGCCCTTGAATTAGAATGTAATCTCTAAGAGATGAGAAGATACACACATCAGCAATAAATTCTGGAGACATTTGGACAGAGACACAGAGGACAAGGAAAAGAATGAGACCAACTGGAAAGCTGAAGCTTTTTATGGGTCCATCTGTTCCCGAGACCCTGTTCGTAATAGCACTATATTAAGGATGTCTCTGACTGAAGGCAGAGTTGTCAGAGGTCTAAATGTAGAGATTTTTGGCACTTTACTTGAAGCTATGCTGCAAAATTGGTTAGAAGATAGTCTTTAGTCATGTTTGACTGGGTGGTTGGACTTTGTGTGGATCTTGCTGTTTGTTGGAGTTTATATTCAGAACTACGGAACCTTACAACTAAAGCTACAAGTCCGGAGAATCACATTGACTGAACTTGGCTGATTTGATTTACTGTCCAAAACTGAAATTTGGGTTGAACCATGGACTTTGGTTCACCATTATTCACAGCCAGTGGACATGTTGCTATGGGTAAGGATTCAGTATCATTAACCAGGGTTGCTCCCAGTTAATGCTGCAGTCATTCACACATTGTCTGCTGGGTAGAGTGGAACTATAAGAAACAGGCAGGGTTTTCCAGAATTTATTTAGATCAAAGGAAAACAAATATAAAACTACTAACTTTGTCAGTAAAACAAAAGGATCTTTAACAGTTAAAAGAAGACAGAACTCATTCATTTCTTGTAATAGAGAAGTAGCTACTGTAGATTTTTTTGACAACTAGTCATTGTCTTGTGGCTACATCTGTGAAAGGGAGAACTGATTAAATGATTTGCACTATTTGCACTGTTTCGCTTATGGAAACTATGAAGTTGAGTAAAGTGCTGAAACTATTTTTGGAACAGAGAAGTACTACAAATGCTACACAAACTGTGACACCAAAAAAGATTGAAAGGCTTGTCTGCTCCAAATCAATGGAGGAATTCAACCAAGGTGGGACAGACAAATGGGTCTAGTTAGGACAGCAGAGGAGGATGACGACATGGGAGAGGGGTGTGAGTGACCATTAGGGCATTTGTATTACACTGTAGGTAGGGCTGGTAGACTAGATGGGCCAGTGGGCCATTTTGTGCCGTCAGTGTCTGTTTCTATGTTCCCTTATTGCTGACTGTGGACTTGGGGTGGGGGATTGCACTCTGGCTGCACCATGAATAGGGCCCTGGTTGTGTTGACAGGAGGAAAGGTTGGAGCAGAAGTATGCCACTGGGGATTCGTTCCTAGTGGCCATGTTTTTTTTTTTATCTTTAGATATTTCTGACACTTGGGATGGGCTCAAGGTGTCAGTAAATTAAAGAAAATGATAGCTGACACAGGGAATGAGCTCCTGGTGTTAATTCAAATTTGTGTGTGAGTGGGAAGCTGTCTTCCCTGACACCAGTGATGGGCTCTCAGTGGTGTGCCATGACATTTTAAAAACAAAATATAGGTTTCAAGTTTATTGAATTTTTCATATTACAGACAACAGGCAGAACAATAAACATGAAATATCCAGCATAACAGGACTGACATATTTAAATATCTAGGGTGACACTCAATAGCAATTTATCATTTACAGATCATGTTGACCATGTGGCCAAAGCAGTCAACTCAAAAATAGGTTTATTTTCAGGCATAAAACATGCCTTCCTGCTTGCTGGAAGCTCTAAGACTGGCAGTTAACTTTCAGTAATCTCCATTGTAGATTAAGGTCTGGTTGTGTATGGTGCAGCATCTGATTCCACCCTCAGAAGAGTCGCATAGCTTTGAACAAGGCATGCAGGCTGATCACAGGGGCACACAGGCTCACACACACGTGCAACTTATCTACCAGATCGGGCTGGCTCAACCTCAATTGCAGATTGAAGTACCAGACTTGCCTCATTGCCAAAAACTACCATGTGCCTTACTACCCCTGGAGTACAAAGACTGACAACTAATTCCTGCCCCACTAGAGGAAAAAATCATGCAACTGTTTAAGGTACCCTCTGCTGAACTTCGCAAGGACAGAGATCATTTGAGTACAGCGCCCCACTGGCTGAACTCTCTTCTCAGAATTACTAACTGAGCGAAAAATTGGCTACTTTAAGCGGAGCTGAAAGCTCCTTCACGGAGCTCAGTTACTGTGATTGTCAGACCTAAACTCGGTTACCTGGTAGACTTATTCTGACACTTGCTTGCAGCACTTCTTATGTTTTATAGTTCCTTGGCATTTTCTCCTACCCATACCCTCAGGCACTGCATCGCACCATCCCATTACTTCTCCCAGTAGCTAGGAGCTACCCTCACCACTCCTACCCTTACCAATCCACCTTTACTCACCTACCTCTCTCTCACATGCCTAATCTCACCTAATCCTCCTCCCTTCCTCAGGCCTCCCTCTCACCTTTGCCCTCATCCTCTGACAAAGCCATTCTGGTTGCTAAGATAATAGTTTGATATGAATATTTTTGTTTGCAATGTTGATTTTGTCTTACCACCACTGTGTGTAAACAATAATCACTCTTACTGTACCACCTGGTAACCTATTGTTTGTTAAGTAACCTGTGTATGTTATTGTATTGTGGTCATCCTGAATATGCTTGTTGCTATCATCAGCCATTGATGTGGAACCTTTGTAAATGAGCCTCTGGCTCAAAGGTACTGTAATCCGAGATCTCAATAAAATAAAAATAAAATAAATATTGTTTGAGAAAAAAAAAAAAGGAAAGCAGGACAGTCATGTAGCCTAGGAAACTATAATGCACATCAATTTACCGTTGCTACAGCAAAAAAATGGTCGCGCTACAGCATCAGGACACCCGTACAGCTTCTCTGGGTGTTGCACCCCCCTCTCTGAAACACTTACATAGAAACATAGACCTTGATGGCAGATAAGGACCGCTTGGCCCATCTAGTCTACCCATTTCCCTCATCAGGATAGGCCGCAGATCCTAGTTAACCAACAGCCTATTTCTTCCTACCCTCCACAAGAATTGCCGTATGTCTGTCCCATACAATCTTGAATTCTCCCACAGTTGTAGACCCCACAACCTCCTCAGGAAGGCTGTTCCATGCATCCACTACCCTCTCTGTGAAATAATACTTCCTCACATTGCCCCTGAACCGCCCCCCCATCTTTAAAATTGTGTCCCTTGTTCTTGCACATCTCTTTTTCTGAAAGATGCCACCCTCTTGGACTTTGTTGATTCCACTGAGGTACTTAAAAGTTTTTATCATGTTCCCCTCTCCTTCTTTCCTCAAGGGTATACATATTAAGCTCCTTTAGTCTCTCCTCATCGGCTTCTTTGCAGACCCTGCACCATTTTAGTTGCTCTCCTCTGGACTGCCTCTATCCTGTCTCTGTCCTTGCGTAGATGGGGCCTCCAGAACTGGACCGCAGAACACCAGATGGGGTCTCACCAACTGTCTGTACAGAGGGATAACAACTTCCTGTTTTCTGCTGCTGATGCCTCTCCTATGCATCCCAGTATACCCCAGCCCTCCCTACTGCCTTCTCACATTGCTTGCTAACCTTAAGGTCATCTGATATGATTACCCCAGGTTCCTTTCCTTTTTTGTTGTTACTACCTCGCCCCCATTGTGTATTCTTCCCCTGGGTTCTTGTTTCCAGGTGCATTAGTTTGCACTTATTTGCATTGAATCCTAGCTGCCATACTTCTGACCATTCCTCCAACCTTGCCAAGTCCCTTCTCATCCTTTCCACACCTCCTTGTGTATCAACCCTGTTGCAGATCTTTGTGTCATCTGCAAAGAGGCATACTTTTCCTTCCAGTCCCTCTGCAATGTCACTTATGAAGACATTAAAAGGACTGGACCCAATACTGAACCCTGAGGTACCCCACTAGTAACCCCTATTTCTTCAGAGTGGACTCCATTTACAATTACCTTCTGTGTCCTGTTGTCCAGCCAATGTTTTACAAGGCTGCCACCCTGGGACCCACTCCCAGGCTGGTTAATTGACTATTAATCTTTTGTGTGGGACTGTGTCAAATGCCTTGCAAGTCTAGGTAGACCATGTTCACAGCCTCTCCTGGTCTACTACTTTGTCACCCAGTCAAAGAAATCTATTAGATTCGTCTGACATGACCTTCCCACTGTGAACCCATGCTGCCTTGGGTCCTGTGCATCACTGGCCTCTAGGTACTCAACTATTCTTTCCTTCAGAGTGATGCCATCACTTTCCTTACCACAGAGGTCAGACTGACAGGTCTGTAGTTTCCTGCCTCTGTCTAGGTCCCACTTTTGTGAAGGGAATCACATCCGCCTTCCTCCAGTCCTCGGGTACCACACCATCCTCCCATGATTTATTAAAAGAGTAGCCAGTGGTTTCACTAGTTCCCCCTTAATTTTTTAGAATTCTGGGGTGAATTCCATCAGGCCCCATTGCTTTGTCCACCTTCAGTTTTAGGAGTTTGCAGAACCCTTTCTTCTGTGAAAGGACTGGGATCGACCCCCTATGAAGAGTGCTTCTGTTAATTAGATTAGGCACTTCCCTCCTCTTTGTGAATACTGAGCAGAAATATTCGTTCAGTATCCCTGCTTTTTCACTGTCCCCTCTGCCCACCCACGCTCATTCTATTCAGCCTCACTATCCCTCCCTTTGTCTTTCTATGCTCGCTGATGTACCTATAAAGGTTTTATCCTCCTTCTTAACGAAGGTTGGCTATCTTTTCCTCAGTTTGGGCCTTTGCTATTCTGACTTCCCTCCTGCTTCCTTATGCCTTAACTGGTACAGCTCTCTGTTCTGCTCCTTCTGTGTTTCCTTGTACTTCCAGAATGCTATCTTTTCTTCCTGACTTTCACAGCCACCTCTTTTGAGAACCATAGTGGCTTTTCTTTCATTTTGATTTGTTTATTTGCTTCACACAAAGGCTTGTTGCCTCTGTGATAGCAGTTTAATGATTCCCATTGTTGCTCCACACCCTCCTTCTAGCCTGTTTGCTAGTGCTTTTCTGAGGCACTCTCCTATCTTGCCAAAGTCAGCCATCCTAAAGTCCAGTACCCTCACTTTGTATGGCTTGACTCTGTAGCTGAGTTTAACGTTATCCACAATGTTTGATGGTCACTTGTTCCCAGATGGCAACCCACTTCTAGATCTGAGATCTCTCACTGCCCCCATTTGAGAGTACAAGATCTAAGATTGCTCCCTCATGAGTGGGTTCCAAAACTAGCTGTCTGGGGCCTGCCACCTGTAAGGCATCAAGAATGGCCCTGCTCTTGGATGTGGCTGCAGCAAATGTGCTCCAGTTAACATCTGGCATATTCAGGTCTCCCATCAACAGTATCTCCTTTCTCTGCCATTCTAAGAATGCCTTCTATCATATCCTTGCCTGTTCCCTCCCCCTGACATGAGGGTCTGTACACAACCCCTGTGTGGATTGTGGTGCCCTTTCCAGTCTCCAGGGTGACCCATGGTGCCTCCTCTCCTCCTGTTTACTGTTTTGTTCAGTTGCTTTTATCCCTTCCTTTACATAGAGAGCTACTCCTCCCTCTTCTCCCCTGCCTGTCTCTCCTGTAGGGTTATGTACCCTGGTATGTTAACATTCCAGTCATGGTTCTCTGTGTACCATGTTTCTGTGACTGCTACAATATCCAGGCATCCCTCTTCCATCAAGGCCACCAGCTCAGAGGAGCTTGTTGTCCAGACTACGGGCATTGGTACTCATTACCTCCATTTCCTGATGGCCTTACTCATTTTGCCCATCTCTGTCCTTCTTGCCTTTGTCACTTTCTCCATTTACCCCTGCCCTTCTCCGTATATCGACACCTCTTTGTTGGTGTTTACCGCTTTACTACCGTGATTTTTTGGGTGCTAGGATTTCCCTGCTCCTTTCCAGTGCCTCCCCTTGGCTAGTTTAAATGCTTGCCAATGAAGCATTTAAACCTATCACCAGGATCCTGGTTCCCCTCCTGGACAGATGCAGCCCATCATGCCAATATAGGCTTGCATTACTCCAGGTGGACCCCAGTCCCCAATGAAACCAAATCCCTGAGCTCCACACCAGTTTTTCAACCACTGATTGAATCCCATGGTGCTGAACACCCTAGCCTCTCCTCACCATAGATGCCAGCACCTCCGAGAAGGTTACGTCGCGTGCTACTTGTCTAAGGCCCTCCCCAATTCCACAAACTCTTGCTGCACTTCTAATTCCTTTCTTAGCCAGGTCATTTGTCCCTAGGTGGACAATGACATCCAGCTCCCTCCCTGTGCAGCTGCTCTGGCAATCCTAAGGATTCGCTCCCTGTCCCTCCAAGCCATGGCACCAGGCAGGCACCTTACCTCCTCTCCTTCCTCCCCAGTTCTACCTTCCTAACAATGGAGTCCCCACCAGGAGTTGTTTCCTTCCCTGCGGGTCCCCTGCCACCCTCCTGTGGGTCTCCTTTGTGGAGGTTCCCAGCATCCTCCTTGGTCTCCACTGCGGGTGCCTCCATAGAGGAACCACACTTTGCCAGAATGGCACAGGAATTGTGGAGAGGTACAACTGGAGGATGCATCTCTGTTCCACCACCCTCACCCTCCCTGGGAGCCCACTGTGGTCCAACCGCCTCCTCTTTCTTGGCAACCTCTGAGGCAACGGCAGTGGCACTGGTGGTCCCTGGATTGAAGAGGAGCTCCCACAAATCCTAGCCAACTCAGCCTGGAGATGAGCAACCTCCTCCCTCAGCCCAGAGAGGTGCCTGCAGTTGGGACAACACTGCATCCTCCAGAATGTCTCCTGAAGACTGCTGCTCCACAGCCACTGCACTGCACCACTCCCATCATGTCTTATTTCTGGCCTCTTAACTGTTTGCAATCCTTACTCTTTACTCTGTTTTTTCTCTCTCTCCTTACTTTCTGCCTGTGTGTCCTTTAAGCTCCTGATTGTCCTGTTCTGAGACAAGAATATCCTATATTTCTCAGTAGACACCTTACTTGCTCAGAGGCAGACCTCCAGCAGCTAGAGGGGGCGGAGGCTACTCTTGCCCTTCTAGGATAGAAGGGTGATTATAGAGGTGATTATAGTAAGCTCTGGAGGGTGTGGGAGGTTCAGTCCCCTCAGAAAACACACTGAGATCCCTGACAGCACGATGCGGACCGCAACGCAGTCAGCATTTGTGCCATCACTGTAAAGCCAGTAGACAGGTTGTTGCCGAACCGGAGTCATGAACCTTGCACATTAGTCTCCATTTGACTCCTTCTACTCCCCTGATTCCCAGAATCACTATTCCAACCCATGTCTTCTTCTGGTCCTCATGAAGATAACAGTGGAAGAAAAGAATTTGGGTGTGCTTATTTCAATGCCTCAAATCATCTGCCCAGAGTAACACAGTGGTAGATAAAACAAATAAGATGTTAGGGCATATGGGAGGTGAACCAGCAGCAAAAGAAAGGAGGTGATCATTCCTTTATAGATATTCATCTAGATCTACATAGTAAGGATTAGGAAGGAGGGGTTGGGTGGAAGCAGGGTGCGATGGCAGAAGCGCTAAATGAGTACTTCTGCTCAGTATTTACTAAAGAGAAGAGGGGTGATACTCAAGGGGAGGAATGGCAGAAATGGGGGCAGGGGTGACAGATGGGGAAATCATGGAGGGCAGAGTTCGGGAGGGTTGAAGGCACAGAGAGAGGGACAAGGCACCAGGCCCTAGTTGGCATCCACCCCAGGGTACTGAAGGAGCTGGCAAAGTTCCTTGCAGCACCTCTAGCAGACCTATTTAATGCATCATTACACTCAGGGTGTGTACCTCAGGACTGGAGGATGGCTTATGTGGTGTCCTCTCACAAGAGTGGCCCCAAGGATGAACCAGGGAACTATAAACTGATGAGCCTCATATCCATTGTGGGTAAGCTGATCGAGACTATCCTGAAGAAGAGGCTGGTGGCCCTCCTAGAGGCCAAAGGACTACAGGACAGCAGACAGCATGACTTCCATGTGGCAGATCCTGTCAAATCAACCTGGTGGAGTTCTATGACTGCGTAGCTAGGCAAATGAACAGGGGCCATGCAGTGGATGTCCTGTATCTGGACTTCAGTAAGGCATTTGACTCAGTGCTGCATGGGAGTTTGGAAAGCAAGTTAGAAGTCACAGGGCAGATGCAAAGCTGGTGAGATGGGTAGGGAACTGGCTTCAGGGAAGGCAACAGAGGGTGGTGGTGGGTGGGGAGCTCTCAAACCCAAGGGTAGTGACGAGCAGTGTTCTCACAGGGCTTGGCGTTGGGACCAGTGTTGTTTGGGATATTCATTGCAGACATATCATTGGACATCAAGAGCAAGATCAGTCTGTTTGCTGATGATACCAAGATGGGAGCAGTGGTGGATGACCTAGGGGATTGCAGGGTTTGCAGGATGATCTAGCAAAGTTTGAAACTGGTCAGACACCTGGCAACTGGGGTTAATGCCAAGAGACCACAGGTGCTGTATTTTGGTGGCGAAAGAACCCAAGGAGGAGTTACCAGCTGGGGGAGTGCCGCCAGCCCAGACAGAGGAGGAGAAGGATCTGGGGTGTCATTACAGGTCAATGAACAACTCCAGCACAATGTAGGAAGGCATCTACAAAGGCCAACAAAATGCTGGGTTGCATTGCAAGGGTATCTCCTCGAGGAGGGAGGAGGTGATTCTGTCACTGTATAGGTTATTAGTTAGACCACGCCTGGAGTACTACGTGCAGTACTGGTGCTCGTATCTGAAGAGGATATTAAGTTACTGGAGGGTGCAGCACAGTGCGACAAAGATGATCAAGGGGCTGGGGACTTATCATACGAGAGGAGGCTGAAGGAGTTGAACATGTACTCACTGGAGGAGAGGAGGCGTAGGGGGACATGATCAAACCCTTTAAGTACATGAAAGGAATGAACAAGACAGGTACAGAGGGGCTGTTCAAAGTAAGGTAGAAGAGGACACTGGGGCCATGATATGAGACTGGAGGGAGGAATGTTCAGGAGGGAGATGAGGAGACACTTTTTACAGAGAAGGTGGTAGTTGGGTGGAATGCATTATCTGCAGAAGTGATATCCAGTAGAACAGTGGACTGCTTTAAAAGGGATGGGACAAGACAAGGGGAGGGTCAATGGAGGAAGGGTGGAAGGGAGGAGGGAGTGGCAGCTGTAGAATAAGGGGTGCTAGCTGCACATACAAAGCAGACTTGATAGACCTCTAGGCCTTTATCTGCTGGTAAATTTTGTATGTTTGTATGTTCGTATCTCTGGTTCACCCACCCCTAGAGTATTGTGTAACCTTCTGGAGCCCACATCCACAGAAGGACTGTGACAGAGAAGAAGCAGTGCAGAGAAGGGCAACCAAAATGATGCAGGAGTTATCAGATAAATCATACAAAGAAAGGCTGAGAGAGCTCAACATGTATACTTTGGAAACAAAGAGGAGAGGGTCAACATGATGCAAACATATAAGTTTCTTCATGGGAATAATAAACTGAATGAATTGTTTACTTTAAATATAAACATGAACACAAGGTAAGGTTTACAAGGGTAAAAGGGTGAAAGAGTGGTGGACAGTTGAAACAAATTATCAAAAGAAGTAGTATGTGCAAAAATAATGGTGGAGTTCATATTGGGGATAAGACAGGCACAGTAATGTATAGGATCAGTAAAAGAAAAGGTTGCTATTTGAAAAAGGTGTATTGTTAATAGGCCAGTACTCAATTACTAGGTAGGATTGGGCAGATAAAATGGGATGAATGGCCTTTTCTTCCATCACATTCTATGTTTCTATGTCTGTGTTATCCTGCATCAAAGGGTGTGCCAAATTTCAGGTCCCTGCAGCTCAAGCAGCCATCTTGGTTATGGCGGACTGTGCTGCCATGCCTCCAGAGTTCAGTGCAAATGCACAAGTTTCTGAACATGCACAGAAAACTCCGGCAGCCATCTTGGACACGGTGGACAGTGCTGTGCTCACGGTACCAATGGACAAAATAATGCAGTGGATATGCAGTAACTGCCATTCACCCTCAACTGTTTAAAAAGTCAGTCTGCATCCGGTAAGCCCTTTTTCACTACAGTGATCACAAGAAGTCTGCAGGGCTACGCCACTGCAGCCGTAAAAAGGATATCACAGTCTTCTGCATGTGACATCACAATAGGTTGTTATAGAAATGACTGTGATGCCACTAGCAGAAGATTATGCTGCCTATTTAGAGAGGTAGCTATAGCAGATGAAGACCAGGTAGCAGAGAGTCCTGTTCTCATCTGCAAACATATTTAGTAATGGATAATAAGTGGAGGATAAATACAGGAAGTATTTGAATTATAAGTGGAATTCTGTCTAAATATTACATTTTTAAGTTTTTTCAGTGATGTGATTGGCTCTTTAACAATGGCTAGACAGGCACCAACAAATTCTTACCATCTGACTTGATGAAGACCCATGTGGTGTGGAGCACAGGGGAGGTGGTGGAGGTGGGCATGGGAGAGGCTGTGGTGTCAGTGTATAAAACTCTGTGTGGCTATTTGAACTTTTCTCCAAAATATCCCAGTGTGAGTGAGCACTGACTTAAAAGCAAAACCAAAAACAGACAAAAAATTATCTTACTATCTCTATCTCTAAGCAGCAAGGTAAAGCTGGAGGATCCTGGGTACTGCCATCCCAGACAGGGCTGGCTTTAGAGTTTTGGGGCCCCTCAGGATTAGTGAAGTCATGGCACCCCTTACTTGATTGACCTTCACCCCATATGTTTGACTGTAGCCTACACACACACACACACACACACACACCATTTTGTTTTAATTTCAGTACAACCAGTGGTAAATTAAAACATTTTTTAGGGAGATGGTAGTGTTACTCCTTGAGGCAGTTCTTCCAATTACATCCATGGCTGCCCATCTGCCTCTACTAACTGAATCATAGCTTGGGAGGGCATTTCATGACGCCATGATGCCACATCAGAAGGAGCTGCACAGCCCTTTGTTGCTGTTTTAAGAAGACAATAAGATAAAATAAAATATCAGTTATGAAGGTACAAGTGCTCTGCTTGAGGCCCCTCAATAAGCAGGGGGCCCCAGTGACTACAAACCAGCTATGGTCCCAAAGAACAGGACTATAAAAACAGAGTCAACAACTTAGAACTTTCTGGTGCATTTTTAGGTATTATTAATTTATAGCAAGCAGTCAGTTTAGCTGGGCCAGGACAGCGCAGTACCTGCTGCTTTTTAAGGGCTTTATGTGATTTTGAACAGTATGGCATAGTGCTCTTTGGGAGGCACTTCAGTTGTCCCCCTAAAATGTGCGGCTTCCAAAGTGTCTGCAAGCACAAGTGAAGGCGGGCACAGCTGAGGCATGTGCAAATGTCTGCCATGTCAATCAGGACAGGCGGGACTCGGGAGATGGGCAGGAGTCTAGTATCATTTGCATTGTAAAGTAGAAAACTGAAACCGAGGAAGCTGCTGGATTATAGAAAACAGCGCAATGTACTTGCTGCAGGATCTTGTAATGAGAAACAAGGGTCCGAGTCTGTATGCAAACAAATGTATGCACATTGGAAAACTGAAGGCTGAAGTGGAAAAGCTTAAAAGAGACTGGACTTTCAAATAGAACTGAGGAAATGAGAAGAGTGTGTTCAAAATATAAACATGCTGCTGCAAGAAAGTAAACAGGTGGTAGCAGGCTGAAAAACAGAAGGGAAAGGAGGATGCAACTTCCACTGCATTGGGATAAAATAGGCCAGGGAGGACTCAGAGTGGAAATAGGTGTCATGGCAGTGGAAGAATGGTGTATGGTTGGGTGGGGTGGCCAAAAAAGAAGCAGATATGCTTTTGATAAAAATCTGAGACTCACATAGATTTGCTGTATTACAACAAGGGTCAAGTTAGGATAAAAGGAGCAGTGAGACCATAAATGAGTAGGCAACAAATGAAAATTAAACGCACCTGTGAGAAACAACTTGAAGGTGGAAAACATAAGGGATCCAACACTGAAATGGAAATCATAGTAACTATGTGAGTACATTTTATTTGGTACATGCCCATTCCTGTACAGACTGGGAAAGTGAAAGAAATAATATAAAACATTACAAATTAACAACGAACAAAGGTAGCGACACACAAAATAAAATCCTCAATAAAACTATTTAGCAGTTGGCTAATTCTTCAACTCATAACTAATTCTCAAAAGCTTCTCTAAACAGATGCACATTCAGGCTCTGCTTAAAGGTCTCCAAGGATGGGGTCTCCCTAAAGGATCTTGGGAACAAATTCCATAAGGGCGAGGCCTGTGACCTCAAACAAATGATCTTCAGAGGTCTTCAGCTGGGCCCTAGGAACCACCAGAAAGCCTTCGGTGGAGGAGCAGAGTGAGTGCCCAGGATGGACAAGAGTCAGGAGGTCACCAGGTAGCCAGGGCCTAAGCCATAAGGCCTTATAGGTGAGCAAGCCCACATTGAAGGTAATTCACCATCTCACCAGCAGCCAGTGCAGATCACACAAGACCGGGTCACATGACAAGACCTCGACAGGCCCATCAGCAACCTGGCTACCGCAACTGAAATCACAGGAAGTGGCAGAGGACAAGGGCAGTCAGGTCAGACCTGCAGGAAAATATGGAGCGTAAGAGAGATATATGTGGTGGCTGGGGACTCGACAGTAACATTTAAAGACAAAGTTATTTGCAGAGGAAGGAAGGAAAATATGATGGTCGGTTGTTTGTGAGGTGCTAGGATAAGAGGCTTGAAAGATAATATGGAAGGCCTGTTAAAAGGAATGGTTAAGCCCATAGTAGTGCTCCATGCTAGGATAAATGATATTGGGAGAAGGCTGAAATAGAAATGCAAAGAGATTTTGAGGCTACAGGAGACTTCTTAAAAAGTAGAGTGTGTAAAGTAATAATTTCAGAGATTCTTCCTGTACCAAGAGCTGGAAAAGCTAAGACACTACCATTAAAACAGCTCAACAGATGGCTAAGAAGATGACGTGGAAGAGAAGGTTTAAATTCCAGAGGAACTGGGGATATTTTATAAGGATAAAGACCTTTATGGTGCAGATGGTTTACATCTAAATATATCAAGGTCAAGTGGTTGGGAAATGGAATTAATTTCAGCATTAAGTCCATTTTAAACTAATATAGCAGGGAGGAGGGTGGAGATTCTGACAATATACCAGTGCAGACTGAGGTCCAGAAATTTGGTTTCAACTGGATCAAAGCAAGAGGTTAACCAGAGGTTCACAGTGTTTATCATGCATGTTCCATGAAGCTGTCTGCCTCTTCCTTGGTGGCATTCCAGATGCACAATACTGTATATTAATAGAGCAGAGCCAATAGGCTATGGGCCAGAGTCACAGATCCTCCGAAAATCCCACAGCTGTGGGAAAAACCTGGACTTGCCACTTGTAGAGCTGCAGTTTTTCCATGCAGCTGGGCGTAATCACAAAAATAGATCCGTTTACGGTTTACGACTGTCTCCATGATTTATGGCAGCTATAAGATTTCACTAGCTGTGGAAAATGTTATGCCCAGTGGGACCAGGCGTACATCTCCCACAGCTGTGGAGGGCTGAGAATACAAATCTGTGTAGCTGCAAGGATTTCAGTTCACAACTGAGTCGTGGAGTGACTTAGCCCCACACTCGCTTTGTGAATCCAGCCCTATGTGTTTGTGAAACAGATTAATATAATTGTTATTCACATAGTTTTGTTCTCACCAACCCATAACTCATAAAGGTTTGCATATGAGGGCACTCCATGCAGGCTCCCATAACTGTACCCCTAGCCTGTAGCTAGTACTGCCATTGAAGCAAAAATAATTATGTGTTAAACCATATTCAATTGCATGTAGATCAAATATGCAAACTGTACTCCAGTGGGACTCTGACATTGTACAAGTGCTCAGCTCCTCACTGCCTATCCTCACTAATTAAGATGCAAATTTGTTTGTTCAGTAGGCACCATCTTTAACAGACTGCATATGCAGGTAAAAGCATGGTGATTTTTTCAGCCTGAAGCCTGTTGGCTTGACAGCACTCAAGGGTTACAAAATCCCAGACGAACCCCATTTCTTAGCCTTCCCCGAAGTCTAGAGGTCAACAGGAGGAATCACGGGGGTATGCACAAACACTTGCACTTGCTTGACCTTCTGGAATTGGGAGGCATCCCAGTATCATGGACAATCTTAGGCGGTGCAGGGCTGCAAAACAGGGGCTAGGAAAACAATAGACCCCAAAACAATAACTGAAGGTCCACACAAGATGTGAAGGCTAAAACTGGATCCATTCAATTTCCAAAACTCATGAGCAAAATACTTTCAGGTAATCATGCATGTTTCCATATCACTTTACTTTTCCTCAGTTCATTTGTAAAGTTCAACTTCACTTTCCCTTTTTAAATGTATTAGTCCCATGGAAGGTAGATGCTGCATCTTTAAACAATCATTCCTCTTAGAATCCTCTTGTTTATTTATTTAAAA
Organism: Neoceratodus forsteri; assembly: GCA_016271365.2. Taxonomy (NCBI): domain Eukaryota; kingdom Metazoa; phylum Chordata; order Ceratodontiformes; family Ceratodontidae; genus Neoceratodus; species Neoceratodus forsteri. The sequence continues at coordinate 327,900,102 of CM028137.1, forward strand.
GTTTTACCAGGAAGGCAGACTGAGCAGACAAACTACTCAATTCCAGATGCATCCGGGGACATGGAGATAGCACAAATAATATTCAGTGTACAGTGAACGGAACTGTACATTGTGCACAGACTTTGAGATAGTACAAATAATATACAGCATACAGTGAACTGAACCGATACATTGTACACAGACTTGGAGATAGTACAAATAATAAAATAATATTCAGCATACAGTGAACGGAACCGTACATTGTACACAGACTTGGAGATAGTACAAATAATATGCAGCATACAGTGAAGGAACAGTACATTGTACATGGAACATCAGAAATTATGATGCTAGACAAATAGGATTAGGAAATTGTTTATGGTATAATGCAAACACAAGTGAGTAACAGCGATACTAAAAAGAACCCAGCCAGTAAGCAGTGGCGTCCAGGATTTTACAATGGTGGTGCTGTGGTGGCATGTGTACTTGAGATGCAAGTTTTATATTTTTTAGCCTGTATATTACCTTTTCCATTACATTTTGAGGAAAATATAAATGTAATCTATTGTTTTGAATGTAGATTGCCTTACAATCAATATATTAGACTTCTCCAGCAAAGTGAAATGCAGCACCAGCAAGCATGTAAGTTACAGCGGAGGTGCACTGCACCTTTAAACCCTAGATCCGCTACTGCCAGTAAGTATCTGACCTGCAACATGGGTGACAGCTTTGCCAATCAGGATAAATAAGTGCTCAGGCCTGGGTCAAGGGAATGGGGAATTAAGAGCATGAGCATGTGGAGCTGAAATGGGCTTTGATGAAGGAGATGAGGCAGTGTGTGGAGGACGATGATGAATGGCTGAAGAGAGTGAGTTCCACAATTTAGGCATGCGGTAGGAGAAGGCTGCTTGACCAGCAGTGGTGGTCTTATGCAGGATAGCAAAGGAGCGGGTGTCATAGTGCCTGAGGGAGGCATGGGAGGTGGCAGGATAGGGCTTTGAAGGAATATGGAGGCAGAGACTGTGTCCAGAACTTGGCCGTAAGCCTGGCACAGTGGGACAGCCTTCTGTTTTGAAGAGAGGGAGGCACAGGGACTGGTAGAGGACACAGTGATGGGTACTGGGAGGACAGTCAAGGGCTGAGAAATGACAGAAGGAGTGGAAGAGGGTATCCAGTCTGGTTAGGGAAGGTTTGGGAGTGGCATTGTAGACTACGTGCCGTAGTCAAAAATTGGGAAAATCATTTTCTGCAATTGCGCTGCAAGCCTGTAGCAGGATACATCCATGGTTATGAGACAGGGCACCCGACTTGGGGTGGAGTCTTGTGTATGGTATAGATGAGAACAGAAAAGTTGAGGTGTTGGTCAAGCCAGACCACAAGGTATCTGAAGGAGGTAGTCCTCTAACTTAGTCCCATCCAGGGTATGGAAGGTGGGGAGACTAGGGATCCAAGAGAGTCTCTGCCTTGTGCCAAAGGTGATGGAGACAGTCTTCTTGGCATTCAGGAAGAGCTGATTTGAGTGAAGTCATAGCTGGACATCATCGAGTCATACTGGAGACTGGCTGCCACATCAGAGGTTGTGGGCTGGATGTGAACAGAACTGTGTCATCTGCATACAAGTGAAAGGAAGTGTGGGGGCAAGCAGAGGGCAAGTCATTGAAGAAGATGGAGAACAGTAGTGGGCCACGGACCAAGCCTTGGGGGACACCAGTCGAGATGGGGAGGGAGGAAGAGATGAAATTTCCAATCCTGACAGACTGTTTCCTGTCTACAAGGCAGGCATGGAACCAACTGGTGGCCTCCCTAGATATCCCAGTGAGGAGGCTTGGATAGGAGGAGGGGTGAGATACAGCATCGAAGCCTTTGCAAGGTCGACAGAGATGGCGGAGGTGGTGTGGCCTGATCCATACTGGTGAGGATGGAATTGGTGAGCCTCAGGAGGGAAGTGGTGGTGGAGTGGGACTTCCAAAACCCAGACTGGTAAAGTGTGAAGAAGGAGGTGGAGTCAAGGAAGGAGGAGTGTTTGGAGAGGACCAAGTGTTCTTGGAGTTTTGCTAGGATGGGGAAGAGGGAGATAGGGTGGTAATCCCCGCTGCAGCAGTCCAGAATTAATTTAGGGACTGCAAGCAACCCATTGGGGTAAAACTCTGTAGTCTCTCATGATACAATGCAGAAATACTATTTCTCCTCCAAAACAAACTTCCCTTGAGCTGTGGTGGTACTTGTGGCATACACACAGAGGCATTGCTCCAACCCTCTGGTAGACTTCTAAAGACATTCATCCTGACCCACAGTGGGTTTCTCTTGAAAATGCACATGAACTTTATTCTTGTGTCTCAGGAAATTCCACTCTAGCAGACATTCAGACACAGCAAGAGACATACTGCTTTACAGAGCTGCCTGGAGTAGGTCCCCATCTGTCTATCGCCTAGACCCTAGTACCCTTAGCCTACTGCCTGCCATGTGCAGAGTTATGACAGTAAACTACAAACCCTTAGATCTACAAATGCTCCACCATATACAGTACTGCACAGACATGAAGTGCTAAAACCTTTTGGGACTGCCCCATTATTTAAAGAGCTTAGGAGAGGCAGTAACCTCCTGGGGTCCGAGGCTGCACAGGTGCTGCCTCCCATCTTCCAAGGTACTGATTCCTGTGATCAGAGGGTCCAGAATCTAATTAATACACCTTCTGGCTACATCCCTGCTTCTATGGATCTGTTGCCACAAATTTAAAAATGGCTAGAGAGGCAGTAACACCCTGGGGTCTGAGGCTGCCACAGGCGTTGCCTCTCCACTCTCCCAAGTACTGACCCCGTGGGCAGAGGGTCCCTTGGCCAAATGTTTCTTCATAGAGCTATAAGCATTCTTCTCCTGCACTGGAGCTTTTTTTTGTTTATAGTTTAGTGTGCTTTATTGAAATTTCCAAAACAGATGGTACAGACAGCATGTAATATCACTGTGGCATTGAACATGTCAAAGCATCCATTCCCAGACCCCCCTCCTTCCCTCCCTTCCCTCTACCCACCCCCTCCAGCCCTCCTTCCCCAGGAATAAAATGTTTTACACGTTCATCAGACAGTTTGAAACATTCTCCTCCTCCAGGTTACCCTCCTGCCCCTACCCTCCATCCCCGACCTCCCTCCCCTCAGTCAGATCTAAGTGCTCATTGAGGGCTAAGGATGTGCCAAGGAGTATTCGATTTGTGGAACAATAAATTAAAATATAAAGCTAACTCTTCTTACAATATGACTTCTAAGAATAAAGGAGTTAGTAGAAAGAGCTTTAGGTATCTTTCACCTCCCTGCTAGGAATAATCTAAATGGTCCCCATCTCCTGTTAAAACTACCCAGATTGTGAAATTGACTGGTATTGCCTGCTCTGCATTAAGGGCTGTATGTAGCTCCTGAAGCCACTCTAAGAGATGGTGTGGTCTCTTTAGTCAGTATCGACAATAAGGAGCAAGGCAACAGCTAAAGCCATGGAGTACGTGAAATTTGTGAATATCTCGAGTTTCCACTGAGAGGTTACCAATCACACATATTTTTAGTGTGATGTAATTGTGTCCTGCAAAAATGGGTCTAAAAGAGATTTTATTTGGTGCTAGAAGCCCTGAATTTTGGGGCAGTCCCAGATTATGTCTTTGAGTGAGCCCATCTCTTGCTGACACCTCTGGCAGATTGAATTCTGGTTCTTATCCATATAATGTAATTTAAGTGGCGTGTAGTATAAATTATGGAGAATTTTAAATCTAATTAGGCGTAGCCTATCTTGTTTATAAATCTATAGATATTACTCCAGATTACTTCCCATTCGGTAGAATCGTACACTAGATTAGCTGTATTTTGCCAATAAAAGGCTATCAAGGTATAGCCAGAGTCCAGCTTATTAAGTAGTTTGCCATGTAAGGCAGCTATGGGTCTAGGACAGGTAACTGACTCTAGTAGTTCTGAGAAAAATAGAGATGCTGTTGTAGACCAAGGAGATGGTCCTAAGGCAGCTGTAACACACTGTTTGATCTGTAGATATTTAAATATGGGTATCTGCAAGAGTTGAAAATGGAGTCTAAAGTCTCTGGGAGGCCTACATTTTTATCTTCGACCAATTCTGATAACCTAACCACTCTAAGGTCATGCCAGAATGATTGCGTGATAACATTATTCCCTAATAATAGATTTGGATTGTGAAGAGCTGTTGTCCCAGATCATGCTTCTTATCTAGTTTAAAATGGTTGCATAGTTGTGTGTGAGCAAACATAGCCCAAACTAAAGGGTTGTGCTTCCAGGATTGGGGAACTTTATTAAAAGGCATATACAACAGTGAGGTGAGAGAGATATTATGTGACGGGCACTATGCCTTTCTATTTTGAGCCAAGCTAATTTGAGAGTCATACTCCTGGAGGGCCAACCACCACAAATATTTACATCCCTGAAAGGCCAAGTAATAAAAGAAAAGATGAGGATATTTAGCCCTCCTCGCTCTCTTTGTCTTGCCAGCTTGGCTATAGCTTTTCTAGGTCTCTTGTCTAGCCATAAGAAAGCAGACCAGATAGAATTTATTGTTTGAACCATGACATAGAAGAGCTGAATTCAACATGGATAGGGGTACTTCAGTCTTGGGAAGATGGTCATTTTAAGATATTGGCTCTCCCCAAAGTAACAATAGTAAACTTTGCCATCTTTTCAAATCCTGTTGCATCTCGGAAACTAACGGGTCTATATTTAAAGTTTTCAATTTGCCCATTTCTCATGGGATTTCAATGCCTAAAAATTAATAGAATTAGGTGCCCACCAGAGGCTAGGTCTTCCACTTCAGTTTTAGTGCAAGCAGAGGTTAGAGACAAAACAGTTGCTTTATGCTGGTTTAATTTATACCCAGATAACAGGCTAAATTCCTTTATTCCCAGAACGCGGTAGAGATTCTCCATGATGAGAGGTGTAGGAGGATATTGTCTGCAAACATGGAAAGTTTATACATGTCTGCCCCACTTCTGTTCCTCTGACCTCCTTCACTGCATTAATTTTCTTAGCCAGTGGTTCTATATATAAATTAAATAGCATCGGGGACAAAGGGCACCCTTGCCAGTACCCTGGTCAGCCTGAATATGTTGGAAATAGCCCGCTACATGCTACCCTTGCAGTGGGGTTGCATATAAGTACCACCCACTGAATAAATTCTGAGGGGAGACCATATCTGGATAAAATGTTGAGTAAGAATGCCCAGCTTACCCTGTCAAATGCTTTTTCCACGCCTAGGAGACCAGCACCTTTTCGGGTTGGCCTCACAGACACAGGAGTAGATGGCAAATTTTTCTAGAGTGATCATTAGAGTGTTCCCTGAGACAAAACCAATTTGTTCCTGCCCAATTAGATTGTCCTATTCTTTCTTTGCGTGAAATGCCAAAATGCTGGCCAGCAGTTTTACCTCTATGCTCAGTAAAGAGATCATCCTGTAGTTATCCAGGCTAGTGGTGTCTCTGCCTGGTTTATGTAGAACGACAATCCTGGCCTCAAATAGGGCAGACTCTTTAATAGTGTTGTCATATAAGTAATTAAATACAACCCCTAGGTATGGAATCAGCTCTTCTTTGAAGCATTTATAAAAGCAAGGTGGGTAACCATCTGGTCCAGGGCTTTATCTACAGGCAATTGGTCAATGGCATCTGCTATCTCTTGTAAGGAGATTTCTCCTCTCAAGGAGTCTTGTTGTACTGAGTTAAGCTTGGGCAGTTCTACATCTTGTAAGAATGTATTAAAATTTTCGGTTGAAATCTGGTTCTGTGGGGGTTGCCCTATATAAAGTTTGGTAGTAATCTGTAAAGATACTGGCTATGACAACGGGGTCAGAGGTCAACTTCCCCATGGTCCTATCAATCAAAACAGACACCCATCTCACTTTCTTTTGTTGTTTAAGTCTATTTGCCAATAGTTTTCCTGCTTTCTCCCTTGTCCAGTATAAGCGGCTCCCATTCTGAGGTAGAACATAAAGTATGGTCCAAAATATGTGCTGCATATTTAGCTCTTAAAGATTGTAATTCCCCAGGACTGATTATTAGATGTTTTGCTCAAATGTGTCTCTAAAGTTCTAATTCGTGACAGCCAGTCGTCCACCTCTTTGGTCTTCTCCCACTTCCTAGTAGTAGCTAATCTAATAAATCCCCCTCCAAGTCACCTTCAAAGCACCCCATAGCACATCCAGAGTTGGGATAGAAAAACAGTTGGCCTCCCATGTACCTAATAAAGTTTCTCATGTGTGTCACTATGGTCTCCTCAGCAAGCACTTGGGTGTTTAGAGACCAAGTTAGAGGACTTCTGATATGCTGATATCCGGATTTACATCCAAACGGAGAGTGGTCAGAGAGCACTCTAGGGTAAATGCCAGCATCTTCAACCCCACTAATACTGTGGAACTGAGAAAACAGTAATTGATTTGGGCATAAACCTTATGAGGTATTGAAAGAAGGTGAAATCCTGTGTTTGTGGGCGGTGTAGTATCCAGGGATCAGTGAGTCCTGTGTTCTCCATGAATTCCCGAAGCACGCTGCACCAGGGAGAGCCATCTCTTCTTTGGAATGATCTATCTACATCATTTGCATATATTAGGTTCCAATCCCCTAAAGGCAAATTTCCTGTGGAACTGAAGCTATTTTAGTGAAGAGTGGGGAGAAAAAGTAGGAGTGTCAGTATTGGGTCCATATACAGTATGGAGCCTAGAAGGACTTCCACCCTGTGAGAGCATCCATGAACCAGCACATAACGACCTTCCGGGTCACACCATGATTTCATTTTCTTAAAGGACTCCTCTGAATTAATATGGCCACCCCATGTCAGGTACTTGTGCTCTGCCCCATATACTTGACCCACCCAGAGTTTGCACAGTTTGTCTAGGTGGTCCTTACTAATATGAGTCTCTTGTAGCATGACAATGTGAGGGTGAAATCAGGACAGATGTCGAAGAATGGTATTTTTTGCATTGTCTTTCCTGCCTTTAACATTCCAAAGATTACATTCCAACTCCCATAATTTTGTGGCACATATAGTCTTGTTACAAAATGTATTCCGCACTGGAGCCCTGCTAAAATGATCATACCCTTGCGTACCTCCTCCCCTATTTCCCCTAGCTAGTACCCTGAACCCCTGAATCCCCAAATAATCCCTAAACAAAACTATCTCACAGGCCTTCTGCCCACTCCTAAACATGCTGTCCATCGTGCCCCATTGAGAGCAGCCTCCGCTATTTTTAGGCATCCCCAGGGTGCCTTAAACTATCTACCCACCATGTCAGGTAAATCCTGGTTGTAATACTGCCTCCAATCAAAATAAGGGGATGGAGTGCCTGTATCATGTATTAACCCTGCAAGAGAGTCATAAACATGAAAATGCCCTTAACCCTTATCAGGCTCCCCATTAGCATACCTCAGTCTCCCCATACTGGTAGAGGTTCACAGTTTCCCCAACACCCTCCAAACACTGTAACTTTCCCAACAAACATTGAACATTAGTAATAACATTTACAAACATTGAATGAGAAGCTAGGAGAAGGGGCCTTGTCCGTGAGTCACAAGATCCTGTACCCTCTTTGTTCTTACTAACAAATACTTCACTCATTGGTAGCATAAAAGTGAAGTTTCTTGAAATAAATAATGAGGGTTACTAATGTCATTCATGGTACAGGAGCGAATGTTACCCCCATTGACAGGTAGGGGTGCTGCAATCTTGTTTTCTCAAATGTAACTCTATATCAAGCCTTGCCATCAGTTCATAAAAGTAAAAAGAAAAGGAAAGAACATGTGCATAAAAGAACATCGGCCCCTGGGATTCATTTTCCAGAACTTCTAAGTGGCCGGTCTTACTCCCAAGATGTCTCTGTGACCTGGTCCAAAGAAAGCACCAGTCCTGATACAGGAAAGTGTTTGGCATCAAACCTTGTCATACAAGCTCCAAAGGGTCTTCTAGTTGAACAGCCATAAACCCTTTAATTGGAAGTCCAGAGTATTGTCAGCCCCTTCCCAAATAAATCTGGAAGCCAAATTGCCAAATCAGTGCTTGCCTGCTCTCGTTGCACACCTGCAGGTAAGGACACTTCAAATGGGCTGGATATAACATCCGATGTTTAATTTTAAGGGACCACAACTTGCTTTGTATGGCTCGATAAGTAGCTGTTTCCGCTGGACCTTGAACATCAGGACAGGGACTAGCCTCAATTTTTGCCTTCTTACTCAATCGCATCAGCATTTCTGGCCGCCTTCAAAATATCGTCTCTGTCTAGATAGTTCAAAACTTTAAAGATTATGGGTGAGGCAGAAGGTCTGATGGAGGTTTGGTCTGATAGATCTGTGTGCTCACTGATCACATTGGTAGGCCCATTAGGGGAAGGGCCTGCAATGCACACATAGAGTTTTTGTAAAATAGTATTGTATTGTTCCTTCTTCGCCTTCTGGCAGACCCAGCAGAACAAGGCTGTTTCTTCTGGATCTACCTTCCAGGTCATCCACCTTGTTGTCAAGTTTCTTTCTGGCCCTTTTCAGGAATACATTTTCCTTTTTCATTTTGGCAACCGGTCTTCTGTGGATGATATCCTCGCTTCCGAGTTTGCAATCGAACAACTAGCACTGTCAGAGTGTTTTCCATTCTCAAAATTCAGATATCAGCAAGAATAAAGCAGTTTTAATCACACTTATATCTTCTTGCATCTGGTCTTGAGAGGAACCGTGAGGGAGCTGAGGCGTTTCCAAAATTGGCAATGTGCTTAAGTGCCTTTTGCTTTAAACCCCACTGTGACATCCTGATTCTCCTCTTGGTCTGCAGGCGGAGTGCCTCCCGTGGCTAGTCTTGAGAAGTAGGCTCCATGTTCCCAGTTGTCTGGTGGACAAGTGAACTGGTAGGAGGTTGTTGCAATCAGTTTCGTGGGTAGAAAAATCTATTAATGTCAGCGAAATTAGCAGAGCTGCACCACCGTGCTGCCTACTCCACGAAGGGCATCACTTGACTCCTTGCACTGGAGCTTTATCAAGGGCCCTTAATAAAGCTCCATTGCAGGAGCTAAACACCATTGGGCTCCAGTGAATAGAGTGAAACACCGTTGGGCTCCAGTGCAGTGAGCAAAACACCATTGGGCTGTTTTTTTTTGGGGTGGGGTAGCATTTATTTATATTTTGTTACCCGTGTGTATATATTTTAGCTACAATAAATTTATTAAGTTTTTGCACACTGTTGCATCTGGGACTTCATCAATAAATCCATACCCAGAGATTTATAGTGGTTCCCTATTATTAGCCTGGTGCAACCTGAGCTGGTGGGTGACCTCTCTTTTGATTCATTGAGTCGTTGTCTGAAAAATGCAGGGAGTCCTGGATGTTCCTGCTTCTAGCTGAAGCTGCAGCTGGGAGGCTCCAATCTACATCTGGCAGACTGAAGTCCCCACTAGCAGCACCTCCCTTTTCTGCTATCTTGCCAGTGGCTTCCACCAGTACCTTGTCTAACTCTTCCTTCTGAGCTGAAGGTCTCTAGATCATGCCAGTGGAAACAGAGCCTCCATTCCCTGTCTCTAGAGTGACCCACAGTACCTCTGCACCTCCTGCAGTCCTCGTATCTCTGTCGCTTTGTGCCCTCACATAAAGCACCACAGCCCTCCTTTCCTTCCCACTATGTGCTTCCCAACAGAGTATAGCCTGGTATGGCCATGTCCCCATCATGGTTTTCAGTGTACCATGAGTCAGTAGTGACTAAAATATCCAAGCTGGTCTCTGCCATGCGGCTTCTAGGTCTGGAATCTTATTACCTGGACTTCCAGCATTCACACACATGGCCTTCCAGATGTTGTTACTAAGAGGGTTTCTTTTTACTCTCCCTCCTTTCCTTTCTCTTTAAAGCTTCGTTCCTTCCCTCCCCCTTCATTTCTAAAACCCTGCTTCCTTTATTACTTTGCACCCTGGTGATTATACTGTTAGGCTCTCCTACTCTCAACTCTGCCTGTGAGGGGCAATTTCTGCCTTCCTATTTCTCCTGACCTCCCCCAGCTAGTTTAAATGTTCGCAATGTTACATTTAAACTGTCCACTAGGACTGTGGATCCCTCCCAGATGGATGCAGTCCATTACTCCTGTAAAGGCCCTTATCCCTCCAGCCCTCCAGGGGATCTCCAGTCCCTAATGTAGCCAAACACCCTTCTCTTCACCATTCTCTCAACCATGATTTGAAAGTCCTGGTGTGGAGATTCCTCCTTCCTAGACATAGACAGGCAGCATGTCACAAAGCCACAGAGTGCTACCTGTCTAAGACCCTCCCAAACTCCCTAAACTCCTTTAGCACTATCCCAGCCCCATCCCTAGCTAGGTCATTAATGCCCAGGTGGACAATGATATCCGGCTGTGCCTCTATCCTGCTGTTCTAGCAATCCTCAGATTCACTTCCCAACCCTCTGGGCCATGGCGCTGTGTAGGCATCTAACCCTCCCCGCTTCCCTACTCCCAAACCTATCCCCTCATAATCAAGTCTCCCACCAGAAGTTGCTTCCTACTCTTCTGGGATCCTCTTCCACCCTCTTTGAAGTCGTCACAGAATGAGTGATGGATACATGAAATAGACTTCCAGAACAAAGGGTGTTAGTTGATACTGTTTCTACCCTTACGTCAACATAAGTATCATGATGAAAAGTTGAAAGGTATTCCCATTGAGTTGGTGGGAGAAGGAATGAGAGGCTTCTGGTTTTCTTTTTGTGGCAAATTTCAATGTTTGTATGTATCAGAAGAAAAACAACTCGGTATCCTGTTCTGAATCTAAAATTTGAGAAAATGTCAATGAACTTAAAATAGAACTCAGTTCAAGATTGTGAGACTAATGAAACCACATGAAATGAAAGGTAAATAACAAATGCAGGTTGCTTTGCATGTCAGGTTCATGGAAGTACTGTATCTCTGCCTTGCTTAGTGGGTTTGCATTGAGGCAAACCACAGTCCTGTAGTTCACTGTTACCGCACTTCCTTGAAGAATGACAGGTGTTTATAACTAGTTCTGTGTGCCAATAAAGTGTTACAGTATGTGTACAAAACTTGTTTTACATTTCTGATCCATATCTTTCATTGCTACCAAGTACAGTATGTATTTGTCAGAAAAAGACAAGCCTTCTCATTCCGCCTCCCACTTATCTGAAATAACCTCTCTCCCACACACCTCTCGTCACTGAAGCGAGGCGTGAGCACTCAAAATAAGTGGGACATTGAGGAACACCCTTATAATGAGGGACACATCCTCAAACATGGAGCTAAATGCTCAAAACACTGTGGAAACCATTGACTGTACTTGTGCAAAGTTTATTTTTAGTTAACATCTTAGAATATTATGAATTTCTGCTTTGAAGCCTGAATTTACTGAACCTTCTCTGTGTGGGTAGTACCTTTTGAATGAGGGACAAGTGAGAGACAAAGCAGTTTTGAGGGAGTAAAAGAAGGAATGTCCCTCACAATCAGGGACAGTTGGGGGTATACTCTCTCATGTTCTCTGTTCTACTGTTTCATTTCTCTCCATTAAAGCCCTCCAACGTGATCTGCCTGTAGATACTGTATGTGTACCTGCAACTAGTCCCTCTATACCTACTGTATAAATTTGCCTATAAGTAAATCTTTCATGCAAGATCAGCCAGACATTTGCTGCCTATTATGGATAAGAAATCTTATTAGTCTAATTTTGGGCACTTTTCTGTCTTTCTGCCTCAGTGTTATTTAAGCAAGGCATGACAGGGTGTGTGTTTTTGTGTAATAACATCACGCCTCTGGTGGTTGAAGTACAAGGCTGCAGACTAAATTAGCTAGTTTGTTTAGTGGGTAGTGTATATAGTAAAACAAGCAATTGTCAATGCCGAAAGTTCGCTGTTGGAATTGATGTCCGCACCCTGTATAATGTTGTTTGATATAGGCCATGTCCCACCCTCCACAACTGTCCTTGTCACAGTAGGAGATCAAGGCCACAAATTGTGGGAGGGCAGGGTCCTTTGGATCCTGTGCACTCATCCTTCCATAGATGCATGACCAAATTATCAGCATAGCTATCTTATTACCCCAGCACATGTACCTGATACAGAAAATGTTAAACTCTCACCAAAGCTTAATTCTGCCCAACTGCAATGCCATTCCTTGCTACAAGGTGTGAAAACACATTTGGCCAGGATTTGAAAAACGACAGCTGTAACATACATGAAGTTAGGTACTAAGAAGGGTCTCTGTTGAAAATCTGGGTCAAAATATTTAACACTTCCAAAGTTACGAACAGGCGTATCTGAAATTGCAATGAATGGTCATAACTTAGCCGTTGTTTTGTAGTTTGACCCCAATTATTGAACATAGTCTTCCTATAACCTGCCTCATAAACCCTATAGGTGCAAATGTTCTAATCCATGTCAAACGCCATTCCGCCACAGTTTCGAAAACACATTTTGGGACTACGTGAAAAATGTCAGCTATACTGTTTATGAGGTGATGTGAGAAAATGGCTATGTTGAAAATTTGAGTCAAAATATTAAAAATTACCAAAGTTACGCATGTATGTAGAAACATTTCAATGAGCGCATGTAACTCGGCCATTTTCAGAATCTTTTACCAAATTTTCAACATAGGCTTTTTGGGACCCCACCTCATGAACACTGACCTAGTGATTTTGCTAATCAGTCCTGAAAGGTGATTTCGTGTAGGGACCACACCATTCCATGTCAGTGGTGCCAAAACATGTTTTGGGCTGGATGTGAAAATGACTGCTGTACTGTTCATGAGGTGGTCTGAAAAAATGGCTGTGTTGAAAATTTGGATTCAAAATATTAAACATTTCTAAAGTTATGGCGTGCATAGAATAATTTTAGAGTGTATAACTTGGCCATTTTGGAATTTTCCATCAAATTTTAAACATGGGCTTTTAGGGACCCCACCTCATGAACACTGGCACTGTCATTCCATTAATCAGTTCTGAAAGGTGATTTTACACAGCAACCACAAAATCACCTTCTGGGCCTGAACAATGAAACAACAGTCACAGTGTTCATGAGATGGGTTCCCAAAAGGCCCATGCTAAAAATTTGGTGAATAAATTCAAAACAATGGCTTAGATATTAACATAAGTTGAAAACACCATTGAAATACATTATACCGCACTTTCCTTCATTTCTCAGTTTGCAGTTTGGCTTTGAAGAATGCACATCCCGGTGCACAGAAGATGGCAGCTGACATCCTCCAGTGGTACGTATAGGGCAAGGGTGTGTGTGGGTGGTGGGTTGCTCAGTGGAAGGGATGGGGTGGCAGAGGCAATGGGGAGATGACAATGGACCATTTTCTATTTTTCAAAGACATAAAACCACTAGACACCAGAGTAAATGGGTGGCTGGATGACTCTGCAGCCTGCAGCATAAGTTCCAGATGCAGCTGCAGAGTCAAGAAAAACCAGTGTTCTCATACAGAGAATGGGGATGAGCAGAGGGGTATGAAAGTAAACAGGACTTCACACATGCCACACAAGCAGTGGTGCTAGTGAGCATGTGTGGATTGGCCCATTCCACACATATTTTGGCTCTTTCTTTTGAAGTTTTCACACAAGCCACTCATAACAAGAAGTTTTCACATGAGCACAAGCAGTGGCGCTAGTAGCATGTGTGGATCGCTACATTCTACAATATTTGGTTCTTTCTTTTGAAGTTTTTGCACAAGCCACTCATAACAAGAAGTTCACCGCTCATGTGCCATGCAGCATACTTAAAAATAGTTCTACTGTATCGTTTTGCCCAATAGGTTGAGAAACTGCATTTTTGGTTTGGTATACTGGCTCACGCCCTCCATGACTCTTCTTTGGTAAGCTCTCTGCTAGCTCACTTTGATTGACCCAGCACAGATACCTGACCTGGTTGGGACCACATAAAAATGTGCATTTTTTTGTATTATTTTTCTTGATGGGAAATTGAAGCGTGCTGTGTGAGTCAAAAGAGCCAGGTGGAGACATTCGGTATTCCGTTCTACTCGGTAAGCTACTGTATCACAACAATACAGTAGATGACTTACAACTTTTTCTGTAATTTAGTAAACTCATTTTACATACTCCATGAACAGATGCTGCAGGTGGCTTTGTCTAGAAATGGCCAAGTGGTGAGGAGCAGCGAGTGAGCTCTGGGGACAGGAGAGTGAAGCCAGTCACACAGCAGCCACTGGAGTGGCTGTTTCTTGAATCAAGATCATCCTGCTGAATGGGGAGACTGACTAGAAGTCACAGCTTTCTTTTATGTTTATTTTCTAATTTAGTGTAATTGTGAATCATGTCAGCTGTGTACTGGTCGGTGATGGTGGTAATGTATGGCCACAACAATGAATGTACAAATGGGCGTGCTGGCAGTCTTTTTTAGCTGCATGCAGCAGCATTGTGGAGAAGAGAATTTTCTTTCTTTTGCCATTTTTAGGGCTGTGGGCGAACTACAGCACTACTGGGTTAATAGCTCTAAAAGGCTGATCTTGGAACTCCCTTTTGGACATTTGGATGTATTCCTCCACAGCTGCAACATAGTGCACTCCCCTCTGATTTTTGCTATTTGCTGCTCTATGTTAAAGACATCTGAAGGAAGGGTGGGGTGCTACTGTATTGTACTTCAAAACTTCTCAGGATATTAAAAAAAAATTTAAACTGCTATTTCTATCATCTGTCTAGCTCAGTCTAATAGTTTATTCTATTTCTTTCAGCAACCTAGGGTTAACTCATTATAAGTTGTCTGGAGTTTACTGAACCTCTGAACCTTAGACTGCAGTGTCAGATTACAGACAGTACAGTTTGCAGCCTGTGTTATCTATCTGATTCCTATTAGCACACACACTCATACACACACACACACACACACACACACACACACACACACACACGCAGTAGCAGCATGAGCAGCATGTACTCTAAATAAAGAGGACTGAAATTAGCAGCATGCCAGTTTTGGATGCTTGTGACTAAACAGCACTATATGGCACCAACAAGAAAACAAGCATTTGTTAATGCCAAATGTTTGCTTGCTGATATTAGAATTGGATGTGCAGGAGTTAGACAGATGCAGAGTAGGAATGGCAGTGAAGTACTGAACTCACGCCAACCCCACCTCCACCCTGCAGAGATGGACAGGTATTGGGGTGTGCCTTTGGGTTGTTGCCCATAACGCCACAGCATTTCACCTCACCCTGTCCTGTAGACACTGACAAGTATTGAGGTGTGCCTTGGGTTGTTTGGCTTTAAAGTCACCCCATTTCATAAGGACACACACTGAAATGGGTGCAGTATGGAGAATGGGGTGAGCAGCTGAGGCTGAAGAGTCCAAGGCACACTTCGATGCCTGCACTGGCTTCAGGGTGGGGTGGGGTGGAATGGCATGAGCATTACAGCTGGCAATCCAAAGACACAACCCTGACACCTGTCATTCTGTACAGGGTGGGACGTTATAGTTAGAAACCCTAACGCCTGGGCATTTGTTGGTATTTGCACTTCAAATTTTCAACATGGCCTTTTGTGACCCCAGCCTGATGAAAGCATTTGGGACCTCTGCTCATGAACAGTGGTACTGTGATTTTGTTAATCTGTCCTGAGCGTTGCTTTTCCACAGCACTGTACCATTCTGCGCCAGATGTGCGAAAACACAGTTCAGGCAGGATGTGAAAATGACAGCTGTACCATACATAGGGAGGTGTGAAGAGATGGCAATGTTGAAAATCTGGAGTGAAAATATTAAAAATGCTTGAACTTACAAGTGTACATGGAAACTGTGCAACACACGCTCATAACACAGTCATTTAGTGAAAGTTTCAACATAGGCATTTATGGACCTCTGCTCATGAACAGTGTCACTGTGTTTTCTTAATCTGTCCTGAACACAGATTTCCCACAGCAACTCCACTCATGCATCCCAGAAGTGCGAAACACATTTCGCCAGGATGTGAAAATGACAGCTGTACTGTTCATAAGGAGGTGTGAAAATGCCAATGCTGAAAATCTGGAGTGAAAATATTACAAATTCACAAAGTTACAAGTGTGCGTGGAAGCTGCACAATGCACACTTGTAACATAGTCATATTTTGGAAATTTTTCACCAAATTTGCAACATAGGCTTTTGGGAGCCCCAAACCAAAAATCACCCTGCACTCCAGAGCCAGGAGCTAACACAGACCTCCAATGAAGGTTAAATCAATCACAGAAGAGTCCTGTATAATTACAAAGTTCAAGATTTTATTCCACTTTGAACAAGAAGGTCTGAGACTGACACAGCAATCTCTTAGCAAAGACCCCAGTGCTTCACCACTAAGGCTTCATCAGAGAGATTTTTGGGAGCCCACCTCATGAACAATGACACTGTCATTTCATTAATCAGTCCAAAAGGTGATTCTGCGGGTGACCTCAAAATCACCTTTTGGGACTGAATAAACAGATGACAGTCACTGAATTCATGAGATGGGGTCCCAAGAACTCATGTTGGTGCCAAAATTCACAAAAACATCTGAAATATCCACCTAAGTTGAACCCTCCCATTTATGCCATTATACAGCTTACTGGCATTTCTTCAGTTTGCAGTCAGTTTTGAAGAGTGCAGGCATGTTTCTGCTCCGTGAAGATCATCTCACCAGGCTCCGGAGGTAAGTATGGGATGAGGGTGTGTGTATGGGGAGGTCGGGTGCAGAGAGGGTGGGTGCGGTTGAGGGAGGGAGCACCAGAGACAATGAGGGATGGTTTTCAGGTATTACAGGGTTTAAAAAAAAAGACATCAGGGACGGTTTTCTATTACAGGGACAATGGGATGTTTGTTGGGGAGGGCTGTAGCCCGGCAGAATTCGGCATCCATGGCACATACAAGGTGTTTGGGGGGTGCATGAGCCGAGGGACTGGGCACCCCTTGGCACACAAAATGGGGACATTGTGCCATGGGGATTGGGCTCCCCATTGGCAAATAAACTTGGGAGGAGCATGCCAACAGTGGATTGGGCACCCTTGTTGGCTTTCATGGGACTGTGAGAGGTGGAGGATGACAGCCAACATGTTTATTGAAATGGGACTCCAGACAAGGCAAGCTGTGATTCACCGCTGGAATCAGGGACCACCCTGCAGCAAACACAGCTGATTGTTAAATGACAGGGTGCTCCTGATTGCAGCAGCAAGTTTCTTTCAAGTTGGTGGCATGATACAATACTGCTGTCATCAACAACATGCTCCTCTATTGGTGCCACAGAGACCAGCCCCAAAATGTACTGCTGGCATTGGCCACAGCACTGCTGCACCTCAACAACTTGCTACTTCAGCAAGCTGCCACAATATGTTTCTTGCGCATGTGTGTGCAAGCAAACATAATAACTTTGAATTTGTTAGCCCCTTCACAGCCCTATCGGCTCTGGCTAGAGTTTGTTAATATGGCTGAGTGGTTAGTTGGAGGAGTGAGGGACGGGGAGGTGAATCTGCAGTGGTTCGTGCTCATTTTGGCTGCTGGGGATGTGGCTTCTGTATGAACTGAGCACAGAGGAGTTCTGTGTACTAAGTGGGCTTGATTTATATTTCTGTGCCGCTGTGTGATGGAGGAATTTCATATATGTTATGAGGCGTGTGTGTGCCTGGATTTGATCCAGTGATGGTATTGTCAAATAACATCACTGGTCCAAGGCACACTGACCAGTCGAGTTTCAAGAAATTTTCTTGCCATAGAATAATTTTCTTTTAGTTACACCTTACAAACATTGCAGTGAGTTCCCAGTCATCCTTTGTCCAGTTACCCAGCTCCAGGTGTTGAGTCCCGCTCACCATTCTCTATACTTACACATGAGTATTATACAGTAATTTGGTCTATAGCTGTCAGGTCCCATCTGATACTTTAGTATTATTATTTTCTTATCTGTTTATTGTGTACAACTCACACCCTGTTTTCATATGTAAATTTATTACCTACCTTTTTCCACTCATCATTGTGCCTTTTATGCTGCCTTGGGGTGGCCTCCCTTCAGTACAGGAGAAACAGAAATGCTGTACAGTGGGCGTTCAGAGCTATTATCAAAAACTATCCCTATATCTCGGATTGTCTTCCGCTATGCCAGCTTGGAACTACGCACTGAGAAGCTACTCCTTTATTTCCTTAAAGGTACCTAAGCTAAAAACATGCTTTGGGAGAATGGCTATAAGCTTTGCACCACCGTCTCTATGGAACAAAATACAAAAATCGCTAAAGCTTAGTACCCTGGTCAGTCTATCCTCCTTCAAGACACTATATGACCATTCGGTCAAGGAAATTTGCAACTGCTTCCCCTGATCCTAAACTTCCCTGCACTTATAGTGTACCATGATGGCGTTGTCCTCCACTCACGCCTGACCTTCTGGCCTCCCTTCACATTTCCCTAAATACCCAATTGTGCTCCGCCTCTTGACCTGTGTCCTCCAAGGCTTCATCTGTCCCTCGCCTATCCCATACCACCCTGCCTGTACCCTCCTCACCTTGCCTACCACACCCCTTCTACCCTGTTACACTATTTGTTTGTTTTTTCTTTTTAACTCACTGTCTGTCTTGTTTCTTATGGCATTGTGTAATATACCATTACCTAACAATTGTCCTCGTTAGTACTTCCAGCTACTGTTACTAGACTCATTATACACCACGATAGAATTGAACTACTGTTTCCAAACTGTTCTCCTCTTATGACTATGTTTAACTATTGTATCTCTGTATTGTATAATATTACTGAGGTGTTATGTTGTGACTGTTCATATATTGTATATCCTGTTTTCCTGTGCTAACCAGGTCCATCTTGTAAATGAGATATGCTCACGGTGTTCACCTGGATAAATAAAGATTTGATTGATTGATTGATATTATTTTTGTATAGACTGCTGCACTTCATTTTGCATTGTATTTTTCCCAGTTGTATCTGATGCCCTAAACTGCACCAGTAAACAATCTTCAGATCAGTGCACCATTCATGAGCAACACATTTCAGATACATTTTTAAGATAAAACAGCAGTATCTGTTAGTGGTATAAAATTTTTATCATACAGCTTTTGAGAAAGCACCATCATGCTTGAAGTCTACTGCAGGATCGGGTGGGCTTCAGTGATTGCTGTCCCTGCTCTATAAAACTGAGTCCCAGTGAAAGCTTAGTCTGCTGGTTCCTGACCCCTTTAAAACATCTTTGAAAATGCATCTATTGAACGAGGCCTTCTGCCCAGTGGACTGAAGATTTGCTTCAGATTCTGTACATTTTCTGTAGTACAGCTATTTATTTATTTGTTTTTTTTAATTCTTGCTTACTGATGCACTATTTGTATGTGTGTGTTGTAATGCTCTCCATGCTGTGGAGGAGCTCTATAAACAACTAACAATTCTACTACTAATTTTACTACATATATGTATATTAGGGTTGAGTAAGCACTTCTATTAAACTCAAATTTTGCATCTTAATAGCTTTGCCCTGTTCAACCAATTTACATGACATTTGGATAGCACATCCTCTGTGAAAGGATTTCTTGATCCTGTAAATTTCATGTAGATCGGTTCAGTGGAACAAAATTACAGATGTGCAAGAAAATGTAAAAAATCTCATTTTGAAACTTTTAAGACTTCTTTTTCCACGGATAACTAAAAAATAGGAAGCTTTGAAACCTGAAACTTTCAGGTTTGATAAAGCAGTCCAAGGTGTGTGCTTTTGGTTTTAGGTCCAGCTGTTAAATAGTTTTAAATTATTTAATAAAATGTTCAGTTTCTGAGCATGTGCAGTTCAAAAAGAATCAACATTGCAGGAGGAGGCAGTGAACTACAGACCAGTCAGTCATAGAAACATAGACTTTGACGGCAGATAAGGACCGCTTGGCCCACCTAGTCTGCCCATTCCCTACTTAGAGGATAAGCTGCAGATCCTATTTAACCAACAGCCTATACCTCAGTAGTGGGCAAGATTATGGAGGCACTCCTTAAGTTGAGGATAGTGCAACACCCGGAATCCATAGGGACACAGGATCCAAGACAGCATGGGTTTACAACAGGAAGGTCCTATCAGACTATTCTCATGATTTCATTTACTGGGTAACCAGAGTGGTGGACCAAGGGAATGCAGTTGCGTCACCTACCTTGACTTCAGCAAAGCTTTCAATACTGTTCCACATAGAAGATTGATTAATAAGCTGGGTAGGCTCAGGTTGGGTCAGAAGTTGGCCAACTGGGCGGCAAACTGGTTGGTGGGCAGAAAACAGAGTGGTGGTAAATGGTGTACAGTCAGAAGAGATGCAAGTCACAAGTGGGGTACCTCAGGGATCAGTCCTGGGGCCAGTCCTCTTCAATATCTTCATCAGTGACATTGCAGATGGGCTGGAGGGTAAGGTTTGCCTGTTTGCAGATGACACCAAGATTTGCAACAGAGTAGATGATTCAGATGGTGTGGACAGAATGAAAGAGATCTGGAAAAACTGGCAAAATGGTCAGAAGAGTGACAACTGGGTTTAACACAAAGAAGTGCAAGTTCATGTACATAGGGAAGAGAAACCCTGAAAGCTACCTATAGGTTGGGAGTGGAGTTGCTGGCAATCACAAGGAAGAAAGAGACTTAGGCATCGTCATCATAGATGACCTGAAATCACCAAGCAGACCACTAAAGCAGTAGGTAAGGCTAAAAGGATGCTGGGGTGTAATAGTAGAGGGTATCATAAGTCATAAGAGGAGTAATAATCCCTCTTTACATGACACTGATTATGCCCCATCTGGAGTACTGCGTGTAGCACTGGAGGGTGCACCTGCACAAGGACATTAACAAAATGGAGGCAGTCCAGAGAAAGGCAATGAAAATGGTGCAGGGGCTGCATCAGAAAACATATGAGGACAGATTAGAAAGCTCAATATGTATACCCTAGAGCAAAGGAGGAGATAGGTGATCTGATTGAAACATTCAAACATCTTAAGGGCATTAACAAGGTGAAAGAGTCTGACATTTCAATATAAGAAAAATAGCAGGACAAGAGGACACAGCATGAGATTAGAGGAGGCCGATTAAGGGGTAATGTGAGAAAGTTCTTTTTCACAGAAAGGGTGGTGGATGCACAGAGCGGCCTATCTCAGGAAGTGGTGGATATGAATACAGTGCAGGCTTCAAACAGGCATAGAATAGGGATAAGGGAGCAATACAGATGAGTATGAATAAATAGGCCATTGACAGAGTAATGGCCTATGGCACATTCATAAGGTAGAAAAAATGAACAGACAGGATGGGCCTTGCAGTCCTTATCTGCCGTCATCTTCTATGTTTCTATTCATAATGGAATTTTGTGAAAGCAGCAGTTTGCACTATATGACACAGATGTCTTTAATAAATGACAGCTGTGTCATATGTCAACTTCTGTCGTAACTCATAGGTCAGGGATGGGGCTACTGTCATTGTAGCCCCGCCATCCTGACTGTGCTGTGACAACTGTATCTGCACTCTGGGGCTCCAATCCCTGGTGGCAGTGTATTTATTTATTCATTAATTTTCTGACACGGGATGCCCACCCCAGTGTGGGAGGCCCATTGCCCCCTGCAGCCTGTTGTTTCATCTAATTCACTCTCTCCCCAGCAGAGTGGGACACTGGTGGGCCCATCCCCAGTGTCCTGAAATAGATTAATTTTATATGTATACCTGCAAAAATAAAACCATCCCCAACATCTTTTTATTTTTATTTAAACCTGAAATAAAGAAAACAATCTCTGGTCATCACTGCTGTTCCTCCTCCCATCCCGACCCTTCCACTGAGCACCCACCACCACCCCTTACTCTATACTTACCTCCAAGGTCATATGCTGTCATCTTCTGTGGACCAGGATATGCCTGCACTCTTCAAGCCGAACTGCAACTGGAAATAAAGCTTACTGCCGCATAATGTATTTGGTGGTTAGGAGCTGGTTGCACTGTATGACACAGCTGTCATTTAACAAATGACAGCTGTGTGTATAAACAACCTTACTGCCATATAAGGTATTTGGTGGTTAACAGCTGGTTGCACTATATGACACAGCTGTCGTTTAACAAATGACAGCTGTGTCGTATAGCAATTCCTGCTGTGTCATGACTTCTTTGTCAGGGACGGGCTACGGTCATCAAAGCCCTACCATCCTGACTGCACCTTGAACTGCATCTGCAAACCAGGGCCCCAATCCCCAGTCACAGTGTATTTACTCATTTATTTATTGTTCTTTATTATTATTTCTTTATCCCTTTTATATGATCCAACACCAGGATGCCCACCCTGGTGTTGGATGTCCTCCCTCACAGCCCGTTGTTTTAGTAAAAGTGCTGACATTGGGGTCCGGTCGCTGTGTTGGGATATAAGTCCCCTAACAGTGTGGACACTGGGAGCCCACCCCAGTATCCGCAATAGTGTTACGTATTTAATCCTTCTCTGAAAAGCAAAAACATCCCAATGTCTTTGTTTTTTACCTAAAAAGAAAATATTCCCTTGTTGTCACCTGTCCCTCCTCCCAACCCTCCGCTCCCTCCACATGAGCACCCACACCACCCCACCCCACCCTTACCCTATACTTACCACCAGAGGTCGTACGATGGGATCTTCTGTGGACTGAGACACCTCTTCAAAGTTGAACCGTGAATTGAGGAATACAGGTAAGTGCCATATAATGTAATTCAATGGTATTTTGAACTTATGTTGATATCTTTGCCATCTTTTAGAATTTTTTGCCACATTTTCATCATGGCCTTTTGGGACCCCTCCTCATGAACTCTTGCACTGTCATTTCATTAATTGGACCTGGAAGGTGATTTTGCAGTGGTTGCAGAAATCACCTTTTGGGATAAATAATAAAATTTCACCACCCATGGTCATGAGTTAGGTTCCAAAAAGGTCTTGTTGAAAATCTGGTGAAAAAATTCCTAAAATGCATTCGTTGACATTTTTCTAATTGCATAACTTTGGTAATTTTCCATATTTTGGCTCAGATTTGAACATTTTCACCTTGGGGTTTATAAAGCGGGGTCATAAGAACACAATGTAACTTGGGGACAAAATATTAAAAAACTCAAAATTTATTAAGTAATGTTGTTTGTAGGGATTCCATTGCACTATTGGGGGCAGCTGCCTTGCCGTGCCAGTGTGCTGAGTTCAGGTGTGAACTCAGCAGTTTTCTATGCACAAGGCTGATGGGAAGGTGCTTCAGCATGCAGCACCAGCACTGACTTGGGTAGGATCAGAGCAATGTGTTGGCGCAGATGCCACACCCTGTGGTGAATTGAGGAACCTCACCCACTAGGTATCGAAATGTGTGTTTGGGTCTGCTGGGCCTATGCACTGGATCAGGATTGTCTCCAATATTGTACTAATCTTGAACGAGAATACAATTCCACTACCACAAAAGAAGGAAATTGTTTGCAAAAACTATGTTAATGCAGGCATTAGGGTAGTAAAATGCAAAGCGCACAAAGACGGAAATGAAAAACATTAGGATTTGGGTCTCTGGAGTATTGGCAACTAAGTGGTGGGGTCTTTCCTGGGGTTGTCAACCCTAATGCCCACCTCTCCCTGATCATAAGAGGTCAAATGTGATGTCTTCACTCAGGGCCCATAGAGCCCTGCGAAACTCTGACAGATTATGTTGGCCATATTGTATCACAATGAGGCACTACTTTGGAGCTGTGTCTTGTGCTTCAGACAGCAGGCTAAGAGCTAGGGGATTTTTTTTATTTATTTTATTCCTTGGGTAACCAGGTAAGGCCCACTAGGCACTAGTGCCTGTTTTCAGCGGTGACCTGGGGTGCTGGGTGGTTAAGTGACTTACTCAGAGTCACACAGTATGCAAGTGAAGGTTGTGGGAATCAAACCGAGGTCTGCTGGATGTACCATGCTCATTCACAGTTCATTACATTAACCTCTAAGCTATACTGCCAGCCATTATGGGGTGGGTGTTAGGTTTGACAACCCCAAGTAAGACCCCACCACTGATCTGCCACTCAGAGACCCAATTCCCTAACGTTTTTAATTTCCGTCTTTAGTGCGCTTTGTGTTTACAGCTCTAATGTCTGCATTAACATAGTTTTTGCAAAGATATATATAATCTATCTATCTATCTATATATGTGTGTGTGTGTGTGTGTGTGTGTGTGTGTATATATATATATATATATATATATATATATATATATATATATATATTTACACTACAGTCCTGGATATTCAGAAATGCACCAAGCCCGGCGCAAGACGGTGCAGCGCAAATCAAGTGTACCATGGCACACTTGGAGCCATATTCAGAAGATGCTCTACGAACAATCCTGTGTGCAAGCCAGCTGAATATGGCAAGATGCGCCCATGGCGCAACTAAGGATGCGCCTAGCGCAACCAGGATGCGCAGAGCAGACCTGAGCACAACACCAGTGAGCAGGGCGGAGCAACAGGCAGAAGGAACACAGAACCAAGGCAGCACAGGAAGGGCACAGGAGAACCACACAGAGCACACCCCATACACAGTGACCCCCAGCCCTTGGCACAATGACACCCATGCCCCACCCCTCACACCAGTGCCAAACCACTCCTGCACAATGCCACAGGCAGGCCCCGAGCAGGACCTGTGCACCCATGGATGGTGGAATCCCAACCACCCCAGGGGCCATGCCACCAAGGGAACCATACTCTGACCATGGCACCCCCAACCCCATGGCTGCACACAGCGGAACAGCACTCCAAAGTGTCCATGAGCTGGCTTGCCCTACTGTGCGCACCCAGGTAAACACGCCAAGACCATGGGACACAGACCCACAGCCTCTATGGTGTTGCCAGTGACCCACCCTACACCCACGGGGACCCCAGAAATGGAACAAACAGCTGCAGCATGGCTCTCATGCCATCTGCAAAGCAGACACAGACAGTGATATGTAGCACAAAAGCATGTTTATATCAGAAAAGGAAAAACAATAGTAGAAAAATGGGGCATGAGAGGGTGAGGAAGAGGGGATGGGGAAGGCGGTCTGTACAAATGGAGGTGGTAATGCGGGGAACAGAAATGGGAGGGAGGGGCAATGTGAACCGGATCCCTCAATGGAAATTCAGGGACCTCTCCAGGGCCTGCAGTGTGCTTCTGATCTCCATTGTCACCGCAGGATCCTCCTCTGAGGCGATGACCGTCTCCAGGCCCTGTGGTCTCAGCAATGATGCCCTCCTGGCAGCAGGCTGATGTGCACCTAAGGGAAGAGACAAGAGAGCAATTGCAATGCACATATGTCCACCACCCACCCACCCATGGCATGCAGTGGATAGTGGGGAAAGCACCACTGAGGGGTCCACAACATACCAGTGACATGTTGTCCACCCCAGCAATCCAAATGGTACACCACAATGGTGCAGACAGGCAGACAGTGTAGCCCACTGGCACCATGCACACATGGACATGGGCATGTGGCACAGGGTGGCAGCACTGGCGCTAGTACACAAGGCGGTGCCTGGGTGCACAGCTTCCCCACGGCTGGCCACATGCTGTCAGCAGACATGCCATGGCAGAATGCCAGACAGACCATATGCCACACACAGCCAACCTGTCACAAGGCTAGTTCACCCATGCTCATACAGTGCACCCTATGCCTACCACAGTGACAAGTACCACCAATGTGACCATTCTTATCTGCCTCTCGGCCCCTGCGCAGCATCCTGTAGCCTATCCTGGGCCCTCCTACTGTCCGTGGCCTCCCTGTCCCACCTACAGTCCTCCAGTCCTGTGGACAACATGTAGAGAGGAGGCCATGGGTACACATGCATGGATGGTCCCCGCCATCCCGCATCCTGCAGTGTGCATGGCCAACACCCAGCAGAACCCCGGCCAACACACCAGCATACCTGCCACACGTGCTTTGGACATGCATGATGCCTGTGGTTGCAAGGACAGTCCCACCCAAGCAGCGGAGCATGCCGTGCAAACCACAACACACCATGGTTGGGCATGTGCATTCACGCCAGCATCACACACCTACCTGGCTGTGGGACAGCCCTCATTGCACCCTCAACTGCATCCTGCACAGCACATCTGGACTTCTGCACTGCAGGTCCCCATACCTGTGCAACACTGCTCAGCAGACTGGGCCACACCCGTGTGCCTCTCAAGGGCCCATGACATGCTCTGCCACACCGCCCCTGTGCCTGCTGGAGTGGCACCTGCCCATAGAGCTGGGCCACATAGGCTGGACCACAGTCACCAGGTTTACCAGCTCAACATCCATCCAATTGTGCTCCCAAAAGTCTCATCTGCTCATCATTTTCATACACAGTCATGTTCTGGACATCTGCGGTGGAACATGCAGGTGGTGGCAGTATGTGTGCAGTGCGTGATGAGGGGCAATGGCACACTATCGCACATCATTAGGGATGCACTATGTGATGCTAATGCAGGTCCACATTGCATGTCTGGGATTGTACTGCACGCCATGACCCGCCCCTGCATGGTGTCATGACTCTGAGCTGGGGTAAAAGGATCCTGACTCTGCGCGGTGTCACGCATGTGCGGAGATGTGCAGTATGCTGCATCACGCTACATGTGCAAATGGGTGGTGTGACAGTGTGCATGGGCATGCACGAATGCCAACACAACGGCATGTGTGCAATAGCACAGTATCACACAAGAACACGCCTGTGTGGGATGAAGCCAATCGATGGGGTGTGCACATGTGTCATGCAGGGCCACACACGCGCATGTGCAGGACATGTGCCATGGAGTTGCTCTGGCACAGCACCATTGAGCATGATGCAAATTCGCGATATTCATCCACCCGATGCAAATGACTTCCTCAGCCAATGCATGGCGCAGTAGGTGCATTAGCATAGCATTACCATTGTGCAACAGCTAATTTACATGCAATGCACCTTATAAGTGCCACAGAACAGCACAGGCCATGGACCGTGTTGCAACCTTGACAGGTAAGTGGATGCTGCGCGGGAACCACAGACATGTAGCAGCACTGCAAGGCAGGACTGCCCAGAGCCTTGTTGGCAATGACACACTGTGCTGTCAATGTTCATAGGTGGCAACATGTTGGGACAAGAGGAGGGCAAGGAGTGTGGGCCTGCACGCAAGCAGGCCCAACTTTGCCAAGGAGAGACTGATGCCCTGTTTGAGGCCTACCTCAACAGGGAGGCTGTGTTGAGCAGTGCTATGGGCACACCGCATGACAGGTCTGTCAGATGAGTGCGGTGGTGGCCTGTGAACCAGCATGGCAACCACCAGTGGTCTGCACAAGTGCCGCAAGAAGGTTGGGATGGACAGGTGGCGTATTAAAAGAAGGTGGCGGCCATAGGAACATCCCATGGTGCCACCAGCGGAGGGCCATCAACCACACCCACACTAATGCCCACGGAGGAGTTAGTGGTGACCACCATCCTCCGTATTGCAGTGGAGAGTGTGCCTGAAGGGGGCTTCCATATGGGTGGCAGCCCATCACTGCATGGTATGTATGTTATTCACATACATCTACTGCCCCGGAGGGTGTGTACAGGCATGCCGGTGTGCATGCTGCTATTCCATGCCATATGTACATGTGCACCACTGCACATGGCACAATGCGGCCACAGACACCAGCGACACTGACGGGGGCACATGGGGGCCTACGAACCACTGACACTCCCTTCTTCTCTTGCAGCACCAGCATGCCTCTGTGCAAAGGATGGGGTGCCGGCTGCATCCATGGCCCTGTGGATGGACCCTTAATGACCATCAACATCCGTGGCCCCATCAGCCCTGCGGCAGAGCACCATGGTGCCAGTGGACATCCTTGGCCTGGGGTCAGGCGAGGCCCTGGATGTGTTCCTGCAGAATGCCAGCCTTGGTGTGCTGAGCACAGAGACACAGCTCGGGGTAGGGTCCAGCTCCGAGGATGACATCACCCTGATCCTGGACAGCGTGGGCGACATTGTGGTGAAGTTGCCCTGCCGCATCACAGGCATCATCAGGACCCAGTGCCATGCCAGTGGGTGCACCGCCGCCTGCCAGCACCATGGGTGCAGTGGTGTGTTGCACCACCGCTGTTTCTGGCGTGGTTGGTGGTGCTGCCACAGCCGCTGGGCACAGGGCAACACCCAGCAGATCAGCGGGTGGCAGCGGCGGGCTGCAGGTGCCACCGGGCAGCTGGACATGGGTTCTGCTACCGTGTGCCTGCTATACTCCTTCCCCTGTAGACCCCACTGTGCAGCATCCACCAGAGAGGAGACTGGGCAGCTTGCAGGTCACCATCACAGTCAGGAGGCACAGGATGTGGACCAGCCAGCTGAGCACACCCAGCTGCTGTGGGCATCCATTGAGCAACAGGTGTTGCTAGCCAGTGGGGTGTGTGCACTATGGGCAGGTGCACCAGCTGGCTGAGTAGCAGGATAGGGGCACTGCACAAATCCTGGCAGGGCTGCAATGCATGCAGGAGGCCACAACTGTGGCTATGGACAGCATTGCTGGTGCCATTGCAGAAGGCTTTGCATTGCTGGCTGCCACTGGGCATGGTCATGCACAGGGACCCCGCAGCATGCTGTCCACCCCACAGTCCCAGCGTTGGGTGACCCCATCACAGTGGATGCTGGGCACCAATGTAGGCATCCTGGGCACACCCAGAGCTAGCCTGTTTGCCTGCCTACATACCCCCACGAGGACATGGTCATGGTCACACATCTACCCTGGGGGCATCTGACACACCCCATGGCTGATGCGGAGCCTGTGGCTGCCGATCAGCCCTGCTAGGCTGCCCACATCACCATGGTGGCTGTGGGACAATGAGGTTGGCTTGAGGTGTGTGCTGCCCTGCCCGCAGTCTGCTGCTGCTACCCTGTGCACACATGGGTGGTGTAGGTGCAGCATGCATGTGGTGGCCGCATGCATGATGTGCCATATGCAACCTGTGTGTGCATGCTGGACTGCTGGGATGTGTGGCATGGGTGTGATGAGGCAGCCCGGCATTGGTTGCGCCTGTGCACTGGTGTCATGCATCTGATCCATGCTACGTTCCACTGCCTGTGGATGCGTGTGTGTGTATGCACATGCCTTTGCAGTATGTGTGTATGCAGGTGTGTGCCACTGCCTTCCCTATTCCTGCTGTGTGTCACATTCTATGCATGCATCTCACCGTGCATGTCCCTGCATGTGTGTGGTGTGCTGGTCTGTTGGCCCATGCATGTGTGTCACACCACCTACCTGCATTCACCAAAGTGTTCCTGTGCGATCGTGTCGCAGTGTCGAAGTGTCAACTACAGAGTGTGGGGTCTCTCCACCCGGGGTGGCTGCCCACCTCCCTCCGGCCCATTGTCACCATCGTCCCGCTACTGTTGCCCTCATCACCTTGACAGCTATCCCACGGTCAATGGCCAAGTTGTGCAGTATGCAGCAGGTCAGGAATAGGCCACAGGCTTTCAAGGTGCTGTATTGTAGGGCACCACTTGACCTGTCTAGGCAACGGAATTGTGCCTTCAGCATGCCAAAGACACACTCGATTATATTGCGCGTGTTGGCGTGTGCCTCATTGTACCTTTCCTCTGCTGGTGATGACAGTTGCTGGTAGGGGTGAGCAGCTAGAGGCCTCAGTGGGTACAGCTGTCACCTGTGTGGGGATTGACATGGTTAGCCCTGTGCTATGCTGTTCTGCACCCTTGCCCTTTCCCCGGTGCCTACTCCACCATGCACACCCTGTCTACCCCATCCCCAGGTCTGCCATGCCCTCACCCCAGGCCATACTCACTCACAAGGTGGCCCATGCAGATGTTCCCACGTTTGAACCTGTGGCACAGCGCAGAACTGTGCCAGATGAATGCACTGTGTGCACTCCCAGGGTGTGTGGCGCAGACATTGATGATGCGCCCTGTGGCATTGCACACCACCTGGCAGTTGATGGTCGGGTTCCCCTTTCTGTTTATGTATGCATACCCTCGGGCCAGGTGGCAAGCGGATGCCCATGTGGGTGCAGTCAATAGCCCTCAATCACACCAGGCTTGCTTGCAACCTTTGGAAGTCCTGCATGTTTGCTGTACGCTCTGCCTGTGTGCTGGGGAACCATATGTACTATGAAGGATGTAGTATCAGAGTGTTGAGGACCTGGGTGAGGAGGTGGGAAATGGCTGACTGGTAATACCGTGGTGTCCCCTGCTGGTGTTGGAAGGTGCCCATGGTGAGCAAGCAAATGACAGCAGTCATTTTGGTCTCCACCGGACATGGCATGACTACGTCTGGTGGGTGCCTGCATCTCCTCACTGCACAGCTCACAGAGCTGCCTCAGGATGAGCTCTGTTCAGGTGGTACTGGCCCACCATCTCTGTGTCACTATAGTTCTCGAATGTGATGAGGCACGGTACCACCTGTGCTGGGCATACCACCACCAGGCCCTTCATCAGCCATGTAGCTGTAGCTCCTGCCTCCTCACACCTCTCATTACTGCCTCCATTAGAAATGGTGCATTTCCATCCCTCCTTCTCTGTGTGTCCCCTTGGCAGCTGGGTGCCTGTCTGTGTATCTTTCTGCCTCTCCGGTCCTCTGTTTATGTGTGTCTCTCTCTCTCTCTCTCTCCCCCTCTCTCTCTCTCCTCTCTCTGTCTCTCTCTCTTTCTCCCTCTGTCTTTCTCCTCTCTCAGCACAAGGTTGCGCATCTGCTGTCTGTGTTTGAGCCCTGTTTTTATAGGAACAAGTCTGGGCGGCGCATCTTGGGTTTGCTCCAGACTTGCACCATGGCTTCACGGTTGAATATCCTGTTGCGCCACATATTCATAGGAATGCCTCCTGCCTTGTGCTGCATACATTATAGTTGCACAATGGTTCAAGCTGCACCGCTGCCCCCTTTGAATATTGCTCGGTGGGCATCTTCGTACTTGTGCCTAGCGAATCAGTTGCACCATGTGCAAGTGCTCTGAATATCCAGGCCACAGTATGTGTGTGTGTGTGTGTGTGTGTGTGTGTGTGTGTGTGTGTGTATATATATATATATATATATATAATATATATTAGAGCAAAAACTCAGTTTAATGCATTAGTTAGGGTTGTTCCACAGCAGCAAAGTGAGGAAATTAGCTGTGGGTTGAAAACCCCCTTGGACCCCAGCCCACCCCCAACCCGGCATTGGGGTGTGCATTGGGATCGTCAGCCTAACTCTCACCCCATGACATGAGTAAAGCAGCAGAAGTATAGGAGAATGGGGTGAGAGTTAGGACCTGATCCCAATACCCCAATGCGGTTGGGGGGTGGAAGCGGGGTCCAAGAGTTTCATAACAGCGAATTTCCTTACTTTTGTGGCTGTGGAACAACCTAACTAATGCATTAAATGGAGTTTTTCCTCTAATTTCCCTTCTTTTTGAGAATGATAACGAGAAATAGTGAATGTAATGCAGCGGGCGGGAGCGCTTGGGCCCGGAGAGGGACAACAACGCAAACAGAAATGGTAACAGTGGTGCACATGGTAACTACAAGCGAATGAGAACAGAAAGGGTAATGCACATGGTGGTGTAGATGGGAGCGGTCTGCCACGTGATGTGTTGTGACATAGTAACATGGTGCCTGCAAACAAAATGTCAATGGGCATGGTGGCGTAAAGTGAAACAGAAAGATAAACAGTACTGTGAGACAGAAATGGCAAAAATAAAAGAAACGCAAGTGCAAATGAAAACTCAAAGGATACGCACATGGTGGCGCAAGACGTCAACAGTAAGTGAGAAGCAGGAACCATAAACGGAAAGGGCAACAGTAACAGTAATGTAAGTGCACAGGCTGGTTTCTCCAAAACCTGCATAGAGAAAGACAGTGAGTACAAATAATGTATGCATAATAATGAGTATCGGAGCAGAAAATGAGAACTTGGAATACTAAATATGTTATATCTCAGGAACCATTACAACGTGAAAAAAAAATTTAAAAGTCGTATGATTTACAACTGTCCTGGCTAATTTTTCACCTAAGCACTTTTCTGAATAAAGTCCGTATCTCGCACTGTTTCGAGATACAGGCCCTGAAAGGCGCGTGAGCGCCGTAATGTTATCCTATGGGGAAAAGAGAAGTTCGGAGTGCCATAACTTTGCCTCCTGTAATATTTTCACCAAACCACTGAAAGGCACATCTGTGGGCTGTTGGCTGTCTTCCCTCAAATTTCAGGAAAAAGACTAAACCGTTATTTTGCAGCAGGGATCCAAAGGATTTCTGTAGCGTTAGCATACGTAATGTTATCCAATGGGAAAACGTCAACTTTGGAGTTCCTTAACTTTGCTGCCGTGTAATATTTTTCCAAAACAACACTGAAAGGCACATCTGTGAGATGTCATCTGCGTTCCCTCAAATTTCAGCCCAAAACTCCCAACCGTTCTTTTTGCAGCAGTGCCAAAGAAATACTGTTATTTTGGGCATAGTGTTGCAAGAAAGTAGTCACTTCAAATCATGCGAAAGCTTTGCAAAAAATTTGTGACACTTTCATGAGTGCGATACTACTTTTTCCAGAATTTGAAAACATATTTCTGGGGTGTTTTACCCCAAAATAAAGACATGGCTAGCATCCTCAGGGCCCGACTAGGTGAATACAAAAGAATTAGGTTGCTAGAGGTCTCAATTTTAAATGCCAAGCATTTTCTGATCACTAACTGAAAACAAGATGGTGGATTTGACAGTAACAGGGCAATTACGACACTAAAAGTGCATTGCGACACTGTCGAACTTTTGTTAACTTTTCCCATTGACTTATAATGGGAAATTGTTTTTGAATAACTTTTGAACCGTTTAATATTTTTTCACGAAATCTTGAAAGGCACATTGGGGACCCTGGCGCACATTCCTAAAGATTTGGCTGTAGTCAGCAAAACCGCGTCGACCTGTAGCCGCGCCGTGAGAATTCCAGAAAAAGCGTATCATGACAGAATCCACGCCAATAACTCCACCGCTGTATATCGGACCAGTGCAAAGAACTTGACAGATCCCAAGGCCTATGGTTCTTGACGAGTGTTCCAAATTTCAGCAAATCTGTCAAGCAGGTTGCAAAGTTATTAAAGGTGCTAAGTTTAGAGGGTTTAACATAGACATGGCTCCTCAACCCTAACTATAGTGGCACTACAGTGCCACTATAATATATATATATATATATATATATATATACATACATACATATAGTATGTCTGGCAAAACATAAATGTACCCTTTTATCTTCTCATTTACTTAATTTCCAAACTAAGATATATGATTCTGAAATTTTTGACAAATTCCTGCTGTCGTCCACACCCATCAAAAACAATTTATACATCTTGGTTTGCATACCATCAGTGACACATGCAAGCACCATCCTGGTACATCCACATTATGAATCTAGTACTACACATACAGTCACAAAGTAACCACAGAGGAAAAGACTTTTGAAATTGGTGGTGGCGGCTGTATTTAAAGACTTGAGTCATTAATTACAAAACTAGTAATAAATTATAAAAATATCCAAAGGGGATGCAAGATACACTGACAAGGAATCCAAAGGTGTCAGAAATACATTATTGTTCAACAAATATGATTTATTTTTGCCAACTAACACACAGTGCTGGTGTGCATGTTAACTTAAAAACCTTGCACCAAGTCCTTTTTATTCTATTTACCCGTTTTGCAACAGCTGCTCCCCGAGTCCAGGTTACATTAGGAAAACAATGTGATGAGGGCACATGGCCAGCTGGTAGAGCGAGGGTAGCTCATCCCCTGTTTATGTTGGGTGGTTTTGGTGACTGTGCAGTTCACTTGCTATCTTAATTTAGGAGGGAGGAGATATTGTTTAATGGCTGCCCCCGGCTTATGAACTCAGGCTCCTTTTTGCTTTGTAGAGGGCCCCTAGCCAGGTGTCCACTGTTGCCGTAGTATGATTTGCCCTCATAATCTGCATTAATAATCATGTAGCACACATAACTTAGAATAGATGCAAGTTACTATCACTCCAAAATAAATGAAAGTATTTACAGAACCGCAAGGTAAAGTCTGGGAACTGCAAAAGGGACAAGGATGAGACTGTGATGTGGATTTGGGTCAGCTATGGCAGGAGCAGCTGGAAATTTGAAATTGATAGGGTTAAAATTACATTTAAAAATGTTTTGGAAGGATTCAGAGCAGAGTTGCTTGGAATCTGTCCAACGGAGTCAGAAAGATTGGATTCAGGCTTTTTTCAGTTCTCAGATTTTATGTATTGAAGGCCAAATATCTGAATCCAAGAACCTGGTCAGACGTGGAATCAGAATCAATTTCACACCCAGCTACAGTGCAGACAACTAGTACTCCATCCTTCCCTACTTCCCAAGTTTCTACCTTCCACCTCTTCTCTTAATTTGGGTGCTGCTATGCTGGGCTACTGTGGTAAGGTCCGTTTTCCTTTTATGATAGTTGGGCTGGCATCTATACTTGCTCACTGCATGTAGTTCTTCCTCTTCCACTGTACAGTGGTAGTCGTTTGACTCATTAATCTCCCTGTACCCTGGTTCTCTGACCTGACCTGACCATTAAGCCAAGTAATCCAATAGGCAAACCACGTGAGTGATCCCTACAGTGTGGTACCATGACTCTAACTGCACCTGGAACTCTCCCCAAACTCCTCAGCTGCTCTGTCCTCTGTGTCATGTCCATTTGATAAGGACCACATTCTCTACTCTCCCCTAGCAAAACCCTCTCAGAAGCTTTGGTTATCCTGGAGTAGAGGTGGACAACCTTAAAAAGCCTGAGGTTCTACTGCCAGATACCATACTAGTAAGGCGTCTGGTGGTGGCTAACCCAGGGCTTTCTTAAGGTTAACCACCTCTATTCCAGGAAAACCAGAGCTTCTGGAAGGGTTTCTACTAGGGAGAAGTGATTGTTGGATGGATGACAGTAGGACATGGAGGTTAGAGCTGCCAGGAGTTTGAGGGATGAGAAACCACACCAAAAGCTGTCACATCTCTGTGTTTTTCCTTTTTATTTCATTAGCCAAGTCCACCATTTGGTTGCCCTATGTTTCACCTACCTTAGCTTCATCAGGAATGGCAGTTCCTTCAAAAACATATATTAAATAATGACTAATTCATAATAGAACAATAAATACAAAATATCACTATTTCTCCAAAACTATTACGGACCAAAAGTAACATTAAAACTGAAATTCCCTTGCTTGCTTCCATATTTTGGCTAGCGTTTGTAACTTATTTCATTGGCTACAATCTCTTCTGGGTAACTGAGGCTTCAGCCTGCAAATCTACAAATCGACATGTATTTTTAAGTTCTTCTAAAGCTATCTTATAAAGTCCACTTTCTGTTATTAATGTAATGTATACCACATGTGTGAAACTGTGCTGGTGCTTTTTATGCATAAAGAAGGGAAAACATTGAGATAAGACAGTTTTGGTGTGGCTGTGGTTTCTGTTCTCTGAACCTGGACTTTGCCATAGCAGCCTCTGCATGAACTTTGGCAGTTATACCCACTGAGCATTCCATTTTTTGCAGTTATGATTTTACTTGGGTATTTCATTTTGAAACAACAGAACATGAGCGCACAAGTTTGTGTTACAGTACTGGGCCGCCAAAAGCAAGGATTATGCAGTCAATTGGTTGCAGTGATAAGGGACACTGCCAAATGTTCATCAGAATGCTATTCATCCAGGATAAAAGTTTGGGGCTAAGCAGATAATACTGGAGTTTTTGAGGGTGAAGTATCTGGGTGGCCACTAGGGCTGTGCATGGGCCAAATAGTATTTCCCGAATACCACGAATAATAGGCTTCCTGAATATTCAGATGCGTTTCCTAAATAGTTCACTATTCGGGGCTATTATTAGGTGAGATTTCCAAGTCTCACAGAGCTTTATTGGCCAATCGAAAGCCATTTCTTGAGCTCAAAGACAAGCACCATCGACTTCCTCATTCTGAGCTGGTAGAAGACAGGAGACAGTGGTTTTGAGAGCTAGCTTTGCAGTACTTCTGAGACCTCAAACTTGCCAAAAAGAAATATTTTTTGCTCCACAGGCTTCTTTGGGTCAGCATAATTTGTTTGATCAGTGTCAGGAAATCTATGTTTGGCTTTCTGGCAGGTGTTTTGTCCTTATTGCAGTACTCAGTTATAGGGACTAGGAGGGCTGTCTGCTAACACCCTTCTCCGCTGTTCTCTGACATAGTTCCAGTGTGATTTTTGGGTGAAGCACATTTTATTTTTGTGCTTTGTTTTTTTGCTGTTGTCTGGTTCCAGGCTTTGTTCCCTACATGACTGATGAGGGTATCTGCTAACTCCCCTGTTGTGGGTCACTGCTCATGATTTGCCCATATGTGCATAATATTTGATTTTGTGAGATGTTGCCCTGCATCGCATGCTAATATATTTTTCATGATGCTGGGACCCACATGTGCACAGCTGTGTGCACACAGTTTTTGAAATAAACTTCTTCAGTTCTAAACCAGCCAGGCTTAACTCACTGAATTATTATTGTTAGTCTTCTGGTTCTGGGCTTGTATCCTGTACTCTACAAATGAGGAGTGTGTTGGCTGACTCTGTCCTCACACTTCCACAGCCCACCACACACAATTAACCTGTGCATTATTTCCCCTCCGGAGTCTGTACCTTGTGTGTGTGCACAGCTGTGCTCATGCATTTTTGTTCTTGTTGTATTGTTAATTAAATCATTGCACTTAGTGGGGCAGGCTTGTCTCACTGAGTTGATTGTACGTCATCTATCAGTTCCTTGTTTGGTTCCATGTTTGACTAAAAGGTTACCTTCTTCTTCCCCTTCTTAGTAGCAGTGTTTTTATTTGCTGCTGCTTTTTGGTGGTACAGTATAACTGCTAAGCTTGGCGTGAGTATTACTGTAGTTCCACATGCACTAAGTAAAGAATCACACACACAGGCGCTACCTAGTAGGTGTTTGTGTTTTACACAGTAACCACTAGTAAACTGATCCATTTTGTCTTTAGCAACCTTGCAAACATGCTTAGTCCAGCCCCAGCAAAACATCTGTACCACTGGCTCCAAGTGGTGAGGGACAGGATGATAGACCCACAAATGTACAGCATGTCCAGGTGACTACTGCTAGTGTCATCCCTGGGCTGCCAAACCCCAAACAATCTATGCAGAACAAAGGAAACACCCGGAGGAGGTGCAGTGACAAAATACAGTTAAGAGCAGTGATGCATAAAGTTGCCAACACATTTATTTGTGCTAAGGCTGGAGATGCCAATGAAGCCCTGGTGCTTTGACCAGAACCTGTTCTTTGTCAGTGGGCATGATGGCAACACACACTATGAATATACAACCCTTAAAGAAACACACACCATAAATAAGTGAAGTTATATGAAACTGAGATGCCCTTGTAACAAAACAATCCAAAACTAACATGCCTAAGGATGAAACACTGCACCAGGATTATAAAACATTGCTCATACAGTGGCACCAGACAGCATGCAATGCAGAATCTTGCAAAATTACTGTAAATGCTGCAGTATACTGCAAGGAGCAGGGTAATTCAATGGCAATTAAGCCCTCTGTTCATCCAATATTTTACGATATATCATTTACTGCAAAGTACTGAATTGCATCTTGTCTTGCTCCACTGTATATTACTGATACATAATACAAATCCAGAGAAGGTAGTAAGATGGATTACATAGACAATGATAGGCAGATATCTCTCTGTATTCGGTGGGCTCATATACCGTAGTTTTCTCCCAAGCAAACCTTTTAGTTCTTGTAGCATTAGAAATAATACTACTACTACTAATACCGCCAGCAGTACTACTACTACTAAGTGTCACCACCTATTCCATCTGCCGTTCACTGTCACATCCTTTTGTGCAGTAGTAAGGGGCATTAGAGTGTACATGCTTTGTGTAGGAAACAGCAGACACTACCACCAGTGATTCCACTGCTACCACTATGGCTGCTACATCCATAGCCAGTGTAAGCTCCCACCAACACTGGTGCCATTCTTACAGCAGCCACCTCTTTCAGCTGTCACCACTACTGCAGCCACTGTTACCACTATTCCTATGCCCATGGTCAAAGCACCTTCTACCCCATGACTATGACCATGAACACCTTCAGTGCTGACCCAGTGCAGTGCTTAATATCGTTTTCAGAGTGCTATGTGTGTGGTGTGGTGTGGTGGATCGAGTGTACCACATGTAGCTTGTGTTGCATTAGTGAGAGCTCTATGTTGGTGGTTGAAGTGTCACTGAGGTATATATGGTACACCAGGTTCAATGGGTGATTAATGGTGTTGCTGAAGTGCTTTTTAAGCCATCCTTAAAAACACCTTTCTGGTCGAATACCGAATACCTGGGACCTGAACACCAAATATTCGGGAAAAGGTATTAACACAGCTTTGTAGTCACAAACCCCAACTTCTGTCACAGTGTTGCCACCGCCATCCAGACCCATTATGCAGGACTATTTTATTATTAGTTTGTCAGATGACAGGCAATATGCCTAATATGACAAGCCCATGTCAGCTGTGCTTAAAGGGAATCAATCTTAGCACTGGTGGAGTACACCCACTATAAATGCAATGATCTGCTGATGTGGGCAAAACACCAGAACAAGACTTTTGAGATACTGGCAGCAACTGTTATTCATCATCATCAAATAGCCTGGGAGGACAGATGAAGAAGAATAGTAGTAACTCTACTGGCACTTTTGAGAAACTGAGAGGAAAAATTACTCCTTTTATAATCACAACAGGGGTTGCCTTTAGGTGGAGGCTGTTGTCCTCAGTCAAATGCCTCTGGTGGTAAAAACATAGAAGCATAGAATTTGTCAGCCGATAAGGACATCTTGGTCCACTTAGGCTGCCCATCCTCCCTGTATATTCTGTCACTGTAGGCTCTACCTGATCTCTAACTAACCCCCACTTCCCTATCAAGATTCTTTTGTGCCGATCCCATGCCTGAAGCCCACCACCTTTGCCCCCACTATCTCTGCAGGATAACTGTTCAAAGCATCCACCACTCCTTTCAGTGAAGAAGTACTTCCTCACATCCCTCCTAAATTTCTCCCCTTCCAGCTTCACTGCATGTCATGCCCCTTGTTCTTGTGCTCCTTCTCCTCTAAAAATACTTTCTGTCTATGCTGATAAAGTGCTGATGAAACAAAAGGTTTGAGTCAGAAAATGTTATTTCATTAATCAGCAGTAGTGCAGCAACTGGCAAGTTTCACAAAGTTGCTCCGTAGTCACACACCGTGGTAGGAACTTAATGCACCAGCAGCAGAAATGCTCATTGTTGATCTCTTGCCATACTAGTGTAGAGAACATGGTGTCTGGGCGCTGATGGCGAAGGCTTGCCCCAGTGTAAACTTCCTTTATTGCACATAGCTCTCAAACCGGGCTGTACCCTAGCTGGAGAGATACTGTTGTGCGGCTGCATCCGATCCTTGTCCCACTCATTAGTTGACATAATACACTTGTCCGCTGATATATGAAATGGTTGGTTCTCTTCTGTGGTCTTTCATATAATGGCACACTTGGCACAACTGCCAGGCTTGCCTATGACAAAGGCTACTAAATTATGATGTTTAAAAAAATGAAATTCTGTTTTCAGGATCTGAAATTTCAGGATCACGCTGGTAATATCTAGTCTAATTCCAAGATTTTACTGGACTTCTACTGTCAAACTTAGTATATGTAGAAATGTTCAGAATGAAAGAAGGTATGCATCAAATTAATCAAAATGAAAATAGTACAGGAAAGAATTAACAGAAAATACAAGTTCTGAAGATTCACTGATCTGGTCAAAATTGCAAATTCCATGAAATGCTTTGTTTTTACGGTGTGTAGAAAGTTCAGGTTCTGGGATTTTACCAGGTTTTCTGGCAATAAAGCGAAGTCCGTGTGGCCTTGCTAT
Organism: Neoceratodus forsteri; assembly: GCA_016271365.2. Lineage (NCBI taxonomy): Eukaryota > Metazoa > Chordata > Ceratodontiformes > Ceratodontidae > Neoceratodus > Neoceratodus forsteri. The sequence continues at coordinate 327,939,875 of CM028137.1, forward strand.
GCCTGATGCTCCATGTTTGGGAAATGGTTCTGCACCTACACCCCTGAAATTCACCAGCAGGCAAATTTATCAGTGACCATTATGTCACAAGCATACATCGTGACTTACATCTTGGTTGACCTGCTGGACAAAACAGACACTTGGCTGTACCCATGTAACCTTGCTATCAAAGATAGGGATTGCTAGTTAACTGTCTGTATTATTGTTATTGTTCTGAAATATTCGCACTTACAGGATTAAGATCATTAGATGTGCTGTGCATCTCCAGACTTGTGCTGCACATCAGGGGTGTAGCTATTCAAAGGCCCCCTTCAAGCACTGCACAAATCTGACTACATGGCGCGCACAATATAGTGATGCATCTCTGCAAATGAGGGTCCCTCATGCATAGGATGCACATCACAGATTTAAAGTCCCCTGGTGAAGGCACGGCCATCTCGCCAGTGCAAAGATAAAAGTTTCCTAGAGCAACTTTAACTATGCAAGGGACAGGTTGGTGCCCTGTGCACAGTTCAGATCCAGGCACATACCCCCCAACATCTCCGATCACTGGTAGGGCTGCATTGTACAAGAACACAGTTTACATAGTGTGGGACCCCCTACCTATGTCTTGACCCTGTACAATACATGTATTTCCTACCCACCCATACCCCAATCTCCGTTACATACAAGTACTCCACACCCATATTCTGTAGTGCAGTGAAACCTCCCATGACCCGATCCCTATGATGTACAGTAAATCCCCACCCTTTTCCATAGTACAGGGTCATACTCCCATGCCACAGTGCCTGGCACAATACATGTCAGTCCCCACCCCACTGCCTGATCCTGTAAAACATTGGCTAACACTTTTCCATAGTGTAGTCCCCATCAAACTGTACTACAGTCTTATAGGTGGTTCTTACTGGCAGATGAAACCTCCCAAACACCACTCCAGTTGCATACAGTATACAGGACACACTCATTGGTTGTGAGCACGTCTTATATATTGTGTGCTCACCGGTAGCGATCTCTCAGCATGTGGCAGGGTGCAGACTGCTGTGCCAGTCACTGGCTCTGATGGGTTGTAGGGAGAGCGGGGTGGAATGATTGCTACTGGGGTGGGGGTTGGGGGATTTCATCTGCTGGTGGGGTACATATATGACTGTACTATGGCATGGGGCTTGGGAGCACTGCATTATGGAAAGGTGTGGGGACTGACATGCATTGTAGAGGCAATAGAGCATGGACGGTGTCCCTGCACTATGAAAAAGGTGGGGATTTACTGTACATTACAGGGATCAGGTTATGGGAGGGTGTCTGCACTACAGAATATGGGTGGGGATTACTTGTATGTGAAGGGATATGGGTATGGGGTGGTGGGGAATACATGTATTCTATGGGGATCAGTACACGGGGGGTCCCTACACTATAGAAACTGTGTTCTTGTACAATGAGGCCACATTGGAATTGGGGCTGTGTGGGAGAGGGCTGCTCCAACTCATTCAGCGCAGAATGCTAATGAGCTCTTAATGGGCATGCATGAGGCCTCTTTGCACCATGCACATGTCTAATAAGCTCATTTGCATGTGTGGTTGAATGTCACCCATGGAGACACAGCACATCCATGTATGACCACGCATTCCCCCATGGGCGGCCTTCAGCCCAGCATCCTGGATGCACAGCACCATACATGGTGTCCGCCTTCTATGCGCATACATCCAGGGTCTGATATTCAGACAGAATGTCCAGTCCTTCCAATTGCACATTCTGTTTGAATATTACCCCAGAGCCAGCTGGTGCAACCTATTTGCGTGATGCATCATTATGCCGTGCATCCCACCAGCTCTGAATATGGGGGCCATTTTCAGAATGCAAAATGTGTTTCCTGTTTTTTGCAAATGTTTTTGCCTAATGACAGAATGTCCCATATGCTCCACACAGTTTGTGCCCATTAGTCAGGAACCTTTCCTGGTGTTTTTCTCCACCACTAGAGGCATATAAATGAGGCTACAGTCCTTCCAAAAGTGTGTTCTACTGGATTCCATTCTAGTATCAGAGCTCTCTGGGCTCTGGGCACCTCCAGGTGCAACGTCTCCAGCTGCAACCAGCTAGAGGGTGCCTACAGTCCCTGAATGGTGGCAGGGTCCTTTGTCCAAAGTAGTACTGGCTCCATCAGATGTAGGTCTCAGGAGCTCAGATCCTCCTTAGGTCCAGGATTGGGGACCTGTTGGTGGCTCATCATCAAGGAGAGCTGCCTGATGATTTCCATCTTCCTGGCCCACTCCCAGCAAAGTTGAGATGAGAACTGTTCTTGGCAGAGGAACTGAGACCTGATCAGGCAATTAAAAACAAGCTTCATGGAAGATTCAGTGCAGTTAGCAGATACTGGCTATCTGTACCTAATGGCAATGGGAAGGATGTGTTGAGCCATGGTAAGCCTCATAGCTATGACTGCAAAGCACTGGTCACCAAACCCCTGGGGATAAGATCTAGTGGCAGCAGCCAATATTTTGTCCATCTCAAATCTGGTAGTCATCCTAGGAGGGTAACATAGAAACATAGAATCTGTCAGTAGAACAGGACCACCGTCAATCCAGTCTGCCCTTTTTCCCTACCTGTACTAGCAGCTGGTGCCAATAACAGGTCACTTTCTTCAGCTATTCCTTCTCATTTTTATGGCCCTCTTATTCCTATCACACACATGTTTGAATCCTGCTGCAGTGCTTGCTCCCACCACCCCCTGGGGCAGGCCATTCCATGCATCCACCACCATTTCAGTGAAAATAACTTTCTCCCATTTCCCTAAATGGCACCCATCCAACCTCATGTCATGCCCTCTTGTTCTAGTACTATTTTTAAACTTGAATATGTTTATTCTCAGAGAGTACCATTGAACTGTCCTTTGTGTATCTCTTGGAAAAATTTTAATAAAGCATATTTAATAAAAAAAAAATTGAAGATGTTTTCACCTTAGTGCTCATCGCTCCTCTTTATAGGGCAGGGTGGCTGAGGTGGCAGGACACTACACTTCTTGCAAAAATGGATGCACTATCTCCACAGAATGGCTATGCATGCTTTTCTGGAGTGCATAGCCACTCTGTGCCAATGTGACCCCCACGTGGGATGCACTGGGAGGAGGTGCAGGACCAACATACCCAATCCTCCGGTCCACGGACTGCACCACGCTGGGGGTGGGCTGAGGTTGCCAGCACTAGGTGCCATGCACAAAGATGCATAGTGCTGGCCCAGGGGTGCAGAGGGGTGCAGGGTACACCAGGGAGAACCCTGCCATAAGCCCCCATGTGCCTCTCACACACATGGCAGCCCCTCCCATGCTGCTGGAGGCACCCCTGGCCCCTAACACAGCATCCCCAATCATGGCACTGGCAAGCACCCCTCACCCATCATGCTGGAGGCACCCCTTGGCCCTAGCACAGCATCCTCTGATCGTGGCACTGGCTAGTGCCTCCAACCCATCATGGTGTACCCTCAATGATGGTTCTGTTCAACCCCTCCCCACACCACCACATGTCATCCTCAAGCCCTGTGTCCTGCTGTTCCTGTGGTGGACCATGCTCCCATGCCAGTGGCACAGTCAACCCCCATACCCCCAAACCCCATGCCTGTATGTTGGTGCCCTAGGAGGCTGGTGTCACAGCCTGCCTCTCACCCCCACAGCCACTGGCCTTTGGATATAGAAACATAGAAACATAGAAACATAGAAACATAGAAGTTGGCGGCAGATAAGGACCGTAAGGCCCATCCAGTCTGCCATTTCTTTTCTACCTTATAAATGTACCATCGGCCTTTGCTCTGTCAGTGACCTATCTATTCATAGTCATTTGTATTGCTCCTTATACCTATCCCATGCCTGTTTGAAGCCTGCACTGTATTCATAGCCACCACTTCTTGTGGTAAGCCATTCCATGCATCTACCACCCTTTCTGTGAAAAGAATTTCCACATTCCCCTCTAATCGGCCTCCTCTAATCTCATGCTGTGTCCTCTTGTCCTGCTATTTTCTTATATTTAAACATGTTAGACTCTTTCACCTTGTTTATGCCCTTAAGGTGTTTAAATGTCTCGATCATATCACCTCTCCTCCTTTGCTCAGGGGTATACATATTGAGCTCCGTTAATCTGTCCTTATGTCTTCTGATGCAGTCCCTGCACCATTTGAGTTGCCTTCTCTGGACTGCCTCAATTTGGTTAATGTCCTTGTGAAGGTGTGGCCTCAATACTGCCACGCAGTACTCCAGATGGGGCCTAACCAATGTCTTGTACAGAGGATTATTACCTCCTCTTACGACTTGTGATACCCCTACTAATACACCAACACCCCCCTAGCCTTACCTACTGCTTTAGAGGTCTGCTTGGATGATTTTAGGTCATCAGTGATGATGATGCCCAAGTCTCTTTCTTCCTTTGTGACTGCTAGCAACTCCCTCCCAGCCTATAAGTGGCTGGGGTTTCTCTTCCCTATGTGCATGATTTTGCACTTCTTTGCATTAAATCCAGTTGCCACTCTTCTGACCATTCTGCTAGTTTATCCAGATCTCTTCTCATTCTGCCCACCCCATCTGGATCATCTACTCTGTTGCAGATCTTGGTGTCATCTGCAAACAGACAAGCCTTACCCTAGTCCATCTGCGAGGTCACTAATGAAGATGTTGAATAGGACTGGCCCCAGGACTGATCCCTGAGGTACCCCACTTGTGACTTGCATCTCTTCTGACTGTATACCATTTACCACCACTCTCTGTTTTCTGCCAGTCAACCAGTTTGCCACCCAGTTGACCAACTTCTGACCCACCTGAGCCTACCTAGCTTATTTATCAATCTTCTATGTGGAACAGTGTCAAAAGCTTTTGAAGTCAAGGTAGGCGACATCAACTGCTCCCCTTGGTCCACCACTCTAGTTACCCAGTCAAAGAAATCTATGAGATTAGTTTGACAGGACCTTCCTTTGTAAACCCATGCTGTCTTGGATCCTGTGCCCTATGGATTCCAGGTGTTGCACTATCCTTTCCTTAAGGAGTGCCTCCATAATCTTGCCCACTACTGAGGTAAGACTGACCGGTCTGTAGTTCCCGCCTCCTCCTGCTACCACTCTTGTGGGTGGGATCACATGAGCCTTTCTCCAGTCTTCTGGGACCTCTCCTGTGCTCAGAGACTCACTAAACAATTCTGCTAATGGCTCTGCTAGTTCCTCCTTTAGCTCCTTAAGTACCTGGGATGTATGCCATCAGGTCCCATTGCCTTATCCACCTGAGCTTAGCAAGCTCTTGTGGACCCTTTCTTTTGTGAGAGTAGTGCTCACCTCCCTCCCCTGTGTCCATGATGCTGAGCTGTGGGCCTCCCTACCTTCTCTTCAGTAAATACTGAGCAAAAGTATCTATTTAGGATAGATGCCTTTACAGGGTCCTCCTCTCACATGCTCCCTTTTCTCCATTAAGCTTAGCAATACCCCCTCTGGACTTTCTCCTTTCACTAATGTATCTATAGAAAGTCTTGTCACCTTCTTTACTGTTCGTGCTAGTGTTTCCTCAGTTTGGGACTTTGCCTGCCTTACTGCCTTACCTGCTTCCCTTAGGGCAGTTTGGTATGCCTCCCTATCTTCATCCCGCTGTGTTCCTATATATTTTCTGAAGGCCAGCCTTTGGCTCTGACCTTTCTGCTACTATATTTGAGAACAAAGTGGTTTCCTTCTTCTTTACTTCCTTTTCTGTCTAACACAATGGGATGTTGCTTCAAGTATTGTATCCTAATGCTTGCCCACTTTGCCTGTACCTCCTCTCACCTGTGTTTCTTTTTGCCAGGGCTAGCTTAACTCTGTTGGCCATCTTATCAAAGTCAGCTCCTCTGAAGTCCCATATTTTTGCCTTGGAATGGGATGATTTAGATGTAGTAGCCAAATTGAACCATACCATGTGATGGTCACTGGCCCCCAGGTGACCTTCTACCTGGAGATCTGTGATCCTTCTTTGTTAGTCAGTACTAGATCTAGGATAGCCCTGTCTCTTGTGGGTTGCTGTACCAGTTGTTTGAGGCCCTCCCTGCAGGAATCCACTATGAGTCTAGTTCTGGCAGATGTTCCTGCTAGTGTATTGACCAATCTGTATCTGGCATGTTGAAGTCTCCCATTATCAGAACCTCCCTTTAGCTGTCATGTTTTGTATATCTTCTAACAGTAATGTGTCTATGTCCTCCCTCTGGTCTGGGGGCCTGTAGACAACCCCAGTTCTTATGGCTGTCCCATTACCTGTTTCCAGGGTGACCCACAGTTCTTCTGACTCCATATGTGTATTCTGAATTTCTGTAGCTTTGATATTTTCATTAACATACAGGGCCACCCCTCCCCTTTTTGCACTCGGTCTCTTCTGAACAATACATATCCAGGTACTGAAGTCTCCCAAGTGTGGTTACTGGTAAACCCGTCTCACTAATTGCTACTATGTCCAGTTTAGCCTCTGACATTGTGCCTGCAGGTCTGGATCTTATTTCCAGGCTGTGAGCATTTGTACATGATTTTCCATTGGCCAGATTTTGGTGTGTTAGTTGTTGGGTGAAGTTTGGCATTACCCTGTGCATCGTATGGGAGACAAACCTTTTTCTTACCTGGTGATGCAAATGAATGGCAAACACGCTGAATTCCTGTTTGACCACTAGCTGAGGGGAGGGTGTTCTTCCCATTCGACGTATGGTGCTGCACCCTCTCCCCATTACTAGTTTAAATATTCTGCAAAGACGTCAAACTTCTGCCCCAATGCACTGACTCCTCTTTGAGTCAGATGCAGTCCATCAAATTTAAAGAACTTTCGCTCCCAGAACTGTTGCCAGTTCCTACAAATCTGTGTCCTTTTCCTGGCACCAGTCCTTGAGCCACGTGTTTAGCTCCCCTATCTCCCCTTCTCTGACCTTCCGTCCATCTGCTCCCTTCTCCCAGACTGGCAGGATCTCAGAGAAGGAGATGCCGGACGAAATAGATGATAGTTTGTCACCCAGCCTAGTCAGGTGTTCCTTGGTCTCCCACAACCTGACCGGCTGGCGAGATCATTAGTCCCTATGTACTAGGACATCAATGTTTTCTCCTGCTTTGTGAACAATTTAGTAATGCGGTCAGTGTCTCCCATGCTGATGTACCTGGAGACATCTGACCATCACCCTGGCTGAGATGGGTATCAACTCCCCGAATCATGGAGTCTCCTATGATCAGAAGTTTTTGGATTTCCTTTCTGCTTGTTTAGTTTTGGTTCCTGATTTGGGTGAGTATTGTTGTGCTAGCTCCTGTGCCAGTGTCCTGCTCTGCAGTGTCTTCTGCCTCTTTATTTGATTTCAGAGATGAGGCAGATACCTGTTTATAGTGTTTATATGGTTTTGGAGTAATGTGTTGGAGAGCAAGAGTGATGGGGCACCTGTTTGCTCCTCTAACCACCTGCCAACCTCCTGGACCAACTACCCTCTGCGGTCGAGGTTTTTCTGTTGGATGCTGGGGAAATGGCGGTGGTTCTTATAATGTATTTCTCTTCAATATGAAATTTGAGGCGTGCAATCTCTGCCCATGCTGCCCGGAGCTGAGACCTAAGATCTCCAAAGGCCCAGCATGTAGGAACAGTGTCCTAAATCCTGTAAGACTGTCCTTCTGAAAATTGTTCCACAGTACCTGCAGTTAATAAATCCATTCCAAATAAGTTGCTGGGTTTGTAACCTAGTCAGAGTAATTAGAAGGAAAAAAAAAAAAAAAAATGCAAGTAATGGTTTAATTGTGCTTTGTTTAACTTGTTATAACAAGTTAAATTACTAGTGCCCTGTAAATGAGATCACCTTGGAGGCCCACTGATCCGCCCCTTCCTGTTCTGCCACAGGAAATGTTACAACTGGTGGTACCCTATAAAGGAGTGTAGTGTGGGGTGGTTGGGGATGGGGTGGGTGGCTGGGCCTTCCCTGCAAAAAGAAGAACCACGACGAAAGAACAAGGAGGAAGAGCAGAAACAATCAGTCAACAACAAATGCAGTAACCCTGAAGCTTATCCTAATGTTAGATAAAACTGTAAAACCTGTAAAGCACCACCTGTAATAATTTCGAGAAGATATACCCTGTAAGAAACACTTTGCTCAGAGAAAATAAAGCAGTAACAGAAGATATACCTTGCAAAAGACAATTTGAATCAGAAGATTACAGCAGTAATCTGTTAGCACCACCTGTGAAGCACACCTTGTAATAATGCAGAAGAAGGTATACCAGCAACAACAATTTGAATCAGAGAAAAAATAAAGCAATGAAATGTTAGCAACAAACAGTAGCAATCCCTGTGAGTAAAAAATAAACACCACCACACAGTAAATCTGCTTAGCCAAACTAAGTCTTAATCCTTCTCCCTTACTCTGGTAAGTTTTCTACTCTGCTTTCAAGCAGTCTTAGAAGGAAAGAGCTCAGGTGAAGCTAGGTGCCTTGGCCAGCAAACCAAGTCTTCTACCTCCAAGATATCAACTAACCTGACTTTTAACCCTTCTTCTGTTGAAATACTGACAGTTGCCAGCTCCACCCCACATACACACCTAATCCTTTGGAAGAGCTGTGGGAGGAAAGCAATTTAGCTCCTTCAATGTAGAAGGAGACTGAAACACCTCTGAGACAACAAACCTTTCAACAAACAAGAATAAAATAAAACCAGTGTCAAACAGTAATTTTGCTTAGCCCAATGATAAAAGTCACAAAATATAAGCTCCACCTGTAATACAGTAATTTCAGAAGATATACCCTGTAAGAAACACTTTGCTCCAGAGAAAAATAAAGCAGTAACAGAAGATATACCTTGCAAAGACAATTTGAATCAGAAGATTACAGCAGTAATCTGTTAGCACACCTGTAGGCACACCTTGTAATAATGCAGAAGAAGGTATACCAGCAACAACAATTTGAATCAGAGAAAAAATAAAGCAATGAAATGTTAGCAACAAACAGTAGCAATCCCTGTGAGTAAAAAATAAAAACACCACCACACAGTAAATCTGCTTAGCCAAACTAAGTCTTAATCCTTCTCCCTTACTCTGGTAAGTTTTTCTACTCTGCCTTTCAAGCAGTCTTAGAAGAAAAGAGCTCAGGTGAAGCTAGGTGCCTTGGCCAGCAAACCAAGTCTTCTACAGGGTACTCTGCCAGCGTGTGTCCCACCGCGTTGGTGATCCACTGAGTACCTGGCCAGATCCATGTCTCTGCCCCAGCCACCCTGCAGAGTCCTGTGCACTTGGAAGGGTGGGGCCATGGACATGTGGCTGGTGGTCGTGAATGCCACCAGTGTGCACCTGTCCACAGGTGTGGAGCTCATGAGGTAGGTTACGCATCACTGGCACATAATTCCTGCTCCTATGTACCTAGTTGCCACTGCCTTTAGAGATTTGCCACCTAACACCATCTTAGCCACAATGGATGTGAACTCCTCTACACTAATATCCCACATACTGATGGTATTCAGGCCTGTCCTAAATACCTACAAGAGAAAGGACAGTAGCATATCATCCACCCAAAATTCATTGCCAAACTTATTAAATTCATTCTCACTTACAAAACAATTTCAGTTTCAATGGAGAACATTTTATGTTCAAACTATAGGAACAGTTAGGCACAAGGTTGGCTACAAGATATGCCAACCCTTTCAAGGTCAATTTGGAGGAGGATTTCCTGCAACAATGCAAAAACAAACCATTTGCATACTTCAGATTTATTGATGATATATTTATAATTTGGACAGAAGGCGTAACCCACTTTAAGAACTGCATCAGGAACTTGACATCCTACACCCAACCATTAAACTTTCCTGGGTACTCTGACATCAGTTTCCATTTTCTTGACACCACAGTTACCATCAAAGATGAAACCTTACAGATCTGTATCTAGAAAACCAACAGACCATAAGAGATACCTACATAAAACATGCAATCACCCAGGATCACTACAAAATCTGTAATGTACAGCCAAGCAATTCAATACCACCAAATCTGTCCCAGTGAGGAGGACAGAGATAAACACTAGGCTCCAGTTCTCAAAAGGAGACAAAGGGCTTGCACAGCCCTGCGTGAAATCCTGCGCTGCCTCAAACACATTGCTACATGGTACACCCTATTCTCATAGGGTCGTGTGCTCATTTATGCACTTTACCCTCTTTAAAGCAGCTTGCACCCCTAATATTTGGTGCACATCCTGTCAAAAGGGCAATGAAGCTGGTCTAACTCATGGCATGTGGCACACTGGATCGAGAATCAATTACGATCACAGGCTGCGGCAAGCCCATGTGCCATGTGTTCGGTACACCTGGGCTTGTGGTAGTCTTAACGGGTTTGAAAATTTAAAAAAATTGACTGAACAGGACACACTTTTAGAGAAATGAACAGAGTTGTGAAACATGCCATGCTTATGCCATGAGAACTACTACAATTTAGAAAATGGGCTACGAACTCTCCGGGCTCTGATGGGATGATAGCCCTGGCAAGGTGGGTGTCTATCTGACCGAGCCTGGGTAAAAAAGTGTCCATTCAACTGACCTGACTACTAATATCAAGGTGCCAGTGGAATTTTGAATTTAAATGCAAAGCTATTTTTGTCTTGTAAGCAGCTGAGATTCAACCACAGTCCTCCCATTCTCCCGATCTGTCTTTTAACAAAAAATAATTATCTGGTACCAGCATTCATGTTTTGACTCCCATGTCAAATTATAACAGTGTTTGTATTTTACACTAAAACTGCTAGCATGTAGTGTACATAGCACTAGCGAGACAGCTTCCTGCTCACCCAGGCTCCACTCCCTATCCTATTCACTGTCCCATGCTGAAAGATGGCTTCTAAAACACTTGTTTAAAAAAAAATTGATAGTCTGATACCACTTCAGTCTGTACACATCGACAGTACTGCTTGACCTCTCACTCCTCCTGATCTCTCACTGACACATACAACACCGGTTCCACTGTCTTGACTCCATTTCACAGTGTAGAAACAGAACATAGAAACATAGACTTTGACGGCAGATAAGGACCGCTTGGCCCATCTAGTCGGCCCATTTCCCTACCTACAGGATGGGCCAGCAGATCCTAGTTAACCAGCCTATTTCTTCATACCCCCTACAAGAATTGCCTTATGTCTGTCCCATGCATTCTTGAATTCTACCACAGTTTTAGACCCCAACCTCCTCAGGAAGGCTGTTCCATGCATCCACTACCCTCTCTGTGAAATAATACTTCCTCATTGCTCCTGAACCCCCCCTTCTATCTTTAAATTGTGTCCCTTGTTCTTGCATGTCTCTTTTCTGAAAGATGCTACCCTCTTGGACATTGTTGATTCCACTGAGGTACTTAAGTTTCTATCATGTCCCCTCTCCTTCTTTCCTTAAGGGTATACATATTAAGCTTCTTTAGTCTCTCCTCATAAGGCTTCTGTTGCAGACCCTGCACCATTTTAGCTGCCCTCCTCTGGACTGCCTCTATCCTGTCTATGTCCTTGCGGAGATGGGGTCTCCAGAACTGGATGCAGTACTCCAGATGGGGTCTCACCAACTGTCTGTACAGAGGGATAACAACTTCCTGTTTTCTGCTGCTGATGCCTCTCCCTATGCATCCCTTATACCCCAGCCCTCCCTACTGCCTTCTCACATTGCTTGCTAACCTTAAGGTCATCTGATATGATTACCTCCAGGTCCCTTTCCTTTTTGTTGTTGTTACTACCTCCCCCATTGTGTATTCTTCCCCTGGGTTCTTGTTTCCCAGGTGCATCATTTGCACTTCTTTGCATTGAATCCTAGCTGCCATACTTCTGACCATTCCTCCAACCTTGCCAAGTCCCTTCTCATCCTTTCCACGCCTCCCTGTGTATCAACCCTGTTGCAGATCTTTGTGTCATCTGCAAAGAGGCATACTTTTCCTTCAGTCCCTCTGCAATGTCACTTATGAAGACATTAAAGGACTGGACCCAATACTGAACCCTCACGGTATCCCACTAGTAGCCCTCTTTCTTCAGAGTGGACTCCATTTACAATTACCTTCTGTGTCCTGTTGCGCAACCAGTGTTTTACCAGGCTACCACCCTGGGACCCACTCCCAGGCTGGTTAATCTGACTATTAATCTTTTGTGTGGGACTGTGTCAAATGCCTTGCTAAAGTCTAGGTAGGCCATGTCCACAGCCCTCCCTGCCTCCCTGGTCTACTACTTTGGTCACCCAGTCAAAGAAATCTATTAGATTCATCTGACATGACCTTCCCACTGTGAACCCATGCTGCCTTGGGTCCTGTGCCCCACTGGCCTCTAGGTACTCAACTTCTCTTTCCTTCAAAGTGACTCCATCACTTTCCCTACCACAGAGGTCGGACTGACAGGTCTGTAGTTTCCTGCCTCTGTCTTGGTCCCACTTTGTGAAGGGGAATCACATCCACCTTCCTCCAGTCCTCGGGTACCACCATCCTCCCATGATTTATTAAAAAGAGTAGCCAGTGAGTTCACTAGTTCCTCCTTAATTCTTTTAGAATTAAGGGTGAATCTCCATCAGGACCCATTGCTTTGTCCACCTTCCAGTTTTAGGGAGTTCTTGCAGAACCTTTCTTCTGTGAAAGGACTGGGATCGACCCCCTATCAAGAGTGCTTCTGTTAATTGGATTAGGCACTCCCCTCCTCTTTTGTGAATACTGAGCAGAAATATTCATTCAGTATCCCTGCTTTTTCACTGTCCCCCTGCTTACGCACCGTTCATTCTATTCAGTCTCACTATCCCTCCGTTTGTCTTTCTACTGCGCTGATGTACCTATAAAAGGTTTTATCCCTTCTTAATGGAGTTGGCTATCTTTTCCTCAGTTTGGGCCTTTGCTATTCTGACTTCCCTCCCTGCTTCCTTCTGCCTTAACTGATACAGCTGTCTGTCCTGCTCCTTCTGTGTTTCCTTATACTTCTGGAATGCTATCTTTTCTTCCTGACTTTTACAGCCACCTCTTTTGAGAACCATAGTGGCTTTTCTTTCATTTTGATTTATTTATTTGCTTCACACAAAGGCTTGTTGCCTCTGTGATGGCAGTTTTGATGATTCCCATTGTTGCTCCACACCTCCTTCTATCCTGTTTGCTATTGCTTTTCTGAGGCACTCTCCCATCTTGCCAAAGTCAGCCCTCCTAAAGTCCAGTACCCTCCACTTTTATGGCTTGACTCTGTAGCTGAGTTTAACGTGAACCACACTGTTTGATGGTCACTTGTTCCCACATGGCAACCCACTTCTAGATCTGAGGTCCTCTCACTGCCCCTGTTTGAAATCGAGGTCTAAGATTGCTCCCTCATGAGTGGGTTCCAAAATTAGCTGTCTGAGGCCTGCCACCTGTAGGGCATCAGAATGGCCCTGCTCTTGGATGTGGCTGCAGCAAATGTGCTCCAGTTAACATCTGGCATATTCAGGTCTCCCATCAATAGTATCTCCCCTTTCTCTGCCATTCTAAGAATGCCTTCTATCATATCCTTGTCCATTCCCTCCCCTGACATGGGGTCTGTACACAACCCTGTCTGCGGATTGTGGTGCCTTTCCAGTCTCAAGGTGACCCACAGTGCCTCCTCTCCTCCTGTTTACTCTTTTGTTCAGTATGGTTCAATGACTGGGCAAGGGTGGTCCAGTGAAAGGTTCTCCATGGTTTTGTCTCATGGGTAGTCACTGGCCCTTTACCAGACAGCACTCAGTGATGGCCATGGTGCCAGATAATGGCTTCAACCATTATTTTTTAACAGCTAAGAAAAACTAGTCACCTCATCACCACCTCCTTCAGGAGTTAGCGAAACTTCCTGTTTTTGTATCCAGGATTTGCAACAGAGATGCTGCTCATTGGAAGTGGGGCAAAAAAAAAAAAAGCAAATGCAGGAGGGCAGAAAAATAACAGGGGTGATGTACAGTACATTTCTTTTTTTAGACTTGAAGTGATGGAATATACTTTAAGTGGCAGTGGGAATAGCTTAAGAAAGTGGACTAAGTTGTGCAAATGTAAGCATACTATTAATTATTCATCATACCTCTCATTCTGTGTTAAATTAAAATAAATGTTGCATAGATATATAGATATGTATAGATATAGATATATAGATTATATATAGATATAGATATATATAGATATATAGATATATACTGTATATAACCCGCACCGTGGTCAAGAGCAACATCTAACAACTGGGACCCCTTAAACTTGTGCCACAGACAAGGCAACAGGCCACAAGCTGGCATAAACAATAGCATCGCTCTTACCACTGGGGCAAATACTTGGCTCCAGCAGTCTCAGAGGTTGGGTGGTTAGGGTACAAAATAACATTTATATTTACTCTGAGTTCTGGGAGAGAGGTGCTAAGACTACACTAGGTCTAACTTCTAGGGCCCAATAACAAGTTCGCACTGGAAGCTTAGATTGATTGTCCACAAGAAGAAAATGGGATTGTACAGTATGGCTTTATTCTGATAACAGATGATAAACACAGAATGAGGTGGTCCCCCAGTTTGGAAATAACTTTCAGGGCAACAGGCTTTTCTTTTCAGAAGCAACATTTGTCTTGGGCATTTAGAACATTTCTCTCACACAAACATCAAACTGTCCATCCCTCTGAATTAGTGATCTCTAGACATTTACTTCCCAAAGTGTATATCTTGTGGGGGTTCCCCATGACTGATAACCACACACTTTAAAAACATTTCAGATTCCTTCCTCCTGACACAATGAACTTTGTTAACATGCCCAGGGTAACCTGGTGCACTTCCATGAACCAGTTAGCCCTGACTGAAATTTCAAATGGGGAGGTCTGCCCACCCTGGCCCCAACCTGCCTGTCATTCCTTCTGGGTTACACAAAATGAGCCTTCAATTCCCTCAAATTGCTAAAGGACTCCAAACTTCAAAACTTCACATTCAGTACATTTTTGTTGTGATACAGGGCCCTGAAAGGTGTATTCTAGCCTTATCTCTGGAACATGCACCTCAGACAGCTTCCTAAGAAACAGTCCCATGAACCTTACTCATGGTTTTGTTTGTCCCTTTTGATACAGACATGGATGCTGCAAGAAACACCCCTTCCCTTTACAGGTAGCTTTCATAGCCTCACACAGAACACTCTTTCTTCCTGGGCAGCTGGCACTCTTCAGGACCTTCAGGGATTGCTCTTGGATCCACAGAAACTGAAGCCCAAACCACTTCTCTGTGGAATGACCCACTGGGGTTCTGCTGGCAATGGTCTCCACCACTTCCTTTGGCAGATTGCAGTCTCACTCACTGGGGTGAGAAAATGAACAGAGGTTCTTCACCCAACCTCAGCACAGGCTGGCAGGCACCTCTACACTCTGAGCTCTGCTGTTCATTCAGAGCTCCTCTACTAGACTACTACTGACTCAAAAACTGAACTACTCTCATCTCAGCATTCTAAACTGCCCCAGAGCAGCTGATTCCAAAGTGGCTTATGCTGCTGTGAGAATTCTAAATGACATAATCCATGCTCTTCTCTGGCTAGCTGAGTAAATAATGATGTCATGTTGTAAGGAGCTTTTAACCTCCTACAGACTGCCCAGGAACCTTCCTAGTCTAACACTGATGGGATTCTAGTAATCTCAGGGACTGGGTGGTTACACTCACTACCAACTACAGGTGCTCGCTGCCCACAGTGAGGTTATGGTCTGCAACACAGACCATCCAACCTCTGGGCACCCTATAGAGTGAGGTGGCCTGGCTCTCCCCTATCTAGGCTAAAACCTAAGTAGGTTGCACCAAAGAACAGAGACCCACTGAAGCAACTTCAGCTTCACCAACAAACTATCTCGGGAGATTCAGTGGCTCCAGAGTCTGCCTGAAGCATGCCTAACAGACAGCACTGGTAATCCCTATCCAGATCAGGATCACCAGCCTGAGTATCCCACTAGCCATCTAGGAAAACTATCTGACCTATGCTACCTAAGGGTACCTATCCCACATACATTTCATAATTTACTAAGCTGTATACTGCTTTAAAACATACATAAGGCATTGCTATGCATTTTCAAAACCTCAGTACTACATACTCTAAACCTGCAAAGCAGAAACATGATTCATTTCCAAGTTAAACATTTCTAATACCCAAAACACTCTAAAGGATGACTTGGTGGAGCCCTGAATATCCTCTTCTTGTCTTTTGTTTTTCGCTCTGGTGCACCTGCAAAGAAAACATTCCAAAACACATCCTGCAAGAAACACAATAACCAAACCTCCACCAGCAGGTTACTACACAATCCCAAAGACATTTTAAAGGGTTTTCTACAAAAGACAGTATAAAATATAAAAGAAACACATTTGCAATAACATTTGGTAGGGAGGGATCCTTCAATGTCTTTACTCAAGGAAAGAAGTCCTGAGTTTACAAGATACTCCATACAAGAAGAGTCTCTATAGGCTGAAGTCTGCAGAAAACTGTTCTTGGCACAGGCCCTAGGTCTGCTAACACTGCAGTCCAGATCCAGGAGTGTCTCTTTTAGGACCAACAGTTCAAAGGACATCTTCACTGAAAGGCACAGTCAATAAACATAAAAAGTGAAAGAGGAAGTTTTATGCCTTACCAGACTAGCTGTACAGTTTGACAGTCTACATCACCTCTCTGGATCTGGGCTGAAGACAGTCTTCAGATCAGCTCTTTCACATCACATCTGGATCAGGTTGCTGCTGAATGAAGGTCGAGCTGGATCTACCAGGATAGCTGCATCCATGTTGGTCTCCACTGCTTGGCGCTTGGCAGGAGACATGCACCACTAAAGCGGCACCCACATTGATCTCCATTTGATGCTTGGCAGGTGATATGTACCATTAAAGCTGCATTCACGTTGATCTTCTCCACTTGGCACTTGGAAGGAGATATGCACCATTAAAGCTGCACCCATGTTTGTGTAGTGGCACTCGGAGGTAGTACCTCTCAGAATGAGGACCATAGACAATTTTACCATCTAGATGAACAATTCTTTTGTCATAAACTGTCTCATTGCCAGCTTTATCTAGTACTCTGACTGAATCTATGTAGAGGGTGCAACCTAACTTCCAAAATTTCAGTCTGTCATGGCACAGTTTAAGTCCCAAGATTTACATGCATGAGGTCTAATGGAAGCTCTGCTTCTTCCCATAGGCATTCCTCCCTATGGTCCTCTATTGCTGCCTATATTCTTCTTGGGAAAAATGGATACTTTTGTCCATACTTGGTCTCAGCCCTGTGTCTGACCAGATGTTCCTCTTTGCTGCTTTTGGGCAGACTCAACCAGGTGGCCCAGCTAGAGATGGCCAGACCTGGTCAAGCCAGCTTTGGTTGGTCACAACAGGGAAAAAGCCATCCATCCCTGTAAATTCAGTGACTTCTGAGCCCTGAACTGTCTCTTGTAGCTCATCTGCAGTTGGGGCCACTGGAAGATCATTCTCATTGTCAGTTGCCTTACCAACTTGCTCCAATTCTGCTTGCTCTACAAGTTCTGCCCAGGAACTGATAGCTGGCTCAGTCCCAGGCATGATCAATTTCTTCACTGCATTCAGAGCCTGGAGTCTCTCAGTTCAAAGCCTCTAATTTTATCTGCTCCAGCCAAACTCATACTGGGGTCTGCTGCCCACAGATGTATCGACTTAAGTCTCTGGATGGTCTTTCTCAACCTTTTCTGGGGTTGAGAAAATCAATTTTCCTGCCACTGCAAGTCACTCTGGGTTACACCCCGAACAACTCTTACTAGTGCTTCTGGATCTTCCTGCCTGCATGCAGTTTCTCCCTGAACAGTACAGTTTGCACCTTCACACAGAGTCCATGTTGGAGCCAAACATATTGCCTTTGCTTTTGCTTGTCATTACACTGGACTGGCACATCCCAAATTGCTTCCTGCAGTCTTTGCAATGGGGTATCATCAGGACATCTCTCCCAGTCCTCATCCATATTACACAGGCGTTCACCAGAAAGTTTGGTAAAGCTAAATTTGCTGGTGCACCTTCACACTTGTAAAGCCTTTCATACTGTGCTAGTTCTCTTTCCTGCTTGTGAGGGCGCAGGTGTAAGTGGGCAATCATAGAGAGACATACATCGCCAATTCTTTTAAAAGTTCCAGATTTAATTAATTAATTCTTCTTCAGAAGTTGTTTGCATCAGGACAAATTCAATACAGCAGAATAATCTGGCAGCTTAATCTTCCATTTGGAACAGAAAATTTTCACATAGAAACTCCACAGAGCACCTTCACTAACTTCCTGGGCGTACCTCTAGACCCACAAGCAAATCTGATTGAAAAACTCAATGTTCAGCTTTATACACTGCAGGGGTCAGGTGACATCTTAACCCCACCCTATACTTTATTTCAAATATTATCTCTTTATTTACAACTTGTATATTTTATATTGAATGTCTGAACATCGTCTAATTGACATAACAACTCAATCTCATACAGTGAGGTGAAATACAGTCTTTCTGTGAAATATTTAATTCAATCTCTAATCCCAGAAAGCACCACCCTTGTTATTCGGTATAAAGGTAGTCAGGAAATGGCTGGCTGACTCTTAAGGAAAACTACTGCAGCTGAGAAAGGATCCACTGGGGCTCTGAAACACTAAAAGAAAAACAGCACAAACCCTCGCTTTCAAAGGGTCCCAACTGCAGCACCAAAGTCCTTATTCCACCTTCAGAAGGTTTGTAGAGCACAAAATGTGTTATGTTTTATTTAGTACATTATAAAACAGCACCCTATATTTACAGAACTGAGTGTTTGCTTAAGGCTACAAGTAGATATTTTAACAAGGAAAGCAGTGGAGAACCAACAGGTTCTCACTATTTATTACACAGCTAGGTCCTTGAAGCACAGCAAGGACAAAACAGGGCTGAAAAAATTAACAGCACCTTGCAATACAGAGGGCTATTTCTCACAAGAGAAGCCCTCACTACTAAACATACAAACAGGTATCCTGCACTATTGGAAACAACTTTTAATACAGGACAAACGGTAGATTCTATTCATTACTAACTAACCTAGAATACCACTTATAGCATTTAAAAGCCTTACAGTTTTCTTATTTATTTCCTTTTCATATCATTTCTGTATCTTTCATTTACTTTAGAAATGCAACACCTAAACACTCACTTCTATCCTAAGCGCTAACTTCTTATTTTAATAATGCAGAGAAATGGGGTGGGGGGACACCAATAAGAAATGTTGTTCTATACCCATAGCTCTTTTCACTCATTATGTTCAATTTATTAAACATTAAGGTAAAAGGTTATAACAGGTTTTAAAGCTCAGCTGCTAGGTTTCCTTATTTTATTATTTCAAGGACACCCCTAGAATAGCGGTTGCCTTAAAACAACCATGAGCACATAAAGGCGTCGTCAGGCTGAACTAAACAGCCTGCCTGTGTAACGATGCACACTATCGCAGCACCTTTAGGGCATTAAACAGCCAGACCTTCAGGTATCCAGCATTTTACAATTATTTCTGGGCCCTCAACCCTTCACAGGGGCACCCTGTGACACTCCCTCCCTGCCTAAGAGGGCAACCATTTATTTGGTTGTCCTAAGGCTTCAGACGTCATTATAACAGGAGGAAGTGAGACCTGTGGAGCTCCGGCCCACCCACACCTAGAGCTCCACCCCAGGGTCCCTTAGTACATTAATCTTATAACATGTATTGTGATTTTTGACACATCAATACCCTGAGACTTCGTTTTACAGAGTCACTTGTTCAAAGTCTGTTACCTACTGTCCAATATAAAGGTGAGAATTACACAGAAACAGTACAACTAGAAACAGCTAGTATACTTTGTCAGTTTCAATTCCCGTAACTACATATTAGATGATTCTGACCCAAAACAATCCCCACAGAATTACTCTAAACAAAGTAATAATACCCCATCTGTATTCAACAGCACTCCTTCACTTGGCTGTTCTCTTTTCAAATAATTCATTTCTACCTTCCCATGTACTTTTTTAATTCCCAGTAAAAGGTCAAACTTGTACTGCTAAGGTTAGGACACCCCAAACTATCCAACCCAGTACAACTCTGTTTGAGCACCTACCATCTAGTACATCTAGTACTCTTGTTCCTATAGGAAAGTTTGCCCTTTCTCCAGGGTAACCACTTATTGTGATTATCAGCCCTTTGGGTTACATCTTTCCCACATTTTCCAGTATGTCTCCGCGTTCCCATAAATACACTGCCACCTGTCGGTACATCCCAGGCCAGTGGTAATATGGAACTAGACATTAACATTTCCCACTATCTAAATACCTACTTTCCTTACAAATTTCATTAAGTACCCATTCCCTATACTTATGAGGTATTACCACCCTTGAATCCACCTGCTTAGTATGGGGTTTGGTCTTATGTGGTACAATACACCATCTTTTACTTCGTACCACCCTAACAGCCCTTTTCCCACATCACACTTATACCTTCATGCTGTTGAATAGCATATTTACTGAGTGTATAATCTCAGAATCCCATCCTGTAACACATCCCAGTTAACATTAAATAATTCATTTGTGGGTGCATGATGAAATGTACTATGAGTCTCTCTAGATATTGCTTCCTCTGTTATGACCGTTAGCTTCACCCACAGTCCAGAATAGTCTCACCTGGGGACTTACTCGATTGCCGTCCTTCATCAAAAGGCAAATCAGAACTTTCAAAACATGTTGTACAATGGTTCTCTACCTTCACCCCAAAGTCCAGAACAGTCTCACCTGGGGACTTATTAGGAACTTGATTCTCATCTTCTATCCAGTACAATCCTTCAAACATAGGTAAATCAGGAAGTTCATTACCTTCTTGAATGAGTGTCTCTTCCTTCTCTCCGATAGGATCCAAAATAGTAGTCTCTTCTCTAGACACTTCCAGACATCTCAATATTTCTTGGTACCATAACTTAGCACTCCTGCAGCGACTCTCTGCCTCCATCCAGTGCTCATACAGCCATCACAAAACTTTCAATTGGTCACTGTTTTGCTTAGCCTGTTCACACAAGGCCTCACCATTGGTCCATTGTTTCATCAACTCCATCACAGGAACAGTTTCTTTCAGCAGCAGCAAACAAGGGATATCAGACCTGCTGTACTGTACTGTCCTGTTAAGTTCACTGCCCACCAGACCTAATGCAGGCCACACTGCATCCCACTTATAACACCATATGTGGTAGGGTGCAGGTGAAAGTGGGCAAACAGAGAGACATACATCACCAATTCTTTTAAGAGTTTCAGATTTAATTAATTCTTCTTCAGAAATTGTTTACATCAGGACAAATTCAATACAGCAGAATAATCTGGCAGTTTAATCTTTAATTTGGAGCAGCAAATATTCACATAGAAACTCTACAGAGCACCTTCAATAACATCCTGGAGTGTACCTCCAGACTCACAAGCAAATCTAATTACCAAACTCAGTGTTCAGCATTTATACACTGCAGGGCCAGGTGACATCTTAATCCCAACCCTATACTTAATTTCAAATATTATCTCTTTATTTGCAACATTTATATTTCATGTGGTATGTCTAAACATTTTCTATTTGTCATAACAACTCACTGTCATACAAAGAAATGAAATACAGTCTTTCTGTGAAATATTTAATTCAATCTGTAATCCCAGAAAGCACCACCCCTTGTTATTCAGTATAAAGGCAGTCAGGAAACAGCCAACTGACTCTTAAGGAAAACTACTGCAGCTGAGAAAGGATCCACTTGGGGCTCTGAAACACTAAAGAAAAACAGCACAAACCTTTGCTTTCAAAGGGTCCCAACTGCAGCACAAACCTCCTTATTCCACCTTCAGAAGGTTTGTAGAGCACAAAATGTTATGTTTTATTTAGTACATTATAAAACAGCACCCTATATTTACAGAACTGAGTGTTTGCTAAGGCTACAAGTAAATATTTTAATAAGGAAAGCAGGGAGAACCAACAGGTTCTCACTATTTATTACACAGCTATGTCCTTGAAAGCACAGCAAGGACAAAACAGGGCTGAAAAGAATTAGCAGCACCTTGCAATACAGAGGCTATTTCCTCACAGGAGAAGCCCTCACTACTAAACATACAAGCAGGTATCCTGCACTTTGGAAACAACTTTAATACAGTACAAACTGGTAGATTCTATTCATTACTAACTAACCTAGAATATCACTTATAGCATTTAAAGCCTTACAGTTTTCTTATTTATTTCCTTTTCATATCATTTCTGTTTCTTTCATTTACTTTAGAAATGCAACACCTAAAAGCACTCACTTCTATCCTAAGCGCTAACTTCCTATTTTTATAATGCAGAGAAATGGGGACACCATTAAGAAATGTTGTTCTATACCCATAACTCTTTTCACTCATTATGCTCAATTTATTAAACACTAAGGTAACAGGTTATAACAGGTTTAAAGCTCAGCTGCTAGGTTCCTTATTTTATTATTTCAAGGAGCGCCCCCTAGAATAGCAGTTGCCTTAAAACAACCATGAGCACATAAAGATGTACATCAGGCTGAAATAAACAGCCTGCCTGTGTGATGATGCACACTATCTCAGCACCTTTAGGGCATTAAACAGCCAGACCTTCAGGTATCCAGCATTTTACAATTATTTCTGGGCCTCAACTCTTCACAGGGGCACCCTGTGACACTGCTGAGTTATCAGTTCTCGGGCATGGAGGATATACCGTGTCTTCCTAGCTGCCATTTTTCTCTGCAACAAAAAACACACAAGTCCAAGTTACTATCTGCACTGTTAGCATTGCTACAGGTTCTGCCTTGTTTAAACTGCAAATGTCTCTTTGCTTTCTTTCTGCATTTTACTGAAATTGCTGCCTGAATTTGCACTTTGTTTCAAATACTTTCTGCACATTTCTGATTGTTTTCTCCATTGAACCCTTTTCCCAACAGTTAAATAGTTGCAGTGATAATAGACACTGACAAATGTTCATCGAATGTTGTTCATCTAGGAGAAAAGTTTGGGGCTAAGCAGATAATACTGGGTATATTTGCTTAACCTGTTGAGCATTCCTAGAGGAGTTTTTGGGGGAAGTAACTGGGTAGCCACTAGGGCTTATGCATGGGCCAAATAGTATTTCCCAAATACCACGCAGATAATAGGCTTCCCAAATATTCAGATGCACTTCCCAAATAGTTCACTATTTGGGGCTACTATTTGGTGAGATTTTCAAGTTTCACAGAGCTTTACTGGCAAATTGAAAGCCATTTCTGGAGCTCAAAGGCAAGTACACCATGTGACTTCCTCATTCTGAGCTGGTAATAGGCAGGAGACAGTGATTTCTGATAGCTCTGCAGTACTTCGAGTCCTCAAACTTGCCAAAAAATATTTTCTTTCTCCACAGGCTTCTTTGGGTCAGCATAATTTGTTTGATCAATGTCAGGAAATCTATGTTTGGCTTTCTGGCAGGTGTTTTGTCCTTATTGCAGTACTCAGTTAAAGGGACTAGGAGGGCTGTCTGCTAACACCCTTCTCCGCTGTTCTCTGACATAGTTCCAGTGTGATTTTTGGGTGAAGCACATTTTATTTTTTGTGCTTTGTTTTTTGCTGTTGTCTGATTCCAGGCATTTTTATGTTTGCTTGCGTGCATGCGCAAGAAACATTATGTAACAAAGAAATAAGTGGGTTGCGGAGGTGCAGCACTGTGGCAACCAATGGAGGCAGTGCATTTGGGGCTTGGCACTGGTGGACCAATGGAGGCACAGTGTGTCAATGACACTGGTCTCAAAAGTGCCACCAAGTAGAAATGTTTTCACCACTGCAATGAAGGACCACCTTATCACTGCAGCATCAGCCATTCCGCTGCAATGAGGAGCAACCCGTCATTGCAGGCGGTACCTTCAAGTGTAACAATTAAATTAAACATAGTGGTGACTTGCCACTGCCTCTGCCCCATGAAAGCCAATTGGGGTTGGCCAATACCCCTATTGGCTGCCGCTGACCAGTTAATTTCCGACAGAGCCCACTCCCATCAGCATGATGTAACCCCTCCCTCTGTTTTTTTGTGTGCCAAGGGGGTGCCCAATCCCCTCGGCATCATGGCCCCCACCAAACAGTCATTCTTTGCTGACTGGGGGCCCAATCCCTGTCGGCTTCTACCCCACCCCAAAAGGCAGGTGGCACACTGGGAGCCACCCAGTATTCTGGAAACAAGCCTGAAAAAAAACTTCTTGCAACGTCTTTTTATTTTCAAAGCTGACTGCAAACTGAAGAAATGCCGGTAAGCTGTATAATGGCATAAATAGGTTTTAACTTTGGTGCATAACTCCAGCATTTTGGGAATTTTGGCACCAAATTTTCAACATGGAGTTACTAATTCAGGCACTGTCATGGTGTTATTCAGTCCCGAAGGTGATTTCACAGTCACTGTGCGGACTCACCTCCAGGACCGAAGTAACAAGATGACAGTTCCAGTCTTCATGAGGTGGGCTCTCAAAAAGCTTATGTTGCAAATTTGGTGAAAAAATCCAAAAATTATTGATTTATGAGTGTGCATTGCACAGCTTCCATGCCGCCAGTAACTTCATGCATTGTAATATTTTCACTCCAGATTTTCAACATTGGCATTTCCACACCTCCTTATGAACAGTTAAGCTGTCGTTTTTCACATCCTGACTGAAATGTGGTTTCACACTACTGGCGCGAAGTAAGCGTGGTCGCTGTGGAAAATCAGTGTTCAGGACACATTAAGAAAATCATAGTGACACTGTTCATGAGTAGGGTCTAAAATGCCTATGTTGAAAATTTGGTGACAAAAGTCCATAAAATGACTGTGTTACAACATGTGTTGCCTTTCAGCCACATGCTCATCAAACCATTGAATTTTAATATTTTCACTCAGATTTTCAACATTGGCATTTCCACACATCCTTATGAACAGTACAGCTGTCATTTTCACATCCTGACCAAATTGTGTTTTCGCTTCTGGCACAGAATAAGCGTGGTCACTTGGAAGTTAGTGTTCAGGACTGATTAAAAACAAATCACAGCGACACTGTTCATGACCAGAGGTGCTAAAATGCCTATGTTGAAAATTTAGTGACAAAGTCCATGAAATGACTGCGTTGTAAGTGTACATTCTGCAGTTTCCCTCGTGAATTACACGCATTTGTAATATTTTCACTCCAGCTTTTCAACATTGGCATTTTTCACACCTCCTTATGAACAATACAGCTGTCATTTTTCATATCCTGGCCAAAATCTATGCAGTTACACATCTGGCGCGAAATAGCGCGGTATCTGTGGTAATCAGTGTTCAGGACAGATTAGGAAAATTATAGTGACACTGTTCATGAGCAGATGTCACAAAATGCCTATGTTGAAAATTTGATGAACAAATTTCACTAAATGACTGTATTACGCACATGCATTGCGCAGTTTCCACATAAGCCTGGAAGTTTGAGTATTTTTAATATTTCCACTACAGGATTTTCAACATTTCCATCTCTTCACAGCTCCTATGAATGGTACAGTTGTCATTCTTCATCCTGCCCAATCTGTGTTTTCATACATCTGGCACAGAATGGCACAGTCACTGTGGTAAATCAAAGTTCAGGACACCTTAACAAAATCAGTGTCACTGTTCATGAGAAGAGGTCCCAAATGCTTTCATGAGATGTGGTCACAAAAGGCCATGTTGAAATTTGTAGTGTAGATACCAACAAATGCCTGGGGTGTTAGGGTGTCTAACCATAACGTCCCACCCTGTACAGACGACAGGCATCAGGAGTATGTCTTTGGATTGCCGACTGTAATGCTCAAGCCATTCCATCCCACCCACCACCCTGCAGCCAGTGACAGGCATCGAGGTGTGCCTTGAACTGTTTGGACCCACAGTTCACCCTGTTCTCCTATACTGCACCCATTTCAGCGTATGTCCTTATGGAATGGGGTGACTGTACAGCCGAACACCCCAAGGCACACCTCAACACATGCTGATGTCTGCAGAATAGGGTGAAGTGAAATGGCATGAACATGTGCAGGCGATGACCCAAATGCATACCCCAATGCCTGTCCGACTCTGCAGGGTGGAGGTGGGAGTTGGCATGAAGTTCAATACTTCACTGCCATTCATATTCTGCATCTCTCTAACTCCTGCATTTCCAATGCTAATACCAGCAAACAAACATTTTGCATTGACAAATGCTTGTTTGTTGTTGTTTGTTTTAATTAAATCATTGCACTTTGTGAGGCAGGCTTGTCTCACTGAGTTGACTGTACATCATCTGACAGTTCCTCGTTCGGTTTAGATGTATTATGCACATTGCAATTTACATTTTGAAAATCAGCAGTCTTTAAATTTTTGCACACTTTTCTTTTTGACTTTGTTTAGCACTGCCCATGGTTAGACTATAAACATTTTGCTTGCTACGGCTACAGCTACTACAACTCAGTCCTTTTACCATCAAACACTTGCTTACTCAATCCTTTGCCTGACTTTGCATTAGATAGATTTCTTCTTTTCTACACAGTTCATTTACTTTGCCATAGAAGTGACTTACAAGTAGCTGGTTACTTCCATGGCTGTTTTGCAGTCTACTGCCAAATTTGAGTTTGTTTAGGGTCAAGCTGAGCTATCAGTCAAGGTCAACGCACGTACCTCGTGATCATTACCTCTTCAGTTGCTAGTTGGGAGCTCGTTTCAACTGTTTGAAAATAATCTTTTGGTCAAAACACTAAAGCTGGCCTTAGCGATGGTCCTGCTGCTGCTGCTGCTGGCTCTACTGCATGCTCCTTGCTCTCTCCTTCTTGAACACTTCTCTAATACTGAGACTCCCTGGCAATGGGTGGGACTTGGCTGGCTTGACCGGTCACAGATGCCATGCAAATGAGCTACCTCTCCTTGCCTCCCTCATGATGCTGGCAGAGCAGAGCAAATTCAAACTGCAAACTGAAACTTTTCCCTCAGCTTAAAATTTCAATGGGTAGAAGCACTTTTTAGGCATTTTGGCACATGTTTTTGTACATTTCCTCTAGCGACCCCCATCCAGTTTACATCACAAACACTTGAAACTTGCAGTAGACTTGGGCACACATATTCTCTTTGCCTACAACTGCTTTTAAACTTGCAGTCTTTACTCTTTAACAGTTTTTAAGCACTTTGACTGACAGGACAAACATTTCTTAGCACAGCAGTCTTTGGCATCACAGTTTCTACACACACGGACTGCACATTTTTCCCTAGAACCATAGGAAACAAACTCCTTTGATGGCACTTTACTGGGCACAATGTTACTTTTCTCACACAATGATTTCTGTTATGGTGCACCACCAGACAGAAAGACCCTAGACATCCGCTGAGCATTTGCACTAGCAAGACAATTTTATCCTCTTCCCCACGATCTTGGATAGCCCCAATTTTGCAACCTGCACCCTGGCAAGAGCAGTATCTGGCAACTGGGGACCCCCTAAACTTGTGCCACGGGCAAGGCAGCAACCCACAAGCTGGCATAAACAATGGGCATCACCCTAGCACAGGGGCAAAATACCTTACTGCAGTCCGAGGATTAGGGTACAAAATAACATTTATATTTACTCTGAGTTCTGGGAGAAGGTGCTAGGGCTGTGCTTGGTCTAACTTCTGAGGGGCCCAATAACAAGTTCACACTGGAAGCATAGATTGATTGTCCATAACTAGAAAATGGGATGGTACAGTATGGCTTTATTCTGATGACAGATGGTAAACACAGAATGGGGTGGTCCCCGGTTGGAACTAACTTTTCAGGGCAACACACTTTTCTTTCCAGAAACAACATTTGTCTTGGATATTTAGATCATTTCTCTAACACAAACATTGAACTGTCCATCCCTCTGAATTAGGGATCTCCTAGACATTTAGTTCATAAAAGTGTACATCTTGTGTGAGTTCCACACACACTTTAATTCAGCATTTATGTTTTCTTTCCTAAGTGTCTATTACATGGGGTTGCCACACACTTTAAAAACATTTTAAATTCCTTCCTCCTAATGCAATGAACTTTGTTAACATGCCCAGGATAACCTGGTGCCCTTCCATGAACCAGTTAGCCCTGACTGAAGTTTCAAATGTGGAGTCTGCCCAACCTGGCCCCAACCAGTCTCTGCCATTTCTTTGAGGGTTACACAAATGAGCTTTAATTCCCTCAAATTGTTAAAGGACTCCCAACTTTAAAACTTCACATTCAGCACATTTTGCTGGTGAAACAGGGCCTTGACTCAGTGTATTCTAGCCTTATCTCTGGGGCCCATACACCTCAGACAACTTTCTAAGAAACAGTCCCATGAGCCTGTACTCACAGTTTTGTTTGTCCCTTTGATACAGACATGGATGCTGGAAGAAACACCTCTTCCCTTTACAGGTAGCTTGTCATAGCCTTGCACAGAACACTCTTTCTGGGGCAGCTGACACTCTTCAGGACCTTCAGGAGATTGCCCCTTGGCTCCAGAGAAACTGAAGTCCAAACCACTTCTCTTTGGAATGACCCAATGGGGTCCTACTGGTAACAATCTCACCACATCCTTTGGCAGGTTGCGCTCTCACTCACTGGGATGAGAAAAAGAACAGCGTCCTTCTCCCAACCTCAGCATAGGCTGACAGGCACCTCTACACTCTGAGCACTGCTGCTCATTCAGGCTCCACTACTAGATACTGCTGACTCAAAATGAACTACTGTCATCTCAACATTCTAAACTACCCCAGAGCAGCTTATTCCAAAATGGCTTATGCTGCTGCAAGAATTTTAAATGACATCATCCATTCTCTGCTCAGGCTAGCTGAGTAAACAATGATAACATGTTGCAAGGAGCTTTAACAGCTCCCTACAGACTGCCCAGGAACCTTCCTAGTCTAACACTGATGGGATTCTAGTAACCCCTGGGGACTGGGTGGTTACATTTACTTTTTATTTATATGTTTTATCTTGTAACTCAATGTGCCACAGAGAAGAAAGCAATCCGAGCTGTGTTTTTATTTTATTACTGTCAGGACGTGTAAAGATCTGAAGGAGGACCAGTACAGTGGTGGTTTGGGAGTGGATGAGTTTGTGGCCACTGACAGTGCATGGGCAGTGTGTATCTGTACAGCAGGCAGTCAGTGAAATGGAAGGACTGAAGTCCAGAGTGCTACCATTGTGACAGGCTAATATTTGACTCTCCTGCCCGACTGCAGCTCAGTAACACTTCTCTCCGATGGCACAGTTTGGCAGGCTGACTGTTCTCCTGCTTGACTGTAGCCAAGTAACACTTCTGCCCCAATGGCGTGCTCCCCAACAGTTATCCAATTACTGGCTGCTCATTTTACAGATTGAGTTACTGTCAGCCTACTAGTTTTACTGATTACTTCAGTTGCTGCACTTAATGGCACTGGCATGGAGCACACTGACTGAACCAGAAGTCAGCCTGTGAAAAATAACAAGAAACCTAACAAACTACAATACTGTAAGTGCTGTGACAAATTTAGGAATCCACATAAAGTAGCCACCAGTTAGTCAATGTAATATGCAGTCGAGGAGAAGCATTATCTTACTGAGCCACAATCAGGTTAGCGGGTGAAAAAGTTCAGGCTCAAGTGGGTGGGAGAGGTCAGGCAGACTGTAATGCAAAAGAAAGCTACACTGCTTTAGTATCTCTGTTATCTTCTGAAATGTAGGGGACAGAGGTAGAGGCTTAATGTAAGCAGAGTGCTGTTTACACAGCACATTACCATGCTGCACCTAGTCCAAAAAAAACCTACACACATCATTCTAATGCAGGTGGAGGAACTATTTATTATAAAACTTTCTTTATACTAATTTGTTAACATTTTTTATTAAACAATTTTTTTTTACAGTGCCCATTTTCTAAGCACAATAATTCCCTCAGTGTGGGTGGTATTGTGCTATACCAGACCTTCCAGGGGCTATTAGGCCCTCTGCCTGTGGTATCTGGCCTTATTATGCCCCTGGTGGTCCAGTATAGCACAATAGTGCCCACCCTGTCTGGTATTATTGCTTACAATGAAAAGACCACCACCAACCAAACACCCTTAGTTGTCTTATACAATCCAGATCTGGAGCCCCCAAAAAATTATTAAAGTCCTGCAACCAATGTAACCACCCAGTCCCCTGGGGTTACTAGAATCCCTTCAGTGTTAGACTAGGAAGGTTTCTGGGCAGCCTGTAGGGAGTTGTTAAAGTTCCTTACTACATAACATCATCGTTTACTCGGCTAGGCTGAGGAGAAATGGATTATGTTATTTAGAACTCTCACAGCAGCATAAGCTACTTTGGAAACAGCTGCTTGGGACAGTTTAGAATGTTGAGATGGGAGTTGGTAGTAGTCTAGTAGTGGAGCTTTGATTGAACAGCAGTGCTCAGAGTGTGGAGGTGCCTGCCAGTCTGTTCTGAGACTGAGTGAAGGACCTCTGGTTGTTTCTCACCCAGTGTGTAAAAATCCAGCAGTACCAAGTGAAGTGGTGGAGACCATTGCCTGCAGGACCCCAGTAGGTCAGTCCACAGAGAAGTGGTTTGGGCTTCAGTTTCTGTGGATTCATGGGGCAATCCCCTGAAGGTCCTGAAGAGTGTCAGCTACCCCAAAGGAAGAGTGTTTTGAATGAAGCTATGACAAGCTACCTGTAAAGGGAAGAGGTGTTTCTT
Source organism: Neoceratodus forsteri (assembly GCA_016271365.2). Lineage (NCBI taxonomy): Eukaryota > Metazoa > Chordata > Ceratodontiformes > Ceratodontidae > Neoceratodus > Neoceratodus forsteri. The sequence continues at coordinate 327,970,455 of CM028137.1, forward strand.
CCAGCATCCATGTCTGTATCAAGGGAGAAGCAAAACTGTGAGTTCAGTTATATGGGACTGTTTCTTAGGGAGTGTCTGAGGTGTATGAGCCCAGAGATAAGACTAGAATACACCTGTCAGGGTCCCTGTATCACCACAAAATGTGCTGAATGTGAAGTTTTAAAGTTGGAGTCCTTTAGCAATTCGATGGATTTGTAGTCTCATTTGGTGTAACCCCAAAGGAATTGCAGAGACTGGTTGGGGCCAGGCGGGCATACCCCCATCTGAAACTTCAGTTAGGGGCTAACTGGTTCATGGAAGGGCACCAGGTTACCAGGGCATGTTAACAAAGTTCATCATGTCAGGAGGAAAGAATCTGAAATGTTTTTAAAATGTATGGCAACCCCCATGTAATAGACACTTAGGGAAAGAAAAGAAATGTTGAATTAAAGTGTGTGGAACTCCACACAAGATATACACTTTGGGAAGTAAATGTCTAGAGAGCCTTAATTCAGAGGGATGGACAGTTCGTGTTTGTGTGAGAGAAATGTTCTAAATGCCCAAGATAAATGTTGTTTCTGGTAAGAAAAGTGTGTTGCCCTGAAATGTCAGTGTCAACCTGGGGACCACCCCATTCTGTGTTTACCATCTGTTATCAGAATAAAGCCATAATGCACAATCCCATTTTCTAGTTGTGGACAATCAGTCTATGCTTCCAGTGTGAACTTGTTATTGGGCCCCTTCAGAAGTTAGACCTAACATAGCCTAACACCTCTCTCTCTCTCAGAACTCAGAGTAAATATAAATGTTAATTTTGCACTCTAACCCCGCCCTTTAAAAAGCCGAGCCAGGTATTTGCCTCAGTGCCAGGGCAATACACATATATGCCAGCTTATGACCTGTTGCCTTGTCTGTGGCACAAGTTTAGGGGGTCGTTGCCAGATGCTGCTCTTGGGTGGGATACGGGTTGCATCAATCATCAGTGAGGATGACACCCTAAAATGCTTCTTCAGGATCACTTTTATTGTCTTTCAAAGACCCACCTAACTTTCAGTATCCATCCTCATCATGAGGAGCAAATGTATACCTGACAAGAATAACACAATCCCTGGAGGCACTAAACCCTGCAATATTCATCAGTGCAACAAAAAGTAAGCACATTTACACTGCAGAATTTATTAGTGCCCCTTAAATAAACAATTCAGGATGCAGGGAACTAGACATGTGGATCTCAGAATGTTGTCTATTACACCCAGTGCAAGTGGTATCTAAATACAGAATATGTGGGTGACACCAGGCAACACCTTTGAACCTGAATGAAGTCACTCAGGCACACAATCAAAGAAAAAGACTGAAACACCAGTGGGAACACATTTCTCCCAGTCTGATCACTCCCTCTCTGACCCCCATCCTGATTCTCAAAGGCCACTTCAGAAACACTCAAAAGGCAAACTTCTGTGCTCAAACTTATCAATCTTCTGGACACTAAAAATAATGGTCTTAATATAGACCTCAGTTTCATGACTCATTACAGTTTTAACTAACAACTGCATTTTTGTTTGGTTTAGGTGCATATGCATGCGTTACCTATGTATTGTATTTATTTTTATTATCTCTTACATTTATTGTTTTTAGTGTTCTTATAAATTAACACAGTTTTATTTATATGTTTGATCATGCTTTTTATCTAAATGTATTATATTCCTATGTACAATATATGTACATTTATGTAGCACAGACAAATCAATACTGTACTTGTTATTCTCTCTTACTCTAAATCCCTGCCCCCCACATCATTTCATCCAACTCCTGCATCCTGGAGTTCACTGCGGTACAAAGAGGTTAACACTTCCTTAAAGGAAGGTCCTCTCATCCTATTTTCTGTATACTTGTGTAGTTTATAGGCATATTCCCTCTCTTGCATTCCCCTAATGACATCCAAATTTAAATATAAATGAGGTTGCTTCACTCTGTTTTGCCCTGGTGTGAAAACCTGTTTGTCTCCATTCAAAGGTCATGACTGCACTCATGCAAGGCATCATGGGAGCTGATGATGCTTACCTGCACAAACCAGCAGAAGATATACTCTGTCAGTTCTGTTACATATCTTGTGCAGTCCTTGTATTCTTTAAAGTATTTTTTCTAACTCAGTTACACTTTAAACTTAGGAAACAGCAGGACATTTACTTTACCTTGAAAGGTTTCATGGCTAGCATAAGACTAGAACATAGGGACTGCAGAGGACAGTTACAGCACCGACTAATACAGTGTGACAACTGCAGGCTTTAGCACCAAAACATCATAAGATTCCAGGATACCATACATGAGTCTGGTCCTGAACTTAGCAATGGAATCAAGCAGGTTTTCAAACCAGACTTAAGTACCTTCATTTACATTTAAACCTGATGGAATTAGGAGGGTGCAATAGAGGCAATCATTGTGCATTTCTACAAACTACACAGGAAACAGAATAAAAAGGCTGAGGGACTTAAATCTGACAACGCTTTCTTATGTATGCTAATTTCTAATAGCAGACTGCATAATCTACTAAATAAAAGCTATGCTTTTTGTAGAAACTGCCATGACCTGAAGAAAGACTCTATGTAGTTTAAAGAAGGAATCTGTATAGTCTGAGGAAAGATTCTGTGTGGTCTGAAAGCTTGTGTTCTGAACAATTCTTGCTGGCCCAATAGAAGTTATCAAATCACCTTCTTTGTTCATCTATTTATACTCATATGGGAAAGTGCAAGAATAATTTTCATATGTCTGGCTGAGGAGCCATGATTAAAGTATTTAGTAAACAACAATTTCAGATTAAAATAACATATGGAACTGTGCATTATCCTAAGCAGGATTCTCTGTGTCTAATCATATTTCTGACTGTCCCTCTTAAACTATATTTACATACTGTTCTGGACAAGTATGACAGACAAAAACTGAAACAAAACCCCCAAAAACAAACAGAATAAGTACGTATGAAATAATAAACAATCAAAGATACTGCTTTGAAAGTCTCTGTTATTTTACAGAAAAGGGATGAAGCATAGTTCCTCATTGAGGCCATGTGGATGCAATCTGTTCAGTGCATATATCCACCTTTTTTTTTTTTAGAGAATCTGAAGTCTGTCTACCCCCGCCCTCTGAAGCAACATTCCAGTCTCATCAGTTTAAGCAACCTAGGATCACTAGTGTGGTGAATTAAAAATTTTATAACCTACTGATGTTGTCAAGTCATTGTTCCGCATAATGTCTCTTATGTGCTCCTGGATGTGTTCTTTTTAATTTTCTTACAGTTCTATCCATACAATTTTAGCTGGGAACATAAGACGTACACCACAAATTCAGTCTGTTAGTTAATGAATTGCCTAATGCTGACCTTTTGTTGTCATCTGCACTCCTCCTTCACTTCAACCATCCAATCCTCCCACGAGGCCTTACTTTATATATCTCCTATCCCCATACCATCCCCATCTTCACGCTGGAGGTATACTGCGCCCAGGCAGCCAACTTCCAATGTCACTGACTTGGTCACAGAACTTTCCTCACTGGCTAGCCATGGTGAACTGTTCATCCTGGGTGACCTAAATCTAAACCTGCTGTCCTGTCCCTGGCTCACATTCGCTCCCACCATAGATGCCTTAAACCTCCAGCAACTCATAGTGGAACCCTCGGCTAAGTTATAAGTCACTAAACCACTCCTGCTTGATCTAGTCCTCATCTCCATACCCACCATGTAGTGGCCTTGGGGCTATTACCTGACTCTATCAGTGACCACCACATGACCTTTGTAGTGTGAAATACATAGGCCCAAGCTTCCTGCAAAATGATTCTCAGTCGACCGTTGCAACCCTTGACCTACAACTTTGCTTCAGGATCTCTCTCAAAACAACTGGTCCCCCCTGTCCTTGGCTCCCTCAGTGGACGTGGCCTTGCCCATTTCAAATCCAAGTTCCTGCAATTTGGAACTCCATGCTCCCCTCCACAAAACTAGGGTATGTGGTGCTGCATTTCTTAGGTCTCACCTGCTCTTCTGGCCTGCCTGAGGCTTGCGACCTTACATGGTGTCGGGCTGAAGCAACAAACTGTACTAGTGACCTTAAATGTTATCGTGAACTCAGAAATGGTTGCCTGAAGCCATCTGCCTAGCCAAGGCTGAGCATTTCAAGTCCAACTTCTGGGCTAACACAAACCATCAAATTTTGGAGGGTCGTCCAATCCCTCTTCTTGCCTGCTTCAGACACAACACTGCCTATCCTCAGGCACAGCCATGCTGTCCTTACTGAACCTATGGACTTTGCCAATTGCTTCAACTCCCACTTTGCCATCTGTGCCTCTGTGCTTAGCACCCTCCCTAACCCCATCTTGCCACGTTGTCCCTGTCTACCTCCTCCCTGCTCCCCTACTTGCTCCCCATCCCATCTCCACAACCTGCCCCCCACCCCTGCTGTGCTGCCCCTACGCCATCCCTTACCTACATCTCCCCCTCAGTTCTCCTTCTCTCCTGTCTCTCCTGAAACTACTCTATCAGCTCTCCTGGCACTTGATTCTACAAAGGCTCCCCACCTGATGGCCTGGACCCTAGGCTCCTCTCTCTCTCTCTCCTCCTGCCATCACCTAGCCTCTATCTTTGATACTAAATCTCTCCTTTGAGTCTGCTACTGTTCCCTCAACTTGAAGCATGCCATTGTCCTCCTCCTCCTCCCCTCCTCCCTAAGAGGGTGACTCCATCGCTCTTGGGAACTATCGACCTATCTCTCTCCTTCAACCTTAGCCAAACTCCAAGAACACATAGCGTTTGATTAACTCTCCTTGTTCCTCTCTGACTATGCTTTCTTCACACCCTTCTAGTCTGGCTTCAGGAAAGCCCATTCCACCACTACCTCCCTGTTGAGGCCAGCTGAGACCATCTCCTCAGGCTTTGACAAAGGGAACATTACCTCCAGCTATCTTTGTCGACTTGGCCAAGGCCTTTGACACTGTCTCACCTCCTCCTTCACAGCTTATCAACAGCTGGCCTCTCCCCCACAGGCACAGGCTGTTCAGCTCCTACCTGTCAGGAAGGTCGCAATCAGTTAGAATAGCTGATGTCATCTCACCCCAGGCCTATTACCACTGGAGTCCCCAGGGTTCAGTGCTAGGGGCCCCATCCTGTTCTCCATCTTTTAAATAAGCTCCCTCAGGTTTGCATGTCATCCGGCATCCACATGTATGCTGATGATACAGTGCATTTACCTCTGATAAATCAGCCCCTGATGTCACTGTCAGGCTTCAGCCAACTTCACCAAGTCCAACTCTGGTTCAACTCACGCCAACTTTTTCTAAATGCCAAAAGACAGTCTCCATGACCTTGGCACAAGGCAGAGACTTGCTTGGCTAAGCAACCTCTCCTCCTTTCACACCCTTGATGGGACTGCTTTTGAGGACGTCTCCTCATTCAGGTATCTCGACATTTGGCTGGATAGATACCTTGACTTGTCTGTACACATAGATGCTGTTCTGAAAAAATTAAGACCTGAGCTCAGTGTTGTCTACAGAAACTGCAGCTGCATCCTCTTGCCAACAAGCGCGAACTGGTACAGAAGATGATCCTGCCCATTTTTGACTACTGCAACATAGTCTATGGTGCAACCCACAGTCCCACCTATCCAGACTGAACTCTCTCTTCAACTCCTTCTGTCTTCTTGCTCGTCACCCCCCCTACACCCACCATTGTGATCTGTACGCTCCCTCAACTTCCTTCCCTTCACAATTGGAAAGTTCTACATGGTGCCAAGTTCATCTCTAAGTTCTGGCTTGGTTCACTCCCTCATACTTCTCCTCCTCTCTTGGTACAAATTCCCTCCCTTACTCCCTTAGATCCCTTGCTGACACTCACACCCTGTCTATCCTGGCAGAACCACATCCTCTGGACAGAAAGCCTTCTCGTATCACCTGCCTAAACTGTGGAATTCTCTGCCTCCTCAAATCCGCTTCTCCTCCTCCCTGTTTTCTCTTACCTCTGCACTACACAACTATCTCACCCTTCCTCGCCTGCTTCGACCCCCCTCCTCACCTAACTCCTGTTTACCTTCTCTCCTGCCCCATACCTCATGCATTTCACCCCTCTTGGTCTAGCAGTTAACCTCGAGACATGCTCACCTTGCGAAGGATACTGTAACTGCTACAGTGTACCACCCACAACATCCTGTTGCACTCCTCTTAGGCACATGGCTCAGCACTGCTCTTAACAATTGTATGTATTATGTATTGCATACCTGTCATCTATGCTCCTTCTGTTTGTAAATGATGCCTCTCACATGAATGTACTTCTTACTATGTTACTCACTCCTAGACCTTGCTTGAATGTATGCACTGTACTGTATCTATTGTACCACTGTATTACTGCATTTAATCCCACTCTGTATTACTGTACGATTTGTCATTGTTACTACTGTCATCCCACTACCCCATCCCTCAGGACGTACCATGAGATGAGCATTAAGTTGCTCAGTGTATTTTCCTGGTGAAACATTTCAATAAATGAATAAATAAATAAAATCTGACTGGTGTGTAAATTCTTCCCATCATAGAATGTTTACAGATGCTGCATCTGCAACATCTGTGTTATCCTACCCTCTCAATTGTATAATCATATTGTTGGTTTACCTGAGTGAAATGACTGGTGATTAACATGTGTCTGTGGAAGGTGACCCTGTGCTTTGTGTCTAAGTGCTATAAGAATTGAATCTCCAAAAAGAATTCCCAATGTTTTCGATAATACCACCTGACTTAACAGAGACAGTGTGTGTTTGGTCACAAAGGTGACTATTTTGTCATTCATTCTTTTCACGGCTGTAGTGGCAGTAGCCCTGCAGCTGTCTTGTGAACAAAGTAGAAAAGGGAGCCTTCTGGATACTGAATGGACTTTTAGTAGTGGAGGTGACGCAATCACTGTGCATTCACTGCATTATTTTGTCCTTTGGTATTGGTGGAACACAGCACTATCCTCCATGTCCAAGATGGCAGCTGGAGTTTTCTGCACATGCATGATGACATGTATGCGCACTGAACTCCAGCGGCATAGTCCTGTTGTATCCAAGATGGCCACTGGAACCCAGTGCACATGCCCGTTGTTGCTCATGCAAGAGAACTCTGGTGGCCATCATGGACACAGTAGACTGTGTCACTGTGCTGCTGGATTTCAGTGTGCGTGTGCGAGTCATTGCGTGCACAGAAAACTCCAGTGGCCATCTTGGACATGGTGGACAGTGCAGTGTTCCACTGGACCTCATCTGCAGCTGTATTGACTCTTGCTAGAACCTATTTAGTTTAGGGAAAAGGGTGTTTGCCTCTCAGTGTGTTTCACACTTCCTAAAAGCTTTATTAATAAGCTTTTCCTGGTAACCTTACAGTGAAGCAATTGTACTGTCATGTGTCTGGTCTAGAAAGGTTTCAGTGCTAGTGCAGTTACACTTTAAGTGTAAGAGCTGGTAAAAAGGTGTACTGTTAATGAGTTTGGAGGGATGAGCACTGCCAGTTCTGAACCTGGCTCCCAACTGTAGGTTTCCTGGAGGTCACTATAATAACATTGCACTCATTCCCTACTCTAAGTCTGAAGTACAGAAAGTGGTTTCAACTGGATCAAAGTAAGATGTAAACCTGAGGTTCAAAGTGTTATCATGCAAATATTCCCTAAAGGTATCTGCCTCTTCTTTGGTACCCTTCGATGAACACTATGGGGCCTATGCACAAATGTATGTAGTGGCTACGTGCTACATATCTGCGGTGTGTAGCCACTCTGCACCCCTGTGCCCCCACGTGGAATGCATGACAGGGGCACGCAGCTGAGTATGCACCTGATCCCTGGGCTGTGTAGACAGCAACGTGCCAGGGTGGGGGGGTGTGTCCGCACTACGCGCCATTCACAGAGGTGCATAATGTGGCATGCAGGGGGTAGGTGTGCATAGGATATGCCGGGGGACCCTGCCGTAACTGCAGTATGTGACCAGGCCCTACGCGGTCACAGAGTCCCCAGTCCCCAATTAACCTGTGTGTAACACACTTTCATCACAAGGCCCCCATCCCTGCAGCATGGAGCCCCACCCCTGAGCAGGCGTGGGCCGGACAGCACAGCAGTGATGCCCCCTCCCAGCACATGTATGCCCATCCCCAGCTGGCTAAGCATTCCCCCACATGGCAGCCCTGTCCCCGATGCAGGGTGCACCTTGCCGCCCATTACATGTCCACCTAGCCTCTGAAATGGCAGGTACACCCCCCATGGAGGACAACTCATCCCCAGTGCAGCACAGGAACACCCCCACACACCCCAGTGCCCCAGTCCACTGTCCTTGACACCCAAATGTAGTGCACTGCCAGCTAAATAAGTGTATAGTGGCCCCATGGCATCAACAATGCCACCCTGTCCTCCTGTACCTGCTGGTCCGGTACGCGAGCCATGGGACAGCCGGATGCACAGCCACCACCACACCTCCCTGCCGTTGGCGTCAAGTGATGCTGACAGCATGTCACTCATGCAATGTGCTCCCAACCTCACTTGGGCTGGCAGCTGGGGAGGTTTGTAGTTGGCTGTGCTGCCAGCTGTCCCTTGGCTGTGGCACCAACCAGTGGTTATAGGAGACTGGGGTGATGTTGGTGCCACAGGGTGTGCATCAGACCACAGAACAGGGGCAGTGGTGCTGGGTATAGGAGTCATGGTCCCGAGAGGATCACTGGGCCACTGTTGTCACACATCCTATGGTGGCCTACAGTACCATTAATTGTCTATGGCCATTGGATGGGGGCAGGGTGCACCCATACTGTCCAAACACCTGGGGCAGGTGGCCTGTTGTGTACGGACTTGGGTGCCACAATACGGGCTGTGCAGTACAGGTTGAGGGGTGACACTACAGGGATGGGGCTAGGATGTGCGAGGAGGGGTTACCACGGATGTGGGGCAGGTGCCCGATGAGTTGGGGGGCTGCCATGGTCCATGCAGGGGATGAGGCTCTGCAGTGTTTGGGGGCGGTGGGTGGGCATTAGGGACAGGGGTGGGTGCCTGCCTGTTTTGGGGTCTGAGGATACAGCTGTGCTCAGACAGTGGCAGGAGGCTCTGGAGCAGGCAACTGGTCATTGGGATTTTCTGCTGACAGTGACCACTGCTGCACATGCTGCGGTGCCTGCATGTGATGCATGACCCAGGGCCTGTGCCTTTATGTGTGGGGCATCCACTCTGGGACCCAGGACAGGCATCCGATTGGATGTCTGGCTGGGTCTGTGACTCTACCCCTGGCTGCCCAGAGTGGATCTGCACCGTGGGGCAGGCCTGCAGACAGATGGAGGCCACTGGTGAATATGGCTGAGTGCGCACCTGTCCGCGGGTGTGGTGCTACAGGGGGGCGATACACGCCTCAATGCGTCACGTGCCACCAGTCCATGCATTGGCCCCTATGTCATTAATAAATCAAACCAATAGGATATGTGTTTGTGAAACTAATTAATCTGATTGTTTTCACATAGAGGCCTATGCACGATTGTGTGGAGTAACTATGCACTGTGTATCTGCGGCATGTAGCCCTCCACACCCATTGCACCTCCACAAGGATGCACTAACTGGGATGTGCAGCCCATATACCTGATTCCCTGGCCGTATGGATAGCAGACGTGCCAGGGGTGGGTGAGGGGCATGGCAGCACTACATGGCAGTCACTATGGTGTGGGTGCTGTCCACAGGAGTGCAGATGGTAGTACAGGCTATGGCAGAGGGTACCCTGCCGCGCGCCCATATGTGCCAGCATACAGACAGTTCCCTGCCAGGCCCTGGCAGCCTGCGGACACCCACCAGCACAGCAGCATCCCCACCCTGTCCCGCATGACTGCCCCTCGCCATGGTGTTGCACAGGAACCCCCCTGCAATGTATAGCACACCTGTTCTGCCCTCTCCACCCACGGTCCCCCGATAAATCCGGCCTGTCTGGCAAACCATTATTAGTCAGTGGCCTCCCTCCCATGACACCATCCCCCATCCCCATACCTGTACCATGCCACCACAGCTCAGGACGTCCAGTGGCATTGCCCTCCTCACACCTTCACAGCTACCAGCTGTCTGACATTCGCAGGGGTGTGCAGCCTATGTATGCCCTGCCGTGTAAGGGATCCACTGAGAGACCGGGACGGGATTCTGATTGGATGCCCACCGAGTCTGTTGCTCCACCTCACCTGCGTGAACTCGTACGCTGGGGATAGCTATGGACAGGTGGCTCATGTTGTGAATGCCACCCAGCATATCTGTCTGCAGGTGCGCGTAGCTCCGCAACCAGGATACGCACCACCAGTACATATTTTCTGCCCATTGGTGCATAGGCCCCATTGTTCTGCTCCCACCAACCCATAAACAGGTTTGCATATGAGGGCACCATGCATGTCCCCCATTACTGTATCCCTAGTCTGTAGAGATTACTTGTTGAGGCAAAATAATTTTGTGTATATTCAATAGCTTGTATGAGAAATTTGGAGCTGGCAGTATATTTTAGAGATTAGAGTAACAAGCTGTGAATAAGCCTGGTACATCCAGCAGACCTGAGTTTAATTCCCACAACTTCTATACTGTGTAACACTAAGCAAGTCACTTAACCTCCTTGGTGCTCCTGGGTTGCCCCTGACAACAGGCACTTGTTCCTAGTTGTCCTTTCCTAATCATCAAAGAATTATAATAATAAATTTAAATTCAACCGGTACTTGATTTATTATGAAGTGGGTTTTAGTAGTTCCTCTGCTGCTGCCCAGAGTCCATCAGAGTGCTGAATGCTTTGGTGTACAGGAGGCTACGTCAAAAGTTAACCATTTACCGTCCTTCTCCCAATTAATTTCTTTCAGTTTATTCAGCACATTCATGGAGTCCTGAAGATAAGATGTCAAATTAGTGACTGGTTTCTGTAAGAAAAGTCAATGACACAAAACAGGTTCTCAGCAATGGAGCCTATTCTGGAAACTAATGGTCTACAAGGGGTTGGATTAGACTGCAATATACCTTTGGATGATAACAAAATGTAGACTTCTTAGGACAATTTAGTGTAAGATAGTTGAACTCTGGTTGAACCCCTCCCTTTTAGGGGCAGTATAACACAGTGGTTTAGAGCTCTGAGTTGTAAAGCTTGAGACCTGGGTTTGAATCCCACAGTCCCCACCTGCATACTGTGTGACCTTATCAAGTCCTTAACTTCCTTGTGCTCCCAGGTCACATCTAGAAACAAGCTTTGGCCTAGTGTGCCTTTCCTGGTTAAACAATTTCCCTTCCCTCATCCACTCCCTGGTGGCAGCAGTTTCCAACAAATTCATTAATTCAATAGAGAACTCAGTAGGGTCCTTGTAAATAAGTATAAGTTTCCCCTGTCATTTAAGTGTCATTGTTGCCTCACAACACAGTCCTCCTTATTAAGGATGGAAGTGTGACCCTAGAGGGCTTGATCACTACCCTTTTCAAACTGTTGCGCTGTCCTAATATATCACTCTCAGTTTCAGACAGGTTATTTAATCAGTTTTACCAATTTTGTCAAACAGCAGTTTTACATCTTCTTGGACTGCCTTTTCAAATATTTTACATGGGGTTACCCATGTTTCTGGACAGAAGCATGATCTGGGTTTGAAAGCCTGTTGCCTGTCCTTTTTTTTTTTAAAGTTGTTTTTTCCACCATGTCTCCACTGGCCCCTTTTGGTTTGACTGCTCACCCAGCCCCATCACCGTCATCCCTGGGACTTACCTGTGCCTTGCATGTTCCTTCATGGATGACCCCCATGAAAAGAGCCACTGGGCCTAGCCCCATAAACCGGCAGAGTTTTGGTAGTTGGTCAGCAAGGTGGAGAGCCTAGTCGGCAGTGTGGCACCTATGACAAGCGGTCAGACAGCATCCTGTGTGGTGAAGGGTTTTCCTGTTTTCAGGCCCAGAAGGTGGGATGTGCAGTGATGTCAGGGTGTGAATGCCAACGCCTGCCTCACCTCCAGTATTGGCTAGTGTCAGCTGCCTGACTCCTGGTTTCCACCAGGGTCGGGCACACGAACTTCCCCATCCCCTCCTGGAAGAGGAGAGCGGTCCATGGAATGTTCAATCCTTCTCTCTCCCTTGCCAGCCCACTGATGCACAGGCTCACTTCCAAACCCAGGTCATCAGCATCATGAGTGGTAGCACTACTGCTGTGCGGCGGGCTAGCCCTATGTCGTCTGTCTTTTGCAATTCTGTATCCTGTACTGGTACTTCTGAATTCTTCTCATCCATGGCATCCACTTGTTGAAGGTCAGACACCCCTGCTGTTTCCATGACTGCCAGGATGTAATCAATGTCCTCAACCGTGCGCTGTTTCTTCATTTATAGGGCTCTCATTTCCTCTTTGGTGCATCTTTGAGTTTGCATTACTGGCTCTTCATCCTGAATTCTCCTATCTGGAGTGAAGCTCCTCCCATTGTGTTGCTGAAGTGGAAGAAATGTTTTAAGTGAGGTTTTCAGATGAACTTGAATAGATCAGTCTGTACTGTAGCTCAGTTTATTTAGATTTGTGGGGGTACAAATTTCAGTTCTGTTTGCACGAGTTACTCCTGTTCTAATGTTAGCACTGTATTCAACAGATTTATTTCTGTTGCTTTGTTTTCACGTGTGATCATAGTGTGTTTTATAGTGCTTTTTGAGGTCTTCCTTCCCTAGAGCCCCCTCACCTCTATGTCTGTGTTTATTTGTCCTCCCGATAAAGTTACCCCTCTATTCTTGTTTTTGTGGTGTCACTGTCATAATCAGATCCTCTTATTCTTTCCTTTGTGTTCTTTGAATTAGCAGTTTTCTTCGCAACATGATCTGAGATGTTGCCTTTCTCTACCCATGATCAACTGCTGTGTGGCCAGCTGTGTATATCACCACCTATATAGTCCTGTCTGTCACATTCTAGCTTTTCTGTTTCATAGATATCATCTTCTCATCATGTTTTTGGATGTGCTTTAGTTTTTGATCCAACTTGGGGTCACATTCTAGCTTTTTCTGTTTCTTGGAAAGCATCTTCTCATTGTGTTTTTAGCGTGATTTAGTTTTGATCCAACTTGGGAGGATGTGTGATCTTTCAATGTGGATAGCTGTGCCAATATTTTATTTCTTCCTCTTTTTATATTCATACTTGTCCCTTTTATAAGGACATTCCCAAACTTGTTGGCTCTCATTCATAACATCCTCTCATTCTTTTTGGCTATAAAATACTCTAATCCACAAGCTGGTGTGGTATCCCTATAAGATCTTATGGCGTCCACCCTCTCTTTCTGGTATGCTTGTAGACTGTCTTGCTATACCAGAGACTTATCTCTTAGCTTCTCAAGCTGGATGAGTTTTTTTAAATCCTCATCTGAGGTTCCTTCCTGTTAAGTGGCTTTTTATTCCTGAGGGAAAATTCCCAGTTTTCTCCTGCATATTTCCTCAGTGGTCTCAAAACAAAATGGTTGCTCCTCTGTGACCCGTCCCTTGACCTCGTTCAATTTTGCTTTCAGACCTACTCATAATTATTCTTGTAGCTGGCTCAGGAGTCAGCCTCTGAATTCAGGTTTGTTTATCAGTGCTTAGCACTCTACCATGTGATTTGGAGAGTAGACTGTAAATATGGCTGTGTGTAATGGTAAGTTTGATTCAAAATCTTGCTTGTACTTGTGCTTGAACTGAGTTAACTTTTATTGACTTGCAGCATTAGCTCAGCTCGTAGTTCTTTAGGATGTGTTACAGTGAACAAAGATAATCTAAAATGCCATGTGTTTAATGTCCCGAATTCTGTGTGACAGCATCTATGGGCTTGGTATTAATCCCGACCAGGCAAATGCATTTTGTCTGTCCTAAAAGCCGTCAAAATTTTTCCAGCAGTATTATCTTGTGTTGCTCCCCCAGCCGCATCCTGATACAGCCCAAATTAACACAGCACAGGCAGTCGTGATGCTTCCAAGTTGCTCCTGTCTGCAGCCTGCCATGGAGAGCTAATTTGAATACACATCTACATAGGTATGGTGCAATAATAGCAAGAACAAAAATCAATTTGAGCAGGCTCAGTATTGCTGCAATTATAGATTTTGAGGCTTGCACAACACCACTCCAACTACCCAGCACATTGCCTCACACTGACGCTCATCAGAGTGGCAGTTATAGATTTGCAGGTTCTGCTTTTAAAGTTCAGTAACTTAAAGTGACCGTAACACATATGTAAAAGTAATGTGCAAATACATCCATTGTGACAAAAAGGATGAATTAAAAGATACGTCAAATAATAATTCTGGGAGCATCAGAAGGATCCAAAATTCTAGTTAGGTATTTGGGTGAATCCTAAGACAAATACTGATAAAAATTTAAAGACTACGTAATCAATCTGCAAATTACATTTAAGTCCCCTCTGTAACTAAACATACCTGATATAATTCTAACACAGACTAAAGGATTGATATATTACGGATAAAAATTTGCAAAGAGCAAAATAAAAATAACAAACCATCACACTAGACTTTGTCTAATTTGAGATCCTTTAAAATGGAAAGGACATTTTCTTTTTATTAAATAATACATTATAGTCTGGCGAGAAAAAATCATTTTTTATATGACTGTCTTCTTGTTTCTGTTTTCTCAAAAGAAAATTTCAAGAACCCTACAAAATGACATCCGGACAGACACCGACAAATGTATCTCGGTCATCAGGACCCTGTTAGGTGGACCCTGCACTAGTTTCTGAAAAATTACCCAGAAATTTTTTTATTTAAAATCCTTTTTCTTGACCTCGATTTTCTTTTGGGCATATGAAAAATAATTATTCCATACAAAAGAGGATTGCTTCATATAAAAAAAGCAGCACTCCAGACTTAATTATCCGGGGAAGATGACCTTGTAACAAAATGACAGACTATTCATATTTGTAATTCCATTGCATGAGATCAAATATTACTTGAATATGTAACTAGACTGGCTCTGATGTCCTCAGCTGTCTAATTGTTTTAATTGTTTTAACTGTTTTGACAAATTTAACTGCTTTAACTAATCATGTTTTTATGTTGTTTGCGAGTAGTGCAAGAAACATATTAAGACAGTTACTCAGAAGCAGGCTGTGGAGGCTCCGGCACTTTTTGTGGCCAATGCCCCACAGCCTGCAAATGCTTGTCCCACTTCCCCTAATGCCATTGCAGGTTGCTGGTGACACAAGTTTGGAACGTTTGCACCAACTTGACAAACCAGCCACTGCAATTAGAGGACGCCTCGTCATTGCAGCGTCAGCCATCCGCTGCAATGAGAGAGTGACCCGTCTTGCAGGGCAGGATCTAGCAAGCCTGATAGTGTTTGTGAACATGGCAGGGTTGCCACCGTGTTCACAAACAATATTACCCCCCAACATGTTTATCTGCTGGACGGGGAGCCTAGTCCCCATCGGCTGAAAGGAATTCCCCTTTTGTTGTTTGCTGATGGGGGTACCCCAGTCACCATCAACAGAAAGGAATCCCCCTTTTGTTGTTTGCCAACAGGGTGCCCAACCCTCATAGGTAGAAAGGAAGCCCCCCACATTTGCTGCTGTTGCCGATGGGGTGCCCAATCCTGCGTCAGCAGAAAGAAATTCCCCCTTTTGTTGTTTGCCAATGGGGTGCCAAATCCCCATCGGCTACAGCTGCCCCCAAAGCAAGACTTTGGTGGCATGTTGGGAGCCCACCCCAGCATGCCACATGCCCTGTAAATAAAAATGGTCCCACAAAGTCTTTTTTTACACCTGTAAAAGGAAATGGTCCCTCGAGTCTCCCGCCCCCACCCACAACCCGCACCCATTCACTGAGCACCCTGCCTCCCCCATACCTACCTCTGGAGCTCAGCATGATGATCTTCGGTGGACAGCGAACATGTCTGCACTCTTCAAAGCCGACCGAGAACTGAGGAATGCCGGTAAGCTGTATAATGTAATAAATAGTTTTTTCAACTTTAGTACATATCTTGGGCATTTTGAGAATTTTTTCACCAGATTTTCAACATGGGGTTTTGGGACCCCTCCTCATGAATTCTTGAACTGCCAAGGCGTTAATCGGCCCCAAAGTTGATTTTGCAGTCACTGCCGGAATTACCTTTCAGGGGCTGATTAATGATAGACAGTGCCAGTGTTCATGGTGGGCTCTCAAGAAGCCTGTGTTGCAAATTTAGTGGAAAAATCCCAAAAATGACTGTTTTATAAGCGCATGCTACACAGTTGCTACACACGCCGTAACTCTCGCGTGAATTTGCAATATTTTCACAACAGATTTTCAGCATTGGCATTTTGTCACACCTCCTTGTGAACAGCACAGCTGTCATTGTTCACATCCTGGCAGAAATGTGTTTTCGCACTTGCAGCACAGAATAGCATGGTCGCTGTTGGAAATCAGTGTTGGGACAGATTAATAAAATGGCAGTGACACTGTTCATGAGTAGAGGTCCTGAAATGGCTATGTTGACAATTTGGTAATGATACTCCATAAAATGACTGTCTTATGAGCGTGCTATAGCTTGCCAGCACGCTCGCACTTTCACAAATTTATAATATTTTTACTCCAGATTTTCAACATTGCCAGTTTCCCCACTCCTACTTATGAACAGTGCAGCTGTCATTTTCCCATCCTGGCCGAATAGTGGTTTCGCACCTCCGGTGCAGAATAGAGTGGTCGCTGTGAGAAATCACTGTCTGGGACAGATTAAGAAAATGACAGTGATACTGTTCATGAGCAGAGGTCCTAAAATGCCTATGTTGAAAATTTGGTGATGATGGCCCATCAAATGACTGTGTTACAAGTGTGCATTGCACTCTTTCCATACACCCTTGTAACTTTGCAGATTTGTAATATTGTCAGCCCAGATTTTCAACAGTGGCATTTTTCACACCTCCTTATGAGCAGTACAGCCGTCATTTTCTCATCCTGACTGAAATGCGGTTTCACAGTTGCGGCACAGAATAATGCGGTCACTGTGGGATATCTATGTTGGAACAGGTTAAGAAAATTACAGTGGCACTGTTCATGAGCAGAGGTCCTAAAAGCCCTATGTTGAAAATTTGGTGACGGAACTCCATAACATGACTGTGTTACAAACGTGTATTGAACTGTTTCCACGCAGCCTTGTAACCGCCAAATTTGTAATATTTTCATGCTACATTTTCAACAGAGGCAGTTTCACACCTCCTTATGAACAGTGCAGCTGTCATTTTTCACATCCTGGCTAAAATATGTTTTTGCCGCCTGCCGGAGAATAGCACGGTCGCTGTGGTAAATCAGCGTTTGGGACAGATTAAGATTGAACAAGGAGAGGAGGAGAGGGACCGAGCTCAACTGAGCTCCTGTCGGGACTGCTGCAGATTTGTTTGGGGCAGAAAAGACCCCTAACGCAAGAGTCCAGTACAAAAGGGCAGTCCTGCAGCACTGGGAGAAACAGAACAGAGAGCTAGTGAGGGAGGGGTGAGCAAACTCACCAGAGTGCTGTCAGGACTGCTGCAGATTTCTTTGTGGGCAGAAAAGGCATCCAAAGCAGGCAGGGGGCCCAGTAGAAAAGGCCAACCTGCAGTGGTGGGAGAAACAATGCAGTGAGTGAGACAGGGGCCTGAGTGAGCTCAATTGAACTCTATCAGGACTGCTGCGGATTTGTTTGTGGGCAGAAAAGGGCACCAATGCAGGCAGGAGCACTGTACAAAGGGCTGCTTGCAGTGCCAGGACAAACAGAATGAGTGCGTGACAGAGGAGACTGAGCGACCTCAGCGGAGCTCTGTCAGGACAGCTCTGAGTTTCTTTGTGGGCAGACAAAGGTGCCAATGCAGCCAGGAGCCACATACATAAGCACAGCCTGCAGCCCAAGAGGCACAGAATGAGTGAGTGACAGCGTGGTAGTGAGTAAGCTCAACGGAGCTGTATTGTGACTGCTGCAGATTTCTTTTGGGCAGAAAATACGGCAACACAGGCAGGAACCTAGTACAAAAGGCCAGCTTGCAGCACTGGCAGAGAAGGAATGAGTGAGTGAGAGAGGGGAGTGAGCGAGTCATGGAGCTGTGTCGGGACTGCTTCTGATTTCTTTCACAGAACAAGCCACCAACGAGGCAGGAGCCCAGTATTAAAAAGGGCAGCCTGCAGCCGCAGGGAGACACAGAACCCAGCGAGTGAGGGAGGGGAGGAGTGCGCCAACTGAGCCTGCTGGGACTGCTGCAGATTTGTTTGTAAGAAAAAGGCAGCAATGCACACAAGGTCCCTGTACAAAAGGGAAGCCTGCAGTGGCGGGAAAACCAGTATGAGTGGAGTGAGAGAGGGAGTGAGAGAGCCCAGTGGAGCTCTATTGTAATTGCTGCAAATTTCTTGTAGGTAGATGAAGGTGTACGAGGCAGGAGCCCAATAGAAAAGGGCAGCCTGCAGCACCGGCAGAAATTGAATGAGTGAGTGAGAGAGAGGGAGTCAGCGGCTCAACAGACCTGTGTCGAGACTGCTGCAGATTTTTGTGGGCAGAAAAGCCACCAACAGAGGCAGGAGCCTAGTACAAAGGGCAGCCTGCAGCGCCAGGAGAACCAGAATGAGCGAGTGAGAGAGGGAGCCACCTCAACGGAGCTCTGTTGGGACAGCTAGATTTCTGACTAGGCAGAACAAGGTGCCAATGCAGGCAGAAGCCCAGTATAAAAGAGCAGCCTGCAGCATAGGGAGACACAGACTGAATGACTGACAGAGGGACAGTGAGCGAGCTCAACACACCAACACAATCAACATTCGCATTGATAAATGCTTGTTTTATTAATAAGACCATAAGCAGATACTGTGCTGAACTGAAGATCACATAAGTACTGATTGTCTGCTCTGATCAAAAGCTGTTATAAAAAAAATAAATTCATAAAATTGAAACACACACACACACACACACACACACACTGTATAGCCTCCTATTGCATCTTAAAAGTGCTCGCTTCAGGAACGCATGACAGCATAATGCATGATCTAGTTTAGTCTGCACTTCAAATGTAATATTATGGGAAATTATGCTTCCTTATAATGTATTCTCCCAGGATATCCCAGCTAAATTGTAACATCTCATTTACAGTTGCGTCCGAACCTTCTACCCATTTTCACATATGTGCCTAACTAATATTATACACACACAGAGTTGCCTGGCATCATTACACAGAATTACTGCCAATTCAGAAGAAGGTGGGAGCTACGGTAGTTTATATATTTACCCTAGTCTCCCAGAATCTGATGTGTTTTTTATGGTTGAATTTCAAAGTCACAAAATCCAGGACATGGTATTAAAAACCAGGAACAACAGCCAAAATAGAAGATACAGACACACGTGCCATCTTAAAATTAATAATAAAAGATCGAGAAGCTGTTACGAAAGTGGTTTAGTGTAAAAAGCAAACAAACAAACAAAAACCAACAACCTAAGTATCAAGGAAAGTTAAGTACAACTCCCTCAATCCTTTGTCACTGAAATGTGGGACCAAGGCACTGGGATCTGTGGAGACTCCTTATTTTATCTACACTTTGTTTTGGATACATAGCTTCCAAGTCACTCTACCTCCAACAATAAAATCATATAACTGTGCCAACTAATTTAGGCAGGTAAATTTTGGCAGCACCCTAATACATAGTAGCAAACTGGGTGTGATGAGTGATAAACACATTCCAGATTAGGGATGACCCGAATTGGCTTTGGTGCAGTTCTGACCCCCCACCATCTCGACTGAGCCAACTCGCTCTGAACAGAAAACCAAGCCTTTCGTGACTTTACCCCAATTGCCAAGATGGCCTGGTTTTGAAGTGCGGACTAGTCTGGAATAACACTCTCACTACCAGTACTACATGGAAAAGGCAGGACAGGGTGCAAAAGGTGCAGAAAAAAAGCATTTCTTTTTTCCCGATCTCTACAAAAGACTCGAATCCCTGGACCGCAAATGACCAACAAAGGCAAACACTTGTGATTCTGGGTCACTGAAGGAGCCAACCAATGAGGGTCTCTGTTCTGTGATTGACACATGTTCTAGTCAATCCTCTGTGTCAGCCACCACAGGACATCCCTAGGAAACTGAGTGTCAAGTGCAGTGAAACAGTAAGTGCCGTACTCACGGAAAATGAAATAGACTTCACCATGTAAGCTTTAAATCACTTCAGCTTTATTTTGAGAGATTCCTCAGAAGGAGACAGGACAGAGGTGGTTACTGTTTTGTCCCCTAGTGCTCGAGACCCAGTCTCTTTGTCACTAGGTCTCAAAGCACCGGGCAAAAGGGTAACCAGCCTTCTGGTCCTGTTCTTCACCACGAGGAACTTCTAAAATAAAGCTGAAGTGATTTAAGCAGCCACCTGGGAGTCATGGACGCACCTGAGTTAGACAGATGCAGGCTGTGGAGCTCCGCTCACCCGGGATACAAATTTGGTAATAACCCCCTTTTTCGGTCACCTGAGATCTGTTATACACTTACCCAGTGTCTGTGGGTTTGAAGATGCTGAATCCATTGGAGGAGGATAAAACAAGTGCGGCTGTGTCACTGCTGAGCCGAGTCATCCATCGGGTTCATGGCAGAGCCAGCTGTGGAGCAGGAATCTACCCCAGTCTAGTAGCTCGAACTGGCTGAAATCAAGGCCTTTATGGGAGGCATACTAGCAGATTTGAATCAAATAATGGTGCAGTTAATGGCAGTAAGAGTCTCCATGGAGGTGTTGGGTTTTGGACAGAGCAACTGGAGAAGAGAGAGCCAGCTGGAGGACTGGGCCTCCCCACAGAAAGATGTATTGGGCATCTAGAGAAAGATACTCAGGTGGTATAGGATAAACTGGATGACCTGGAATCCAGGAGCAGGCGTAGTAATGTCCTGCTGTTTGGGTTGCGGAAAAAGGCGTGGGGACAATATGATTACATTTCTGCAGAATGAACTGTAAATCTGGCTCATGTGGGAGCCAGTAACTGTAGAAATCGAAAGGGCTCATTGGGTTCCCACAGACCCTCCATGAATGACAGTTTACTCGGCCACTGCCTGTGGTATTCAAGCTGCTCCATTTCCTGGATTACCAGCAGATACTGAGAGACACCAGGGAGGTTAAAGATATTCATTTCAATGGGCGAGTCTGCAATTTTAGCAAGATTTCCCCAGTGGGTGCCTGCAGCACAGGAAGGCCTTGATAAGGTGCAAGAGCATTGGCCAGGGAGAAGAATCTGAAGACCTTCTTGGTTCCCCAGCTACCTTAAAGTTGGATCCCAGGAAGGCACGCATCTTTTCCATGCTGGGAGAAGCTGAGGAATTTCTGCACCAATTTAATGCTGCTGTGGGACCCTTGGAAAAGAGGCAGCCATGTGCGACTTGAGCAGTGGATCAGCAGTGAGGGGGAAAGAGAACGAACACCAACGGGATCTCAGCAAACAAAGAATTTGAAGCTTTTTACATGAATTTGTATTCTGCTGTATCCTTGGACAATGGGAGGCCAAAATTTGGGCTTTTGGACTCTGTGAGGTTACCTAATCTGTTGGCAACCCAGAGGGAAACTTTGAGCAACCGATAACAGAGCAGAAGGTAAGAAAGGCAATAGGACAACTTCAGGTAGGAAGTTCTAGGCCCAGATGGCTTCCCAGTAGAATTCAACAGAGCAGTACAGGATCAGGTTCTTCCAGAGGATTTGGACAATGCCTGGAGGGAGGGGCATCTGCCTCAAACTATGTATGATGCTGTTATATCGGTTCTGCCCAAAAGGGCAAGAATCCCTCCTTTGTACCAACTATAGGCCAGTGTCACTTTTGAATGTGGACTACAAGGTATTGGCGAGAGTTTTGGTGAATCAGGTTGCTCCCTTGCTGTTTCAGCTCATACATCCGGACCAAGCTGGGTTTGTGGAAGGAAGGGATGGAGAGGATCACCTGGGTGTCTGGTGGATCTCTTCGGGCTGCCCCATTGATCCTCACAGTTTCAGCAGTGGTCAAGTTGGATACAGAAAAGCCTTTGACTCAATCAGTGGTCATACTTGCTTGCAGTCCTGGAGAAGTTTGGTTTTGGACCAAGGTTCATACGATAGGTGCAGGTATTTATAAAACCTCAGGGTGTTGGTCTTGACAAATGGCAGGCTGTCTCCAGCATTTGACGTGTCATGGAGAACTCATCAGGGATGCCCCTTTCCGGCTCTCTTTGTACTGGTGATCAAGCCTCTGACTCAGAAGATCAGAGACTTGGAAGAGATTGTGGGAGTGCGGGTGGGGTCAAAGTTTACAAAACTATGATGTTTGCAGATGACATCTTGCTCATGCTTGGTGATGTAGCTACCACTCTTCCCCACTTAGCTCATTTGTTAGAGCAGTTTAAGGAGCTATTGGGTCTTGGTAATAATTGGGCAAAGACCTGTATTGTCCCGATAGGTCGAAGCCACTTCTGGTCTTCCCAGTTGGGGAGGCTTCAAGTGGACAGAAGGCCTATTACTTACTTGAGGATGCAGATCTCTTTGAAGCTGATGGACCGGCCTACCTTTAATTTTACTCCCTTCTGGAGTTCCTGAAGGGGATGTCACCAGATGGCACCACTGACAGTTATCTCTATGTGGCAAGGTTCAGGCTGCCTGCATGATGTTTGGGCTGAAACTATTGTTCATTCTCCATTACTTCCTGCTGAAAGTCCCTGAATCCTGCTGGAAGCAGCTGGATAAGGTTTTATCTTGGTTTTACTGGGAAGGGCAAAGCCCAGGATAGCTAAGACTTTGACTAATGGCACATCATAGCAAGACTGGGTTTATGCACCATGGGTTAAGGGCTATTATTTGGCAGTGGGACTTAGGTAGATCTGGCTGTGGTTGCATGGGGAAAGGTTTAAGGACCAG
Source organism: Neoceratodus forsteri (assembly GCA_016271365.2). Taxonomy (NCBI): domain Eukaryota; kingdom Metazoa; phylum Chordata; order Ceratodontiformes; family Ceratodontidae; genus Neoceratodus; species Neoceratodus forsteri. The sequence continues at coordinate 327,993,238 of CM028137.1, forward strand.
ATTAGGTAACTCAAACTTGAACAGGACTGGTATACTCTACATCCCCCAGAGGGCTGTTTACTAGGTGCTGAACTATCCTCTCCGAGACTGGCCATCATGGACTATCTAGTTTATGTTTGGAGCCAAGGTAAGAGGCTTTGGGTCCCCAGTGGGTAGTGCCATATTACTTTAGCCCTTGGGGAACCTGAGGCTTCCATTGGAGGACAGACTCTTTTGGGAGACCTGGAAAGGGGGCCTGTCAAGGATGGGGACCTTTTTTCAGAAGGGATGGATTCTTAAAGATCCTTCTAGGAACTCCAGGAGCAGGCAAACCTGCCGAAAGAGGACCATTGAAATTTCTCAAATGCATTTGGTACATAACTTAGGAGGGGTTTTAGTGAGAAAGGGGTTAAGGAGGATGGGAGGTGATATTTGGGAAGGATATCAGGATGCAGGACCCCGGACTCTTCCAAGGGTGGAGACGATATATTGCAATCTTTGTGATTGTGCAGCACCAAGCATTTCAGGTATTCAGCAGAAATGGGAGGGCCACCTGGGAAACAGTTTAGGAATGAGGAGTGATAAATGTTGACAAAAAAAGCTTACCTGGTGAAGTCTATTTCATTTTCAGTGAGTGCGGCACCTATTGTTTCACTATATTGGATACAGGTGGGCTACCTGTTGGTGCACCGACTGATCTTGCTGAAGTTCACAGCTGATCTTCTTGGAACTATGAGTATTGAGCACATTTGGGACTTTACATTCAATGGAGACAGTCGTGTGTGTGTGTGGAGATTTCAAAAAGAAAACCTGGCAAAAATAATTTTGTTACAGAGGGAGAGGGAAAGGAGAGTAGAGTCTGAGAGACCAATGAATGCAACAGCAGACAATGGTGTCAGGAATTTTCCTTTGCACCTCTGCCCTGGCTTGTGGGTAGCAGGGCTCTGTTCTGTCCCCATATTTTTCACAGTGTATATGCTCCATTGGCCAACATTATAAGGTGGTATGATCTGAGTTTTCAATGCTGTGCAAATGATACTCGGCTATACCTGTCTTTTCACTCGAACAGCAGGAGACAGTCTTGGTATTTAACAGCTGCCTTGCTGAGATCCAAAGTTGTATCAGGGCCAACTGGCTGAAGTTGAACCCAGACAAAACTGAAGTACTGGTGCTGGAATCTGGTCATCAGGGGTGAGGGGCAATCTGGTCAGGTCTCTGGGCTATGGCTTGAGGACTCCCAGTTGCTTAACTTGGATCAGGTGAGGGATCTTAGCATTGTTTTGGACTGTGGCTTGGTGCTGAAGTCACAGGTGTTAGCCATGGTCCAAACCTCATTTTGCCATCTGAGGAACATTGCCAGGATTAAGCAACTGATTCTCCTAGTGATATGCCAGCACTGGTTCATGCCTTTGTGACCTCTCGCCTTGATTACTGCAATGTCCTATACCTAGGGCTGTCAGGGTTGGATCTTCACCTCTTGCAACTAGTGCAGAATTCGGTGGGAAGGTTGTTGACTGGCTTATCTAGGTTGTGTCATATCACACCTGTGCTCCAATATCTGCACTGGCTGCCAGTTAGGTGGTGGATCTCCTTCAAGGTCAGTTTGCTGACCTACTGTATAAGGCCCTATATGGACAGGGGCCTGGCTACCTGCAAGGCCTCCTGTGTATCTCACACCCTTCCCACCCACTTTGCTCCACAGATGAGGGATTGCTAGAGGTTCCCAGGGTCCTTCTAAAAACATCAGGTGCACGTACTTTCACATTTGCAGCCCCGACCCAGTGAAACTCTTTACCTCACCTTATTCAAGAAAGCCCACCATTGATCAATTTAAGCGGAGCTAAAAACCCATCTATTTAGACCTTCCCAAAGTTGGATTAGTATGTTTATTTTTTAGTAATAAGGAACTATTTATGTGTTCTACTATATTTACATCATATTTTAAATGTTTGGATCTGATGTAAGCGCTTTGCATCACAGTGGGAATCGTTATATAAAATGTTTGAATGAATGAACAGCAGAGTGCAGCCATTGCAGCAGACTGCACAGTACTCTTATTAAAAAAAGATTTTTTATTAGAATGAGAGAGAGAGTAGAAAGACCAATGAATTCAACAGCACAGTGCACAGCAGACAGCAGCACAGTGCTGACGTTTGCAGACTTCACAGTAAAAATGAAAAATACACACATTTTTATGAGAGAGAGAGAGCAACAAATGTAACAGTACCAACCGTAGAGATGCAGAAAATAAAAATAAAAAAATATTATGGGGAACAAAGTCAGACAGGACACTAGGACTCTGTCTGATGGTCATAGTGCCTCAACAATTTTGAGGAGGGCTTATAGCGTCATACAGATTTTGAAGGGGTGTGTCACCCACATGTCAGACTCTGTGTTGCTCATCTCTGTGTTACCCTGAAAGGTCATACTGCCATAGATTCGAGTTGCCCATCTCTGTGCCTGAACTACTACTTGGTTGTAATGCCATACAGATTGTGAAGGGGGTCACATCTCAGACTTTGTGTTGCCATCTTTGTGGCTGGACTACTACTAGGTCATACTGCCATAGTGTAGATGCTGTGTTACCCATTTCTGTGCCTGAACCATTACTAGGTCATTGAGCTACACAGATTTGTGAAGAGGGTCACAAATCAGACTCTGTGTTGACCATCTCTGTGCCTGAACTACTACTAGGTCATACTGCCATAGCGTAGGGCTCTGTGTTGCCCAATTCTGTGTCTGAACTACTACTAGTTCATAGTGCCATACAGATTGTGAAGGGGGTCATGTCTGAGAATCTGTGTTGCCCATCTCTGTGCCTGAACTACCTCTTGGTCATACTGCCATAGCATAGACTCTTTTGTTGCCCATCTCTGTGCCTGAACTACTACTAGGTTATATAGTGCCTCACATATATTGAGAGGGGCATCATGTCTCAGAGTCTGTGTTGCCCATCTCTTTGCCTGAACTACTACTAGGTCATATAGTGCCTCACATAGTTTGAGAGGGAGGGGGGTGTCACTTCTCAAACTCTGTGCTGCCCATCTCCGTGCCTGAACTGCTACTAGGTAACATAGTGCCACACATATTTTGTGAGCAGGGTGTCTCATCTCAGACTCTTTGTTGCCCATCTCTGCATCCAAACTAATATTGCTAAGTAAGCAATTAAGTTGGACCCCAAAAATGGATTCAGAATCAGAGTCTATTATGGAAACAGAACTATTGACCATCACCAACAGTATGACTGAAATTGGTACAACAATAAAAAATATTTCCTGAAAATAAATCCAGAAAAAGAAAGGGAAATTCACTGCTGAAGATGTCATTAATACAACTGCTGAAAACAAAGCAACACAACCAGAAAAGATGATGCAACACAACCAGAAAAAGATGAAGCAACACAACCAGAAAATGAAAAGAATGCTGGTAAATCTCCTGAACAAAGAAGTGCAGCACTGTCGGCATTGCCAGAAAAATCAGATGAAAGTAAAACACAAAAACAGGTAGACAAAACACTTAGACCTAGAAAGTCAATGATCAAGGATAAGGTTCTATTTAGTACCACTAAACATAGCACTCACAATATGCAACTCATGCATATTGGGGGTCCTTCAGCACTAAGCAATGCCTCTGATGAAGTAGAGGTTGTAAATGTACAAGAACAAGATTACGATCATGATGTATCACAGTTACACTCTTCCAACCCATGCAACTGGTAAATCAACAATCATCAAATGTTTCCATGTGATCAGGCAGATTGTGATCTAAGATCATCATCTAGATCATGATTTAATTATCAAACATGTAAGTTTTAAATCACCGACTAGATGATTATTGATTATTTTGTAAGATTAAATCAGCATGATGATTTTTGATGATCTGTGGATGATCAAGAGATTATCACTGACGATTATTAATGATTATATTAGTTCTGTATTATACGATTGTGAGTCACATTAGTAATACTTAAAGTTCTGTTACTAATATGAAATAATGAATGTCAACTATCAGCAGAAGCACATTATAATGTAAATCATCTGAAGTTAAGTTTTAATCCTCTTAGGAAGAATACATGAGATATGAGGTATAGAATGTACATTTGCATAACTAATTTGCATATAATTCTTACCCTCCCACCTCATGGACCGAAGCCTTCAGGTGGACTATCAATCCACAAACAAGTCACCTGGCTTCCTCATCCTACCTGCAGTCCTTGTTTGGGACAGAATCAATTAGTCTACTCAGGTAGCCCTTGAGTGTATTATAATGGTCCCACCAACTGTCTCCTGAAACTTTATGCATCTAGATTTTACTGTATTACTTGACTTAGTTGTTTGCATTGTTATTGTTGGTGTATGGACGTGGAGCCTATGTAAACATTCTTTTGACTCATAGGTATTTGTAATCTGAGACTTCAAATAAATAAATAAATATTTCTTGCAAATTCAAAAAACAGTTTATGGACTAATACAGTGGTAATTTCTTTTGTTAAAATATTTTGCCTTAACTGTATTAGTTTGTAGACTGTTAGGAAAGGTTCTGAGCACAAGCTAGGTACTTGTAGGAACTCACCACAACTCTAAAGGGAACCACTGAATGGAGCTTATATAAACCAATCTGAGTCCTCACAACACTAGTAAGAAGTGAAGAGTCAGAGTAAGTATAATTAAAAGCAGTGTGTTTCTGTAGAAAATGTGTTATACCTAATGATTCCAATGAATATGTCTAATTAGAAGGCAAGATGCATTCCGTGAGTAAAGAAGAAAACAAATTATTTTCTTTTCATTTATTGTAGCAATCTTGACCATGGGCAATCATGAAAAACCATGATATATGAAATTATTATTAAGCAGAATCATTATGTTCATAACATTGTAGGTTTTGATTGGCGGCCATTTAACATTCATGCTTAATCATTGTTAGTCATGATCACAATGATGGGTTTTGAAGTTTGAACATGATCTTTGAACAGAATTGACAATAATCACTCATGGCACATCATTATTAAATCATAATCTTTTCAGCTGAAAGGATGAATCAGAATGTGATACTGATGAGGTACAGGATGCCACCCAGGTTCCCCACCTGAAACTAAAAACACAGCAAGTACCACCAGTAGCCACAGCCAGTAGTGGAAAAACAATCAGTAATCATGGTAGCTCTTCTGGGAACAGCTGCAGTGTGTATGAAACAGGGTCAGAAACAACTGTCACAAAATTGCTGCAGTTCCTGGCGTGTCGACAAGACATTTCATCTTAGTTGTGTGGAGCTATTTTATATAAGTCCCAAAAATGAATGTGTTGCTGTCTGCACCTTTTGTCATCAAGGAAGTTAGCAGGGGACAGTAAGGGGCCATTTAAGGACAGTATCACTAAAAGGCATTTGCAAAGAGCATATCCAACCAGTCAACTGTGCAGCAATCCTGAGCAAGAGACAAATAACTGTGATGAAAATAATTCTACAGACGTAAGTGATGGTGAAGAAACTGAGACACACGGCAGAAAAACACGTCGACTTCACTGACAAAAGTATTTGTACAAGCTACAGCTTCTTTATTATGCAATCCCATGTTTTGCCCTCCGCACAAAACTAAATGGCAGACCATTACTGCGATGCTTGAACAAAAACTACCTACAGTAGATCACATCAAGTCACATTAAAAATTAATCAGGTAATAGCTGAATTTGTTGCCAAGGACCTGCAACCATTTTCTGTGATTGAAAATGATGGGTTTTGAGCCCTTTAAAATATTTTGCTCACGTTACAACATACCAAGCTACAAATATTTTGTGGCTGTGGCTGTTCCTAAAATGTACAAATGTTTGCAAAGTAAAATAAAATTAGCTCTTCAAGAGAGTGAATGTGGTTCTGTGCACCTGACCACAGACATGTGGGTGAGTTCTCAAACCACTGATTATATATGCATCACAGCACATTGGGTGTCATGATCATCTTCAAACACCACCACAAGCAGCAGTGTACAAGAAGGTAGATAAGTCAATGGCAGCTCTTTTGCATTAGCATGTTTGGTAAACATCACACAACTGACAATATTTTGGAAGAGTTGTAACAAAAATGCTTGACAGGTTTATAGCCCTGGACTCACTATTGAATTTGTGGTTTTGAACAATAGTACCAATATTGTTAGTGCAGTGAAATGTGGTGATGGTTTACTCACATTCCGTGCTTTGCACACTCATTAAATCTGTTAGTAGCTTTCCTTTCTGGTGACACCAATATCATAACAATACATAACAATAGTGGGAGCCATAAAGAAACTCTGTGGCCATTTTAGTCACTCTGCAAAATCATGTAGTATCTTGCTGACATCCAGAAAAAAAAGCTTGCCAACACAGCAACTAAAACAAAATGTTCCAACAAGATGTAACAGCATTTTACATGTAAGACACTTCTCACACAAAAAGAAGGCAGTCCCACAAATATACTGTACGTTGAGCACAATGTAGCAGATGGTGTTATGCCAAATTCTTTCCAGTGGGGCCTCAAGGAGCATCTTACATTGCTCTTGACTCTCATCTGAGGAAGTAACTTGACAGATTAGCAAAAAAAAGCTACTCTAAGCCAGGTTATTCCATCATAAATTTATTGAACGAAGAACTCAGAAGGCTGCATAGAGGTTTTGACAAAAAGAGACAAATCTGGTGTATCCCTCATGGACTGACTGATACAGTAGTTCAAAATTGCAGAAGACTTCACAATATCATGACAGACAAATATTTTCTTCTTCAGACTCTTCTTGACCCTCAGTATAAGTTGTAACAGCTGCCTCCTTCAGATCTCGTGACTCTTATTTCAAATACAAAACATGCTGATTTCAGAAATTGCACAGGAAAAGAATAGGACTGTATTTGACAATACAAGTGAAACACATGATGTGGATGCTGCATCTGATGATGCAACATCTATTGGTGGTGAGATATGGAAATTACATACTTACCGTAATTATTGATCTTCTTGGACAGTCTCCATCACTCATTCACACTACTGGGATAGCGCCAGAGGTGCTGAGACCAAAGGAGACCCAAATTTTCTGAAGGGTCAGCGCCGAGGTAGAACAGCATGCGCGGCACTCGCGAGACTGATTCGCTTCGTGTAGGCTATCTCAGCGCCGACCCTCCAACTGCCTCAGTACCTTTTGACCAAGGAGGTGCAGCGTAATTAATGAGAATAACTCATTCTGAGTTTCTGGGCCTGAGAGGGCCCAGATGGCCTTTGTAAGAAAGGTCAAAGAACAATGTCTTCACAGTCCGAGACCACAGGCCATGAGAGATCAGGAAGAAAAGCAGAGTGAACCCGGGGATGGTGGGTGGGCGTGGAATGAGTGATGGAGACTGTCCAAGAAGATCAATAATTACGGTAAGGCATGTAATTTCCATATCTTCCTGGACTAAGTCTCCATCACTCATTCACACTAGTGGGAGAGTACTGTTAAAACCCACAACCCTGAGTAGGGTGGTAGGAGATGGGTTCACCCAGAAAGGACGCCAAGGACTGTCCTGCTAATAAAAAGAGCCATCTTGTAAAGAGCATCCAGAACATGATGCTTACAAGATAAGCGCTGAGTTGTAATGCACCACTTTGCAGGTGACTGCAATGGGCACAAAATGAAACTCTGCCAGGAAGCTGCAACCACTCAGAGAGAGGCGAAAACCGGACTCACAATTTGGTATAGGACCAAACTAATAGTGTCAAAGACATGTACTAATCTATTGTAAAGGACCTCAGGAACTGCAAGAGCTGGAGGTAAAGTCTACAGGTTCTGGGTAGACCGAAAAAGCAGAGACGGAACCCCCACTACCAAGTATGGCTGACCTGCAAACAACGGTCCAGTAGCACTGAACCCCTTACTTGGTGAGCAAAAGAAGGTTCAGGTGGGGTTAGCTCATCAAGGAAAATGGTTTGTACTAAGTCACTGAAAACTTCCTGATGGAGGTGAAGCACAACTTGGAAGCCTCTTGTGGTGGTCTAGTAGAATCAAATCCTAGTCACTGCATATTCCAAAAGGGAATCATCCTGCCCCTGTGTGTTTAACTGTAGCAGCAGTCTCTGAACTCAGGGAAGAAAGGAAAAAGTGTACAGGAGGACGTGTCCACTGTGGAAAAAACATTTCAACAGAAAAAAAAAACAGGGGCTGGATTTGTAAGGCAAATGAGGTAGATGCGTCGAGGAGGGACACAGCAGGACCAAGTTAGGGCTAACCCATTGCGTTGAAGTGACTGAATAGCAGCAGAAGTGGCTCAATGCGGTGAGACACTACTTACTCCAACCTCCCTGAGGGAGTAGGAAGGACTCTAGTTTGTTTTGTTGAAAAACAAACATCACCGCTCCATCACACAGTTGGAGAGGATAGCTTCGAGTGCTACTGGCATGGAACCAGTGCACAGGAACTGAAGGTGTGAATATTTGAGAAGCTACCTCAGAAAAGACCTATTGACCCATGGTCAAGAAAGGAGCATGTCGTCTGTTAAGTTGAAGCAAGCATGGAAGTAGGAATCTAAGTTCGACTCGCTGAAGAGTCACGCCTGTTGCCGCAAGGCTCTGATCAAGAGAAGAAAGCCTGATTAAAAACAAAAGGGACTAGTAGACTGGTTAGATGCCTAGATTTTGGAAATATCTTGGAATAAAGAAAATTCTCTAGGGAAAAGAGGTGAGCTATACCACCGCTGGATCGGACTGCCCTAGGGGTAGAAGAAATCAGGTACTCTTTACTGAAGTTTAGAGATGACCGCCTCAGTTTTGAGGTGGAACCTGACCAGATCCAAAGTGTGGTATCGGGAAATTCCAACTAGGCCCTGTGCTGTGATAATTCTGCCCCTTTTTTTATTTATTAATTATCATTAGTCCGAGCCTGACAAGATTGCTGGCTGCTATTTGACAAGGATTGCCTGATACAGAAATGACAAGGATGTCATCCCTCTGAGGAGCAGGAGGAGCCTGAGGATCCATAACTGAACTCTTGAGTGGACTAATAATAGCTAGACAGATGTTAACCACCTGTGCCGAGCAGCCACCAGAGGGCAGCATCAAAAGAGGGCTGTATACCCCTATCAAAAGAGCGGAACAGTCTGTGCGGCTCCTGACCATTAAATTAGAATGTTCCACAGAGTGTAATTGTCTTGACGACTGAAAAGTCTAGACGCAGAGGTATATGGTCCACAGATCCAATCTGAACATTATGGTGGACCTCATAAATGAGGAACTACTGAAAAGAGCTTCCATCACAGACTCTGATGATAGAGAGGCGTGTCTTTCAGTATATAAATGAGTCATCCGCTGTATCACTGACCAGAAAGACAGGGAGAGACTCATCTAGATGCTCTTCTATCGCAGAAGGACCCCAAAAGAGGTCTAGGTCAGAGCCACTAGAGACTCCGCCACCAGGAAGGGAGTCGAGGAGCTTGGCACCATGTAGGAGCTGAGAAAGTGCTGAGCGGAATGAGAGATTCTGCTGACAGAACAGAACAGAAGAGTCCCATCGGCGGAAAACCGCTGGATGATGAGACCCAATGCAGACCGCCACCCACTAAGATGTGTGGAAAATAATCCACAGAATAAGACTTCATTCCATGGAAACATCCCGCCACAAGTCCTGTGGAAGAGGTCTGCAAATGGAGATCTTTCCCTAGTTCTGTCAGACAGTATCAACTGGCACCATGCGGCACCAACATCACCGTGGCACAGGAGGGCACCAAGCAGTAGCTATGCCAACCTGGGAGACAACCGAGGGCACCCACGGCAGAACCCACAGGTATCTTCAGCACCAATGGCAGCAATGGCATGCAAGGGTACCTCTGATGCCCATGGCACCTAAGAAACCCATGGCACCCATGGTACCATGGCACCAGAAACCCATGGCACCCATGGTACCATGGCACCCAAGAAACCCATGGCACCCATGGGCACTCATGGCACTCATGGCACCCATGCCACCCGTAAGTGCTCAGCTGCCTCGCGGTACCTCGGGTGCCTGCCACTGCCCATGGCACCTGCAGGTGCCCAGCACTGCCCATGGTGCCACCCGTGGGGTGCCCTGCACTGTCCACGGCACCTGCGGTGCGCTTGGCACCGCCCACGGCACCCATAGGTGCCCGCACCACCCGCAGCACCACCTGCAGGTGCCCGCACCGCCCATGTCACCCACAGGTGCCTGGCACCACCTGCAGGTGCCCACAACACCCACAGTGTTCCACGGGCATCCGTGGGTACCGTGAGACACCCACAGCATCACCAGCAGCACCGCAATGAAGGCACAATGACAGCACCCATGGCGCCGCGCAAAGCCCACGTGCCAGCGCAGCGCCGAGGTGGCGGCGCCAAGCCATGGCGCCGAGTTCAGTGCTGACCAGCACCACCAGCGCCGCAATGAAGACAACAATGACAACACCCACGGTGCCGCACAGAGCCACGATGGCACCACGCAGCAACCGAGCATGGTGCCGAGTGTGGTGCAGAAACCATGGCACCAACCATGGTGCTGAGTCCTAGTGCTGACCAAACACCAGTGGTGCAGCCTATGGCACCAATGCCAAACCAGTGGCACTGCGCCGGACCTACGGTGCCACCAAGGTGTCAGGCACAGCAACAGGAAAAATACCATGGAAAAGCCAATGGAAAAGATGGGGAGAAAGAAAGATGGTGCCCGTGCTGGCCCCAGCATGGAAAGGAAGAGGGGTAGGCACAAGGGTTGACACGATGGCGAAGGCACCAAGAGGGCACCCGCTCATTCTGATCAATTGACCCAGCTCCGTCCAATGGCTCCGAGGCCGGAGGCCCTGAAAACAGGAACACAACCAGGAAAAAGGAAAGTCAAAACCCTCTGCTCCACAGGAGCGCCCAGAGATGAAACTGCTCACCGGAACTCCAACGAGGACAGAGATGGAGTCCAGAGTCGAGTATGCAGCCATTAGAAGCGGGGCCAAGAGGGAACCCACAAGTCGATTCAGGCCTAGTGCCCCTACCAACGAACAATCCTTGTGCAGACATACCAATGGAGCAACCTCGGCGGCACCGATTCTTCTTCCCCAAGCGAAGAAGAAGAGCTCAAGACTAAGCCGAGGCCAGATCCACGCATAGCCAGATTTGTGCTTCGTGGACTGTCCCCCGCCGAGTACAGGACTGTCTGTAGTCAGACCTCCCCGTTACATTAAGGGTGGCAGACTGGGCACACCCCTCTGCCATAACAACTATCAAACAAAGTCTTTCTACCATCACGCTACCATCTAAGGACGACTCCGCTGATGGCAGGAAAGAATTTATTTTTCTTCATAATCTTCTTTTCTTGTTCATAAAATAAAAATTACTACTAAATAGTTAAATTAAACATTAAATGCTGTTGTCGTATGAGCGAAAACTTTGACTCGGCAGACGGCGGCGTTGACATCCAAGTGCACTTGACGTGGGAAAAGAAACTGAGCGGTTGGAGGGTCAATGCGAGATGGCCTACACAGGTGCGGAAGTCAGTCTTGTGGTGCAGCGCGCGCGGTCTCTACCCAGCGCCGACCCTTCCGAAAATTTTTGGCTCCCGCTGGTCCTAGCACATCCGGCGCTATCCCACTAGTGTGAATGAGTGATGGAGACTTAGTCCAGGAAGATCAACAATTTCCACTTATTGCCATCATATATTCCTTCATCAACATTGGGTAGTCCTGCACAAAGTTCTCTTTCATGCCCTTGAAAATGGCATGTCATTCTGAAAAACACACAGATGACTCTCACTTTTGGTCAAAACTCATGAAACATAATTCAGATCTGTCTGTCATGGAGCCGCCTTCTTTTCTTTGTCTGATATTGTGGATGCCTATTCAGACCTCTGATTAATATTACTGATGCCTCTTTTGAGTACTGGCTGGGAAAGAAAACATCTGGCCTGCACTATCTGCCTTTGTTATTAAACTTAGTTGCCCAACTAGTGTTTCCTGTGAGCATATATTTAGCACAGCTGGACATGTTGTCTCTGATGGCCACATACGCTTACTCCTGAAAATGTACAGTGCCTTTACCCTTCCTAAAAGCTCAGTCTCAGCAAATTCTCTTACCAGTTCAGTGAACAGAGGGAGGAACATAAAGCGATGATGATGAACAGCTATAGAAGGTGTCTCCTAATAAAGGTACTTCCTTGGTGGTGTTTGAAAATGATGATAATAATATTATTTTATTTATCGAGTTATTTCTTTGAATTCAGAGGACAAAGGTCAGCAACCATAACAGAAAGATCAAGTAAAAGCGATTCCTTCTTGTGCGGTCACAGTGTATTTTACATCGTATGTATTGCTGCGTGTTTTCCAATTTGGAAACCTAGCTTGAGTGTGCCACGGATCTCTGCTGGCTTAATGATGGAGGGGAGGGGTGGCAATGGGGCTGGGGACTGGTATGTGGACTTCATGGCAAGAGCAGGTGGTGGTTGGGCCAAACAGCTCTATAAAACAACTGCAATGCTGGTGGGGCAAGGTCAACCAGATAACAAAAATTAATTAGAAAACACAAGTGCTAAAAAATAATTGGCCAATCAGGGAGGAGTGTGTAGAAATTTAGGCCCATGATGCTTGCTATGGCACCAAGTAAGCAAACAAAATAATTACAAATAAAAAAATAACATCTCAAGTCAAAGGGCAGGAGGGATGGCTGGGGCTATCACATATCCTGCTCATGCCTATCTCCCACCAACAAGCATGCCAGATTCAATGTAGGTCTGTCTACACTCTGCTGTTGTCTTTCTGCTGTTGAATTCATTGGTCATTCTTTCTCTTTCTGACTAACATTTGACACACCACCTCCTTTCACTGCAAAGCTCCAAATGACCAGCAGCACTGGGCTGGATTCACAAACGTTTTGGGACTAGGCACAACACTGCAACTCCAGTTGCAGACCCGGAACCTCTACCAAAAGTGGGAGATTGCTATTCACATCCACAGCAGCCACAGAAGATGTTATGGCTAGTCCCACTGGCTGCAGCCTGTAACATTTTTCCACAGCTGTGGGGATTTCACAGCAACACTACCTGCAAGCTGCCATAAATCACAGAGCTGGTTGTAAACCGCTCCACTTTGAGAATACCGAAGTGCAGGAGAAATTGTGGTTGCACGCTGCAACCTACTTGCATCAAGTTTTCCCACAGCTGCAGGATTTTCAAGAGTTTTGTGAATCCAGCCACTGTTTCCTATGAATGGAGGATTGTGAGGGTTTGTGGGGATCAGGTGTTGGATGGATGTTGAGCGAGGGAGGCCGAGGGAGGACTAATGATTGGGGCTAGGACCCCACGTTGGTGTTAGCTAGTTTGGGACAGGCCACATACAGGAAATGTGGGGGTGGCAAGAAATTGTTACAGAGAGCAGAACAGAGGGAAAGGGAGAAGTGGGGAGAAACAGGTAGCAAAATAAACAGGTCAGCAGAAAAGGATTGTGAGCTGTAATGGATGTAGAACTGCAGTCTTCGTGGAGATGTTGTGGCTAACGAGAGGTGCCCAGTGTGCAGGAGCCTGGAGCAATTACGTGAGAGAGTGCACAGTGGCTTACATGGAGTGTGGAATGCAGGGGAGGGGGGAGCAGAGAGGATCAACAGGGTCTGGTAGGGCAGGTAGTAGCTACTTCAGGGCACAGTGATAGCAGGTATAGGAAAGAAAACAAAGGAGTTACACAGGGCTGAGGGAATGCCATGATCAGGAACCACAGAACTGGCAGAACCAAGGGAAGAATGTGTGTAGTAAGAGACAGGAGTGAGAGGATCTACTCTACAAAGGACAAGGGAACAGGGATAGATTCCTGGTTGAGACACCTGCATCTAATAGGTATGTGACACTGGCAGATATAGGAACACAAGGGACTATAGGGAGGAAGGGCTGGGGAATCCAAGGGCGTGGGTTGGAGGTGGGTGTGGAGAAGGGAGGTCTCAGAAGGTCAAACAAGGAAAGGAAGCAAAGGGGAAGAGGAGAGGAGGAATAGCACACAAGGGCAAAGAAGGAGGAAGCCAGAAGAGAGGGGAACAATGAGGGAGGTAGGGTTACAGGAGAGAATGGAAAAGGCACAATAGGAGCAAAGGCAGGAATCAGGAGAGAGGGAATCAAATGGGAGCAAGCAAGCAAGAAGAGGGAGTTGCTGGTACACATGGGATAACTCCAGTAAAGGATAAGGAGGGACTGAGGATGGAGTTCAATAGCTTATGAGAAACGAAGGGGGTCAAGGTATGGACACACAAGCAGTAGAAAGGTAGGTGTTCTTGAGGTTCAATAAAAAGGGTATATAGTGGGTGAGAAAGGGGACCCACGGAATAATGCACTGGTAGCTATGCAGGAATGGAGGCAGGAGCTCAACAATTAAGATCAGAGGAGGAAGCCTGACTTGATTATACACCTTGGAACCAATAATCTAGCAGGTGAGGAGGAGGGGTGGTGCAGAACAGATTCAAGGAAATAGCAAGATCATGCAGGGATTCTGTGAACTCGCTGGCCTTTTGAAGTAATCCTAGTCCCCAGGGCCAGCACAGCTAGAAAAGGAGAATAACGGAATTCAATGAGTGGTTGGGTGTTTGGTGTAAAGAGGAGGGTGCAGTCTTATATGGTGGGGGACACATGGTCAAATATGGGCTTTATTGCCCAGACAGACTGCACCTTAGTTGGGCGAGGAGGAAAATGCTAAAGGACAAGCTGGGAGAATATATCGGAAAGGAACTTGGTTGAAATTGCTAAGGGGGGGAGGAGGGGTCTGGAAGGCCCACACAAATTGAAAGGGAGGTCAGTGAACTTCCCTCACACAATGGCAGCACTAACAAGGCAGGTGGGGAGACATGGGGAAGCTAAGGAGTGGGAAAGGAGAAGGATGGAGAGCAAGCCAGGACAAAGTTATTAAACAAAAGAGCCAGGGTATTGCAGGGACAAGGTGGAGGGTGGTGTCCCTGAATGCCCTCAGTCTCAGGAACAAGATGACAGAAATGCAAACCATCTTAGCAGGTAAGGTGGATATGGCGGCAGTTACGAGACCTGGGCTACAGCACACCATGACTGGATCTCTCAATCCCAGGGTACAAGCTATGCAAAGGGACAGAGAGACAGGCAAAGGAGGGGGTGGGTGGCTGCACACATTAGGGGAGGGAATAATTTGCATGAGAGAGGAGGAAAAGAAAAGGAGAACATAGAAACTTTGTGGCTCCAGTGGCAGACTGACAGAGGAAAGAAGACAGGATGAGGATGGTATACAGACCATCCACCCTAGTGAAGACAAAGGCAGAGAGCTGTGTTCCCAGTTGAGGATCGCAGCCAGAAATGGGAAGGTAGCGGTGATAGGGGTTTAACCTGCCTAAGTGGACTGGGCTACTCCTACATGCGTCAAGTCAAGAAATCCTAAAGGCCATCCAGGATGGCTTCATGACTCAGTGTGTAACTAATGCCACAAGGAGGGGGCAATCCTGGATTTAGTGGTCACCAATGGGGAGCATGTACATGACATCCAAGTTGGCGGAACCCCTGGTGAAGCAACCACAATACAGTGTGGTTCAGTTTGTACATGGTAAGGGATGACATCCCCACCAAGACCAGAACACTGGATTTCAGGAGGCAAACTTTAAAAGATGAAAGAAGTGCTAAGGAAAACCTGGAGATCATGGAGGTGAACTGGCTAATGGGCCATCATTAGGGGGCCATTTAGAAGGCCAGAAGCAGTTCCTTAAATTGAGAGGGAAGAAATCGAGTCAGACCACCAAACTGGTTTAATGGGGATGTGGCCAGAATGGTAAGGGAAAAGAGGGCAACCTATAGAAAATTCAAAAGAACAGCAAAGAAAGAGGATGAGGAAGAATACCAAGGCTAGCTAAGGTGGCAAGAAGAGGGTGCAGCAGGCAAAGGCACAGAAAGAGCTCCAAATATCCAAAGGAGTAAAGAATGGGATTAGGCATTCTTTGCTACATAAGCGAAAGGAGGGACAAGAAGGATGGCATTGTTAGGCTGAGGAAGGGGGATGGCTGGGTTCATGAAGATGGGAGCAAACCAGATTTATGAAATGGATACTCTGCTCCATCTTTACAAAGAAAAGGATGGACCAGTGCCACACGCAGGAGAAGAGAGGGAATGGGGGGAGGAGGAGGAGCTGTAGGGTAAGTGGGACTAAAAGAGGTGAGTGAGGGGCTGATGGCCTGAGGGTGGACAAGTCCGTGGCCAGATGCAGTATACTCAGGATGCTGGAAAGAGTTAGCGGAGGATCCGGTAGGGCCACTGGCTGTTCTCTTCAATAGATCTCAGGAGTCGAGGTGGTGCTGCTGGAGTGGAGGACAGCACATGTGGTGCCACTCCACAAGAGTGGACCCATGGATGACCCAGGTAACTATAGACCAGTCAGCCTGACCTCGATTGTATGTAAACTCATGTAGACTATACTAAGGGAAAAGCTGGTGAGGTACATAGAGGAGAAATGGTCTACAGGACAAAAGGTGAGATAGGTTTGTGGCAGGCAGATCAAGTCAATCGAACCTGATGGAGTTCTTTGATTGGGTTAAAAGACCAGTTGACAGGGCCAGGTGGTGGACATCATATACCTGGACTGTAGCAACCCCGCTGATTCAGTACCACAAAGTTTGATAATGAAACTGAGGATCTAGGGTGGGTGAGAATATGGTAAGATGGGTTGAAAACTGGTTGAGTGGCTGAACACAGAGAGTAGTGGTTGGGGTGAGTTCTTGAGCACCAAGGAGGTCACCAGCTGTGCCTGCAAGGATCTGTGCTGGGGCCAGTGTTGTTCAATGACTCCAAGTGACACTGTGGAGGCATTAAAGGCAAACTGTGCCTGTTTGCAGATGATACTAAACTCTGTGGGAAAGTGGACACTAAGGAGGGGACACAGGAGCTGAAGGATGACCTCACCAGACTAGAGATGGTCAGGAATCTGGCAACCTGTTTCAATGCCAAAAAGTGCAAAGTGATGCACATGGGGCCAAGATCCTAGGCTGGAGGTATTACATAGGAGGGTTCAGGTAACTGCTTTGAAAAGGAAAAGGATCTAGGGATAGTGATTACGAGTGACCTAAAACATACCTCTCAGTGTAAAAGGGCAGTGGTGAAGGCTAACAGGATGCTGGTGTGTGTGCAAGGGATTCAGTAGTAGGCGGAATGAGGTTATTTTACCATTGTACATGTCATTGGTGAGACCACATTTAGAATATGGGGTGAGGTACTGGCATCCTTACCTTAAGAAGGATATCAGCATGCTGGAAGGGGTCCAGAGGAGAGCAACCAAGATGATCGAGGGGCTATAGGATAAGTCCTATGAGGAAAAGCTGGGAGCCCTGGTGATGTACTTCCTGGAGGAGAGGAGGCATAGGTGTAATATGATAGAAATCTTCAAGTACATGAAGGGAATTAACAGAGTGAAAGGGAGGGTCTCTTTAAAATGAGTGACAATATCACTACTAGGGCACAGTCTAAAATTGGTGGGGAGTTCAGAAGAGATGTAAGGAAGCATTTCTATATGGAGAAGGTGGTGTCTGCCTGGAATGAGCTACCAGAAGAGGTGATGTCAGCAAGGACAGTAGAGGCATTCAAAAGAGCCTGGGACAAGCATAAATGCAACCCATGGGACCAACGAAGAGGGAGATGGAGGGATGGTTGGGGGCAGGGTCATTGGTGTAAGTTGTAAGCCAAATCCTGCATCACTTACTGAACAGACACGATAAACCAGGAGGCCTTCTTCTGCTGGTTTTTTCGTATGTTCGTATGAATGTTATGTGGTGGCTGACACACGAATTGGCAAGAACAACAGTCTGTTTGTGGGACTAAGTCCCACACCGCAACTCCAGTCGGCTGCCTGCTGACATTAAAAAATAACATGAAAATACAGACACATTTTTAAATAAGGTTAATTCTTTTAACAGAGAGATCTAAAAGAATAATACTGATGCATTTCTTATACTCAAATTTATTTTTATTTTATTTAAAAGTTTTTAACTGGAAAGGCACACTGAGCAGACGCTATTTCTAGGTGCACTGGGACATGAGCAAAACATATACAATGCAGGGGAGATACAATAAAAATGATACAAAACAGGATAACAGAAAGTAATGCAAGCAGCTATTTACATAAAATGAGTTTGGTATGGCTAGCCAAACATAATATTATATTTATACACTTTCGTAATCTACATAAGTATAAAGAGGAGTTCTAAGGAAGGTGTGACAGGGGAGGATTTTAGGGTGGGTGAGAGTACAGTGAAGTTGTGGCAGAGGAGGAGTGGCTAAGGGTGCAGGTGCAGGGGTAGGAGATAGATTTGATTTGTCATTTGAAAGCCGGGAGGAGCAGATTTCATGGAGGGAACAGGCAGTTGTCTCCAGAGATGAGGAAGGAGGTAAGAGAAAGCAGGCGCACTGGCCGATGGCGCTGGTGGTGGATGGAGAAAGAGCGGGATGCCAGGATCTAAGGGGGTAGGCGGGAGTGGGTGCAGGGGAGAGGAGTGTGGTGAGATATTAGGGAGAAGGTTAAGCCTAATTTTGCCATGACTGTAAATGAATGAATGTGCTACCTATGAGATAGAGTGGGAAATTTAGAAAGAGAGAGACTGCAGTGATGGGTGCATGGAGGAAATTTGTGGTGAATCTGCAAAAGAGTTGAGTAGAATGTCGAGCTTAGAGAGTGAGGAGGCAGGGGCTAAGGCATAGATAATGTCTCCATAGTCAAAAAGAGGAGAATAGTCTTGTGAACTAGGGTCGCTGTGGATATGCAGGGGGATTGTGTGTTTGTTGTAAAGAACATGCCTAGCTTTGGACACAGCTTTGAGCAGAGGAGTCAATATGGACAGTGTAGTTGAGTTGCTGGTCTAGCCAAAGGCCAAGGTATTTGTAAAAGGTGACGGTATCGAGGGCAGAGGTATCCAGGATGGTGAACCTTGGCAGGGAGGGAGTTTGGTCAGTTTTTGGGAGAGTCAAAGATTATGGAGACAGGTATTTTGCATTCAATTTCAGGGAATTTTCTGTGAACCATGATAGAATGTGGTTGAAGTTGTACTGGAGAGGTAACTGGAATGGGTCAGAGGTGAGGCCAGAAACGTAAGGATGGTGTCATCAGTGTACAGGTGAATAGTTGATTGAGTGTAGACTGAGAGAGATTGTTAATAAAAGTTGAAAGAGTATAGGCCGAGGATTGAGCCTGGTGGGACACCTGATAGGATGGGGGGTGAAGCAGAGTTGCCTACTTTGACAGATTGTTGCCAGTCACAGAGGTAGGATTTGAACCACAAAACAGTGGAGGAAGCAAGGCCCACAGAGTGCTGTTTCTGGAGAAGGACAGGGTGGGAGACAAAATCAATGGCCTTGGCGGGTCAACAAATATTGGTGATGTTAGGTGGCTTTTGTCCATTGCCAGGAGAATTGAGTCTGTAAGGTGGAGAAGGGAGGAAATTATGGAATGTTTTTCTTGAAACCAGACTGATAGTCTGAGAAAAGTTTGTTGATGTGAGGAACTCAGACAGTCTAGGGAGGACTAAGGTTTCCTGAAGTTTTGCCAGGGGAGGAATCAGGAAATTGAGAGGTAATTTCAGGGGATGTGGGTCACCTCCTTTATGCAGCGGGATGATGTTGGCCAGTTTCCATTGTGTTTGGACTATGTTGGTGAGGAAGGAGAGTTAATTATGTGAGCTAGAGGAGATGCTATTGCAGGGGCAGATAGGGTGCAGGAGCTTGGGGTGAAACCATCTGGGCTGGACTTGTGAGGATTCAGAGTGCAAAGGGCTTGAAAGATTTCCTGGGGTGTGGTGGGGTGGAGGCTAAATCAGTGGAGGGTGGGGAAGTAGGGAGGGACTGGGCTGTCAGGTAGTACACATGATGGGAAGAAATTATTAAATACACCCATGACTGAGGTAGGGTCGAACACAGAGGACCCATTTATCAGGAGTGTGGGGTTACATCTGGCTGGTGGGGTT
This sequence comes from Neoceratodus forsteri, assembly GCA_016271365.2. NCBI lineage: Eukaryota > Metazoa > Chordata > Ceratodontiformes > Ceratodontidae > Neoceratodus > Neoceratodus forsteri. Next base: position 328,013,128 of record CM028137.1, read on the forward strand.
GATGAGGGATTTGACTGTGTCCCAAAAGGATGAGGGGTCAGGGCTGGAAGAAAGGTTTGTTCTAAAATACTCTGATTTAGCTTGGTGTATTGTCTTAGTGCAGGAGTTTCTGAGCTTCAACAGTGATGGAGGTCAGAGATGGCACTGGAGGATCTAAATATTAATCAAGATTTGTCACAAGCTTTGCAAAGAAATAGGATGGGGAGACCCAGGAAGGTGGAAACATCTGACCCTAGTGGTGCAGAGAGGGGTGGAGGTCCCAGATGCTAGTCAGAATAGAGGAGAAGTGCATGAGTGTCTGGTTAACATCTGAGGCCAAGACGAAGGGGACCAGTCTGCTGAATTTAGGTCAGCCTGGAGAAGGTGCGGAGTTAATTTTATGAGTCTAGGGATAATTGAGATATTTGGGGAGGATTTGGGAGGTGAACTTTCCTGGTGCAAAAGTAAAACTGTGTTCACTGATAGCATCCTTTAGGACACCGCTGGCAGATATAAGGTGGGATGAGAGCAGAGGATCCAGTCAAGGAGGGTATGACTAGTGAAGTGCGGGTTGTAGCGGGTTGGTCTGGATAATAGCTATGAAAGATTTAGTGACTCAGTGTAGGTCCTGGTGTGAGAAGAGAATGGGAGAGCTAATCAATTTTGAAATCCCCATCCTGACTAACTCTCCGTCAGAGGAGAGGGAGACAATTGAGCTTAGACATGACAGAAGGGATTCAGGGGCCTGTTTTGGTGCAGTGTAGAGGGTGCCAATGTATATGGCAGTGTATGGTAGGGAGGCAAAGAAGGAGTGTCTCATGGAATTTGGGGACCATTTGTGGAAAGAGATGGAGCTGGAGAGTGAGCTACAGACATACATGACGACTCCACCCCCACTTACCACGGTCATGGTGGTAAAGTGTGAAATTCGGGAGGGCAAGCTGGGTTTCAGGGTGCAAGAGCAAAGCCATGACTCAGAGATGCAGAGTACATCTAATGGGTGTTGGGTAAGCTAGACTTTTAGGCATTCATCTTGGGTAGGAGACTTCAGCCGTTTATGTGGAAAATTTTAAGACCCTTGTGAAATGGGGCTGGGAGGGGAGGATGGACTGGGTTTAAGTTCGACATCACCAAAAATCAGCAGGAGGAGGAGGAGGAGGAGGAGGAGAGAAGAAAAAGAGTACAGTAGATGCTTCTTGGAAGAAAACAGTAGGGAGAGGGTAGGGAGCCCCTGGGGGTCCTGGAGGGAGAGAAAGAGGGATAAATGCTTTGTTAGAGAGACTGGGAGAAGGCTCGGGTGAATGGGATGATTGGCAGAGGTGGCTGGTACAAGGAAGGGGTAGGGGAGGAGACAAAGAAAGAGTGATTTTAAGGGTGCAGCTTTTAGAGGGGTAACGATGGGTGGTGTGAAGCAATAAGGACCATCTTGTAGAGAGGGCATGGAGGTGGGGAGGGGAGGAGAATGTCCACTTAAAACAAAGAAAGCAAATGAGGATGTAATAGAATTGACACAATTCTCCTTGTTTTACAAATAATTCCCTGGAAAGAGACAGAGAAAGTAAGTGAGGATGTGATAGAACTGACACAATTCTCCTTGAGTTTCAAAACAATTCCTTGAAAGGAGAGGGCACTGCTAGAGTTGACCAGTGTAGGTTAGAGTGAGGAAGAAGATTTGCTTAGCAGGGACAGAAAGCAATATAGTGACACCTTATGGGAGGGGCTGAAAAGAAGCCAATGGTATGTAGGGAGATGAAAATCACTGACTTCAACACCCTTTATGTTTCAGGACTGCCAAGGGTTGGAAGGTGGGGATGGGCAGGGCAGCCATCATGCTTGCAGCAGTGGCCGGACAAACAGGCAAGGCCTCTGTTGGGTTCCTGGCTGCTGGTGTCCATACCTGAAGTTTTCTGGTGGGTGGGCAGGGAGCTGCTCCATGGGCTGCTACAGCCTCAAAAGTGGTATGCTTGAGCAGAAGGGAGGGTGACTGAGGAAAGATACAGTGGACACTGATTTAGTAAGCAGGCTGAAATGCTGGTCAGAAGCTCAAGTTACAGGAGGAAATAGCAGGAAGAGGGTCAGAAACCACGGATAAAATATACAGCAAAGGGCCAGCCCAGTGGCGCTGAGGATTTGAGGCACTAGACGCTACTCGCTGCCGTGCCGGCTGACCAAGGTTCAGGAACAAGCCTGGTCAGCCAGGGGTTGGCAGGGGGAGAGGATTGAGCATCCAGAGGACTGCTCTCTCTCTCTGAGGAGGAGACTAGTCATCCTGCTTGCTGTCTGCCCTCTGGTGGTGGGTGGAGGGCAGTCACAGGTCAGAGGCTTGAAGCCGCGTCCCCATACATCGGAAGGAAGGGGGCTAGGTAAAAAGGAAAAATGAGCCTGGCAGGCTCCACTGGATGATCCACCACTCCTGGAAGTGGTCCCCAGATTCTGGATTGGGTCTCTGGGAGGAAGGAGAAGCAGCAACCTCATCCTGGCCCTGCCTCAGGGGGCAATCCATGGGAGAACTACCAGAGGCCACCAGCATGGGAGCAGTAGGACCAGAGAGAGACCTGCCAGGAATCCGTGTAAAAGTACTAAAAAAAAAAAAAATCTGCAGCAAATGCAAAATGAATTAAACTCTAAATTAAACTACGCTGCTAGTATCCTTACATTAATAGAGCAATCAGCAGGCAAAACAGTGCAAATTTAAACATTCACAGACTGAAATTAAGCTGCAGAAAAATGAAGTAGTAGTGGAGCAACGTTAAAAGAAAAAGGTGACAAGTTTAAAATGTCCAAACAATAGCAGGGCAAGATCTCCATTGGAGTCAGACTGCTGGTGTCTGTACCTGAAGTTTTCTGGTGGGCAGTCGAGCTGCTCCATGGACTGCTATGGACCCAAAGAGGTATGCCTGAAGGAGGTGACTGAAGTTTTCTGGTGAGTGGGCGAGGAACTGCTCCGTGAGCTGCTCCAGCCCCCAAAGAAGTATGCCCTAGGGGAAGGAAGGTGACTGAAGTTTTCTGGGAACAGGTAAGGAGCTGCTCCTTGGCTGCTATGGCCCAAAACAGGTTTTCCCAAGGGAAGGAAGGGCGACTAAAGGTTTGCTGGCTGGTGGGCAAGCAGCTGCTTTTGTGGGCTGTTATGACCCAAAAGAGGTATGCCTGAGTGGAAGGGAGGGTGACTGAAGTTTTCTGCAGGGTGGACTAAGAGTTGCTCCATGGGCTGCTACAGCCCCAAAAGAGGTATGCCCAGGGGAAGGGAGAGGAAGGAGGGTGATTGAAGTTTTCTGGCAAATAGACTAAAATAGTTCTACAATCCATCAGAGTAAATCAGAACCTTTTGGAAAAAATCAGAGTTGGAATTAGAACTGGTCACAGTTGACCCGCCCATCCCTAATCGAAATAATTTCAGACTCCATATTTTCAGACTCCTGATCTTGCACATGTTTTGTCATTCCCTCTTGCTTCATAGGACAAAATTAAAATTCTCTTCAACTTATCTAAATTGAAAAAAACTGTTCCTCTTGACTTTTAATGGCCCTTACACTGAATTTCTATAATCATATCTGACATTAGGCTCATGTAAATTCGGGCCTTGACCTCATTTGAAAGGTGCTGTTGACCATTGTTCTGCAAAAAGCAGTGTTAGGCACAACTGGCCCTATGCACTAATGGGTGGGAAATATACACCAGAGGTACGATCCAACCCGGTGGTTCCGCACCTGTGGAGAGGTGCACACCAGCAGGTAGTCACTACTGCCTGCCACCTGTCTGTGCCCCGGCATGCAGGTCTGCACAGGGTGGCTGTGGGAGGTGTAGTGGACCCAGCTGGGCATTGAATTGATGCCCACCCTGGGTCCCTAGTGGATCACTCGTGCAGCTGGGCGAGGTCCAGGTGTGTGAATGGCACCAGCAGACACCGGACCTGCATAGCAATGGACCATTGAGCTCTGGACCCTGGCTGAGCCCCTGGAGCAGGGGCCATCTGCCGGCATCCTCCCTAGTGCAAGGCAACTCTGGCACCTGTGTAGTAGGCACTCCCAATACACACACACGCACACAGGTGCACCTACCCCATGCAGGTGACTCCTGAACCCTGTACCCCAACCCACAATGGTGTTTGGTGAGGTTTTACACGATTGTTCTCAATTATACCTGAAGTGTCGGCACCACATAGTGATAGTTAGCAGCATAGCCTCCACATACCTCCATGGCTGCTGGCTGTCTGACATATACGGGTGTGCATTGGCTGCATGACCCTGTGTAGGTCAGACAGCTGGCGGCCATGGAGGTGGGTGGAGGGCCAGCCGCTGGCTGTCTGGCTCATGGTACCAACACTTCAGGTATGGGGTTGGGGTTGTGCCGGGAAGCCTCTAGCTTGACAGGGTCCATTCGTGGGAAACAGGCACCTCATCGCCTGTGGAGTGGGGCTGCCGTGGTGATACCCAGAATGGGTGACCCCAAAGGGGTGGGGACTCACGGACCATGGATGGATGTTGCTGGAGGGGGTGGCTGTTCCTCCTGGGTGCCATGCTGGCACTATCGGGCAATTGGCTGCTTGGGCACGGAGGTGCAGACCTGGATTGAGGAGTGCAGTATCGGGGGTGGGAATGCTCTGTTGTGTGTGCAGGGGTGTCTGCACATAATAGTGCAGGTACAGGGAGGGGCCAGCCCAGGCTGTGTGTGGGGGACTGCCTATTGCTCAAAGGGCCATTCCACTGTATGGTGTGCATTGGGGCACTTACTGCAGGGCTGTCCCTAGCCTGCCAGCCGGCCTCCTACTTGCCCGTGCACAGCACCACTTGCCATGGTTCATGGTGCATAGTGCTGGCATGCCCCGCCCACCCCAGTGTGTTGCTAGCCAAGCAGCAGGGGGATCAGGCGATACCAGCTGCGCGCCTCAGTCATGAATGCTATGTGGCCATCGCCTGTGGCATTCTGACTCTAGCTATGCCAACGTGCCCAGTTTACATGGCGCATTGGCATAGTGCATAGGGCCCATTGAAATGCAGAAAGATCATTTTGATCTTCATCTGTGCGACAGCATTATTTTTGTAGACTTGGAAAGGCTTTTATGGGAGGGGTAACCAAAATCTAAAAGACTCAATGAAAAGGGAGAGTTTTGAAGCATGCTTGTAAGACCTTAAAATGGACTTTCCTATGGATTTCTGTCATGATAACACAATGAACCAAACCAGTCATAGCTGGTTGCAGTTAGACAGCACATAACAAGGGGACTTAATCTCTAGTTGAAAGTCTTGTTGGAGTCATAGAAATAGTTGCTTCCAAACTGAAGTTGTTGACATCCATTGAAAATATTTTGAATCCAAATGCTGCACTATTATGTGCAACTGAGTGGCTGTCAGTTTACATCTTTCGGATCATAAAATGAATCAATGAAATCTTTAGGTTAGATACATAGATACATAGACACTGTTATAGATAAGGGCCTATGGCCCACCCAGTCTACCCATTTGAGCTTGTATGTTCCTTTACATTTTTCTAGAAGTCTGCTGCCTTACCCTGACCTCTTGAATTCCCTTGTGTCTAACCCATGCATTCTTAAATCCTGTGTTTTTTCAGCCCCCACCACTTCCGCTGGCAGGTGTTCCACTTGTCCACCACCCTTTCTGTGAAGAATGTCTTCCTTATGTTTCCTCTGAATCACCCTCCTCCAACTTCATCCTATGCCCTCTAGCCCTGGAACATCTTTTTCACTGGAAAATAGTGTATTCTTGCATGCTGTTCCTCCTGTAAGGTACTTGTATGTCTCTATCATATCCCTCTCTTCTGCTTCTCCTCCAGGGAGTACATATTCAAGTCCTTCAGCCTGCCCTCAAAGAACTTGTGATGCAGTCCCTTAACATTTTACTTTCTGTGCTCTCCAGGACCTTGACAGATACTAGAGGCAAACTTCCTTCCGCAAAGAGAATTCAATGTTTCAGTGTTACTTCCTCATTTTTGAGAAATGTAGTTTGCATGAATTCTGCATCTTATTGGTTAGATGTTGAAGAGCTGGTCTGCTTGTTATGGACATTCACAGAAATAACTAGCATTCGTTACTAGCCCTTCTCCAGTGGTGACTCATGTTTCATGAAATGCATGCTCTGAAAAAGCCCTGTCCACTGATGTTGAGATCCACTTTACCATTCGCTATTATATTATGCAACTTTAATGCAAGCAGTTGACAAGCTAAGAGGTAATAACTCAAGACTCCAGAGCAATGCAGATTGATCAGCTTTTAGCAGTCCTGAGTTTTCCTTTCAAATCACTACTACATCTTTTAATTTTCTTATTAAATATGGTGAGGGATGTTGCTCAAAATACTACCAGGGATTCACATTTTCTCCAGAACATGGTTACATTACTGAACCGAAAATCAAGCATTGAAACAAGACATTCTAAATACAGTTCCTTTGTTTATTATTTTAGAAAACAATGTATTAAACAAGAACAAATTGATTGTATTCATGATGTTCTGGAGGATGCAGTGCTGTCCCAACTGTAGACACCTGTCTGGGCTGAGGGAGGAGGTTGCTCATCTCAGATTTATGATGGGTCATCGAAAACTTTTGTCGAATGACCTGACAGCGAAACTGGCAGGTTGATCCAATTTTCAGTCAGCTGCCAGTTTCAGAGAACAACAAGTGTTTTCTTCAGGGGTTTCACCCCAGGATGTGCCCAGACTTAGGATTCTCAACTCGAGTTGGAGCTGATTCGGGGAGGGTGCAGGACCCCGACAGTGATTGCTGGGTTTTAGTGGGTTCCCTACAGGGACGTGGCACTGTAGTGCTGTAGGGGACCCCATGGTCGAAATTTCACTATTGGGGTGTATACTGATCATCTCCAGGCTGATTTGGCCAGGATTCAGGGACCTCCTTTCCCACCCAGGGACCACCAGGGCCACTGCCGCTGCCTCAGAGGTTGCCAAGAAAGAGGAGTGGTTGGAGAACAGTGGGCTCAGGGAGGGTGAGGGTGGTGGAACAGAGGCACATCCTCCAGTTGTGCCTCCAGAATTTATATGTTGTTCGGCAGATTGTGGTTCCTCATGGAGGCACCCACAAGGAGACCTGGGAGGATGCGGAACCTCCACAAAGGAGACCCTCAGGAGGGAGACATGGGACCCCACAGAGGAAGGAAACAACTCCTGGTGGGGTCTCCATTGTTAGAAGGGTAGAACTTGGGGGGAGGGAGGGGAGAGGAGGTAGGTGCCTGCCTGGCACCGTGGCTTGGAGGACAGGGAGTGAATCCTCAGATTCGTGAGAGCAGCTGCACGGGAGGAGATGGATGTCATTGTCCACCTAGGGACAAATGACCTAGCTGGGAAAGGGATCAGAGCAGTGCAGGAGATGTTTCTGGAGTTGAGGAGGGGCCTTGACAAGTAGCACGCATGGTAACCTTCTCGGAGGTGCTGCCTGTCTATGGCATGGTGAGGCTAGAGTGCTCCACACCATGGGATTATATCAGTGGTTGAAAAACTGGTGCAGAGCTCAGGGTTTTGGCTTCATTGGGGACTGGGTGTCCAACTGGAGGATGCAGGCCTATACTGGCGCAATGGTCTGCATCTGTCCAGGAGGGAACCAGGATCCTAGGTGATAGGTTTAAATCCCTCATTGGCAAGCATTTAAACTAGCCAGGAGAGGCACTAGAAAAGGAGAAGGAAATCCTAGCTCCCCAAAAATAAGGGTAGTTAGTGAGGTAAATACCAAGATAGAGAAGTCGATAGGGAGAAGGGCAGGAGTAAATGGAGAAAAGACAAAGGCAGTAAGGACAGGGATGGGGTAAAAGGGGTAAGGCCATCAAGAAATGGAGGGTAATGCGTACCAGTACCCATAGTCTAGGTAACAAGGTCCCTGGAACTGATGGCCTTGATGGAAGAGGGATGCCTGGATATTGTGGCAGTCACAGAAACATGGTACACAGAGAACCATGACTGGGATGTCGACATACCAGGGTACACAATCTACAGGAGGGACAGGGAGGGAGAAGAGGAGGAGGAGCAGCTCTCTATGTAAGGGAAAGGATCAAAACAATCGAACTAAAGAGTAAACAGGAGGAAAGGAGGCACTGTGGGTCACCCTGGAGACTGGAAATGGCACCACAATCCACACAGAGGTTGTATACAGAACTCCATCTTAGGGGAGGAAATGGACAAGGAATGGTAAAAGGCATCCTTAGGATGGCAGAGAAAGGGAGATATTACTGATGGGAGACCTGAATATGCCAGATGTTAACTGGAGCACCTTTGTTACAGCCACATCCAAGAGCAGGGCCATTCTCGATGCCCTACAAGGGTCATGCCTCAGACAGCTAGTGTTGGAACCCACTTGGGAGGGAGCAATCTTAGACCTGGTACTCTCAAATGAGGATGGAGAGGATCTCAGATCTAGGAGTGGGTAGCCAACTGGGAACAAGTGACCATCAAACAATGTGGTTCACAATAAACTCAGCTGTAGAGTCAAGCCACACAAAAGTGAAGGTACTGGACTTCAGGAGAGCTGATTTTGTCAAAATGGGAGAGTGCCTCAGAAAAGCACTAGCAAACAGGCAAGAAGGAGGGGTGGAGCAACAATGGGGAAACATCAAAACTGCATTCACAGAGGCAGCAAGCCTTTGTGTGAAGCAAATAAACAAATCTAAATGAAAGAAAACTACTATGGTTCTCAAAAGAAGTGGCAGGGAAGTTAGGGAAAAAGATATTCAGGAAGTATAAGGAAACACAGAAGGTGCAGGACAGAGAACTGTACCAGTTAAAGCAAATGAAGAGGGAAGGCAGTCAGAATAGCAAAGGCCCAAACCATGAAAAGATAGCCAACTCAAGTTAAGAAGGAGATAACACCTTTATAGGTACATTAGAGAGTGAAGAAAGACAAAGGGAGGATATTGAGGCTGAATAAAGAGGAGGGAGGGTGGGTGGGCAGAGTGGTACAGTGAAAAAGCAGAGATACTGAACAAATGCTTCTGCTCAATATTCTCAAAAGAAGAGGAGGAGGAGGAGGAGGTACCTAATCCAGTCAATAGAAGCACTGTGGATAGGGGGTTGATATCAGTCCTTTCACAGAAGAAAGGGTTCTGAAAGAACTCCTAAAACTGAAAATGGACAATGGACTTGATGGATTCACCCCGGTATTCTAAAAGAACTAAGGGGAGAACTAAGTAACACCACTGACTACCCTTTTAACAAATCATGGGAGGATGGGGTGGTAGCTGAGGACTGGAGGAGTGCGGATGTGATTCCCTTCACAAAGTGGAATAAGACCAAGGTACGAACTACAGACCTGTCAGTTTGACCTCAGTGGTAGGGAAATGATGGAATCACTTCTGAAGGAAAGAATTGTTGAGTACCTAGAGGCCAGTGGGTCACAGGACCCAAGGCAGCATGGATTCACAGTGGGAAGGTCATGTCAGATTAATCTAATCAATTTATTTGACTGGTTGACCAAAGTAGTAGACCAGGGTGGAGCTATGGACATGGCCTACCTAGACTTTAGCAAGGCATTTGACACAGTCCCACACAAAAGATTAATAAACAAATTAGCCAGCCTGGGAGGGTCCCAAGATTGTAGCTTTGGTAAAACAGGACACAGAGGGTAATAGTAAATGGAGTCCACAGTGAAGAAAGGTGGGTTACTAGTGGGGTACCGTGAGGTTCAGTACTGAGTCCGGTCCTTTTAATGTCTTCACAATGACATTGCAGAGGGACTGGAAGGAAACGTATGTCTATTTGTAGATGACACAAAGATCTGCAACTGGGTTGATACACAAGGTGGCATGGAATGGATGGAAAGGACTTGGCAACTTTGGAGGAATGATCAAATGTATGGCAGCTTAGATTCAATGTAAAGTGCAACACAATGCACCCTGGAAACAAAACCCAGGGAAGAGTACACAATGGGGGTGAGATACTGACTACAACAAAAATGGAAAGAGACCTGGGGTAGTAATATCAGACTGACCTAAAGGTGAGCAAGCAATCTGAGAAGACAGTAAGGAGGGCTGGTTGATACTTGGATGCATAAGGAGAGGCATCACCAGTAGAAAACAGGAAGTTGTTATCCCTCTGTACAGACAGTTGGTGAGACCCTATCTGGAGTACTGCATGAAGTTCTGGAGACCCCATCTCTGTCAAGACATAGACAGGGTGGAGGCTGTCCAGAGGAGGGCAACCAAAATGGACCAGCGTCTGCATGAGTAGAAACATGAGAGAGACTAAAAGTGTAATATGCATACCTCAAGGAAAGGAGGGAGAGGGAGACATGATAGAAACTTTCAAGTACCTAGGAAATCAATGACGTCCAAGAGGACAGCATCTTTCAGAAAAAGTGACAAGCAAGAACAAGAGGACACAATTTGAAGATAGAGGGGATGGCTCAGATGTAATGGAAAGTATTTTTCATGGAGAGGGTATGGATGCATGGAACAGCCTTCCTGAGGAGGTTGTGGAGTCATAAACAGTGGGGAATTCAAGAATGCATGGGACAGACATAAGGCAATTCTGGTGGGGGTAGGAGGAAGTAGGCTCTGCAGCTTATTCATTAGGTAGGGAAATGAGCAGACTAGGTGGGCGAGCAGTCAATATCTGCCATCAAATTCTATGTTTTTATGTTTCTAATGTATTGCATTTTTCTGTACTTTGATATCTTTGCACAAGACAGCACATACCCTCCCCTTATCCTTTTATTGCATAACTTTACTTCCACTTAACTTTATAATTTTATCAAAACTAAGGGTCACTATAATCACATATACTGCAGCAGCTAGTATTTGTAACATGTTAATATCAGTAAACATAAGGGTTCAGAATAAAATGTTAAAGTGGAGCATATTCTCGTATCTCCATTCTATTTAATTGTTTATATATTATATTTAATTGTTTATATATACCCACATAATAAAGGAAATAGGGTACCTGGTCTGTACATAATAAGGCTGCACTGGCATCAAGAGATGCTAATGGCATTTAAGTAACCATGAGTGTGGCACATAGGTGGTTATGTTTGTCTCCAGAACTCGAAGATGCCATTAAAGCCTTATTTGTACTCTTAATGTGTATTTTATTTGTTGTATTTTAAGTAGCTTTATACTTGTGCCAACTCGGTGCCTGTTTACTTTGATATTTGGCGAGATGCTGAGATGATGTAGAGCCCCTCTTACATGTTTACTGTATAACTGGTAAACTCTATGTCACTATTTAATATGTTGGACCTCACTGATGATTGGGCTATGAATGTCTGATGTTCATATAGAAATTAATGTTTAAAATAATGCTAATCAACACCAGTGAGATAAGCAGAAGATGGGAAGAATAAAACCTTGTGTTTGGGCGAGAGTAATTATAATTTTCAACCTGGAAAATGCCAGTACATTTGGTTTCATATACAATTAAGCTGAATAAATGTTGAAAACAAATACAACTCACTATACATGAGATAATTGCATACTCAGTTCTCCTACTATCACTTGTGAATTGCAATTGATGGGGTAACAAAAAGTCTGACAAAATTAAATAATTACATGAAACTTTGATTGCATAATACAGTATGATGTCTACTTGCTTTGATAACATTAAACATTTACACATAGTTTGCTTTCAAATATTCTGGGATGTTTCACATTAAAGATATTTAATAAATTATGCCTCTGTATATTTTAAACTGTTTAAACTAGTCTGACAAAGTGCCCTAAACAAACACTTAGATATCATATTCCATTTGGTTTAACACTTTTATTAAAAAATAATATTCAAGGCAGACATTTCATTTAATAAATGCAATATTTTTAACTACTACAATTTTAAACAGAGTTTGGTATACAATATGCAGTTTCTTAGAGAACTCAATGTAGCATATGGTTTAAAAATATACATTGACAAACATCTAGAAATAATTAAATTCATTGCAATTAAAATTAAGCACCACACCTTTGATGAGTAAACTAGGTAAATAAACCATATTATTTTCAGATAAATATTTTATGCAGTAGAGGGCTCAAAACTCATTGAATAAATCCATTTGTCTTCACAGCCATTGAATAAATAAAATTTATCCATATAGTAGCAATGTCACAATCACTCTGGAACTCATTTAGAATGTTCGCCTCAGTAGCAGTACTACCCATATTCAAATGCTAATAACTTTCAAATGAAAAAGATAGCATGGTACTGTGAGCATGAAAGTTGTTCAGCACAAAATTATCTACAAAATGAGTGGTATTTCATTTAAAGATACCTTATAGATTTTTATAATTAGCAAAATGAGCAGAAAATGCAATTTTTGTTCACTTTTGACAAACATGCAAAAAAGATAAGCCATCAAAAGCAAATGTCCCTGCACTAACAGAAAGCATCACTATTGCATAATGAATATAGAATAGTGGTTGTCAGATAATGATCTATCTAGCTTGTGTTGTTTGACCTCAGACACCCCACCAGGCATACGCCACTAATGAGGTGTTACCCAAGGTCAAACAGCATGTGTGTAGATAAATCATTTATCTGACAGCTCTCCATTGTATGTCCATTACTTCTGCCCTTAGAAACATGTTTTTACATTTAGAATACACGCATATTATACTAGAACCTTTTATTCCCACTTAGAATCTGGAAATAGAACACAGAGTACAATGGCTTAGGTAGAGCATTTACAGTGGAAAAAGAGAATGTTGTATGCTAAAATAAGGTGTAACAGCAATAAAACATTACAAACAGTGTTGGATATATCAAATGCATAATGGGCTTCAGGGAATGATGCATTTATCTCTACCCTATGATAATTTGTGCTATTGGAGCACTTGTGGTTTATCTGTGGGCTGTCTGGTACAGTCCTCAGTTGGTTTTGATCTTTCTCGAGGGTAGGACTCAGAGGGTGGTGTCTGGGATTTTTTCTCTGCATCATTCCCACTATCCTGTGGGGTGCCACAGGGCTCCATTTTGGTGCCCATGTTGTTTGCAGTGTACATGCTGCCATTAGGAGCGATTATTAGGCAGTATGGTTTGATTTTTCACTGCTATGTAAATGATACTCAACTGTACATGTCCTTTGTGCCCGGCCAAAATGCTGCCTTTTTGGTCTTTAACAACTGTCTGGCGAAATCCAGGACTGGATGAATGTGAGTTGGCTGCAGCTGAATCCGGAGAAAACTGAGGTGTTGGTTGTGGACCTAGGTCGCTAGGAGGTGGGTTTGTTGGCAGGATCACCCTCGGGTTTATGGCTTGGGGTGTTCAGCTTACTACCTCAGACCAGGTGCGGAGCCTGGGTGTTCTGCTTGATGACTGTTTGACACTTAAATCTCAGGTGTTGGCAGTTGTCAAAGCCTCTTTTACCATCTGAGGAACATCGCCTGGTAAAGCACCTGGTTCCTCCTGACAATCTTCCTACTTTGGTACACGCTTTGTTACTTCCCACCTTGACTACTGCAATGCCCTTTATCTTGGGCCACCGGCAATGATATTAGCCTCTTGCAGCTGGTGCAGAATCGGCAGCCAGGCTATTGACTGGTTCTTCTAGGTCCAGTCATATAATGCCTGTGCTCATGGACTGCACTGGCTGCCAATATGCTGGTGAATCACCTTCAAGGTCGGTTTGCTGACCTATAAGGTTCTACACAATCAGGGACCTGGCTACCTGAAAGATCTCCTTGTCCCTACTGTCCCTCCCGCCTTCTCCGATCCACTGATTTAGGGATTTCTAGAGATTCTAGGGTTCATTTAAAGACCTCTGGGGCCAGATCTTTTTAGTTTTATGGCCCCAACCCTGTGGAATTCTCTACCTCATCAGGTGCGTATTGCCCTCGACTGTCCAAAGCTTTAAGGGAGCATTAAAACACATCTTTTAGCCTTGCATACAATGAGTTTTAATTGTAGCTGCCTTGGATTAATTTTAACATTGTTTTAATTATTTATTGATTTATTATGTTATGTACAGGCACCTTGGTTTTGGAAAGGTGCCTTTATAAATAAAGTTTGATTGATTGACCCCTGAATGGTAAGACCTTTATGACTAACTCTGGCTTCCCACTAGTAAGTTATAGATCTTTCCACTCACTAACTGAGATAAATGTGTTATTCCACTGCAACACATTTTGTATTACCTAGATAGAACACTGTAATTAGTAGAACAAGGTATAACTAGAACTACTACTGACAGGAAAATATTTGAATCCCCAGTAGAAGGTAACATCTGATCAGCAGTCTCACTCTCTTCTGGCAATATTGTGTTTGAATAATGTATTTGTATCCCTCTGTCAATACTAAACACTTTTTATGGAATCCAAAATCATGTTTATGCCATGCTGGCCAAACTGTACATAAGACAAGCCAATAAAGAATACAGGTGATAAATCCATTTTCTGGTGTTATGTATTATCAACAATGCATTCCTGTGCTGTTGGTCAGATAACCTCACATTTGGTTGTTGAATTTCCATCTCTAGCACAATTATCATTTCTGACTGGTTAATATTTCCCAAATAAGGTGCTACATAAGCAAACAAATATAAATATGAGAGAGAGAGAGAGAGGTGCACACAGGTATATGGAATGTGTTGCCTAAATTAATAGCAGATAGAAAGGTAGTTACACACAGTACAGTAGTTGCGAAGATTACCACAGCTTCACTGGAAGGTGATGGCTGGTTAGTAAAGCCAAGAGTTTTAAATTAAAGTTTTGTGATTTATAATACATGTATACATGCAATAGCCTATTTTTATGTTTGCTTGCATGCATGTGCAAGAAACATACTGCCATCATTCGAGTTTTTGTAGGTGTGGCACCCTGTTTTCCAATTCAGTCAGTGTGTCTGCAGGCGCGGCACAGTTCACCAATGAATGCTGCAGCTGTCTATGACAGCAGTTGAAAATACAGTGGCGCATAGTTGAAAGGAGAGACCGCCTCAGTGAGCAGTGATAAGATAGTGTTGATTAGCATACTGCCGCAATCCTGCTTGTAAATGTCTCTGCTTTCTCTCCTGGATCATAAATTCAGTTTGAAGTGAACTTTTCCTAGGACTATCTTTCTGGGAGGAGGCAAGGACTAAAATGACATCCTTGGAATGTTTCCAAAAAAGATCTAATTGCCATCCTTGGAATGTTGAGTCAGAGTTCAGGGTAGGAGGGCATTGACAAATGCAGGAAAACAGAATCCCAAAGAGACTGAAAAGTAGACGAGTTGTCGCCTGTTGGCACACCTGATCAGTATTGTGATAATATTCCAAACCCACTGAGTGTCTCTGAGTAGTACTCCCCGCCGCTGTACACAGTATGGCTGATGGAGGTGCTCGATCCCCTGTCGGCTCCACTGACCCCCCAAAAAATCTTCCAGCTGCCACGCTGGGAGCCCCATGGCACAAGTCCCACGTTGTCTTCCTAAAAGAAAACAAACACCTGAAAAGAAAAATGGTCCTCGTTGATTGTCTTGCCCCCAACCCGCACCCACCCTCCACGATACACCTTCCCACACCCCCACCTCACCCCATACACACCTCAGGAGACCGCAAGATGATCTTCGTGGACCGGGAACACATCTGCACTCTTCAAAGCCGACCATGAACTGAAGAAATGCCGATAAGCTGTATAATGGAATAAATAGGTTTTTTCAACTTTGTTGCATATCTCAGGCATTTTTTGGAATTTTGGCACCAAATTTTCAATGTATTTTTGGGACCCCTCCTCATGAATTCTGGAACTGTAATGGTGTTAATCAGCCCGAAAGGTGATTTCATGGTCACCGCGTGGAACCACCTTCGAACTGATTTACAAAATTACAGTGTCACAGTTCAGGAGGTAGACTCTAAAACCCTATGTTGAAATGAAATTTTGGTGATAAAATTCCCAAATGACTGATTTACGAAGCATGCATTGCTCAGTTCTATGCACGCCATAAGTTCGCTAATTTTATATTTTCACTCCAGATTTTCAACATTGCCATTTTACTATACCTCCTTATGAGCAGTACAGCTGTCATTTTTCACATCTCGCCTAAAATGTGTTTCTAGCATGTAGCACACAATGGCGTAGTCGATGGCAAAATCAATATTTGGGACAGATTAAGAAAATCACAGTGACACTGTTCATGAGCAGAGGTCTTAAAATGGCTATGTAAAAATTTGGTGACAAAAGTCCATAAATGACTGTGTTACGAGCTAGCATTACGCAGTTTCCACGCACCTGCTAAGTTCATGCATTTGTAATATTTCAGTCCAGATTTTCTACACTGGCATTTTTCACACCTCCTTATGAACAGTACAGATGTAATTTTTCACACCATGGCTGAAATGTGTTTTCACACTTCCAGTGCAGAAATGCATGGTCACTGTGGGAATCACTGTTCGGGACAGATTCAGAAAATCACAGTGACACTGTTCATGAGCGGAAGTCCCAACATGCCTATGTTGACAATCTGTTGCAAAAAATCCCCAAACTAATTACATTACAGGTGTGCATTGCACAGTTTCTATGCACGCCGTGACTTCACCATTTTTTTCAATATTTTCACAGCAGATTTTCAACAGGGTACTTAAGGAGCTAAAGGTGGAACTAGCAGAGCCATTAGCAGAACTGTTTAGTGAGTCTCTGAGCACAGGAGAGGTCCCAGAAGACTGGAGAAGGGCTCATGGATCCCGCCTCCACAAGAGTGGTAGCAGGAGGAGGCAGGGAACTACAGACCAGTCAGTCTTACCTCAGTAGTGGGCAAGATTATGGAGGCACTTTTAAGGAAAGGATAGTGCAACACCTGGAATCCATAGGGCACAGGATCCAAGACAGCATGGGTTTACAAAGGAAGGTCCCGCCAAACTAATCTCATAGATTTCTTGACTGGGTAACCCAGTGGTGGACCAAGGGAGCAGTTGATGTCGCCTACCTTGACTTCAGCAAAGCTTTGACACTGTTCCACATAGAAGATTGATAAATAAACTGGGTAGGCTCGATGGGTCAGAAGTTGGTCAACTGGGTGGCAAACTGGTTGACGGGCAGAAAACAGAGAGTGGTAGTAAATGGTATACAGTCAGAAGAGATGCAAGTCACAAGTGGGTACCTCAGGGATCAGTCCTGGGGCCAATCCTCTTCAACATCTTCATTAGTGACCTTGCAGATGGACTAGAGGGTAAGGTTTGTCTGTTTGCAGATGACACCAAGATCTGCAACAGAGTAGATGATCCAGATGGGTGGGCAGAATGAGAAGAGATCTGGATAAACTAGCAAAATGGTCAGAAGAGTGGCAACTGGGATTTAATGCAAAGAAGTGCAAAATCATGCACATAGGGAAGAGAAACCTGAAGCCACCTATAGGCTGGGAGGAGTTGCTAGCAGTCACAAAGGAAGAAAGAGACTTGGGCATCATCATCACTGATGACCTGAAATCATCCAAGCAGACCTCTAAAGCAGTAGGTAAGGCTAGGGGGTGTTAGGGTGTATTAGTAGGGTATCACAAGTCATAAGAGGGAGGTAATAATCCTCTTTACAAGACACTGGTTAGGCCCATCTGGAGTACTGCGCAGTATTGGAGGCCACACCTTCACAAGGACATTAACCAAATTGAGGCAGTCCAGAGGAGGGCAACCAAATGGTGCAGGGACTGCATCAGAATACATATGAAGACAGATTAACAGAGCTCAATATGTATACCCTGGAGCAAAGGAGGAGAGAGGTGATATGATCGAGGCATTCAAACACCTTAAGGGCATTAACAAGGTGAAAGAGTCTAACATGTTTAAATATAAGAAAAGTAGCAGGACAAGAGGACACAGCATGAGATTAGAGGGAGGCCAATTAAGGGGAATGTGAGGAAATTCTTTCACAGAAAGGGTGATGATGGCTGAATGGCTTACTACAAAAAGTGGTGGCTATGAATACAGTGCAGGGCTTCAAACAGGCATGGGATAGGCATAAGGGAGCAATACAAATGACTATGAATAGATAGGCCACTGACAGAGCAAAGGCGATGGCACATTTATAAGGTAGAAAAGAAATGGGCAGACTGGATGGGCCTTGCGGTCCTTATCTGCCGTCAACTCTATGTTTCTGTTTCTATTGTCATTTTTACACCTCCCCATGAACAGTACAGCTGTCATTTTTCACATCCTGTTCAAATGTGTTTCGCAACTGTGGTGCCAAATGGCATAGTCAGCAGCAAAATCAGCTTTGGCTAACACACCAATATTGCCACTGTTCATGAGGTGGGGTCACAAAAACATGTTGAAAATTTGCAGTGAAAATACCAATTGACGCCTGGGGCGTAGGGTTTCTGACCATAATGCCCCACCCTGTAGAGACTGACAGGCATCAGGGTGTGACTTGGGACTGTCGCCTGTACTGTTCATACCATTCCACCCTCACCCACACCCTGCAGCCAGTGAGAGGCATTGAGGTGTGCCTTGGACTCTTCAGCCCCAAAGTTCACCCCATTCTCCTATACAGCACCCATCTCACCATCTTTCCTGATGGAATGGGGTGAACATAAGACCAAAGATCCCAAGCACACCGTGACACTTGTCAGTGTCTGCAGGGTAGGGTGTGGTGAAATGGCATGGTTGTTATGCCTGGTGACCCATAGACACACCTCAATGCCTGTCAGTATCTGCACAGTGGTGATGGGGTTGGCTTCAGTTCAATACCTCACTGCCATTCCTATTATGCAGCTCTGTAACTCCTACACTACCAATGCCAGTGCCAGCAAGCAAACATTTGGCATTGACAAATGCTTGTTTATTTTGCAGTGTCACACTCAGTGAGTGCATGTGCTTGCATGCGTGTATATAAAAGTGTGCCAGAGACGCAGGCCCTTCAAACACATAGGTTCTTCCAGGGCATCATGCAGTCAGAAATTCTGGAGGGTAGAAAACCCTAACCTCTCTGGGGCTGGGACATGCCACCCTGGGACAATTTTGAACAGTTTAAGTCAAATGGTGCATTTTGGTGACTTTTAGCAGGCCAGAAAGCTGTTCCACAACAAGCTAAATGCCATAATACTGATAGAGGCTAGGGCAATAATGAATTGCTCTTGTTCTTTGTTCAGTCTGTGTACAGTGTGACCTTTGTATTTTAAAGAATTAGTCAGAACTTGTGCATTTTGTCAGTCTTTCATCATATATAGAATCAGCTAACTTAGTCCATGAATGAAAGAAGCTTGCAGGTTTACTAGCACACAACAAGCCAGACTACAATACAATCTACAGGACATTGCCAGCAACAGTAAAACTGCCTGGGCAGGGGGCACACACCGACATTCATTACCCATTTAGCGACACCTCATCTCCTGCAGGCTCTCCAAAAGAAAAGCCCAATAGGTCCACTCCATCCTACTTATTATTAGTAGTAGTACTCCAACGATGGGGTGGGGGAACCCAATCAAAGTAAAAAAATAATGAGTACACCATTGCAGGCTGTCCAAACAGAGCAAGCATAATAAAACCATAATAATAAAGATCCGCAGTACAACTACTACTGCCTTGGGGTGCATAACCCATCCGAATCTCAGAAATTACACTCCATTGAAGAGCACACAACATCATGCTGTCTGTCACTATAAAACACGCCTAGTAAAAATAAATGAGTACCGGTACCTTTACTAACAACAGTCACCATAAATGGCTATGGTAACCCCAATCCAAGGGGAAATAGAACACAGCCTCCATTTCACTTTGTGTAGTATGCTAAAGCTGACAAACAAGGTCTGTATGAGCAGTGCCACAAGTATGTATTCAGATCATTGTAAGCTATATCAATTTAGGTAAAGTGGCACATTAGGAGGGGAAAGATCTGAGATCATCAGGGGCTGATTGCAGAGAAAAACTGGTGCAATACCTGATTGGCAGAGGAGGCAGGGATCCAAAAACTAACGCTGAACTGAGGTCACTTTTAAAGATAATAAAATGCAAAGCCTTTTGTGGTGAGGAAGTGAGGGACAGTAATATTTCCAATGCATCTAGAGGCAACAGACTGATAGTTACACAATCAATGCATTAGATATTCTGTGGTGAACACTTGCCCTTACCTGTGCGGCACTGACATCGGCATGAAGGCTTGCCTTCCATGTGTTTTTCACTTTTTACAAAACGCACACCAGAATCAATTTGCCCCAGTAACAGAATAGTGGAAGTAGCCAGCCCAGCACCAGGCCCAGCCACAGTTCACACCCTCTGAGCTGGCTCACCTCCCACGAGAAAGAATGCTGTTGTTGAACTTGTGTCCACTGATTTCTCTGTTATGTTTTCCTTCTCAGGAGAATAGCTTAAGCACTCACCCCACAGAGACAGAGTCCAAAAGTCTGTTTTACTACAGGTGAGCATTTATCCCTCCACAGGATAATTTAACAGAGAACACACCACAGTCTCAAATTGTGCAGGGGTGAACTCTTAGGCTGCCAACATAATTAGAACCTATAGGAATTTGGAACAGATATATCAGTCCATGGCCCTGCAAGGGTTAAGTTAGAGGCAATACTTTATGTTTGAGCAGTTTGATAGTCCCCAGCAATGGTAAAATTCCTCTGGGATCCCTAAGGTGCATTGTTGTCATTTTAGACATTCCCTAAAGCTTCCCACAGACAGAACATCCCCTCACAGATACTTCTGGACTGCACTTGCAAAAGAACTATTAGGTCCAGCCCTTGCTTTAGCCGACAGGTGCTCATATACAGGGGCTACCAACCTCTGATGCCACCCATCCCATAGAAGTCTGAAGCTGGGGCCAATTACCTGAGCACGCTGGCGTTGGAGGCCAAGGGTCAATGCACACTACCTCCTGTGGATGTTACCTGGGGCTATGCATACTAGAAATGTGGGATGTCCTCCTAAATCCCTAGGGAAGGGGGATGCCGGGAGGGGAAGCTTAGATTAAACAATCTGTCAAACACCTATACTTTTCTTCCTCAGTTAGCTAAGGACACACTTTTCAGACAAAATTAAAGGAGCCTAACGATTTGAAGACCACATGTGCTACAAGATCTCAAACTCAGCGTAGGGCTCTCGCCAAGTTTACCAGACCTATCCATGCTGCAAGGAATTCACTTTCAGCTCTGTCTCCTGCCCTGAATCCCTCCCCAAAGCAAGACACCAAAATAGGTAAACTTTTCAAATACTTTACACAGCAGAATTCAGAGACGAATCAGGAAACTAAGCAAACAAAGGGCTGAGTCAAATCCGGAGGTGAGTGTTATGGCTGGTTCAGTAACTAACTTTGCTGATAGAGGGAGGTGGCAATGCCAATGGTGAAAAAAACTGCTTCCTAGCCTTCCTTCCTGTGCTGCCCAGCTGCTTGGCGGTATACTCCGACCTTTGTTTTTCTTAAATCAGGAAGGCCCGGCAGAATACATAGTCTGGGCTGTAGAAACTAGCTAAATCAATAGAGTTTGTTTTATTATCTTTAGAAAATAATCTTTGACAGCCTTGCACACACTCACATGCACAGTGTGGTGACAGCATCAGCTGGTCTGGGGCTGCATGCCTTCAGTGATCAATGGTGCAAGGAATGCAAAACAACATCTCTGCCATGCTTTGTGGCGGTTATTTATTTTGCAGGTGAGTGCAAATACAGGCTCTAGGATGTGTTTAGCATTTCCCTCTACAGTTTTGTGGAAGCTGTTACAATACACAGCGCATACAAGATGCTTGGTTGGTTCAAATGCAAGGCTATGGGCAATGCATCTCATGCTACCCTATCTCGCAGTCCTTTGAGTCCTACAAGGACATCAACAAATCATGATTTAGTCTGCACGACAGGTTATCAATCAATCTGGAGGTAACCCACTCCACTTCACTGACAGGGCTTAACACAAAACAGAATAAGCCTGCATCCCTGTCACAATATCAGAAGTGGAACACACAACATTAGCGATTTAGGGCATATGGTCAAATAGTCGCGCTAAAATTTCACCGTGGACTAAATGTTGCGGTCTTTTCGGCGAATTAAATAGGGCGACGTAAGAATCAGTCGCGGTCAGAATGTTGCTAAACCCTTCATTTACTGGCGACATTTTCGATGGCAGTGAAAAATACATTTAAGCTCCTCTTAAATCTCCGCTTTAACATGCACATTCCAGCATTGCACTATACGGTTTTACCAGCTTTGCACAAAACAGTTTAGCCAGCAGTTCTATCCAGTACCTCGTTTAACATTCCCAATAAACCTTGCACAGTCCCTGCATTGCACTATACAGTTTTTTATCGTATTTGCAGTTTAGCCAGCAGTTGTGTAAAGTACGCTTGTAGCAGACTGCCCGATAGACTTTTACCAGCAGAATACCTGTTTTACATTTACAATAAACCTTGCACAGTCCCTTGTGGTTTTACCAGCGGTTTTACCAGCATTTGTATCATATTTTCACAAAACAGTTTAGCCAGCAGAATGCGTGATAAACTTTACCAGCAGTTTCTTCGCATTGAAGCTTTTAAAGCAGAATGTAGCTGTCTCCCACATGACCTGATACTGCGGTACTGCCTTCTCATGCCTAGCCTTATTTCCATTCTACCCTACTTCAACAACATATTGGTTGTCAAAATAAAACACTGCAGATAACTTACTGTATTATCAATAATTATTTATCGGTGTTTGCATTTTCTTTTGATGTCATCCAGTTTTACAATATTTAAAGGACATTGTGGCTGTCATTGAAATAAATCTGGCATAAGAAACAGAGTTTTAAAAGAAAAAAGGGATTTGAATAAATAAAGATTTTAACAGAGTTTTTAACAGAAATAAAGTGTACATCAAGCATCACAGCTCCCAATACCTTTCACCAGCAGTCCTAATTCCACTATACCAAGTTTTTACGAGAGTTTTTAACACAAAGTGTACATCAAGCACTACTACTCCAAATAACTTCTAACAGCAGTCGGTGAATTCACATAATCAGTACAGCTATACGCTATTCAGCGCGTTGGGCCACTGAGCCAGTATGTATTTCGAAAGTCATTCAGTACAGGAAAGTCTTTAGTTGTGCAGAGGATCAATTATTTGCGTTTTGTACCCCTGAGCAAGGAGGAACTGTATCAACAGGAGTGCTCACAGCACCTACAGTATTTGGCCAGTTATAAAGATTTGTTGCAAACTCTAACCATAGTCAACACATTAATTGCACATTACATTTATTTAGAAAAAGAAAGTGCTGCAACCACTACATTGATGTTATCAACAGCAATCTCAGCTATCTGTCCCAGCAAACCGCTACATTTAGTCCAGCGCCTAATAGTGTTGCAACATTAAGTCTAGTGCTTTTGCACTGCTTTACCAATAGTCTGGCGATTATTTGTCCATTTGACCTTAAACCATGACATAAAGTCCGTGACATTTTGTCCGGGGACATAACGTCTGTACACGGCGATTTAGAATTAAATAAAAAAGACAGACACCATATAAACTCAGAGCATTTATTGGGCAAAAGCACACTCACCCATCACAGCAGTGCCCCCAAGACAATAAAAAATCCATGGGTAACCAGAAGCATATCTAATTTAACCTGCTCCCAGCTGGAGGGAGGAGTATAGGAGGTGGGTGCTTCTAACATGCAAACAGGGACAGGCTGCAAACAGGCAGCAGTTACAATGTGCCACTGCAAATACAGGAAGGCTCATCAGGACCGGCTACAAAATAAATGTGGACTCGAACACGACAGCACCCACTTTCAAACATCGACATTTCGGCACCTATAATGATCCCTTGCTGTACCCCGAAGCCCGGACTGACACTCAGCAGCCATCCTTCCCTGACCAGCCCCAGGGACTGCCGCAGAATTTCCATCAAAGCCAGGAAATAAATGGGAGGGATCATGACAAATGCCCCTATTACAAAGAACCATCAACTAGCTACCTGTAACAGCAGTTAATGTCCCTCCCCCCACACAGCCGCTACTGCATGTTAATCTGATCCTTGCACATAAGCCTATTTACATGACATATCTGTGATCATCCAAAACATTATATAGAACCGGCTGTTTCACAGTCCCCCCTCCGTCCACATACCCATAGGGGACAGCTGGATCCAGCAGGGCTGCGCTGGGAGTGGGGTTGTGGTTGCCTCCTTTCTGATCCCGGCTCCTGTGTGTGTCTTGGGTATTGAGCTGTGTGTCTCGACTGTAATCCCACTGCAGCTGTACCTATTAGCTCTTCCGATTCTATAGGCTGCTCAGGAAGCAGCCAGAAAGAACTAACTTGAGTTGTCTTGTCTTCTGGTCTGGAGGAACACCACACTCTCTCAGTCGCTCATCCGACTCTCCCATGTTGACTGTGATTGGCTGGCTGGCAGTGGCTCAAGGAAAGGAGAAGTCATGATCGGGCGGGCTGATTGTTGTCACTATATTGCATGGTTGATTGGGGCTACCAATCAACTGCTGTGTCTATCTCTCTTGTTTTTACAGGTGCTCAGCTCTGAAGCCAGACTCCAGCCCAACGGGAGCAAGTAGTACAAGTAATTTTTTTTAAAACTGCCAGCGGCTCTACAGTAGTCTCACCACACCAATCGAATTCAGACCCCACCCCCACCAAAACTACTTTGAAAACAAAAATTTTGGGGGCCTAGAGAATAAAATTAAATACTGAATAAATTATTTTTTAATAGATTGCACAACAACATTAGGCATGCCCTCGACCCTATGGCATGATGCCACTGGTTCTTTCCTCACAAGAAGAGCCAGTGAGTTCAAGCAGGTATTTGGTCACTGGTCTCTCTTACTTGGCAGGATCTGCTATACCTGGACTGGCACTGTGGCTAATAGTTTTCAAACAACATGAAGTCTTGCTGTATTCTGACATATTACAGCGATTCCCAACCTTTGAACTGCCCCGGAGAACAAAGAGTTAACTTTCTATGCAGGGTATAGAATGCTGAGCTCAAGCTCAGTTGAAATCTCTGTCTGGAGTGTTTCAAACTCAAACCGCCAGATTATTTACTCCGCCTCACTGAACGGTCACTCCGGAGATTTCTCCTTCAGCTCGGTTCGAAGTCGGTTAAAGTTTTAGTTGGCCAGTTTTTAAACCGAAAAGTTATCCGCATAGTCAGTTCACTCTCTGTCTGTGGTGCCGTGAGTACTAGATAGAATTGTTCTGTTTTTCTGTGTGGAACTTGTAAAAGTGCGGCTCGGCTTTGGCTGAACCAGCCATTTGATAGTGAAATCTTGTGTTTTGTGTTTTTACTTAGTGTGTGGTTACTGGTTCTTATCAGTTCTAAAAATATGCTTTAGTACGTTTTTCCAACACCGTGACACGATTAGGAACCGATAAAGGAGTCTTACCTGGTGGTTGCCATAAAAAGGGTAAGTTGGTTAGGCTGGCCATGTCTGAGAAACCCAAGAAAAACCGGCCTACTGGTTTCAACACTGCAGTGAGTGTGAGGAGGAAAAGAAAGCATTCAGGAAGTACAAGGAATCGCAGAAGGAGCAGGACAGAGAACTGTATCAGTTAAAGCAAAAGGAGGCTGGGAAGGCAGTCAGAACAGCAAAGGCCCAAACCGAGGAAAGGATAGCCAACTCAGTTAAGAAGGGGATAAAACCTTTATAGGTACATCAGGAGCAAAGGAAGACCAAGGAGGGATAGTGAGGCTTAATAAAGGGAGGAGGGTGGGCAGAGGGAGACTGTGAAAAGGCAGAGATACTAAACAAATATTTTTGCTCAGTATTTACAAATGAAGAGGGGAGGTACATAAAACAAACAGTAGTAACACTGGATACAGAAGTTGATACCAGCCCATTTACAGAAGAAAGGGTTCTGAAAGAACTCTAAAACTGAAGGTGGACAAAGCAAGGGGCCTGATGGGATTCATCCCAGAATTAAAAGAGCTAAGGGTAGAACTAGTGACACCACTGACTACCCTTTTAACAAATCATGGGAGGATGGGGTAGTACCGAGGACTGGAGGAGGGCAGATGTGATTCCCCTTCACAAAAGTGGGAGCAAGGCAGAAGCAGGAAACTACAGACCTGTTAGTTTAACCTCAGTGATAGGGAAAATGATGGAATCACTCTGAAGGAAAGAATTGTCGAGTATCTAGAGGCCAAAGGGGCACAGGACCCTAGGCAGCATGGATTCACAGTGGAAAGGTCATGCCAGACAAATCTGATAGATTTCTTTGACTGGGTGACCAAGTAGTAGATCAGGAGGGGCTGTGGACATGGCCTACCTAGACTTTAGCAAGGCATTTGACACAGTCCCCACAAAAGATTAATATACAAGTTAGCCAGCCTGGGAGTGGGTCCCAAGATGACAGCCTGGGTAAAAATTGGCTGGAGAATAGGACACAGAGAGTAATAGTAAATGGAGTCCACCAGAAGAAAGGAGGGTTACTAGTGAAACACGAGGGTTCAGATAGGACCAGTCCTCTTCAATGTCTTTATGTTTACATTGTGGAAGGACTGAAGGAAAAGTATGTCTCTGCAGATGACACTAAGATCTGCAACAGAGTTGATGCACAGGTGGGGTGGAAAGGATGAGGAGGGACTTGGCAAGGTTAGAGGAATGGTCAAATGTATGGCAACTTAGATTCAATAAGAAGTGCAAGGTAATGCACCTGGGAAACAAAACCCAGGGAAGAGTACACAATGGGGGTGAGATACTAACAACAACAAAAATGGAAAGGGACCTGGGGTAGTCATATCAGATGACTTAAAGGTGGGCAAGCAATGAGAGGGCAGCAAGGAGGGTTGGGGGTTACTGGGATGCATAGGGAGAGGCATCACCAGTAGAAAACAGGAAGTTATTATCCTCTGTACAGACAGCTGGTGAGACCCCATCTGGAGTACTGTGTGCAGTTCTGGAGACCCAATCTCCGCAAAGACATAGACAGGATGGAAGCTGTCCAGAGGAGGGCAACTAAAATGGTGCAGGGTCTGCACCAGAAGACATATTAAGAGAGACTTAAGGAGCTTAATATGTATAGCCTCGAGGAAAGGAGGAGAGGGGGACATGATAGAAACTTTCAAGTACCTCAAGGAATCAACAAAGTCCAAGAGGGTAGCATCTTTCAAAAAGAGGTGTGCAAGAACAAGAGGGCACAATTTGAAGATAGATGGGGCGGCTCAGAGGTAATTTAAGGAAGTATTTTTCACAGAGAGGGTTGTGGATGCATGGAACGGCCTTCAGAGGAGCTTGTGGAGTCAAAATCAGTGGTGGAATTCAAGCATGCATGGGACAGTCATAAGGCAATTCTGGGGGTGGGGGTAAGAAGAAGTAGGCTGCTGGTTAACTAGGATCTGCAGCTTATCCAGAGGTAGGGAAATGGGTAGACTCAGGGGCCAAGCAGTCCTTATCTGCCACAAATTATATGTTTCTATGTTTCTATGAGGTCTTTGCTAAGGCCGATCCCCACATCACCGTGTTTATTGTCTGGGGTTTGACCATCTCGATTCAGACTGCCAAATATGTAAAAACTTTCCCAAATCTACCCTCAAGAAGAGATTAGGTAGACTGAGGAAAAGGAGGCAGAGAAGTCCGCTGACCGGATGGCTGGCCCGGTTTGGTTCTGACCGAACCAGAAGGAGTGCCCTCTGACCAGGGCTATCTTCAGGCAAAAGGAGAGCCAACAAAAGAAAACGAAGAAAAATTGGCCGGTTTGGATCCAGAGGTTCATGTTCGGATCACCGAAGAGATAGCCACAGTGATTCAGATTGTGGAATCACTCCGTCGTTCCTACCGATCCAGCTCCTTCTGGCAGGGGCTCGGTTCGTTGGTTCCCGGTTCAAGATTATAATTATACCCTCGAGATTTTTATGAACTGGAATTTGAAGAGGAACGGGAATTTGAGGATGATGATGGTGAAAGTGAGGGTCTAGATGTGCCTGTGGAACCGGACATCTCCCCAGACAGACCTTCAGGTGTTTCCTCCTAGGCTTTCTGAGTCCCTTCTCACTTTACGCTCTACAGAAAGGTGGCTGGAAACCTCCAGCTTCCTATGGAGGAGGCTGTGGAAGATCAAGAGGAGCCTGATTATGTAGAAATGATGGACATCCCAGAGTCCAGAGACTGTCTATTCCTTCCACAAATCTTTGGGAAACGGACACAAAAATCCTAAAGTCTCCTAACACTATACCTCCTGTGGATAGAAGAATGGACAAGAGGTATACACTTTCAGGCTCAGACACGGAGTTCTTATATCAGCAATGCAGCCATATTGGGTAGTGCAGGCTGCTGCCTGTGACAAGGCAACATTCCTTGGCTTCACACCCACCAGACAAGGACTCCAGGAAGATTGATGCCATGGCAAAGAAAC
Organism: Neoceratodus forsteri; assembly: GCA_016271365.2. NCBI lineage: Eukaryota > Metazoa > Chordata > Ceratodontiformes > Ceratodontidae > Neoceratodus > Neoceratodus forsteri. The sequence continues at coordinate 328,041,278 of CM028137.1, forward strand.
AGTACATGGCATCTTCTTTGGGACTCAGGCAGGCGAATTACATGGTCTATACAGCCAAGTACCAGAAGTCCAGGTGGGACACTATACTGGTACTGGCTAACAGGCCTCCCCAGCTAGCCAAGGAGCTGGAGGCAGTGGCTGCAGATGGGATTGAGGCATCTAAGGTTCAGTTTCATGCTGCTGTGGACTCTAATGATGTGTCATCAAGAGTCATGGCTACATCTGTGGCTCTTCAGAGGATGGCTTGGCCCAGATGTACTAGTCTCTGCAGGACACCCAGGCTAAGGCCATGGATTTTCCTGTAGTGGGTAATTCTCTGTTGGGGAGCAGACAGATAATTACATGAAGAAAATGGATGAGTACAGGACCACTTACAGGAGTGCTCAGGCCAAGGATAGGCAGGCAACTCCTCAAAGGCAGCAGTCTAGGGGCAGGGCAGGCCTTTTCAAAGGCCTTTTACCAAGCACTTGCCTCTTCTTCCTTTTCTCAGAGGGAGTTCTTCAGAGGGAGAGGCAGAAGGGGGATGAGCAGGGCTGCATCCACCTCAGCCTAAAGCCCCTGCCAAGCAGACACCCTGATGAGCCTGCCAGGGTCGACTCTCCTATTCCAATAGGGTCTGGTTTACTTTGTCCAGGACTGGATGTCTATTACATCAGACAAGTGGGTCCTGGAAGTAGTAAGCCAGGGACTGGTTCTCAGCTTCAGAAATGTCCAAAGATGAGAGCCAGATCTTTTCCACCTGCAAATCTCTCGAAACCCTTGCCCTAGAGGCAGAGGTTTCTTCTCTCAGCCTTAAGAGCCATAGAGAGAGTACCTACCCTACACTGGGACAAAGGACTGTACTCCAGGTACTTCCTGACCCCAAAAAGACAGGGAGTAGTAACCCATTCTAGACCTAAGATATCCAAACAAATATCTTTAAAACCAAAGTTCAAGATGGTAACTCTGGGAATAATCCTTCCTCTTAAGGCCAGGAACTGGCTAGCCTTCCTGGACCTCAAAGATGCCTACTTCACATTCCCATCAGGTGCTCCCACAGAAAGTACCTCAGGTTCGAGTTGCCCTCAGGCCACTATCAGTTCAGAGCAATGCCCTTGGCCTAACCTCAGCCCCAAGAGTTTTCACAAAGTGCTGTACCTGGTGTAGTAGTTGCCTTTCTAAGAAGGCAAAAATTTCCATTTTCCATATCTGGACGACACACAGTGGGTCAGTCTCCAGACCAAGTCAAGTCTCACCTGCAAGTGACCCAGCAAGTGCTCACTTCTCTAGGATTTCTTCTCAACCTTCCCAAGTCAGTTTCAAACCAGTCCAGCTTCTTACCTTTATAGGGGCAGAACTGGACACACTCAGAGCAAGAGCCTTTCTTCCTCTAGAAAGGGTAAGGGTTTTTATGGAACTAGCCTCTTCTTTCAGCCTTCGGATATCTCAACCCGCAAAGCATTTCCTCCAGCTCTTGGGCCACATGGCAGCTTAACAGCAGTGGTCCAAGGGACAAGATTCCAGAAGAGGGATATTCAGTTCCACTTGAGAATTTTTTGTCTCAGAGGAAGGATTCCCTTACCAAACTGATCCCAGTGACTCTGATCTTGATTCAAGCCCTCCAATGGTGGCAGGATCAGGACAATTTAAGACGAGGTGTTCCTTTGTTACTCAGCCTTGTTCAGTGGTCCTTACCACGGACGCTTTCTTTTGGGCTGGGGAGCCCATCTGGGGTCCTCACTACCCAGGGACTGTGGTCCCCCAAGAATCTTTTCTCCATATCAATCTTCTAGAGCTCAGGGTAGTTTTTCTGGCCCTAAAAGCTTTCTGTCAGTCAGTACAGACCAAGGTGGTTCAGGTCAGAACGACAACACCACCACTATGTGGTATATCAACACAGAGAGGCACTCGTCCACGGCCTTGTGCACAGAAGCCATGAAGTTGTGGTCCCTGGCTTATTCCCTGCTAACATCTCTGGTAGCAGTTCACCTTCCAGGGAAGGACAATGTGCTAGCAGATGTACTGAGCAGGATATCTCAGGGCCATCACGAATGGTCCCTGGACCCTCAGGTGTTGAAAGTGATTTTTTTCAAGGTGGGGCACTCTAGAGATAGATCTGTTTGCATCCCAGACAATCACCACCTCCTCTCTTTGTTGCAGACCTCCAGTCTTGGGCTTGGTCCTCTGGATGCCCTGATTCTGAATTGGAAAGGAAGTTTCTGTATGCCTTCCCCTACCCACCCTGTTCAAAGTTTTAGTCAAAATAAGGTCTCAACCTTGCAAGGTGATTCTGATTGCTCCAGATTGGGCCAGACAGCCTTGGTACCCCTGTTGCTGTCCCTAGTAGTCCATCTTCCCTGTCTCTTCCAGGAATTACAACCTGTTAACATCCTCTCAGAGGAGGATTTGGTACTCGAATCTTCAGTCTCTCAATCTCAAGGCATGGCTCTTGAAGAGTTAGAGTTTGCAGATCTGCATCTTTCCCAAGGGTTCTGGATATTCTCAAGGCTTCTTGAAAGCCTCCACCAGAAAGACTTATAACTCCAGATGGAAGAGATTCAGAATTTGGTGTTCTAAGAAGCATATTTCTCCATACACTGCTGGATTGCCTACGGTTCTAGATTATATGGTCCATCTTAATAGCCTTGGCCTCAGACCAGCTACTCTCAAGGTACACTTGTCAGCTGTTTCTGTGTTTTTGTCTTTGGGAAGTCTTCCTCACTATCTTCTCATCCTGTGTTCTGTAATTGTTTAAAGGATTGCTTCACACCAATCCTCCTTTAGAGACCCTGCCCCTGCCTGGGATTTGAATGTTTGCATTGCTCAACTTATGCAACCCCTTTGAGCCTATGTCTTCAGCAGAGCTTAAGTACTTGACTTGGAAAGCTGTGTTTTGGTAGCCACTACCTCTGCCAGGCATATCAGTGAATTGCAAGCCCTGTCAGTGGAACCTGATTTTATCTGATTTCACAGGGACAAAGTGGTTCTTAGAACCAATAGAAGGTTCTGCCCAAAGTGGTTTCAGACTTCCATTTAAACCAGTCTATGTCTCTTCCTGTTTTCTTCACTGATCATTCTTCCTCAGGAAAGAGGAGGCTACACAGTTTAGATGTTAAAAGAGCCCTTAGTTACTACATAGAGCATGCCAAGGGTCACAGGTTTGACTCCTCCAGTTGTTCCTCACTTATGGAGAAGTGAAAGGCAAACCTGCCACCAAGAGATCTATTATGCAGGTGGATTGTGTCTTGTATACAATCCTGCTATGAAAAACTGGGAAAAACTCCACCTCAGGCCTGATGACTCATTCCACAAGAGGTATAGCTGCTTCTGGCTGTTGCCAGGATATCCCTTGTCTTAGAAATTTGTCAAACAGCCACCTGGAAAACAGTCCATACCTTTACCAAGCATTACTCTGGATATCCAGGCTAGGAGTGATGCTCGGTTTGGCACAGCAGTACTTCAGAGCCTATTCCCAAAGTAGATTCTGTCCTCCTCCGTGGAGGTACTGCTTGGTAGTTCGTATTATGTCAGAATACAGCAAGACTTCATGCTGTTTGAAGAAAAATTGCTCACCTTAGTAATTATGTTTCTTCTAATGGAGTCTTGCTGTATTCTGATCTCCTCCTGCCTCCTTCTCAGAACCTGTTTTTGGGAAGTGGTGGGCAGGTGCAGTGTTGCACCCCAGGGTGTTTTTGTTTACACCTCCTCCTTTTGTTTGGGTGCTGATTTATTACTGTTATTTGTATTAGATTGGTTTTTGGTTTTTGGGTTTCTGATTTGAGTCTTCCTTGGGAATCCAAAACTTTTTCTGCCAGTTGGCTAGTAGGAATTTTTACAATTTCACATAGAATTTTAGTTCGTTGGGCTGTAAGAATCTGACAGTTTGAGTTTGAAACACTCCAGATAGAGACTTCAACTGAGCTCGAGCTCAGCATTCTTTGCCCTGCATAGAAAGTTAACTCTTTGTTCTCCGGGCAGTTCAAAGGTTGGGAATCACTGCAATATGTCAGAATACAGCAAGACTCATTAGAAGAAACATAATTACCAAGGTGAGTAATTTTTTCTTTTTGGGGACTGACCCTGGCTTTTTGTCTCTGATTGCACTGGTAATTTGGTCTCCAATCAATTTGATTTTCATGCAGAATCATGTGTCATTTCTAATCAATGCTATTATTATATTATAGTGGCACAGCAGCCCACTATAGTTAGGGATGAGTAAGGTTTCTATGTTAACCTCAAACTTTGCACTTTAATATCTTTACAATCATTCAACAGATTTGCACAAAAGTTTGTGTGTGGTCTTGGGGGAGTAGATCCCTTAACCTACCAAGTTTCATTCCAGTTGATGTGCAGATTCTGAGATGCAGATAGCAAAACATTTTTAAAGTTGCTGTTTGGGGATCGTCCTCACCTACCACCCAGATGGTTTGAAATTTTGGTCTGACATGTTTAGGTGGAAAGGGCTTGCCCACAAATGTTCCTTTCACTGGTTTGGTTATTTCATTCCAAAGTTACTAACTTTTAAAATTTCAGTTCTGGGCATGATCAGTACAGTCTTTTGGATAGTTGCTTGGGACAGAAACAGTATTTGGCCCATATGAAAAGCATTTGTCAATGCCAAATGTTTGCTTGCTGGCACTGGCATTGGTAGTGTAGGAGTTAGAGAGATGCATAATAGGAATGGCAGTGATGTATTGAACTGAAGCTCAACCCCACCAGCACCCTGCAGAGACTGACAGGCACTGGGCTGTGCGCTTGGGTCATCAGGCATAACGGCCACGCCATTTCACCACACCCTACACTGCAGACACTGACAAGTGTCATGGTGTGCCTTGGGGTCTTTGGACATATGCTCACCCCATTCGATAAGAAAATATGGTGAGATGGGTGCAGTATAGAGAATGGGGTGAACTTTGGGGCCAAACAGTCCAAGGCACACCCCGATGCCTGTCACTGGCTGCAGGCTGTGGGTGGGGTGGAATGGCAGGAGCATTACAGGTGACAATCCCAAGTCACATCCCTGATGCCTGTCAGTCTCTACAGGGTGGGCGTTATGGCCGGAAACACTACGCGCCCCAGGCAATCGTTAGTATTTTCACTCCAAATTTTCAACATGGGTTTTGTGACCCCCACCTCATGAACAGTGGCAATATCATTTCAATAGCCGAAGCTGATTTTGCACAGTGACTATGCCATTTGGCACCTCACAGGTGCGAAAGCACATTTCAACAGGATGTGAAAATGACAGCTGTACTGTTCATGGGAGGTGTAAAAATGACAATGTTGAAAATCTGGAGTGAAAATATAAAAAACTGGTGAAGTCAATGAAAAGGAGAAACCGCGCAATGCACACCTGTAATATAATTAGTTTGGAGATTTTACAGCAGATTGTCAACACAGGCATTTTGGGACCACCGCTCAAGAACAATGTCACTGTGATTTTCTTAATCTGTCCTGGACACTGATTTCCCCAGCGACCACGCATTTCTGTGCTGGAAGTGTGAAAACACATTTCGACCAGGGTGTGAAAAATTACAGCTGTACTGTTCATAAGGAGGTGTGGAAAATGCCAGTGTAGAAAATCTGGACTGAAATATTACAAATGCATGAACTTATGAGGGTGCGGAAGCTGCACAATGCTCACTAGTAACACAGTCATTTTATGGACTTTTTCACCAAATTTTCAACATAGCCATTTTAAGACCTCTGCTCATGAACAGTGTCACTGTGATTTTCATAATGTGTCCCAAACATTGATGTCACATACTGACTGGCGCCATTGTGCGCTACATGCTCGAAAACACATTTTGGGTGAGATGTGAAAAATGACAGCTGTACTGCTCATAAGGAGGTGTGGTATAATGGCAATGTTGAAAATCTGGAGTGAAAATATGAAAATTCACGGTTACTAGCATGACGAAGGAACTGTGCAACACGCAGGCTAGGAACAGTGATTTGGGATGCCACCAAATTTTCAACATGGGTTTTGGGAGCCTACCTCATGAACTGTGATACTGTTGTTTCATTACTCAGTCCCAAAGGTGGTTCTGTGCAGTGACCATGAAATCACCTTTGGGACTGAATAACAAAATGACAGTGACTGAGTTCATGAGGGGCCAAAAGAACCTCATGTTGAAAATTTGGTGAAAAATTCTCAAATGGCTGAGATATGCACCAAAGTTGAAAAACTAATTTATGCCATTATACAGCTTACCGGCATTTCTTCAGTTCACAGTCAACTTTGAAGAGTGCAGACATGTTCCCGTCCACTAAGATCGTTGCGCTGGGCTCCGGGTTAAGTATGGGGTCAGGGTGTGTATGGGGAGGTGGGTGCACAGAGGGTGTGCGGGTTGGGGAGGGGGCAAGACAGTCAATGAGGACCATTTTTTTTTAAAAGGTGTGCTTTTTCTTATTCAGGAAGACGACAGACTTTTTGCCATACTGGGTGGGCCTCAGCATGGCACCTAGAAGTCTGTTTTTTTGGGGGTATACAGTGGAGCTGATGGAGGATTAGGCACTTATCAGCCATACAGACTTTGCCATGCTGCAGTGGGCCCCAGCATGGCACCTGGAAGTCTGTTTGGGGGGCAGTGGAGCTGATGGGGACAGGGCACCTCCGCTGGTCATACAGTGTGCGGGGTTGGTGGGAGCGCATGAGCATGCTGGAGTGGGCTCCCAGCATGCTACATAGGTGTTCTGGGTGGAATGAACTGTCTATGACAGCTCAGATGCAGTGCTGACATGTAGGCAATTTGCATACTGTCGACGGTAATATGTAAATTGTTACACATTACCACCGCTAATTGTGATGGTGTTTTCCTCAGAACTATATGCCACTGCATCTGAATGTCTGTCATAGACAGCTTGGACATTCATTGGCGTAGGCAGCCGTGCCTGCAAAAGGGAGCAGGGCATTGGAAGTGGGGAGGCACACCTACAAAAACTCGTATGGTGGCACTATGTTTCTGCAAGCAAACATAAAAAGGATCCTTTTTGTATGGGGCTAATCCATTTTCATGAGGAAAAATCTTTTTCATATGGTCACCATTTTGTTTCTGTTTTTTTGGAAAAAATTAAACCCACAAAATGATATCCTGGACAGATACCACCATATGTACAGTACTTTGATCATCATTCGGGATATGGTTACACTATCTAGAAAAGTAAGGAAATTTATTGCAAAGAAAGCTTTGTTAATGCACTAGTTAGGGTTAAAGTGACAAAAGTAGGGAAATGTGGCATTAGGGTTTCCATCCCTGACACTACCCCAACCTGTGGTAGCAAAAGGAAAACCATTATGGTTTCACCTTTCTTGCATCTTCAAATCGGGCGGGTACCTTGGGGTTGTCAACCCTAATGCTCACCCCATTCTTATATAATGCAACATCTCAGCTTATTTACTGATGGAATGGGGTGAGCGTTAGGCTGACAACCCCAAGATACATCCAATGCTGATTTGTGAAGATGCAAGAGAGGTGAAACTGTAACAGTTTTTCCTGTTGCTGCCTGCAGGGTGGGGTGGAGGGTTTCATGTTGCCGCAGTGACAGGAAATTCATGACCGTCATACGATGGCAATAATGCCGACAATTGGCATTGTGCCGTTACTGTATAAAAGTGCTTTTGCTCACTATAGATTATCAACTCCAAGTCACAGTTGGTTCGGGAGGGGCTTACTCCCCAGAGACAGTAGCAGCATCAGGAAACCAGGGCACCATCACAGCGAACTGCCTATTTTGTCGCTGTGATGTTCTTCACTGTTTTTCCATCACTGTTCAAACATGACACCAGGGTGGAGTGTTATAGTTGGAAACCCTAACACCACATTTCCCTACTTTTGTCACTTTAACCCTAACTAGTGCATTAAAGATGTTTTTGCAATTAATATATTTATATCTCACATGGTGGTAGAATGGCTGTATATAAGTTCAAAGAAAAGGTTAAGGAAAGAAATGAGTAGGTAATTTATGTAATAGTGAGTTTAACATTAAACGTGATGGTGAATGAGAAGGGGAGAGAGAAGAAGGAAGGGTAAGGGAAAGGAAAGAGAAGACAGGGAAGAAAAGTTTATGGATGGCAGTGATTACAGAATTGGTAGTAAGGCAGGTGATAGTATTCATATCTGAGTTTATACTGTATGATAGTGCAGGAGTCATTTTCACACGTATGGCTAGGGAGCCTTATTAATTCAACTCTTTGACTATCTGCTCCTAAGTTCTTTAAAATGCGTAGAAGAATCATTGCCAGATCCTCTGTCAGCAAATGGCTGCTCAGGATTTACTAAACCACATTTATCACTGCGTTATGAAAGTACAAGTGGAGATGTACTAACCATTAGCTCTATGGAAAGAAAAAGGAACAGTTAGTTATTTGCTTATGACCACAATTGCCCTACTCTCAAGCCTTAGATAGTTGCTATGGAGATGCCTGGCACTCATAATTTCTTCTTTTCCATTTAATGTTCCTAGGTTACAAAATATTTAATAATAATTGTATCTTACAGGAAAAGCACTTATCAGAGGTTAGCTTGAGGCTAAATTTCTGTAAGAGGCTGTGACGGGCATAACTATGTACATAATGTCAACTCCAGCTGCATTTGTTTAGACTATCAGCTTATTACCTTGACTTCTCACTGTAATGTTAAACACAATACTAACCTGTTGAAATTAAGCAGCATAAGGGCCACAAAGGATTTCCTTGTTGGTCTTGCTAGGGCTTACTAGTAGACTCCACCAGAGAGATTGCAGTCCCTCTTTTGTTTATTTATATCTGCTTTGCTCTGAGTTATTAATTCACATTGCCTTACAATGTTGATGTTTATCACTTCTTTCTAGTGTGCCCAGTTACTACTGTATGTTCTTAAATGGAATTGTTGCAGCTCAGCCTTAAAAAGAGTTTTTTTTCTGGAATTGGGGTAGTTCAGATCCACTCTTGCGACAATATGCATGCCTAAGGAACCCATACAAAACAAAGTGAAAATGTTTCTGTAACCCCACAATGGTGGGGTTTATCTGGTCTGCCTTCCAACTGTCTGGTCTTGCCAGTCTGGGCCCATTGGTACCCCTAGTATTGCTCCTGCTGGCCTCTGTGTGCCTGTTTGCTGGGGACCAGAGGAGTGGTGTGCAATAGTTAAAACCACCACCTTGGTGGTACAGTGAGCTAGCACTGGGCAAGTAGTAAAGTGCCACACAGTCAGTGTGCACGCTTGAGTTGGCTCCTGCTCAAACGCAAGCTGGCAGTCTGGTTGCAGATCCTGTTAGGTTACGGTACTTTGCATTAAAACTGCCCTTGTGGCTCAAGTTAGTATCTCCTTTATGTGCTCTGACCCTGGGATGACCAGAGATATCAGGGGGTTCCAGAAAACACTTGGGGAGGAAGAGATTAAACTTTGTATAAGTGCTAAGTGTACTATTATTTTAAGAGCAGCCAAGGCTGCACTGTGAACGTGTTCTCTGCCTGTTACCTGGGGACCCAGTGCTATGGCACTAGTGACTGGCAGGAAGAGACTCTTTAGTACCCATTCCACGAGTGGACAATACAGCAGAGGGACACCTATTCGGACATGTGCACATTTACTTTTACAGTGATGCAGAAGCCCTTAAAAAGACTTTAAAGTTAGGACTCCATGCATGGAAGCCATCTTGGTAACCCTGACCTTTTCCTTATCCAATCAGCATTCAAGGAGTATAAAGGACTGCTGCTATGGCTCCTGGGTAGGGGACTAGACAATGCTCTTGGCACCTTTAGCAGCATTCAATCAGGTGTTTTGTGAACCTAATACATATTAATTCCGCAGATGAATAGCTGTGTCAACTGATTAGATGCTTCCATTTTCTCTCAGAGCTTGGGGGAGTTTTCAGCTTGAGGCAGTATGCATGAGGCTCTCTGTGAGATGGGGGCTGAGACTGTGTCCAGAAAGTTAGAGGTCAGCACAAGGCTTCCACAGCCAAATTCTAGGAGTCTTGTCCAAGGCATTCTACCTTCTGAAAACCAGAGTGTATGCAAGCAACTAATATCCAACAGGGTGGTGGCTGGACAATACTGGACCACCCAGGGCTGTAATAAGGCTCAACGCTGCAGGCAGAGGGTCTTATAGCACCTGGAAGGTCCAGTATTGCCCACACTGCCCACCCTGGAAGGTATTATTGTGCTTAGAAATGGGCACTGTAAAAAGAAAAAATTGGTAACAAATTGTTAATAAATAATACATTTTAAATAGGTTGGAAATGAAATAGTTCCTCTGCCTTCATTAGAAGGATGGTCTTTGTCCAAACATAGACCCCTATAGTTAGAAAGCTGGCTGAGGGCAGTTACTGCCCCCACAGCAGACTGCTTTTTTTAGTTGAACCCCTCCTCCTAATAGAACACATTTGTTCACCCTCTACACTTGTTTTATTTTCATTTGAGAGGCTATGTTTTTGTCCTGCTGCTTTTTTCTCACACTGGGGCCAGGTTGGAGATGTTGCGATTGGGAGAAGGAGGCGAGGCTTCGGAGAGTAGCTGCATGATCGGGAGTCAATTGTTGAGGTTATTTTTCTTTATTTTGTTTTTAAAATGTGATGGGCTTCGCTGAGTGCTACTGGGACTGAGTTTTTTTTTGTCTTGTTTTATGAGTTCCTCATCCTCGCTGCCTTCCATGAGGACCAGGAGTGTAAAGAGGAGCACCTGTTTCATCCAGGAATCAACCTGCATAGAGGTACAGAACCAGAGGAGCTCATTAACTAAACTGAACCAGCGGACAAGAACCTTTGGGTACTGTTGAGTAGGGACACTATTTGGAAGTGGATCTGCATGCTGTGGGCACCTGTATTCTGTGGGTATATTTACATTTTTCTTTTACAGTCAAGGAGAATGAGGGCACAGTGCTGCAGTGATGCATTTTAGCATGGAGCTGGTGACACACACAGTCGTTTACCCATAAGCGAGTGGGAGAAAAAAATGTTTTTAATTGTCATCAGTGCTTACTGCTGTGAATTAAGATATTTGTGCACAAATGTGTGTTGTGTCTGCTCTAAGGTGGGGGCTCTTGCTAAGCAATCTGGAATCTCACCAAGCGATAAAAGAAAATGGCGCAGTTTGAAATTTTGTGCCAAGTACTTCAGCCAATGATGAAGTAGGCTGTGCACAAGGACACTTGGCTGAGCATGAGGTAGGTTTGAGCTGGGACTTTTATTTGGTGGACTCTATTGAAAGTTAATGTACCCTGTGGAATGGGTACCAGCCAACCAGATGCCTCCAAATAAAAAGTCCATTTCTAAGTTTAAAGAGTTGTTTTGTCACTAAAACCCTGAAGCTATCTGAGAGAAGCCTTCAGCCTATGAGGAGGGTTGGACTGTGTTCCTGTTAAGAGCCTGAAGTGTTGCCTGGGTTTAAACAACCAGAGTCCAGAGACATTGACATAATGTTCCCATTGCCTCTGAAGTCAGTTTGAAGTGAGCAAAGCAGCTTTGTGGGTTGAACCTGCCATTTGAAATATCTGAGAGACTGATTGCCACCCCTAGCCCTGGGATGTGATCCAGACCTGATTTCAGAGGTACCCATGTCTGCTAGCCAGCTGAAAGAAAAAATAATATGATTCCTGAGCGCCAGAAGAAGAATCACTGCCAGCCAAGGATGGTCTGGAGAATCGGACAGGCAGTGTTGCAGCTAGGCATTAGCCATCATCTTCCACTGATGGTTAGATGCCTAAATGTGTGGGTGAGGTTTAGGCCTCGTCCCCAGTACTGGTCTGTTCCAGCCCCTGTGGTGAAGCAGGTGAAGGTGACAAGCTGCTAAAGTCTGCCACACTGCAGAGAGGTGACCCGCTGCAAGAATCCTGCTACCTTCAAGTAAGCTGCAAACTTGCTTGTATTGCTCGTGGCCCACCTTAGCTGACTGAACCTGCTGCTGGTGCCCAGACCCTGTGTGAACTCTGCTTCAGGACCATGAGTGTTAAGGGTCTGTCCTGCAGCTGGGGAGTTGTGCCTGGTTCTTCCAGTTACTGTCTGGCCATCCAGCCAGGAGTTGTTAGTTTTATGGCTGTGGGCAGAGCCTACAACCATCTTGCTGAAGCTCAGCTGGAAAAATGGCTTATCGTGGAACACATTTTTTGACTTTTCAGTGCATCCTTCCACTAATGCAAATCACTATGGCATTTGAATTAAATACTCCTTCTTTCTGTTTAACGATCATGTGCAGCACTTTTTTACAGCAAATGGTAGTGTTAATAAAGAAATACCTTTAAAGCACTGCCCTAGTTGTTTTTACCCTCTGATTAATAAATACTATAATTGTGCTTTCATGTTGGTAGCTCCGCTTTTCCTCTGAGTGCTGTAATTTGTTCCTGGTGCTCTGCTAGCTTGGGCTACCAGTGTCTGCAGCCTCATGATATCAGTGGGTGGTCTGTGAATATTGCTATCTGTCAGAGATGCTGTTCAAACGTAATATTTCCTTGTCAGCAATGGGCTGCAGTCAGGCATTTTGGTTTGATTTAACACACTCTCTCATCCTTATACTGACACCTTCATAATTTCTTTTAAGTTGTCAGATTTATGTGTCTTTCTTTCCTCTTAGTATGAACTGAGTTACTGTCAGGCAACTTGATAAAGTTATTTTTGAGGTCACGCTTATATGTTGGGACAGTCCATGCAGTCTGTGCTTCCTCATTACAGTCACCCTGTGATTTATTTTATTGCCATTTTCTTCATAAGACCTAATATACTGCATTTCACATTTCTGTGTGTAAGAAATTAAATTGGTGTTTTACTGATTAGCTCTTTTGTCCTTTTGGCTCCCATCAGCTATGTTGCCATGCACTGACTCTTCAACAGTAAAGTAATTATGTCTTACTCTGTGTATTTATTAGATTAGGTGAGTTTCTACAGCTGTACTAAACAAATATTCTCATACATATGTGTGTGTGTGTGTGTGGGGGGTAGTTTGACAGGTCTGACCAGCCTTTGCTCTTCATTACATTTTGGTCCTCATTATCACAGATGCATCAACTTTCATACTTGGCCATAAACAGCTTTGCTTGCTATTTCATTTCTGCATATCCTTTGATTTTTTGTAGAGTTTCTGTAATCAGTTTTATTTTTATTTTATCATGTAAGATTTTATTAAAGGTTTTTCAAGGTAAATCAGTCAACTAAGGGTACACATACCATATACAATTAAATCCACCATGCTACAGTCTTAAGTACAGTTTGCTACTAAGACCTGTTAGTAAAATAAACTTCCTTCATGTACAAAAGGATATTCCATCCTAAACTTAGGTAAGTAACTTATGCCTTATACAACAATAAAAGGAGGGGAGGGGGAGGGGAGAAAGTAAGGTGTGGTTCACACTGGTCACTATGGACCCCGTATACTTGAAGATCCTGCAACTAACCTATTCGTGGTGGTACAACATATATTAATATTCTATACATGTAGGTATTATCAGGTGAGTATGTCTGACAATTATCTAGTAAAACAGCACACCAGTCTAAAGCATTAGATAGTAGCAATAGGAGGAGAGATAGCACAGTGTAGTCTGGTAATAGAGAGTAATAAAGAGTGGTGGGGCCCTCGCAGCTATCAGCTAGTGGGGGATTTTGCAACTCGGAAGAGCCACCGAGCATATGTGAGAACTCAGATATGCCTCCCATTTTCTGTAGTACCTATTGAGCCCTCCCTTGGCCACTGCAGATAGTCTCTCAAGAACAGCCAATCTGGCCATGGCTGCATGCCAATGTGACAGAAAGGGGGCAGATTGCCTCCATCTCAGTAGAATGGCCTGCTTGGCCTTCATTAGAGCTACTAAGAGCCAAACCTTACTAGCCGAAGAGAGTGGTAAGGCTGAGGTATCCCTAAAAGGAGGGAGTGGTGTTGGAGGGAGAGGATTTACCTATAATCCGAGAGCAGTCACCCAGTACCTGCATCCAAAGGGTCTGTAACTTTGGGCAAGTCCACAATATGCAGTAGGTGGACAGGGGAAGATTAGCATCTCCAGCAGATATTGTGGGGCCAATCTTTAGACTATGTAAGACCGAGGGAGTTCTATACCATCTGAGGAGAATTTTAAGTTGTATTAACTGACTCTGAGTCCTCATAGGCTGTGCAGGTGGCCCTGAGGCAATCTGACCACTGCTGTGGGGATATAGGGTGAAGCAGTTCACGCTCCCAGGTGGTCCTGCTAGATAGAGTAGTATCAGGCTGAGTGTCTCTGAGAATTTCATAAAGGCCTGTCCCACCTTTGAGGGAGTGTACAGGCAATACCATGATGACTGACCTGAAGATTGTTTTAGGAGGGGGTTAAGGCACTCTAATCTGTAGAAACTTCCAGAAATCCGATGAGGGCAAACTATACCTGTCTCGAATCTGTTCAAAGGACATGAGGGTTCAGGCATCTGGAAGAAGGAGATCTCCTACCATTTGAACACCATTTATAGCCCATGAGTTCCACTTAAGTGGCTTGTGGTCTACTGTAATAAGAGGGTTACCCCAGAGAGGAGCATCATGAATGGGAGGGTAATCTGAGTTCAGAACCCCAGTAAGCACCATCACTCTTCGCCATGATCTACACTTTTCTATCATGATAGGTATAAGCTGATGCTCCTTAGGCTTTTTCTTAGATAACAAGGAGTACAGGGGTTTATCTGTGGGTATAGTAGCTTCCAGACTTGCCCACTGGGAGGAGGGGTAGTGCTGAGAAGGAACCAGGTCATGGCCTGGGCCATCCTGAATGGCAAGTGATAGCCTGCAAACCAGGTAAGCCGAGCCCACCTTTAGTCCAGTGGGCTTGTAATTTCATCCTTTCCGATCTTGGAGCTTTACCTCCCATAGGAAAAGTGAGATTAGCTAATCTAGAACTTTAAATGGTTTAGGTAATCGGATCGAGAGGTTATTTAATAAGTAGGACACCCTGGAGAAAACAAACATTCTGATGGCTTCGAGCTTGCCTTTAAGAGTTAATTTAAGCTTCCTGCACCTTTGAATTTCCACAGTTAAGGAAGTCAGAAGAGAGGAAAAGTTAGTTGATTCTATATCTTTCCAGGATGAGGGAATGAAAATCCCCAGGTAAGAAAACCCTTGGGGCCCAGGTAATGTCAGTACCAGCTAGACAGTGTCTACAACATGCCCCATTTAGGGAGAAAGGGTGGTTTTTGATTTATCATTAGTCCCAAAAGAGAGGCGAACTGTAGGGTGGTCAAGATTGTGGGCAAGGAGATCTGGGGTTGAGAGTGTAAGGAGCATATCATCAGCGTATTCATTAACTAGGTAGGATGAACTGTACAGTCATACCGGTGATATTTGGAGTATTAAGAAGTTTTCTAATCAGTGGGTCCAGGGCTATTAAAAAGTAGGGAGAAAGGGGCAACCTTGTCTAGTCCCTCTATGTAGTGTAAAGGACGGGATGTATCCATATTAGTAACAATTTGGGCTGTAGGTGAATGGTACAGTGTCAACACCCATGAGCAGAAGAAGGTCCCGAACCCATATACCTTAAGGACGTTATGGAGATATGCCCATTCCAGGGAATCGAATGCTTTGGCAAAATCTATCGCCAACGCTAGCTGCAGGCCTTTGACTGCAGTGCCAACCACTTGAGATCCAACATTAATCTTAGGTTGTCAGCAGTAGATTTCCTTTTAGAACCCAGTCTGGGAGGGTGGATCAATGCAGGCAGGATTAAGGATAGACTATTTGCCAGAATTTTGCCAGCTATTTTGGTGTCAACTTATATCAGTGAACAGGGTGGAAATTTCCACAAAGTAGAACATCAGATTTTTTTTTAAATCAAAGTTACAAGAGCTTCACGATAGTGGGAGGAAGCATACCATCATTTTGAGCTTCTTGTAGTGTTAATAGCAGAGGGGTGGTAATTTCATCTAGAAGAACCTGATAAAGGTCTGCCGATATCCCATCTGGCCCAGGGGCTTTTCCTTCGCCATCTGGGATATGGCAGTACGCAGCCTCTCGGATGTAATAGGGGCATCCAGATCTCTATGGTGAGGCATTGATGTGCCCTGGCAAAAGCTTGAAGACGTTGAAGAGCATCTCATCGGAAGTCGTGGTCTGGGATTGATAGAGATCCTGATAGCAGCTATACATCTCCTCATTAATGGCCTTCAGTGTCACTACTAGCTTGCCCTGCCTGTTCTTGAGGGCCAGAATCCTGAGGAGGCCTGCTGCTTCTGAAGCCAATAAGCTAGCAGCTTCCTCCTTTGTCCCTCCTCCCATGACCTATGTTTGGCTCAGAACAATTGCCACTCTGCCTTTTTATTCAATAACACGCTTATCCTATATTTTAGGCCTGTAATCTGAGCCAGCAGGGGAGTTAATGGAGTCTTAGGGAGACTTTGAACCGATGTTCTAGATTAGTAAGCTCATCCTGTAGCTTTTGTACTTGTTTCCTCTCTCCTATTTTGGCAGCCGAGAATGAAATGCTTCTCCTCGCAGGACCGCCTTTGAAGGCTTCCCATATGGTGGACGGGCGGATTCTCCGGAGTGTTAATAGAAAAGTAAAGCTGTGCCTCTCTTTGAAGTAATCCCAAAATGTTACATCCTGCAATAATAAGGGGTTGCATCTCCATCTTGTGGAGGAGGGAGTTTGGCCCGTGGGAAAAGGTAATCGTTACTGGGCATGATCAGAGATAACTATATTACCAATGGTAGCATCTCCTACTCCTGGCATGGCTATATTACTAGTCAGCCAAAAATCTAGTCTGCTATGAGTGCCATGGACCCCTGAGCAAAGGTATAATCCCTGCCTTTGGGTGGCTCATCCTCCAGGGGTCCCCTAAGGCCCACTCTGAGATCAGGGTGTTTAGGGTTGCAAGCACTTTGAGGTGAGATTGTATGGGGAGGATTTATTTAAGAATACATCCAAGACTAGGTTATGGTCCCCACCCATGAGTATTGGGAGGTCTACTTCTCCTCTGTCAATTTCATAAACGCTTGATTAAGTTCGGTATATACTTCACCTGCACCCATATTATACCCATATACATTGGCCACTGCAGCTTTGCTGCCCAGGTAGACAACTTAACTGCTATCCACCTCCCTGGGAGTCTGATTTCTGAGCCTCCACCTTCCAAGGTCCCATTCACTGGAGAAGGATAACGACACCTCTGGACTTAGTGGTAGCACAGCTAGCCAGTACACTTCCCATCCAAAACTTCTTTAACCATTGCACAGTGCGGCTCATGAGGTGCGCCTCCTGGAGCAGAGCTATATCTGCCCCTAGCGATTGTAGGTATTGCAAGACTTAGTGCACTTGGCAGGGTGATTCAGCCCCTTGACATTCCAGGAGATGCATCTCCATCCCCCTGCACCATGGGAAGCATTGCCATCAATGTTCACCACCAAACCAAAGAAAAGGAAAAAAAAAAAAGAGTACTCACCCTATAGACAGCAATACAGAGAGGCAACAGGGAGTAAGAGGAAGGAACCTGTCACCACTTCAGAGTAGATCAAAGCGTTCTACTAACCACAGGTGGATTGTGTTTAGGAAAACTGAAATAGCAAGTGTGCGTGCCTTTACTAGCAATCTGTATTGCCTACGGAAATCCTATTCGAGTAAATAGAGAAAGAAAATATATCTGAATTTAGGATTAAACCAACAGTGTTTATCCAGCTAAATAACTATATATAACAATAGTTATATAAACTTGTTAACCAGAAAAAGGAGAAGTAAGAACTTAGGTATTGGTGCTGAGGTGAACGTGTGTAAAGAGGCAAATATGCCCTATAAGCCACACTACTTCAGTCACCAAGGTGGAGGCGAGAGGAAAGTTGCACCAGTCATTGGTGCTTTGTCCCAGCCTACTCCACATATCCTGTCGCCTGGTCAGATCTGCCAGATCTAGGCTCACCAGACCATAAGCGCCCCGCACCATCATGATCCATTTAAAGACACAATGGCAGGGATCACTCAAAAGGGAGGGAGGGAGGAGGAGGAAGAAAGGGGAAGGAAAAACAGGGAAGTGGGGGAGGGTCTCTGTCAGCCATCCATGCTACTATGGGTAGTTATGGGAAGTTTAAAGTAAATGTTGTCACACTTGAAACACCTGCATAATAAATGGAGTATCAGCCTTCTTAAGTGCATACTTAGTGCTTAGCGCCACTAGGCAGAGTTTAAAGAGCCCAGAAAGGGATACCCATTCTTTTCCAGAATATGGGCCATTATTACAGGAATGGACTTAGCGGCCCCAAAATCCACTGGTAAAACATAAGGGCATAGGGGAGACACACTCTATTGGTCAGTGCAAGATGGGGAGTGCCCTATGAGGGTATCTGCGCCATTGACCACTAAATAGCGGAGAGGAGAGAATGTCTCAGATCATGGCTCTGCCTGCATTTAAGCTAGATCAAGGCTCTAGTTCTTGAAAAAAGGGGGCAGGAGATTTGGCATAGGATGGTTTCATCGACAGCTACATAAGTAGCTGTTATATAGAGTCCCGCAGCCCTAATTCAACAGGTTAGTGTTGTTCAGTTCATGAGGCAAGAGCCTCCGCAAAAGACTTAAGTCCCAGCTTAAGTAAGTCATTGGTTGCAGCCTCCAAGTCTTCATTTTGCTCCACTGCTGATGCCCAGTCTAAAGGAACCGTGATCAGTCAGCATATCAGTCCCATCCTCATCTAGTTGGTCCGTTGCTTCTCAGCATTCATAGTGAGAGTGTCAGCCTCAGGAGTTTGGCAGAAGGGAAGCAGTAGTAGTGCTTGAGGCCAATGATCGAGGACTTCTTGCTCGCTGCCATTGTCTAGCGGGCAAGGAGGGTTGAGGAAGATTCTGGTGCTTGGAAGGTGGGCCAATTCTGGGTCTATAAGCAGCTGAGGGCAATGCAGGAGTAGCTGAGCATTGCCGGTCCTCCATTTCTTGGGTAGGCTCTCGTGATATCTATGAGTAGGGGATCCCTTATTGGGTGGGCCAGTCCGGCTAAGTATAGTGTCCCATGGGGAGCTGACTTCTGTCCTTCTTGTTCCTGTTCTTGTGGTTCCTTGGTTTCCAGAGGCGCCTGGGAGAGGTAGTTTTGGAAGCATACCAGCCAGTGGTTTCTGATCCAGGCCTCAGCATCCTCGGGAGATTCTGCAGTAAAGGATTGCTGGTTTTTGAGAAGTGCAGTGCGGTGAGGCCCTTGAACCAGTACTATATCGAATTTGCATTAAGTATTTTCTTCAGGGGTTGGAAAAGCTCCGTGTTTGCCTGCCACTTCCTGGGTAAAATCTCTGTAAAATGAGATGGTGCTACCCTCCAGGTTAGGTCCCCTAAGTCTTTTGTGGCTCAGAGCAGATGTTCTTTAATAGAGAAGCACAAGAAATAGGAAATAATAGTCCGAGGCCCCTGGAATTGGTTATGCTACTAGGACCATATGTGCTCTCTATCCTGACTGGCTCCTTCCAATGCTCACTCAATAACTGCGGATCCACTCATTTAGAAACCTCCATATTTGGGCCTTCCACCCCTCTGGTACCCCCAATATCCATAAATTATTTATTCTGCTGCGTTTTCTTGGTCCTCTGCTCTCATCCATAATCGATCCACTTCTCTCATGGTCCCACAGCTTCCATAAAATAAATGAGTGTTGCTGTTCTAACTCCTCTGTCCACTGTTCGAGGACATTGTGCTGGTCCTCCAGGTGGTGGACATCAGCTACATTCCCCACAAGCGACGTGCCAATAGTGTCTACCTGGACCAGTAAAGCTTCCAGCATTTTGGTAATACTCGCTAAGGCTTCTCCTACCTGGGCCTGGTTTTCTATCAGCAGATTAGCCTGCTTCGGGATTCTGCTGGAGTGTTTGTTGGCAGCTCCATCTTGCTGCTATAAATATGACCGATGGCCTACTCAAGTCCGTGGGCGGTCAGTAAAGAGTGTGGAACTGGGGCTCCTCAGGAAATACAGTTGCCTCAATACTCGTGGGCACTATCGATTACTCTTTGGCGGTTGTTGCTGGAGAAAATGGGAATCGAAGAAGAATCCCACGTAGTTCCCATTATACAAACGCTGTGCCCCCATGTTTGTCCAGCCCGCATGTGGCCTAGTGGAAGTAGCAGCTTCGATGGATATGCAGTGTTGAAATAATGGCGCATAGATGCTTTCCCAGGAGCAAACAGTTCTGGAAAGGCGACAGAGGTAAGAGGGGTTTGTCTATATCAGGGATCAGCAATTCATCCCATCAGAATGGCGGATTCCAGTAGCTAGTTCGCCAGACTGGGGCAGAGAGTAGGAATTATGCTGCCATTTTCTACTGGGTCCAAGCCACGCCTGTAATCAGTTTTATTTATTATATTTTTCCATTTTTCTAACAGTCTATCATTGCAGTGTTTGTCTGTAATCTGAGTACTGGAGTGGCCTGTGCCAATGTTTGACCTACTTCTAAACTTATTGTGCTTCTTGACAGTTTAAATAGTACTTTACAATGCAAGTTCTAATGCCCTTTTACCAATATAATCATGTTAGTTTCCTGCTTTTATGATGCTATCAACTTGTTACAAAGTTTGTTACAGTATATTTCTTTTTAACTGACTTTAATGTCTGTCTGTCTGTGTGGTTACTTTTTGTTCAATTTTGTTGCTTCTTGTTTTCATTTTTTGCTGATATGAAGCACTGAGGTGTCATTGATTGTAAGAATGGGAAAGGGTATGCACACAATTTCAATCACTTTCCTAAAGATAACCATTGGTGCAAGCAGTGGGCATTTGGTGTTAAACGTCCCTGCTAGGAACCAACTGATCATAGTGTTTTATGTGCTGGCCTCTTTACTGAAGCTCAGTTTACAATTTCACTAACTCTTTAGACACTACTGGTTTTACTCTAAGTCAGTATTGCTTGAAACTAGATGCATATCCCACCATTTTTCATTTAAACAGGAAAACAAAACCCAGAGTAATATCATTCAGAATAGGAAAAGGATTGAGGCAAGTGACAAATGTAGTATGAGAAGCCATATTACAACTGCCATATCGGAATTGTTGCTGAATGCTAACAGTGTGTCTGTAAAAGTAGCTGAAAGAGACAGGTATTTATTTTACTGTTACTGGCAATATAGTGTCTGTGTTTATGGGTTCATGATAGTGTTACAAATGTGTGCATTGCTGTCTGCTTTTGCTGGTTAATATTATGTAGGTGTGTATGTTTGCAGTACGTATATGCATGGATTTCTGTGACTGGTGTTCTTACATGTCTCTGTGTTGCTGCAGGGTACTTTTAGATCACTTTTCAAAGTCAGTGGCTCACTACTCTTACGTTGTGTGTATGTGAATGATATGCGATATGGGTGCATGACAGTTGTGGCATTAAATGTCAGAATCACTCGAGTTTTGAAATGAGTTGTAAGCTGTTCAAGGCATTTGGAAGTTCATAGAAAGAATATACTTTTAAGCAGTATGTAAAATGAAAGATAATGAGTGTCGTGGCAGACGCTAATGAATATTTAACTTATTAAAATGCGCTGAAATGTGTTATAGCAACGAGTGAAGTATGAGATGTTGGACGCCAGAAGCACTGTTATAACATGAATTAATCATATGGAGAGAATTACAGTAAAGAGAGTACCCTTAGTAATGATTAGAGTGTAAATTAAGCTGAATAGTAGTATAGAAATGAGTGAAAGGTGACAAGTTAAACGCTTGGTGTGTTTTGTCATGTTTTGAAATGACATTACATGGGGAGTACCTTTAGCAACAAATATATTTATCATAACGAGTAAAATATGGTGTGAAAATTCAGCAGTACTTTATAAACAAAATTAATTGAACCACATGGTGTGTTAAACGAGAGTAATGATAAGTTCTTGATAATTAGCTGAACCTTCATATCTCTGCCTATTGCAAACAAAATTAATTGATTTGTATGGTGTGTGAAACGAGAATAAGATTAGTCTTTAATAATTAGTTGGACTTTCATATTCTCAGCTTGTTCTTTTTTCTGTGTGCCCTATAGATTGACGATAATATGAAGGTGCTTATTCACATGTTCAAAAATATATATAATTAATAAAAGAGGTAAATCATAAAAATATAAAACCATAAAAATATTTTAACCTGAAATTAAGTGATTCAATGATACAAATCATGATATTATGTATATGTTTCATGGTTATTTTGCTTATTTTTATCTTTATTATTATTTTTGTTTAAAGTGAATACCTGAGATAGCCTTATCCCAAGAAGACATGGCAATTGTTTTTGGCCCTGATTGGCAGTGTTATAAAGTAAGTAAAACTTTGTAAATTAAATTTGATGGTCCTCATAATAGGAGAAGCAGTAAAAGTTATAAAAGTTATTATTTAAAACTTAAGTATGTACATAATTTTGAATCGTAAATTAATGTTTATCAATAGATATACAAATAATATAATGTATAACAGTATTAAAATGCAAGTGTTCAAATGGATGTGAACAGTTCAGTATAAAAATTAAGAAATATAATTATGTATATTTTACATGTTTCTACAGTTCCTGAAGAAGCTTAATTTATTAGGTGAAACGTTGGGACTACTTCAAATCTAATAAATTATTCATTTCAAGAATCAATGGTGTGAGAGCCTTTGTTGCTTATGAGCATGCCATCCAATGTTGTTGTTTGCATGACAGTTATGCTTGGTTTATAGTGCACTGCTCAGTAATATACAATATCTTTGTAAGGATGAAGTATTCTATTATGGAGGAGTGTATGGGTGAAGGGCAATAGTACAAATGTGTGTGAAGTTGCAGGACACTGTTATCTGCACTGATTTTGTACCCAGCATTTTTGAATGTCTGCATGGGTACAGTTCTATTATAGGGATGTGCATAGGTGCAGAGCAATGGTACAAATGTGCATATGTGAGCAGGGCACTTATGTACTGTTATTTTAGTTCGGTCATGGTTGCATATCTTTGTGTTGCTGCAGGGTACTGTTAAGTGTGTCTATGGTTGGAAGGCAATGGTACTAATGTGTGTATGGGTGCAGCAACTTATGCCTGGTTATTGTAATGTGGAACACAGTTACATATCTTTGTATGACTGTGGGTTACTGCTACGTGACTGTGCATGGGTGAAAGGGCATGGTATAACTCTGTGTATGTGTGCAGAATGCTGAAATGTCTAAGGATTTGTTGAGGCATGGATATGTATCTATATAAGGGTTTTGGTAATGGTGTGTTATTGTGCATGGGTGAGAGGGAATACAGAAACACAGAACTTGACTAAAGGAGACTGAATATCTATCTACTCTTCCCTTGCTATACTAACTCACTCCACTGGCCTACTGCACTGTTGTACTGTACCCTTCCCCCACTACCACACCTTGAACCCTTACTGCCCTCTTGGGGACTATGATTCCTTTTGCTCTGTCCCAGTTCCATTTAAACCCTTGAAGGAATTTGCATCCTACCAAACTCCACTATGCTACTAGTGACTGCATCCCTATTTTGTACAAATACGACATAACAGTTTACCTTCTGTATATCACAGAGAAATTTGTATGTTTCAATCATGTACCCACACGCCTTTCTGGATTTCAGTGAATAGATGTTTAGAGCCATAGTCTGTCTAGGTCTTTCCTCAGGTGAGGTGCCCAGAACTGGTCATAGCACTCCAGGTGAAGCCTCAGTAGGGATCTGTGCAGTGATAGAATCACCTTGTTTTGCCTACTGTGAAAACCACTCCCTATAAAACCCATCACCTGCAGTGCCTCTTCGTATGTTTTATTGCATTGACTTGCTTGCTGCAGGGAGTCACTGACTATGGCCCACATATCTCTATCCTCTGTGGAAATGGGCAGTCTAATTCTACCATCAAATATTCTGTGCATGGATTATGCCTACCAAAGTGCACTTGTGCTCACAAATGGGGAGCATGTACAGGAAATAACAGTCAGGAGCCATTGGGTGGGAGTGACCACTGCACAGTGTGGTTCCAGTTAGATATGGGCAGGAAAGCATCCTGACTAAGACCAAAATCTTGGATTTTAGAATGGCAGACTTCAGGAAACTGGGTGAAGTACTAAAGAGGCACTTGGCAGGCATCAGACCAAATATCGGGGTGACCAAAGGTGGTTCATCATTAAGGAAGGAATACTAGTTGCCACAGAGCAGTGTGTTAGGCTCTGTAAGAACACAAGGGCCAAAGTGCCCAGCTGGTTCAATTCTGGGGTTGCCCAGGTGGTAAGGAAAAGAGGTTGGCCTATAGAAAATACAGGAAGACCCAGAGAGGTGGATAGGGAAAATTATGTAAGGCTGGCTAGTGAGGCAAGTAAGGAAGTCCAGCAAGCTAAAGCACAGAAGGAGCTGCAGATAGCTGAAGGAATTAAGAAGGAGAAGTCTTTCTTTCACTATATAAGTGAAAAAGAGACAAGAAGAAAGGGATTGTTAGGCTTAAGAAGGGGAGGAGTGGGGGAGGATAATGGGTGGACATAGTGCCAGTAACCAAGACTTGGGCATCACTACACCATGACTGGGACCTTGCAATCCCTGGATATAAACTATACAAAAGAGACAGAGAAGTCAGGAAAGGGGAGGAGTGGCAGTTTATATCACGGAGGGAATGACTTGCATGAGGGAGGAGTCGGAGGAAGGAGGTGGAAGCATTATGGGTTCAATTAAGGTCCATTAGAGGGAGAAAAGTGAGGTTGGTGGTGGTGTACAGACCACCCAAACAGGATGCGGAGAGGGACAGAGAACTGAGCTCACAAATATTGGAAACTGTGGGGAAGGGAGATGCTAATTGTGGAGGAATTCAACCTGCACAAGGTGGACTGGAGAATACCATCAACAACATGTGCTAGGAGTCAGGTGATCCTGAAAGGACTGCAGAGTGGGTTCTTACTCAGGGTGTCACAGAACCAATGAGAGCAGAGACAAGCTTAATCTTGTGCTCACAAATAGGGGAGCATGTGCAGGAAATAGCAATCAAGGAGCCATTTGGTGGGAGTGACCATTGCACAGTGTGGTTCCAGTTAGATGTGGGAAGGAAAGCATCCTAAGACCAAAATCTTGGATTTTAGAAGGTTGGACTTCAGGAATATGGGTGAAGTACTAAGGAGCTCCAGGTGGGTATCAGAACAGATATAGAGGTGGACCAAAGGTGGTTCATCATTAAGGAAGGAATACTGGTTGCCACAGAGGAATGTGTTAGGCTCAGGGGAAAGAGTGCAAGGGCCAACATACCCACTTGGTTCAGTTCTGGGGTTGCCCAGGCAGTAAGGGAAAACAGACTGGCCTATAGAAAATTCAGGAAGACCAAGACAGAGGTGGATATGGAAAACTACCTAAGGTTGGCTAGTGAGGCAAGTAAGAAAGTCCTGTAAGCTAAAGCACAGAAGGAGCTGCAGATAGCTGAAGGAATTAAGAAGGGGAGAAATCTTTTCTTACTATATAAGTGAAAAAGAGACAAAAAGGAAGGATTGTTAGGCTTAAGAAAGGGGAGGAGTGGGTGGAGGATAATGTTGGAAAAGCAGAGATACTAAATGAATACTTCTGTTCCGGCTTCACCTGGGAGAAGGATTGACCAGTGCCTTCAGGAGGGAAAAGAGGAGAAGAGGAGCAGAAGGAGAGGAGAACATAGATGTAGTGATAGAGGAGGATAGAGTGAGAGATGGACTGCTAGCATTAAAGGTGGACAAATCACCAGGCCCAGGCAGAGTACATCCAAGGGTACCAAGGAACTGGGCCAAGGAGCTAGTGGGGCCACTGACAGACCTATTTAATGGTTTACTTGAGTCATGTATGGTATCACAGGACTGGAGAACAGAACATGTGGTGCCCTTCACATAAGTGGTCCCAAGAAAGACCCAGGAATTACAGATCAGTCAGTCTGACTGCAGTTGTGTGCAAACTCATGGAGATCATACTAAAGGAAAGGTTGGTAGAATATCTAGAGGAGCATGGTCTCTAGGATTTGAGGCAGCATGGGTTCATGGGGGGATTGTAAAACAAATCTGATTGACTTCTTTGACTGTGTCACTAAGAGAGTAGACGGGCCAAGCAGTAGACATCCTGTATCTGGATTTCAGAAGGCCTTGACTCTGTGCCCCACAAAAGGTTTGATCAGGAAGTTGGTGGATCTTGGGGTTGAGATAAGATGGCCAGATGGCTGGAAAACTGGCTGAGGGACAGAACCCAGAGGGTGGCTGTGGAGAGAGTTATCTGGAACTAGAGAGGTCACCAGAGGGGTACTGCAGGGCTCAGTGCTGGGGCCGCTATTGTTCAATGTCTTCATCAGTGACATTGGGGATGGTATAAAGGGCAAAATGTGCCTATTCACTGATGACACCAAGCTCTTGGGAGAGTGGAAACAGCTGAAGGGATACAGGACCTACATAATGACCTGAAAAGCTGTGGAGGTGGTCCTGATCCGTCAGCTTGGTTCAATGCCAAGAAATGCAAAGTTATGCATATCGAACCAAGAATCCCAAGACAGAGTACTACCTGGGTGGAGTCCTGATATCTGCATCAGAGGAGGAGGGGGATCTGGGAGTGATGATCACTAGTGACCTGAAGCACTCCACACAGTGCAAGAAAGCAGCAGCAAGGGCAAACAAGATGCTGAGATGCATAGCTAGGGGATCACTAGTAGGAAAGAGTAGGATATACTGCCATTGTACAGGTCACTGGTAAGGCCACATCTAGAGCATGGAGTTCAGTACTGGTGCCCACACCTCAAAAAGAACATTATCCTGCTGGAGAAGGTACAGAGTAGGGCTACAAGGATGACAGCAGGTCAGCAGGGTAAGGTATATGAGGAGAGGTTGAGGGCACTGAATATGTACTCCATGGAGGACAGGAGAGAGAGAGGGACATGCTTGGGACTTGAAGTACTTTAAAGGTATAAATAAGGTGGATAAGGAGGGTCTCTTTAAATTGAGTGGCAACCATAACACAAGGGGAACAGCCTTAAGATGAAGGGTGGGAGGGTTAATAGGGTGGTCAGGAAGCACTTCTTCACAGAGAGGGTGGTGGACACTTGGAACATGCTGCCAGAAGAGGTGATCTCATTGAACACAATGGCAGCTTCAAGAGAGGCTGGAATAAGCACAGGAGGAAGGTAAGGATCATGGGTAGGTAGGATGGGAGGAGTGGAGGGAGCAGGGACAGTAGCTCAAGTTCTGGACCCTGCAATATGAGCAGACTAGATAGAGCAAATGGCCTTCTCCTGCTGACTTCTTATTATGTTAGTATGACTCCTACTGCACTTCCAAACAGCCTCTTTTTTTTTTCTTTAGGAGTAATGTTAAACAAATGTAACTATCTCAGAAAGTATACAAGTTATACATACAACCACTAGCATAGATATGCTGTTCAGGACAAAAGATTTTTCAGTGACAGTAGTCACTAAACTGAATTCATTGTATTTTTTTTAAATATAGCCATCCAAAAGGTGAAAATAATGAAGAAAAATGAAAATTCAGGTAATCAGATAGCCATATTTTTAAAAATATAATTAGTGCAGCTTAGTGAATAGGCTCATTTGAAAGGTATTTTTGTCCTGAACAACTTTCATGCTAGTTGTGCATGTGTAACTTAAATACTTCGAGAAAGTTACATTTGTTCTGCATGACTCCTACTGTTGTGGCTCAGGAACAGCATTAATCAATGCCAAACGCTTGCTTGCTGGCATTGGCATTGGTAGTGCAGGAGTTAGAGAGATGCATAACAGGAATGGCAGTGAGGTATTGAACTAACACCAACCCCACTACCACCCTGCAGAGACTGACAGGCATTGGGGTATGCCTTGTGGCATCAGCCATAACACTCATGCCATTCCACCTCACTCTACCCCTGCAGACACCAACAAGTGTTGTGGTGTGCCTTGGGGTCATCAGCCCTTACGATTACCCCATTCCATAAGGAAATAAGCAGAGATGGGTGCAGTATAGAAGAATGAGGAGAACATTAGGGATGAAGTTCCCAAAGCATGGTCTTTTGGGATCCCACCTCATGAACAGTGGCACTATCATTTCATTACTCAATGCCAAAGGTGATTTCACAAAGTGACTACGCCTTCTGCACCACATGGCGGAAAACACATTTCAGGCCAGATGTGAAAAATGACAGCTGAACTGTTCATGAGGAGCTGTGAAAAATGGTAATGCTGAAAATCTGCAGTGAAAATATGAAAATTTAAGTTACGAACGTGTGTAGAAACTGCGCAATGGACGCCCATAACACAATCATTTTTTGAATTTTTTCACCAAATTTTCAACATGGGCATTTTGGGACCTCTCCTTATGAACAGTGGCACTGTGATTTTGTTAATCTGTCCCGAAAGTTGATTTCCACAGCGACTGCACCATTCTGTGCCACAGGTGCGACAACAAGTTTTGGGTAGGATGTGAAAATGACAGCTATATTGTTCATAAGGAGGTGTGAAAAATGGCAATATTGAAAATCTGGAGTGAAAATATAAAAATTGGGAAGTTATGAGCTTGTGTAGAAACTGCACAATGCCCGCTCATACCATAGTCATTTCTTGAATTTTTTCATCAATTTGTAACATGGGTTTTGGGACCTCAGCTCATGAACAGTGACACTGCCATTTAATTAACTGGTCCTGAAAATTGATTCAGTGCAGTGACCGCTAAATCAGCTTTCAGGACTGAGTAACTAAATGACAGTGACATGTTCACAAGGTGGGTTCCCAAGAACCCATGTTGAAAATTTGGTCCACAGTTCCTAAAATAGCTGAGATATCAACTTGTTGAAGCCCCCATTGATTCCCATTATACAGCGCTATCCCGATTCCTTAGTTCGCAGTTCGGCTTTGAAGAGTGCAGACGTGTCCCGTCCAGACGATCGCTGCTCCCGACCTCCATAGAGTGAGTAAGTGGGTGGGGTGTGGGGAGTTGGGTGCTTAGTAGAGGGGAGGGACTGGGAGATGATGGTGGACCATTTTTACAGGTAAAAAAAAAAGACACCGGGAGGCGGTTTTCTTTACAGGTTTAAAATGAAAACATTTTGGCACACTGGGGTGGCTTCAGTGTGCCACAATATTGGTGGTGGTGGGGGGCATGCCGACATGGGGATTAGGCACCCAATGTCAGCAGATTACAGATGGGTTTTGGGGGTGCATCCAACACCAGGAGTGGCATCCCAGTGTCGGAAACATTTTGGCACACCGAGATGGGCCCCAGTGCCACATTAATGGAGGAGAGAGAAAACACGCTGACACAGGGATTGGGCACCCCGATGTTGGCTTTCCTTGGGTGTGGCAGATGGCAGAAGCCGTGGCTCATTATTTGTTTCACTAGGAAAGGCACACAGAATGCTGGGTGGCAGGAGCCGACAAGGTTGCGAGGGAAGGGGAGGTGCCGCTACAGTGACAAAACTGTTCATGATTGCAGCAGCAGATTCATTTCAACTCCTTGGCTCTCTTTGAAGTTGCTGTCATTGCTAGCTTCCCCTTGATTGGTGGCTGAGGGATGCACCCAGTAAAGCATCCACTGCATTGGGCACAACACTGGCACACCTCTGAAATGTGGTACTGTCGCAAGATTTTCTTGTGCATGTGCATGTGCAAGCGATATGGGGAAGCAAACATCAAGAATGTGGCTGTTTGGTAAGAAATTGGTTACGGGATAGCTGACAGAAGCTGGTAGTAAATGGAGTTCACTCCAAGGAAGGGAGGGTGATGGGGGGTGTACCAGGATCAGTGCTGACCTAGCTCCTCTTTAATGTCTTCAAAAGTGAAATTACAATGAAGCAGGAAGGAAGGTTTGACTCTGCTTGATGATACCAAGATCTGTAGCAGGAAGGAAAAGTATGAGCAAAGACCTTAGAAGACTTGAACAGTGGTCAAGGGTATGGGCAGCTTGGTTTCAATGCAACAATGTAAAATAATGCAATTGGGGCACAGAAATCCAGCAGCAGAGTACAAATTGAGTGGAGTGGTATTGATAATATTAGGAAAGCACACATTAAAACAAAACAAGCTTTTACATACAGTTGATTACTGTTTAACACTAGTATGCGTCTATGGCTGCCACTGTACATCTATGCAAACCCATAATCACGTTCCTCACTTGAAGTTAAGGGGGGGTAGGTCATAACTGACTGCTTGTTTTGTATTAAAGGGGTCAGATTTTTTATAGCAAAACAAGGAAAGGTTAATTTCTAAAATGTACATACGAGCATGTGTAGCGCTTTTATTCAGACAGCACCACCACTGGCAGCTACCACTTCAAGACTGCTACTACCCCCACCTACTACAGTCAGGGAAAAAAGTGGTCTACCAGCACTGAGATCAATATGGTTAAGGCACATTTACCAGAAATTACTGCTTAGAAAAGAATGAGAAAGTGACTGTGATGACAATCAAGTCCCAGACCAGATCTCTAGTTTGTTAATAGTCTCCTCCTGAGTCTGATTTTTACAACTCCATGGGCCAAGCTCCACAGATGTTATGCCATCATCAGATTTGTATAAGAGCACTTTGAATCACCTGACCACACCATCGTCTGATGTGCTGCTAAAGTGCTCCTGCATAATTTCTATGATTCTGTTTATGCAGCCCTTCCCTCCCAGGCCACATAAACACATCCCTTCTCAGTGCACTAGTTCTCCAACTGTGGAAAGGACAATCACCATGGACAACAGGGCAGCACTGACTTAAACTGTGCATGTATGGTATCGTGCATAGTAGTCATGTCAGCACCGCCATGTGTTGCTGGCTGACTCCCTGGGCAAACTGCGGCGTGTGTGAGTATCATGCATGCGCAGTACCGTAATCACTGCAGTACTAGTTATGGCTGACTCAGTGTGGTGAGAGCACTGCATATTCTTTTCGATGCTCTTGCCACTCCTGAAAGCTCTTCACAGCCATATTGGCTCTGACCAGAGTTTGTTCAAACAGTTATTGAAACCCAAGGGATGGAATTTAAACTGTTTTATTTAAAGTGCACCAACACCGCCAACCAGCTGCACCGTGCGGGCCTGCACCAGACTCACCTGGGTACCCAGGGTTCGATTCTTGGGGACACTGTTACCAGTGTGGAGGTAGTTTTTGTACTGCTGTGTTGTTGGGGTGGGCACTGCTTACGTTTATTGTTGCTTACATAATTTAAACTGTTATCAAGTATTTTAACTGCTGTTTATTTCTGCATCCCATTCCCTACCCTATTAATAATTTGTTGCTGAGCATATTATTAGTGATAGCAATTAACTGCATACACAATAAAGTATTGCATTTGTTTATGGTATTTCAAGTGTGGGTGATGGCAAAGGAAGATGGGTAGGTACAGCATTCCAGGGATTGTAACAAACAGCTGGCCCGCTATATTTCAACTCTGGGTGTAGGCACCATGCTAAACAATTTTCTTTGGGAAAGAACCCCCTTCCATCAAAACAGAGCCTAGGCCCCTCAACCTTGCTTGAGCCCACAAGGCAGGGGTAGTAACCAACAGTTACATGGTGACCTGATTACATTTTTAACTGTAGTTCTCTTTGCTGCAGTGGGAATGATAGCTTTAGTGACAATAGGGTGCATCACAGGGCTGGGACAATTTTTCTAGGACTGAGATGAATTCTACCAAAAGCAGCAGCCCTGGAGCCCAAACCAGCTGCAAGCAACTCCAAACTGTAAGTCACAATTTGAGCCCCAGTTGAAGGGCTGCAGTAACTTTGCTCTTGCTTACTAATAGGTAATCCAATAAATATTCTCAGATAGAAAGTGCAGGGTTTAAATCACCCCATCAAAAGAAAATGGGTGCAGTGCTACCTACCAAAAAAAAAAAAAAACTAAACAAGGTAGACAGACATGTGGGGAGTAGTGCAATGTAATGGTTGTGGGGCAGCAGTCTTCCGGGAGTCTTTCTGGAGGCTGAGATGTTGCCCTGTTTGCAGACAACTCTCTACCCTGAGGGAGGAAGTTGTCTGTCTTCAGGCGGCACTGGACAGTAGTAAGGAACCTCCCCATCCAGGGAACATGAGAGCCACCACCACTACCTCAGAGGTTGCGAAGAAAGTACAGCAGTTGGACCACAGTGGGCTCAGGGAGGTAAGGGTGGTGGAACAGAGGCACACCCAGCCAGCTGTTCCACTCCATAATCCATACACCATTCTGGGAGCATAGCTCCCCATGGATGCACCCACAGAGGAGACTAAAGAGGTTGCAGACAACTGTCACAAGGGAGGCCCCCAGGAAAGAGGCAGAGGGCACCACAGGAAAGGAAGCAACCCCTGGTGGTCGACTCAATTATTAGGGATTAGAACTGGGGGAGCAGGAAAACTGAAGTAAGGTGCCTGCCTGGTGCCATGGCTTGAGGGACAGGAAGCGATCCTTAGGATCACGAACAGTTGCACTGGAGTCTGAGCTGGATGTCATTGTCCACCTAGGGACAAATGACTTGGCTCATCATGAGATTAGAGCAGTGCAGAAGGACATTGTAGAGTTGGGAGGGGCCTAAGAAAAGTAGCACACACAGTATCCTTCTCAGAGGTGCTGCCTGTTAGTGGCATGGGTGAGGCGAGGTACTTTGCACCATGCAGTTTAACGAATGGTTGAAAAATGGTGTGGAGCACAGAAGTTTGGCTTCATTGGGGACTGGGTTCTACCTGGAGGGACACCAGCCTATACTGGCAGGATGGTCTGCATCTGTCCAGGAAGGAACAAGTCTTTTGGGCAGTCGGTTTAAATGTTTCATTGGCAAGCTTTTAAACTAGTCAAGGGGAGGCACTGATAAGCAGCAGGAAAATCCCAGCCTCCTCCTACAAAACAGGGTACTAAATGAGAAAAAGACCAAGGTAGAAAGGTCAGTGGGGATGCTGCTACAGAAGGTAAAGCCATCAAAAATGGAGAGCAATGAGTACCAATGCCCATAGTCTGGGTAACAAGCTTCCTGAATTAGTGGCCTTGATGGAGGAGGAACATCTGGATATCGTGGCAGTCACAGAAACATGGTACACACAGAACCATGACTGGGATGTAAACATACCAGGATACACTATCTACAGGAGGGACAGGGAGGGTAAAGAGGAGGAGGAGTAGCTCTCACATAAGGGAAGGAATCAAAGCAACAGAACAAAAGGTAAACAGGAGAAGGAGGAGAAGAAGCACTGTGGGTCAATTTGAGGCAGGCAATGGCACCACAATCCACACAGGGATTAGAATACAGACCTCTCTCAGGGGGAGGAAATGGACAAGGAAATGATAGAAAGTATACTTAGAATGGCAGATAAAGGAGATACTGCTGATGGGTGATCTGAATATGCCAGATGTTAACTGGAGTGCAGTTGCAGCAGCCACTTCTTAGAGTGGGGTTATTCTAGATGCCCTACAGGGGCATGCCTTAGACAACTAGTATTGGAACCCACTCGAGAGGGAGCAATCTTAGACCTGGTTCTCTCAAATGGAGCTGGAGAGAGGATCACAGATGTAGAAGTGGGTAGCCATCTAGGAACTAGCGACCATTGAACAATATGGTTCACAATAAACACAGCAATATAGTCAAACCATATAAAGGCAAAAGTACTGGACTTCAGGAGGGCTGACTTTGCTAAAATGGGTGAGTGCCTAAGGAATGCACTAGTAAATGGGCAGGAAGGAGGGTGGAAGAACAATGGGGAATAATAAAACTGCCATCACAGAGGTAACAAGCCTTTGTGTGAAGCAAATAAACAACAAAATGATGTAAGAAACCACTATAGTTTTCAAAGGAGGTGGCAGTGAATGTTCAAGAGAAAAAGAAAGCATTCAGAAAGTACAAGGAATCACAGAAGGAGCAGGACAGAGAATTGTATCAGTTAAGGCAAAGGAAGCTGGAAGGCAGTCAGAACAGCAAAGGCCCAAACCGAGGAAAAGATAGCCAACTCAGTTAAGAAAGGGATAAAACATTTTTAAGTACATCAGGGAGTGAAGGAAGACTAAGGGAGGGATAGTGAGGCTTAATAAAGGGAGGGGTGGGCAGAGTGGCGGTGAAAAGGCAGAGATACTAAACAAATATTTTTGCTCAGTATTTACAAATGAAGAGGGGAGGTACCAAAACAGACAATAGAAACACTCTGGATACAGAAGTTGATACCAGCCCATTTACAGAAGAAAGGGTTCTGAAAGAACTCTTAAAACTGAAGGTGGACAAAGCAATGGGGCCTGATGGGATTAATCCCAGAATTCTAACAGAACTAAGGGTAGAACTAGTGACACTACTGACTACCCTCTTTAACAAATCATGGGAGGATGGAGTGGTACCTGAGGACTGGAGGATGGCAGATGTGATTCCCTTCACAAAAGTCAGAGCAGGGTAGAAGCAGGAAACTACAGACCTGTTAGTTTAACCTCAGTGATAGGGAAATGATGGAATCACTTGAAGGAAAGAATTGTCACGTACCTAGAGGCCAGAGGGGCACAGGACCCAAGGCAGCATGGATTCACATCGGAAGGTCATGCCAGATGAATCTAATAGATTTTTTGACTAAGTGACCAAAGTAGTAGATCAGGGAGGGGCTGTGGACATGGCCTACCTAGACTTTAGCAAGGCATTTGACCTAGTCTCACACAAAAGATTAATATACAAGTTAGCCAGCCTGGGAGTGGGTCCCAAGATGATAGCCTGGGTAAAGAATTGGCTGGAGAATAGGACACAGAGGGTAATAGTAAATGGAGTCCACTCTGAAGAAAGGGGGGTTACTAGTAGGGTACCGCAGGGTTCAGTATTAGTATCGTCCTCTTCAATGTCTTTATGTTTACATTGCAGAGGGACTAGAAGGAAAAGTATGTCTCTTTGCAGACGACACAAAGATCTGCAACAGAGTTGATGCACAAGGTGGGGTGGAATGGATGAGAAAGGACTTGGCAAGGTTAGAGGAATGGTCAAATGTATGACAGCTTAGATTCAATGCTAAGAATGCAAGGTAATGCACCTGGAAACAAAACCCAGGGAAGAGTACACAATGGGGGTGAGATACTAACAACAACAAAATGGAAAGGACCTGGGGTAGTCATATCAGATGACTTAAAGGTGGGCAAGCAATGTGAGAGGGCAGTGAGGAGGGCTGGGGGATACT
Source organism: Neoceratodus forsteri (assembly GCA_016271365.2). NCBI lineage: Eukaryota > Metazoa > Chordata > Ceratodontiformes > Ceratodontidae > Neoceratodus > Neoceratodus forsteri. The sequence continues at coordinate 328,076,195 of CM028137.1, forward strand.
GGAATGCATGGGGAGAGGCATCACCAGTAGAAAACAGGAAGTTGTTATCCCTCTGTACAGACAGCTGGTGAGACCCCATCTGAGTACTGTGTGCAGTTCTGGAGACCCAATCTCCGCTAAGGACATAGACAAGATGGAAACTGTCCAGAGGAGGCAACTAAAATGGTGTAGGGTCTGCTCCAGAAGACATGTGAAGAGAGACTAAAGGAGCTTAATATGTATAGCCTCGAGGAAAGGAGGGGCGGGACATGATAGAAACTTTTAAGTACCTCAAGGGAATCAACAAAGTCCAAGAGGGTAGCATCTTTCAAAAAGAGGTGTGCAGAACAAGGAGACACAATTTGAAGATAGAGGGGGCAGCTCAGAGGTAATGTAAGAAGTATTTTTTCACAGAGGGTTGTGGATGCATGGAAGCGCCTTCCAGAGGAGGTTGTGGAGTCAAAAACAGTGGTTAAATTCAAGCATGCATTGGACAATCATAAGGCAATTCTAGGGGTGGGGGTAGAAAGAAGTAGGCTACTGGTTAACTAGGATTTGCAGCTTATCCATTAGGTAGGGAAATGGGCAGACTGGGTGGGCCAAGCGGTCCTTATCTGCCGTCAAATTCTATGTTTCGATATGTTTCTATAAACAAGAAAAAGTGGGTACTGTGCTGCTCTATATAGGATACCATTTATCAGAATCAAACGCACTGCATTAAAAAAGACTGGGTTGGGCAGATGGCAGCCACCTCATTTACTATCCACTATGGAGGAGTAGCTATCCTCATTAACAAAACATCACTTTTCAAATGGTAAGCACCTAGAAGATAAAAACAGTAGGTGGGTACTACTGATTGAACAGCTGTTTGGCACTCCGATCAATCCTTAATGTCTATACCCTTAGCCCTGATAACTATGGCAACAATCTACACTGCTGCTACCAATATGTCATAACCTCACACACACACACACACACACACACACACACAACAAGAGCCATTAGATGTCTGAATGGCTATTAGTAGTGCAATGCTACCACCACTTGACTATAAGGGTATTTTTTCATCAGTGGCCACCGCCACTCAGTGCAAGGCCTTCCATTTAGGCAACAGACCTACCCCTTCATAGAAACATAGAAACATAGACTTTGACAGCAGATAAGGACCGCTTGGCCCACCCAGTCTGCCCATTTCCCTACCCACAGGATAAGCTGCAGATCCTAGTGTAACCCCTAGGTGGTGCTATCCAAGGGCTACTACCCCAGCCTGCTTGGCTAGGAGCAGGTTAAGGGCCTGAGTTCTGAAACGGGTGCCTCCACCGAGGTCAGGGTTGGTAGTGGTCAAGCTAACCTGGGCATAGCCCTCCGAGGCACTGTAACCCCCTTTCCTTACTAGTGGCTGGAACAATACACAATAATCACTTTCACAATACCCTGATACACCACACAAGTACCACACTGTTTGCACTTACCACCGGGTTTTCCTCTGGCTCGACCCTGGGGACCCCTGTAAAACAAAGTTATACACAGCAAATAACAGCAGTACAGTACTCTTGCAGAAACTGGAACCACAGTCAGGGTAAATGCAAAAGAGTTAGATCTGACTTATTTAAGGGACTTGAACAAGGGAGGGGCATAATCAGGTTAATTTGCTTAAAGGCTGTATCAATCAAACAGTTATGCATGCACTTCAGGGTCCATAAACAGTCACACACTCTGGCTACCAGGTGAAGAAGAGGTGGGCTAGCCAGAATCGGTGTCGGGTAGGCCAGTGTCGCAGCTGGTTGGGGCCCTGTGATGGAAGAAACAACATGCACCACACACACTAATTGTAATCCAGAGCTGGAGGGTTCAGTTCGTGAAAGAAAAGAAACAACAAGACAGTCGGATGACACACTTAGATTAAGCTGTTGTTGCAGGAGCTACCCTGATGGTTACTCACGATACCCAAGACTGGACACAGGCTGGACGAAAATTGAGACTGCAGGTGGTTGATCTGGAGTGCCAGGAGAAGCAGGCCCACACGATTCACCAAGGCTGCTCCTGCTCAAGTGTGGAGCAGGGGCTGATTCCCAGGCAGGTCTCTTGTTGATGGATTTCTCTGTGCAGTGGGGTAGTCTGGCAGGGTCAATGTGCAAGGCCCAGGCTGTATAGATAAATGCAGATTCAGTCCAGCCGAGCTGGATACAGCTTCCAGAAAGCAGAACACAATTCACAGTGGTGAACCAAATCACGACCTACTATAAACACACAGCACATTTTACATGTAAGGGATTCTACTATACCAGGTACATCGCTTCTTCGGTCACAGTCGCAAAGTCTCTGCACACACCGGAGTTTAGGTAGCTGGAAATCCTGACAGGCCGATGCATTCAGCAAATTTTGGTCTCTTTCAGGTTGATCCTGGTCACAACTCAGTGGCTTACTGCTCTCACAAACTCGGATTCAGTCCGAACTGATTCTCTTCTCCTCTCAGGGCAGCAGGCGGGCATGTAGGCCAAAACTCAGGCCTTTTCACAGAGACTGTCTCAACTGTTGCTTCTTCATCTCCCAACTTAGATCTGACTCAAATGCCAGCAAGCCTGGGGCTTTTCCCAGAATCCAAAAGGTTTTGTTGGCTGATCTGTCTGTCAGTCACAACAAAGGCTCCCCTTCAGGTTCAAAAGGCACCAAAAGCACAAAACTACAATTCCTATAGATTTTGACTCCAGACAACTCCTGTAGTCCGCTCCATTTTAGGTCCCACCAGTATTGATTGGTCCAAATCGTCAGTCCAGGGCAAGATAGTGGAGATAAACAAAACAGTTCTTGCTGCAAAGAAGGCAGGTTAGACAAACTACATTATCATTATCACCCTAAATGATTTTCAGGAAATAGTTATATCTTTCAACAGAGCTCCTCTCAGATTACCTATGACTGCAATCCAAACAGCTCTTAAAGAGACAGTACACAGAGGCTATACAGGCACTCTCTGGCAATCACATTTAAACTGCTAAAATGCAGGACAGCAGCCTGGCAGTGAGCATTTAGGCAAGCTCAAGGAAGACTTTTGGGAATCCCCATTTGTAGGAGGTTACACCTTCCTTGCCTGGAGAAAACTTGGTGTCCACGTCAAGTCTGTACCATCACAATATTGCAAATGCAAACTATACGAGACATTTATACCATTAGCATGTTATGCAAGTGACATCTGATGCATCAGTCAGCGAAACTTATACCTTTTACTATGCATATTCTCTACACTTCACAATACTTTATCCATTCTGACAATACATCATGCATATTTCACACAGGTAATTTACACATTACTATGCGGAATCATGTATAACTCTTGTACATTGAACTATGTAAGAGGGCCCTTCCTATAAGCTAACTTGGGGCTAGATGGGGCAGGGGCACCATACCTAGAAGGCAGAACAATCAACCTGAATTGGCACTTGGGCTCAGTTTAGGCAGTGAGCTCTGGGAAACATAAACCCTTTATGGACCACATTGAGAGGCAAATCCACTGGCCTCCCGGAGAATCATAACTGAAGTGTACTACTGGTTTGACAACTTGGCTAGTGTTTCTGAGTGGGACCACCACAGTCTCTGTACTCTCAGCACTGGTCTGTGGACTCTTGTCTCTGTGAGGGTGCTCTGCCTGGATGGGAACATCCAAACTTGGGGCACTGTTGGCTCCTTTGCTCTGTAGGCTCTGTTCCTACAAAACTTGACTCATTTTATGAAGGCTCAGGCACAATGAAGCTTTGAGGCATGGAATGGGGTGGTCAGCACTCTCATAGTGTTCTTCAAGTTCTGGTATGTCACCAGAATGACTCAAACCATCAGCCCCTTTCTTCAGGCAAATCATACAGTTCCACAATACCCAGAGACTCAACATCTTCAGACGTTATACTTTGCACTTCACTTTCAGAGAGCATTGGCTCCAGGATGAAGCTGGGGGTAAGGCAGTCCAGAAGGCCAGGCTTCATCCCCACAATTAGTCATAGGGTGACCTCAAAACAGCTGACTCAACTCATAGGAGGGTAATAGGCATTGCCACATTCACTTTCGCCTGAGGTGGACTGACACTATCATTCCGAGCCTGCTGGGAAAACCTAGAACTTGTAACCACTGGGGAAGGTCAACTCTGTCTCTTTCTTACAGCAGCATGAGTCACCAGCTCAGGGGAATCAATCTCTGAGGGCTCAGCCTCAATTATGACTTGGCCGATAGGTAGCAAGTGGTTACGGTGCATGATCTTGACAGCTTTGGAGTTATTTCTCGGTGCACCTTTGTACACGGTAAATCATGCAACTTTCCAACTGCTACATGGGGAGATGGTGCCACCAATCAGCAATTTTGTGTTTGCCATGCAGTCTCAAATTATAACAACTCACGGTCTCAGATCGACGCCTTGAGCTTTTACTTTTTATCATGCCTCTTTTTGGTCAGATTTCTCTTGGTGGCCATTGTCTGGGCCAGTTGATAGGCATGGTTCAATTGAGCTTTCAGTTTTGCACATATTGCAGGTAGTTTTCGTCTCAGACCCCATCTGGAGAGACCCCAAAGCAGATATCAACTAGCAGCTGGGCCTTTTGTGTAATTGTATATGTACCAAGGTGCTAATCTGCTGGCTCCATTTATGCTTGTCTTTTGGGTGGAGGGTGCCCAGCATGTCTAGCAGGGTGTGATTAAACCATGCTGGTTGGGGATCTCCTGTGGTGATAGGGGTGGTTCTTGACTTCTGCACCCCACAGAGAGACATTTCTTTGATTAGTTGACTCTCAAAGTCTATGCCCTGGTCAGAGTGGATCTGCTGGGGGCACCATAGTGGATGAAGAAATTTTCCACTAGCACCTTGGCCACGGTAGATGCCTTTTGACCTTTGGTGGAAAAAGCTTGCATACCATGTGAAATGATCTGTAACTACTAACACATTGCCAATGTTCCGTTGATCAGGTTTTAAACACAAGAAGTCTATGCAGACTAGTTCCATGGGAGGCTGGTAGTAATATTAACAAGGGGGCAGCCCTCTGAGGCAGGTTTTCTTTGCAGGCAGCGACTACAAGTCTTTACATGGTGTTCAACATCGGCCCCATTTTGGGCCAGTAGAAGCGAGATCATACCAGGTAAGGGTTCTGTCAATACCGAGGTGCCCATGTGATTGTGGAGGACCTCAGTACCAAATCTGTAAAGGTCATGGAGGACCAATTGTTGCTTGTCTACTTTGTCACTACGATCTACTGTCTCTCATATAACAACTGATTTAGAAACTTCAATCTGAGAAGCCTTTAAACAATAAAGCAGTTCTCAGGTCAGTGGAACGTAACTTAGACACATCTTTCCCTGCACGCAGGGCATCAAGTGCTGGCTGAATCATGGGATCTTAGGATTGAGTCCACTGAATGCTGTCATTGTCAAATTGAGGTAGTGCACTAATATCTAGAGCAGAGAAGTGGCAATAAGCAGCCGGTATGCAGGTGTCAGAAGGGCCCAAGCAATCTACTAAACAGTCCACTGTGTCCGCAGACATCTGTTCATCTCCATTAAACTTTTGGCACAATGCTCGGATGTCAGGTTCAGACAGCCTGACCCAATCACTCTTGGAAGTGGGCCTTTGTGATAGTGTGTCAGCATCAATATGGTTCAGGCCCAGTCTGTATTCGACAGCATAATCATAGGATATCGCAGAAAGCCACCGGTGCCCAGTGGCATCTACCTTAGCTGAAGTCTGTACATAGGTCAACGGTTATTGTCAGTCTTCACCAATATCTTTGCTCCATTGAGGTATTCATGAAACTGGTCAACGATGGCCCATTTTAACGCAAGGAACTCCAACTTATGTACAGGGTAGTTTCGCCTGATGGGGTCAAGCTCCTACTGGCGAAAGCAACTGTTCTCAAACCATCCTCATGTTTCTTGATACAGCACAGCTCCTACACCCTGCAGACTACACAGATACACAGAAATGTGACGGCAGAGAAAGGCACCATGGCCCATCTAGTCTGCCCAACACCCAACCTGCCCCTTCTGTTATACTTTCACCTTCTTTTCCCAACCCCTTAAATCTATCCCAAGCCCTCTTGAACCCCTCCACGTTTCAGCTGCCACTACCTCCTCCGACACCTTGTTCCAGGCCTCCACCACCTCTCCGTGAAAAACTGCCCCTGACATTACCTCTGTATTGCCTATCTTCCAGTTTGAGGCTATGTCCCTCGTGTTCACTCCCTTCTTCAATTTGAACAAGCTGTTACCCTCTACCTTATTTATTCCTTCAGATACTTAAAGGTCTCAATCATGTCCCCTCCTCAGTCTCCAGAGGGTACAAATTCAGCCCTCTCAATCTTCTCTCATAGGGTGCATTCTGCATCCTCGCACCATTTTGGTTGCTCTTTCTGCACCCTCTCCATCAGCTCAACATCTCTTCGTAGGTGAGGCCTCCAGAACTGCACCCCATACGCCAGATGTGGCCTAACCATGGTTCTGTATAATGGCATTAGCACCTCTCTTCCTGCTATTAAAACCCCTTGCAATGCAGGCCAACATTCCATTTGCCTTTGCCACCACCCTGCTACACTGGCTGCCCACCTTGAGGTCATGTGATACCATAATCCCCAGGTCCCTTTCAGTTTCCTTTTCCTTAATCACCAACCCCCAAGAGTGTAAGTTTCCTCTATTCTTCCTTTCCAGGTGCATCAGCAAGCACTTTTGTGTATTAAACTTCAATTTCAGGTGTCAGACACCTCTCCAGCTCTCAGTCCTGCCTCATGGCTTGCACCCCACTAGGTGAATCCACCCTATTGCAGACCTTTGTATCGATCTGTGAACAGGCACACCAGTCCTCCAGACCCTCCGCTAGTCACTAATATAGATGTTAAAGAGTATTGGTCCTAGCACTGACCCCTGTGGCACCCCACTGGTCACCACCTGTTCCCTGGAATGTGTCCCATTTACCACCACCGCCTGACTCCTTCCTTCAACCAGTTTTCCACCCACCTGGTGATCCTGTTGTCCACCCCTAGTCTGTCCAGCTTATGTACCATTCCACCACGCTGAACGTGTCAAAGGCCTTATTGACATCCAGATAGGCCATGTCCACTGCTCCTCCTGGTCCACTATCTGTGTCACCCCATCGAAAAACTCTATCAGGTTAGTCTGACAGGACCTTCCTTGGTGAAGCCATGCTCCCTGTCATCCTGCATGCCATTCATCTCCAAGTATTCTATCAACCTGATCTTAAGTAGTGTTTCCATTACCTTCCCCACCACCGAGTAAGACTAATAGGATGGTAGTTTTGACTTGTCCTTCCGCCCCACCCTTATGTAGTGCGACCACCTCTGCCCTCTTCTAGTCTGTTGGCACCACCCTTGTGACCAAGGACAAGTTAAACAGCCTCGCTTAGATGCGGCGCCAATTCATCTTTCACCTCCTTGGGAACCCTTAGATGTATTCCATCAGGCCCATTGCCTTGTCTACCCTAAGTCTACCCAGCTCTTCCTTACTCCTTCAGCAGTGAATTCCTGCCACAGCCACCTGCCTGTGGCTGTCACCCCCCACCCCTTCCTGGTCCCCACCTCCCTTTCCTCCATGAAGATTGAGGCAAAATAGCTGTTTAATGCCTCTGCTTTTCAGGGTCCCCTCAGTATTGTTCCACTTTCCCTTATCCTTCCAATCCCATGCTTGCCTCTTCCTTTCTCCAATGTACCTAAAGGTTTTTGTTTTTGATTTTGTTTTGTTTGGGGGTTTTGTCCCCTCCTTGCCTGCTTTGCTATCCTCTCCTCAGTGGCCTCCTTAGCCCTCCTTATCTTTTGCCCAGCCTTTCTTTTTCCCTGTAGGTTTCCCTGTCCTCATCCTTTGTGTCCTTCTGTACCTCCTTGAATGCACTAGTCTTCTCCTTGACCCCTAACGCCACCTCTCTAGTGAACTATAGAGGTCTTTTCTGTCTTTATTCTTTTTACCCTTCTTATATATGAGTCCATGGCTTTAAATACATCTCTTGATGGCTGCCCATAATTCCTCCACCCCTGCACATCCCTATCCTCAACATTTCTTCCCAACTACCTTCCTCATTCCATGAAAGTCAGCCTTCTGAAGTCCATTACCTTGGTTCTTGTCCTAACCCTCTCTGCCCGCCTCACCTGAACCTGACAACCCTGTGGTCACTGGTGCCAAGCTCTTCCCCACCTCCATCCTCCACACTGTCCCCATTTGTGAGGACCACATCCAACAGGTTTACACCCTAGTGGGCTCACTGACCCTTTGTTGCAGGAATATGCCTGAAGAGTCTCTAAGATACCCCTGCTCCTTCTGGCGGAGATTGCTGTCTGAGCCTCCCAGTTGATGTCTGGAGGTTTAAGTTCTCAACCAGCACAAGTTCCCTTTCCATGCCATCCTGCTACTGATTCTACAAGTGACTATCCCTTCCTCCCCTGCATAGGAGGCCTATAGACTACCCCAACACGCAGGTTTTCCCCGTCTCCTGTCTAGGGTGACCCACATTATCTTTGTTTCCTCCTCATCCTGCCCTTCCATGTCCCCAATCCCTTCCCTGATATATAATTTCACCCTCCCTTCCCCTCCCGACTCTTTCCTAAACAACCGACACCTGGGATCGCCATCTCCAGACGTAGTGCTCATTCCACCAAGTCTCAGTCACTGCTACAATGTCTGGGTTCTCCTCCATCATGGTGGCCTCCAGTTCTCCCATTTTGTTCCCCAGGCTCCTGTCATTTTGCAACCAAAGCCCTCAACATGTAGCCCCATCCTTGCTCTTCCTGCTAAGTGTTCCCTTGATGAGTGTTGTGACTTGGGGGAGGCTGATAGCCCTCTGCTCTGCCTCACGTAAGGCTGGCCCTGTCCTTAGCCAATCATTTAGTTTAAATTGAACTTCCTTACCATGAAGTCCCCCAGGTTACTTTTTAGTGCAGCTGCCCCTGAAGAGCTCAGGTGCAGCCTGTCTTGGGCATACAGCCCTCCTCCTCCCATGTACAGCCCCAGTCACCTATCCAGCCGAACCCCATCTGACTGCACCAACCTTTGTAGCCAATTGTTGAATGCCCTTATCTTCCTTTTCTGGCGTGCTCGCTCTTGGTACTGGCAACACCTGAGAAGGAAATGGAAGGAAAAACAGTGTTGTTCTACAGAACCTAGCAAGTTCCCCACCCTTTCCTGTACCTTCATCATACTGTTCCCTTCCAAGTAATTTGTGCCCAGATGAAAACACCAGATGTGTCCTTTCATCCTACTGCTTACCCCAGGGAAGGAACATGATGCCTCACCTCCAGCACATCAGCCATCCCTGGCATGCACTGTACCCATACTGCATTATTTTTGCTCCCTTCCTTCCCATTTTAGCCCCTTAATTATTGAGTCCCCAAGAGTGCCATCTACTGCTCCCTGATTCCTGGTGTCCTTTGGCCTCTAGCTTTGTTACGAGGGTTTGGCCCCCTTTGGACTCCTCCTCATGTCCATCCTGACTTGGTTTCTGACCCTGCTCATCTTTTGTTCCCATCACCTAGCCTAGCATCAGTATGCAGCACATAGGGTTTGGTGGGTCAGCATAGGCGAGGATAGGGGTGTGGGTGAGCTGGTATATGATTTTGTGGAAGGCTGCTTCACAGTCGAGGAGTCACAGCGGGGCCTGAAGAGTCTACCGCAGATGTATACTTTTTTTCTGGTTCTTTTGGCAGCCTTTTTGTATTTTTACGATTGCTAGGTGGTAACTCTGGGTAAGAATCAATAAAGGGTGAATCACCTTGGAATAGTTCTTTATGAACTCAGTGTAGTAGCCACAGAACCCAGGAAACATTGTAGTTCTTTCAAATTATGGAGCTGGGGCCAAGTAGTTAGGGCTTCAACCTTACCAAGATCAGTCTCTATCCTTCTGTAGATACTATGTGCCCCACAAACTTCACGGAGGTTTGGAAAAACTGGCACTTGTCAATGGACAGCTTGAGGCTGAAGACTTCCAGTCAGTCTAGAACTTTAAAACAGTCGGTTCTCATGCCCTCTAGGTGCTCCCAAACACAATGACATTGTCCAAGTGCACCAGGCATTCCAGCAAATTCTTATCTCCCACCGTGATGTTCCATCAGTCGCTGAAAGGTGGTTGAGTTCATATCCCCTGTGGCATTCTCAGAAATTTGTAGAACCCCAAAGGACAGATGAAGGCTGTTTTTTCGTGGTCATCTAAATCAATGAATCTGGTAATATCCATCATGGAAGATCGAACACCGAGAACCATTTGCTCTCATTCAGCAGTCCAGGGCATCCTGTATATGAGGCATAGTGTAGTGATCTGGGATGGTCCGCTGTTCAGATTCGATAATCAACACATCCTCACATACCCATTCTTCTTATGCACAACCACAATGGGAGAGGCATATGGGCTCCTGATTCTTGTATCACACCGCAGCGAGCATTTCCTGCAGGTGTCTTCTCACATCATCTATGTCTACTGGGGCTGGGCGTTGGGACCTCTCTCAAAATGGTCTTTCATTGTGCAGGCATGTGATGCTCCACACCTGGACACATCACATCCCATTTCTTCAGCGAGAAAATACTTGGTCTCTCTAGGCAAGTCACTTAATTTCTAGCCTTCCATTCAGCTGGCAATAAGCCCAAAGTCAAACAAGTCCGGGGTCACTCTCTCCTTCACCAGGGGCTTTTGTTGCTGGGCAATACTGCAGTGTCTGTGCAGCGTACTACAGCTAGGTGCATCCTGTTCACCTGGATCTCCCAATCTGACACATTGTGAATCTGGACCATCACCATCATGCATAGGCATGGGCATGAGAAAGGAGATGCTGGGCTTGACCAATAATCCTTCTGGCAATTTTCCATCGCCTGGGCGATCCAACATCACTATTTTGTTCTTGACATCTTTCCAGAGGTGGACCTCCCTTGAATGATACACTGGGTGTTAGGGGTTGTGCAATTATTGACTGGGATCCTTCTTCCACATGATCCCCACTGAGTTCATCTGGGTTCACCATCAGGTCTTTGTTGCCAGTCATTAGCCCTTTTACTAAGGCTGGAATTCTTAGGGCCCATCCAGTCAGCTACCCTTGTTTATCATGGCAGAGTTGTGCTAGTCTCCCAAACATGTGGGCGCTTTGTTCCATTAACAGGGGAACCCCATCATACAGTCCGTGGGGGACACATGAGGCTAGTGTCTCTACCGTGCTCTACGCCAGTGACAGTTGCAGGAAAAGACAACCAGAAGTGGGCATATCCTAGATATGCATAAGATTCTGTCGCCAGGCCCACACATGTAGGCCTTCCAGAGATTGCAAAGGCACATCAGATAAGTTGTTTGTCATGTAGTCCTGCAGACAATGGTCGCCTTGACCCACTGTCACACAGCCTGAGTATGAATACCGTCACAGTCACTCTAGAGTTTCCATTGAAGGGCCCACTATCCTGGGCCAGTCTGGAGGACAACAGCAGGGGCCTGGACAGACAATTTAGCCACAGAGGGGTTTGAGTTAGGATGGCTGAAGCCTTTACTGCGGTCATTTCATGCACCCTTGACCACTGACTTGTTTTCCGAAGCTCCTTGAAGCTGGTTCACCACTTTCTCAAAGTCCTTCAGAGACTGGCATTCCCTTCTTCATATGGCTCCTCTGCCGCATTTAGACAAATGACACGCCTGCATCCTGGGGAAAACATAGCAGGATGCTTGGGCTATCGACGGGAGATTGTGATCTGACTCCTGGTGTGTAGTGTACCATGTCTCAAAAGTTCCTTTAGGGTGGCAGTCACCTTGAGCTCAGCTGAGAAGCCACCCTCAGTAGAGGGATGCCTGAGGGTACCCCACCCCCATAACAGTCATGTTCTGATAAGGACCAGGATCTCTGTCAGCAGGGATACCTCAGCGAATGCACCAATTGTACTTTTCTGACTTCCTTCAGCAACTCCTCCACCATTAGCACTCTTAGTGGTCTCCATTTCGAAGGGCCTTCACGTGCTAAGATCACTTGGCTGCACTCACCACATAATTACAATCTCTCTCTTCACTCTACCTCCTGGAGTTCTTTTATCAAGTCACAGTAGTCAATTGGGTTACTCTCCTATCCTGGAGCCTTAACCTGTGATCTGCAGTTTAGAATGCTTGGCATGTTGCAGTATGTGCCCCAATCTCACACAGTTCAAATCACTAGGCTACCTCTTCCGGTAAAGCTTTTATGCAGAGCTCTTTCTAGGTGAGTAACATACGCAGACAAACGCCCCTTCCATTGCTTGGTACCTTGAGTTTCCATTATTAAAGTATCCCTGACTCAATGCTCCCCAAAATTGCCTCTCAAGTACAGATAGGCACTTCTGAGCAGATGCATCAGGGTTCGTGGACCTCAAAAATGTTATGGCTTCAAGGGTGTGGCCCTCAAACTTTCTATGATTCTTTGTGCTTCTCAGCCTCCGCGATGCCACCGAAGTACCAAGAAGGTGTACCATAGTCGATCCAGGTCTCCCCAGCCATCCTCCTGGAGGTGGGGAGGATGTCCAAGAAGATTCTCAGCCTTTGGTAGGAGTTGTGACTAATGGCAGGTACAGATATAGGGGGCCAGGTATTGGCATGGGCACAGAAGGTGGGGCAGTAACAGATGGTGGAGGAGTGGGTGTTGGGAAAGAACACCCCAGGTGGCAGGAACAGTTTCTTGAAGTCCTCTACGGTTTTCCTTCCTCCAGCAACAACTTAGCAATTCTCCTCAAAGTCTCAGATAATGGTGGGAGCTCATGCTCCCTAGGTCTCTATTATGGATTTATTTATCACTCCAGGCAGCTGGAGACCCCCTTCTGGGGCAATAGTCTGTGGCACTTGAGGCTGTCCACGAGGTCACTACACTCTACTAAGGCTATGAAAGTTTGGGCGATCCAACAGCCTGTCGACCCACCACCACAGGTTTTTTAAACATTCAACTTTGGAGAGTACTCCCTCTACAGTGTCCTTACTGGTACCCAGGGATATTCAGTATAAGCAGAGCATTTTGGGGTCAATCTCCTGCCCTGTTCACCATCCCACCAACTGGTGTACAGCCATTTCTACTGGGGTAGCCATTAATCTTTAACAATAATTCATAATGTTTGTACTAGAGGCATAAATCCCAGCGGTGAGCCTCCAAGATGTAACCCCTAGGTGGCACTATCCCAAGGGCTACTACCCCTGCCTGTCTTGGCTAGTAGCAGGTTAAGGGGCCTGAGTTCTGAAAGCGGGTGCCTCCACCTGGAGGTCAGGGTCGGTAGTGGTCAAGCTAACCTGGGCACAGCCCTCTGGGACACTGTAACCCCCTCTTTCCTTACTAGGCGGAACAATACACAGCCAATCACTTTCACAATACCCTCTGAGCACCACACAAGTACCTACACTGTCTGCACTACTCACCACAGGGCTTTCCTTTGGCTTGACCCTGGGGACCCTCTGTAAAACAAGGTTATACACAGCAAATAACAGCAGCACAGTACTCTTGCAGAAACTGGAACCACATTCAGGGTAAATGCAAAAAGAGTTAGATCTGATTTATTTAGGGACTTGAACAAGGGAGGGGTAATCAGGTTAATTTGTTTAAAGGCTGTAGCAGTCAAACAGTTATGCATGCACTTCAGGGTCCATAAACAGTCACACACTCTGGGTACCCAGGTGAAGAAAAGGTGTGCTGTACAGGATCATTGCCCAGGGTAGGCTGGCATCACAGCTGGTTGGGGCCTTGTGATGGAAGAAAACAACATGCACCACCACACACACTAATTGTAATCCGGAGCCGGAGGGCTCAGTTCAGTGAAAGAAAAGAAACAACAAGACAATCGGATAGCACACTTAGATTAAGCTGCTGTTGCAGGGGATACCCTGATGGTTACTCATGACTACCAAGACTGGACACAGGCAGGATGAAAATTGAGACTGCAGGTGGTTGATCTGGAGTGCCTGAAGAAGCAGGGCCCACACAAATTCGCTGAGGAAAAACCGTTCCTGTTCAAGCGTGGGGCAGGGGCTGATCCCTAGGCAGGTCTCTTGCCTATGGCTTTCTCTGTGCAGTGGGGTAGTCTGGGGACCGATGTGGCAAGGCCAGGCCATATGGAGAAGAATGCAGATTCAGTCTGGTCGAGCTGGATACAACTTCCAGCAAGCAGAACACATTCACACAGTGAGGAACCAAATCACGACCCACTATAAACACACAGCACTTTTACATGTAAGGGATTCTACTATACCAGGCACACCGCTTCCGGTCACAGTCGAAAGTCTCTGCACACTGGGAGTTTAGCTGGTAGCTGAAAATCCTGACAGGCTGATGCATTCAGCAAATCTTGGTCTTCTTCTGGTTGATCCTGGTCACAACTCAGTGGCTTATTTCATTCTCACAAACTTGGATTCAGTCCGAACTGATTCTCTTCTCCCTCTCAGGGCAGCAGGCAGGCGTGCAGGCCAAAATTCAACCTTTCCACAGAGACTGTCTCGAGCTGTTGCTTCTTCAGCTCCCAACTTAGATCTGACACAACTGCCAGCAAGTCTGGGACTTTTCCCAGAATCCAAAAGGTTCGTTGGTTGATCTGTCTGTCAGTCACAACAAAGGCTCCTTCAGGTGCAAAAGGTGCCAAAAGCGTAAAACTACATTTCCTATAGATTTTGACTCACGACAGCTCCTGTGTCCGGCTCCATTTTAGGTCCCACCAGTATTGATTGGTCCAATTCCGCAGTCCAGGGCCAAGAATAGTGGAGATAAAACAGTCCTTGCTACAAAGAAGGCAGGTTAGACAATCTACATTATCATATCACTCTAAATGATTTTCAGCAAATAGTTATATTTTTCAACAGAGCTCCCTCTAGATTACTTTATGACTGCAATCTAGGCAGCTCTTAAAGAGACAGTACACAGAGGCTATACAGGCGCCTCTGGCAATCACATTTAAATTGCTAAAATGCAGGACACCAGCCTGGCAGTGAGAGCATTTAGGCAAGCTCAAGGAAGACTTTTCGAACCCCCATTTGTAGGGGGTTGCACTTGATTAATCATCAGCCTATTTCTTCCTACCCCACAAAAATTGCCTTATGTCTGTCCCATGCATTTTTGAATTCTCCCACAGTTTTAGACCTCACAACCTCCTCAGGAAGGCTGTTCCATCGTTCGCCACCCTCTCTGTGAAAAATATTTTCTCACATTGCCCTGAGCCGTCCCCTCTATCTTCAAATTGTGTCCTCTTGTTCTTTCACTCTTTTTTTCTGAAAGATGCTACCTTCTTGGACTTTGTTGATTCCACTGAGGTACTGAAAAGTTTCTATCATGTCCCCATCTCCTCCTTTCCTCAAGGGTATAAATATTAATCTCCTTTATTGTCTCCTCATGGCTTCTCTTGCAGACCCTGCACCATTTTAGTTGCCTTACTCTGGACTGCCTCCATCCTGTCTATGTCCTTGCAGAGATGGGGTCTCCAGAACTGGATGCAGTACTCAGATGGGGTCTCACCAACTGTCTATACAGAGGGATAACAACTTCCTGTTTTCTGCTGGTGATGCCTCTCCCTATACATCCCAGTATCTCCCCAGCCCTCCCTACTGCCTCTCACATTGCTTGTCAACCTTAAGGTCATCTGATATGATTATCCCCAGGTTCCTTTCCATTTTTTTTGCTGTTACTGCCTCCCCCACATTGTGTAATCTTCCCCTGGTTTTTGTTTCCCAGGTGCATTATTTTGCACTTCTTGCATTGAATCAAGCTGTGATACTTGACCATTCCTCCAACCTTGCCAAGTCCTTTTCATCCTTTCCACGCTCCTTGTGTATCAACCCTGTTGCAGATCTTTGTGTCATCTGCAAAGAGGCATACTTTTCCTTCCAGTCCCTCTGCAATGTTACTTATAAAGACATTAAGGACTGGACCTACTGAACCCTCATGGAACCTCACTAGTAACCCTCTTTCTTCAGAGGGACTCGTTTACAATTACCTTCTGTGTCCTGTTGTCCAGCCAATGTTTTACCTAGGCTACCACCCTGGGATCATCTCCCAGGCTGGTTAATTTGTTTATTAA
The DNA here is from genome assembly GCA_016271365.2 of Neoceratodus forsteri. Classification (NCBI taxonomy): domain Eukaryota; kingdom Metazoa; phylum Chordata; order Ceratodontiformes; family Ceratodontidae; genus Neoceratodus; species Neoceratodus forsteri. The sequence continues at coordinate 328,092,182 of CM028137.1, forward strand.
TCTTTTGTGTGGACTGTGTCAAATGCCTAGCTAAAGTCTAGGTAGGCTATGTCCAGAGCCCTCCCTGGTCTACTACTTTGGTCACCCAGTCAAAGAACTCAATTAGATACATCTGACATGACCTTCCACTGTAGAACCCATGCTGCCTTGGGTCCTGTGCCCCACTGTCCTCTAGGTACTAACAGTTCTTTCCTTCAGAAGTGATTCCATCACTTTCCCACCACAGAGGTCGACCTGACAGGTCTGTAGTTTCCTGCCTCTGTCTTACCCCCACTTTTGTGAAGGGGAATCACATCCACCTTCCTCCAGTCCTCAGGTACCACACAATCCTCCCATGATTTGTTAAAAGGGTAGTCAGTGGTGTCATTAGTTCTACCCTTAATTATTTTAGAATTCTGGGTGAATCCCATCTGGTCCCATTGCTTTGTCCATCTTGAGTTTTAGGAGTTCATTCAGAACCCTTTCTTTTGTGAAAGGACTGGGAATGACCCCCATCCAGAGTGCTTCTGTTAATTGGATTAGGTACTCCTCCTCTTTGTGACTACTGAGCAGAAGTATTCTTCAGTATCCCTGCTTTTCACTGTCCTCTCTGCCCACCCACCATCCATTCTATTCAGCCTCATTATCCCTCCCTTTGTCTTTTCTGCGCTAACTGATGTACCTATAAAAGGTTTTATCCCCTTCTTAACCGAGTTGTCTATCTTTTCCTCAGTTTGGGTCTTTGCTAGTCTGACTTCCTCCCTGCTTCCTCCTGCCTTAACTGGTACAATTCTCTGTCCTGCTCCTTCTGTGTTTCCCTATACTTCCTAAATGCTATCTTTTCTCCCTAACCTTCCCGGCACCTCTTTTGAGAACCATAGTGGCTTTTTCTTTTCATTTTGCTTTTGTTTATTTGCTTGACACAAAGGCTTGTTGCCTCTGTGATGGCAGTTTGATGTTTCCCATTGTTTCTCCACCCTCCTTCTAGCTTGTTTGCTAGTGCTTTTCTAAGGCACTCTCCCATCTTGCCAAAGTCAGCCCTCCTGAAAACCAGTACCTTCAGTTTTGTATGGCTTGACTCTGTGGCTGAGTTTATCATGAACCACACTGTTTGGTGGTCACTTGTTCCCAGATGGCTACCCACTTCTAGATCTGAGATCCTCTCACTGTCCCCATTTGAGAGTATGAGGTCTAAGATTGCTCCTTTATGAGTGGGTTCCAAAGCTAGCTGTCTGAGGCATGTCCCCTGTAGTATCGAATGGCCCTGCTCTTGGATGGCTGCAGCAAAGGTGCTCCAGTTAACATCTGGCATATTCAGGTCCCCTGTCAACAGTATCTCCCTTTCTCTGCCACCCTAAGGATGCCTTCTATCATGTCCTTGTCCATTCCCCTCCCTGAGATGGGTCTGCATACATCCCTGTGCAGATTGTGGTGCCATTTCCAGTCTCTAAGGTGACCCACAGTGCCTCCTCTCCTTCCTTTTACTCTTTTGTTCCATTGCTTTTATCTCTTCCATTGCATAGAGAGCTACTCCTCCCTCTCTTCTCCCTCCTTGTCTTTCCTGTAGGTTGTGTACCCTGGTATGTCAACATCCCAGTCATGGTTCTCTGTGTACCATGTTTTTGTGACTGCTACGATATCCAGGCATCCTCTTCCATCAAGGCCACCAGTTCAGGGAGCTTGTTGCCCAGACTACGGACATTGGTACTCATTAACCTCCATTTCTTGATGGCCTTTTGCCCCATCCTTGTCCTTATTGCCTTTGTCATACCTAAGAACCTCTCACCTCCGGTATCATACACAGGCTACTTTTTATGCTTGGTAGTTGTGCTGTTTGGTAGTGGATGCCTGATTACTTGACAGAAATGGATTTTATCAGTAACAAAACACTGCACAGTCACAGAGAATATTAAATGAATAAATATTTAATATTTATACTACTTAATTATAGCGTATCACGAAAAATACAAAAGGATACAGCACAATAGGAATGCAAAATAAAACAGTTTAAGCGGACTGGGCCAGATATTCTGAGCAGTTGCTTAATCGCCAACTTAGTTCGCAAGCACAACCACAGCAATGCTCACTGCAGCCATATTCAACCAATGACGCGCAGCTCAATAGTAATATGCAGCACAAGTACAAGGGGCGTTCCCATAAATAAGCAGCACAATGGCATATTCAGCCGAAAACCATGCGCAAATCAGAAGCAACACAAAGAATGCCAGACAGACTTGAGCATATAAAGGAGGCTCAAACACACACACACAGCAGATGCACAACACTGAGACAGGCAGTGAAGGATGCAAGGCCATTCTATATGGATGCGGTAATGAGGGGTGTGAGGAGGAAGAGGAGGAACAACAACGTGGCCGAGGAAGGGTCGGCGGTGGTATGCCCAACACAGATGGTACTGCCCACCTCACCTTCAAGGACTTTGGGGATGTCGAGATTGTGGGCTGGTACTGAACAGGGCAATTCTGAGGCAAATCTGTGAGCTGTGCCATGATGAGTTGCAGGCACCCACCAGAAGGAGTCATGCCTTGTAAGTGGAGACCAAGATGACAGCAGCAATGTGCCTGCTCACCACGGGCACCTTCCAGAAACCAACAGGGGCAACCACTGGGATCACCCAGTTGGCCACTTCCCACCTCCTCACACAGTTCACAACACTCTGCTGCCACATGCTTTGGAGTTCATACGATTCCAGCCACAGGCAGAGTGTACAGCAAACATTCAGTACTTCCACAGGGTGGCACACATACCAGGCATGATAGGAGCCATAGACTGCATCCATGTGGCCATATGCACCACCCAGCCCAGAGGGGGCCACCTACATGAATAGGAAGGGTACCCTCGTCCACTACCAGGTGGTGTGCAGTGCCACGGAATGCATCACCAATGTCTGTGCCACACATCCCAGGAGTGCACACAACTCATTTATCTGGCACAGCTCCATCCTGTACCAGAGATTTGAGCATGGAGAGATCCCCACAGGGTACCTGTTAGGTGAGCATGGCATGGGAGGGACGCTGCTGCTGCTGCCATAGGTAGAGGCTCACGACACACGTGGCAAGTGTGGAAGGGTGGAAGCAGGCGGCAGGGGTGAGGGGACAACAACCAATGCAAAGTGATAACCGTATCCTCATCCCATACAGGTGACAGCACCTACCCCTGAGGCCCTGGCTGCTCACCCCTTCTGGCGCCCATCCACTGCTGCGGAGGAGAGGTATAACAAGGCACACTCTGCTACATGCAGTGTCATTGAGCATGTGTTTGGCATGCTCAAGATGTGGTTCTGTTGCCTAGACAGGTCCGGTGGTGCCCTAAAGTACATCCCTGTGAAACTTGTGGCCTATTCCTGGCCTGCTGCATGCTGCACAACATGGCCATTGACAGTGGGATAGCTGTCCAAGTGGATGAGGGCAACAGCAGTGAAGAGAATGGGAATGACAGGCCAGAAGGGGGTGTGCAGTCACCCACGGGGAGGAGAGACCCCAGGCTTTCAGAACATGCCAGGAAGCACTGGGCCACCATCACACAGGAGCACTTTGGGGACCAGAGGTAAGTGAATAGACATGCCTGCCATGCTTGCATGGAACTCCACACAACCCACCCCACCCACAGGAGCTCAAGAGCACACAGAGATGCATGCACCAACACTGGCACACACACAGCATGCACGGACTGCATAACCACACAGCCACACACCCACAGCACAGTGCAGAGGCATGGGCACTGCACACGCACACACACAAGCAGCAGGATGGCATGGATCAGAGTGAAGACACCGCACACAGGCAGGGCCAGCACAGTGCTGCCATCATCATGCCCACACCACAAGGCCCAGCAGCACAGCATGCACACACGGAGGACGTACACACCACACATGTAGTCCGCCACACACACACAGGGTGTCACTCACATGTGTGCACTAGACAACAGCAGCGGTCAGCAGGATAGGACAGCACACCCAGCAGGCCTACCATGCGCTGCCACAGCCGCCACAGCCATGTAGGCGCATGCCCAGGCCGGTGACAGCCACTGGCTGTGCAACAGCCACCGGGTAGTCCAACACACTCACGGGTGAGGCCTGAGAACGGACTGGGTCCTCGCTGAGGTGAAAAGACCAGTGAAGAGATCAGCACTGGGGTATCAGGGATGGCTCTGTTGGATCCAGGCATCAGCTGTACAGGGTCACCAGACGCCATGGCCATAGTGTGGATGTGCCACTGTGGGAAGTCCCACGGCACCGCCATGCCCAGTGGATGTCAGCGATGTAAATCCAGTGGCAATGGTATCTCGCGATGCAGTCCAGCGACGCGGTCATGGCCTCCTGCAGTTGCTGGAGCTCACCAATGAGCTGTGCACATCGAATGTCCTGATGCTCAGCCAACTGATGCACCTCAACCCGCAGTGCACGGATCCCAGCACCGAGCATTGCCTGGTTGTCCACGGATGCCCGCCACAGCCTGGTGTGCTTCGTCCAGTCGGTCAGCACCCTGCACAGCCTGGGGTGGATGCTGACCTGCTGGGGGTGTTGTGGCATGCTGGTCAACACCCCACCCTGTTGACGCTGCTCAGGGGTGGTGTATGTGGGCTCACCGTGGTGGCCCCTGTGGCATGCTGCACAGTGGTCATTGCATCCCTCTGCCACTGCCCAGCTGCCTGCTGGTCCATCCTTGTGGCACCGGCATTCCCAGCAGTGTCCCCCAGCTGGAAACAGCAGCAATGCCACACGCCACTGTGCAGCCATGGTCAGGTGTGGCTGCCCGTTGCCATCACGCCACCCAGTGTCCACTGCAACTGTCTGACCCTGTACCCCTGGGCGGCACTACTTGGTCTGTGCCTTCCAGGATCAGTGTCATGTCACCATCTGAGTCGGATGCACTGCCCAGCTGTGTGCCAAGGACCAGCATGGTCAGGCCCTCGCTGAGCAGTAGACCTGACAGCATGTCGTCGTCGCCGAGGCCCATAGGGTCCAGCAGCCCCATACTGTCCTGATGCAGATGGTCCCTGTCCCGGATGCCTGTGGTCGTGGATGGAAACTCCTGCTCCAGTCCAATGTTGGCAGTGGCATCCTGCAATGTACCCCGGAGGTATGATGTCACTGGAAGACAAAAGGCATTATCAGTGGTGGGGATGGCACTGTGCAGGCTGGTTCCTGGTCCCAGTGATGGTGTCTGTGTGCCCCACCCATGCTGGCATGCAGCAGTGTACACCTGAACGGCAGCGCTCAGCAGGGTGGACATGACATCAACGGTGCCTATGACAGGCCAGCTGTGTTGGTTGCAAGTGGTGCATGGTGCACTACAGCACATGGCTAGCATGTGGGGAACCTCACAGTGCTGCCAGTGGTGGAATGGCATGATTCAGAAGGTGCCCCAGTGGACCATGCCATGCCACAGGCGCACTGGGCATGCAGCACCATGGGCTGGGCGGCCACCCCACATACCTTGGAGCATGTGCCCTGGCCACAGTACAGTGGTTGTGCAACCATCCCACTGTCCTGGGGTGCACAATGCTATGTATGGCATCCCATGTTTGCTGTGCACTGTTGCATGCCACACACAACATGGGCCATGCAGCACAGTGGCTGGCATGCCTGCATGATGCAGGCCATATCCCCATCCCCATGGGTGTTACACAGTGACTCCCAGTGCTGTGAGGGCTGCCACCCATCTGGAATCCTCCACCTGGGCCACCTCAATGGCGGAATGGCTGATGGTTGCTGCCATCAGCTCCTCTGTCGCCGACAGTGCAGGGGCGGTGCCGGTCCCCTGCCCATTCTGCCACGGGACACCCTGATGGCTGCCACCTTCACCTTGTTGCAACATCTGTCAGTCCCCACCTTCTTCTTGCACTCCTATGCAGACCTCTGATGCCCTCTGTGGGCATTTACTTAGGTGGCCACCGCATCCCACCCAGCTGATTGTTCCAGTGGGTGCCCATGGCACCACTCAGCAGGGCCTCCCTGTTGAGGTAGGCCTCAAACAGGGCCTGCTGCTCCTCCTTCATGAAATTGGGCCTGTGCTTCCAAACAGGCCCCTACTCCTCCGCTCCCTCAACCTCAGACATGATGCTACCTGTGGACAGTTAAAGAAAGGCCCATCAGCAGCTTGAAAGCCCACAGGAGCTGTGGTGCTATGTCAGCATGGCCATCCCATTTCCAGCGTGTGCATCCCCTTACCTCAATGGCTGCATTAACTATCAGTGGCCTTTTGCTGCAGAGTGGTGCTTTTAAGGTGTAACACATGCAACTGAGCTCTGGCGAACCGTAATGTGATGCAAATGAGCCCGACTATGCGACATGCATTGCCTCATGAGGTTATTTGCATAAGCTGGTTGAATATTGCACCTTGCGCAATGGGATTGCACTGGGGCATTCATGCGGCACATGTCTGGAGCATGCGCAGTTGCACAGTGCACATGTGTGCCATTGGTCTGCAACATGTCCATTGTCCTATCATGGGCCGCTTGCACTGCACAGTACTCCATCAATGTGCATGCTCCGGTGCCTGCTGCACATTCATCGGCTGGACGTCCACCAGAGCCCATGGTGCAGAAGCGCATAGTGCACCATGCCACTGACAGTGCATGGCCAAGGCCTGTGTGCTATTGCGCAAGGGTCACGATGTGACCCCATGCCCTGTCCCGGCCAGGCCATGCCGTGGTGTGTGCGGCAGCGTGATAGGCCACCACTGTGCACGCCAATCGCGATCCACATGCTGTGCAGTCACTACATTAGCCCGCTATTGCAAGGTAACCAAGCATTACCACATGCATGCAGTGTAGGCCACAGCACTCACTACACAGACTGTGGATTCAGTGCGATACGGCAGGTTCTGGGGAGCCGTGCACGCCGTGCTGTAAATTGTCCAAGATTAAGATCGCAACCTCGTTGCGCCTGGTGGGTTCGCGCACCGCTTTTCAGCAATGCGGACCTGCAGGAGCCATGGTCCCAGGTGGAACAGGATGGCGGAAGGTCTGAGCTCGCACTGGTGTGCCACGCGTGGGACAGCTGTGTCAGCACGGTATGGTGACCTTCGTCCGAGGGATCTGGGCTGACTTCACAGGCTCCAGGTGAGGGTGCAATGGGGTGCTGCTGCACAGCCAGGTAGGTTGCCCATAGTGTCCTTGTACTATGCTGCCAGGTGTACTGTGTGTGCAGCTTCCGGGGCACTGTGCTGGTGGGTGCTGTATATCCTGCGTGGACTGCCATGTGCACTTCTGTGGTGTACAGGTGCTGTTGTCCAGGTCCCAGAGCCCATAGACTGGTGAGGTACCATCCCATGCTGTGCCAGTGGTGTGCATGGGGTTGAGGGGTGGTGCATTCCACCATGTCCTTGTCTGTCTCTCTATTCCATCCACAGGACCAGAAGTCCTCAGGAGGGCCAGGGTGTCACTGCCATGGACAGGCAGTGGTGTGATGGGGTTGCCACTGGTGCACCAGTGCAGGGTCGGCAAGGTAGCATGTGCATGTCATGTGTGGTGCATCTGTGGGCTCTGTAGGGTGCTGGGGTCCAGCCTTGGCAATGCCACCATGCATGGCCACTGCATGGGTCAGTGCCCACCTCCATGGCCAGTGCCATGCTGTGCTGTGTGTGTAGGCACCGGCACATGTCCTCTGTGTGGTGACACCCCAGTGCTGACCCTGATGGGGTGGGGCAGTGTGCGTGGCCCCATGGTGTGTGATGGCTGCAGGGTGTTTGTGGGCCACCTTGTGTGGTGTGTGCCTGCACAGTGGCGTCCCACTGTGTTGTTGTGTGTGTTGCGTCGGGTGGCCTGGCCATCCCGCTGTGGGTGCGTTGTGGTCGGCTGTTGCAGTCTTCCATGCATTTGCCCTTGGGGGTCCATCCATTGGTGGTGCAACCGCTGTCCGGTGCACACGCCTGCGGGTCAGCCTCCTATGGCATGTCACTTATCACCTGTTCTGTCCCTTCTCCTAGGTCAGGCCAGGCCTCGGGCCAGGAGGCGCTGCTCATCCCGACTGGTGGGGGCCTTTGTCACCATGCACAGACTGATGAGCCGCACATTGCATAGATGTCTATGCTGCTATGGGTGGGACGGTGTCAGCTGGCAGCTACAGAAGCACTGAATCATGAGGTGCAGAGGCTGCGGACAATGCTTAAAGTCCGAGGCGCCCGATCCATGCACACAGCCCTATTGTTCCCTGGTCATCCCCTGCCCACCCCTGTTTGCTGGGTCCTCCTTCCACACCTATTTACCTTCCCCAGTCCCTGTCCCTGCTTCCGCTGTTGCCTCCTCCTGTGTTTACCCTGTTACAGTTCCTGGGTGCCCTATTGCATACTTTTGTTTTTGTTTGCACAGTAAAGAGCTGTTATTTTTCTATAACATCTGTGCTCATGCTTCCTTTGCAGGTGGCATGTTGCGCTGTGCTGCAGGTGCCTGTTTGTGTCCATGAGCATGTCCCCTGCAGTCCCACTGCAGTGTCCCCTGGGTGGTGCTCTTGTGTGTGCAGTGCCTGTCTGCCAGGTTCCAGTGTCTTGCGTGCCCATGGGCGTGGGTCACACCCTACCCTGTGTGCTGTCCTGGCAGCTTGTCCTTGTCTCACCTGTGCTACCCTTCCTTCTGCATGCCATGCTGCCCTGCCAGTGCTCCTGCGGTGCTGTGCCCATATCCTGCTGGCTGCGGGCCATCTGCCCTGGTTCTCCTGTGCCTCCCTCTCCCTTTTGGCTGTCCTCTGTGCATGTCTGGTGTACTGGCACCATGGCTGTGCCACTGTCCACTGCATCTCTGCCTGCCGGGTTATGTTGCTGCTGCACTGGCATTGGCTGGCCCACAGGCATGCCTTCAGGGTGGTTAGATTAGTGTGCCTTGTGACTTGTGCTTGATGTGGCTGGCCTGGCATCCTGTTTGGGCCATCGCCTGTGCCCCGCGATGCATCCCGGACAGTGTGCCCTTGTGGTTTGTTTCTGGCAGTGCTGGTGGCACTCTGCTCCTGTACAGCCCTGTCTGTGCTCTCCTATTGTCTGTTGTGCTTGCTCAGCCTGCCAGCTTCTACATCCTTACTTGTTCCTGTGCACCCTGGTTGCACCAGTGCATGTCTGGTTGCATGGCGACACAACATTGCTATATTCAGTGTGCTTTACACCAATGCATGTTGGTGGCGCATTGTCTGAATATGGTGTCCGTTGTCCCCGGCACATTTGCATTGCGCTACGATTCCATTGTGCACCTCCTGGCACATTTCTGAATATCTGGGCCACTGTTTGTAGAAAGAATAAACTAATCTCACACTAAGAGCTGCGGGAGGCCAATTCGCCACGACAATTGCAGGCTCTGAAAATCGGCTCTCGACAATGCGCCCTGTCAATTCACTCCCTTCTGCATTTTGCTCCGCCTTTTCGCTCCCACAGGCAATTAATACTGTGTTTCAAACCCCTAAACAAATAGCCCTAATCACTAATCCACCAGCACTGAAGCAGCTCGAACCTTACAGCACCGAAGCAGCTCCTGCAATACAAAAGCTGAAGCAAGATCTGCAACTGATAAAGAATACAGCACTCACTCTTTTTGAGCTATTAAAATATAACATATAGAGAAGGATTAAAACTGTTAAAATATATCAGGAACCTGGACAATTTTAGAGGCAGCTATTTTACTGCAAAGACACTTATAGAGCAGTTTCCACCTGTTCCACCTCTGTCTCATTGCTGCAGGGATAGGAATCCAGTAGATCCAGTAGTTCATAAGTTGTTTAAAAACAGAATCTTTAATTTAAAGAAGTTTAAAAATTAAAAACAAATTTTATTTAATTACTAACACTGGAAGCAGTGTGCTACTCCTCTGAGGAACATGTTCGACTGCTGCAGGGTCAGGAGCATGCGAGAGCTGGCTGAAAGTGGCAATAATGGAAGGATTGTCATAGCATACAGTGTGCACCCTTATGTTGCAACAGACAGCAGTAATTTCCCATGGTTACAGGACTGAGAGAGGCAAAGAACACTGCTATTAGGCATGTAAATTTTGACTTTGAATGATTAGACCCACATAGGTGGACTACAAAGGTTGCATTACATGTGATAAGATCTATAATGGTTACATTTATGTTACTCTTAACAGCAGACAGGTTTTCAATAAACTTGCATACTGCCATATGATTTATCTAGAACAGGACCGAGACAGAGGCAAAGAACGTTCGTGCAATTACAAATTATTTATGCTATTACATGTAAATTTTTCACTGATTGTTGGGAGTAAAAGACAAGGAGCGGGAAGTACAGGAGCCAATTGACTTGTACTCTGAGTAGTCGGAGCAGATTTGTCACGGTCGTATTGACGGGAGCGACTTGTCATTGACCCAAGAGCTATAGTACCTTATCCACTCACAGAACTTTAGGTTGTACATGCAGAGGCTGAGATTTCAGCTCATTATCCCTTTCCAGTGGATCACTGTTATCTCCTTGTGCCAAGTGAAAGCTGAGATATGTGTTCACAGGTTAAAACTCTGAAAGGGTCTGCTATCCATGTTATTCTCCAAGGCTGGCCCACTATTTTTCTGGAAGCCCTTTAAAGTTCTAAAACTGACTGAAACCAGTCTGCAACTGAATGGCATCTTTCATAGAGGCAGACTTGAATTCACAATTGCCCACACAAAACAGCTGCCTCTGTGCCCTGGATAAGGCACTACTCCTGAGGAGGCTCTTGCAGAAGCAAGGATTTCTTCAGACAGTGCTTTTCATATGAAAAAGAGGAACTCTCAGTCAGATAATAACAGTTAATTCTGTGCTCACCCCGGATAGAAATCTGCTCACCACGGGATTCTTTTTGAAATGTACTACAACCTGAGACCCTCCTTAAACTCAATAAGCCTATGTGAAACTACTTTAATACTTTCTGACCATCTAAAAGGAATGTGTCAGAAATATTTCTAACTATGTCACAGGTATGCCCTATGAGCAGTCTACCACATCTGTGTTACAATGGTGCTAAACTTTTCGGGACCCTTTACTATAGTTCAATCAACTGAGGGGCCCATCATTTGGGAATGAGATTTTAACCTGATTCTTAACCCAGTAAATGAAAGGCTTGCCTGTAGTTCGGTGACCAAGCAGCCAGCCATTCCCACTTCCTGAGCTATATAAGCAGTTCCTCTAAGCCTCACAGTGAAGCATTTTTTCTTGCAGCCCGAGGCTATGTTGGTTTGTCCTCTGAGCTGGCTGGGGCCTCACCTCCCTAGCCTGCTGTTTATGTGTGTGTCTGCTGGACTTCGGTGTTTGGTTTCTTGCTTCTGGTTTGTATTCCTCCAGCTGTGTGCTTCCCTGTGTGTTTTGTTTCTTTTTGGGGCCTTTCCTGTTCTGTTTTGCTGTGTTTTAGTTTAGTCTTTTGGGGCCTTTCCTGTTCTGTTTTGATGCGTTTAGTTTAGTCTTTTTGGGGGCTTTTATTTTCTAAACTCCTAGCATACTGCTACTACAGAGCTCATACTGCTGGCCTTCATTTGCAACTCTCAAATTACTTGCACTGCTACTGCAACCTATTCAGAGCTCATGCTACTGCTTTGTTACCCACAATTGCAGCCACTGCTGTTTACTTTAATTACTATTATACCCAGTGACTGTGTTTTAACATTGTGCTCACCACGCCAAACTACTGCAATGCAATTGCATTCATTACCTGTGTGTTTCAGCTGGGCCTTAGCTGCTTCATGTTGCATACTAAATTCTTTTCACCTGGCACAACTTACTCTGACCCTACCTGTGCTTCTCATTTTACTTGCAGCGCCTCCTGCACTGCCTGGCTACACCTGCCTTCAAGCAATGTCTCCCTGTTTTATTGCACTTATAACTCTGAAGTCATCCAACTAGTTCCTGCTGAGGCTGTTAATATAGCTTGATTTTAAAATAAAAGCTGTCTTCACCACTGAAAATCCTCAGAGTCTGTCACCTTGATTTGGCTTGTACTGTCTGGCTGGCTTGCTGCCACTTCAGTTGTTTCATTGTTATACAAGTTTGCTATGCTGGTTTACCTATCATGACTACTGCTACTGACCTATGTGCAGGTCTCACTTGCTTACGCAGCTGTTACTCCTTGCTTACGCAAACCATTGCTTCATGCCTACTGCCATCCCCTTGGCTCAGCCGATTCTGCAGCACTCAATCTGCATTCGATCTTGCAAGGTTTCAGCACTCACTGCTCATTACGATTTCAGCACGCTGTGCTCATTCAGCTCACCAGCTTTTCAGATCACTCAATTTCTGGGGCATGCCAGCCTTTCTATTTGGTGCAGGGTTCCTGCAGCTGACTTTCTCGCTCTGCCTTAGTCCGATCATCAAGTGTGTCCAACTTGGGGCGGATCCTTACCTGGCCCATAGCTGGGAATGTCCTCGCCCTGGGTTTGACTTTAGCTGCCTGCTACATGACAGCAGCTCCTGGTGTAGAATTTAAAACTTGCAGTGAAGGGTGGTTATGACTATCTCCTGTGTCTCTAGTGTTCCACTATAACAGTTGGCCGCTGACTTTAGTGGTTTTCCTAGCAAGGCACCTTCACTGCATTCTCCCCATGACTGCCTCTGGTTCACCTGGTTTCATTTAGGGCAGACAGGCCAAGTGAGTTCCTCAACAGTTGTTGCTCTCCTCCTGTGCCTTGATGCACGTATTGTTGCAGTTTTTTCTCGCAACCTTCCACATTGTTCCCACTAGAGGGTTAGAGTGAGAGCCTCCCCAAATTGGAATATTTTCCACCTCCCTTTAATTGGGTTAACAAATTGCAGCTGCAGAGCCGTCACTAAATAAAATTTCCCAAGCCTGGAGGGAAGGTGACCTAGGCCTTGGATCCCCAGAGCTTCCTCCTCATAGGGTTTTTTTCTCTGCTCGTTGCCTTAGGTCATAACTCTTAGTTAGCATAGTTGTTTTCCCTAGTCTCTTTAGGCAGGTTCCATTGTTGTATGGAGGTGGAGGATGTCCTGCCATTCCCTTTCTCCTTAGGGGATCCTCTTCTCAATGCAAGCTATCAGTATCATGCTACGCAAACCTGGGTTGTTACTACAACAACTGAGCATATCATTGCATTATCAAACTGCCTATGCTTCTCTACTACTACTGCTACGCTTACTGCTTCCACGCCTCTGTATCTGCTTGCATTATGCTTCATGTTGCCTTCTTTTGGGGATGATACTACTTTTTGGGGATTCCTAAGGTACCTTTAGCCACGGAAACCTTCCTGTTGCACCTCTAGGGGTGGAACCCTCTGAGGGTTCCTTGCCTTCATAACCCCACAGGGTGGTAATTCCTTTGGAATAGAGTGCAAATGCCAAAGACTAAACTAACACAGTTGTATAAGCATAACACCATACTGGCTGCATAGGTCAGTGATATGAAAGGCTTGCCTGTAGTTGGGTGACCAAGCAGCCAGCCACTCCCACTTCCTGAGCTATATAAGCAGTTCCTCTAAGCCTTACAGTGAAGCATTTTTCTCTTTGCCCCACCATCCTCCCCTACTCCCTCTAATGGCAATACTCTTCTCCTTGGGGATTCTAAGGTACCTTTAGCCATGGGAACCATCCTGTTGCACCTCTAGGGGGTGCAACCTCTCTGAGGGTTCCTTGCCTTCATCTACCCCTACAGGTGGTAATTCTTTGGAATAGAGTGCGAATGCCAAAATCTAAACTAACAGTTGCATAAGCATAACACTACACTGGCTGCGAGGTCAGTGAATGGATAGTTGTCAGCTACACAGTATCAAATCAGCAAAACAGCTTCAGTCATCATACCTGTGTTTACACATCTGCTGTGTTCTTGCCTGAAGCCTGCTCAGGTCTGACTTCGGTCTCCCAATGCACATCTCAAGTGCTTACATGACCCCTCTCAGCACTGATACAAGTCACACTGAGAGGGGCTGTGAGTTCAAGGGACGGATGTTCTGTTCATGCCCTCATCAGTCCAGTACACCCTAAAGAAGACTGCCTCACAATGTTGGAGTGAGTGCTTAGTCTGTCTACATGACTGCTCACATTGCTCACTCCAGAATGGCTCGCCTACATTGTTGCAGGTCAGGGAGCAGCAAAGTGAATGACTTACTGCATTAGGGTAAGTGTCCACATTACCACACTTGCACCGCAGCAACCCGAAAGCGCTTGAGTTGATGTGATGCGTGTGTCAGTGTAAATGAATCAGCTGAAGCAGGTGGGTTAGTTATGCTTTACAGGATGGCCCTTTAGACTCACAAAAATGAGTCTGAAGGGTCATTCCACAAATCCTGTATCAATGGACTGCGCTTTAGTGTCAGATGTCTGTCGATACTAGTGTTGCAGGGCAGATGGCAACTGGCCATGGAGATGGATAGCGAGTAAGTGCTGGTGACCAGATGGGGTTGTTACTGGTGTTAGGTTACTGGTTTTGGGGGTGTAACTAACTCAGAGGTGGGGTGTCTTGGTGTGATCTGATGAGGTGGGGAGTCTGTTAGACTACCAGGGATAATTTATTTTACAATAACACATGGTTAGCATATTTTACAGTGGTTTCTAAAAGTTGTTTGTATCATACTTTAACAACAACTTTTAAAGAACATTATAAACAAGTTGAAAAGTTCAAATACAAGCGCTAGTTGTGCTTCTTACAAGCATGTGGTTAGAAACAGTGTTCATTCATCATTAAAAGTTACTGACTGAAATTCTGTGCCACAGAAGACACAACATAAAAAAGAGTCCTTTATCATTTTCATGGCTTCAACCCTCACCCTTTGTTCTCAGCCCCGGTCTCAGTAGTGCAGGGTCCCTGTAGGCTAGGGAAGTGAGGAGTTCTGAGCAGTTCTGCAGTCACAGGGTTGGGGACATGGTTGATGTCAAGAAGAAAATGTTGTGTTCCACAGCCTTGGTTTGTGACAGTCTGGTGTGGTCGGGGAATGGACTGCACTTTGCCAGTTCTTTTTTTTTTATATATATATATATATATAGATTTTGTAAGGTTTTCTGTTTTTTTATCCCCAAATCCCTGTGTCCCGCTGTAGTGCATGCATGTGAGGCAGCTGCATGACACGCACTCACGGGACACCCCACTCTACCAGTCGCCGCCCTGCACCTGCCACCGGACCTCCATCCGTGATGGCAGGACTGCAGACGGGCAACCCTCCCTCCCTCCCGGGAGAGGAGAGCCAGTGCTCAATCCCTGCTCCCACCCTCCCCCGCACCAGCAACCCTGATGACCCGAGATCATTCCCGAACCCAGATGGCCAGTGTAGCATGAGGCAAGGTGCCCAGTGCCTCAGCCCTCAGTGCCACTGGCCGGCCCCCTCTTTGCCAGCTCTGTGGGGAAGAGTGAGCAAGGAGGAAGTACGACTCCAGCTACAGGAAAACAAAGACACATGAGGCACCTCCTCACCCTAGCAATTAGTCTGAACCTGGACCATAGCAAACTGTACAGTGATTATATATTATGTTTTGAGTGCCTAAAACATGCTGAATAAGTTATTTTACACTAGTATGACTAGGATCAAGTAAGGGTGGGAGGTTGGCTAGACTACCAAGGATAATTTTTTCAGTACTGGCACTAGGATTAGACTGGAATGTGGACTCTACCGCTGGGTTAGTTTTACAAACATAGCACCAGAGACGCTCTTGGGGGTGGGGATTGGGGAGGTTGGGTTGCAGCACCATACATTATAGTAGGGATTTCTCCATGCAATCCAAGGTTTAGGATGCCCTAACTGCTTTTGCTTCTTGACAGCCTGTATTTAGTATAGGCACATACCTCTTTAGCCAGCAGGGTGATGTGTGCTGTGCTCAGTGTGTCTAAATGCCTTTGTTGGACTGCACTCTGGGGGCTATATTTACACAAGTTTAGGGCATTCACATTATGCTCAGAACTTGTTTGAATATAGCAGCTTTAATGCTTTGTGCTAATTTGCACCTAGGATATGAACTTTGTAAGGAGCAAGCAACAATTGCTATGCAGTGTGACCTGTTCACACACTGGTGAGAACATGTTGGACATGGTACTGACTGAAATTGACAGATGGCTAAACCCTCTATCCCTGAGAGCTGGGTTCATAGCAAATGACAATGGGTCAAATGTGGTGAAATGCATCACAATGGTGGTTTTTCGTGTTCCATGCATGGCCCACTGTTTAAATCTTGTGGTTCAGGAGTTTCTGCAGCACCCTGACATAAAGGAAATGCTGACCATTGCACGATGTATCTGCCTTACTTTTCAAGATCTGGAAAGGCCCGTGACCAGCTGCGGCAGTTGCAGATACAAAACAGCCTGCCTCAGCACCGCTTGAAGCTGGAAGTTGTCACCTGATGGAACTCCATGTTATACATGGCAGAGGTTGTATGAACAATACAAAGCCATCACAGAATATCTTGTTATGCACACTAGCCGTGACAGTTCTGGGGCCTCCATGTCTATGATGACTAAACAGTGGCACCTCATGGACTCTGTAATAACAATTTATGGCCTTTTGAACATGCCACACAGGCAGTGAGTGGTGAGTCTGCCTCCATTAGCCAATCAATTCCACTGCTGCGGGTGCTGAGGCAGACATTGGTGAATGTACAGTATAGCCTTGATGTTGCCAGAGACAGTGATAGCAGTATGTTGCTGCAACACATGCTGACAGTATTTGACCAGAATTGTCACATTGTGAGCATTCAGCGTAGTGGACAACTTTGCCATGGCATAATGCTGGACCCATGATACAACGCGTAATTGCATCAGTACTGGAGGGAGGGCCTGAACAGGTAAAAATATCAGTGGTCAACTGGTTCGCTTGGTTCATGGAGCACAGAAGTCACATGCTATGGTTTGGAAACCCAGCAGCATAATCCAGCTGAAGGTGTAGCTGAGGACCAGCAAGCATATCATGCAAGAGTAAGGGGACTGTAGTTCCTGGTGGTCTGTCATCCAAAGTGGTTAGCGCCAACCCGCTTTGGGAGGCTTTTGCCCAAGTGGGTATTTGTGACATCAATGATTCCAGGAACAGGCTGATGCATCAACAATCGGACTTAGTGCAGCACAGAGAATGGTTGAGTCATATTTGTCTGAAAACAGGCATCTGACAATAAGTGAAGATCCTCTTTGTACTGGAGTGGAAAGATCAGTGAATGGCCAGAGCTGACTGCAGTGGCACTGAGTACCTCACATGCCACCCTCCAGTGTAAGGTAGGAGGGTATTCAACTCAGCAGGTGCAATAGTCAGGATCGCCAGACAAACCTGTCTCCTGCAAATGTTAGTTTGCTAACATTCATTAAAATAAATGAGAGGCACATACCAGCACAGACTACAACCTTGGTATTTGTATCCTGGCCTAGTCATGGTGGTCTTGCTGATGTGGAAATGGAGCATCCTAGTGGCACTGGCAGTAGCTGCCTGAAATGGCCCACCACCGATGTAGATGATGACACAATGGAGAAAAGAATTTCCCAGTGGTCAGACTTCGAACATTGATGACTGTGAGGGCAGTTTTCTTTATGAGGATGATGATGTGGTTAATGTTGGCAGGTTTTAACTGCAGTATTTAAAAGGCGGTGTGCCCCCCAGACCACCACCACGGGACTGATGTTATCCAAGTCTGCTGCCACCATGAGTCTGTCTGCCCCCATGGATGACCACCACCACCGGACTGATGTTATCCAAGTCTGCTGCCACCAAGAGTCTGTCTGCCCCCCATGGATGACCACCACCACCGGACTGATGTTATCCAAGTCTGCTGCCACCATGAGTCTGTCTGCCCACCCTGGACCACCACCACCAGGACTGATGTTATCCAAGTCTGCTGCCACCATGAGTCTGTCTGCCCCCCATGGACCACCACCACCACCGGACTGATGTTATCCAAGTTTGCTGCCACCATGAGACTGTCACCTCCCATGGACCACCACCACCACCAGGACTGATGTTATCCAAGTCTGCTGCCACCATGAGTCTGTTTGCCCACCATGGACCACCACCACTGGGACTGATGTTATCCAAGTCTGCTGCCACCATGAGTCTGTCTGCCCACCCCGACCACCACCACGGGACTGATGTTATCCAAGTCTGCTGCCACCATGAGTCTGTCTGCCCACCACGGACCACCAGTCTACCAGTGCACCACCACCACCACCACTAGCTTCTTAATATTTAAACCATAAAGTGAGTATGTGCACTCATGTTTGTTATGCTGCCTCACTTCCTTAAGTTGTCTGTTTTGTTTTCTGTAGCTTTTCAGAGCCGCAGTGGCAAAACACATACAGTACACTTATTTTGTTTTTTACAGGAGAACAGAAACAGGCTGCATCGGTAATATTACTCGCTGGGAAAGATGCTGTAGCTATATCGTACAGACAGAGAGGAAGCGATGTAATGTCCATGTGAAATCCATTCTGGTAAGTATGAAGATTTTATTTCATTCGTTTAATTGCTTTGTAAAGACTGCTGCAAATATTGCAAACAACAGGTTGTCTTAGTACTTGACCAGATGTGTCTCTGAAATGTAACTTAGTTGACAATAGGGATTGAGATTTGAGAACCAGGGAGGAACACATAACAATGAAGTTGTAACTTTCAAGAAGTCATTCATTTCTTTTCTAGGAAAATTTGCGATACTTTGCTGTTCTGTCAAAGTGGCCTTATCCAAAGAAGTTCATCAACATGATCAGGCACACCCTCCCTCGACCCGAGCGTGGGCACACATGCAACACGCAGAAGTCGCTTTTCCATGATCATGACCATCACTAAGAACAGGACTCCAGAAGGATGCTGATGAAATCTGTAAAGAAATAAAAAATAACAAACCGTTACAGACAAAACTGAAAATATGAACCCCCAAAAAATAGAAATACTTACCTTTATGTGCTTGAGAGTTATCCAGTTCCATTTAATGCAAAATTCTCATTGAGCACTGGACGGTGCACAGCAACAGTTTGGAGATGGAGTCACCTGTGTGTGATGCAGAACAATAGCATGAATACATGTCCATGTCAAGTTCAACCCCTCATCATCACCTACAAAATACACAACTATATATATATATAGATATATATATATATATATATCTATATATATATATATATATATATATATATACATATCGTCACCTAGGCTACTATTACTGTACATCCAAAGGGCACTTCAATCCAGTTGAGAGGATCACTTTTCACTTCTCTGCACACAAGGAGGATGCATTCTGGGCCTGCAGAAAAATCTGGGGACTCTGTGCCACTGTTGTGCGATGACTGAGTACGCCATAAATTTGGGGACTTTGTATGTGCTGAAACAGTCTCATTTCACTGTGTTACCACTTGTCAATTTTCTGGACACGTGCAGGATGCATTCTGGGCCTCCAGAAAAATCTGGGACTCTGTGCCACTGCTGTGCACTTGACTGAGTGCTCCATAAATTCTGGGGACTTTGTGTGTGCTGAAACAGTCTCATTTCACTGTTACCACTTGTCAATTTTCTGGACACAAGACAGATGCCTTTTGCAGATGCAGAAAAATGAGGCACCAAAACAGCGCACATACACAAAACACACAGACACTTAACAGGGGCCCCAGAATACAAAGTGTAACGATACTGAAAACAACAAAAAAGGGCATAATTACATACAAGGGTCAGG
Source organism: Neoceratodus forsteri (assembly GCA_016271365.2). NCBI lineage: Eukaryota > Metazoa > Chordata > Ceratodontiformes > Ceratodontidae > Neoceratodus > Neoceratodus forsteri. The sequence continues at coordinate 328,111,720 of CM028137.1, forward strand.
GATGGTGGAGGAATACATTTTATGGCACAGCAAGGAAGGTGGGGGGACATGGTGTGAGGAAACAAAACTAATGTGGGATCCTACGGTGATCCTATGGTGATCCAGCAGCAGTTCCAGCATGGACATAATTTGAAGCTGATGTCCCTCTATGTCATCCAGCCGCTGCTCCACAGCACTCATCCTCTCTCTGTTCTCCTCAACAGCACTCCAGAGAACTGCCAAGTCAGACAGTGTTACACGCACTTCTGGTGTCCACCAGGCTGACTCACTGGTGGAGGTGGTGGTGGTGGGGTGCAGGTGGAGCAACAGGTGCTGCTGTGGCCTCTCCTTAGGATGCCGCACCCGCTATGCACAGCGGCACCCTCTGCCACGGAACAGCCAGCAGGTGCAGACATGGTCCGTTCTGTGGCAGCCTGTCACTCCAACTGGTGGGTGATTAAGCATATGGGTGCACTGGCCCCAGTCCCCAGATGACTCCCTGGGCCACGGTGCACCTCCACTGCACATAGGCGACACTTAACCACACTGTGTCCCCCGACACAGTCAAAAAACTGCCAAAAATGGAGGTGCTGGGAGAACCAGGCACAGGCAGGAGGGCCAGATGAACTGGCAGTAGGCTGCTCACACTGCTCTACAGTTCTGATGGTGGGATCCACACCTTGGCCTGGGGAACAGGCACATCCTGCTCCAAAGGACCTTGTGCAGGACTTGGTGGTGGTGGTGGTGGTGGTTGAACTGCCTCAGAGTCAGGAGGCAGTGCTGGTCCTGCTTCCAGGGGTTGGAGACTCATAAGTTTGGAGTGGTCCAACACAAATGGGCACCCATGCTCCCACGCATGCGCACGCACGACGACGCTGTACTACCATGCTCTCCCAGAGCTGCCCCCACCCCAGACATTCCTCACCCTGCTCCATCTCACGACACAAGCACAACACACACACACACAGTCACACACACACACACACACACACACAACAACTAAGTAGGTAAGAAAATTAAAATTTACAGAAAGAACAAATTACGTAAAAACAGCACAGAAAAGAAAAATGTAGCTTTTAAAAAGCTGTTGGGTTAAGTATCACATTTTAACTCTCTCTGCAATCAAAAAACACTCCTTTCTCTAGTACACACACACTCCTCTCTCAGTCTGCACAGGAGAAAGTGAAACTGTCTGTGTGACTTCCTTCCTTCCTGCCTGGCTAGAGAGCATGTGACTTACAGTACTGTAAGCCATGTGATCTGTGGGGCTGCCAAGTCTGAAACACCAAGTGGATCACTTAGAATCATAATGAGGAACGCTAAGTCCATTAAAAACAATGACTTCACCTTGCTTCGTGTTCTCATTATGCCACGCAAGTGGTAATAACAAGGTGAAGCGTGCACTTTGCATTGCCCACTGCTGCAACACCTAGGTGCACATTTCGTGTGCACTTCGCCAGCGTAATTTTAAATTCACTGCATCTCTACGTAGGAGGCCTAAAAACCTCACTCCCACCTTCCCACCAAACTCTCCAAAACAAAGATGCTGTTGTGAGGTTAATGCCTTCCCAAACACCTTCCCATTCTTCATCAAAGAGATGCGCCTCCGATTCTGTGTGCGCCAGGCATCCTTTATTTCAACTAGGGGTCAGGAGTGATGGTAGTCGTGATTTGCACCAACATGGAGATTGTTTTTGGGTTAATTAACCCTGATCCCAGAGTAATCTATGGACTATCTGAGGGAGTTTTCAGGGGTATCTGCCATCTCCCAGGGAATCCTACAGTTGTTGTCAAATATATTTTTTTGTAACCTTTGTTTTACCAGATGAGACACACTACGCTGAAAGCTTGTTTACAGGTGCAACCTGGGAGCACAGGAAGTTAAGTGACTTGCTCAGGGTCACACAGCGTGCCAGTGGAGAATGTGGGATTCAAACCCAGGTCTCCAGGTTTGCAGCTCAGAGCCTTAAACCACTGTGCTATACTGCCTCCTTAAATAATGCCTCAGCTGCAGATACCTAAAGTGGTCTTGTTGGCTAAGGCCGAACACCTCTTTTTAATTGTTGAAAGGGTTTAAAAATAGAGCCTGAAAAACAGTGGCCAAAGGTCCACAAACCTTTTCTTTCCATCGAGAAAGGAGATATCCTATCTAAGTGGGGCAAAATCCTTGCAACTCAAAATAGGGTAGAAGATACAAGAGAGAGTGACAAACCTAATTTTTTATTCACGTCATGCAAAACTTGAATGGTTGTGTTGGACCAGGGTTGAGGTTTGCAATAATTTCAGTCTGGGAACCAAAAACAATATATCTGATACATTTTTAAGAGGCCAGGTGGACAGTTCTATTTCCGCCTAGCACAGGGTGATATCTGAGAAAGAGTACCTATAGCCTGCAACTGTGTGGCCCAAACATATTTCTGCATATCAGGTAATCTTAACCTCCCTGTTTTTAGGCTTTGTACTATGTTCCATTTGACCTCGCTTATTCCCTCCCAGATGAATTTAGAAAGAGTGGTTGAGAGATCTTTCCAAAGGATTCTGGAGGTTGAATTGGTAAAGAGCCAAATATAAAAAGAAACGGGGATAATATTCATACGTATGGTTTCTATTCTACCTGAGAGAGAAAGAGGTAGCTCCTCTACCTATTACAATCTTCCCTTCCTTCTTGCAGTAGGCATGTGTAATTTTAGCAAAGACCTGCCTCAAGTCTCTTGGAATCCAGATTTCTAAATACCTAAAGCCAGTAGCACTCCATTCTTAGTAATTTCCCTCCTCCTGCTTACTGCATATAATTCTGATTTTTCTGCATTTATTCTATAGCCCAGAGTTTACCAAAATCTTCTAATATGGTCAGTATATGGGAAGAGCTCTAACTGGGTCTGATGTATATAATAAGGTGTCTGCCTGCATATAATGAAATCTTCACTTGTACCCCGGATCTTAATACCCTGAAATGCTTCAGATTGCCTAATAAAGGTTGCCAGTGGTTCAAGACTCAGGGCAAAAGGAGGGGGGAAGAGAGGACAGCCCTGCCTAGTATCTCTCTGAATGTTAAAAGTATGTGAAGTCACTCCATTAACTCTGAACTTGGCTACAGGAGCAACATATGAATTTCTGGCCCAAGCCCTGAATTTGTCTCCGTCAAACCCGCAAAACCTTATCCATGTAATGCCAGTCAACACAGTCGAAAGCCTTTTCCATGTCTAATGAAAGAACAGCTGCAAGATGTCCTTTAAGAGGAGTCGGCATCGGAAAGAACATTCAGTAGCAGCGGATATTATCTTGCAAATGTCGCCCTGGTATGAAACCAATCTGGTCCAGGTGGACCAGGGTGGTTATGACTTCCTGGAGATGGTTACTGAGCACCTTGGTAAAAATGTTAGCATCCTGATTGAGTAGTGCTATTGGTCTGTAACTCACACAGGAGGCTGGATTTTTCCCTGGCTTGGGTATCACTGTAATAAGGGCTTCATTCCAGGTATCAGGTAGGGTAGGATGTTCATGAGCAGAGTTACAAACTCGTTAAAAGAGGGACAAGCCCTTGCCAAAGCTTTTGTAACTTCTGCAGTGTACCCGTCTGAACCTGGCACTTTCTGGTGAACCGGATTTAACTACTACTAGGACTTCTCCTTTGGTGAAGGGGTTTCAAGTTTTACTTTTGAGAGTAGAAAGGGTGGGGAGTTCACCTGATTCAAAATTTTTGAACTTGTTCTGAGTGTTGAGGGTCAACCATTTCCAGACTCCGTGCAAAGGGTCCTTAGTAAGCGGGAGCATGCTTTTGAGCCAGGGGGTGTGGTGGAACTTGTATCCCTCACCACATCCTTGACACAGTTCCAATCTCCCATACAGATAACTTGTCCAGGTGGCAACCTCAGATATTTTAGAAAACAATGAGCGGAAAATTATCCTGAGGGTGGTGTAGAGGCATAGATTCCCACCAGGTATAGAGGTCTCCCTCTTAAAAACCTTGAAAGAATCAACCAATGCCCTGAGCCCCGCCCCGCTGTACCTCTTGAATCTGGAATGGCAGGCCCCTTCTTAAAAAAAATGCTGTTCCGGCTTTTCTACCAGTAGGTTGTTCATCTGAATACATTACCCACCCAAGCTCTACTGAGTTTTAAATGCTCCCTTAATGACAGCTTAGTTTCCTGAACACAGGCAATGTCACAGGATCTCTCTTCAGTTCTGCTAATATTTTGAGCATTTTACCACATTGTTAATACCTTTCACATTTAAAGAACAAAGTGTCAGTGTAGCCATGGTATCTTTAGAGTGTAATATAGTAAGGTTCTGATCAGATAACATGCACCTGGTATACCCAGTGTAAAGTTAAAATAAATACCAAATCCCTCTAAGAGCAAGAAAGAAAAAAGAAATAGATAAGAGGTGAAGAAGAGAGGAAGAGTTAGCTGGCACATAATAGAAAATGTACCAGAGAAGTAGAGAACAAACATCTGCCCCACCCCCAACACAGAACAATGGGGGAACAGGGAAACAACTTGTTGGCAGAATTGGTGGAAGCTGCCAGATCCTCCTCAAGGGAGGTGGAATCCTCCCTGTGGGAGAGAGAAGGGACTTATGCCCTTGAAGGGTGCTACTTCCTCTTGTTGGGGTGTAAGGTTGAAGTGCCTGGGGATCAAGCACCCAGGACCTGTGCCCTTCTGGTAATGTTAGTTACCGTAAGGCAGGGAATGCTTCCCAGTCCTCCAGCTCTAAACAGTACTCTTGATTTGTAATAAATCGGAGCTTCAGATACAGTTGGAGCATGTGCTCTCCCTCACCCTTAATAAACACAGGTTCCTATGATACTAATAGTCCTGCAATAAATGTATTTATTTATTAAATTTTGTTAACTGGGTAAGCCCACTGGGCCCCAAGGTCCCTTTTCAGGGGCGACCGGAGTTAGTTACATATAATTTTGCACATACAGGCAGGTAAACAATGTAGGACAAATTGTACAGGATTACAAAGACAGTATACAGTTTTTGTGGAAGAGGGCAGTAGGTACATTAAATTAATGAATACAACAGTACAGTGTAGCACATATCATACAGGGTTATAAGGACAGTATACAGTTTTTGTGGAAGAGGGCAGTAGATACATTACAGTACAGTGTACAGCAGTGACGCAGATAGATGTGGGTGGTAAGTGCTTTAAGTGAACACAAGAAGTTCCATATAGGATAGAGTTGGTATCACTATCCAAAATCTAAAACACAAAACTTTTACAGGGTGAGGGATCGAGGCAATCATGGAGCAGAATATAACTATGGTATGACCTGGGGCACCAATCTTTGGCTGGCTCACATTTTAGAACCACGTACAGTATAATAGTGAACGTAAAATCATACATATATTTGTAAAGAAATGTCTTTTCTTGTTCAAAATCTGACCAAGTGGTTGAAACGTCGTTAACAAGGAGTAGAATAAGTTGGTAAGGGCATAAATAGCCTCAGAACTGCAGTAACGTCCACAATCACACAGGCCCCCACGAGCCCCAAATGATATGCCAAATGGTTCCTAGCATCGAACGTGCTAAAGTTCCGACATGTCCTGAGACCTTCCTTTGTCCTGGCTTCCTCCATGAGAACCAAGAACCGCAGAGTCCTGAAGTGAATTGCAAGCCTCAACAAAATTGTTCCTCCGAACTATCAGGTAAAGATATGTAGCTCCTTGAAAAATAGAAACAAGGAACCTTTTTGTTTTAGGTTAGTTAAATGCTAGAAGGTATCTTACAAGGCCTACATTTGCCTCGTGGTATCTTCACCCCTAAGTACAACAACCGACCTTACTTCTTAACCTGTAGGCTATTCAATCAAGTGGACTGACCTTTCTGAAGCCATCTGAGAGGTCGGAGTGCAGGGGAAGTAAAGCTTCCACTCTGGAGTGCGGGTTTGTGAGTTTTTGGTGCTGGGAGCCAGGGACTATAGGGGCTGCTCAATTTGGGTTTTGCGATTTCTACTCAGATCTGGTAATTGAATGCCTTCTGTCATTAGGAAATCCACAGCAGCTAGGAGTGAGTCAGATATTTTGGGGCCTTCCGGTAGCTCTACCCATACTCTGGTGGGGTACCTGAGGTAGGCTTTTTCCTATCTTCTCTCAGTTGTTTTCTACCCACAACACTTTCTTTCTGTGTGCAGTCATTGAAGGGGAAAGTCTTGGTCCACATATACTTTTGTACCATCAAAGTTAAGGTCATGCTTCACCCATGCCATACGAGAATTTTTTCCTTCACTGGAAATTTAGAAACTTGATGAGTATCACATGGGGGGCAGGTTTGGGTTTTGGGTGACAGCACGAAGAGCCCGTTCTATTTCCAATGGAAGTCCTCTCCTAATTTCAATTCAGTCCTAAGCCAGCTTGATATATGCTGACACGTCCTCCTGTTCGACTCCTCTGGTATTACAACTACACGTATATTATTTCACCGAGAGCGGCTTCAGAATCCTCTGCCTTTGCTGTAAGGGTCCTTTCTCTTTTATGTAGGAACTGAGAGAGCAGCCATATGCCATATGTTCATTTTGAAGCATCTCTGTGTTGTTCTATCGAAGTCGTTCTGGATTCAAGTTTTCTAAGTCCTTCTGTATATCCGAGACTTTGGTATCAATTAATTGTAGTAATTTATAATAATCTTTCTCGCTTGAAGCCTGGTGCCCATCGAACCAGAGTCCTAACCGGAGTCATCGCTCCTGTAGTCAACAGTATGGATGACCGGGAGGGTGTAGGGCTAAGGCCGGAGGCAGTCTTCTGTTGTTCACCCATAGCAGCCATTCTGGGTCTTGACGGACTTTCTTTTTGTCCACCCCATCGCTGAAAATTGTGGATACTATATAGGCACAATTTGCTGGGTGATGTTCAAATAATGCTCCAAATTGCTATCGATTAAGAGCTGGAAATGGGAGCGAAGCTTGCTCGCCATTCCCGCTGGCTACATCACCGAAAGTCTCTCAAATCAAATCTATAAAGGATCGAATCCATGAAGTTCCATTCCAGAAAATCAAGAGCTTTCATCATATCCAAAACTATAGTGATTACTGTAATGTTCTGTTTATTGGATGCCCATATACAGTAGTATGAATCAGTCACCTAAATTGTCCACCCAGAGTTACCCCTCAAGAACCCTAGCTGTTCCTGTCCCAGTAATTTGTTAAGCACTGTGTATTGTTGCCACTAGTCTAGGAATCCTGTAAGTTTTATGTAAAACAGTGATTATCTGAGGTGCTACTAACTTGTAAATTCCCTGGGATGCAGTCAGGTCCCAGACCTTTGCCATTCTGGGGGGTTTGAATAACAGCAGTGATTTCACTTATCTGAATATGTTTACCATTTATTCAGCCTCTTGTTCAGAGAGCCATGGGATATTCACCCATCCAGAAAACTGTCACGATTGTGTTTCAAGCAGTTAGACTTGCTTTGATAGATATAGAACTCAGTGAACACTTCATTACTCTCCTTATTTGTCCAAATCATTCTACCAGACTTATCTTGAATACCTGCAAGCATATTACAGGATTGGTGTTAGTTTTGAGCGGTATGGCAGTAGTTTACTGGCCTTTCCCCTGACTCCCAGAGCGTTTGTTTCATGCAGAATAAGGCATACTCTGTTTTCTGGTTATAGATATGATTAATCTCACATTTAAGGTTAGTCATTCTTTTAACCAACTCCTGCCAGTGACAAACATTCTGTGTATACTGGTTTCAGTTTCCTAAGCTGTTTCTTTAAATCTGATAACACTTTTTGAGTTTTTCTTTCTTTCTGGAAGTAGAATAACTTATAACTCTTCCTCTCAGATAAACTTGAAAGTTTTCCACAAGCAAGACTGTGTGACCTCTCCTTTATCATTAATACCGAAGAATTCAGTGATTTCTTTCTGAATCCATTATTTGAATTCCCAATCATGAATCAAAGATGAGTTGCACCTCCTCCAAAGGTTGTCCCCTCATCCAAATTAAAGCAGCAGTACTAGTTAACCAGGAAACGCTCATCACTTCCTAGATTTTTGCATTGTCTGGTAGTTTAAAATTTCAGATTTAACTTTTGCTGTTTACTAATGCTATCTGTTAATTAGTTCCCTTGACTATTAATACATTTATAATGTTGTGTGATCCACAGAAAACATGGCAGCCCCATATCATTTTCTGTTTTTCACCCTTTGTTTACATTGCTTGTCATATAAACACTGAGCAGGCAGAGGAAGGCATGGTGTATTCCAGTTACATCAGGCAAAATAACCAATGAGAGAATGGAAGCACCCCATTTCCCTTTGAATCAATATGATGTTCCTGGCAAGGGTCTATGCTAAACTATCAGAAAAAATAGAGAATATACAGAAAACCAAAAAATTAAAAGGAAATGATTCAAGTTTTGTTAGTTGTGGGGCTCGTTTGATATAACTATTGTAAAAGAACATTTTTATTAACTAGTACTACTGCTTTAAGGCACACACTGACTGCTGCATGATCTGAGATGACAGTGCTGTGGATATAGGCTGAAAGAATTAAGTTCTTCGGGAGATGACAATAAAAAGTAGTCCAACCTACTGCTTGACCCATGTTTGTTTGATAGAAACGTGTAATCCATTGCCTTTGGTGGTTAATTTGCCAAGCATCAGTTAACCTAAATCTACTTTTATCTTGACAAGCAATCTTCTGGCAGGAGAGGAATGATAGATGTTGATAATCTGGAGGAAGATCTGTCTAAATGGGTCTAAGACCTCATTAAAATTCCCCAAATACAATATCTTACCCTGAAAGGTCATTAAGGTGGGATGCAATGTAGTTAAAGAATTGCTTCTCATCTTTGTGGGGGTATAGATGTTATAGGGAGCTATTGGAATGCCCTCAAGTAGGCCTGCCAGTATTTGGAATCTGCCCTCAGTGTCTTGTGATATGTTTACCTTGATAAATAGCATTATTTTTTAATCAAAATAGCTCTCCTTTTTTTACTCAATTAAAACAGATGTGCTCTGCAGGGCTATCCAACTTCTTTTAAGTTTCTCTGCTTCTAGTGGTAGGAGTTATGTCTCTTGGAGAAAAACACATTGACTCTCAATCTCTATAAATAAAATATGACTTTTTTTTCTCTTGATGAGGAAGCCCAACCCTTGAACATTAATCCTTAACCACCATCAAAACCTTTCACCCTCTGCTTACCTCCCCCTTCCTTCCTCCCTCCATGACAAAACCTCTGGGGCTACCCTCACCCCAGTTCTTCCTCACCCCAATCCCCTTATACTGTGACAAAGACCCCTCAGGCTGCTCCAACCTTGCTATGCAGTTCTTATCTGTTTGACTCTTTTCCTGTTTTTTAATGTGACCAGTTTAGAATGTCAAATTGCACTCCTGCCTTGTAACACTTCTTATACTGTTATTGGCATATTTGCCCGCTACCTGTACAGCCTGTAACCTATTGTATACTCTGAATGTTCTGTAACCTGTTTATGTAAATTTTGTCTCTCGTCCACTTGACATGGAACCTTTGTAAAACAGCCTCCTGGCTCAAAGGTATTAATCTGCAATTTAAATAAATAAAAAAATAAAAATAAATAAAACGTTCAATGTTACACGTTTGTATAGCTTAACACGATGATAATGGATCCTCTCTAGCTGTAAACCAGTAAAAATAATTTCAGAGGTTCTACAGGTACAAATTGACTTTGAAGACCAACTTCAACGCCAATCAACAATAAACTTAATACATGGAAGGCTTTAGCCTGAAGTTCGATGGGGAATAGCTCCTCCTACATCCCTATTTAAACTTCAGGCTTCTGCTCACTCTGCTTTGAGCGTTTTGAATTGACAGCGTGGCTGTCAGCAGGGAACCCCTTTCCTCATTTTGCATCCCCCACTCCTGGTTTTGTCTTGCCTCCTGCCTTCTTTGGGTTCCCCTTTATTGCTCCCTTTTCCCCTTCTGGTTTTTCCTGCTCGTTTGGTCTCCTGGGCTTTCTACCCCATACCTGCTTGTTTCCTCCCGTCTGCTCCTTTTTTCATTTTGGGCTTTTTCTCCCTACCGAATGCCTCACTGCTTCATGCCACTGCCATGCCCTGCTGGACTCTCTTTCTTCGAATTGTTCTGGTTCTCTGCTGGTTCATTGCCCAGCTCTCACCATCAGGCTGCAGGTGCATTCTGCCCTGTGCTTCTTCCCTTGGATTTGCTGCGGCTGCTCCACTATTCCTGGCTTGTTCCTCTGACTCCATACTTCAATTTCTGTATGATACTGTGCTAGGCTTCCTGCTTCTGCCTGATGCACAGCTCTGTGGGTCGGATTTCAAATCCTTACACATTGCACTCGTTAATGGCATCAGAGGCTTGCCTAGTATTGCACAAAGCCTCAATGCCACTGCTGTTTAGGACAGAGGATGCAACAGAATTGTGAATACAGATTGCACAGTTGTGATGCAGTGCCTATCTACCCGAGAGATTTGAAAGAGGATGCAGAAGGCAGCAGGACAATTTAAGTGCTTGCTTATATCATCAGAAAGCTTTATAAGATACCTAATATTTAAGTGTTCTACAGTGAGGGGGTCCCACCCAGTTTTTGTGTCATGGATTACACATGTACCCGAGCAATTTGCAGACCTAGAGTCTCATGGTTGAAGGACAGTAAAGGATGCAGCCACTATGTTAAAGGGGCACTGTCAGCACTATGAGCTTTTGCACCGGATGTGGAGCTAGTCCCAATTTGCACCTTGTTTGCCTAAACATTTATTTACTCCTGTTTACTGCAGTATAGTACCTTGTATTAAGCTGACTTGCAGACTTTCAAGCTTCATTTGCTGTAATGTGAATTCATGGTGGTGGACCATGTGGGGTCCCGCCATACCAACATATACACCCCAAGAAGGGCCCCTACTCTATCACAAAAGTATTTCCAAACCACCAGGCAGACACCTGTCAGGTCTTGCCCTCCTTACCTTGCACTACTATTCCATGGAGATGGTGGACCACATGGGGTCCCGCCATCCCAATCAATTGATGTGCTTTGCTGTGTCTGTACTTAGTCATATGTGGCTCATATATCACTAGAACATTGGCCACTATATATTCACTTCTGGGATTTTTATGTGCTGCTTCACTGATCTTCTGCTAATCAATGAAAGAAAGGAAGTCAACTGACTACCGCTTCTACCCTTTCCTGATTCTATCCACCATTTCTAGTCACCATACTCTCATTTATGTCCTTTCCGCATGTGCATATGGACTTATGTTCTCCAGCAGCTTGTCATTACTACAAATATTTAATCACTTTAATTCCTAGGTAGTTGGAAGCCCTAGGCAGTGTCTCAGCCTTCTGGACTTTGCAATAATTAGACTATGCTACACATGGTGATGGTGGACCATGTGGGTCCCGCCATGTGAGCCACACTAACCCCATGATGGGCATTACTTCTACTACCCATCACTCAAACTTTCCTTAGTTTATCTGGGCAGGCTTATGTGGGACTTTCACCCTTCTAGCCTTGGATACGGCACTCCTGCAACCATGGTGGACCTCGTGAGTCCCACTCATCCTATCAACACTACTTCATGGAACAGGCAATGGTGGACCTTGTTGGGTTCTGCCATCCCATTTTATGTGCCATCAAAGGACTCCACCCATCGTACAAACGTCATTTCCATATTCTACAGGTGGCTATTTTGGGATCTCATCCTCTGACATTGGACTATGTGCTCATACTACAATGGTGGAACACAGGGTCCAGCCATCCATATTTCACACAGTGGATACTACGGCGGGATGGCAGACCATGTGGGGTCCCGCCATCCCAACATACACTATGGTGATGGTGGACCACGTGTCCCGCTATCCCATGGCAGTCCAGGAAGCATACAATGGGGATCTTCCTCCTTACCTTGACTATTCTAAAGAACTGCAATAGCAGAACATGTGGGCTCTGCCAGCCCAAGAGCTGTACTGAGAAACATACATATCCACTAGGGGTCTCATTCATTCCTCATCCTCCTTCCCTTGGACTACTCAAGACTATGGCAATGGCAGCCCATGTGGGTCCCGCCATCCCAACAATGGTCTCACCAGTCTTTCTTAGATTGTGTCATAGTACAGCAACAGCAGGCTTGTGGAGGTTTCATCATTCCTATACAGACATACCCACTCTGGCACAACGTCATGCTCAAACATATTTCCCTATCATCAACAGGCAATCTCAGGCAAGGGTTTCACCTCCTTACCTTGGATCATACCATACTTGGTGATGGGTGAACCACGTGGGGGTCTCGCCATCCTGAATCTATCATACCGCATGAAGGCGTTTGAGTACTCCAGCACATATTCATCTTTATTCCAGCTTACTCTCGCTGGGGTCTCCCCTTTAGTCTCCTACCTGAGAACTATGCTATTGTCCTAGCATCAAAGATTGCATACACAGACCCACATGAGAGTCCATGTTACAGTTAGCCTGCATCTGGGCCTACCTTACTTCATGAAATAATTTGCTTATGTGACTGCCATCTTCTTTGTTCCAGTTCCAGCCTAGTTTCTATGCCAGAGATCTCTGGCATGCACACTTAATTCCTGGATGTCCAAGGACAATTCTCCTTTCTATGAGGTACTTATATCCCAATGTTATAATGGATGTTCTACAGCCACACAAGTCTCCCAGATCTGCACAGACTCATGCCTCATCATCACTGCCAGCTGGGCTCACTCCTACCTTATCTTTGTTGCAATTATGCACTGCTCTTGACCATTTCTTCAGCTGTGAGCTGCACACTTCAAATTGCAATTTGACACCTGCTCTCAGCCATGCCAACCATATATGTACTCTTTATTTATGTCTCACTTATAGCTGCCTAGGACACTGATTAACCGTCATCTCATTTGTACATTGCTCTAATGTGAACCTCTTTCATCATCTGGAACCTTCATCTTCAACATTGACCTCCCTGCTCATCATCAATCTCAGAAACTGGATTATTCAACCAGCAGGATGCAGACTTAAGTCCTGGAAATACCACAATGAAAACCTCAAGTCCACTTTTAGGATTAGTCTCCTCTTAGTATGCCCAGAGGACAGGCAGGTCAGTAGCCATGGGTCCTTGGAGGTTTCCCCTAAAGGAGTTTTCCTCTCCTGCATGCTACTGACCACAATCTATGGAGTTGGAGGAGGTAATCACTTCACTATTACACTCTTTGGGCCTTAAATCTTACACCTACTCAGTATCTCTAGAGGGTGGATACTGAGAAATGCCAAAGCTCAAGTTATAAACATTGCCGCTTACTATTTTGCTCACAAGTATACACAATCACTGAGCTATGTACCACACATTGAAACTAAAAAAGAAGGTATGCTAACCACAGAAGATTAGAACAAATAAGAACAGTAATAAGCTAGTAAGTGTGAGCTAAATAGCTGAGGGTAAAGGGTAATAGGACAGACCCAGTGGACCGCTTTCTATGTACCAGAATATATGTTCCAAGGTACCAGCTGAGCACTCTGCCATAACTTTCAGTACTTAATCCACAGTCAATAAACAAGGCATGATGCCAGAATCCTAATAACGAATACAGGGAGTGGTTCAAAGGTAGTACATCAATAAAGATAAGGCTATACCAATGTGGTGAGTTGCTGATGAGACCATGACTCCTGAGCCATACAAAGCTTTTAACCCTGTAAAAAACTTGATGACTTGGGCATTAGATTCACAGTGCTGTATCCAGCAAAATTGTGATTTGTGGTTAGCGAAACTATGTACTTTTGATGATTATGAGGATGCAGAGGAAGCTTTGAACGGTGCTATAATAAAAACTCACACCAGTATTCAAAACCTTCTCCAAGGCAAATGAGACAGCACCATATCACATTCAGAACTCTACAAGCTCTGAGGTGTAATTACACATGGAAAACAGAAAGAAATGAGGGAGAAAAAGGTAAAAGAAAGGTGAAGATGAGCATTATGGAAGAAATAAGAAAACTAAATGGAAAACATAAAGGATGGAAGACAGAAGAAAAGTACCCCTCTCACAAATCTCCTTATCCTTTATGTTACAAGACATTCTTGTGGATTGTATATAGTTCATACAGCCAGTTTGTGGGCTGTATACCCTGGTTATGCTAGGTCTTTATCTTCTTTTTTTTTTTTTTCTTGTTGTAATGAATGATGATTGTTAATCAAAATTCAATAAAGATATGTTGAACAAAAAAAAAAACAAGACACTTCCTGTATTACTCTAAGAAACCTGAAAAGAAGATAGGCAACAGAAAGCAAATGCATTGAAATCTATTAAGCAGGAAATAGTACAAAAAGGACTTCCAACATTAATTCCTCCCACCTGTTTCTATCATTTTACTTCTCAAGGAAAATAGATCAAAAAGGGAGATATGAAGTATCATTCCTTTCCTTCTCACAATTTATTTATCAATACCTATTTTTAACCTATGACAAATATTGAAATAAATGAAAAGACCTAGGTGGCATCTCTCTGGTGCAAGATATGGCATTTGCTTATTTCTGCCTAATATAGAATTGTTAGGGAGAAAAAGGATTTTAGGCTCTTGGGTGTTGTGTGCTGGGGTGATGGGGAGCACAAAATTGCTAAATCACAGAAAATATAGAAAGAAAAATAAAATAATAATAAACAGTGTCACAGGATCCAGGATTTAGTGATTCTTATAACTAAAACTTTTGATGAAATAAAACAAAAGTGGTGAATATTTTGAAAGTGGCATCTTGGAATGTCAAAGGGTTAAGGCAAACAGTCAAAATGAATAACATAATTAATTATCTTGATAAAAACAAATAAATTGTGTGCTACTACAAGAAACTAATTTCCTGGAAAAAGACTTTCAGTGGTTCCAGAAGAAATTGGGTTTAGGGCTATTCTCATCTTTTAATTCAAACTCCAGAGGTGTAGTAATATTTTTCCATAAGTATAGACCGAAACCCAGAATTGTCAGAAAAATATAGACCAAAATGGAAGTATATAATTATGGAAGTAGAAATGGGGTCTAATTATTTCACTTTAGCCACAAAATATGGACAAAATGTTAATAGCCCAGCCTTTTTTTTTTTTGGATTGTTTTACAACTAACTACCTTTAAGGCCCCATACATAATTGAGGGTGATTTCAATTTAACCTTAAATAAAGCTTATAGAACTTCCAATACTTTACATAATTTAAATCTACTATAAGAACAATTAAAAACTTTATGTTGGACCTTAAATTGATAGAGCCATGGAGTCATTCTACCCCCACAAAGACATTTTTATATTACTTTATATAGTTCATCATCCATATTCGTGAACTGATTATTTTTTATTTCTGAAACATTAAGTTATAGAACAAAAAGTAGATTACCCTGGGATTATAATCTCAGACCATTCACCCGTTTCTTAGATGTAGAATTGTTGGATGAATTTCCAGCACCACTCATCTGGCAATCTATTAAAACACCAGGAAACAAGTGAATCATTAGCTCAAGATATTATAGATTTTTTTATTAGAAGTACAGAACAAGATACCAATATATTAATAACTTGGGATGCATTGAAAGTTTGGCTCTGGGTAAACTACTAAAGCCAAAGGGTATCAAAATGAGAAAATGAGATCAACAACAAAAGCATCTAGAAAGGAAATTCTCTCATTGGAACAATTGCATATTACAACACAGGATAAAAAAGATATTTAATCTATTAACACAAAAAAAAGGAGTCATATAATGTGTTGCTAACAGAAATAGCAGACAAACAAATTTTACAAGCTAGATCCAATCATTATATTAACTCAGACAACCCCATAAAATTAATGACACAGCAGACTAAAAAAATCAGGAAAATAATAATTTCACAATGATAAGAGATAAAGAAGGTAAAGTATATAAAAATCCAAAAGAAATAAACAAAATATTTGCAGAATTTTATATAGCTCTTTACACAACACAAAATTCAACAGATAATGATTCTGCCAAAAATATCTAGAGAAGTTAAGTCTTAAACAAATACCCCTCATTAAAAACATCCTTGGATAGTCCCATAATAAATATAGAAGTAAAAATGCTATAGAAGAACTTAAAGTTGGGAAAGCACTATGACTGGATGGATTTCATGCCAAGTTTAAAAAATAAAGATCTCCTAGTCCCAATACTTACAAACTTATTTAATAAAATATACACTCTTAATAAAGCTCCATCAACTTTTGTGAAGCCCATATCCATCTGTTTCATAAACAGTGCAATGATCCAGGCCAATGTAAATCATACAGACCTATATCCCTACTTAATGTGGACTATAAAATATATTCTGAGGTCTTGGAAGGCTTGAAGTGGTGCTGCCTGCTTTAATTAACCAAGACTAAAATGGTTTTATTAAAGGAAGACAAAAACAGAAAATATCAGATATGCAATAAATATAATGTCTAATACAAATAATCATGATGCTATTCTCCTTATAGTTGATGCTGAAAAGGCATGTGATAGAGTAGAATGGAACTTTATCATTTTAACATTACAAAAATGAACTTTGAGAAAATTTATTAAATGGATTTAAATTATATATCAGAATCCATCAGCGCAAATCAAAACAAATACCATATCAGCTCAATTCAAACTCTCTCGGGGCACAGGGCAGGGCTGTCCCCTCGCCTCTGATTTTCGCTCTAGTTATGAAACCTCTGGCAGAAGCAATTACAGTAAACTCTCAATTTATAGGTGTTGAACAAAATTGGTCAGTACATAAAATAAACCTATCGCATGATGATGCATTATTATACAGTATTTAAGACATGGTCATAAATCAATAGAAAATGTATACATATAACAACAGAATATGGCAATGTATCGATATAAGATCAATTGTCAGAAATCATTCATTCTTAATATAGACAAGAAGTCTAATTTTCAATTACCCAACAATCGCTCCTGTCCATAGTAGACTCATTTAAATATTTGGGTATTATGCTTATTAATAAACTAGAAGATCTATATTCCTATAATTTAGAACAATTGTTACAAGAAATAAAAAAGATACTGAAAAGTGGTGCTCTTAGCATTAATAGGAAGAGTAGTGTAATAAAAATGCAGTACTAGCCAGCCCATTGATGCAGTGGTTGGATTTCTGCTTGTGATACCAGTGACCCAGGTTCGTGAGCAGACTCAGGTCACTGGAGGACCAGCGGGAGAAATGTTGAGCATCCCACGACTGCTCACCTCTCTGGGGGAGGGGAGGCCAAGGCCACAGTTTTCCTGACCCTGGGTGGAGGCTCGAGTATGGCAAGTCCTGTCACCAGGAAGGGGCCAGCTGAGACACATGGTGGACATCAGTGCCTAGGGCCTTGAGGTCAAGGGACATGCACCACACCAGGGAGGAAAAGAAAGAAATACCAGTTTGGGTCTCTAGGTGACAGAGACCCAGCAGAGACCCTGATTGCCGCATTCCAAGATTTCCCTGGTGGGTCCGAACAGCAAGATTCTTGGGTCATGCCTCCTGCTCCATACCACCTGGGGTACAGCCATGTCTCAATGGGGAACTGCCAGGACAGAATCGGGGAGGCTTCAGTGAGGAGACTGCAATCTGTGTCTCCTGAAGGAGTGGAGACCGAAACTGAGAGGAGGTAAAACAGCAATTTCAAAAAATAAAAAGAAGAAATGCAAATACTTCCAAAATTTATATATATATATATATATATATATATATATATATATATATATATTTCAAACCTCCGATAATGGTACTGAGTGCATTTTTGAAAAAATGTAAAATAATTATTACAAATTTTATATGGCAAAATAAAATCAAGAATCTCTAATGACAAGTTGATCTTACCTAAAGAAAAGGTGGACTGGCACTACTCGACTTTTATAAATACTATTTGGTGTCACAAATTACTTTCATCTGGAAATGACTTAATGGTTCTCAAAATTCCACTAAGACAGTAGATATGGAAACAAGGCTGTAAGACTATGAAAATGAATTAATTTATCATTCTCTGGCTATTATCTGAATGAAGATAATAAAGACAAAGGAAACCAGGCAATGTATATTACAATTAAAAGTTGGTATGAAATACATAAGATTCTAAATTTAAATAAAGGGTTACGCACTACTCACCTATATATAACCTTCTATTTTTCTCCAGCAGTAAATAAAAAACCTATAAAAATGGTGGACACTAGGATCGCATGAATGTGGTGAGCTTTCTCTAATAACCAATTTAAATCTTTTGAGCAGTTAAAAAATATAGGCCCAGATATTCAAAGGGTTTACAACATATGAACAGGGGTTTGGCGCGCGCAACTCAAAAATGCGCCCATTCTGCGATATTCAGAAGGGCCAATTGCACCACTGAAAACATGCCGAGCAACAGCGCAATGGAAATGAAGGCATGCCACAACCCGGAAGGGGGTCATGCATAAAGTGCACAATGCGATATTCGAACACTTGGCAATGCCAAGAGTGGCTCAGACGGAAGTTGCGCAGTAGTGGAATTGAGCCAAAATAAAAGGCTCAAGGAAGCGCAAGAACCCTAGCAGGCCGCAAACTGGGGAGAGAGACAGAGAGAGAGAGAGAGAGAAGCTGGAAGGGCAGACAGGGACAGTGGGTCCAGGAGGACAGAGAGGCCAGCGGGGTTGCCTGGTGCAGTGGAAGCAGC
Source organism: Neoceratodus forsteri (assembly GCA_016271365.2). Taxonomy (NCBI): domain Eukaryota; kingdom Metazoa; phylum Chordata; order Ceratodontiformes; family Ceratodontidae; genus Neoceratodus; species Neoceratodus forsteri. The sequence continues at coordinate 328,130,303 of CM028137.1, forward strand.
AGTGGGGGCAGAGGGGTAACACAGGAACAGCAGCCGGGGGCAGAAGCCAGGGAGATGGACAGTGCCAGCTTCCACATGGAAGCTGTAATGAGAGGTGAACCTACCATGCTGCAGGGGCGTAGCGCGGAGGGGCCCCGTCGGTGGTATGCCCCGACAGGCGGTATCGTGCCGCAGATCAGCTTCGAGCTGTACACAGATGTCGAGATCGTGGGCCGGTACTGCTCTGAACAGGGCAATACTGAGATGGCTCTGTGAGCTGTGCAGTGATGTGATGCAGGCACCCTCACGATGGAGTCACGCTCTGTCTGTGGAGACCAGGTGACAGCCTGCATGTGCCTGCTCGCCACGGGCACCTTCCAGAGGCTGACAGGGGACACCACAGGCATTACACAGTTGGCCACGTCATGCATCCTCACCCAATTCCTCAGCGACTGCTGCCTCATGCTCGCGGAGTACATCCATTTCCCCAGCACTGCGAGGCGTGCAGCAAACATGCAGGAGTTCCACAGGGTAGCACGTATGCCTGGCATGCTAGGGACCATAGACTGCACCCATGTGGCCATTCGCACCACCTGGCCCCGATGGCCAGGCATATCAGAACTGAAAGGGGTTTCCAGCGTCAACTGCCAGGTGGTGTGTGATGCCACTGGCGCATTATCAATGTCTGTGCCACACACCCTGGCGGAGCACATGATGCTTCATATGGCACCAGTCTGCACTGTGCCATTGATTTGAGTGGGGACATCCCCACGGGTCATCTAGTGGGTGAGTACGCATGTATGGAATGCAAACTCTGGGCAAGGGTGGGAATGACACAGGTGCCATGGTAGTGGCACACAAGGATATGGGCAATATGGACCTGACATGACACTGCTCTCCACTATCTCCACACAGGTGACTGCGGATACCCATCCATCCCTGGCTGCTCACACCGCACCGGCACCCACGACCCCAGCGCAGCTATGCTTCAATGAGGCACATGCCTGCACACGTAACATCACAGAGCGGGTGTTTGGGATGCTCAAGGCACGCTTCCGATGCCTAGACACCTCTGGCGGTGCCCTACAGTACAGCCCCAAAAGGCCTGTGGGATATTCCTGGCCTGTTGCATCCTGCACAACATGGCCAAAGACCATGGGATAGCCGTACAGGTCAAAGAGGACAGCGATGGGGCGCCAGTGGCGCCGGTGATGTTGATGATGAGCAGCCCCCAGGACGGAGGACCCCCAACTGACCGCGGCAGGCCCAGCTGCACTGGGACACCATTGCAGAAGAGCACTACGCCCAACACAGGTAAGTCAAGGGGACATGTGCAAGCAACACTGTCCATGCGCAAACCACAGGCACACAGGGAACACACATGCATGAAGGTCAGGGGTTGAAGGTTCCAGGCATACCAACACACCATCAGGGAGGGGTGAGCACTCATATGGACACACACACACACACACCAGGCAGCGTACATGGGCAGAAGCACAGCACTGTGGAAGCGACATTGCCAACACACAGCACCACCGACCACCCCACCACCTGTACCATCCAAGTCGTGTGTCGGACCTGAGCACCGTTGCACCTTGGTGTACAGTGCAATGCAGGCATCATCATGCACACGCACCTGTGGACAGCAGTTGGGAGAGTGTGCAGGTGGTCCTGTGTCAGCGTGGTGAGCAGAGCACCCAGCAGTGCACTGCCCACCATGACACACATTGCACACAGGGCAGCACCAGACAGGGGCCGCGCACTGGGAGACAGCTCAGTCATGTAGCACTGTCCCACAGCCACCACGGATGTGTGGGTGGCCCCGGCGTGGCCCAGCAGCACTGGCAGGCTGAGCAGGGCCACATGGGGTGGTGCTGTTGCACCACCAGGGGTCTCACTCGCGCTAACGCGACCTTGCCCGCACAGGGGTCTGCATCATGCCAACAAGCGTGCACCAGGGGTGCTCGGGATGCCACAGCAGAACCCGGCATCGACAGGCCTGGTGTCGCAGCGATGCCAGGAACAGGGAGTGGAGAGCACACTGTGTGGGTGTCTTGATGCAGGGGCACCCTGACAGTGTGCCCATGCCCACTCGCGACAGGGACCACTGCCTGGGTCAGCCTGTCAATGGTGGCGGTCACATCCGTCCGCATTAGGACCAGCTCGGCTTGGTCCCGAGCACACTCCCTGCTGTGCCGCTCCCACGGACACAGACAGTGCCTCCACGGACCTTGCAACCCGCCCCTGCAGCTGTACTGATTCCCGCAGCAGGCGGTGTGCGCGTTCAATGGATACTGTGCCCCAATGGCATCGTGACCCCAGGGGTGGGCGGTCCCGTGCACAGCACCCTTGAGGGTGGGCGCTGTTCACCAGGACCAGGTATGGGCAGATCAAGGGCGGTGGGACATGTGCAACTGCTTGACACTGTACCCCCAGACCTGGTGTGCGACTGCTGCTGCCGCCTCCAACTGCTGAGCCCCAGGTCCACCTGTTCCAGCTCCGTGCTGGCAACAGTGCCGGACACCTGCACAGCCACCGGTGCTGCCCCACCGGTGCTGACAGGCACAGCCTGGGACTGTGCCAGCATGCTGGTACATAGGTGTGAACCAGGAAGGCCCAGGGGCATGTGCTGGCCTGCCATGTGTCCGTCATGGGACACACACCTATCACTGCCCATTGCAGGCTTGCTATCATCAATGGTGCAGGTACGCCACTGCCATAGGCACAGCATGCTGGCATACCTGCATGCCAGACTGCTGAGACACAGGCTGTGCACCCCTGCACCCTATCACTGACACCAGAGTTGTTGGCCCAGCTGCATGCTGCTGCAGTGCCTGCTGGCTGGTGGTGGAGGTGGATGGTCCTCCTCCACGTCCAGTAGGTCTGCATCACTGTCTGGACCCACCACCACCACCGTCTCCTGAAGACGAACAGGATCTGTAACAGAAAGAGAGTACATGTGAGTGCATGTGAACAACCGCCCCCACACCACCACCATGTCATACCATGCAGTGATGGGCTTCCACCTGTCTGGAATCCTCCGCCTGGTATGCCCGCAATGGCACTCGGCTGCATGGCTGCAACCAGTGTCTCCTCCGTTGGAGTCAGCTGCAACACCACTGGCAGGCCCCACCAGTGCCAGCACGTGCCGCCCTGAAGGCTTCCACCTTCTCCTTCAGCCTCCTGTGGTCAGTCCTCATCTTCTTCTTGCATTCCTGCATGGAGCGCTGGTGGCTTCCGTGCAGGTTGACGGCCCGAGCTACCCCCTCCAATGCAGCTGCACATTCCTGAGGGTGCCCCTCCGTCCACTCAATAGTGGCTCATCCTCCAGGTAGGCCTGGAAGAGGCCTCCGTCTCTGCCATTGTGAAGTTTGGCCTCCTCCCGCCTGCCGTCCTCACCCTCACCTTTGCTCTGGTCAGTCATGGTGATCTGTATGGGTGGAAGTGGACACCTGTCACTGTGCAGTCTACAGCATTTCCCCATGAGCATAGGTGTTGGCCTGGGAGGCGGAAGCCCCCAGTTTCTTCTCTGTATGGCAGATACTAATAGAAAAGGTGCCCTTTGTCCCTTTCTATGCCCTTTGATTCTCAGCCCCTCAGCCTTTATCATCCTCCGGCACCCTTGCCCATGAGCATTGTCCTGAGCATCACACAGCATGTAACTCACCTCTCACCTGCAGTAACGAATCTGGCCAGCACAACCCACTGTAGCATTTTATGCAGCAACACATGCAAATGAGGAGTGGCACAACTTTAATGACATGCTAATCGCGCCACCGCGCCTTTGGAATAGCTGATCGAATGATTTGCATATGTCGGCTGAATATCGCGAATTTGCGCTGCGCTAACACGGAAGGGGCCGGGCTGAGCCAATGGTGCAGATTTGTGCCTGCGTTACACTGCATTGTGCATGCCCAGACAGCTTACGCGATGCGTCTATGCGTGCTGCAGGCGTGCTGAGCACGATCGGCAATTCAGGCCGTGGCCACCATTGTGCCAGTGGCGCTACAGCACTGGGCACTATATGGCGCTCAGGCACTACTGCGCAATAGTCCACTGTGGCACTGGTACGCAGCTTGGCAGTCGCGCAGGATGCCTATACGTCCGATGGCGCTGTGCGAGTTCTGTGTCATTGCCGTGACCTTGTGTATGCCCTTTGCCCCGGCACTGTTCGGGTGCCATGTGTATGCCTTCATTGGCGCTGTCTGGTGACAGCGCTTATGTGAAGGATGACGCTGTTCGAACAGGCGATTGGAGCCTGTGGTGGTCTATTGCACAACATCTCCATGTGGGGTTACAGTGCAGCGGAGCCATATTGCCTGCTGTAAACTGGCTGAGATGGCTAGGAGGAGGGCAGTGAGTTGGAGCCCACTGAGGTGGCCAACCTGGTGGCCCTGGTGGGCCCACTGTGAGGCACTCATGGTGAGGCCCCCTCACCATGGCGAGGCGCAAGTGTGGCAGCAAGTGGCCACTGACCTGGTGGAGGTCACTGGATGGGGTCGGTCTGCTGAGCAGTGCCGGCACCAGTACGGTGACCTCCGCCGGAGGGAGCCGGACATGTTGGCCAGGCTGCGGGCACGTGCCAGGCAGGGCGTGGGTGCCTAGGGCCAGGTGAGTGTACCATCTATGCACCTATATTCTCTGTAGGGTGCGTGTGTGCTTGTGTGGCTGTGCATAGGTGACGGCTCGGACACGGTTGGTCGGTCAGTGTGTGCAGCTGTGCAATGGATGGTTATGGCTGTGTGGGCGGGCACTCTCACTGGGGCAGGGGCACTCTGCTTTGAGTCACACTGATGTTTGTCTCAACATATGTCTCCCACAGGCCGGGATGTCAGGAGGCAAGCACCACCTGAGGAGGGCAGGCCAGGGACCCGTGCCAGCAGGGTGGCGCCCCACGGCAGCAGCAGCAACGTTGGCAGACAGAGCTGCTTGAGCAGTGTGAGTATCATGACTTCATCGATGCTATTGCATGCTGGGGAAGGAGACCAGTAGCCCTGCACAATACAACCATGCAGGAAAGGAGGTCATAATTCCACTATACAGGACACTAGTGAGGCCCCACCTGGACTACAGTGTACATTTCCAGAGACCATCCCTACGTAAGGATGTACAGTGGGCAGAGAAGGTTCAGAGGAGGGCACCAAAGATGGTGCATGGCTTGCATCACAAGTCCTATGGAGACAGGTTGAAGGACCTGAACATGTACCCTGGAGGAGGAGGGAGACAGGGATATGGTAGAGACATACAAGTATCTTACAGGGTGGAACAGGGTGCAGAGAAACACTGTTTTGAATTGAAAAAGATGTTCCAGGACTACAGGCAATGGGATGCTGTTGGAGGGTAGACAATTCAGAGGACACATGGAAGGACTGTCTTCACAGAACGGGTGGTGGACAAGTGGAACACCCTGACAGAGGAAGTGGTGGGGGCTGAAACAATCATGGGATTTCAGAATGCAGGATGGACAAAACGGAATTCCAGAGGTTAGGGTAGGGGCAACAGACTCCTAGGTAAACAAAGTGAACTTACAGCTCAAATGCACAGACTGTTGGCCATAGGCCTTTATCTGCCGACACTGTCTCACGTGTCTATGTCTGTATGCATGTCACAGGTGACATGCATCACTGTGCAGTCATCACAGCACGTCTGTGTATGCATCACTGGTGGCCCATGCATGCACTGGGCACATAGCTGTGAACTGGCATCACCACCGCTGCCACATCACTTGCCAGCCTGGTTTGTACTGTGATGGACGTGGGCAGTGTGTGTGGGCAGTGGTGCGCATAGCTGGTGCCGCCTGTTTGTGATGGCCATGTGCATGTTCACTGTGGGTGGGTGTATGCCATCACAGGTGCGGGACATTGGGCTATATGGCTCGCAGGTTGGGTGGTGTTCAGGGTTGTGGTCAGTCACAGCCATTGACTGTGTTCCCATTTTCCTAGGTCTCGAGGTACTCCAGCGCATATCCAGGGATGTCCGGGTCCTCAGACAGATGGTTAGTGATGACCAGGCCATCCTGAGGTCTATACACCGCCATGGCCTGCGGAGGAGGCGGCATGGAACTGGCCGACAGCAGGCGGAGGACGGCGTCCGGCTGGCCAATGAGTTTCTTCCTTCCCACTTCTCCCATCCCTACCACCCTGCCTTCCCTCTCCAAGTTTTTAATCCCGCCCTTGAACACCCCTTCCTTGTACCCGTCCCCCTTGTAAATAGTTTCTATTGTTGTTGTTATTTAATATGTTCAATATACATTTCTATTTTGATATATGAATACTGTGTTGGTCTCTGATTTGCAGCTGGCTATGGTGCTCAGTTGCAGGTGTGTACATGCCATCTGGGGTGGTCTGGTCCTGGTGTGTGTCGTGTGTGTGCATGGGAGGTATCTCCAGCATGGCAGTGGTTTTCTGTTGGTCTTGCCATCTGCTGCCACCCACTGGGTGCACAGGGTGTGTCTGGCTTGAAGGCTTCTGTGCTGCATGGGGTTGACGTGTGCTGGGGATGCATGGTTTCCTGCAGTGCCAGTCACTGCACATAGGTGGTTTCTTGGGGTCACAGTGCAGGGTGTGCTGTGCGTATGGGGGCTGATGTGCACTGTGGTTGTCAACCCCTGTGTGCTCCAGCCTGCCAGTGGTTGTGCTGGGGTGTCCTGGCTCTGCTATGCTTTGTTGGCTTGTCCCCATGGGCAAGTAGATCATCCGTCCCACCCCAGTGATGCTGTGCTTGGGGGTGCAGGTGTGGTGTGGGTTCTGCAGTGTGTTCCTGTGCCCATGTGTGGCATGGCTGGCGGTGGGCCCCAGCCTGCCTCCCCTGGATGTGCAGTTCCATTGCTCTGGAGGGGGCTCTGCTTCGCTATGGCAGCTCTGGACTGCTCAGCTGGGTTGCCTGGTTGCGCCATAGCGCAACATTTTGGCTCAACTTCTTCCTTCCTGGTTGCGCGATGGTGCAGTATGTGTGATATTCAGGCGTTGGTTGCTTGCGCAATTTGCTCTGCTCCATGTTTGAATATCGCACCTGTTGCATTTGGAAAGAAACTGGTTTGTGTTGTCCTGCTGTTGGCTGCTTTGAGCGCAGTTTGAATATCTGGGCCATAATGTTCTATGATAGTCACTATTATAAATACTACAAATAAGTAACTTTATTACAAAACCAATAGCAACTTGAAATTACAATCTACACCCATTCTAGACATATTCACAAAACAAAAGAAAATAAATATTTAATGTCAAAGTTATATGCCATCTTATTTCCTATAATAATTAGGATATAATGGCATTAAAACTTATATGGTCAAAAGATCTGGGTATTGAGATATTAGAGGAATTATGGTAATTGATCTTATCAACACCCTTTATAAAAATTAAGACAAGCAAAATGCAACAAATACAATATAATATATTATACAGAGTATATTATACTTCATATAAACTACATAAGATGAATGATAGCATTTCTGATAAATGCCTTAGATGCTCAAAACTACAGGAACTCTGATTCACCTCATCCATCAATGCCCATATCTCACCATTTTTTGGTCTAAAGTTTTTCAGATAATAAATAAAACACTGAATAAATAAATAAAATTCTCTTTAACAGTCACCTTATTTGCACTGGAAGATGATACTACAGATATTAATTTCAGCAAATTTTTGGGCAACAGTCATGACATTAGCCAAAAATGTACTGTATATTGATCAAATGAAAGGACTCAAACCCACCAGTCTTTGAAACTTGAATACATTTTATGACAGACTCTAGGAAATTAGAAAGAGTACAATACATGAAAATGAGCAAAGATTACCTCTTTGAAAAATATGGAAACCCTTTAAAACCCAAATACATCAAGGAATACAATAATATATATATATATTAAAAAGTCAATGATAGTTTAATCATTTATAGAATTTTCTAAATAAAAATAAACTAAAAATAATTTAATATAAGAATTCGGATCAGTAGTGTAGTGTAGTGCAGGAGGTTATGATAATGTAACAATATGGGCTCATATCAACTGATACTCTCTCATATATCAGAAACATCATATCCCTTAATATATTGTTTACAGCTGAACCTTAAAAAAATAATAATTAAATAAAAGAAGAAAAATTACTCCTGAGCCATCCTTAATAACATGTTTCATATTTAATGCCAGCAAAAGGAATAAATGTATTCATGGATAAAGGGTAAAATTCAAAACTCAGTACTCAGTCAGTAATGATTTATTCTGTGAAGCAATCAGAAAGGTGGTTTGAGAAGGCCATATAAATTGTTACATTCCATCTCAAGGCATCCAGACTGGGAGGCTATTGCAATAGGATTTACCCATATCAGTCAGCATGTGTTATTTTAAGCTTTTGAACAGGCTAAGAGGTTTGAGGAGCTTATGGCTTGTGGATGAAAGAGCTATATCAGGAATTAAGAGGCAGTTGGTGGCTGTGTGTGTCATGAAACCCGTTTGGCACACTTACTAAAATAAACCATGCAATATCATTAATAAATCTGCAGTATGGAAATAGGTGTTACAAGGGTTACAGAGGAAGAAAAAATATTTGACTTTCCATAATACACCAAAGTGGCAGTGTTCCCAAATAAATTCATATTAGGCTTTGATAGTTTCACCAGGGCACAGATTTAAGAGTGAGAGATAATGGTAATCTTGAGAGCCCAAAGTGCATGAAGGATAAAGAGATCTGTAGAGATGGTACACCAGCAGTCTGTGACATGGATGTGCAGCAAACCAGTTCAGAGATATAAATTCAGTCAGTGTAGAATGTCACATATTCAGAGCAAGGTGGACCCCAGAGTATACTAACATACTAAAATGCCAGCAGAATAGGCCTAACGGTCTCGTGTCTGCTCGCTTGGTCAGTCCCCAACCTGGGTGCTGACCTTGCTCCCCCTCGCCTTCTCTGGCTTCTCCCTTCCCAGTTCCGGATATTCTTGCTGCATTGGATTTTGCTTCCAGAACCCTTCCCTGTACCTGTCCCACCCCTCTTGAACCCCTCCACTGTCTCTGCCTCCACCAGCCCCCTAGGCAGTGCATTCCATGGCTCCACCACCCTCTCAGTGAAGTAGCACCTCCTCCTTTCTTCCCTGAATCTTCCCCCCTCCAGCTTCCAGCCATGCCCTCTAGTGGCCCCTTCCTCCTTCCTTCAAGGCACCCGACTGTTCCTCCCTATTTACCCTCTTCATGTACCTAAAGACCTCTATCATGTCCCCGGGTCCCTCTCTCTTCCAATGTGTACATATTTAGCTCTTGAGCCTCTCTCATAGGTCCTGTCCCCAAGCCCCAAATCATTTTGGTTCCTCCTCTGGACCCTCTCCAGGAGGTTAATGTCCCGCTTTAAGTGTGGCTCTCCAAACTGCACGCAGTACTCAAGGTGCGGCCTCACCAAGCAGTTATACAGAGGGAGTATCACTCCTCCTTCTGGGGGTGATCCTCTGAAGGCGATGCATCCCAGCATCCTGTTGGCCTTGGCTGCTGCCCTCCCACAAGTCTCAGAGTTGTTCATCTTGACATCCACCACCACACCCAGGTCCCTCATAGCCATCGAGAACTTGTAGCATTTCCCCAGGTGTACACTTGCCCTGGGTTTCTGGCCTCAGGTGGAGTACCTTGCATTTCCTGCATTGAACCTCAGCTTCCACTTTCTAGACCATCTTCCAGAGCCTCCAAATCCCCTGTAGGGCCACCCTCCTCCTCCCCATCCACCACCGCCCCAGTTTCGAGTCATCTGCAAAGAGACTCATCTCACTCCTGATTCCTGTCCTTATGTCAGATCGTGGGTGTTGAACAGAAGGGCCCAAGGACTGATCCTCTGGGACCCCACTAATGACCCTCCTTGGGGATGAGACTATCCCACAACTCACGACCCTCTGGGTCTGGTCCTGGAGCCAATTGCCTATCCATCTGATCATCTGGTTCCCCACCCCCATTTCTCCCAGCTTATCCAACAGGCCCATGTGAGGAACAGAGTCAAATGCCTTGCTGAAGTCCAGAAAGAGGACATCCACTAGTCTACCCAGGTCCAAGGCACTTGTCACCCAGTCATAGAACTCCACCAGGTTTGTCTGACACGATTTCCTGGGATGAATCCATGCTGTCTATCGTCCAGGCACCCTGACTTATCCAGGTCCCCCCAGCCTCTCCTTGACAATGCCCTCCATCACCTTGCCCACCACTCGAGGTCAGGCTGACAGGCCTGTAGTTCCCTGCCACCCTTGATCCTCCCTTGTGGATAGGCACTATATGCGCCACCTTCCAGTCTTGGGGCACCCACCCTGTCCTCAGAGAGATGGTGAAAAGCTCTGCCAGGGTTTTGCCAGGATATCTGCAAGTTCCTTCAGCACTCTGGGATGTAATTTATCTGGCCCTGGTGCTTTCTCCATCTTAAAGGAGCTGAGGGGCTTCCCTCACTCTCAGCTGTGATTTCCTCTTCGGTACCCCTTCTTCCTGCTTAGCCCCCACCTGCCAGTAATGCCTCCCCTCCCCAGACCTGCCCGATCGGTAAGGGTCCCCCTCCTCAGTATCTCTGTCTCCTCTCATGTATGATGCAGCACCCCATTTTCCCTGGTGAAAACTGAGGTAAAGTACTCATTTAGTACCTCAGCCTGCTCCCACGGGTCTTGTGCCCATCCCTCCCTGATTTAATCCTGCTAATCTGCCCTTCACCCTTTGTTTTTCCCCAATGTATCTAAAGAACCCTTGTTCCGCTCCTAATTTCCTGGCCAGGTTCTGCTCCTTCCTTGCCTTAGCTGCCCTCACCACTCTAGTGGCCCTTCTAGCCATCAGCTCGTGCATCCCCTCGATCCCTTTCACCTTGAGCACTTGAATTGCTTATAGGCTGCTTCTTTCCCCGCACCACCTCCTGGACCTCCTGGTCCACCAACAGGGTTTTGGGCCCACGCATTTCATCTTACTCTTGCACAGGTGCTGGTAGCATCCTGCACCCCTCTCCTGATGATTTCCATCTACTATCAGCGTCTATGTCTGACCCAATCCCATCCAAATGCTCATAAGGATCCTTCCCATTTCCTTAAATCCGCCCCCTGAAGTCGGTTTCTTCCGTCTTTGTGCAGCCTTCTACCCCTCCTAGGTCCAGGCAGAACCAGACCGTGGCATGGTCACTCCCCGCCAATGGGTCCCTTACCTCAGGCCCCCAATCTGGTCACTGTCTGCCAGGACCACATCCAGTACCCGTGCCTCCCTGGTCGGTTCCCTCACCTGCTGAGTTAGGAACGCGTCTTGAAAGACATCCAACAACCTCTGTTCCTGGTCACAGAGGATGTCATAGTCTCCCAGTCTGTTCCTGGCATGTTTAAGTCCCCAACACCACCACTGCCCTCTGCCCAGTCTGCAGTGTCTCCTAACATCTGCCACCAGACTGTCCTCCAGCTCCTCCGCCAGGGCAGGGGGTCTATACACCACTCCTATTTTTACCTCTTGCCCCCCTTGTTATCAAGGTGACCCAAATCGCCCACGGTTCCCTCCGCCTCTACTCCCCTATGCCAATGCAGTTTTGACTATCATTGCTACCCTCCCCTTCCTCCCCCTGTCCTTCCTGAACATAGTGTATCCTCCAGGTTCAGGTCCCAGTCATGTCTTGCAGTGGCCAAGTCTCAGTGACCGCTGCCACATCCACTGCTCCCTCAGTTAGCATCGCCTGGAGCTCAGGCATTTTATTGCCCAAGCTCCTGGCATTTAGCAGGACTACCTTTCACCCTTTCCCTATAGTTCCATTTCCCTGCTCATGTTCCATGGAGATTCTGTTTTCACCTGGTCTGCACTTTGCCAGTTGGCCTTTTCCTGCAATCCTCCTGGTCCCCAGGTGGAGACAAGTCCCTCCTATCGGCACCCCCTTGACAGCCTTTTCTCCCATCCCACCCCCTTCACAAGTTTAAACCCCACTTTTCACCAATGAACCCTCTATTTTCAACTAGGATTCCCTCCTCCAAATTGAGATGTGTCTCATCTCTAGCATACAGCTCCTTATCCTCCCAGGTCTCCCCCAATCCCCATCAACCCATACCCTCTGGCCTCACACCACCCCTGAGCCACTGGTTTATCTCCCTAATTTTCCTTTGTGTTCCCCACTAGCCCTTGGCACTGGCAGGATTTCTGAGAAGGAAACTGTGCATCCTATGTCATGACAGACCCTGGCGAGCCCCTGAATCTTGCCTGTATCTCTAGCTCGCTATTTCCCTCAATGTCATTTGTACCCAGGTGGACCAGTATGTCTGGGGAACCCCACAATCCTTTGCCAGCTGATATACCTCGTGCTTAGCCCTGTGCACCGTTAGTCCAGGGAAGCATCTTGTTCTAACTGGCCAGGCTTCACCCTCCCTATCCCATTTGATACCCCTGATCATAGAATCCCCAGCAGGAGCACTCTGACCCTCCTTTTCCTCCATCCCCCCTTCCATGTCCCTCATCCTTTCTACAGGCCCCTCCGCCCAGCTGGCTCCGTGTTCCTCCCCTTTCTGGGTGCCACATGCCACCCCTCCTCTCCAATCCTATGCCTCTCCTCCTCCTAAGTATCCTTCTGTTCCTTACATTCCCCTCACTGCTCGCAACTGGTCCTTCTCCCCATCTGCTAAACTAGCTGGCTTGTCCTCCCTTCCTTCTTGTCTCCATTTAGTTCCTCCTTGCTAGTCGTGCCCCTGGCCTAAACCCTCAGCCCCTTTACTGAATCCTCCTTGTACTTCTGGTCCTTCTCATTTACCTTTCCTCCCAACTGGTCCTTCTCCTGTGCTTTCCTCCCTCTTCCCCTGCCCCTCCTGCTCCGATTCACTGCTCTCCCATTCTCCTGCATTCCAGGTCCCCCTGTTCTTCCTGCTATCTGGCCCCTGCCTCCTGCCTCCCTCTCTTTCCATCTCTAACTACCCCTGTCATGGCTACATCACCCCTCATCCTTGAGCAGAAGAAGAGAATTGAAGCGGTTACTGAGTGTAAGGTCTGATCCACTTCCTGCCTTGCTTCCTTCTGTCCAGCCCTGGCCATCTGCCTACTTTCCTGAGAATGTTGTCCCTCTGTCCCCCTTTGTGAGGGCCCCAGTTACCTGCCTGCTTCCTTGGTAGTGTCCTTGGACCCCCTCTGCCAGGTTCCCATGACCCCTGAGTATTCTTCTGCACTCTTTTCCTATGCCCCCACCCCAGTGCTTGGTGCAACCCTGTGGGAGATTCCAGCCCCTTCCCCAACCATACCACCCCTTCCCCAGCTTTCTCCTAATCCCGCAACCTCCTCCCTAAGCTGTGCTAGCTGGTAGCACACTGGGCAACCACCGAACTTCCAAGCCCAGTCCAGTATCATGGCTGCTCCACACCCTGTGCACCCCATCACCCTCCCAAAGATGCCGGCCCTAATGATGTGTGGTTCCATCCCCTTCCAAATAGGTTTCCTTGGGTGAGCAACCAGGTTCCCCCCAGCCCAAGATACCCCTACTGCCCAATCAGGTCACCCACTAATCTTACAGACAGTCTCCACTGTACACCAGTAACCCTGTTACTAGGTGCAGTACACACATTAAACTTATAAGGGAAATGAACAACTCCCAAAGCTCCTCTCCCAGCCTTTAAATCCTACCCCAGTGGCTAGAACTACATGAACTGCACCTGCAGCCTTTTCTCCAATTGCGAGGCAGGTGTTCCCCCTATAAATTCCCAGACTTTTGGGGAGGAGGGTCTTGGGCAGACACCTGACTCAAGAGAGAGTGTATCAGCCCTGTGTCTCCCTCCAAGCCCAGCAGCCAAAGAACTAGGCCCAAGCAAATCCCACCAAATAGGTTTTAAATCAGAAGAAATAGGCCTCTACCAGCGCAGCCTGTTACACAGTGAAACATCCACAAAATGAGCCCCACTTACAGCCACCAAATCAGTTTACAAACATCCAACAGCACCCAAACAATACCCTGCTAGCCCCTTAGAAGTAAGAAGAAAAGAACTAACCTACCAAGTAAAATCCACAAGAACCCTATGAAAACAACAGCAGCAGCTACTGTCCTGGAACACAACTGATCCTGTCCCTTCCAGTTCTTTTTAGTAGATTTAAAAAAATTTAGATCCTTGGTGATCAGGGCATGGACCCCTTGTAGCTGAGATCCACAGAGTGCATATGAAGTAGTAAAATTGCAGAACTTACAGCTTTTAGATGATCAAAAGTCTCCATTAAATCTTCTGTTGAGTTCCTTATTGAAGCTATTGAAGGGAAACAAAACAGATTTAAATAACATGCATAACACAAGCATTTGTCAATGCCGAATGTTAAGTCGTGTGCACTAGTGTCATGGGGGAGGGATGTTTGAAAATTGCTTCAGTGAAGTTGTTTGTGAGGTGGGGTCCCAAAAATATATGCTGAAAATTTGGGGCAAAATATTTAAAATGGCCAAGTTATGGCACTAAGTTGAAAACCCTACTGAAAAACATTGATGCCGAAAACCCCATTGAAATACATTGAAGCACTTACCTCGGTTCGTGGTTGGGCTTTGAAGAGCTAAGACATGCCTGCAGTCCAAGGTAGAGTATAGGCTACTGACCTCCCGTGGGTAAGTATGGAATATGAGGTGGGTTTGGTGGGTCCTGAGTGGAGGGTGGGGCTTGGGTAATGGTGGAATGTACAGCGATGGACAGTTTTCTTTTATACAGGGAGAAAAAATGATGAGGGACTAGTGCTGGGCAAAGGTTGTGAATTCTGCCTTTGGAACTTCCACGAAAGTTCAAAACTTTCACAGAATTTTTACTGTTTTGCCTTGTCGAAATTCCAAAATTCTGCCTATTATCTGTGGGTTCAGTGGGCTGTGGGCTGTGGGTTCAGTTCCCACATCTGACACTTGGGTTAATATCCCAGTACTCGACACTGTAATGCAGCATGAGAGGGTGCTGCATTTCTGAGGTGCCGTCTTTCGGATGAGATGTTAAACCGAGGTCCCATCTGCCTGATTGGTGGTAGTTCAGGTGGATGTTAAAGATCCCATGGCACTTATCGAAAGAGTAGGGAATTTCCCCAGTGTCCTGGCCAAATTTCCTCATTCACCAAAAATACCACCAACAGCTTAATCTGGTTCAAGGTCAGCTGCTATCTTCCATCCTCCTCCTGGGTCGTGCCTGAAAATAGGCAGGATTTGTCTAGTGCACTTACCCGTCAACAAAAGCTAAATAAATAAATAAATCTGTGGATTTTTGCCCAATACTGTGGCATTTATTGACAAAATGCATAATTTTAGTCAGTAGATGTGGAAATAAATTGCCTGCGAGTTTTCTGTGGTATAGTGTAATTTTCACATTTTTCAAGGCATTGCTTCGGATTTTGTTTTCTGCCGTCAATGCATTGCCATATTTGAGTCTCTGTAGATGTTGTATTGGTAGGTATTGTTACTCTTTTTTTATTTACTATTTTTGCTTCCTCTCTCACCATGGCAGCCCCACTTTTCAGGGTCCTAATCGCCCATGCCAGCTCCCATGGGTGCACCGCCCACCTTTTGAGTCACGAGCTAAGTTTACCCCAATACCCCACATTTTTGGGTTTAGGAGTCCCCCTTCACCCATGCTGCAGGTGTGGAGCATGCACCTGGAGCTGCTGTACAGGAGCCTGTCTACTGGTGTGGCTGTGGGGCTTTTTCTTTGTTCTTCCTGCCCTACTTCAGATGTCAGTGCACAAGGAGGACCAAGGAGCTGGAGGACACAGAGACGCACCTCTTTCCGGTCATCAGCCAGTGACTGCCCCTCGATTTCGGCATCTTCAGCTGCACCAACACCACCCATGCTCACCCAGGTGGTGGTGGTATTGTGTTGAAGAGAGCTGCTCACCCTTCCAGAGTAGGAGAGTGGCCCATCAGGCACTCAATCCTTCTTCCCCTGCTATCCCTCTGATGACCCAGGCTTGCTACCAAAGCTGTATCATTGCTGGTGTCACAAGTGGTAGTGTTACTGCTATGCCAGTGGGCCGGCATGTTGTATTGGTAATCTGAAGCTATGAGACTGAATGTAAGCACCCAAACTTTAGACCACCTTAAATGTGGTACCAGAAATTAATTGATATTTTTAATGTATTTTTCCTCCTTTCCTTGCTTTATTGTGGGTTTCTTATTTTATTTCTGTAGAACCTGTGGATATGCTTGTTTTTGTTCCGTGATGTTGTATGTCGAATTCTGGAGTTTGGAACATTAATTCTGCCATAAGATGTCATCAACACGCAGTTGGCTAAAATCACAAGATTTTCAACTCTGCAATCACGTGGGTAGACTTGATTTATCCAGCAGTTTTTAATTAAGTCTGCATAATGTCAAATATTGTGGAATACTATATTTTTTAAATTCATGAACATTGTTAATTTCCTGCAGTTATGCATGAAAAAAGCAGAAATCTCAAATTACTCTGCTTTTATTACTTAACTGCATTTTGATTCAACACCTACGATCTGACATAAGGACAGGAATCAGAGGAGATGAGTCTCTTTGCAGATGACTCAAACTGGGGGGTGTGGTGGATGGGGAGGAGGGGAGGGGAGGTGGCCCTTCAGGGGACCTGGAGGCTCTGAAAAGATGGTCTAGAAAGTGGAAGCTGAGGTTCAATGCAGGAAATGCAAGGTACTCCACCTGGGGCCAGAAACTCAGGCCAAGTGTACACCCTGGGGAATACTACAAGTCTCAATGGCTGAGAGGGACCTGGGGTGGTGGTGGATGTCAAGATGAACAACTCTGAGACTTGTAGGAGGGCAGCACACAAGGCCAACAGGATGCTGGGATGCATCACTAGGGGATCACCTCCAGAAGGAGGGAAGTGATACCCTCTGTATAACTGCTTGGTGAGGCCGCGACCTGGAGTACTGCGTGCAGTTTTGGAGGCCACACTTAAAGAGGGACATTAACCTCCTGGAGAGGGTCCAGGAGGGCAACCAAAATGATTTGGGGCTTGGGGACAGGACCTATGAGGAGAGGCTCAAGAGCTAAATATGTACACATTGGAAGAGAGAAGGACCAGGGGACATGATAGAGGTCTTCAGGTACATGAAGAGGGTAAATAGGGAGGAACAGTCAGGGTGCTTGGAAGGAAGGAGGAAGGGGCCACTAGAGGGCATGGGTGGAAGCTGGAGGGGAAGATTCAGGGGAGAAAGGAGGAGGTGCTACTTCACTGACAGGGTGGTGGAGCCATGGAATGCACTACCTAGGGGCTGGTGGAGGCAGAGACAATGGAGGAGTTCAAGAGGGGTGGGACAGGTACAGGGAAGGGTTCAGGAAGCAAAATCCAATGCAGCAAGAATATCTGGAACTGGGAAGGGAGAAGCCAGAGAAGGCGAGGATAGCAAGGTCAGCACCCAGGGTGGGGCTGACCAAATCAGCAGAATGAAAGACCGTTAGGCCTATTCTGCTGCATTTTAGTATGTTAGTATGTTAGTATGTTAGCTCTGTATGCAGTGATCCCATGGTGTGTACATGAACAGGGCATCAGCATGTGAGTCTCTCTCCCTGAACTTCACTTTGCAGTGATTTCTGATGAGGAAAGAGCTCTTCAGTCTGATGATCCTATTTTGAGTCTTTACAGTGAAAAAATCGACATTTGTGTTTGCAAAAGTTCCACAGATGTACTTTTCCTGCTGAGATAATCATTTTGATGTACTTTTCCTGCTGAAATAATCAGTGTTTTTGAGTTTTGATAAGTGATACTTCTGAGAGACTGTGCTTCCCACAATTTGTCATTTTTCATGAGAATTTTGACAGAAAATTGTTTTGTGTTTGTTGAACTGGTATTAATTGATAAGGTGACTCTGGATTAGTGAAGCAAGCTGTGAAGTTCTGTTGACAGTAACAAGTGCGGTCAGTATTAATATTTATTTAGTCATAGATAGTTTTGCACATCTAATTTTTTTCATTGTGTTAATTTTGACTTCTTGTGTTGTGGTAATGACTAAAAGCAGCCGAACATGTCTTCTCGAAAGTCAAAGCGTGCTGCAGTCTCTGTGAAGAAAACTGATGCTGTTTCAGCAAGTAAAACTGTGTCTCCTGGAGGGCAGAGGGTATTGGGAGTGTGGTAGAGGTCTTAGCAGCAGCACAGTTACTGGTAGTGCAAGTATAGATGTGGGTCAAGTGGGCCATGATGTGCCAACATCAGCAGCAGGAGTTGGCATTGCTGCTTCTAGTTTGTTTGGATTGAGTAGGCATAGTGTTCAAAGCTCAGCAGCTGTGGCTGTATCTCATCATACAAGAATGGGAAGAAAACTGCTGTGAATGTTGCAGCACTGCTGTGCCAGCAACAGGAGTCTCAGGCGGAGGAGGAGTAGGAGGAGGAACAGCCACATGATGATTCAGAAGATTTGTCTCAGGAACTGATAGGGAATAGTACACCAGCAGTGGTTGATAGCAGCATTAGGCCTGATGTTAGGGTAGTTCCCAACCAGTAGATTTCTTTGCTGAGGAGAAGGAGCTTGAGTGAGTGGTAGAGAGAGAGGCAGAGGAGGAAGAGTTTCCTCATCATGAGCCTGACCAACCTTCTTGGGCTAATGTGGAGGGTGAGGTAGGTAGATGAAGATGAGCTGGTGGAAATCTCCAAATTAGTGCAGGAAATGCCTGAGTCAATCATTACTGATGAGGGGGAGGAGGGATGATGATTCAGTAACTGACCCTATTTGGAAACCTCCCCAAAACAAACAAAAAAAGTGTTGGGATAGGTAAAGATGGGAAAGACAAAGGAACATCTGCTGAACCAATGCAGCGTAGGGACCAAGTGGATGTGAGAAGCAGGGTAGCACCACCTGTTACAGACAAGCAGCAGGAAAAGCAGCAGCAGGCAATAGTGTTGTCCACCCAAACCTCCCTGCCCCATCCACTGCGCCTTCAGCACGTAAAATCCGACGTGTGGCGGCAAGTCACTGGTGTGGGATTTTTTTCTGTGTGTCAGAGTGATGCTAGCAATGCCATATGTAATATCTGTAAATCAAAAATCAGTCGTGGCAAGCTGGGATCACATTATGGAACCACTGGAATGCATAGCCATATAAAACAAAACATCCTATTCGCTGGTCACAGCAGAAGCGAATGGCAACAATGTCAACTTCAGAATCTGCTCGTGATGGACAATCTGAAGTAGTAATTTCTACATTTGATCCTGTACTTAGTTCAACTATTATTGAATCTGCAGATACTCATGGTAGCACTACTCAGTGCGAACTTTATTCCTCTCCTGCCTCTGTGGAAAGTAGACATCATGTCCATACAGTTACCCAGGGCAGGCAGAGCAGTAGGCAATCTTATAAACACAGCACATCTACTTCCTTCCTAGTCGCATGAAAGCTGAAGCAGTCAGATATTAGATTGGCACAACAAAACACACTAAATACCACCATGACCACCCAGTTGCAAAGAGCTGAATACAGCCACAGCTCGTATGTTTGCCACAAACCTGTTGCCATACTTTTGTGGAGAAACCCGGTTTTCTTCACTTGATGGAAAAATGGCACCAAAATATAAAGTTCCCAGCTGCACATTTTTTTTCCACAAAGGCTGTCCTTGCTCTTTATATTGACCTTTCCGCATTGTTTCACATACAGTGTCCCACTCAGCGGTACCCATGATCCACCTTACCACTGATATATGGACAAGTAGACCATCCTCTAGGATAAGTTTTATGTGTATTACTGAACACTGGGCATATTTCCCCAGGGTTCATGCCTTGCACTCATGTCCGCCTTCAACTTGCCAACTGTCAAGTAGTAGTAGTACTGTTGGTCCTCGTCAGCATGCCACCCTAAGTATGCAGAGCATGCATGGCTCTCATACAGCTGAAAGGATATTGAATGAATTAACGAGTCCATCACAAGATGGTTTAAGCCACATAGTTTCTCTGCGAGCTTCATTGCTATCGATAATGCTTGTAATGCTGTGAAAACAATCCACGATGGTTCATTTTTTCATGTCCCATGCTTTGCCCATGTTCTGAATTTGATTGTTAAGGCATTTCTGGAGCATGAGTCAGTAGCTGTATGTTGAATGAGCCATACAATTTGCAAACCATTTTACCTGGCTATTCCTTGCTAGTCAGAGCTGACCAATCTACAGAAGGCAATGGAGTGCTGCAACATCGATTAAAACTGGATGTTGTCACATGCTGGAATTCAAACCTGTACATGCTCAGGTGACTATTTGAGCAGCATAAACCAATAAATGACTATGTCATGCATCTGCGTGACTGTGACACACAGGCAGCCATGTCATTCAGTCCAGCTCAGTGTATGTTGATGGACAGTGTCATTCAAATACTCCATCCTTTGAAAATGCCACCCAAGTGGTCAGCTCTGACAATGCATGCCTGAGTCAGCTAATACCACTGATGAGAGTACTGCAGCAAGCAGTGGTAAACATCAGGAGCAGTTTCAAGTGGCTGCAGACTCAGTAGGTCTAGAACTGGCTAACAGGATTCTGCAGTTGTTTGATGATGATCCCAACTGATTTACATAAACACCTCAGAGGTATATGTACTTTCCACATTGCTGGATCCACGGTATAAACATGGCATTACTGCTCTACTCCAAGGTGGGAAGACTGAGGTTGATCACCATGTCATTATCCTTCATGGAAGGTAGAAAATTGGATGGCAAGGGACCATGCTGAGAAACGGTCACCATTTGGATCCCGTCCCTGGACAAACCTGACAGTGGAAAGGATAGTGTCACAATGTCCTCCTCATCCACTTCCTCATGTACTGTGCCTGTTGTAGTGCCCTTCTCCTCACCAATCAGTTCCATAAACCCTCGTGGTCTATGCTGCAACAGGTGGGTGTTTCTGTATGACAGCAAGTCATGGTAAAAGTCAACTGCAGATGTCAGCCAGCCATATGGTGCAGTCCTGCTTGGATGACCCACAGCAGCTTAACACTGATGAAGAGCCACTGTTATACTGGCAAAGCAAGATAGAATTGTGGTCAACCCTGGCATCTTTGGCTGTCAAGTATTTGACTTGTCCCTGTGAAAGTGTCAGCTCAGAGAGGGTTTTCAGTGCCTCCAGTGCAATAGTCACTGACAGATGCAGTTGCCTGTCTGAGAGAAATATAGAGTACCTTACATTTATTTAAATGAATTCTCATTTCCTCCCATCACAGTACAAACTGTCATCAGTGTTGAGCTATTATGCAGGAGAAGAAGGTGATGTCAAGCCGAAACTGAAGCTGAACAAGAGAATATGGTTTTCCCATCTGAGGAGGAGGACACGTCTGAGGGGTTTGAGTTTCTAACCAGGCATTTCAAAATGTGCATATACTGAGGTACTCATCACCCCATCACACATGTCAGAGTTTTATACTGAGGATTCATGTGCATTAAAGAAATGAATACATAAAGTGCATGTGACTATGGTACTTTACTTACTTGTCAATGTCAGTTGGCTGATATTATGCGTTCCCCAAAAAAAAAAATAGAAATACAAAAAAAATTGAATGGACTCGTAAGGCTTGTCCGACACTGCTTATGATGCAATCTTGTGTTAATTTGTGCCACGCCACTTGCTGGGTGAAACAGTTATTGCCTGTTAATGTCCAAGCTGGCTGATATTCCAGGCCCCTCCCAAAAAAAAAAATAGAAATACAAAAATTTTGAATGGACACATGTTGACTTGTCTGACCGTTATTATTTCTTTATAAGTACCGATACTGTTAATGGGGGCATCTCCAGCACCGCCTCCAATTTACAAGTTCATTCATGTGCATGTTCCATATCAAGCAAAACACAAAACAAATATAATTATCCAAAACAATGGTTTGAACAATGTCATAAGTTGTTATCCTGAGCTGCATAGCATACCATTGATGTTAATTCGTATCTATTCCTCTTGAAAACAATGTCAGAGTACATTCACAAATACTTTCCTGGACCAGATTCAAGTCACATGGGAACAGCGTATTATAAAACAGGACTACAACTAAACATCAGTGCCACACTGCCACTATCTGCGACTGCTACACATGCATACTGCAATAAAACAAACAGAGCAACTGTCTACTGGTCACCGATAACAATAAATGCTGGTGCAGCTGCCAATGAGACATTCACCAAATCAGAAACCACTGCAGATCCTCCTGTCTCATATCAAAACACCCATAGTAAGTAGTATTCTACATTAATTTTGCTGGCTGATGATGCCACACCCTGCCATTTCCTGAAGATGATGAATCATGAAACCATCCTGTACGCAGTTGGTCCTGCTGCACCAAACAACAACAGCCAATGTAGGCAAAGTCAATACCATGCTCCACAAAATCCTAAAGATGATGACTGACCGATCTTCTGAACTCATCATCACCTCACTACTGCAGCCCAACTGTGGATTATGATGCCAAAGAGAACAGTAGAAACAAAAATATTTGCCCAAGAAAAGCTTCTGCTTCGAGTAAAACATTCAGCAAATGTACCACCAGTGTTGAAATTCTTTATCTTGCACCTGCCGTAACAAGGAAAAACATAAAGAAGAAGTATTGACAATGGCTCAGTAAAGCTGCAGAATCTGGATGCAACTGCTGATTCTGAATCAACAACCATACCACAGGTTGGTATAGCTCTTACAGTTCATTATTGTCACATCATGTTATGTAGCACTTAACTAATTGTTTAAATGACTACAGTGTGCTAAACATTTAAGACTATTGTCATTAATGTTACTCATGTAGGTTATCCCAAACAAAACAGCATTGCTTGTGTACTGCATGGTGTGTGTGTGTGTGTGTGTGTGTGTGTGTGTGTGTGTGTGCACACGTGCATGGCGTGCTGACAGTTACACACCGGACTGGGAGGGAGTGTGGCTGACTGTGCTAGGGATGGGTACTTTATTTTGGTATGCATCGTAGGCCATAACAGTCTCTTTGTAGAGGATGTTACTACCACTTACACACTGTTTTAACTGCTGTAGCCTGTTAACCAGTTCTAAGGTTCTAGCAATGTGCATAAAGCCTTATGATGACGGTGCTGATTATTCCCCTTCTAGGACTGTCACACACTGCTGCTGCTACTGTCACTTGACCATAAACTACCAGGATCTTCATAACCACCAACCTGACACCACCAGACCTGCTGCTTCATGATGTGACCATCCAAATTCACCAGGTAAGTAATTTTTTTCTTCAAGCAAGATCTCTATTTAATGCCCCCGGACAACCACCAGGTAATCAGGTAAGTGTAGAAATGTTATTGTTACTGCCATTCATCAAGATTAACAATGTGTTTTACAGATATGGGTCTGGGATGGAGTGTTTTGGGGGCAGGGGCCGAGGCACACTAGCTGGATTTAGTATAATCCCATTTCTAGCAACATGCATAATAAAGTCTTCTGATGACAGTGCTGGCTCTTGCAAAGCAAAATTGTTGTTGTTTCTGGTACCTATCTCACTCTGACTTATTCCTTTTCTATGACTGTCAGACACTGCTGCTGTCACTTCTGCCCATACCAGGATCTTCATAACCACCAACCTGACACCAACAGACCTGCTGCTTCATGATGTGGCCATCCAAACTCACCAGGTAAGCAATTTTTTCCATAAGATTTCAATTTTAAAATAACATCTTGTTTTAGTTTTCAGGCAAGAAATTGTATGGCTATTTCATGTTGCTACTAATTAAGTAATAAGTCATGACCAGGGTTAGATTAACAGTCTGCTAATCACCCCTAGGTGTGTAATGGCACGAGGCACAGCCAAGTGCCATATTGCCTCTAGGGGCCGTGATTAAATGTAACTCCTACTGGGAGTGCCTTATTGCTATTATAAAAAATTATTCCAAATCACCCTCTGTTTTCCATCCTCTCCACATGGAGATGCTTACTTGGGACAATGTGCATTAAGACTCATTAGTGTGTCAGTGTGGTCATTAGCACACGACCACTCCTCCTGACAAAAAAGTAGCATCACTTGCCAAATGTTCACTTCACTTATGATCCTCCAGTGATGTGATGTTTAATGATTGTAACACTGAACTGACTGTGGGTGCCACAGTCAACATGATTGTGTCCACCAATTGACATAAGCTTAGCTTCACAATCACATACCCTTGCTTTCCATGAGTTGGCAATATACTGGTAAGCCTTGAAACCCTCCCATCATACAAACAATGACAATTAGACTATAATGAAAAATACATTTTATATTTCAAAACGAAAACAGAACAACTTCAAAGTGATGAGATGAAGAAGAATACAATATGATGGAACATCAACTATTTAACGGCTGGGTTGGGTAATTATCAACCACAAACAAGTGACCTTACACATCAGGCAGCATATTTAAAACTATGTACAATTAACTGTCATTGTACTTTGTTACTTTTGTGGTCCTTCTGAAATCATCAACGATGTCTGCGGTGGATTCGTGTATGTGCATGGAGTGCCTCTGCTGACCGTCGCTTTCTGCCGACTTTCACCCTTCTTCATCAGCAAGGTAAAAATTTCCTGCAGGGTCTGTTCCATTTTTGAGCAGCTGGACCCCAAGTCCTTTGACGCCTTTTTAGGACCCTAATGTCCGGTCCCACTCCAGGTTGCTGCTTGACTCTGTGGTGTTGTTTCGGGGTGCTGTTTTCCCATTGCTTTGGGCTGCTCGCCTTGTGTTAGAGGGCTGTCCTGCACTTTCCCATTCTGCAAGCTTAGCAAGTTCTCTTTGGATCTTGAGTACACGTTTTATAATATGTACTTGGTCCCTTGGATGGCTCCAGGTCCTGAGCTTCCTTCACTGAGGTGGTCTCTGTTTCTGCAGTACAGAAACAAAGGTGGGTGAGGTGAGGGTAGGGACAGAGACTCATTAAGGCATGTTATCATGCACGAAGGTGGACATTCAAATTGGCAAGAGTCTTACAATAATAACTCAGTAAAATAACAGTAGAAAAGGCAGTGGGTCCATAATTGTGATCCTTCCCGCCAAGAGTAGTAAAGGAATGTAGTGAAGTGCTGGCAGAAACAATGGCTGGCTGCCCTTTTCTCTCAGTGTGTCCGGACACGTCCTGTCCCACAAACCCTGTATCATCTTCATGGCCCTGTGTTGCACCCCTCCAATAACCTTATGTCCTCTTTCAGGAACCACTAGAAGGTGGGGCACCATAGGACAGGAGGACATCAAATGTGGTGTCTCTCACCACAAGAGTGGTGGAACCATGCATGATGAGGCAGCAAGCAATTACAGGCCTGTAAGCCTGACTTCAGGAATGGTTGATATTGGGAAGTGCAACAGAGAAAAGGACCTAGGAGACTAATCATAACAGGAAGCATGATCAACTCAGCCCAGTGCAGGAAGGCGGCAGCATAGGCCAACAAAATGCTGGGGTGTATAGCAATAGTGATCTCCTCAAGAAAGAGTGAGGTTATGCTGCTCCTGTACAGATCATTAAGTCAGGCCCCACCTGGAGCATAGCATGCAAAGTGCAATTCTGTGCCGTTCTGAAAGGGAACATAAGGTTATTGGAGGGTGCAACGCGGGCCATGAAGATGATACAGGGTTTGTGGGACAGGACTTATGTGACACATTGAGAGAGTTGAAAATGTACTCGCTGAAAGAGAGGAGGGACAGGGGATATGATACATACCTTTAAGTGTCTGAAAGGGATTAACAAGACTAACACAGAAGGGATCTTTCAGCTGAGGAGAGGAGGGATACAAGACGGCATGGACTGAGATTAGAGGGGAAAGGTTTAGAAAGGAGGTAAGGAAACACTTTTTCACAGAAAGAGTAGTGGACAAGTGGAATACCCTACCAGAAGTTCTGATGTCCTGTAAGATGGTGGACAGTTTCAAAGGGGTGTATGGGACAGAGTAATGGGAAGAGATACGGTGATGGGGCGGGAGGGGCAGTGGCAAGATGAAGTGCTAGCTGCACACTCAGGCAGACTTGATAGACCATGTGGCCTGTTTCTGCTGGCGATTTCATATGTTTGTAAGTAGTGCATACTTTGCATACCATAATTATTTAGATCATTGTCATGTGACTGTAGAAGTTTCTGGATGGCAGTTGGGAGCAGGAAGTCTCTAAGGCAGCATGGATTATCAGAGGGAAGGTTCAGTGCAGAGTGACAGGTCATATGGATTCATTGAATGGGTCACTGTTGGGTGGCCTGGTGGCAGATTGGCGAGTGGTGGAGTTGGATGTGGCATGACTAGATTGCAGCAAAGCATTAGACATGTACCCACACAAACATAGGAGACTGAAATACATTTGTTATCTGGTGTGTGGGGGTATACGGTTGTAGTACTGCTACACTAGGTGTGGATGGAAGTGGTGGTTAATAGTCAGTACACAGAGGCAGGTGTACACTAGCATGAAATCAAATGGCATCATAGAACAATGTAGTACTGTACTACCATACTTATTGAACCTTTCTTCTCTCAAGTCAAGTGTCATTGGTGTCAGACAGTTAATTTCAGTACTGCCAGGCCCACTACAATAGTACCTGCCAAGGAAGGACAGTGGACATCTGATTAATGGGGTCATGACTTACAGGACAATTAAAATTGGAAAAAATACATCCCTGTGTTCTGTCCTGATTGACTGAGAAGACTTGGACCATTCTAGGCTAGCAACTGCATGCATTACCAGAGTTCCTCGTTGCCACCACCACCCAATACATGTCCCTGACTGTAGCAACTCACAGAATTTATAAGGCAGTGTCACATATTTCTAATGTCCATGACATCCAAGGATGCAGCATATAAAAACTTGTAGTGGCTGAGGCCCTAAAAGAAATGTCAATTACATGAAGTCTGTAAATGATGACTGAGCCACCCCTCGCACATACACCAATGTAAACAATCAAGCAAGCAAGGTAAGGCACCCAGTCAAGGCGTGAAACACTGAAAATGTTAAGTCAATAATATATTTTAATATCAACATCTGATCACAGACATGAATGCAACACAGTTTGATAGACAGACATGACACCATGCGTGTCTTTCAAACCATGATGTGTTTGTGTATAATGGTGATGGTGACAATAAAATATGTTGTTCAGTTGACCTAACATTTTTGAGTGTTGCAGCCATCAATGGATGTTGAGCCTCTTTCTTTTGTGAACATCCACATTACATTGGACAGTGGATACAGGAGTGTATCACTATCACAGGACTGGAGGGTGACCCAAGTGGTGCCCTATATGCAAGAGTGGCCCTAGGGATAAGCCAGGAAATTATGGGCCTGTCAGTTTCACTTCCATAGTGGGTAAAGTTATGAAGATCATACTGAGGAGAGGCTGGTGTTGTTCCTCAGGGTGATGACCTCCAGGATGGGCAGCAGCATGGGTTCATCTCGGGAGGTCTTGTAAGACCAGTCTAATAGAATATTATGACTGGGTAACGAGAGCTGGATATGGGTCATTCTGTAGATGTCCTCTACTTGGATTTCAGCAAGGCATTTGATTCAGTGCCTCATGGGAGACTGGGGGAAGCTGACTGCTGTGGAGATGAGGACAAAGTTGACAAACTGGATAAGGAACTGGCTACAGGGGAGGCTGCAATGGGTTGTAGTGGGCGGGGAGCTTGACACCTATACCAGTGACTGATGAGCTGTGTGCCACAGGGCTCAGTACTGGGCCCGGTGCTATTTGGGCCTTTATCTCACATATTGCACACGGAGTTGGGAGCAGGGTTAGTTTGTTCAAGAGAATATACCAAACTGGGGCAGCAGTGGTGGATGAAGAGGATGGATGGAAACAACTAAGGGGACCTAACCAAACTGGAGGTATGGTCAGAAAAGTGGCAGCTGTGATTCAATGCAAAAAGTGCAAGGTTATGCACTTTGGCCTTGGGGCAAAGAATCCAAGGAGGGACTACTGTTGGAGGGGTGAGGCTGTGGATAACTGAGTAATTGAAAGACCTAGGGATGTTGGTAACAGGGAGTATGAACAACTCTGCCCAATGCAGGAAGGCAGCAGCTAAGGCGAACAGGAAGCTGGGCTGTATCGCAAGGGGTTTCTTGTTCAGGCATAGGGAGGTGATCCTGCCCCTCCACAGATATTCTTCAATAGGTCACACTTGGAGTACTGTGTGCAGTACTTTATGGCCATATTCGAGGAGGGATATTAATTTACTGGAAGACGGCAACAGAGGGCAACAAAATGTTACAGGGATGGAGGGCAAGGCCTATGAAGACAGGCTGCATGAGCTGAATATATACACATACATACACATCTTACATACCACCAGAGGGTGCATCCATGGCGCTGCTGCTTGCTCCTTCTTCCACTACATCTTCTCCTGCAACTGTAGTGCAGGACTCACAGTGCTGGCAGCAATAATACAGCTTGTCCCAGCAACACCTGTTCAGAATGAAGAGAGGAATGCTGTATTGAAATCCAGTTGTAGAAATTTTGGTATGCCTCTGTGCTGATTTTTACTATTATTGCTTTACTGTCTCAGTCAAAACTACTTAGGTATATCATATCAACATTATGAATGGCACTGGCACATAGATTATCCAATGACACAAGTAAAAGTTGTTAGTTCAATGCCCTGTTCTCTCATCTCCTCACAAGTTCATCTTAACTGTCAGCAGTCCTTCCTGTGATAACTCCATTACACGGTGACATTTCATACTGTAAGTGCTTATTGCATGCTGGCAACCATATTGGATCTGTTTGTGTAATCCTGTGACATGGCACCTTTGTAAAGAGCCTCAGGCATAGCGGTGTAGAGCAGAATGCTGGCCGGGCTGCATCAGAAGGGGATTACTAGTAAGAGGAGGGAGGTCATATTACCCTTACACGCCTATTCTGGTTAGACCACATCTGAAATATGGGGTTCAGTTCTGGAGGCCATATCTCAGAAAGGATGTAGGGAGGCAGCATGTTCAGGAGAGGGCGACAAAGATGGTAAAGGGCTTAGCCACCAATATTACGAGGAAAGCTTCAGGAATTGAACATGTACTCCTGGAGCAGAGGATGGAAAGGGGATGAGACTGAGATTTTAAAATACCTGAACGTTAGAAACCAAGTGCCAGTGGAGTGCATCTTCCATCTGAAAGGGAATCAGAGGACTAGGGGCTATGGATTGCTGTTTGTGGGTGGACAGTTCAAGGGGAACATTAGGAAGTGTTGTTTCACAGAGAGGGTGGTGGTTACTTCTATTTGACTCTGGAGGAGTTGGTTGAAATAGAGAAACAAAGTGGGAGGGTTCAAATGAGCATGGGACAGGCAAAAGGGACTGTTAAAGGTGGGGGGGCAGACATGTCTAAATAACTAGGTTAATTGGGCAGACTAAATGGGCCTGGTAAATCTGGTGATCCTTTTCGGACGTTGCATTTCTATGTATCTATGTATATTTACAGAATTCAAGACATAAGTTATAGATAAATCTATTTTGGAATATATAATAACAATAAAGCTCAATAGCATGCCACCAATCAAAGTGAGTTGCAATATAAGTATTGTACTCACTGGTGCTGTCATCCTTCACTGGAATACTTTCCCTCCTGGACTGGGTCTGGCACCGATGCTCGTCTCAGCTGTTTGTTTTGCATCCTCTTCCTCTTGCTAGTTTCCAGGGTCACGGCTCCCCTAGTGCCTCCACTAACTCTTTGTCATGCCTCTGGATGTCATTTGACTTGTGCTTAATTTGTTGCACAGAGTGGGAAATGGCACCCTCTCCCTCTTGATCAAGGGTTGCTTTAATGGCAGCCCACAGCTTTTTTCTTTCTTTATAGGATGCCTCTCTGGACCAAATAGTTTCCCACATGCACTGTTATCTCCTTACTAACAATGTAATCTCCTTATGTGTGAAGGCTGAAGCGCTGGCGCTGACACTTTTAGGAGTTTGCCTTGACTGGTGCAGAGGTTTTGCTGCTCATGCTGGCCTTGCTGTTCCTGATCACCAGTCTCGACCTCCTTCCCCATATTCTGCTGGTCACCTTCCTCCAGACTCCTGTTGCTCCCCCACTCCAGCTTCTACAGTAGCAGACATGATTTGTAGCTGCCTGTGACTCCCTCACTATCCCGCACTGTCACTGTCTGTCTGTTTTGCATCTGTGAGACTTTTCTGAGCTATTTCGTCCTCTCTTCACAATCTCATAGAACTGGAAATGGCGAGATGTGCATCAGTTCTGCTTCCATAGATGTGAAGGTATTATTCCACAGATTACAAATTATCCTACTACTGTGATTCAACGGAGTGTAAGAAAATACAGAATTACTTTTTTTCCTGTGGTAATGTGAGTTAGAAGAAATCACATTACATGTGGTCTTTTAATTAACAAATGCAGAAATGCTTTAGACAGATATGGAATTCATTTTCCTCAGGAAACTATAAAGCGGAAATACGTAATATACGGAAGAAGTGCCCACACTTAAGGAATTGTGAGAAATAGCAAATTATTCAAGATCTATAAAGCAAATGAACAATTTTGAATTTAAAATTTTTCATGCAACTAAATAAAAAACACCCATAAAAAAAAAAAATGCTTGCTAGGCAGAACTTCTATGCGGAGTTCGAAAAGGTTTTCTGAACTTCAGCAGGCGAAATTAAGACTTTCATAAACATTTCCTGCTGGCAGAATTCTATTTTCACACAGCACTACGAGGGACAGTTTCTTTTTTTCAGGGAGTTTGCTGAACAGATGAGGGTTACCCAGCAGACAACAATGGATGGACAGATGACACTGGGGATTGGCCACCTCAGTGTCTGCATACTGTTTGGGGGAGGGGTTACATAGTGGACAATGACAGATTATTTTCTTTTTAGGATAGAAAACAAGCATCTGTCAATGCCAAACCTCTGATGTATTGAAATATGTTCACCTCTGCACCTTGTTTATGCCCTTGAGGTACTTGAACATATCTATCATGTTCCCCACCCTTCTTTCCTCCAATAAGTACATGTTGAGGTCCTTTTACTCTCTTCTGATATGTTCTGTGTTGCAAACCATGTACCATCTTGGTTGCCTTTCTCTGGACTGCCTTCACCCTGTCAATATCCTTGCACATTTAGAGCCTCAGAATTGCACACAGTACTGTAGGTGAGGCCTCACTAGTGCATTATACAATGTCATCACCACTTCGTGCCTTCTGCTAGTGATACCTCTGCCTTTGCTCCCAGCATGCCACTGGCCGCCTCTTGCAACATTTGTGCTCTGATTTGACACCTTTAGGTCATCAGAAGTGATAACTCCTAGGTCCCTTTCTTCCTTGGTGATCATCAGCAGCTCCACCCCATCCTGTAACTCTCCACAAGTTTCCTCTTCTCAGGTACATTATTTGGTCTTCTTTGCATTGAACCTCAGTTGACACTTCTCAGACCATTTTTAAGCCTCCATGTCCCTGATCATTTTCTCCACCCTTCTGGAGTATTCACTCTGTTACAGATATCGGTGTCATCTGCAAACAGGCAGGCAGACCTTTCTTTCTAGCCCTTCTGCAATATCTGTAATGAAGACATTGAACAGGCCTGGTCCTAGGCTTATCCCTGAGATACCCCGCTGGTCACTCCTCTCCCAGATTGGGTCCCATTACCACCACCCTCTGCCTCCTGTCCATCAGCCAGATACTAAACCAGTTTATCAACTTGTGCCCCATTGCCAGACTACTCATCTTGTTAACCAGCCTTCTGTGTTGGACATTGTCGAGGCTTTGCTGAAATCATAGTAGGTGACATCAAACGCCCTCCCTGATTTAATTCCTTAATGAGCATTAGGGTTTCCAACCCTAATGCCCCACCCCACCCTACAGAAACTGACAGGCATTGGGGTGTCCCTTGGGTTGTCAGCCATAATGCTCACATCATTCCACCCCACCCTGCACACACTGATAAGTGTTGCCGTGTGCCTTGAGGTCTTCGGCCCAATCACCCTATTCCATAATGAAATAAGCTGAGATGGGTGCAGTGCAGGAAAATGGAGTGAATGTTTGAGCCAAAGACTCAAAGGTGCACCCTGATGCCTATCACTGGCTGCAGGGTGGGGGCGAAGGATGGAGCATTATGGCTGATGACCCCAAGGCACACGCCTGATGCCTGTCAGTCTCTACAGGGTGGGGATTACAGTTGGAAACCCTAATGCCCCAGATGTTTGTTGGTATTTTCACTCCAAATTTTCAACATGGGCTTTTGGGACACCGCCTAATGAACAGTGGCACTATCATTTCGTTACTCAATCCTAAAGGTGATTTAGCACAGTGAGACGCATTCAGTGCTACAGGTGCTAAAACAAATTTTAGGCAGGATGTGAAAATGACAGTTGTACTGTTCATGGGAGGTGTGAAAATTTCAAAGTTGAAAATCTGGAGAGAAAATATAAGAAATTGCAAAGTCAGGAGTGTGCAAAGAAACTGTGGAATGCACCTATAACACCGCTATGTTTTGGAATTTGTTCACCAAATTTTCAACATGGGATTTTGGACCTCTGCTCATGAACAGTGGCACTGTGATTTTGTTACTCCATCTCAAAAGTTGATTTGCTGCTGGCCGGTGGCACTGAGGTTGGCGCTGGATGCCACACCTCGCGCCCGCCGGCGGCCGGTTCGGGAAGAGCCTGGGCCGCCGGGTTGGCAGGGGAGGACTGGGATTGAGCATCCGTGACTGCTCTCCAGTCCTGGGGTGGAAATAGGGAATCTCGCCGCACTGTAGTGGCTCCTGGGGACGCCGGGGAGCACTACAAGTGCTGGCGATCTGGAGGAACACAGCAGATGTCGGCATGCTGTGTCCAGACATCATTGCATGTCTTTGTTCCAGGGATCAATCGAAGGAAAATGGCTGGGCACGACCATGCAACTTGATGGCCAAGGCCACGAGCCGCCTGAGGACTTTGGCGGAACTTGCCGGGAGGATCCGGGGCTGTTCTGGCTGGCTGAGGCAGAGGGGAGCCCTCCAGCGGGATGGCAGGATGGCCGTCCCGGATCTTCCTGGGTGCAGTCTGAGCTACCCAGTTCTCCGGCAGGCGGAGCCGGCGGCTGGATGCCCCAAGCCAGTAGTGTGCCGCAGCAGGTGGCAAAAGCATTACATCAAAAAAGTTTATTTGGCACAGCAACTGCGCCATTCTGTGCAACTGGTGCAAAACACATTTCAGGCAGGATGTGAAAGTTACAGCTATACTGTTCATAAGGAGGTGTGAAAATGTCAATGTTGAAAATCTGGAGTGAAAATATTAAAATTAGGCGAGATACGGGTGCGTAGAAAGCAATGCATCTCGTAATGCAGTCTTTTTGGAATTTTTCACCAAATTTGCAACATGGGCTTTTGAACCCCATCTCATGAACAGTGGCACTGCTGTTTTGTTACTTGGTCCCAAAGGTGATTCCACGCAAACCAAATCACCTTTTGGGACAGAGAAACAAAATGACAGTGACATGTTCATGAGATGGGGACCCAAGAACCCATGTTGAAAATTTGGGGCCAAATTCTAAAAATGGCTGAGATATCAACTTGTTGAAAACCCCATTGAGTCCCATTATACAGCTTACCTTTCATTCTTTTCCGGTCGGCTTTGAAGAGTGCAGACGTGTTCCGCTCCGCAGAAAATCGCATCCGCCAACCTCAGAGGGTAAGTATGGGCTAAGGTGTGTGTGTGGGGAGGTGGGTGCAGATGCAGGGTCAGGATGGAGAGGGGGACGGGGAGACAGTGAGGGACGGTTTTCATTTTTACAGGTAGAAAAAAAAACTAAAGACTGCAACGGAAGATTTTCTTCATTTACAGGTAAAAATATTAATAAATAGAATTTAGACACACTGGAGTGAGCTCCCAGTGTGTCACAATAATAGTGAGGAGGCGGATGCTGACATGGGACTGGGCACCTGATGTCGCCTAGGGATATAGGCGGGTTGGGAGGCACATCCGACACTGGGAGGGCATCTCGGTGTCGGAAAGGGAAAGAGGACATTGTTTAATCAGGAAAGATACACTAAGTGGCAGCAGGGAATGGGGAAATTGTTTAACCGGAAAGACACACTAAGCCGCAGCTGAGAGGATAGATTAGCGACAGAGCCTTGCACAGCCGGCTCTGTCCTTGAAATGTTTGCCAAGATGAGCCCCTCAACAAACCAGTGTCATCAGAACACTGCCTGCTGATTTTCCAGCCACAGATTGGCCCTGCAGAACCACTGGCCATTGGGCTAGTACCTCACACCTCTCTCTAGTAACTATCATATCAACATGTTCGCTGCGCTAGCACATGACTTAACATAAAAGCGTTGAAAGCAAAATTACATAGCTTAAACTCACAACATATGTGTTTTTAGGAACCAGAAATAAGATTGATTTGCTTCCACATTGATAGAGTGAGCTGTGACCAATCAGGTGGCCCTATTTGGTTGCCATATCTATAGTAGTTTCTGCCTCCTGGGTACAGCTTTGGTGCTTGAAGGCGGGATAGTTCGATGCTTTGGAGCTCCCACAACTCCAATTTCCTCCTCTTTGGATTCCTCTGCTGGCGAGGTTTAAACTGAGACTGAAAAGTATGAGCTGAGGTTTGCTCTTTAGGTAGGTGCCAGAGTAAGGAGAGGGCATTATGGAGTATTGTATTTTGCTTCTAGCCATGGCAGTATAAAATGTTGAGGACAGAGATGGTACTTGAGGGGTTGATATTTTGCTTCGTAGAGATTTGAGCAACATTCCCACAGCAACAGTTGTTTATACTTTGGATTGGTTTAATGCCCTGAACATGTACTTGCTGGAGACCAGAAGGGGAGGGAGATATGACAGAGACCATCAAGTTCCTAAAATGAATAAACAAGGTAGATTTGGGGAAATATTAAGCTGGATTGGTGAATCAAGAACATAGTGGCATAAATGAAAGCTGGCAAGGGAGAGATTCAGGAGGAAAAGAGAACATTTCTTATTTTACAAGAGAGTGTTGTCCATGGAATAGCCTACCAGTAGAGATGATGGGTACAAGAACCAGTAATGGTTTCAAACATGACTGGGACCTGAGCCAGTCCAGTAGTAGGGAGAACTGAGACTCTGGGAACCTTGCCTTTGCCATGCTAGTGACCCAAGTTTGGGAACGAGCTTGGGTTGTTGGAGGTTGGGGGGCTCCAGGAGTAGCAGAAGCAGCTGTCAGGCAGGTCTCCTCTCCTGGTTAGGGAGGCTGGTCATCTTGGCTGTTGGCTGCTCCCAGGTGGGAGCCTGGGGGCAGTGCTGATGCATGCAGAGGCATGTCATTTGACACAGGTTGGGGGTGGGGAAGGAGCTGAGGTTCTGGGGCACATGTGTACCTTCACAAGCATGCACAACCCAAGTTGCCACAGTTCCTGGGACACTGGGAAATGGAAAATGGGGCCTGAAGGTTTGATGATGCCTCACACTCCCTCTGGACCCACACCAGTCCCTGACCACCTCGCGATCTGGATAAGTTCTTTGGGAGAGGACAGCCCTCCCATATTGGCCCCACCATGGGTGGTTGGAATTTGTGAGGGACAGTGTAGAGATAAAGTCAAGGAAGGTGGTTGCCAGCCTGGGGGGTTGGGGCAGAGTAGCACCTAAGGAGAAAAAAAGCTCTATGTAAACAAAAGACCACTGGAACTAAGTAATCTGAAATCCAGAATTTGTTGGCAGAAAAGGATTGCTTAGCCTACCCAGTCTGCCCAGATGATCCCTGCCCAGTCTGTTTCTGCAGACCCTGACTGGTCTCCAGTGACCCTCCCTCCTCACTGCCTATTTACTAATACTCCCTATGACTATCCCATGCATGCTTGAAGCACCATCCAGCTTAAAGGGCTTAATAGTTAAACAGGGAAAGCAGGCAGGGCAGAGGGCAAGGGAAGTGAGGGCAAACACCCCAAATAGATATTAGGTCCCAGGTTAGGAAAGGGTAAAACAAGGCAGCCCGGATGGACAATGTCTTTTGTTGGCAACATTTTCTGTTTCTATCTTTCTAGAAGTGAGGAGAAGTGGGTGTGGGAGCTATGAAGGGCGCCACAAGTTTGTCTACTTGAGGCACCATTAAGTCTAAAATTGGTCCTGCAAGGACTCCACAATACCAAAGTATAAGAGTTTTGTTGAGCTCCAGCAGCCCATCATTCCACATGAACCAGTCCATTTAAATTGTGCAATTGTAGAGCCAAAGCCAGCTAACCCTTTCCTTCCAAAGTGTGCACAGGCTACCATGGACATAAGCCCCCACTCTATAGACAGCAGCACTAATAATCACTAAACATGTCTACCCCCATCTATATTATATAGAATATGGCCTGGGGACTGTGTATAATAAGCATTTTATACACACTCGAGATGTGGAATGCTACATAAACCCTAAGAATGAAGTTTGAGAGGTCTAAAATAGCATCCCACACTGAGGATGTGTATAAAATCAGTTTACACACTCTTCTAGATATATATATTTGCCAGGCTCCATTTTTTTACCTCAAGTACGTGAGTATGAATCGATAGGCCATTGACAGAGCAGAGGTCGATGGCATATTTATAAGGTAGAAAAATAAATGATCAGACTGGATGGGCCTTTCATGGTCCTTATCTCCCATCTACTTCCATGTTTCTATATTTCTATAAGTACCCCTCCCACACGCAAGGAGCAGGTCACAGGCAGAGTTCCATATGGGCTGGGAATTGAACGTACTAGCTGGCACTTTCCAGCTGCCTACATTGCAGCAGTGAGTGTGCATGTTGTCTCTTAGGGAAACCCAGCATGTGAATGTTGTTATAACCAGCTGGTTATAACGGCAAATTAAAAACAGAGCCCAGTTTTATTTTATTTTTTGGAATGAAAGACACACTAAGCTGAGGCTTGTTTCCAGGTCGTCCTGGGAGCACATAACTTGCTCATGGTTACATAGTATGCAAGTGATTGTGGGATTCAAATCCAGTTCTCTAGGTTTGCAGCTCAGTGGTTGACCACAATGCTATACTGCCTCCAGTTATTATATGAGAGGTGCCAAATCAATCTTTATCACTTACCTTTTTATTTTCTTCAACCTCCTCAGCTTCTTCTTTCTTTCTTTCTTTTCTTTCTTTCTTTCTTTCTTTCTTTCTTTCTTTCTTTCTTTCTTTCTTTCTTTCTTTCTTTCTTTCTTCCTTCCTTCCTTTCATTTGTTTATTTTATACTGAAAAGGTCTGTGGGCAAAGCCCATTTTCTTTCCTTCCTTCCTTCCTCCCTTCCCATAGAAAGTGTCAATTTCGTGATCAGCAACAGCTCAACAGAGGCCATAGACAGCAATTATCTTGTTTTAATTACTGCCAGACCAACAAAGGACCATGGCTATGCAGTGCAAGTCAATCACTCCTTCAAGAAAATAGCCAGTCAACTAAGAATTACATGATAAGGCGTCCATTACAGCTGTACCATACCAGACAGGCAACACAATAAGCAATTTGGAAGAACAGCAGTTTGTAGGATGCATAAGTAATGAAACAAGAAAGATTTCTTTCCAGTTTGTTCAGTTTTTGTAAATCTGTCCAAGCCAAACACATACATTCAAAATCCTAAACCCTTTACAAAGCATCGTGAGTCTGCAAATCTTAGTAGTAATCCTTTAGAAAGTATTGTGGGTATGCAAATGCTAGTAGTAGTAGTAGTAGTGGTGGTAGTGCTAGCAGAAATAATAAAAACTTTCTTTTTCCATATAGGTAAAACTGTTAGGGCCAGGAGACCCTATTTTGAAGTGTGTGGGGTGGGCGGGGTGGGGTGGAGTTGAACAGGAAATGGCTAAACTGGCACAACATTGTGCTGACCCATGCCACTACAAAGACCACACCAAAGTTAACTCCTATACACTTAATGTAAGCTTAGTCATCTCAAAATGCACAAGTAGCATACATGACAACATTAGGCTTTCAAGCTGTTGCATGATGTTTAAATACCAATGAATAGCTTGTTGTAATAATGAGTATTATTATTTTAAACTCAATAAATAAAACTTTTATATTTATTGAGAACTTACAAAATGCCCAGCTAAAAAGGGTTTGGGGTGTGGTTACAATAGTCAGATAGTTAGGCTGGCCTTTCATTCCCAAGAATAGAAAAATATACTGGGAGGGATCTATTCCACAGGCTGGGAGAAGCACTGTTAAGAACTGAATAATGTCCCACTCACCAGTGTATCAGTTGTGATTTCATCCCACACCAGCAAGAGTCACACAACTAGGTCAGTGAGTAGGAGTGACAGCTAGCATGTGCAATGGCAACAGGTCCCTCCCTAAGAATGCCAATGTTTTGTGACCAGCTTTTCACTTCATCAGGGCAGATGTGACCTGATGTTTTTTCATTGCATTATTTAGGACATGGCTATTAACCTTTATTATCATTCACAAGACTGACTTGCCCTCAGTTCATCATTCAGTATACACTGTTTTATGTGCTTTAGTGATCACAATGCCACTAGTCTTTTCTTTTTCTTTTTTCAGGATAGATGTGAGCAGCTGCCAATAGTTGTTTTAGAGTGTTGGAGGGAAGGGGGTACCAGCGGTGGGTTGGGCACCTGTCACCAGTTATTTAACAGTTCAAGTGGGCAGGGAGACCAGCAGCAGGATTGAGCTCCTGACTGCCAGACAGATATGTAAGAGATCCAGGAGATCCAGTTCTGGCAGTGGGGCTGAACTTCTGACCAACGACAATCTATGAAAAATGAGGGCCATTTTGTGACTCCAAATTGCATGAAAATGGCAGTTTCAAGTCATGAAAATGGAGACCTCCCTCACAAAACCGAGATACATCAGTTTTTAAAATCGGTTATGAATAGAATACAGTAATCAGCACAGCCCTTCTCACACCTCAGTGGCTGGCAGCTGTATGAGCTGTCAGTGAGTGCATGTACAGTAGAAGCTTTATACTGTAGGTGCACTCACTGACACTCCACCGAGATGGCTGTGGAGGTGAGAGGGAGGCTGTGCCACTTGCCATATCGAGCTTAGAGGAGTGCTGGCCACCCAGGTATGGGTGTGTGTGGAGGTGGATGTTGAAAAACATTCTGTGCATGTGTGAAAATTGTATTTTGTTCCTAATAATTTGATAATGACATACTTTGCAGTAAAGTCATCTATCAAAGAATCACCCATGAGCCAAACTCAAATGAATCTGAAATTGCCAGGTTTCAACTCCCAGACACTTTTTGCAACCTTGCAGGACTTTAATTAAGCAATAATGCATGACAGGGCATGTGTCGGGTGTGCTAAGATCATGCATTAGGTGGTTGGGCACAAGGCAGGGTTGAGAGCATCCACACTGATGAAG
Source organism: Neoceratodus forsteri (assembly GCA_016271365.2). Lineage (NCBI taxonomy): Eukaryota > Metazoa > Chordata > Ceratodontiformes > Ceratodontidae > Neoceratodus > Neoceratodus forsteri. The sequence goes on from CM028137.1 coordinate 328,169,385, forward strand.
TGGCGTGCATTACTGCAATTATAAAATGGCTTTCTTGTTAACAAAGAAAAGGTGAAGAAACACATTTTTAAAATACATTTGAGGTATTTTTGAATAAGTGTAATGTGCTGAGACAACATTACTGTTGAAGGTCATCACTGACCAATCAGAGAAAGGAATATTTCTTGCCATGTTATAATATACATTTTTACAGCAGTACTAGTGAGACTGGAAAAGCAATGTTAAAGTTAATCAGTTATATTCACTGTACTGAGCGTGAAGAGCATTAATTGAAATCTGGGAAAAGTCAAGAGGTAAAAATCATACCTAAGTCAAGGCAAATAAAGACATTAGAGATAACCAAATTACTTAGATTAGCAATAGAATCAGGAGTACCAGCATTAAACAGATGAAAAAAATGCAATAATAAAGTCTGAATAGATTTTTTTGTAGTTTAATAATAAATTTATTACAAATGTCACCATAGTAACACTACCCCAAGAACAGTGCCAACATTTCACACAGGCTCACTGTGCGCTTTTTCAAGGCATCAGTGTTGACTCCAGGCAAACTGTCTTACATAATGCAAAGATTTTTATTTTGCTTTAAGAAACTTTTAAATTAGATTTAAACAACATACGTACACTAATAATTCCATATACTGTATATGCATCATTTACAAAAGTACTACACTCAACATCTAAATATACTTAAAATAATAAAGCAGCTCAAACTGCAGTCTAGCAGAATAGTAAAGTAATATACTAAGGAATAAATTTGGCACCAACGTAGTAGATAACATTTTTATGAAGGTACTAACTTATGATATATTAATATCTAAAGAAGTAAAATGGCAGTCCATAAGTGTTCAAACATAGACAGATTGCCAGAAGTGATATAACTAATTATTTCATTAAATGCTAGTCCATGTGTTGGAGACAGTCTTGAAATAAGGGATAAATGGGGTCTTCAGTATGAGAGAAAGAGCCTTTTAAGACTCAGGCAATCTGATAAGATCCACATTTGCAAATAATTTGGCAATGAGGAGAGAAGAGCAGTCATCCAGCATACATAATAAATGATTAAAACTGAGGGCCCAATATTGAAAGCTAACATAGTCAGCATGTATGCGTAACTGATCTGCATGAGTGCTCCATCCAGCCCATATTCAAAAGCCCCAGGTACACCCCACAAAACTGGCAGCACCAGAGTGCTAAAATACCATTGCACAAATGCAAATGAGAGTCACCTCATGTATATCAGTGCAGCAGTATATTCAAGGGTTTATGGCAGCAGTAAACAGCCCTCCAAGCAGTGCTGTTTGCTACTGCTGCAAACCACCTCTTAACTTGTTTCTAATCTTGCCGTAGTTTGGCCTCTGCCCCATACGCCTACAGCACCTGACAATGCCACCTTCCTGGCTGCTTCACCCCACCCCCTCCTTACCCTTACCTACCCCCACCTCTCCTCTCTTCTCATTTTCTTACCTCCGCCTTCCTCTTTCTTTCTACCACCCCTCCCTATTGTCCTCTTCCTTTCCACTTTACCTCTCCCTGTCTGTTTGAAATTAATTTGATATCCTTTACCCTTATTTGTGTAACAATTTTGTCTATTGTCATGTGATACCTATGTCTTGACGTGTAACCTTTGTAAAGGAGCCCTGGGCTCAAAGGTAATTGTAATCCTAGAATTGAAATAAATAAATAAATAAATAACTGGGAACTAAGCCCATGCCCCTGAAGGCAAGGTGGTGTACTGCATCTGCCCACCCCAAACTCCTTTTTGAGCACTGAAGCATTGGAGTGGGCTAGTGTGACCCCTACCCCCAATCGCCTCCTGAGTGCATGTCCTATTGATCTAGTATGACCCCACTCCCGATCACTCCTCTGAGTGTATTTCAACATGCCCTGGTGGTCAAGTGTGACCCCACCCCAATCACTCTTCTGAGCATATTTCAACATACTCTGGTGGTCTAGTGTGACCACCGCCCCTGATTGCTGCTCTGAGCATATTTCAACATAGCCTGGTGGTCTAGTGTAACCTCTCCCAATCATTACTCTGAGTAGATTTCACTGTTTCCTCATGTCCAGTGGTTTCTCCCACTCCCATGATTGCCTGTTTCAAATGAATAACTATGTCTGATGTCCAGTGATTCTCCACTCCCAATCACCACTTTGTTACATAAGGTCCCTGCACCCTTATTGGTACCTCAGAGGTACACTGTAGACAGCTAGTGCTTAAGCATATGTTATACTAACATATAGGTCTAAGGGCATCTACCAGATAAGAGTAGATGTCAGGATATGTAAGCTTATTGTAATACAGTTGCTTGCTAATACATATACTCTCCTATGTATTTTCTGTGTATTTCTTACTTAGAAATGCCAGGACACCTGTGTCCTTGGAATAATGATGATATGTAAGTCGGCATTGCCACCTTTTGGTGATTTGTACTACTACACTGACTTATGTAAGACTCTGTATAAGAACTCTTTTGTTTCACTAACTGATGACTACTACAAAATTGTATAATGTTATCTTGGACAGTGGAGCCCTCTAATTCAGATAATAGGGCTAATCTCTGTAACTAGAAATGTTTCTATCTTACAGTAACCATAGTGATTATCATAGGTATATAATGTGATACACAAGTTTTATACCTCGGAGATCCCAAGAGACACAAAAGAAACCTCGAGGGTATAGAGACATAGCACTGGCTCCGGTTCATATTGGTAAGAACTACGTGAGGGCAACTGTGATTTCATGCTTTTTAGTAGTAATAAACAAGTTTATTACTCTTATGCAATGTGTCTGTGATTACTTGCATTCCCAATATACCAAGAACCTGAAAGTGAAGTTTAGACCTCCTGACAATTTACACTACTATAACTATGCACTGGTGATCCAGTGTCCTTCCATCTGCTCCTCTTGCCATCACAGCCCCACATCTCTTTACCTGGGTGGCCAGCACCCTCCAAGCTCACAGCAAACTAGCACAGCCCCTTCTCTCACCTTCATGGTTAGCCACTGTATGAGCTTTCAGTGAGCACATGTAGAAAATAAGCTTTGTACTGTAGGTGCACTCACTGACAACTCATAAGGTGGATGGCTGTGGAGGTGAGAGGAGAGCTGTGCCAGTTGCCGTATCAAGCTCAGAGAAGTGCCAACCACCCAGATATGGGTGTGTGTGGGGAGGTGGGGTGAGTGGGGAGGTCGGGTGGGGGAACTGATCACCATTACCACCATTACTTAGTGTATAGTGTAAACGGGCAATCAGGGGTGGGGAATCACCAGACACCAGGGCATAGTTAATTATTTGAAAATGGGCAATTTGAGGGAACCACTGGACCCCAGGTATCTTTAAATCAGCTCAGAGAAAGATCGGGGATATGGTCACACTAGACCATCAGGCTAGGTTGAAATATGCTAAGAGGAGTAATCAGGGTGGGGTCACACTTGACCATAAGGGTGTGTTGAAATACACTCAGAGAAGCAATGGGGGTGGGGGGTCACACTACACCACCATGGTATGTTTACATCAGCTCAGAGGAGTGATCAGTGGGGAACATATACCACCAGGGCTTACATTTCCTATGTGTATCAAGTCTCAAGTATATTGTATTTAGTATGCATACAAACAAATATTTATCACATACAGCATAATTAATATGAATGACACATTAAAATACACAGTTAAGTTTCTTACAACTTCATAAAATTACCTATAAAACATAATATTCATAAATATGGGAGGTAGAAACCAGCTAAATAATGCAAAATGCAATATAAGCAAATGATGCCAAGCAAATATATAACTTGGGATATCATAAAATAACATACACTCTAAGATATTATTTCTGTTTCTGCTTGTCAACATGTCTTTTCATACAGGAAGCAACTTTTTTCTCCACCCTTAGATAACAAGATAATGAACAACCACATGATTAACAGTTAATCTTGTATAGATAGCACACAGAACATTTCGTTCTCTATAAAAAAAAAACAGACCAGCATATTAATGATTTTTTCATCATAATTCTAGCACAAAATCTACAATAAGCATTTTGTAGGAAGCATTTTACAGAATCTTAGATATTTTCTGATTTCCTTGGGCATTTTGAGTGAATGTATAAAGTACAATATGGAATATCGACAAACTTCACAAATTCAGATTGAAGAAAATTGTCTTCTCATCTGTATGCGGCAGTTTTAATGTATTGGTCAATGTGTTGCTCACATAATCATCCCAAATTTCAATAAGACCCACTTTTTCAGTGTATCATTCAGCTGTTTGAAGCATTTCAGGTTTGAGTTATTTAATCTAGCTTCAAGCCAGTATTTTGCAAGAGTTCTCTCCTCACCCAGCCCAACCATTTTTCCACAATTTAAGAACCTAATCTGTGTCATTAAAACAAATTATTTCATCCACTTCCTAAAATGCTGTTTGTGTACAGTACCTCTATTTAAGAACTTAATCTACAGAATATATTCAGTACAGTTTCAGATCTCTAGCTACATCACTAAATAGACAGAGTTCTGAGCTATGTAACAATGTGTTGATTACTATGGCATCAAGGGCTTGTTTTAATGCTATTAGAGTTGCTTGCAAATAATTTACTAAATTTAATTATAGCTTTAGACAATTGTATAGCTTGTCTCCTAATATAAGTGTATAGCTTGTCTCCTAATATAACATACCTAATGTTTTATGTTTGTTTGCATGCATGTGCAAGAAACATAGTGCCATCATTTGAGTTTTTGTAGCTGTGGCACCCTGTCTTCCAATTCAGTCAGTATGTTTGCAGGCACGGCCACAGTTTACCAATGAATGCTGCAGCAGTCTATGACAGCAGTTGAAAAGCAGTGGAGTACAGTTGAAAGGGAGAGACAGCTTCAGTGAGCAGTGATAAGATAGTGTTAACTAGCATATTGTCGGCAATCCTGCTTGTATACGTCTCTGCTTTTCTTCCTAGAACATAAATTCAGTTTGAAGTGAACTTTCCTAGGACTATCTTTCCAGGAGGAGGCAAGTGACTAAAATGACATCCTTGGAATGTTTCAAAAAGATCTAATTGCCATTCTTGGAATGTTGAGTCAGAGTTCAGGGTAGGCGACATTGACAAAAGCAGGAAAACAGAACCTCAAAGAGACTGAAAAAGTAGGCACAGTTTTTGTCTGTTGGCACACCTGATTAGTACTGTAATAATATTCTCCAACCCTCTGAGTGTCTCTGAATAGCGCCCCGCCCAGGCATACAGTATTGATGATGGGGTGCCCAGTCCCCTTGGCTCCACGCCTATAGTTCTAGGTGCCAAGCTGGGAGCCCACCCAGTGCTGCATAAGTGAGAATAATGATATGGGGTGCCCAACTCTGTTGGCTCAATAAACCCCTCAAAAGAAACAGACTTTCCAGTTGCCACGCTTGGGAGCCCACCTCAGCATGGCACATAGAACAATAGAAACATATAATTTGACAGCAGATAAGGACCGCTTGGCCCACCTAGTCTGCCCATTTTCCTACCTAACAGATAAGCTGCATATCCTAGTTAACCAACAGCTTACTTCCTCCTACCCCCCACTAGGACTGCCTTATGTCTGTCCCATGCATTCTTGAATTCCTCCACTGCCCTTGACTCCATGACCTCCTCAGAGAGGCTGTTCCATGCATCCACAACCTCTCTGTGAAAAATACTTCCTCACATAACCTCTGAGCCATCCCCCTATCTTCAAATTGTGCCTCCTTGTTCTTGCACATCTCTTTTTCTGAAAGATGCTACCTCTTGGACTTTGTTGATTCCTTGAAGTACTTGAAAGTTTCTATCATGTCCCCTCTCTCCTTCTTTCCTCAAGGGTATATATATTAAGCTCCTTTAGTCTTTCTTCAGATGTCTTCTGGTGCAGACCCTGCACCATTTTGTTGCCCTCCTCTGGACAGCCTCCCTCTGTCTATGTCTTTACAGAGATGGGGTCTCCAGAATTGCACACAGTACTCAGATGGGGTCTCACCAACTGTCTGTACAGAGGGATAACAACTTCCTGTTTTCTACTACTGATGCCTCTTCCTATGCATCCCAGTATCCCCTCAGCCTTCCTTACTGCCTTCTCACATTGCTTGCCCACCTTTAGGTCATCTGATATAATTATCCCAGGTCTCTTTCCATTTTTACTGTTGTTAGTATCTCACCCCCATTGTGTATGTTTCCTGGGTTTTGTTTCCTATGCATTACCTTGCACTTCTTTCATTGAATCTGAGCTGTCATACATTTGACCATTCCTCCAACCTTGCCAAGTCCCTTCTCATCCTTTCCACTCCATCTTGTGTATCAACCCTGTTGTAGATCTTTGTGTCATCTGCAAAGAGATATACTTTCTTCCAGTTCCTCTGCAATGTCACTTATAAAGACATTAAAAGGAACGGTCCCAGTACTGAACCCTGTGGTACCCGCTAGTAACCCTCCTTTCTTCACTGTGTACTCCATTTACTACTACCCTTTGCGTCCTGTTATCTAGCCAATTTTTATCCAGGCTACCACCTTGGGACCCACTCCAAGGCTGGCTAACTTGTGTATTAATCTTTTGTGTGGGACTGTATCAAATGCCTTGCTAAAATCTAGTTAGCCATGTCCACAGCCCTCCCTGGTCTACTACTTTGATCACCCAGTCAAAGAAATCTATTAGATTCATCTGACATGACCTTCCCATCATGAATCCATGCTGCCTTGGGTCCTGTGCCCCACTGGCCTCTAGGTACTCAACAATTCTTTCCTTCAGAAGTGATTCCATCATTTTCCTACCACTGAGATCAAACTAACTGGTCTGTAGTTTCCTGCCTCTGTCCTGCTCCCACTTTTGTGAAGAGGAATCACATCTGCCCTCCTCCAGTCCTTGGGTACCACCCATCCTCCCATGATTTGTTAAAAAGAGTAGTCAGCGGTGTCACTAGTTATACCCTTAGTTCTTTTAGAATTCTTGGTGAATCCCATCAGGCCCATTGCTTTGTCCACCTTCAATTTTATTAGTTCTTTCAGAACCCTTTCTTCTGTAAATGGGATGGCATCGACCCCGTCTTCAGAGTGTTTCTCTTGTTTGGTTTAGATACCTCTTCATCCTCTTCCTTTGTGAATACTGAGCAGAAATATTCATTCAGTATCCCTGCTTTTTCACTGTCACCCTCTACCCACATTCCATCCCCTTTATTAAGCCTCAGTATCCCTCCTTTGGTCTTTCTTTGCTCCTATTGTACCTATAAAGGTCTTATCCCCTTCTTAACAGAATTGGCTATCCTTTCCTCGGTTTGGGCCTTTGCTATTCTGACTGCCTTCCCAGCCTCTTTCTGCTTTAACTGATAAAGTTCTCTGTCCTGCTCCTTCTGTGTTTCCTTATATTTCCTGAATGCTATCCTTTTCTCCTTAACCTTCCCTGCCACCTCTTTTGAGAACCATAGCATTTTTTTCCTTCATTGTGTTTTATTGATTTGCTTTACACAAAGGCTTGTTGCCTCTGTGATGGCTGTTTTGATTACTCCCCACTGTCCCTCCACCTCCTTCTTGCCTGTTTGCTAGTGCTTTCTGAGGCACTCTCTCATTTTCCAAAGTCAGCCCTCCTAAAGTCCAATACTCTTGCTTTTGTGTGGCTTGATTGTATGGCTGTGTTTATCGTGAACCACACTGTTTGGTGGTCGCTTGTTCCCAGATGGCTACCCACTTCTAAATCTGAGATTCTTTCTCGGTCCCCATTTGAGAGTACCAGGTCTAAGATTGCTCCTCCCAAGTGGGTTCCAATACTAGCTGTCTGAGGCATGCCCCTGTAGAGCATCAAGAATGACCCTGTTTTGGATGTGCCTGCAGCAAAGGTGCTCAGTTAACATCTGGCATATTCAGGTCCCCATCAACAATATCTCCCCTTTCTGCCATTCTAAGGAAGCCTTCTATCATTTCCTTGTCCATTCCTCTCCTGAGATGGGGGTCTGTATACAACCCCATGCGGATTGTGGTGCCATTTCCTGTCTCCAGGGTGACCCAGAGTGCCTAATCTGCTCCCTGTTTACTCTTTAGTTCTGTTGCTTTGATCTCTTCCTTTACATAGAGAGCTACTCCTCCTCCTCTTTACCCTCTCTGCCCCTCCTGTAGATTGTGTATCTTGGTATGTTGACATCCCAGTCATGGTTCTCTGTGTACCATGTTTCTGTGACTGCCACAATATCCAGGCAACCCTCTTCCATCAAGGACACTAGTTCAGGAGCTTGTTACAGACTACGGGCATTGGTACTCATCACCCTCCACTTTTTGATAGCCTTACCCCTTTTAGCCCCATTCCTGTCCTTACTGCCTTTGCCTTTTACATTTACCTCTGTTCTGCTCAATAATGACTTCTCTACCTTGGTGTTTACCTCACTAATTACCATGTTTTGTGGGGAGGCTGGGATTTCCTGCTCCTTTTCAGTGTCTCCCCTTGGCTAGTTTAAATGCTTGTCAATGAAGCATTTAAACCTCTCACCTAGGATCCTGGTCTCCCCTGGGACAGATGCAGACCATTGCACTAGTATAGGTCTGCATCCTCCAGGTGGCTCCCCAGTCCCCAATGAAACCAAAACCTGAGCTCCACACCAGTTTTCAACCACTCATCTGTATGGCTGATGGGGGTGCCCAATCCCCATCATCTCAACTGAGCCCCCAAAAATTCTTCAGCTGCCATGCTGGGAGCCCACCCCAGCATGGCACAAGTCCCGCATCGTCTTCCTAAAAGAAAACAAACACCTGAAAAGAAAAACAGTCTCTCATTGATTGTCTTGCCCTCCAACCCCATGCCCACCCTCTGCGCATCCACCTCCCACACCAACCTCACCCAATACTTACCTCCGGAGACTGATGCGATGATCTTCGTGGACCGCGAACACGCCTGCACTCTTCAAAGCGGACCGTGAACTGAAGAAATACCGTAAGCTGTATAATGGAATAAATAGTTTTTCAACTTTGATGCATATCTCAGGCATTTTTGGAATTTTGTGCCAAATTTTCAACATGGGGTTTTGGGACCCCTCCTCATGAATGCTGGCACTGTCATGGCATTATTGGCCCCGAAGGTGATTTCATGGTCACTGTGCAGAGCCACCTTCGGGACTGATTTATGAAATGACAATGTCACAGTTCATGAGGTATGCCCCAAAACCCTGTTGAAAATTTAGTGAAGCGTCCCAAAATGACCTGATTTATGAGCGTGCATTACGAAGTTCCTATGCACGCTAGAAGTTTGCATATTTTAACATTTTCACTCCACATTTTCAACATTGCCATTTTACCACACCTCCTTATGAGCAGTACAGCTGTCATTTGTCACCAAATGTGTTTCCACGCATGTAGTGCACAATGGTGCAGTCAGTGTGCGAAATCAATGTTCGGGACAGATTCAGAAAATCACAGTGACACTGTTCATGAAAAAGGAAGCAAAGAGCACCAGAAATAGTGAGGTGCTGCATACGTATTAAACAGCAAAGAAATTAGATATAAGCACCTGCACAGCTCAGTAAAAGCGCCTAGTAGATAAAAATCCAAAATTTTATTGCAGACCAAACGTACACCAATACAAAAACTGACATTTCACTTGGCGGCTGCCAAGCTTCCTCAGAGTAAAGGCACCATGAAAATGCTTTACTTAAATATTCTGCCAACTATATCATGTGATCTAAATACACCAATGTGAACACAATTCAAATTAAGAATGAATTGGTTACTAAAACTTTAAAGGCAACACGTTATATCCACTTGTCCCATACTAATACTAAGTAACACTCCACATATATTTACTATACTTGACGTACCTCAAATAAAATGAATGAACACTTAAAATAAGTGCCCACAAACAATATGATTATAATTTTATTACAAGAATTTTACTAAAAATAAGATAAAATGAGGTGACCAGGCCTAACTACTTAGTAGAGATACATGGGGAGAACTGCACATAAAGACTGTGATAATTTTTTATCATTCTAAATTGCACTCACAGTTTGTGCTTGCTGTTATATAGTTATAAAATATCTATATTCCCAGGAATGAATGACAGTTTTACTTATTTAAGCTTTTGTACTTATAATTATTTGCTTGTTTTGGTTTCTTTAGGTTTAAGGTTTCAAAATACTAATGCTTACAAATTATTTGTAGTCCTTTAAAGATACTGTAGGTTCAGTGGTCCTATTGAGACTCCTATGTGAATAAGCTCATTTCTGACATTCCAGAAATACTCATGGATTATTTATATTTCTTTAAAATGCTGTAATTCAATGCTCTCATTGAGACCCCTGTCTGAACAAGCTCCCAGGTGTAAATCCAAAAACACTCTCTTTGCCCTATTTTTTATTTAGGTCTCTCCTCTTGGTCCTAAGGAGACCAATTCCAGTCCTATAAAATTATAATTATGATTACTTGGTCCATATTTCAGAATATGTTTGACTATGGCATATGAAGCATCAAGTCTTTCTACTGCCCTTACATGTTCACCAATTCTGATTTTCAATTTATGAACAGTTCGTCCAACATAAGCCCCACATTCACATGTTAGCAAATATATCACCCATACTGTTGCATGTAATAAAATCTTGCAATTCAACATTATTCCCTGTAACTGGATGTTTAAACATTTTACAACAGTTAATATTCCAATTCTAAATGGATATTATCTAATAAAGGAGGAGCATGTACCACCTTGTTCCAGAAAGACACAGACAGGAACACCATATTGAGATTTGATAGCTGTCATCCTTTTCACACTAGATTTAATATACCTAAAAGCCAACTGATAAGAACTTTACAAAATTGTTCTGAACGTTCTGAGTTTGAAAGAAAACGAGTGAACAAATACAACGGTTCAAAATAGAGGGATAGTAATAGCAGTATAGCAACGGCTATTGGAAAAGTAGATGAGATGGATAGAAAGGAAACCTTGGTATATAAACAAAATGTTAAATCAAAGGTTGATTGCCCTTTACTACCAGTTTTCTAGTCAAGCATGTGAGATAAAGCAAATTATAGTTAATAATTGGTCCATTTAGAATTGGAACCCAAATTAAAGAACTAATTAAGAGTGGACCTAATGTTGTCTATTGTAAATGTAACAGTGTGAATGACTATGTTGTTTCTAACATGGTGGATCTAATGTAAAAGGCAAACAAGCACTGTTAACATCAAAACCTAAGGATTTACAGATGTGGTAATTGCATGTATTGTAAATATATTAACTGTTGTAAAATGTTTAAACATCCAGTTACAGGGAATAATGTTGAATTGCAAGATTTTATTACATGCAACAGTATGGGAGTGATATATTTGCTAACATGTGAATGTGGGGCTTGTTATGTGGATGAACTCTTCAGAATTGAAAATCAGAATTGGTGAACATGTAAGGGCAGTAGAAAGACTTGATGCCTCATATGCCATAGTCAAACATATTCTGAAATATGGACCAAGTAATCATAATTATAATTTTATAGGACTGAATTGGTCTCCTTAGGACCAAGAGGTGGAGACCTAAATAAAAATAGGGCAAAGAGTGTTTTGGATTTACACCTTGGGAGCTTGTTCAGACAGGGTCTCAATGAGAGCACTGAATTAGCAGCATTTTTAAAGAAATATAAATAATCCATGAGTATTTCTGAATGTCAAATGAGCTTATTCACATAGGAGTCTCAATAGGACCATTGAACCTACAGTATCTTTAAAGGACTACAAATAATTTGTAAGCATTAGTATTTTGAAACCTTAAACCTTAAAGAAACTAAAACAAGCAAATAATTATAAGTACAAAAGCTTAAATAAGTAAAAAATGTTGTTCATTCCTGGGAATATAGATATTCTATAACTATATAACAACAAGCACAAACTGTGAGTGCAATTTAGAATGATAAAAATCATCACAGTCTTTATGTGCAGTTCTCCCCATGTATCTCTACTAAGTAGTTAGGCCTGGTCACCTCATTTTATCTTATTTTTAGTAAAATTCTTGTAATAAAATTATAATCATATTGTTTGTGGACACTTATTTTAAGTGTCCATTCATTTTATTTGAGGTCTCAAGTATAGTAAATATATATTTGAGTGTTACTTAGTATTAGTATGGGACAAGTGGATATATCCTGTGTGCCTTTAAAGTTTTAGTAACCAATTCATTCTTAATTTGAATTGTGTTCACATTGGTGTATTTAGATCACATGATATAGTTGGCAGACTATTTAAGTAAAGCATTTTCATGGTGCCTTTTACTTGAGGAAAGCTTGGCAGCCGCCAAGTGAAATGTCAGTTTTTGTATTGGTGTACGTTTTGGTCTGCAATAAAATTTTGGATTTTTATCTACTAGACACTTTTACTGAGCTGTGCGGGTGCTTATATCTAATTTCTACACTGTTCATGAGCAGAAGTCTTAAATGGCTATGTTAAAATTTGGTGACAAAAGTCCATAAATGACTGTGTTATGAGTGAGCATTGCACAGTTTACATGCACCGTAAGTTCATGAATTTGTAATATTTTCAGTCCAGATTTTTACCACTGGCATTTTTCCACACTTCCTTGTGAACAGTACAGCTTTCATTTTTCACACCCTGGCCGAATGTGTTTCACACTTCCAGCGCAGAAATGCGTGGTCGCTGGGAAATCACTGTTCGAACAGACTAAGAAAATCACAGTGACACTGTTCATGAGCGGAGGTCCCAAAATGCCTGTATTGACAATCTGCTGTAAAAAACTCTCAAACTAATTACATTACGGGTGTGCGCGGTACAGTTTCTACACATGCTCGTGACTTCACTAGTTTTTAATATTTTCACTGCAGATTTTCAACATTGCCATTTTTACACCTCCCCATGAAGAGTACAGCTGTCATTTTCACAACCTGTTTGAAATGTGTTTTCACACCTGTGGTGCCAAATGGTGTAGTCACTGTACAAAATCAGCTTTCTGCTAACAAACTGATATTGCCACTGTTCATGAGATGGGGTCACAAAACCTGTATGTTGAAAATTTGGAGTGAAATAGCAACGAACACCTGAGGCGTTAGGGTTTCTGACCATAATGCCCCACCCTGTAGAGACTGACAGGCATCAGAGGTGTGACCTGTTATTGTCGCCTGTAATGCTCATACCATTACACCCCACCCACACCCTGCAGCCAGTGAGAGGCATTGAGGTGTGTCTTGGACCTTGGCCCCAAAGTTCACCTCATTCTCCAATACAGCACCCATCTCACCATATTTCCTGATGGAATGGAGGAACATAAGGGTCAAAGACCCCAAGGGACACCGTGACACTTATCAGTGTCTGCAGGGTAGGTGTGGTGAAATGGCATAGCCATTATGCCTGACGACCCAAAGGCACACCCCAATGCCTGTTAGTATCTGCAGGGTGGTGGGTTTGGCTTCAGTTCAATACTTCACTGCCATTCCTATCATGCAGCTCTGTAACTCCTACACTAACAATGCCAATGCCAGCAAGCAAACATTCGGCATTGACAAATGCTTTTTTCCTATGTGGTAATGGGCTAAGGGGCTGCTGCACTCCATGCAAATGAGCCCATAAGGGCATACAGATGGTTCCTTAGCACCTTACATGCTCAATGGGTTCATTTGTATGTTCAAGCCAAATATAGCCTATAGGATCTTGATGCTATCCTATTGCTGGCAGCACCATTCCCTGGGTTTTTTTTTTTTATTTGTTTAACCAGGTATAGCACACTAAGCTGAAAGCTTTTTACAGGAGCGATCTGGGAGCACAAGGAGGTTAAGTGACTTGCTCAGGGTCACACAGTATGCAAGTGGAAGCTGTGGGATTCAAACCCAGGTCTGGTCTGCTGGATGTCACCAAATTTGCAGCTCAGAGCCTTAGACCACTGCGCTTATACTGCCTGCCTGTTGGCTATATACAGCACAGGTTCATGTCAGGCAGTGCAGTTGCATTAAGCACAATGCCAACATGGCACGATATTCAGTTGGATAGCGCTGCTTGCTATCCAACTGAATACAGCAGCAGCAGGTGAGGGTGCAGGCACAAGCACAGTGCAAACATTTGTGCTGCACTTGCACTTTATTTGAATACCCAGCAGTAATTGCTTTGCCCACTAGTTTGGAGCAAAATTTATGACTTGAGCCCAGACTGGGTAATATTTCTGCAAGACCAAAGAATGGGTCCTAAATTTGCCTTTCTCCCTTGCATTTTCAGTATTTCCATTTTCTGAGCAATCAGATGTCATCATGAATTTTGACATATAATAAACATAGTGCAATATTTTAAACTTGATTACTGTCCCTTAAATCTCTTTAGAGCATTTGCACATATTATTCCAGCTTTGTACCCCATTTTCCTGCTCCAATTTTAGTTCTCCCATCTTATTCTAGAGTTGCCAGTTAAGTCTAGGGCAGGGTGTTAAACACTCTGTATAGTCTACCAGCAGATTCTTTGCATCTTGCAGTCTTGCATAATTGTTCCCATTTTTATGTGCAGGAACTGAATTTAAGTATTGATGAATGGGGTTCTAATGCATACTTGAATTGAAAGTAACAACAGAAATCCAATCTAGTGAGATAATGCTCGTCTTAAATTTTCGTGAATGGTTTCATAACCCTTCAGTAAAGTCAAAAACATCTTTAAGAGATTTAATATTTTGTAAATCCAATTACTTTCATTTACAGGTTTCAAAGGATAATTAGTTAATCATTCTCTTAACAATCTTAAGTGCTTGCACAGCTAAAGAAATGGTACAGAGGAGTGCTAATCCTTTTTCTTAGGCCATAATAAAATTCCATTATTAACGGGACACATCAATCAAATTTTGCATCATATTATTTCTAGTTAAAACATATTATACAATGGCAAGAAAGAATCTTGGACTGTGATTGGTCAGTTTGGGGCTGGACCCATGGCGTTATCCCAGCATGATGCCACAGGTCTAGTCTCAGCCTCACTGTGAACCTGTAGATGAGCATGTGATTGAGCTTTTGATTGATTGTTTCATCTTCTCTTAAAAACAAAAATATTTTTCCACACAAAACATCTTTAAAATTATTTTTTTATTCTGTATAACAACGATCCATTATGAATAATGCACTCCTGGTGTAGTGTATTTGGGATAACGCCATGCCTGGGCATTGGGACGTACTCGACCTGCGGCCTCGTGCCCAACTCCCCAGGTGTGGCATTATCCCAGCATGACACACACCCTGTCGGCATTATTCCTTTATTTTATGATGGCTTACTTTCTAAAATTCATTAAGTTTGTTGGTTGTTTTATTTATTTTCTTAGTAGAACTGAAATGCATTGCTGTGTTGACAAATCATTGATCTACTCTTATTACATACTTCCTGAGCATTAGGAAGATGACCACACAGTGCAACCTCTCATGATGCAAAGGTCTACTCTCCTCCTCTCCTCTACTCTCCTCTCTCTCCTCTCCTGCATCATGAGTGGCTAGACTTGAATTGTGGGTGTTCCCAAGTCCAAGAAAGATGCATTGGGAGTTGATCAGGAGTGTAAACAACATATTTGTGTGTGATAACACCAGTATGGTGGGCAGTCTGTTTTTCATTTTTATAAAGAAAGAGCGCATCAAAGTCAAACTACCAGCCACATCAGCAGTCTCTGCAGAATGCAACCAATCATTAAATGTGCTTTTTAAACTAGAGACATTGTAATGCCTAAGTTTATTTTAATTATTTAGTTTTGTTAACCATATAGGTGCACTGAGCAATAAAATGCCTGTTTTCAGGCGTGATATGGGAGATTACATAGAAAAGGTTTTACAGGAAAGCATTTGAAAAGAAAAAAAGAAAAATACAGTAAATAAGATGCCACCAGTAGGATATGCAAAGTAACAAACAGTAACAGTAATGTATCAGACATTTGACGGTGTCCCTTTAAGTTAGGACATTATAATGCTTTTTCATAAGAATCCCAAAATAGGCTAATTGGTGTTTTTCATAGATTCACCAGTAAGATGACTTGTTTAATGCTGAATGCAAGATGATATAATTCAGAATTAGGTAGAGCAAAAAACACCTTTTTCCTCATTTAACCATTCAAGGCCTTTTACCTCCTCAAATAAAGTTTTGTACCAGTCTGTTCAACTTTTTTAAATGAACGCTGTTTATAATTAAAGCAGCTGCATTAATTACATAATACAGTCTGGGAGCACTAATTATTTTAATCGCACTAACTCTACTCCATGTGAACAAGTTTGATTTATTCAAGCTGGAGAACTCCAATTCTGTACTTTTCTTATACAGGTTTTAAATTTTGATTAAGCCCAAGAGAGTAGATGTTATTTTAAAGCCTAGGTAAGTAAGTTCTTCTTTACTCTCTTTAGAGGAGTCTTAGAGCCTATATAGGTTATCATTTCCTCAAGCCATATGGTATGTCATTGAATAGCAGGAAATCTGATTTAGTCCAATTAATCATCAGTTCCAAGAGCTTGCCAACTTTCTCAATGAGGTTAATCAAGATAGTAACAGAGGAACACAGGTTATGTATTGAATGAAGTAAATCATCTGCAAGGCCAAAGTTTTGCAACTGTGACCTTTTATTTTAATACCTGCTATCTCATTAGCTAGCTCAATAATTTTAATCAAATGCTCAACTGACAGTACAAATAAAATCGGAGACAGTGGACACCATTGTCTAGTGCCTCTTTCCAGCTAGAAGTTGTTTGATTTAACGAAACTGACAGGCACAAATGCATTAAATCTGATGTGTAAAGTCTTAAAATGTTTTAAGTTGCTGAAATAATCAGGGATTCGTAAGCTTTGTAATACTTTGCATAGGTATTTCCACTCTAGGGAAGTAAATTGCTTTTGTAGAATCCACTGACAGAAATGCAGTGGTTTTTCATCTTAAGAGCAATCCACAAAATAGATAACAACCTCCAAATGTTATCAGCACCTTGGAGGTCTGGGACAAAACTCATCTCTTACATCCTATAATGTCAGGAAGAGTTATTTTTTTTGTAGTCTGTTACTTCGTATCTTTGCTAAAATCTTATAGCATGAATGTAAAAATGTAACAAGGAAATTAGCCTATAATTGACACATTCTGTATGGCTGTTTCCTTTTAGAGGAGATTGTAATGCAAGTAGCTGCATTTATAGTAGCACGAATAACCATATCACTCCCACAACAATTTATACCAGAAGCGAAATAGTCCACAGAGTCTAAGGTTATGGCTTCCATACCTTTTATCAATGTTTTCTACCAGGATTCCATAGTACTTTATATTGAATTAAGACTGAGACCTGATTAGATATTAGTTTGCTCGTAAATCAGTAGTTCAGTTGAAATATATACCTTAACTCCATGGCTAAAAATCTGAGTCTGATTCAGTTGTGGAAATTAGAGACTCTTCAGGAAAAAAATGTTTACATTCCTCCACAGTTATAAGGGATACTATTCTTGTGAGACACAGAAAGTGCTGATCCCCAGACAGTACCTTCCTCTTCCAAAGAGGGGTGTTCCTTGATGCTGTACTGGCTGCAGATTAGACTCTACCTGTTAATTGTGATTTGTCTTTATTTATTTATTTATTTGGTTTTGTTGACCAGATAAGTGCACTTGACAAATCCTGCCTATTTTCAGGCATGACCTGGGGAGGGGGATACAGATGAATGCCAACATACCTTGAACCAGATTGAGCTGTTGGTGGTATCTTTAGTGAATGAGGGAAATTTGGCTAAGACACCGGGAAATTCCCTACTGACTGCCTTGTTGCCATCAGTAGGATTCCGCTGACGTCACGCTGCATGATGGCAGTACCTTTGCAACAGAGCTCAAGGATGGAGGTCGGTGAAAGCACGGTATCTGAAATTAGCTCCTGTAATGATCAAAATGACTCACCTAGTTTGCCTGCGACTGTACCTCTTGCTGGAAACAGCACTAGAGGAGAAATTGAGTGTTCCGGAGTTGGCTGGTAATGTTCCAGCGTTTGGGAGTTTGCTTGGTGAGGTATCTATGGATTCTGCAGTTCCTGATTCCAATCTGGCACCTTTTCGGCAGTACCAGGAAATACACTAGAAACGGGTGCCTTAATGGAACAATCTTCCGGGGAGATGTGGCAGCAGGGACCGCTTCTATGAACGGACTTAGAACGTCACAGACTGTGCGACGACAGTTTGGACTACACGAAGAGGCTCAACAAGATTTTCTCTGACTGGTCGGAGGCCACAGCGTTAACGGAGCAGGCTGGCGAAAACTGAATTAGGCATTGGATTCCGGATTCCTCTTGGACTTCCTTCGCATCGAATACACAATCCTCCATGCATGCCACCGATTCTGAGATACTGGGCCCAGGTATTTCTCCAGTGCACTCAAATGCTGTATCTGAAAGAGCTGTAATTACTGAGGGTGGGAGCACATTTTGGCTTCATCGAAGCCAAACCCCTTAATTAATTCTACTGTGTCTAATGGTGATAACATTGAAATGGTATTGCAGGAGGGGGTAAGGGTTCTCAATCAAAACCCCTATGTCAGAGCTGTTTAAAATAAATTAGAGCAGGCCCTCGACGTAATGCTGCTCGGATACGATATAAAGGAGGCCTTCAAGAGCATCCGACAGGTATTACGCTTTTAAACAGCTCTTGAAAAATTCTATGGGTTTTTCCTTCTGATATTTATGCCTTAATACATATTTCAGGTGAGGACTCGTTTGACATCAGTTTTCAAACTAATCTCCACTTGGAAAAAATTCTGGAATAAATATGCCATTCACAAAACTACACCTGTATGGGCTCCTTTTTCGCTGTCCCACTTACTAGGCCACAAACCGTTACATTACTATAATGTTTCGTAATGAAGGAGTCAATATAAGTGATATTTATCACTGGTTACAATCCAAATGTGATATTCTGAGTCCCCTGAGGCCTTGTTAGATTCTGAAGGAATTTGGACTGGGGTTGGAAATTTAAAGTGAAACTTTTTAGTTAATTCAGAAATAGTGCATCTCCCTAACAGTTTCTTTTTGGTAAGGACAGGGAGTCTGTTTTTATGGCAGTCAACCCAGAGCTTGCTACAAGTGTGGGGCTAAAACCCATATTAGTAGTGTTTGCGATGTATTAAAATGCCCTTATGTGGAGGTTTGGACACTCTCTAGATATGTGCACCAACATCTTTCAGTGCAATCTCTGCGATGAGAAGGTCATGCCTTCCATCAGTGCCCTTGGGCACGCAGAAATTGCACTGAGGGATGGGATCAGGATGATTTGCTGAAAAAGCACATGCAAAAACAAGGCCCTCCTGATAATAATTCTCCTATGTCCCCAGCCCTCAGGTTGCAAATCATTTAGTTACTCCCAAGACAGCAGGACCAGCACAAAGGAATCTCAAGCCTTTGCAGAAAAATATTAACCCCAAGCCCCTTGCTTCCAGTAAACAGACTCCGGTCCTTCTATGCCTCCTTTTGAGACAGTTAAAAGTAGACGCCTTACCAGAGCTTCTGTAAAACAGCCTCCTATAATCCCACTACCTACAGAAAATTTTTTTTTCCCTCTACAAGATGAAGCTAGGAGTCAGATCTAGAATCTGATACTTCCCATGTGTCAGAACTCATTACTGAAGATGAGGATAGCAAAGCAACAGAATTAGCAAAGGAAAAGAAAGGAAAAAAGGAAAAAAGGAAAGTCAGCCAAAAACATAGCACTTGATTCTAGATACCTTATGGCTCCATGACTACCATAAAGCTAGCGTCATACAATACTTGTAGTATAAAAACATTTCAAAGACAACTTCCCATATTGATGTACCTAGGGTCTTTGAAACTTGACATAATTCTTTTACAAGAGACTAGGGTGATGTCTCTTTTGAAACTAAACAACTGCAAAGACAATGGATTTGGGGACCTTCCTTTTGGACCTTTGGACCAGATGTTGCAGACGGTCTTGGGGTATTATTTGGGAACATGTTTTTTAAAATATCTAAAGTGATAGATGTTAGACCTGGTAGGTTGTTAATCTTAGACTTTTCCTTTGGGGAATATTCCTTCCGTCTGATTAATTTATATGCGCCTCAGACAGAGCTAACTCGGATAGAGGTCTTTGAAGACGTTAAACCTTTTTGTTAACTAGAAAGCATATAATATGGGGTGGAGATTTTAATTGCTCCTAGATATAAATTTAGGCAAACATCTTGGAAAAAATATACTGTGATACTAATTTCCTTAACAAACTTATTAAAGACTCTGGTCTCCAAGATGTCTTTAGAAGTATTCACCAAGGTGGAGCAACTTATTTTAGGCATACTTTTTCAACACGTATCGATATGGTTTTTATTTCCGATATCTCTTCCCAGTATCTTGTTCAGTTAAACCTACTGAATTTTCCGATCACTTTATCTTAATTTGTAACCTCTCACTGACACATATTCTCCTATTTTTCTTCTATAACTTGCCGTTGGAGATTAAATATCTCCTTTTACAAGATGCAATCTCCTTTTCTAAACTAGAAGATTTTTTTCGCCAAATTTTCTACTATGGATTTATTTGACCTTCCATATGATTGGTGGATACAACTGAAGCGTGAAATCAAATCTTTGTTTACTAAGTGGGTAAAATCAAGGCAAACTCAGATTACCTACAATATCTTTTATACAGGAATCAGTTGTACAAATTGATGTCCCTCCCACCTAAAGATCATTTATTGGTCCATTCCCAAATTATAAAAATAAAGAAATTAATGAAAGCCTTTCAATATGATAGAGCAAAATCTCTAGATTTAGAATTTAAATATGGAATCAAACAAAGTCCTATGTCTGATCTTTTCAGGCCTGCAAAACTCGCCTAACAAATACCTTAATGACAGGACTTGTTAATTCATGGGAGAATTAATTACCACTGATATAGGTATGTTGTCTGTTATTCAGCAACATATACAAGAACATTTTTCGCCTCTAACATTTTTGCCTACTGATGTATTTCCGCTCAAAAATTTCATGCTCTACCCTTGCTTCCAGCTGATCTTTTAAAATCCTTAGTAAAACATATTTCTTCTTATGAAGTTGCAGAGGTCATTAAAAGTTAAAACTGGAATTGCTCCAGGTCTGGACAGAATTCTAATGAGTTCTATAAAACCTGTTCAAAATACATGGAATTCTTTCTGCCTCCAGTTTTTAATTCTGTTTTGAATTCAATTTCGACTTGTAAAGATTTATCTATTTCTCTTATGACTTTTTGCATAAAAGGGTGATAAAGCTCTGTATCTAATTGGAGACCAATTAGTTTATTAAACACTGATTATAAGATTTTAACCAAAATTTACATAACTGCTTACTAAAGGCTGCAGAAATTTTCATTCATCCAGCACAAACCTGTTCTATACCAACTAGAACTATCCAACATAACCTTTTTTAATAAGAGATCTTTTTCCACTCCAGCACACAATTCTTCAGATTCTGGGTTAATAGTAGCTCTAGGTCAAGCTAAAGCATTTGACAAGGTTTGCCATTCCTATTTGTATTTTATTTTGGTTCATTATGGTATTCCAGAAATGTTTGTTAATTGGATAACCAAATTATATAGCCAGGCAGTTACCATACCAATAGTAAATGGTTTAATGAGAACTGAAATCAAAATTAGTAGAAGTGTTCAGCAAGGATGTCCTCTAAGCCCTCTTTTATATTGGATCCAGTCATTAGAGGTATCATTTCTGATCATCAGATTATAGGGCTTTCACGCCTCCCTTATTGGAAAGAGTGAAAGTTACAGCATTTGCAGATGATGTCACTTTATTATTGGCAAATGCTTCATCACTACAGTGGGCGTAGAGATTTTTGGTTTTTTTTGGGAGTTTTTCAGGGCATCCCAAATATGGAGAAAAGTTTTATTTTACCTTTACAACACACTCCCTTACTTGTTTCCAAATATTTTGAGATACCTATATCACATATACCTCAAAAATATTAGGGTATGGTTTGGAGCTGAAGATATGGCCTCTATAATTGGGAACATCAGTTGGAAATAGGCGAATCGAAAGTTAACCTTTGAAAAAT
Organism: Neoceratodus forsteri; assembly: GCA_016271365.2. Classification (NCBI taxonomy): domain Eukaryota; kingdom Metazoa; phylum Chordata; order Ceratodontiformes; family Ceratodontidae; genus Neoceratodus; species Neoceratodus forsteri. Next base: position 328,191,365 of record CM028137.1, read on the forward strand.
TGGACTTTAGTAAACTAAAAGGGTTGCTATTATTAAACAATTTCTGTTGCCCCTGTTCACATATATAAGTCATATTTTCCTCCCCACATCTGTGGAAACTAGGCTATACAGCATCTTCTTTCAGATGCTCTGGGAAACAGACTTAACCCAGTTAAAAGGACTACACATACCTTCCAAAGAAAGATGGTGGTCTGCGAATGATTAATCCCGTTATCTTTTTCCACTCTAATTTTTATTTTCTTCTTTTTATTCATTTGGACACAACCTTCATTACCATGGCAGTTTTGGGTTCAATCGGTCTGGCATAAATATTTTTAAATGGTCATTATTCCTCCGAAAATTCTTTCTTCAGACTCTTTACCTAAATACGGACTTTCCACCCTTAAAAATTATATCAATGGAAGATACCATTACAAAATTACTTTCTCTTACTAGAAAATCTTTTATACATATATTGTTTATGATGTCCAGAAAATCACGCTTTTATTTCCTCACTGTACACCCACAAAAATGATTTTTGCCTTGCATAAATTGACCGATTTTAGAATCCCAATTAAAACCTGGGATATTATTTGGATATCAGCTCATGGGAGATTAGATGTGAGAGGAATATGAAATATAAGCCTCTAGATGAAAGATATTGTTTGAGACCACAATGCATTAACGTTGAAGAAAATCAACATCAATTTTTATAGATTACGTAGATAGTAAAGCTTTTTGGTCTCAAGCAGCAATATATTGGAAGATGCCACATTTAAATTTAATAACTTATAATACTCTCATTTTGGGTGAATATACAGGGATTTGGAAGAATTATCACAAAAGTACTTTAAATGTTTTTTACTTTATTACAGTTTTTTATGGCAAGCTCGTGTAAATTTGTTCTACAACAACAACAGATATCTCACTTGGCAATAATTGAATCTGTTCCTAATGATTTACTTGCACTTCATGTGACAGATAGGAAGTTTTTTCTAATGAAAAATGATGGACTTGTGGACACATTTTCCTATTTCTTGAAGATATATTTTCTGTTATGTTTGTATGGAAAAAAAAAACTCCCATTTTTTTTCTTCCTTTGTATAACTATTTTTAACATTGTATTCTACTTTCTAGTTTGCCCTTCTTCTTGTGATGTTATGTTTTTCTCAATAAAAACTTCCCCTACTCTTTCGATAAGTGCCATGGGATCTTTAACATCCACCTGAACTACCACCAATCCAGGCAGATGGGACCTTGGTTTAACGCCTCATCTGAAAGACGGCACCTCAGAAGTGCAGCACCCTCTCATGCTGCACTAGAGTGTCAGTACTGGGATATGAACCCAAGTGCCAGATGTGGGAACTGAACCCACAGCCCTCTGATCTCCCAGCCTCAGAGGTGAGTGTGCTACCTCCTGAGCCACTGACACTGTTTATTTTACAAACATAGGGCCGTCAGTTACAATTCATGCATCAACTGATCCCATTACACCTGATGTATCCACTGCAGGATTCTCATGGAAGCAAGCCAATGAAAATGTCACTGTGGCAGCTGCCATAGTCCCAGGAGGCAGAACATTGTCCTGGTGGACACATAGTGGCTCCTATGTATCAGATGGGCCTGAGCAATCAGGGTCTTGGCCATGTCAAGGGCAGTAATGACTGCCCACTGCCATGTCCAGTACTGCACCAATGTACTGTAGACATTTGTGAGGAACAAGGAGGATTTTGGTACACTGACTGTGACACCCAGGTCCTCGAACAGATGTGTTCTGGTTATTATGTACTGAACCACTTCCCTGTATGGGCCCTGCAGGATCCAATCATCCAGACTAGGGAGACTTTCTTCTATAGTGCTGCTGCTACAACTCACGAAGCATTTGGTAAATAACTGTGGTGCTAAGGGTAAGCCAAATGGCAAGATTTGAACGGATAATGGCAGTCCTCCATCATAAGTGGAGGTATTGCCTGTGGCATGTTTGGATTTTAATATGAAGGAATGCATCCTTCATGTCCAGACACAGAGCCAATCTCTTTTTCAGTAGGGAAGAGAACTTGAAGAGACACCATTTGAAACTTTTGTATTTGATGAATTATTTTAAGTCTCTGAGGTCCAATACCAGAAGCAGATCACCTGTTGACTTAGGGACCAGAAAGCATCTTGGGAAAAAATTCCTGCTCCATTTTGTGAAAGGAATGGGTTTGATTTCCTTCTTTAGAAGTAGGGACTACATTTCTTCTCTCAGTAGGGACAAGTGGCTGGAGTATAATGAGAAAGAGGCAGAGGATGCACTGGAGGTTTGAACAGAAACTCCAGTGCATTTACCTGGATTTTTAATAGCAATTTTATTAAGAAACAGATTTTTTTCCATACAAAAGTAAACATATACAAGAAAAAAGAATATAAATACAACAAAGATAGAATTAGACAAACCTATTCAAGTACAGGCTGTTATTGATAATATGTCTATGCTATGAATGGAAAGATGGGGCAAGGAATTGACAGTATACATTCAGCTGTTTGATAAGGTGGGTAGATCAGGACAGTACTGTATACAAATATCCCATATAGAATTAAACTGTAGTCCAGTATCTCCTTTTATACTACTCTATTGTAATTCAAGTGTTATCTGAAATGGAGAGAAATAAATAATTTCATGGCACAAATGTGGAATCAGTCTCTAGTTTGTACAGAGTCCATTTTCACCATGTCCCTCAAACACCGGGAGGTGATTTAAATAATAATAGGTTTGTTTTTCCAGCTGATATAAAGCATCCACAATAATGATCCATTGAGCTACAGAGGGTGGACAGGGTTGGTATACTATCGCTACAGTGACACCAACACACAATCCCAGACAGGAAACCCCCATCGCGCCCTATATTGGCAGTGACAGGGGTTTCACTTGATCTACTGTTCGGTGATGGGGGTAAATATCTAACTCCACTGTTTGTGTGACATGGGTTAGATATCTATAGTGAGAGGGTGCGGGGTGCATTGAGTGTTGCTGTGCTGCTGGTTGTTCTGGGGACGGTCGGGGTCAGGGGTGTTGCTGGTTTCAAGTGCAGTTGAGGATGTCAGTGCATTTGTTGTCACACCGGTGTCATGGATCTGACAGGATTTAAGCCAGAGCTTAGTGATCGCCTTCTTTGCCCCAGCTAGCAGGATATAAAGTGCTGCCCCTGATGAGTACCTGAGGATGGACTACAGACAGCAGCAGCAACATGGGTGAAAACAGACCTGGGCAAGTAAACATTCCTCCAGTATTAGGGTGAGCCCCAAAATGTGCCCAAACTGGGCAGCACTGAAAGATACGTGCATAATCTGCCTTGGGCTCAGGCCCCTTGAGAGGAATTCTGGTCCCTGGTAAATTCTATGAAACGTGAAGAGACATTGCAGTATAGAGATAGGAGCACAAAGTTAAAAGCAGGTGCTCACTGTCCTTTGTGACTACATATTCCAAACGAGTGACAACAATGAAGAAAATTATAACCAATAATTGGCCTATACTGCAATTAGAGCCAAGATTGAAAGAATTGGTATGGGAGGGTCCTAAAATAGTATTCAGGAAGAGTAAAACCCTAAAAGATTTATTGGTAACTAACTCAGTTCCAAGTCCAGAACCTTCATGAAAGCAAGTTAGTCTGCCCTCCCTCCCGAGGGCACATATAGAAGAGGGAGGCATTTACTGCAGATATATGACACATGTCAGGGATTTGTTAATCCATGTACAGGACAGTATGTACAAATTAAAGACTTTATTAATTGACACGAATGTGTAGTCTATTTACTTCAATGCAGTTGTGGGAGTTATTATGTGGGACTGGACAATAAGAAGTTTTAAAATAAAGGTAGGAGAGCATGTTTGTGCCTAGCTAAAAATAACATGACTTATGCCATAGTCCAGCATAAAAGGTAATAGTAGGTGAACCACAAGTTTCTTTGTTGGCATAGAAGCGGTTAGACTTGGTTTGGGGGACATCGAACAAAGGATTGGCAGACGAGAAAGTTTTTGAATTTATGAACTGGGGAGCAGATATGGACAGGGTTTAAATGATGCCATTAATCTAGCATCATTTTTAAAGAAATTTAGGAAGAAATAATTTGTACCATGAAGTTGGGGTGAAATAGCTAACTTATAAAATGAGTTCTGATAATTCCAGAAAGTTTTTAAGAAAATGTTTCATGTATGTTCAGTCCTTTTGTGACTGAGGTGCAATATGACACGTAACAGTGACCCTTCTATTTTGGTTTAAGGCACAAAGGTTAATAAATATATAAAAAGGTTTTGTGGATATTGCATATTAATTTTGTAAAGCATACTTGCATCCTCAACACAGTAAGTGCAGTGCCTGTAATAGCAGCTCATTTTTGTGTATTGTAATTGCAAAGGTTTCATAATTTATAAAATGGGGTTATATTTGAGGGAAATAAAAAAAATTATTGGTAACTTTGTTGAATATTATATATTAAACAGAAGGGTTGGAGCCTAACATAGTTTTCCATTTAACCCTCATGACAGATAGTTAGCTCAAGGCATTTCTGTAATTGTACCCGCTTTGTTCCTCCAGTTATGGATTTATTTGATTCTGTATATGGATCGTAGGTCAGAAATATTTAAATAAAATATGAGGTAGAAAATACAATATAATGAGGTGTTGCAACCAGCAATGCATGAGCGTGGTAATTGTTTTAGTTTTAAGTGGCAATAGTGTGATTTAAACAGATGGGTTGAGCCCAGCATAGTTTTTTTATTCAAACCTTACAACAAATGGTCAGCTCAAGACATTTGCTGTAGTTGCACCTCTTTTTCCCTCTATTCACAGTTTTATTTGATTCTTTATATGGATCATAGGCTAGAAATATTTAAATGAAATATGAGATGGCAATATAAATAAAATGAGATGCTGCAACTAACAATGCATGGGCGGTAACCCATGTAAAGGACAGCAGTGTGATTTAGAAGTGCAGTTTAAAGTTCCACACACACCTTGCTGCTATTTCAAGTCTGAATTAATGATTACTAGTGTTGTTTATTGAAACTGCTTTTAATAATAAAACTAAATTGTTTTTAGTTCATGATTGGTTAGAATTAATTAGTAACATATAATTTTGTCACTATTTATATGGACGCATTGTTTTGAGGTTTTAGATTCACTCTGATGATGTCTGACAGTAGTCAGGGAAGCGTTAGTGTTGCTACAGCTTTTACTGCTTATTTTTGGGACTTGGTGCACATGTAACATGCAGTTTTGTATTTGAAAAAAGAACTTCATTTTTTTTCATCTAAGTCCTGTGCTCTCTGATTTTTGTGGGTGCTCTTATTACTTCTTCTGTCCCTGGGAAAAGTTCAGACTGTGGGGCCCTCTGCAGTTGCATACAGTAGCATGTTGGGTGGCCTGGCCCTCTTGGCGCTGGGCCCCACCTTTCAAGGGCCCTGCTTCAGCTTCCACATGCCCTCCAGCATCTGACAACCTACTCTCCCATATAAAGAATATGGATTGGGGCTTCTAAATAAACAAGTGCAACATTTCCAGGTGAATTCTATGAGATAAGGTGCCACAGATAACTTATATGATGGCAAAGTATATTTAAACCATTGCTGCTCTTCACAGGTTTCTTGTAAGCCCCCATTTATGAAGAACTGTAAGTGTGGAGTCCTTCAACTGATCCCTCAAGATAGTATACAACCTTCCTAATAAATGTGCACCAGCACTTTACTGTTGGTGTTGAAGCAATGTAACAAGATCTTGTGGTGTCAGGTAGTTGTTGGCACTTTGGGTAGTGAGCTGCAATAGCAGGCCATTTTTGCAAGTAACAAAATGGTCAATGGGTGGAAGAATATAATTTTTCACAGCTCCTAGAATTGAAACATCCTCTTATGTCTAAAGGTTGATGCAAATAGACATGTCCCCATCTAAACCAATGTCTGAGAAATGAGTCAGTTTTGGTCAGAGGATTAGTATGACCATATGCCAAGGCACTAAAAGAGAAACAGAATCCCCAGAGCAGTACCCTCCATATCTTGTGCCAAGCACTGAGGGTCATGGCAGTATGGGGAAATCTGGAGAAAGGGAGGTAGCCTGGGGTCAGGCATACAGGACAGTACATATATTATGGAGGTTGTTAAGGACAAATGGAATATTTTTCCAATGAACCTGACAAGTTTCAAAGGTCCAGAGACATATTGATCTCAACAGGCATGCCTGAGCATCAAGCTGCAGGTTCATGAAGTTCACCCCCATTAACAATTGATAATTGCAGGAGGGAGAGCTGAACTCTGAGGTGCCCACCCCACACACGAAAAAACATGTAAGAAACCTATTCCTAGGTTGGAATTAACTCCATGTAAGGACTAACTAAAGTTTGTAGGTAATATAATATCCTTGGCAAAATATTTTGCTGGATTGCTTCTACTTTGTTCAGAAAGGATAAATGAAGAGTGGACCATTGGTTCAAATCTTTGTCAAGGCATCCGTAAGAGGTTTGCAATTAAGGATGACTAAATGGTTGTGATGCTTAGTAAGGCTGACTCCCAGGTATTTTAGGGTGTTCCTATTCCAGCGAATATTAAGACGGGAGTTTAGTGTCTGATCAGGGTATTGTAGAATGTTAAAACTTCAGTTTTATGAGCATTGAGTCAGAAGCCTGCCAATGATTCCAATTTTAAGGAGGTCCCATACCATCAGGAGAGAGGCAGAGGCATCAGTTACAGTGGTAGCCACAGACATTGCCAGCTATTTCCAGATATTTCATGATATTTCTGAAGAGTTTCTCTCTGCTGCCCTACTGTTTAAATGCAAAAGCATCAGATATTTCTGGAAATATCGCAGAAATTTCAGGAAATAGCTGGCAGTGTCTGTGGCTACTACTGACAATTAACATGGTATTATCAGCAAAGAGGTTGATTTTATAATCTGTGCCCCTAATGGTATACCGTGTATGTGAGGCGAGGGCCTTATGTGGGTTTTGAGTGGCTCTATATGTAGGGCAAAATGATTGGCAAAAAGAGGATAGCCCTGACAGGTGCTTCACTTCAGTTCAAAGGTGAAGAGCGAGAGAACTGTTATCCCCAACATATGCCTGTGGGTGGAATAGAGAGCTTGCCTCAGCAATAAAATCTGATGGGAACTCAAAACTAAGAGTCTCCCAGAGGAAGAGTAAGGAAACTCCAGGCTAGCCAGGACCAGGGGATATTTCACTGGTGAACATAGTCCAGGAGTAGTAGAGTTCTCCTAACATTGTCATGAGCCTGATGTTTCCTTACAAAGCTGCCCGGTCCATGTTCAGCAGGGACAGGAGAAGGCCCTCTAGCCATACAGCCCAAATGAGCTTAAACAATTGTAGACATAGTTTAGGATGGAAATTGAGTGGTAAGAACCTGGCTCTTCATCTGGCTTGGGGAGAGCCGAGACAGTGGCAAATTGCTAGGAAGGGGAGTCCCCCATCCTGGAGGTTACTAAAGAGCTTAAACAGGAGAAGAGTCAATCAAGTCATGGATGGGGGCTATAAAGCTCAGAGGGGAACCCATCCAGTCCAGGGCATTTCTCATCTTTGCAGCTGAAATGTCCAAGGCAATTTCTCTGCCATTATAGGGCTAACCAAAGCCTCAACCTGGTCTTCTGAGAGTTGGGGAAGTATGGCCTGATTTAAGAAGGCTTTAATCTGGGCCTTTGGAGGTGGAGGGCTCTTGAGGGTATATAAACAGGAACAGTAAGTTCTAAGAATATTTTGGATGTTTAAATCTGGTGTGCCAGGAGTCCTGTGTGCGGGTCTCACAGTTTAGAGATATAGGCTATACACAAGCTGCCCAAAGTCAGCTAGCAAAGGTGTGAGCACCATTGGCTTCCACCTTGTAGTACTTATGCCTCAGATAAAACAGAGAATGCTCTATCTTTCGATCTAGCAGCTTCTGGAGTTGGGCCTTCGTGTCCAGGAGTGACTGTTGGATCGAGGCATTCCCTTGCATCTAGAGAACTGCAGGGTATGAACACTGTGTTGCAACTCCTCCAGCTTGTGTTCCCACTCTTATGAAGAGTTGATGCATGGTCTATGATTTTACCCCATAACACTGCCTTCAAGACATCCCAGAGAATGCCTGGGGTGACATCCAAGGTGTCTTTATCCTGCAAGTATTGTGGGATACAGTCTTCCAATTTCTGCAAGATGTCATCTAAGAGTGAAACAGGATGGAGGTGCCAATGAGTTGTTTTTGTAAGGCTTTTCTAAGGAGAAGAGGCAACAACTGGAGCATGACTGGAAAATTGGAAGAGGTCACGTGTGACCTCCTGGAGTGTTCCAACATGTTTGACTGTAGTATAACATAATCCTGCCTGGCACAGCTGCCATGTCAGATTTAATGATGAGTGAATGCATTTTCTTAAGATTTCAAATGGTGCCAGTTGTCCAGAAAACCTAAGGGGCCAGAGTCTTACGCACGATGGGTTAACTGACACGCCTTGGGAGAGGAAGTGTCAGGTTCAGGAATAAGAGTAAGATATAGGTTCTCCTCCAGTTCAGGATTAGAGATGCAGTGAAGTTTTACTACGCCTGTGAAGTTAATTCAAAGTGGGCATCTTTGAATTTGCATAGCATTATGCAAAATTTCCATTAAAAGGTCGAAATTCACCTTTAATGGACTTTATGCTGCTCACTTCACATTCACTTCAAGTTACAGTTTGAGAAGGTGAAGTTGGTAAGAAACAGCCCACAGATCACATGTCTGACTGTCTGAAGGTCACATGATGAAATGAGGCAGTTAATTAGGAGGAAGTCAGTGAGTTACTTTCACTTTCTCTGAGAAGGAGCTGACTAGGCAGCATTGTGAGGAGTGTGTGGATAGTGTGCTTTTGGGCAAAATTATTGAGCTATTGATCCTTTTGTGCCTTTAAGTTTTAGTATTGTGTTGGCAAGGTTTTGCAGCCAGTTTTAGTTTATTTTAAAACTTTGTTTATTAAAAAGGTTGTTGATTTTCTTTACTTAGTTTTTGTTAATGTAGTTTTTTGTTAGTATTCCTACTAGTATTTTTTGTTTGAGTTTTGATTTGCGTTAAGTTTTACTTAACATGGAGAAGGTGGCCAAAGTGGTGGGCAGCGGGGGCCCTGTTTGTGCAAGCGCCTGGGGTCACAATTTCACCTTAACTGCAGTCCTCTTTCAACCATGAGTGATCAGGCACAACAGTACAATAGTGGCCGTGTGGTGCCAGAAGCAACAGCAGCTGCTGCTAGTGTTTCGCCTCTGCCAGCCCTGCAGCAGTGTAACAGCAGCAGGAATCACAGCAGCAAGCAGAACAACAGCAGGAATCACAGCAGCAGCAAGCAGAACAGCAGCAGCAATCACAGCAGCAGCAAGCAGAACAGCAGCAGGAATTACAGCAGCAGCAAGCAGAACAGCAGCAGCAAACACAGCAGCAGCAGCTTGTTGTTGCCCTCCACAGCAGCACAGCAGGTGGTATTATGGTACTTCCACTGCCTGTTCCTGGTCCTCCCTGCAGCTCTCCGCCTGGCAGTTTTTTATCTGCTTCCCTGCGTGACCGCTTGCAGTGAGATGTAAATTGCGAATGCACTGGTATGTTCGGTGCAGGGAAGGCCACTTGGGCACGGGTGGTCAGTGAACCCACCTTTGAGGCACCACCATGCAGAGTGGGGAGGAAAGCTGCAGGAGGTACCAGCCACTCCTGCAGCCGATGCGTAGCAGTAGAGCATCTGCCTGCGTGGCATCACAGACAGATGGCCAGGGCATCAGAAGTGGCGGCTCCCGCAGCTGCCTGCCAAGTGTGACCCACAACAGCCTGCCACACAGGCTAACCTTGCTGTGCTGTGGGCAGAGGTCAAGTGATAAAAATGTTGTGGAGGGTGCAGTGCAGCAGCTCAACTGCACTGAGGGACAAAGTGCGGAGATAATTAGAATGCTAACAACAATAACTGGTGGTCAGCCCCAGCCACTACAGGAGGACCAGTAAAAATATAATGTCTCAAAATCTCCCCAAAAACTGTCATCTGCTTTTACTTTTTTCTTAAGCAATATTTTGTTATTACAGCCTAAGTATGTAACTTATGTTCAATTAATGTTTTCTTCCTTATGTTAATTTTGTTAATCCTGTATTTCTTGATTCCCCCTCCCCAAATGCCCCCACCCATTCTGGTTTCCACAATAGACATGTTTTGTTCTTACTCCTTACTTTATTTTATGTAATAAATCATGTGGTCGGTAGCTTTCGTACATTCTGTGCTTTCATTTCATTTGCAATTGTGGTGCCAAAATGCCCTCTTAAGGACACTTTTATTTCATCGTGTGTTGCTGCACCACAGTTTCACCTGTACTGAAAGTATGCAGCATCCACCATTTTGTCCACCCTCTGTCATATAAAAATAAACTAAATTTAGTCACAGCTCATAAATACTTGTTATTTTTCTGATCAGTTGTACAGGGATTATTCCACATGTGTACTGGACACTAATACTGCATGCTTTGCTGAATGATGTATAGTAGAAGCTGGCAACATTCAGAAGATAGGAAATTATGGGGGGGGTGCCATGGTGGGTGAGGTGACTTCAGGAGACTTTAGGGTATTTAGATTGTAGTTGTTGTTGGTATGTATACTACTAAACTTTTAACACAGTTAACAGTATCAGAAAGTAATAAAGCCTGACAATATTAAGCATCAATTGCAAGAATGCGATTACAATTTGACTGATACTTTTTATCCTGTTTACATTGCCCCATATCTAATAACTTGTGTATATGCATTATGCTAACCTTCTTTCAACAAGGTTTGTTAGTCTGCATTACTTAACCTTTTAAAAGAGAAATAATAAAAGTAGAGCTCATTGCAATGTTACTCTGTGACCTGGATTTTATCAGTATTCCAGCTGTTTTTGAACAGATACTGTTCCATTATGTCATGTAGCACTGGCTGCTGCATGCACTTCATTGTGGTCACAAAAGAATTGAATTTAAATAGTTTCTGTCCAAAAGCATGTGAGAATACTGATCCCAACCTGTGCAAGGCCGATTAAAACGAGCGCCTGTTTATTACTTTTGAGTCTGAAAAAATGTAATGCTGCATACTTAAATTGCTGAAAGAAGGGTATCGTTCATATACACAGTTATTGCATTAGGTGGCAATGTAAAATAGAATAAAAAGTATCGGTCAAAATTATAACCGCATTCTTGCACTGATATCGCTCATTGTCAGGCTTTATTACCTTTGGATACTGATTACTGGGTTAAAGTTTCGTAATATACATACCAACAACTACAATCTACACTCTAAATACCTAAGGTCACCTGAAGTCACTCACCTACCATGGCAACAGCCCCCATAATTTCCTATCTTCTGAATGTTGCCAGCTTATAGTATTTATCATTTAGCATGTATTCGTGTCATGATGTGACTAGTAATCCCCTGAAAAATGTTCATAAAATTTACAAGGATTTTGTAATGGTTTTCACAGTGAAATCAGTCACTTCAAGCACAGAACTGCACACTGCAATACACTTTTATTGAAGCGGCTGTGTTTCACCTTAGTGTCACCTGTAGTGACGGGGCATAGTGTCCGCAATTTTGCAGATCCTGCTATGACCTTTGAAAAATAAAGGAAAGCAAGTAAGAACTCTAGAAACTGCCTTTCTATTGTGGAAAACATAATGATGTGATACATTTGTGGAGGTGCGATTTAGATTGGAATTATGACTTTTTTCCTTTTGTTTGGGTAGAACATCTTTGCAATAACCACACCATTAAATCACCTATCATGTCCCAACCCCACCAAATGTCCTATATTGTGAATGTCCCACTGCTTTAATGTCATGAAAAGTCCAGATGAGGAATGAGGCCAGAAATGTGTCACGGTGTCCCAACTTAAGTGAGACCATTGCCTGGTGGTGAGGTTGATGCTTGCTGCATCACTTATACATGCTGCCCTTTGTGTGTCCCTTCATATCACAATGGTGAGTCATTGTTCGCTCCTATTTTTTTTTTTTTTTTTTTTTTGCATAGACACAGCCGCTTAATTTCTGTTGAATCTTGTTCTGTGTTGTAAACAGTCTGTCATGTTGTTCCTTTCAGGGAACCATAATACATATGGAATGATTCCACTTGACCCATGTGGACATGATGTTCACATCCACATGCCAGACACGCTACGAGTCCAATACCTGATGTGGTACTGTAATATTTAATTTTTATTCAGCGGGTTGAGGGGTTACCGCTGTGGTTGACTGAAATATTATCATTTCTGATCATTTTTTTCTCAGATTGTATGCACACTTGTGTTCTGCATGTTTGGAATGGTTGATGACTTTGGCTGTATGGAAACTGGCAAGCTGTCACAGCATGTGGGACTAAACATCCAACAAGGCAAATTTGCAGGTTTCAAACACACCGTGGTATATTTATTTTCAAAAGTTCAACAAATAATAGATGAAAACAAAATAAATTGCAAAGAAAATCACTACTTAACATCAGTAGTTTCTCACATAATACAGTCCTGGATCTTAGAGCTCCTAAGACCCTTCTCATTTGCATTCAACAGCTTGTCTGCCTCTCTCCTCCTCTTTCAGGGCTGAGCTCCACTGGCTTGAACTGAACTCAATGAAGAGATTTTATATCTTTGGTGGGGTCACCTGACTGAGTCCTTTTCTATTTACATGTCTGGACATGCAGTTTCATGTCTGAACATGTTGTTTCAAAACCAAGGGAGTTTGTTCCAGGGACTTCCTGGTTCAATTAAAGGTACAATGTAAATCTCCACAGATATTGACTCTCTATATCTCTGATTTATAATGATTAGTATTTTTATGTTTGCTTGCTCACATGCACAAGAAACATTATGTGGCAGCTTAGGAGAGAAGTGGGTTGTGGAGGTGCAGCACTGTGGCAACCAATGGCGGCACTGCATTTGGGGGCTTGGCACTGGTGGACCAATGCAGGCACACTGTGCTAACGACATTGGTTTCCAAAAGACCACCAAGCTGAAATGATTTCACTATGCAATCGGGGCCACCTCGTCATTGCAGCATCAGCCATTCTGCTGCAATGAGGGAGCGACCTGTCATTGCAGGCGGTACCTGCCTGGTGTAATATTCCCTAAACATGGCAGCGGTTTATGCCACTGCCTCACAGCCCCATGAGTCAACTGACTGGGGTTCCCAATCTCTGTCAGCATGCCCTGACCAGTCATTTGCCAATGGGGAGCCCACCCCGTCCAGCATAATGTAACCTCCTCTCCCATTTGTTGTGTGCTGAGGGGTGCCCAATCCTCCTCGGCATCATTCCCCCAAACAGCCATTCTTTGCTGATGGGGGCCCAATTCCATTGGCTTAAGTCCCCCACCCCAAAAAGGCAGATGGGACACTGGGAGCCCACCTCAGTGTGCTGAGCAAGCCTCGAAAAAAAAAACCTTCTTTCGACATCTTTTGTTTTTGTTTTTCCCTGAAAGAAAGGAGACAGTCCCATGCCAGTCGGGTCCCTCCCCAACCCGCACCCACCCACTGTACATCCTACCTCCACACACCCACTTCACCCTATACTTACCTCCAGAGCCTGGCACGATGATCTTTGGTGGACTGGAACACGCCTAGCGCCTTCAAAGGTGACTGCGAATCGAAGAAATGCCGTAGGCTGTATAATGGCATAAATAGGGTTTTTTCAACTTTGGTGTATATCTTAGGCATTTTTGAATTTTGGCACTAGATTTTCAACATGGAGTTATTGGGACCCCTCCTCATGAATTCAGCCATGGTCATGGCATTATTCAGTCCCAAAGGTGATTTTGTGATCACTGCAGGAATCACCTTTTGGGACTGATTAACAAAATGACAGTGCCAGTGTTCATGAGGTGGGCTCAAAATCCTATGTTGCAAATTTGGTGAAAAATCCAAAATGACTGTTTTACGCGGCGGTGTTATTGAGTTTCCACGCATGCTTGTAACTTCATGAATTTAAAATATTTTCATTCCAGATTTTCAACATTGGCATTTCTTCACACTCTCCTTATAAACAGTACAGCTGTCATTTTCATATCCTGACAAAATGTGTTTTCGCACCAGCGCAGAATAGCGTACGCTGTGGGAAATCAGTGTTTGGGACACATTAAGAAAATCACAGTGACATTGTTCATGAGCAGAGGTCCTAAAATGCCTATGTTGAAAATTTGATGATGAAAATCCATAAAATGACAGTGTTACATGCATGCATTGCACAGTTTCCATGTATGCTTGGAAGTGCAAGCATTTTAATATTCCTACTACAGATTTTCAACATTGCCATCTCTTCACACCTCCCTATGGATGGTACAGCTGTCATTCTTCACATCCTGCCCAATCTGTGTTTTCATACATCTTGCTTAGAATGGCACAGTCACTGTTGGAACTCAAAGTTCGGGACACATTAACAAAATCACACTGCCACTCTTCATGAGAAGAGGTCCCAAATGCTTTCATGAGGTGGGGTCACAAAAGGCCACGTTGAAAATTTGTAGTGCAATACCAACAAATGCCTGGGGCATTAGGGTTTAACCATAACGTCCACCCCTATACAGACTGACAGGTATCGGGGTGTGCCTTTGGACTGGTGACTGTAATGCTCATGTCATCCCACCCCACCCCCGTCTGTGACAGGCATCAAAGGTGTACCTTGGACTCTTCAGCCCTGAGTTCACCCCATACTCCTATACTGCACCAATTTCGTGTATGTCCTTATGGAATGGGGTGACTATAAAGCTCGAACACCTTAAGGCACACCTCAACACGTGTTGGTGTCTGCAGGATAGGTCAGATGACATAGCATGAACATCATGGGCGATGACTAAACACATACCCCAATGCCTGTCCATCTCTGGAGGATGGAGGTGGGGTTGTGTGAAGTTCAATACTTCACTGCCATTCCTATTCTACATCTGTTTAACTCCTGCATTTCCAATGCTAATACCAGCAAGCAAACATTCAGCATTGACAAATGCTTGTTATAGAGCATACCACAGTTTTTGTTTAGCTTCATATAGTAACAGGTTTATAATGTCAATTTATGAAAATACCTTAAGGATCTCTTATAACTGTTCTAATCATGAAATGATTAGTTTGATATAACTTCTGAATCATTTTTCTTAAAAGGCTTTATTAACTGTATTCATTCCTGCTATCTAAAATAGCCTTCATGTTTATTTTACACATAATGCACTTATGCACTTTACACAAAACCTCTCGGTGTTGGCATCATTCCAGGGACTGGATGGATGGAAATGGAAAAGAATGAAAAGAGAGAACTAGTAGAAAGTTTAGTAGGAATAGTAAAGAGCTATGCTAGGTGGCCAACCTAGTGTAGGGGAAAAGAAGAAAAGCAAAGAGAAAATCATTAACTGTTGCACAACAGAGGTTTTGGTAGCTAGGAAATAAGGAGATAGAAAAGTGGTCCATCAGTCACAGCTGAGGTGTAGCCTAACTCTGCCATACAAGTTATGTAAAGTTAAGTATTCTTTTTTAGGGGGCGGGCACATTTGAAAACACATTTCATTAATGTTTTGTCTTCTTTCAGGTCTTCAGCATATCCATTCCTAACTGTTGTCCGCCTTCAGATTGAAAGATACCACCTACGGCAGTCCACAACACCTCATTGTTACCTGAAAGCAGATGAAGAAATTATTAAGAATTCATTGCACCACCACATTCAGTTCCCAGCGTGGCTGTTCTTGTCTTCTATTATATCCAGCTTAAAATACCAAACTATTACTAAATCCCTATCCAGCTTAAAATACCAAGCTATTTGTAAATCAGCTCTTAAAAAATTAAGACATTTAGTGAGTGACACGCACTGGCCGGCTGTTGTACTTACATTGCATTATGGATTTTTAGGCCAGGATAACATGTTGTACAACCCTGGCATACTGCAGTACACCTGTCCCATCTGTGGAGAAAAATATATTTATATGGCCTGTGTGTCACCACTGTTGAATGCTTTACACCAGTTGAAAAACATTAGATAAAAAAATGAAAGAGGAAATAAGAGTGATACTTAGCTGTAGATGTTATCCTTAGGTGGTAGGAGTATTGCAGTCCTGCAAAGTTACACATTCTGTAACTTGTAGAAACAAAATGACAATCAGTTGCTGGTATTTGGTGAGGCGACAGTGGCATCTTTAAAATGGTAAAGGAAGGATTCACACCACAGTGCAAGTCAAAAGCATAGTACATGATATTAGTACATACTTACTGTAAATTAATGATAAGAAGCAGGGTGGTTATGGCTGACTGTGGGTTCATAGCTTGGGCACAGGTACAATGTCTCTCTCTCTCAAGAAGCAGGGTGGCTGTGGCTAGCTACAGGTTCATAGTTTGGGCACAGGTACAATGTCTCTGTGTGTCACAAGAAGCAGGGTGGCTGGCTGGGGTGTATTAGTGTTTTTCAGGGTCAAGAGGATATCTGTCAATCAATCAACAGGATTTAAGTTGCTACAAGTTGACATTTGTATTTAGAGGACTGTGGTTAATAATGAATGTACACATTCTGTAAACTGTACCTCAAAATCAAGAAAGGGAAGTTGAAATGTAACCATATGTCTTTAATATTTATTTGTCAATTGTCATATTATAGTTAAGATAAACTGGTTTTAATTTTTAATGTGAAGAAATGGTAACATTACAGAACTGAGACAGCCTTCACCCAAGTAATTTTGCCGTTACACCCTCCCACCAACATCCTCATCATCATCATCAAGGAGGAAGAAGCCCTCACAATCCTCAGTGCCAGAGTTGTACACACTTGGAAATTCTTTTTCCATGAATTTATCATCACCTTCAATGGTACATCATAGATAGTCTCTACCTAGCCTCATGACCGCTGGGCTGGGTGAGTCGTCAGCTGCTCTTATAACTTAGAGAGTTTAGAATGTGTTTACTATGTTTTTTAAGTTTTAAAACATTTTTATCGTTTGATGCTCTCAAATTATTTTACACCTGAACAGTTTTTGAGGTGGTTATGACTGTTTTAATGGTTCGCATGGGCTGTCTCCTGGCCTGTTACCACCCTGCACTTTTAGTTTGCCGGACCGCCGCTTTGCCTTGTCTACTCTGTGAGGACTGGTTTTCTCTGCATTTGCCTGAGACTTTCTGGAGACTGTACTATGGCAGTCTGTGAGTGGTTTCACTCACCATGTATCTGACAGTGGTGCAGATGCTGGAACATTCTGTGCGATCAAGAGGGCAAGACTCAAGATGGGATCTTGTGTCCTGGAGGAAGACTGAGCTGATGTGGTGTGTAGCCTGCTTTGTGAGGATTTTTCCAGCGAACGACTGGGAGGAACTAGTCAAGTTTGACTTTTGTGCTGTGGGTGTGTTTTTCCCCACTCTGAGTGTTGGTGTAGAGTGCTCATGGGGAATCTGGACTGTTTTGCTGGGTCAGCTGTTGGCAGCACAGGTGGGCCTGGCTCTACTGGTATCCGATGACTGGATTTGTTGTGGACACAGGTGACAGGGCTTTAGATCAGCCAGGAACTGACTGATGAGCCTACTGTTTCCCTAGACTCTCGGGGTTTGGCTGTGAGCTAGTCACTCCCTGAGCGTTGAGGTGCCCCAGCAATTATTTCTGGTTGTGGCCTCTGGGAGTGGAGCCTGGTGTTTGCCGTTTTTAGCTGACTGGATCCTTTGGCTGTTTTCTGGTGAAATCTTTGGATTACTTTTGGATTACCTACACCCTGGATTGCTTATTTGACTCAGCCTCAATACATTGGCAATTTCTGTGCTCAGACAGTGAGAGTGTCCTTCTGTGGTTCCCGTGGTGAGAGGACCTGGGTGTCCACATTTTATTTATTTTCTGTTTTTCAAAGAAGTCTTTTTTTCTTTTTTTGTTCTGGATTACTATTTGTACACTGATCTGACCTGGGCATACTTTGGATTTTTAACTCTGGGCAGCAGAGTGCTTTGTCTTTTCTCATTTCCAAGTTGTGAGAGGACCTGGGGTGGGGTTCATATTCTCATCTGCATTCCAGTGAGAGGGGACTGCAGTGGTTTTTCTGTCATTATTTGGTTTTAGTTTACTGTTTATTATCTGGTTATGTTTTTCATTTGCTGAGTTTGGGTTAGGTATCCATGCTGCGAGGGGTAGGATATATAAAAATTAATGTTGATCTGTTTGTATTAAATACTTACAGTAGTTAGTGGGATAGATAGAATGTGTTGGAATCATGTTGTAGTGGCGGGCGCTATTCCTCATCCAGGTTGAGGATCTTCGCCCTTTGATAGTCCCCCATTACAATCTGAGGTATATAGGCATTGTCGAGCCTTGGGTATTGCATGGAGGGGCCGAAGGGGCAGAGTCCCTGGTCTGGGGAAGGAGCGGGTGGGCGGATAGGGGTGGTGAGATCAAGGAGGTGCCCTCAGTGAAATAGGTCCAGGAAAGAGGTCCTCCATGCTGGTTCCCATACCCTAGGGCTCCACTGATAGTGGGCAAGTCACCTGTTCTTCCATGGCCTCTCATCCAACTCAGGCGGTGTTGTGCAATGCTAGGTCTATAAACAACAAGACAGCAATTACTGCTGATCTTGTTCAATCATCTGACCTGACTTGCATCACTAAGACCTGGTTGGATGAAAATGCGGTCCAGTATTGAGTCTGAGGTTCCAGCCGGTGCTTCGGTGATACATCACCTGAGATTGTATCGAAGGGGTGGGGGTGTAAGCCATCTGTTTTAAGATGAAACTGGATCTTGTGGAGGTTCCAGTGGGGATCACCAGATCCTTTGAGTGTATCCTGGGGGCAGGTGAGGGCAGCAGGATTCTTCTCATCTACCATCCACCAGGTGATGAGAAAGTTTTCCTGCAGGAAGTTGCAGACTTCATGGTCGACATGGTGTTGGAATACTCCAGGTGGTTGGTCGGGGGATTTCAATGCCTGGATCAACGATGAACTCTCGCTTTTGGCTAAAACTTCCTCCAACTGATGACCTCGTTGGGCTTCACACAGGTAGTTACCACTGCAACCCATTGTCAGGGCCACTCCTTGGATCTGGTGTTCCTTCTGGGGATGGAGGCCGCTGACTTGGTGGTGGAACCAGTTGGATGGTCTGACCATCACTCTATCAGATTATTTCGCAGCTCCCCAATGAGACCAGCCCCTTTGGAGATTGTCCAGTACCGCCTTTGAGGGGTGTTACCCCAGAGGGTCTGTCGGCGGTGCTGGACCTATCGAGTTGGCTATTGGAATGCTTGGATCCAGGGGATCTAGTAGCATGCTATAATACAGTACAAGTCACATTAAACTGTTCCACCAATGAGTTGGTTTAGCATTGTTTTTCACAGTTGGCAATGCACTGGCAACTCATACTGCATTCAGGGCGGTGGGGGGTGAGGGATGCCACTGCACCAGGGTCCAGAGCACCAGCGGGGCCCAAGGCTCCATAAGTCAAAAAATTAGAATTTTTTACTTTTAAACTACTCACGGAGCAAAATCAGCCTGCTGCCTCCTGTCGCCGCCTGCCCGGCTCCGCCCCCTGCCTGAGACCAGCGGTGCCGGGCAGTCCCTCCCACGAGAGAGGAGTCCAGTCTAGTCAGTGTACGTGCAGTGTCACTGTGGCTGGACATTTAAAAATTAAATCCCTCCCCTCCCTGGACCCTGCTGCAATCGCCAAGCAAGCACCTCCTCGGACGCACTCTACACAGGCTGTGGTTTTGCCACAATAAATCTCCTGTGGTGAAACAAACCTCCAGCCAGGTTACAAGCAAGCATTTAGCATGGCAGCCACAGAGTTTGCAGTATCCCCATGTAAGCCAGCTTTTATAAATTGTGTGGTTGTCAGGGCTGCCACATCCTACGGTATTCCTTTTTGTCCCGTCTACAGTTTATCCACCGCAGGATCAACATGCTGGATCATAGTTGCACAGGCATCAGGCACTACTGTTTTTGTTTTTCTGGTTTGGGTTTATGTTTGGGGCTGGGCAGGGCATCTTAATGTAAAGCAATCACCAGCAATATAGCGATCACATCGTTATCCTAATAGGAAGGGTATGACTTGCTGGTGATTGCTATAGTTCACAAAGGGACAGCGCAGCTAGAGTATCATACCAATTATCACAGAAGGCAAGTGTTATTGGTATGATGCAACATTGACAGCCGCAAAGACGTGTCAGCACCTGGACCAGTGAACATTATGGGATGCAAACATATTCAGGACTAAAGTATAATTATACTGGAAGGCATGTGAGCAACATTGCCCATTTTCATAAGCGTCCAGTGTAACAAAACAAAACAGCATTTGTACAGAACTTTAGTGAGCATGAAACAATACAGTTTTGGGAAAGAGTACAGAGATTTATTTTTGTTGCAAAACAATAGGAATACATTAAAATATTAGAGTTTACAGATTATGAACAAAGGGAGAGAGTTAGAAGCAGTTACATTGGGATTTGTTGAGCAGAAATGTAGTGAGATTGCTCTTAATGCACTGACAAATGTGCAGATGTTTCTTTCCTTGATGACACCTTGAATGGTGAAACCAGTCAGAGGTTTGTGGCCTCACTGGTACCCTCCCATTAGTTAGCGCTATTGTGAATAAATATGTTAACAATCTGAAATATTATTGTTTCCTCTGTGTTATTTTCTGTTGGTGGGTGGTGCTTGAATTGGTGATGAGTTAGAGGAATAGGCCAGATAGTTTTATTCTCTGCTGGGCCAGTTGGAGTTTTTATTCTCTGCTGGGCCAGTTGGAGACAATTTTATTTTCTTCCCTAACAGGCAAGCTTGGGATTCATCAAGTTTTTGAGGGAGGGTGATATTTTGTTTACGCCTTGATGGTCTGGGTTTGGCCATGGACTTACAGTATGAGATAGTTGGGTATGTAAGCCCCTTGTGGCTGGGCTTATTTCTACTTAGGGACCCCCTCCCCATGCTTAGGGAGTTTGCATGCTGTGGGGTGTCTTTTCTGTTGCTTCCACTTGAGGTCAGCAGATTTGGTTACTATATATAGTGGGTAGATAGGCTGGAACTGGAGAGAGATCAGCGGGTTTTGCAGCAGGGCAGTTCAGAGGAGGTTCCCCTCCTCTTAGGTAGAGTCAGCAGTTTTTGGCAATGGTGCACCAGGACCTGGGTTTGGGGTCTCTGAGGGAGGTGGAGCAGACATGCAGTTGCGGTCATTGGGTCTACAGTTCCTTTGGGCACTGGGTGGTGAGAGCATCCATAGGAGTGGAGGAGTTGGTGGAGCAAGAACTTAGGCCCTGGGGCATTGGGCCCAGTCTTTGGAGGTGTTATCTTGGGTCATTGGGGGCTGTGGTGGTGGTGGCAGGGCTGTGGCAGGGGATTAGAAGATGGTGGCATCGCCTCTTGATCCAGGTTCCCCATGTGCACGATGGTTAGGGGTGAAAGATGTGAGTGGGTGGTGGCCTGGACTCAATGAGGTCTGCCCCTGTCTGGGGCAGGCCATGGGCCTACAACTGGGTGAGGCCTCTAGGTCAATATAGGCTGTGCCCATCTCTGGAAACAGGATTTTTGGTGTGGAAATGGGGAGCCACTGTAACTGTTTGGTGTGATTGACTTCAGGAGAGCTATGGGGAATGTAGTACAGAGAGTGTACCATGGATCAGGATTAACAGTAGGAATGATTATGGGAGCCCCAGGGGACTCAGAAGAATGGGTGGGGGGCACTTGGGGGCCCGTGGAAGGGGGACCCACTACGAAGTCTTGCACCAGGGCCCAGTACGTCCTAGAAATGGCCCTGACTGCATTATTTTCAATGCTTAACCAGCTCAAGAGCAAAGTTTATAAAATGTTTTGCAACTCATTTGGAATGTATCTACAGTCCAGTCACAGTGCAATGCAAATCTGAATTTTAACTTTTAAGAAACTGTTTTGCAGAGCTTTATGCTGGATTCAGCAACACTTATGCAACTCAGTCAGAAATGCTGCAGTAACTCATTGAAGGAACAGTTTAATGTGACTTGTACTGTAGTGTGGTGCTAGGCCCTGGATTCCATAGCTCCTGTACGTGTTTTCCCCCTCCTCTCTGTCCTCAGTCCCTGGGTTTGATGTGACATTGAGGGAGTTGAGGAAGAGTGGGGCGAAGGTTGGAATGATGTTGGCGAAATCCGGCCTGGAGGAGGACAGACTTAGGTTGATTGCCCATTACTCGGACTATCAATCAGAAATCTCCCATAAGAAGGCAGAGTTCTTGTCCAGGAGATTACTGCAGTAAGAAGTCGACCTGCTCAGCTCTTTCGGACCATGGACAGACTGTGCAATCCAGCCTGTCTACAGGGCTGGAGAGCCTTTTCACAAATTAGGAGTGAGAGGTTTGCTAGATTTTTTTGCAGATAAGGTGTCGTCCATCAGGTCGGAGATCCACTCAACTCGTCAAATGAGTATGACAGAGGTCGATGCGAGGTCACAGACACCTGGTCTGACTGGACAGATTTTGACCAGCTAACAATCATGGATATCATGAAGATTGTTCTGGGCTTGCGACCGACTTACTGTAGTTTGGATCCTGGTCCAACGTGCCTGCTTGTGGGATGTATAGATGTCATCAGACTGATCCTCATGGAGATAGTCTGGTGCTCGCTGGATCAAGGGTGTTTCCTGACCCGCTGAAGGAGGCGATGGTGACTCCCCTGTTAAAGAAACCATCCAGCGACCCAGACTGTCTTGCAAACTACAGCCCAGTCTCTAACCTACCCTTTTGGGTAAGGTGATTGAGAAGGTAGTCGCGTTGCAGCTTGAGAACTTTCTTACCACTCATGAAGTCTATGATCCTCTCCAATCTGGTTTCAGGAAGAGGCATAGTACCGAGACAACATTAATTCGGGTGATGAATGATCTCCTGATAGTGAGAGATTAGAGGAGTCATTTGATCTTGGTCCTCCTTGATCTCGCTGCAGCATTTGACACGTGGATCATGGGTTGTTGTTGGAATGCCTGCGGTTAATCTGTGGACTGTCGGGGACAGTACTCAGATGGTTCCATTTTTCTCACGGGCAGGTCTCAGAGGGTGGTATCGGGAATTTTTCCTCGGCCCCTTGCCCTGCCTTGTGGGGTCCATGAGGGTTCTGCTGTCCCCATGTTGTTCACGGTGTATATGCTGCTGTTGGGAGACATTATAAGGTGGTATGAGCTGAGTTTTCACTGCTAGGCAGATGATACTCAGCTGTACATGTCTTTGAACCCAAACAGAGTAGTGATGTCTTGGTATTTAACAACTGCCTCGCTGAGATTCAAGATTGGATGAGTGTTAACTGGTTGAAGCTAAATCTGGATAAGACTGAGGTGTTGGTGGTGGACCCAGGTCACCGGTAGAGAAGCTGACTCCTGGGCAACCGTCTGGCTTCGTGCTGGGAGGTGACCAGTTGAGACCTTCTGAACAGTCTGCGGAATCTGGGGGGTTGTGGCAGCAACGAACTGACGCTAAAGCACTGGTGTCAGCAGTTGTCAAGTCCTCGTTTTCCATCTGAGGAATATCGCCCAGATAAAGCACATTGTTCCGCCCGATGACCTTCCTGTTTTAGTTCATGCCTTTGTGCCCTCGCATCTTGACTACTGCAATGCTCTATACCTAGGGTTATCGGGTGGATCTCTTTCGCCACAGCTAGTGCAAAACGCAGCGGCAAGGCTGTTGACCGGGCAGTCGAGATCTTGCCATATCATGCCTGTGCTGTGCGAGTGCACTGGCTGCCAGTGAGGTGGAGGATCACCTTCAATGTTGTGTTGCTGACCTACAAGACCCTACACGGACAGGGAGCGAGTTACTTGCAAGACCTCCTTCAGCCTACCTCCCTTCTGTCCTCTTTGCTCCACCGACAAAGGTTGCTAGAGGTTCCCAGGGTTTGTTTACAGACATCAGGTGCTAGAGTGTTTTCTTTTTGTAGCCCGACCCTGTGGAATTCTCTACCTGCGTCGGATTAGAGAGTGCCCGTCTACCGAGACTGTTACATCCTCTTTGAAACGATATCTGTTTTTTTGCATTTGGAGAGGATACCTAGTCTTATATTTGATGTTTTTAATATTGTGCATTTAATTGTTTACTTGTTGTTTAATATTATACAAGTGCTTTGATTTTTGAAAAGCAGTTTATAAATAAAATGTGATTTGATTTGATTATTTGACACTGCCACCAGGACAGTCTGCTTTGCCTGCATCATCAGCAAAACTATCATCGTGATGGGGTGCAAGTATTGATTTAGTTGTCCAACTTGGTATGTGACCTTCATTCATTTTGATAAATGTCAGCATACTGACATCTGTAGGTGATAGGTTAGTACAACGGTCATGCACTATGGCTGCCACAGAACTAAATACCTCTCCACACTTACATTGGAGGGTGGGAAGGTCAGGCACTTCAGTGCTACTGATGTAAGTGCTGGCCATTCATTCACCTTGCCACTCCAGTACACCAAAGGATCGTCAAATATTGTCAGATGCCTGTTTTCTGCCAAATAGGCCTCAGTCATGGTCTGTGATGTATGCATTCCTGATGAATTGTCCACCTGTTCACAACATTCATCTAGGTCACAGATTCTTACTTGGGACAAGGCACCCCAAAGTGGATTAAAGGACAACTGTGCAGCCGACATCACCCCTTGCCCTCAGTCACTTTACTGGATGTGCTCAATCCACAGTGGCCTTCAGCCATGTTATGCTGTTGTTTGCAGAACTTTGTGTAACCCCACCCAGGTATGCCATTTCTATCTTTACAGCTCTACCTGGTGGGCTGGGTTCGAGGAGGAATATGGCACTCTGCGCATTGGCTAGGTTTGGCTACTCTGCAACAGGGGCACCCAAGTAACTCCAGACAAAGGAATAATAACTGTAATGTTCAGTACCAGAAGTGGGATTCTAAAGTGTGGCTTTTATTCACATCCAACAGAATAAACAAAGCATAGATGGACCTCCGGGGCTACACTCCTTGTAATGCAGATTTATGGAGATCAGAACACATCCTATTCACTTTAGCCCTCAGGCTCTGAAACACACTGGGCACACAGCCGAACTTGTACGCTGCTCTGGGTTTCCCTGGCTCGGCTCCCTTGCCAGCCACTTGGACACTTTCCATATAGCATGGAAACATTTACTGGTGGCTCCCTAAACCACCTATGAGCACTTCTGCTCCATCAGAAAATCTTCCTCATCAATCCCACATCTGGGTACTTTCCTCAGGCACGGCCAAGTACCTGAGAGAAAGCAACAGGTACCCCAAAGCAAACCCATAGAGGTGAATTTGGTTACTACTGCTGGGGGGTTCCCACCTCTCGCTCTCATAATTTATACCTGGCCATTTCTCTGGACTGTAGCACCTCATCCCTTAAAACATTTTTCTGTGAAGATTCTTTTTAAATGTATTCACGTTCAGTCTACTGTCTTCACATCCCATTTGTGCTGAACTTGAACATACTTAATAAGTGGTTGTGTCCATTACTCTAGACCCCCAGAGAGTTAAGCAGTCCAATCCCACATCTTCCAAACTGTACTTGACTGTCTTTTCCTGACCCCACAGTAACAGTCACTTTAGTTTCCTCTTGATTCAAGTGAAACACATGGCCCTATAGCAGAGCGAACTCACCACTTGGTTGCAGGTGCCCTACAGGCGTTTTCTCCTCAAAGAACTCTCGTCCAGAGCTTCTGGTGCCTCAGCATGAACTTAAATCAGGCAGCTTCTTTTCTCCCTAGCCGACCAGGGGTTGCCCCTGAAGCAGGCTGATTCCTTCCCACATCCCTGCAGGGATGGGGCCCTGAACTCACTGAAAGCGGTCTCCACCACTTCAATGGGCTCTTCTGGTGTTCCTCTTCAGGTGAGAACACACACCTATGCAACAAAAATTAGCTCTTTGACAGAGCTTAGAGCTCTCCTGAGCCTGCTTACAGCAGAGCACCTCTACTACAGACTGCACACACTCTACTGAACTCTACAGACTGACTTCAAATTCCCCAACGTTCTATTCTAACCTCCAACTGCAACATTTCAGTGTGGCTTATGCAGCTGCAACCGTTCTAAATGATGTCATCCCTCAGTTTCAGCTGAGACTGAGAACAGAGTGAGACAGTGTGAAATCCATTTAACTGGAGTTTCACAAGCTGCTTCCCTACCTACCACGAGGTCTTACTGGGATTCCTAGTAACCCGGGTAACAGGGGAGTTACATTTGCATGTGACTTCTGTGCCCCATGAACCAATCAGACCAGCTGTCCAGTCAGATTTTGAACCTGATCATACCCTCCTCCAGTATGGATGCAATACCATGATTGTAGCGTGGGTCCAGCACTGTGGCTATTCCAAATTCTGGAGATTGCTGAATAGTGGCAATGTATCGATTGCTGTCTAATATTGTAATCATGTGTTTCAGTAATACACAGCTTCACTGATCTCTGGCCACATCAAGGCTAGGCTACAGATTCAACAAAGTCTTCCTTAGTACCGCAGCAGTGAAATAGCTTGACTAACGGATGCAGTATCACCACTCACTGCCTGGGTGGCATGTTCAAATTGTTTCAAAATTACTATGACTGAGTCCATGAGTCTGCATTGTTCAGTTGTCATAGACTTTGAGGCACCTGCACTGTCACGCTAGTGTACATAACTAGGTACTCAGAGATGGCTTTGTACTGCTCCATCAATCACTCTGCCATGTAAAGTGTCAAGTTCCATCTCGTGACAACGTCCAGACTTCAGGTGGTGCTGAAGGAGGCCGTTTTGAATCTGCAGCTGCCTAAGCTGGTCAAGGGCCTTCCAGAGTGTGCAAAGTGGGCACAGATGCAGCATGCAACAGTCAGCATTTGCTTGATATCAGTGTACTGCAAAACTCCTGTACCACAAGATTTAAACAGTGGGCCATGCAGGAAACCTCACAAAGCCACAACTGCTGATACATTTCACAATGTTTGATCCATTATCACTAGCTATGAAGCCAGCTTTTAGGGACAGGGTGTGCAGCCACTCATCAGTTTCTGTGAGTAGCAAGTCTAGCATGTTTTGCCTGTATGAGACCCTGCTACACTATGTATTGCAAGCATGGAATGCTGTCTAATGCCATGAAGGTTGCTACCACCACAGTCTGATTTATTACGCTGCTTTCCCATTCCACAATTACAGGCAACCCCAGGTAGCTGTGCTCAGTGTTCAGTAATGCACAGATAGGAACTACCCGCTGTTTGCCACTTGTCCACATATCCATGTTTAAGTGTATGTGGTGATACGGAATGTTGAAGAGCATGTCTATAGACTCTGTCACCACCCAATATAACTCAGGGACAGCATGGGTGGAAAAGTATGTCCTAGATGGGATCTTCCATTTAGGACAGGCATGGCTACAAAGCACCAGAATCCCACATTCTCCACAAGGAAAATGAAAAGGTCAATTGCCAGCATTTCCGCTACAGCAGCATTGAGTTCACATGCAACTGCATGATTTGGTGGGTATTTACTGCTCTGGACAAAAAGCTGTGCAATGTGGGCTGCATTGTTTGATGTTTTGCATGTGGCATGCCAAATGTCTCTCCTCTGCAAACTGACATGGTTGGGTACCTTTGGCGTGTGATGAGGGGTGCACAGGTGACAAACCAATAAATGCAGTTATTTTACCTGTTTTAAGCACAGTGGTTGATGCACTAGAATTACTACATGAACCACTGCTACTCTGACCCTACTTGAAAGTTTAAAATCCTCCTCATACCTGTAGTAATCCTCTGGTGTTATTTCACCACTTTGCCGGCATGGCCACTTACATAAATGCCCCACAACAGCATTAGCTCCCTCTGGTGCTGAGTCCACAGTGCCATGTGCCTGTTCTTGAGATGAGTATGCTGGCCCCCAGTGCCCAGATGGCTATCCTTTTTATCACATGTCACACATGCTTGGCAAAGCTGGCAGAGTGCCACTGTTTCATCACTACCATCTTGTCGAAAAATCCTAAACTAGGGATTTGAGGTCCTACTCTTCCTATGTAGCTTTTGGAGTTGCATATGGAATGGCAGTTTTGGTGGCAATGAAATGGGGTGTACTGCATGATTTCTGGTGCTATGCACACTGGGACTTTGACTGAACATCTGATCGATGACTATTACTTCAGGGTCAGCAACAGACACAGCTACATCAGAACTTTGGGGGATTGACTAACAGACTATATACAAACAGCCACCTTCATATTCTTTTTGTCTGGTTCCCAAATGGGGTTACTAGCATCATCATCCACAAATTCACTTTGGATGCTATCCTCCTGTGGAGATATTCCAACCACAGCCTCAATACTATCATCCACACCTTTTTGCCAACATTTGAATGTTTGGATGGCTAACCTCAAGATCAGTGGAAAGATGAGACTATGAGTCATTAGCATTATCAGAATCATGTTCAGCTACTGTGGGGAATGGAACATCAATTACACTCAAGTCTGCAGATTCAACAACATTTTTCCGACCTGATAAGTTTGCATGGGTTGAACTTGTAGCAATACTCATGCTGTTGTCAACCATGCTGTCACTAACTTTACTACCTGTGCATCTCCATCCAGCTTTGAAGTGACTGATTTCACTGTGAAAAACAGAGTCGGAGAAATCTCTTTACTGGCAGCAACAGCTACCTTTCCCTTCTGCTGTGTACTACCATGGCCATGACCACTACTCTTAATGCTGATAGACTTGCTACTAGCCCTTGATGAACCTGACTCTTCATCACAACAACTTCCACTGCTAATAGTCTTCTTGGCAGCAGCACCACAGCCAGAAACAGCTTTGCATGACTGTCTCTTAGCGGGCATTTTTAAGATTACACAAACAGTTAACAGCAACTTATTATTTCTGCTGTTTCAGGGGATGGGAAGCAAAAATGAACCAGATTCAGCCACACAGGTGCAAGTAACACAACACCTTAAGCAGTCTTCTAAAATCCAAAGTCAAAAACAATACCTTGTTTTGCGGAGGGTTCAAGTATAGCTTTAGCTACATTGAGAAAGGCAGGAAAAAATATTTAATGCAGACAGGCTGAGAAATTCAGAGTATTGCTATTGCAGTGCGCAATAAACTGAGTATCAATTTACGCACGCACACAGATTAAAGGTCAGCACAGAAACTTTAACTTTTCAGTAAACTACAATACAGGCAGTCTTTTAATATGACTGAAAAATGCCCAGCAAACAGAAAAACTATACAGAAGAGACAGAACAGGCAGGAAGGAGGAGGAGTGGCACTGTATGTGAAAAATGACATAAGGGCCACAGAGATCCAGGAGGAACAAAATGGGGGAGAGATACTGTGTGTTAAGCTGGAAAGGAAAATGGGGACAGCCATCCGCACAGGTGTGGTCTATAGACCACCAGCCCAGGAGGAAGAAACAGGGAGCTGATGCTAGCCATCCAAAGGATGTCAGACAAGGGTGAGGTAGTACTGGTTGGAGACTTCAGTATTCCAGGCGTGGACTGGAGCATCCAGCAGCAGCATCAACTAGGAGCAGTTTATCCTGGACTCCCTTCAGGGTGCCTTCCTCAAGCAACTGGTCATGGAACCAACTCGGCAGAAGGCAATACTGGACCTTGTGCTCACAAACAGGGACAGTGTGATGGGGGTAACAGTGGGGAGCACCTGGGAAACAGTGACCACCAGTCATTGTGGTTTGAAATCACAGAAAGAGCAGAACCAACCACACAAAACACGTATCCTGGATTTTAGGGTGGCAGACTTTGGGAAAATGGGGGATACTTGAAAGAGGCATTAAGGGAATAGGGCAGGAATCAGGGGTTGAGGAACAGTGGGCAGTATTTAAAATGGGGATTACAAGAACAACAGAATTATGCAATAAGCAGGTTAGCAAGAGGAAAAGGAAGAGGAGACCGTTATGGTTTTCCAAAGAGGTAGCAAAGAAAGTGAAAGCCAAAAGATTGCATTCAGGCAATACAAAGACACAGGCAGAAGGGATAGGAGAAGTACCAGGAGAAGCAAAGGGAGGGAGGTCAGTAAGGAAGCCAAAGCTCAGACAGAAGAAAACATTGCAAAATCAGTGGGTAAAGGGACAAAACCTTTACAGGTACATAAGTGAAAAAGAAAGGCAAAGGGAGGGATAGTGAGACTGAAGGGGAGGATGGGGCCAGTTGAGGAGGACAACAGTAAAGCTGACATATTGAACAGGTATTTCTGCTCAGTCTTTACTGAGGAAGAGGAGGTAATGGGTCTGAAGAAGGAGTACAAGGGTGAGAATGGTGCAGAAATGGACACAAGTCCCTTTACACGAAAGGGTCCTGAAGGAACTGGAAGTAATAAGAGTTGATAAAGCAATGGGACCAGATGTGCACCCCAGGGTCCTTAAAGAACTAAGAGAAGTGGTGTCTGAACCTCTGGCTATCCTGTTTAGCCGATCACTGGAAACAGGGAGGTACCCAAAGACTGGAGGACAGCAGATGTAGTCCTTTTACAAAAGTGGGAACAAAGAGGAAGCAGGGAACTACAGACCAGTCAGCCTCACCTCGGTAGTGGGAAGATCATGGAAGCACTACTGAAGGAGAGATTGGTGGAACATCTGGTTGTCAATAGACTACAGGACCCAAGGCAGCATGGTTTCACTAGGGGAGGTCATGTCAGACCAACCTCGTTGAATTTTTGACTGGGTGACTAGGGAGGTGGATCAGGGAGGGCAGTGGACATGGCCTATCTGAATTTCAGCAAGGCCCTTGACACTGTGCCACATAGAAGACTATTACACAAACTGGGGACTATGGGTGTGGGCAGGACAGTAGTGTGGTGGGTAGGTAACTGGCTGGGTGGCAGGACACAGAGGGTGGTGGTAAATGGCTGTCACTCCACAGGGGAAGAGTGACCAGTGGGTACCACAGGGATCAGTGCTGGGACGGTCCTCTTCAACATCTTCATCAGTGACATTGCGCAGGACCTAGAAGGCAGAATTTCACTGTTTGCTGATGACACAAAGCTCTGTAACAGAGTAGACACACCAGAGGGTGTAGACAGAATGAGAAGGACCTGCAGAAACTTGAAGAATGGTCAGGGGTTTGTCAGTTGAAATTCAATGCAAAGGAAGTGCAAGATAATGCATATGGGGCACAAAAACCCTGGCACAATGTATCAGTTGGGGAGTGAGGATATAACATGCACCAAGCAGGAAAGAGATCTTGGGGTTATCATCTCTGATGACCTCAAGGTAGAGAAACAGTGTGACAAGGCAGCAGGTAAAGCAAATAGGATGCTGGGATGCATAGGCAGGGGCATCACCAGCAGGAAAAGGAGGTCATAATTCCACTATACAAGACACTAGTGAGGCCCCACCTGGAGTACAATGTACAGTTCTGGAGACCATACCTACGTAAGGACATAGACAGGGTAGAGAAGGTTCAGAGGAGGGTAACAAAGATGGTGTATGGATTGCATCACAAGTCCTATGAAGACAGGTTGAAGGAACTGAACATGTACTCCCTGGAGGAGAGGAGGGAGAGGGGATATGATAGAGACATACAAGTATCTTACAGGGAGGAACAGGGTGCAGGAATACACTATTTTTAAGTAAAAAGATGTTCCAGAACTAGAGGGCATGGGATGAAGTTGGAGGAGGGACGATTCAGAGAAGACGTGAGGAAGAATTTCTTCACAGAATGGGTGGTGGACAGGTGGAACACCCTGCCAGAGGAAGTGGTGGGGGCTGAAACAATCACGAATTTAAGAATGCATGGGATAGACATAAAGGAATTCTGGAGGTCAGGGTAAGGGTCAACAGACTTCTAGGAAACCATAAACTGAACTTACAAGCTCAAATGGGCAGACTGGGTCAGCCATAGGCCCTTATCTGCTGACACTGTCTATGTATCTATGTATCTATGTAAGTAAAGTTGTACTGTGTACCTCAACAGACACATAATAAACAAGCATTTGTCAATGCCGAATGTTTGCTTGCTGGCATTGGCATTGGTAGTGCAGGAGTTAGAGAGATGCATAATAGGAATGGCAGTGAAGTATTGAACTAATGCCAACACCACCCCACCCTGCAGAGACTGACAGGCATTGGGGTGTGCCTTTGTCTTCGGCCATAATGCTCATACCATTCCACCTCACTCTATCCTACAGACACCGACAGATGTCATGGTGTGCCTTAGGGTCTTCAGCCCTTATGCTTACCCCATTCTAAAAGAAATAAGCTGAGATGGGTGCAGTATAGAAGAATGGGGTGAACGTTGGGGCTGAAGACCCTAAGGCACACCTCATTGCCTGTCACTGGCTGCAGGGTGGGGGTAGGGGTGTAGGTGAGCATTACGGTTGATGACCCCAAGTCACAACCCCGATGCCTGTCAGTCTCTACAGGGTGGGGAATTACAGTTGAAATTCTAATGCCCTGGGCATTTGTTGGTATTTCTCCCACATTTCAACGTGGGCTTTTCGGGACCCCACCTCATGAACAGTTGCACTATCATTTCGTTATTCAATCCCGAAGGTGATATTTCAAAGCGACTACACCATTCTGCGCCACAGGCGGAAAAACACATTTCAGGCTGGATGTGAAAAGTGACAACTGTACTTTTCATGAGGAGGTGAGAAAAAATGGTACTGTTTAAAATCTGGAGCGAAAATATGAAAAATTGGTGAAGTTATGAGTATGCATAGAAACTGCTCAATGCACACCCATAACGCAATAATTTTGGGAATTTTTCAACATGGGCATTTTGGGACCTCCCTCATGAACAGTGGTAATGTGATTTTGTTAATCTGTCCTGAAGGTTGATTTTCCACAGCAACCGTGCCATTCTGCATCACAGGTGCGACAACAAGTTTTGGGCACAATGTAAAAAATGACAGCTGTACTGTTCATAAGGAGGTGTGAAAATGGCAATGTTGAAAATCTGGGTAAAATATTAAAATTGGGAAAATTCACGAGCATGCGTGAAGCTGCATAACACACACTTTTACCGTAGTCATTTCTTGGAATTTTTTCACCAAATTTGCAACATGTTTTTTTGAACCCAACCTCATGAACAGTGGCACTGTTATTTTGTATATTGGTCCCAAAAAGTGATTCTGCACAGTGACCACGAAATCACCTTTGTACCGAGTAACTAAATGACAGCGACATGTCCCAAGAACCCCAAGTAAAAATTTGGGGCCACAATTCCTAAAATGGCTGAGATATCAACCTAAGTTGAAACCCTATTGACTCCATTATACAGCGTCACCCAATTCCTCAGTTCGCAGTTCGGTTTGAAGAGTGCAGACGTGTCCCAGTCCAGAAAGATCACTGCTCCTGACCTCCAGAGGCTAAGTATGGATGAGGGTGTGGGGAGGAGGGTGCTCACTGGGAGGTGGGAGAGGGGACTGGGGAGATGAAGGTGGACTCTTTTCTTTTACAGGTAAAAAATCCCAAAAAGGCACCAGGAGACGATTTTCTTTCTTTTACAGGTTTAAAAACAAAACATTTCAGCACACTGGGGTGGGCCCCAGTGTGCCAAAATAGTGATGGTGGTGGTGGAGGGGCATGCCAACATGGGCATTGGGCCCAATGTTGGCAGATTACAGGGAGTTTGGGGGTGCACCTGACACTGGGAGTGGCATCCCAGAGTTGAAACATTTGGCACACTGGGGTGGGCTTCCAGTGTGCCACATTAATGAAGCGAGAGGGGATACAAGCCAACACAAAGACTGGGCACCACAATGTCAGCTTTTCTTGGAGTGTGTGGCAGACAGCAGGAGCCATGGCTTGTTACTTGTTTCAGCAGGAAGGGCACACAGAACAAACAAGCTGTTGGCGGAGCAAGGCCAGGGACAGAGTGCTGAGCAGCAGGAGCTAACAAGGTTGCGAGGGAGGGGAAGGTGCTGCTGCAGTGGCCGAAACTGTTCATGATTGCAGTGGCAGATTTGTTTCAACTCCTTGGCTCTCTTTGAAGCTGCTGTCATTGGCAGCTTCCCTCTTGATTGGTGGCTGATGGATGCACCAAGTAAAGTGTCCACTGCATTAGCCACAACATTGACACACCTCTGAAATGTGGTACTATGCAATATGTTTCTTGCACATGCCAGCGTGCATGCATGCAAGCAAACATAAAAACCAGCCAACAAAAGTTGGAAAAGCTGCCTTTCTCACTAATCTCCCATCTACACCACAGATACACCCTCCTGAAGCATACTTCTACCGTGTCTGTCAGTACAGAGAGAAAAATGTACTAAATTAATATTAAATGTTCACACAAAATCAATACATGCTCAATGATATAAAGACATAAGGGTTTCCTATAATCAATGTACTAAATTTTGACACAGAATTTTGTGGCAAAATGTGTTTTTAAAGGTTTTCAATGGTTTTAATCTCAGAGCTTTGAGTGCAAACTGTCTTCAGCTTTCCACTACAGTAACTACATTGAACTGAGGCTGTGCAGA
The DNA here is from genome assembly GCA_016271365.2 of Neoceratodus forsteri. NCBI lineage: Eukaryota > Metazoa > Chordata > Ceratodontiformes > Ceratodontidae > Neoceratodus > Neoceratodus forsteri. The sequence continues at coordinate 328,225,672 of CM028137.1, forward strand.
ACAATATAGAGCTCATTTGACCTTAAATCTCATGAATCACTGCAAAATTCACCTTAAAGAGCAAAAAAAGAAAAAAAAAACAAAGTCGAGGTAACACGAAGTCCATAGAGAACAATGGGAACTTTGCATTACTTTGAGATACACAGTTATTCGCTTTGCTGTGCTGAAAATTACATGAAATTCGGTTCTACATGAAATACTTGCATAGCAGATTTTAGACAGTTTGTCCACCTCTATTCAGGATTAGGAGTAAGATTTAAGTACCCCTTTCCATAGCAACTGATCTTGCAATACTTTGAGTAGTTTGCCAAACATTTTTTTAAATGTATCCTTATCCATTCCCAGATGAAAATAATTTATCAGTGTTAGGATTGACCATATAGGAGCCCATGACAATAACATCTCCTTCAGTGTCAGTATCTTGTGCATGTATTTCAAAGGGATACCTCGATGAGCAAGGGTAAGAAATCCCCATCTCATCCTTCATGATGGAAATAGAAAAAATATGGTCATAACCCAATTTTAGGAATGTTTTATGTTCCTCTGGGAGAGGTGGGTCTCTTGAAGGAGGAGCATGTCCACCCATTACAGCCGAAAGTACCAAAGTAGGCTGAGATAATTTTATGGGCTGTGAACCCAATTAACATTGTAAGAAATGATCTTAGTAGACTGTGCCATAGTACATGTTAATATCAGACATCTGACTTTGCAGCCCCATATACCATTTTACCAGAGTCTCAACAAAATCCAGAGGAAAGTGTCTCATGGCACAGTACCTATTGTCCACCATGTATATTCTGAGCCTAACACTTGCCTTCAGTAGATGAATAAGAAAACAGAGGAAAACAAAACAAACATTGAATAAGCATTATGCTAACAGGGCAACACTGTGAAACAGCAAACAATTAATAAACGTTAATCAGAGACAAAGTCCAACATGTGTTTCCAAGACAGGGAGTCAATGTTACATCCCAACTTTGAATAACCCAGGAAGGTGGCAGTGCATTGCTGGGGGATGTTGTCAGGAAGACCCTGAGCCCCCAAGGCACAGAAAAGTTCTATTCCCAGGCAGAAGTGTTCAAAATAATCCACCTCCAGTCCGCTGCACCTGTGCAAGTGGTCATAATGTTATGAGGGTACTGTGTTAAAAATAATCCTGGCAATCCCCAAGCAACTCTACAAGTGAGGGAATAAGGTCCAGAATGCTTCCAAGAGTGCATAAAAGGTGACAGGGGAGGAACCCAGTCCCCTGGGGCAAGGAAATTAAAAACTGTGGTTATCCCATGGCCCACCCTGCCTGCCCTAGGACTGGTCCATAATATCCCTTCTATTGAGTACCAAGCTGCCTTTGTTACAGAGCTAGATTTCATGGCAGACAGGCAAGCCATTGAGTAAATGGGCTGCTGAGAAGTATAGAGAAAGGTTGTACAAAGACAAGGCATATGCTACTGAAAGGAGGCAGTATAGCAGTGGTTTAAGGCTCCGAGCTGCAAACCTGGAGACCTGGGTTTGAATCTCACAGCCCCCACTTGCACACTGTATGACTCTAAACAAGTCACTTAATTTCTTGTGCTTCCAGGTTGCACCTGTAAATAAGCTTCAGCTTAATGTGTCTCTCCAGGTAAAAAGCAGGAATGCATGCCCCATGAGGCTGATCTGAATCAGTCCTCACCACAGATAGCTCAGTACCCCCAGCTAAATGTTTTATCTGTCAAGGCAGGGCATAGACACAATCCCCAGAGGTGCAGGGTCTCTTTGCCTCATCCTGCAGCCAAAGGCTGCTTGGACAGATAGTCTTTTGCTGTAATCAGGCCTTCTCAGCTTCTGATATTTCAGTGTGCTAGTGATATGCCTTGAGAACAATGCAGCTGAGAAAGAGACACAAGGAAGGAAATTTCCTGTGGAATGTAGGCAGATTAAGCCTCCTGAGCCCAGGGACATAAGGCACTCGGGAGGCCCCAGGACCAACCAGTGCCAAATAACCAAACTTTTTTATAGAGAGAAAAAGGAACCCTCAAACAGAGCTTAGGCTCCCACTTGCCCAAGCAAGGTTCTCTCCCTGCAGTACCTGGTAAAGAACTATAGTCAGAGAAAGTGTCCAACAAAATGCAGTCAGTTCTTTTGTCTTAAGAAATGTTGCAGGAATTCTCACAGGGCTTGAAGACTATGGGACAGAGAATGCTTTGCAGTTTCCATTGCAGTCAGTAATGGCATAGGTTGTGACATCTGTGCTGGATCTTCTGAGCTGATCTACAGGCCAAGTGGTGGAGCAGCATTACTGAACTCCAGGTGGTTTCAGTGGAAGAGGGACTGGTATACCTCTTCTCACCAGGTCAGATTTTACCTCTTGTGGTAGTGCTGTGCCCCCCCACCTCAGCCTGGGAGACATGTCTGAGAGAGATCCCACACTGTCATCTTCTTTTCCTACTAAAAGTCTGTTGTGCAACAGCATCCCTTTTTCTATCCTATCCTCTACTATCTTGTAGGTTGGCCACCTACATTGCCTTTCTTCTCTCCTCTTTTCCTTTTCTGTCTCTCTCTCTCTCTTTTCTCTCCCCTGCCTTGTGAAACCACGGCAGGCCATTGCCTGATTTGCCTGCCCTTGCCTGGCTGTCATGCCAACAGTTGTAAAAGAACAGATAAATGTATTTTGGCAGAGATGCAGACTCAGATTAGCTTTAAACCCTGTGTATTGCTTTGTTTTGCACTAATGCACTTCCTGCACGAACATCGTAGGATCGCATTAGTCTTTGCCCTATATAGTGCTAATGGGCTTCCAGTGTGAATGTGCACAGGATTGCATTAGTTTTTGTATGCATTAGCACTATTGTGTTTCCTTGAGCGTGCACAGGATTGCAGCGCCATGTAGAGCTGTAATGAAAAATGTGACTTTTCTAGTTAAAACAGCTTCTCAGATATTCACTTGTTTAGTTGTGCCATATATCTGAGGGAAGGCTGTGAAACCATGTCCAAAAGTAGATAAATTGTTAAGCTAATTCCTGATCTCAGGACTGCTGTAATAAAGCTAGAAACAGAGCTCTTCTGATGCAAACCTTTGTACAACAACCCTGTAATGAGAGAGGAGCTGTCTCTATTTTCCGTTGCTCCCTCTCTCCATATTAGTTTGAGGTTTGTTCCTTTTACACATGGAATCCTGCAAAACCTAGAAAAGAAGTAGAAAACTAAGCCATTCCTGGTACTGCAAGCCTGCAGCTTAGCGCTGCACTGTGAGTGTAAGCTCTATCATAAGATCTGTATGTTGAGACTGTCACTCACTACTGGAATCAGACTAAAACCCATTGAAAAGGCTAGAAAAGGGGTCCAAAATAATGACAGTCCTGTTCCAAACACTGAAACTTAATATGAAAATTAGCAGGAGCTTTTCTTATGTTGCATTTTGTCTCTGTTTCTCCTGCTAGTGTTTCTTGGCACCAAAAACACTAACAGGGCTACAGAGCAGATTAAAATAAACAACCTCCTTTAACAGCAGTGCCACAGAAAGTTTCTCATGATAAAAAATGCTATTTTACATGAGAAAATTCCTCCGTGACCTCTCTACTTGCTCTTCTTGTTTTGTAGTTTTGTTTCTCTCTGTGTATTGCAACTTTAGAGAAAAACAAGCTTTCAGCTAAACTAAAGCTTTTCTGTTTTAAACTGTAACAGGGACTACCTCTGTGCCGATACTTAGCATTAATAGCATCCTGACAAAAATCAACATGTTATTATGATGTGCTGTAGTCTCAAGCTGTTGTAGCTCACCTGAGCGTCTCTGCACATCTTCTTTTAGGGGCCGCACCCTTTGTGCTCCTGTTTATATATAAGTTGACCTGTCACTCACAGCAGGTGGGTGGAATTACAATTGAAAATGCTTCTAAAAATGCTAGAACTATTGTTTTTCTATTGGGATGCCTCCATTATGAATAATTATTGTTATTAGTGGGATATTATGTTTGATTTCTATTATTTTAGCCTAGAAACACTTTTGTATTAGACTAGAGGCTGAGCCTTGCCAATCATGTGACTCCTCTGTATATATGGTCCAGTCTCCAAGTCTAGGGCAGATCAAGTTCAATCATGGGAGAGGTTGAGGAGACACAGAGGGTGGGACAAATGCCATGACCTAACTGTGTGATGTTTGCTTGATTTCTTTTTTTTTTCTGGAAGTTTTTGTTTTCGTTTCTTTGTAAATACACACACATATTTGTGTGTTTGCACCGACTGTCTCATGTTAGTGATTTTCTCTTATGTACCCACTATGACAGTGGTGTCAGAAGTGGAATTGGTTTGTGGTCTAGGATCATAGGGGGACTCCCATCCAGGATATCTGTCCAGATATCAGAGAAAGCATAAAAGAGGTGCCATGGAGGATAAGACCAAGAAGTTGGAGTTGGAGATAAAGGTGACCAGAGTGATGAGCAGACACAGGGTGGCGCAAACCAGGAACTGCTCCTACCTGATTTGAACCCAGGAGGCTGTCCGAAGACCAAGACTGAGGTTGCAGGTAGGGTGAGCCTCTCTGAACCTAGTGATGAAGATCCAGAAGACTCTACAGTTGATGTCCCTCAAACTGACATTTCAGAATTGTTGAGGTGGTTAGCTGTCCAGCAACTGGAAATGGAAAACAAAGAGAAAGAGACTTCCAGGAAAAAGAACAGGAGAGAAGATGCCAGGACCAGTGATGGGCGGAGACCCTGACAGTGCTCAGAAATTGGCACAGATAACAGGGGCAGGATACCAGCCCAAAAGACATTAAATTAACTAAAATGGCACCACAGATGAAATAGAAGCCTACCTAACCACATTTCAAAGAGTAGCCAGAGCCTGTTCGTAGCCCCAGACCCAATGGGTTGTCAGACCTTCCCCATACCTGACTGGAAAAGCTCACCTAGCCTACAGCAATGTGAAACCTAGGCATGCTAAAATTATGAATTAGTCAAAAAAAAAGATCTTCAGGAGGTATGATATCAATCATGAGATCTACCAGCAGAGATTCCGTTCCTAAGACATTAGTCATCTTACACCCCTAGAGAATTTCATTAGGTTGAGAGAATTGTGCATGAAATGGTTGCAACCAGAAGAAAGCCATTAATGACATCATAGAGATCTTAGTTGTGAAAAGTTCCTTCAAATCCTACCTAATGAAGTTAAGCTCTGGATGAGGAACATAATCCTGAATCTACAGATGTAGCCATTACCTTGGCTGAGGACTTTCTGTCCTAAAGACCCTCTGAAAAAGAAATACCAGAGGAGAGTTTAATAACTCTACAGCTAAACCTGCCCCTCTTTTCTCCATCTGGGGGTCAGAGCTCTGGCAGACATGATATAAAATCTGGGAGAGAAGGAAGACCTCAATGCTGATATTATTTGTCACAGTTGCAATGAAAGGGTTACATTGCCAGGTTTTGCCCCAAGAAGAAATCTACACCAGTAACTGAGGTGACCATCAATGGTAAAAGTGTGTTGGGCCTTCTTGACACAGGCAGCAAATATACCTTAATACAACCAGAACTCTTAAGCCCGAAACCAAAAATTGAAGCAGTAGTGGACGTTGTCTGTATACATGTGGACACACACAGCTCCCCAACATCTAACATTGAACTGACTGTAAAGGAACAAAAGAACACTGTGTGTGCAGGTTTAGTGCCCGACTCACCTGTGTCTATTGTACTTGGGCATAATTTCCCAGGATTTGATAATCTGCTGACTGCAAACCACTAACATGTTGCTGCAGTTACCACTAGGGTCCAAAGCTGGCAAGAAAACTGTGGGAGATACATTCCCTTTGATGATGATATCACGGGTGACACTTGGCCAGCTGGTTATGATTGTTGGATGATATTGGACCCAGCTACCAGGATATAGGGCTCATAAACTTTTATGATGTCTTAGAGGAAAAAACATGTTATATCACTATGGTGCTAAAAGTCATAAAATCCTTTGATGTGCCCTGGGAATAGGAACTGCTCAAGATCAAAGAGGGATGTTAATTAAGGAGTCACATTGGGAAATGAGTTTTGCTGATGTCACCTTATTTAAAATATCTCCTGACAGGAAGATCATTGTTTGTATAATTTTATATTCTAAAAGGTGGAGCTGGATGACATCACGGAAGGGTGTGTGAGAGAGACACAATTTAACCTAGGACTTGTGTCTGATCTTAGTGACATTTCTTTTGGGCTCTTAAGAAACAAGATCTAATGTAAGCACTGTAAAGAGATAATACATTAGAAAGAAAATTCTAGCTGTTTGTTGGTAGGAGTTTATCTGTCATTTTCTTTGCTTTTCTTTTAAGTGATTGTATGCTTTTGATATAATGTTCTGTGTTCACATTTTACATATTTTTATCCATTTTGGTAAAAATATTATTTTGAAAGACTGCCTGGGTGTGTTCTGGAAGTTCTTTTACATGTGACGTATAGATGGTTAAGATTGACAAAAACTGTTCAAAGTTTGATGATGTACTAAACCGGAAAAGGTAAGAATATACCTAAGGTATTTTATAGAGTTTTAAGGGTTCATTTTTGGATAACTGGTTAGGTGCCCTTAGCGAAAGATATCTGGCATCCCCAAAGACCAGATTATCTGAGCCTGTAGATTTGGGTATGCTAGCATAAGGTTCACAGTTTGAATCCCACAGAACTTGAGACCAAAGGTGATTCAGACCCACAAGCAGACAGGAAGGTTACCCTGTCTGTTACCTGTTCACAATACTCGCTTGGAGGTTGGCACTGTGGGAGCAGAGGGCCTGACCTGCTGAGTGTGTTTGAGACAGATTGGTGGCAGTGGTGGGATAAATTTGGTAACACAAGCTTTAACTGTTCAGTGTGTCAGCTTAATACTGTACAGCTCACTTGCAAAATTAGACAGTGATTTATTTTTAAAAAGGAAACAGAACTATATAATTTTGCTTACAGTCAAGTTCCTACCTGTTCTATTTGTTTTCTAAGTGCAAGTTAGGGTAGCAGTAGTTAGGGAAGAAGATGGCTTCCAACTACAGTGGAAACACTGTAGACTACTGAGAAATTTGTGCCAGGACAGAGGAGTCCTGTATGAGGGAGAGCAACCAAGCAGAACCTCATGTATGCCCAGACGGGCAACAGATGCCTAGAGCATTGAGTCACTGACTGTGACTGTAAGGGATAAAACCTTGAGAGTGGAGGGGCCAGCAACAAGTGCAGTGTCCAGATCCAGTGAGGATGACAGCAGGGTCAGTGCCAGTGAAGGGCCACAGCAGCAGGGAAGGTCACCAGTATTCTGGAGCTGGAAGCAATCAGGCTGCAGATTGAGTTCGCAGAATGGATCTGGAGTTCAGAGAGATGCTGAGTGAGAGAAATGAGCCACAGAGAGAAGAGGGAGTAAGAACAGTAAAAGGCTGGATGAGAATGGCAAGAGGCTGAACGAGAATGGCGAGAAGCAGAGTGAGAACAGTGGGAAGCTGACCGTGAAGAGTGTGAGCACCAGCAAGCTACAGAGGAGAAGAGGAGTTAGAACAGTGAGAAGCTGAACGTGAACAGTGAGAGGCAGACTGTGAGGAGCATGAGCACCAGAGGTGACATGAACAGGAGAAGTAACGACTCCAACCACCAGCAAGCAGAGCAGGTAAGTAGCTTGGGTTTAACTGAAACTACAGGACTGGGTTACAAATTGAATTCCAAATTGATAGCTGAATTTAAAGAGGAGGAGGATATGGGCCTTTTAAATTCCTTTGAAAAGTTTGTATTCAGGCTAAAATTCCCAAAGGGTCCTGGGCTTCCAGCTATCCCTGCTATTTACTGGGAAAGCTCAGGATGCATTGGGTCAAATGGACAATGACGACAGTAATGATTACAGCAAACTTAAAGCTGCACTGTTAAAAAGTTTGATTTAACTGCAGAAGCATACAGAGCTAAATTCCGTAAGCTCAGGAGAAGCTAGCCACGAAACAACGTCAGTTTTTAGAATGTTGGTGGGAAGGAATTGAAGCAAACTCTCTAGATAAAATTGAAAAAGCTATTTTGTTAGAACAGTTTTTGGGCATGCCCAGCAGAGCTGAAAACTTGGCTGGAGGACCGAGATCTCAAAACAGTGCAAGAGGCTGTTGAACTCTCAGACTGCTATGCCAAGAGCAGGCCTGCTCTGAGAGTGAATGGGCAGGCATGGCAGTGCAGAAAGGCAAAAGCGCACCTTTAGGGCAGCTAAAACCCTCACTGCCTCCACCAAAACCAGTTAGCCCAGGTTTCAGAGAAAAGAGTTCTCTGAAAAAGAAATGGATGTTAGGTTTGTAAAGAAACTGGGCATATTGCCAAACAGTGTCCCAAAGAAGAGCATTACACAGAGTGAGACTAGGAAAGAAGTGGGTTGTTTGTGTGTCCCTGGATGCATGCCTGTGAACATGAGGGAACACATGCACCCAGTCACAGTGAATGGTGTAGAGACACAAGGGTAAAGGGACACAGGGGCATCCCTGACATTGGTAAAAGAGGATCTGGTAGAGCCTGGTCAGCTTATACCCAATGAATTTGTAACTGTACAAGACTTTACTGGTGAGGAGAAAACATTGCCCCTCACTAGTGTTCTCCTAGACTGGGGTGAAACAGGGGAACTGTGCAACAGGTGGCTGTAGCCAAAACTTTAGCAGTGGACGTCATCCTCGGCAACAGTCTCAAACAGGGATGGTGTGTGCAGTTACCCAAGCCGAGCAGCAAGAGAAATTGTAGTTCTCTTGACCCCTCAGAAACCATTGTGGAAACCACTGGGAGGCTGGTTCCCCAGCCTCTATCTCCTGATATGGAGACTAATGAAAAGAGGGTAGAAATTTCCCAGCAGTTAATCAAACAGCTATAGAGGGTTACTCTGAAGAAGGAGGGTGACCCATTGTCAGAGGGTATGGGTTGACAGTGATCCTGAGTGCCCTGATGCTAGTGCTAGGGACCCTAGTTTAGAGACTGAAGGGGCCTGTCTCATACCTTGGAATGTGTAAGGAGTTTGCAGATGCTCAGAAAAGTGACCTAGTCTAGAGAAGCTGAGGGCTTGGGCAGACTTTGACAGAGCACAGGGAAGTGATGGAAAACATTAGGTTTATTGGGAAAGGGACTAATGTATACTCAGGATGTGAAGACAGAGGGAGGGTGATAGGCAGGTAGCTTGTCATTCCCAGGAGCATTGTGAGCAGTTGCTCAAGATTGCACATGATATTCCCTTGTCTGGTCATCTGGGAATCACACACAATGCAATGGTTGGCCAAGAATTGCTATTGGCCAACTTCACCCAGCAGGTGAAAGTATTGCAGGTCTTGTCACCGGTGCCAAGAAATATGGAAGGTGGGTAAGAAAACCCAAGTTGCCCTAAGTCCATTGCCCATAGTGGAGAAACCATTCCAGGTGGTGGGAATGGATATTGTGGGGCCTTTAAATACCCCATCTCCTCCGGAAGAGGTTCATCCTGACAGTGGTGCATTATGCCACCTGGTATCCAGAGGCAGTTGGCCTATTCTCACTGAGGACAGACAAAGTGGCAGATGCCTTACTTGGGATTTTCTCCCGTGTTGGGTTCCACAGGAGATTATCACCGATCGAGGCATTCCTTCATGTTGTACCTGATGAAATGTTTGTGAGAAGTGTGGGGTGGTGCAGAGACACATGACACCTTATCACCACAAGCCAATGGGCTTATTGGAAAGATTTAATGGTACCCTGAAGTCAATGCTCCAAGCATTTGCTGAACAGCATGGGAGGACTGGGAGAAATACCTTCTCCACCTGTTGTTTGCATACAGAGAGGTGCCCCATGATTCGACAGGATTTTCCCCTTTGAACTCTTATATGAATGTGAGGCGTGGGCCCTAGACTTGATCCAGGAGGACTGGGAAGGCAAGTACGCCACCCAGGGAACTCCCGTGAGTGAATTACATCCTTAGGTTTAGGAAAGGCTGAAGGAGCTTATGGGGACAGCCCAGAGCAAACCTGGCAGCTGCCCAATAGAAACAAAAAAAGTGTGGTACGATCACAGAGCCAGGGCTCACTCATACATGGTGGGTCAGGTGGGTATTGGGGCAGTACTAAGTCAGACATCCAACCAAGGGAAAAATCACCCTGTAGTGTACCTGAGTAAAAGTTACTTCCAAAGGAGCAGGCTTACCCTACTGTGGAAAAGAGTGTCTTGCCATAGTGTAGGCCCTAAAGAAGTTAGAGCCATACTTATATGGGCAACATTTTGAGGTACAAATGGACTGCAACTCTCTGGTCTGGCTGACCCAAATGGGACAAACTAATAGTAGACTGTTAGACGGAGTCTTGCCTTGCAAGGGTATGACATGATGATCTTACATAGGGCTGGAGCGACTAATCAGAACACAGATGGCTTGTCACATCTGTATGAGGAGTAAACTGATTTGGGAAGCTCATCTCATGCAGGGATAGAGCCCCAAATGCAGTCTAGATGGGAGGACTGTGATGCTTGGCCAGCTGGTTAAGATTGTTGGATGATATTTGTAATATAAAAATATAGTGTGTGATTGTCACAGTGCTTCCATGAGTGCCCCCTCCAGGTTTCAGTTACAGTCAAGTGAGCTGAAACCAAGATGTAATTAAAAGACTAGAGAGAGTTTATCTGTAGTTTTCTTCACTTTTCTTTAAGTGATTGCACAGATGGTTAAGACTGACAAAAACTGTTCAAAGTTTGATGGTGTACTAAACTGGGAAAAGGTAAGAATATACCTAAAGTCTTTTATAGAGTTTTAAGGGTTCATTTTGGATACCTGGTTAGGTGCCCTTAAGTGAAAGATACCTGGCATCCCACCCAAAGAGCAGATTATCTGAGCCTGTACATTTGGGTATGCTAGCATAAGGTTCACAGTTTGAATCCCCCTCAGAACTTGAGACCAAAGGTGAGTCAGACAGACAAGCAGACAGGAGGGTTGCCATGTCTTTTACCAGTTCACAATACTGCGCTCAGAGGGTGGCACTGTGGGAGCAGAGGACCTGACCTGCTGAGTGCCTTTGTGACAATGGGTACCCCAGGGAAGGACAGAAAAACAATAGAGAAAGAAGGACTTTAAAAACACTGAGGCAAAATAATGGACTTGATACAAAATCTGTGAAATTAAATGTATCTAAAAATGTTATAACAACTAATCAGAAGGGTGATCCATCTGTAACCTTTTTTCAGCAGGTGGGCAAGGTGTCAGCTAATGGTGCCCCTGAAATGGTTATTAAGAATGGTATCTTATATAAGTGTTGTACCAACCCAAAGAGAGGAGAGGTGGTGGAACAGTTAATGGTACCAGAAAATATAGAGACCAATTGATCTATCTGGCCCATGATTTACATTGTGCTGGACATGCTGGAAAGGATAGGACTTTGGCCTATCTATTACAACATTTTTACTGGTCTGCCATCCCCCACCAAGTTGCCCTGTGCTGTAAATCTTGTGCTGAATGTCAAAAGGTGGCCCAGATAGGGAAAAGGGACATGGTACCACTAGAACCCTTACCACTGGTAACCACACCATTTGAGTATATGTCAATAGACATTGTAGGCCCGATTGAGAAGCGTTCAAAAGGAACAGGTATATTCTGGTGCGTGCAATTACACTACACCAATTCAATTACATCCGAGAGAATAGCAGAAGAACTGGTCAAGATATTTAGGATATTTAGTAGGTTGGGAATACCAGAGGAGGTTCTGATGGACAGGGGTAGCAACTTTAAATCGATCTTGCTGAAGGAGCTGTAATACCTGTTGGGAGTGGTAGCAGTCAGAATATCACCCTACCACCCCCAAAAGATGGAATGGTGGAGCAATTTAACCAAACCCTCAAGCACGTGTTCCGAAGTTTGTTAATGAAGAAGGGAAAAATGGGACCAGTATCTTCCCTCCTACTTTATGCCTATAGTGAGATTCCCCAGGCTTCAGCTGGGTACTCCCCATTCAAACTATTATATGGGAGAAATCCTCGGGTCCTCTTGATGTGGTGAAGGAGTATTGGGAGGAAGGGCAAGATGTGGGGACCACCAGTATCGCTGATTATATGACACAACTTAGAAAGTGTCTAGTGAGGTATACAGAGATTGCCCACAAAAATGCCAGCCAATCCCAAACTACTCAGAAAGTGCATTATGACAAAAAGGTTTCTGAAAAGGAATTTCAGGAAGGAGATAGAGTGTTACTTTACTGCCAACCACAGAAAACAAACTTCTTATGAAGTGGCAAGGGCCCTACAAAGTCCTGAGACGAGTTGGTAGTGTGACGAATGAGATGGAAACCCCAGAAAAAGAACAGGCAAGAAGATTTTCCATGCTAACCTTCTAAAAAATGGCAGGAGAAATCTGAGCCTCAGTCAGTCTGTTGATCATGCCTGAAACAGGAAACATATATGGATGTGGCATATAGTGATCTAGAGGAAGAGGCTGGGGTAGATGGAGCTTACTGTGGTGCCCCAAAGATGGTAATATGGATGTTAATGTGTGCTGGGTTTCCACATCAATACAAAAAAGAGGGTAACTAAAGCAACTGTGTTGATGACACCAGTAACTTGCACACAAAGTACTAACACAGATCTCAAATGGGTGGATGGTAGCATCAGACAAAGAGAGGCAAGAGTCAGAAATAGCTTCCAAATACTTCTCAGGATTTTTCATTCATATTAAACCTGTGAGGAAACAAGGTCACAGGAACACTTATTATCCCTACTCTCTTATACGAGAACTCTAAATGCAATGACTGTAACAGCTCCACTTTACGAGTGGTCTGTACTCTATAATCAGTCAATCACTGTGCAATCTTTGCAATACTACCTGAGGTGCACCTCTACCTAGGGCCTATTACCTGGAGTACTCCACTCTAAGGAACTCTAAAACATATTACTGTAACACTCTATATTAGTCATGAAAGGCAGTTCATGCATGGATGAATTTTCTCTGTCGTCTAGAAGAAACTGGGTTGCAGAATAAAACAGAAGGGGAACACCTGGCTGACTGGGCTAACAACTAAAGGCGATACCATTCCCACAGTGACTCCCAGATCGCAAAGAACACCACAGCAACAGGAATTGGCCAACATCTGCCAGTTGCTGTGGTGGTCTCTGTATGGCGATTGGGACTGCCTCGCTGTGTGTTTGCCCCCCTGTCCAATCCTAGAGACCGAGGTGTGTGGGGGTGGAGCCCAACAGATACATGGAGGCATCCCGATACTAGCAATGCCGACAGCTAGCACTGCCGCTGTCGGGATGTCTCCATAATGACTTTCAGCTGTGGCATGGGTAAACCAAACTAAGGAACTGCAGAGAGGATTTTGTACAGGCCATGAGTCTCGCCCACACCACCTCTCTAGGGTTGCCGGACTTTTAGGAATGAAGCAAAGATTTTTCTTGGCTAAGAACCCACTGAGGGCTGCTGGAATTGAAGCACAACAAACCCAGCCACAGTCCTCTTCTGGACTGCCAGGACCTGAAGAAGAAGATGCTGACCAACTTGCCCAAAGCCCTCTTCTGGATGGCTGGACACGAAGAAGATGTTGACCAACCAGCCAAATCCTCTTCTAGACTGCGGGACATGAAGAAGCTACAATACCAGCCACAGCCCTCTTCCGGACTGCCGGACATGAAGAAGATTTTGAAGAAAGGAAGTCTGTGGGCAACAATGGGATTCTGGGCACCAAGATAGGACGAGCCAAGGACTACATAAAATAAGAAACAGAATGATGATACAAAATACTGTGGCAGAGGATCTGGATAACACTTCAATAAGAACAATAAAACAAGAAAACGGCCAGTACCTTTGAACCAGGGCAGTCTGTACTTTGGGGAACTGAAGAGTGGAAAACAAATAACAGGGCATTGCAAATGACTCGCACAGTTCCTTGAAGGTGTACTGCTGGTTGCTTCAAAGATACACTGGAGATGACTTCTGGGGTACCTTGGAGAACCTTGGAGAACATTGATGTGAATACCAATGGTGAAAAGATTCTGGAAAACTTCTGAAGACTGATTCAAACACCTTGTAGCTTGAAAGGCTGGCAACAAAGCAATACTTTCTGGCTGATTTACTGTTTGTAGCAATAATAGCAATGCAAATAAAGTCTCAATTCTTATTGCAGTGGTCAAATATACAGTCTCAATGTCCAGACCACAGTAAATATACAGGCAATAAACTTTTTGCTTGAACCCTAGCACTGGTGGACCTGTCTAACAGAGTTCCCTCTGACTAAGTCGGGTTCTTCCTGTTACTGCAGATATGCATGGCTAGCTAGACTCCTTAATATCTGGGATCACTAATTCTGCCGGGCCCCATAACACCTGGGGAATATAAATGGCTAGCAGTGGGCTAACTTACCTTTAATTAGCAGTGGGCCTAATTGCCCGTGGGTCCTGGGCTTCCCTTGCCCCTTTAAATAAACATTTGGGCCTGTATTGCCCTTTTAAGAACTGGGCCTGGCTTGTCTGGGCCCCATTCTGATTACTGGGCCTTTTCTGAGTGAGCCTCTTTTAAATACACTGGGCCCCTCTGTACAGCTGTGCCCTTTAAATACTGGACCTCTTTTTTTTTATTTAGTTGTTTAACCAGGTATAGCACACTAAGCTGAAAACTTTTTACAGAAGCGACCTGGGAGCACAAGGAGGTTAAGTGACTTGCTCAGGGTCACACAGTATGCAAGTGGAAGCTGTAGGATTCAAACCCAAGTCTGGTCTGCTGGATGTCACCAGATTTGCAGCTCAGAGCCTTAGACCATGGCGCTATACTGCCTCTTAATAAACTGCCTCTTTTAAACTGTGCCCCTTTCTGAATAGGGCCTCTTCTCGGTAAGCCCATTTTAAATACACTGGGTCCCTCTGGACAGCTGTGCCCCTTTAAACACTCTGGGCTTTTCTGTACAGCTAGAATTCACTGGTGGTACCTAGCCTTGCAACCTTCCAGGTTTAGTGTAATGCATAGACCTGGCTCCCAGCATAAGAATCGCGGACTTCATGTCCCGATATGCTGCAGGCCTAGAATCAGATCCTGTTGACTCTATAAACTGATATTGTAAATATGTATATAGGAATAGGCATATAGATAATGGGTTTAGGAATAGGATTAAGATAGTTTACAGCTTTGTAAGTAACCGTAGCCTTAATCCAGTAATAAGACTACAAACCCCAGGGCAATAGTATTACTGAAAGTGTAATCATAGTTAATGTAACCATGCATAGTAATGGTGTCATCACACCATTTGTATTTAGAGTGCCCTGGGGTGGGGCGTCCAGAGAGGGTGGGTGGATGTCCCAACAACCCCTTTGGGTTGTTCTTGGGGGATTCCTATTCCTTACTTAGGAAACCAGAAAGCTTTCCTGGTTTCCTTTTGGGCAGGATGGCGTGTGGTAGCACTGTGCCCCCTGCCTGGGAGTCATGTCTGAGAGAAAGAGACCCTGCTCTGTCATCTTCTTTTCCTCTTAAATGTCTGTTGTGCAACAGCACCTCTTTTCTGTCCTGTCCTCCACTGTTTTGTAGGTTGGCCACCTACATTGCCTTTCTTCAATCGTCTTTTTCCTTTTCTGTCTCTTTCTTTCTCTCCTCCTTACCTTGTGAAACCACAGCAGGCCATTGCCTGATTTTCTGCCCTTGCTTGGCTGTCATGCCAGCAGTCATAAAAGAACAGATAAATGTATTTTTGTTAGAGCTGCTGACTCAACTCAGCTTTAAACCCTGTGTGTTGCTTTGTTTTGTACTAATCGCTTTCTGCATGAGCGTGTGCAGGATCGCATGGTCTTTGCCCTGTATAGCGCTAATGCACTTCCTGCATGAATGTGTGCAGGATCACATTAGTCTTTTGTATGCATTAGCATTATTGCATTTTCTGCACAAAAGTGTGCAGGATCTACCGTGTAGATGCCGTAATGAAAATGTGGCTTTTCTAGCTAAAACAGCTTCCTCAGATGTTCCCTTGTTTATTTGTGATATATATCTGATGGAAGGCTGTGAAACAGTGTCCAAAAGTAGATAAATTGTTAAGCTAGTTCCCAATCTCGGACTGCTGTAATAAAGCAAGAAATAGAGCTCTTCTGATGCAAACCTTTGTACAACAACCCTGTAATGAGAGAGGAGCTGTCTCCATTTCTCTTGCTCCCCTCTCTCTGTATTAATTTGAGGTTTTGTGCCTTTTATGTATGGAATCCTGCAAAACCTAGAAAAGAAGCAGAAAACTAAGCCATTCCCTGGTACTGCTAGCCTGCAGCTTGTAGCGCTGCATTGTGAGTGTAAGCTCTATCCTAAGATCTGTGTGTTGAGACTGTCACTCACTACTGGAATCAGACTAAAACCCCTGAGAAAGCTTGAAAAGGGTCAAAAATAATAAAAGTCCTGTTCAAAACACTGAAACTTAATATGAAAATTAGCAGGAGCTTTCTTATGTTGCATTCTGTCTCTGTTTCTCCTGCTAGTGTTTTCTTGGTGCCAAAAACAATAATAGGGCTACAGAGCAGATTAAATAAACAACTTCCTTTAAAGCAGTGCACACAGAGAGTTTCTCATGATAAAAATGCTATTTTATATGAGGAAACTCCTCTGTGACCTGTCTGCTTGCTCTTCTTCTTTTTAATTTTGTTTTCTCTCTGTGTATTGCAGCATTAGAGAAAGCATAAAGTTTCAGCTAAACTAACGCTTTTTGTTTTAAACTGTAAACAGGGACTACCTCTGTGCTAACACTTAGAATTAATAGCATCCTGACAAAGAAATAAACATGATATTATGATGTTCTGTAGTTCCATGCTATTGTACTGTAGCTCACTTGAGTGTCTCTGCAGGTCTTCTCTTAGGGGCCAGCACCCTTGTGCTCCTGTCTATATATAAGTTGACCTGTCACTCACAGCAGGTGGGTGGAGTTACAATTGAAAAATGCTTCTAAAATACTAGAACTATTTTTTTGTAATGGGATGCCTCAATTATGAATAATTATTGTTATTAGTTGGGATATTATGTTTGATTTCTATTATTTTAGCCTAGACACACTTTTGTACTAGACTAGAAGGTGGAGACTCACCAGTCATGTGACTAGTCTGTCTATATGGTCCGGTCTCCAAGTCTAGGGCAGATCAGTTCAACCCTGGGAGAGGTTGAGGAGACACAGAGGGTGGGACAAATGCCATGTCCTAACTGTGTCATATTTGCTGATTTTTTCTGAAAGTTTTTTATTTTCTTCTTGTAAATAAATACACACATTTGTGTGTTTTGCACCTACTTTCTTTTATTTGTGCTTTTCTGTTATGCACACACTACAACAGTGGTGTCAGAAGTGGAATTGGTTGGTGGTCTAGGATCCTGGGGGACACCAACCCAGGATACAATATCTGTCCAGATATCAGAGAAAGCATAAAAGAGGTGCCATGGAGGATAAGACCAAGAAGCTGGAATCAGAAATGAAGGTGACGGAGTGATGACCAGACACAGGGTGGCACAAACTGGAGAATAGCTCCTACCTGGTTTGAACCCAGAGGCCGTCCGAAGACCAAGACTGAGGCTGCAGCTAGGGTGAGCCTCTCTGACCCAAGTGATGAAGATCCAGATGATCCTCCAGTTGATGTTCCTTCAACTGACATTTCAGGTATTCGATGGTTGGCTGTCTGCCAACTGAGAATGGAAAACAAAGAGAACGAGACCTCCAGGAGAGAGAGCAGGAGAGAAGACGCCAGGACCAGTAGTGGGCGGAGACCCTGAGAGTGCTCCAGGAAATTGGCACAGATAACGGGCAGGATACCAGCCCAAAAGACATTAAATTAACTAAAATGGCACCACAGATGAAATAGAAGCCTACCTAACCACATTTCAAAGAGTAGCCAGAGCCTGTTCATAGCCCCAGACGCAGTGGGTTGTCAGACCTGCCCCATACCTGACTGGAAAGGCTCACCTAGCCTACAGCAATGTGGACCCTAGGCATGCAGAAAATTATGAATTAGTCAAAAAGATCTTGAGGAGGTATGTTATCAATGCCGAGACCTACCGGCAGAGATTCCATTCTGTAAGATATTAGTCATCTTACACCCAAGAGAGACTTTTATTAGGTTGAGAGGATTGTGCATGAAATGGTTGCAACAGAAGATAAATCCATTAGTGACATCATAGAGACTTTAATTTGTGGAAAGGTTCCTTCAGATCCTACCTAATGAAGTTCAGCTCTGGGTGAGGAACATAATCCCGAATCTGCAGAGGTAGCCATTACCTTGGCTGAGAACTTTCTGTCCATAAGACCCTCACAGAAAAGAAATACCAGAGAAGAGTTTAATAACTCTACAGCTAAACCTGCCCCACCTCTTTCTCCATCTGTGGGTCAGAGCTCTGGCAGATATGATATAAAATGTGGAGAGGAGGAAGACCTCCAATGCTGATACTCTGACCCCAGTAATACTCAGGTATTCATAACTATATGCAGTCTTCCTCTAAGTAGAACTGCCCAGACAGAATTTGGAACATATGCAAATTATGGAATCTTTTGCATGAGCTACTTTCCCATGCTGCCTTATACTAAGTGCCTTAGTTCTAAACCCTTCAGATTTCTCTCACTGACTGATAAGTATAAATGCTCAGAGATTCTCTCCTCTTCATCATCTTGTTCTGGCATGAGAAACCTGACAGAATATGATAAGCATTCTTTAACATTTCTTTTGCTGCCTTTTACTTTTTGTAATTTTAGTAAACCCGTAGTTTTAGTGTTTAAACTGTAAGTTTCTCGGTTCTCTCGGTTCAGGATAACCGGAGGTAAACCAAGGTTTATTTACAGTTATCGGAGTTTTCTGATTAAAAATCCACTTGTTATGTTTAATTTTTATTAAATTAGTTTTTTAAGAACCATCATACGGTTCTTTAACCGATAACCTCAATTAATTTTTCCTCTGTTCCGGGCCCCGATCGGTACTTCATCAGTTCTGCAACCGACCACAGCTGCTAAATAAACTTTAAAATAAAATACTTTTAGCGGTTGCAACTTTTATTAGTTTACATTCAAAATGTCATAAAAATGAAAAAGAAAACTGGTGATCCGGTTTCAAACTATGTATTCTGTGTGGTGAAATTCTGTTAAGTTCCTTTTGTCTACCTATTTGGACATAAACATTAAAAGCAGAGTGAAATCTGCATTTCATGTCCTGTGAAAACTATTGAAAATGCCAGGATAAGGCTAAAAAAGGAAAACTTTCACCATCTAAGTGTCCCTCCAGCTCTGACCAACTGACACCCTAAACTACTTTGGGTGAAACCACAACTAATGTAAACTGCTACCCTGAGACAGGTATACAAGCAGTTCTTGAGAGGCTTGCTGAACTGGCTGACTACCTGGTTCACTCTAAGAAATCAAATAAAACTAAGCACACAGAATCCTCTGCTAGACAGCATATGGGGATTTCTGTGCCTGCTAAAAGTCTACCAATTCCTGCAGATAATTACCTATGGTGAAGCCCACCAGGATGAGTACAGTGTCTCAGGTTTACTGTATCACTAAAGGGATTAATTCCCACTGAAATGGTATCATTTACTGCAGTAACTTTGCTGCAGAATTTGCAACACTGTGTTCTGGTGTTTTCACTGTGAATGAAGGTGTGAAAATTGTAACCTCTTTCAAAAAAACAAAGTGTGAAGATATGCCTGAATGGCCAAAGAAAGCACTTTTAGGCTTACAAGTTCTGTCTACTTTTCAGCAGCAGACGTCTGCACAGCAGCTTGTCTCCTCTGATCAGTCTTCCCATTATCTGGAGGAAAACTATGTAATTTCATGGAATGTTTGGGTTTTCACCAAAAATAAAGATTATCCCTCACTCTTCACATTTATGAGAAATGATTGGGTGACACCCATTAAAAGCTTCCCCTTCCTGTGAAAAAAATTCATTGGGAAGACACTTTAAAGATTTTTCAAACTCTAAGCTCTGTTTCCCTCTTGACAGGACATATAAGAAACATCAGCTAGACAGGGAGGGAACTAAAATTTTGTTCCCTCATCCTATACATCAAGGAGTAGTTGAAGTAACAGCCTGTGACAAGGCAACGAGATCCCTGGCATCCTACTCTCCCAACATGGATTCCAGGAACACTGACATACTTTCAAGTCCATGTTACTCCCTGCCAGATGATCTAGCTGAAACAACTAAATTGGGTTTGGAAGCAGCCAAAAAATAACAGTTTAAATGGCTGCTGCTAGATGGATTTAAATACAGTGGTTCAAGGGGGAGGGTTGCCTGTTTGTAAGTCACCAGCCTAACTCAGTATTCCCAAACAAAGGCTATGGATTCCAAGCTGAGGTAGATTCCTCTTTATAGAAAAGATATAAGTTAAAACATAGATGAATATACCACAGTAAGCTCCTTTTGTTGTATCAGACTGGGCTGTTCTTCAGTATCAGCAATACCTACAGCAGGGTATTCAGACACCACAGACAAGTGGTCATGGATGTAGTAATAAGGGATTGTCTCTGGGTTCAAATCCCCCAAAAAAAAGTTTTCAATCCATCTACAGATGTAGAAAAGAAAATTTTGAGAACAAGAGGTTTAAAACCTGTTACTGTCAAAGAAAGAGGAGGCTGTCTTGGTACAGCAAAGGTACTACAAAAGGACAGGGAGTGGTAACCTGTTTTAGAGGGTACTAAGCAGGCATCTGACAAAACCAAAGTTCAAAATGGTGCTTTTGGCACTGATTCTGCCACACTCCAAAGAATGAGGAAGGTTTGGCATTACTGGACTTAAAGTATTTCCACATCCCCATAAGCACAGAAAGTAGCTCAGATTCAGACCGCCATTAGGGCATTCTATAACAGTGTGCACAGTAGTTGTAGCACCTTCAAAGACAAGGTGTCACAAGTTCTTCCCATATCTAGAGGATTGGCTGTGGTTGCAAAGTCACCCCAGCAAGTGGATCTGCAACTCACCTAGGGGCTCATGGAGTCTCTAGGTTTTCTGATAAATCTAGAGGCAGTTTGTCTGTCAGCCTACTGGGCACTACAGTTCATAGGAGCAGAGCTTAATACCCTGTGAGACAGGGCCTACTTGCCTACAAGCAGGGCAAGAAGTATTCCACTGATAGTGGTTTCATTCATCCTGGATGAAATGAATAAATACATTTAAAAACAAACAAACTGCAGAACAGCTTCTTCTGCTATTGCACATGGCACCTTCCACTAGCGCAGTCTTGGAATCCAGGTTACAAATTATTATTTGGTTTCATCTCATGATTCACTGGTGTCAGAGAAAGGACCCTCTGTCATAACCAATTTTAGTAACAGAAATATTGTTACAGGTCTTCAATAGACAAAAAACAAAATCAATCTAATGGAAGGAATTTATTTTTCAGCAAAATGCTCCATCAGTTGTCTGATAACAGAGGCATCTTGACTGGAGTGTGGCCCAACTGGGGTTCACACCTCCCATGGCACATAAACCTGCTGGGACTAAGAGTAGTGTTACTGGCACTAAAGGTTTTAAATAACTACTGCAAGGAGGGGTACAGGTCCAGAACAGACAGCTACCTCAATGTACTACCATAAACATTTCAGGAGGGACAAGGTTAAGCCCTCCCTGCACAAGATTCATGAAAATATGGGGTCTATCGTGCTCAATGGGCCCTTTCAGGATATTCATCTGCCACTGCCAGGTAAGAACAGTACCTTGGCAGATACTTCAACTCAAATCAGCCAGCCCGTCATGAATGTGCCTTAAATAGTCAGGTGGTGCAAGTTATCATCAGGAGGTGGCACCACAGAGGCTGACTTTTTCACATCCCACCACAACCACCACCTGCCATAGTGCTATGACAGACAGCCAGATCTGGGAACAATTCCCCTGGATGCTCTGGCTTTGAGTTAGCAAGAGAAGCAAGTGCATCTTTCTTCCTTCTGGTATACAGAGCAATTTTCTCAAGCTCAGGTCCCAGTTAGCATCAATAATCTTGATAGCACTAGAATGGGCCAGACAGACATGTCTCTCTCTGCTACCCTCCATGCCTGGGCACGAACCAATACACCATCCCTCAGAGGCACAGTCTGCTGACCTCCTATCAGGAGACTCATGTATCCAACCACAGATCACTCACATTCAAGGCATGGCTCTTGAGTACCTTTGATATAATATGCAGGTTTTATCTTTCTCAAAGTGTCTTAAGCATGTGATGTGGTTATAGGAAGCTTTCCACTAAGAAAATATATGCTTCATAATGTGAAAAAAGTTTTATGATGGGTGTTCAACCAGGAAATTGGTCCCAGAATATGCTGGGTCCCAGCTGTCTGACTGCTTTATCTATTTACAGTCATTGGACTGGCTATCCTGTACCCTCAAGGTCCACCTAGTTGCAGCATCTGCTGGCATATTAGTTGGGCAAAATGTTTTATTGCTTCAGATCCTAGCTACAAAAGTCTCTTTATGGGCCTAGCACATGTCAACACAGGCTGGTGTTCCTGTTGTGCTGGACTATCTTACCTATTGCTCTTACAGGGCTTGCAGTCCACTACCTTAAATGTCCACCTGGCTGTGCCATCTACTTAACTTCAGTTGGACAGAATTTTTTTAGCCTTCTGACCCTATCTTCAAAGGGTTCTTTAAAGGTCTGTTCCATTTGCACCTCCTCACGAGGGACCAGTGCCAGCATGTGGCCTAGATGTGTGTATAGTTGGGCTCATGGGTCCCCTTTTGACCCTATGTTTTCAGTTTATTTGAAATATGTCAGACCCCCCACCAAAAAAATACAACTGTGTTTTTCCTGTGGTAATCACTTCTGACAAAAGAATCAGTGAGCTCAAGTCTCTGAATTGAACAGGTCTATATTTCATTCCACAGACACAAAGTTGTCCTGGGAACAAACAGAAAGTTTCCTTTTAATATGCCCTCAAATTATCATTTGAACCAAACCCTTACCTTACCTGTCTTTTCACTGACCAATTTAGTCCTGGTGAAAAAAAAGTATTCATAGTCTGAACATCAGCGGGTTTTAGCTACTTTTGACAGCCACAAAGTCCTTAGGCAGGACAGGAAACAGCTGTTCTGACCTATGGGAATGTGAGAAAGGATAACCCAGCATCAAAGAAGGTCCACTTATTACTGGATAGTACAGTATAACCAGTTTGGTACTCTAAGGTTGGAAAGGAGCCCTTGTGGGTGGAGGCCATTCCACAAGGAGCACAGCTGCTATCATAGCAGCTGTCAGGATATTTCACTGGTGAATCTCTAAAGCAGCTACCTGGAAAACAGTACACAGCTTTGTGAAGCATTACACTCTGGATAGTCTGTCCAAGGGTGATGCCAGATTCGTACAACAGTCCTGCAAAGTATGCTCTAATATAGGGTTCTGTGCCCACCTCTAAAAGGTACTGCTTGGTAGTCTGCATATAGTTATGAATACCTGAGTATTACTGGGTTAGAAGAAAAATTACTTACCTAGTAATCTTGTTTCTTCCAAGTGATACTCAGGTATTCATAACTCTGCTACCTTGCCTCCCTTCTGGAACCTTCAGCCTCTGCACTCCTGAATACTGTATTCTCAGGGGCATAAATGCCATTTCTGGCACACATGTTGTGATTGGGTTCCCTATTGTTGTCCCCTCCCTTTTTCAGGTAATTTGGACTTTCTTGGGAGTTCTTTCATATGTTATGCCCTCAGTTGGAGACCCTTTCTGTGGGTTAAGGAGTTCTCTCCAATTATTATTATTAATATTATTAAACATAGTGTTGAGGGAATGCCCTCTGTTATTATTATTAATATTTTTGTTATTATTACTATTATTATTATTATTATACTTAGTCCCTGTGGGTCTGTCTTTTCAGGCATCCATGAAATCTGAAGGGTTTAGAACTAAGGAAGTTAGTATAAGGCAGCATTTGAAAAGTGGCTTATGCAAAAATTCCATTGTTTGCATATGTTCAAAATTCTCTCTGGGCAGTTCTACTTAGGAAGAAGACTGCATATAGTTATGAATACCTGAGTATCACTTGGAAGAAACAAGAATACTAGGTAAGTCATTTTTCTTATTTGTCACAATTGCAATGAAAAGGGTCACATTGCCAGGTTTTGCCCCAAGAAGAAATTTACACTAGCACACCTGGCCTTGTTAACTACTGGCTACACAGTAACTGAGGTGACCATCAATGGTAAAATGTGTTGGGCCTTCTTGATACAGGCAGAAAATATACCTTAATATGACCAGAACTGTTCAGCCCTAAACCAAAATTTAAGCAGCAGTGGACATTGTCTGTATACATGGGGACACACACAGCTAACCAATATCTAACATTGAATTGACTGTAAAGGAACAAAAGAACACTGTGTGTGCAGGTTTAGTGCCCAAGTCACCTGTGTCTGTTGTACTTGGGCATGACTTCCCAGGATTTGATCATCTGCTGGCTGCAAACCACTAACATGTTGCTGCCATTACCACCAGGGCCCAAAGCTGGCAAGAAAAACTGTTGGGAGATACATTCCCCTTTGATGATGATATCATGGGTACCCCAGGGAAGGACAGAAAGACCAAGAAAGCAAGAAGGATTTGAAAACACTAAGGCAAAATAATGGACTTGATACAAAATCTGTGAAATTAAATGTATCTAAAAATGTTATAACAACTGATCAGAAGGGTGATCCATCTCTAGCCTTTTTTTCAGCAGGTGGGCAAGGCGTCAGCTAATGGTGCCTCTGAAATAGTTATTAAGAATGGTATCTTATATAGGTGTTGTACCAACCCAAAGACAGGAGAGATGATTTTATTTATTGAATTTTGTTGACCTGGTAGGCCCACTGAGACTAGAAGTCCCTTTCAGGGGCAACTGGGGAAGAGGAGGATATAGATGGTAACCAACTGAAATTGAACCAGATTAAGCTGTTGGTGGTATTCTTAGTGAATGGGGAAATTTGGCCACGACACCAGGAAATTCCCCTACTCTTGTACCAGGAGGCTCTTCTTCTTCCTGTGAGCAGGAATGGAGGAGCCCAGTTTGGAGCTGGACAGAGGAGGAAGTGCTGATGTGGCAATGGAGGCTGGAGAGGAGGAGGAGGAGGAAGGTATGGAGTTTATAGAACCCAATGAGATGGAAATAACTGAGGACAAGATGGACTTTGAGCTAGATATCAATCCAGAAAAAGCAGATATACTGAGCATGGAATAAACTGATGAGAAGACACATTCAGAAGGTATGAAACCTGGTGGATCAACTATACCTGAGATTAAAGTTGTTTAACAAAAATAGCTGAGAACTGTCCAAACTGCAAACTAAAAGAGGAACCTTAAGAGCTACAAACAGACAGCAGGAGGTACAACCTGTGGATAAAATCTGTGAGGCAAAGCAACAGAGAGACAGATTATTAAAATTATTGGAAGGGGAAGAGAAATGCTAAAAACCTGGAAACTGGTGAAGGCGATGTTTCACAATCATGGATGAAAGCCCCAAAAGGGAGCCACTCACCTAGTACATCTTCAGGTAGTGCTGATGTGGTAGATTCTGCACAGAATACATTGTTGCGGAGCAGGTTCTCCTATCTGCAGGCTGGAAAAAGTCACAAAGTGGTGGATGGGTTTCAAACAAAATTCCTATGGCAAAAGAAATCCTGGTCTCATTGCACACAACAGAAAACCACTCAGGTATGACATCTGCATTATTGAAACCAGTATGTTACGAGGATGAAAAGAGTGTAAATATTTCTGTTGGCATAGTAACTAAAATGGTGGCTCTGACGAGACCACACCTAAGGGTTTGCA
Source organism: Neoceratodus forsteri (assembly GCA_016271365.2). Taxonomy (NCBI): domain Eukaryota; kingdom Metazoa; phylum Chordata; order Ceratodontiformes; family Ceratodontidae; genus Neoceratodus; species Neoceratodus forsteri. Next base: position 328,251,338 of record CM028137.1, read on the forward strand.
GTCATGTCCTCCTGTATCTAAAGAGTGTTTTCAGTCCCAGCTGGGGACAGATGAAGTGGAAAAAGAGAATCTGAATTCTAAACCAACAGCCTCAGGCATTACCACCATAGAAAAAAAGATTAAAAGGAAGATAGTCCTTTAAAAATGTTGAAAAACTCCTACCAAGTCATGGGCTGATGTGATGGACTTACAAATACCACTTGAAAACCTGAATACTTTACCAGCAGAGCCACTAGAAAATAAAGAAAAACAAGACAAAGAGTCTGAATCTTTTGACTCAATTCCGGAGATGGTAAAATAAGGCTCCCCTCCCACTCACTTTTAAGTTATCAGACCTATTTGATGACTTGGGTGAACCTGCAAAAGGAAGAATGCAGTCCACTTAAAGTATAGGGTGGACTAGAGAAGCAAGCCGATAGGGCTATGTAGCTAGAAAATGTTGAAGGAAATTATGAATTTTACAGCTACAGAAGTGTTTGCATTAATCCATACATCAGGTGATACACAATTTGATGTAAGCTTTTGAACACGACTACTCCTTGATAAATTTTGGTTGAAGTGTCAAAGTCTGAAGCATAGCCCAATTTGGATGCCTTTTGTAGTCATTCCGTTAACAAAATCCACATGGAAAACAGTAACAATTTTATTTAAAAATGAAGTGTAAATCTATTGGACATATTACATTAGTTAACAAAAAGTGGAAGCCATTGAGAGGCCTCAACCTATTATGGATTCAGAAAACATCTGTACAGGAGGATGGCACATTAAAACAAAATAAAAAAGACTGAGAAAGGTATCCAGCACCTCCTGAGCAGTTTTTACATAGGAGAGATAGAGGCTTCTGCTTCTATGCAGGACAACGAAGACTTGTCATAAATGTGGATCACTCTCCTATCTAAGTAATGCCTGTGCCACTTCAGTGTGCAATCTGTGTTTAAGTGTGGGACACTCCAGTCACTTTTGCCCTAATCCTGTCCGATGTAATTTATGTGATAGAAAGGTCTCTCTTAAAAAGTTGTCCTTGGGCCACTCATAACAGGGGCTCTTACTATGCTCAAGATGACGTGTTAGAGGCTCAAAAAAAAAAAAGAGAAGCAGAGGAAAAATCTTGTTCTGCTTCAGGAGTGCTGCACATGGACCCCCCGAGGAAAATGCTGATGGAGCCACACAATCTAACCCTGAGATACCTAAACAATCTTCCAATGCACAAACCCCAGTGAAGCCTCAAACTGAAAATATTATCTAACAAGACCAACAGGAGATGCCACCCTTCCTATTCCGCAAGAAGAGTTTACACTGGTAGGAGGGAAATGAAAATCGGAAAACAACCTCCCAAGTCTAAAATAGCTAGACATGACTCTATGGTAACCAGAAGCAATTATGTGGCCCTCTCAAATAATACTGGAGCTGAGGGTGAAGAGTCTGACTTTTCTTCAGTTGCATCTTCTCAAAAAGAGCTTTTGACATGGAAGGTGAACCTGTGAAAAGAAAAGAAAAATCCTTCAAGAGAATGAAAAGAAACAGATAGAAAAATAGAAACTAATGTGATTTCTTCTTTTTATTAGGATTTCTTTTAATATACAAATATTATATCTAAATGTTAATAGTATTAAGAATTATAAATGTAGGCAAATATGCATTTCCTCCTTACAGGTATTGAAGCGGATTTCATTTTTTGCAAGACACAAGACTTAAAACTAGTAGTGACAATCAAACTGCACACAAACTATGGCCATGAGGGTGTATTGATATGGTCTTTGGAAGAGGATGTATGTTCCAAGGTAGGATTTTATTTACAGTACAAGTCCATATACAAAGGGTCATGGATGTAATACCAGGGTGACTCCTATTCTTAGATATTATATATCAGAATATATCTGTCAAATTAGGAGCTGTGTATGCACCACAAACAAAAATTGAAAGGGTTGCATTATTTAAAGGGTTACAGCCTTATCTGCATACAGCAAGATTTATCATTTTGGGAGGGAATTTTAATTGCCCTCTTGATTTAAAGGATAAGACTGGTAATATTGCTAAACTTTTTGTGATACAAATGCATTGTTGAATATTATAAAGACAGCAGATATGAAGGATGCATATAGATGTCTCCATAAAACTGAGGGATACACCTATTTGAGGAGTTCAATCTCCTCAAGAACTGATTTCATATTTGTTTCCCAAAGAGGAAGTGTTACAAAGCCATAACTCAAGCTAACACATTTCTGATCACATGGAATTGTATATAACAATAGATTTATTTAGTACCACAAAATAGGTAGGGCTTATTGGAGTTAAATACCTCACTTTTAGAATATGAGAAAATTTACAAAGACCGTATTAATTTCCTACAGGCTAGAATATCAGTAGCAGTAACAAAGCACATTTTCTGGAGCTGGAAGGACACTACTTCTTTATTCAACTGCGATGTGTGAGAAATTCTATATTGCACTTGACATCTGCAACAAACGTGCACTTTTGCTTAATTCTGTGGGAGGTGAAACTAACTACCCTTGGTAATTGCTTTTATTCACATATTTATTTAGTGTTTAACCAAGAAGGCTTGCAAACTCTATTTATCTTGTTAGTAACTTCAGAAGGATTTAAATACTGCATTTGGGTAGGTCCTTGGAGGTAGCTAGATTGTCTCTAGGATTTTCTGACAGTTAAACTATTTTAAATGAATTACAGGTGGCTGAGGAGTTGAAAAGAAACTTGCAAACTCTGCTTATCTTGGAAGTAACTTCATAAGTGTTTGAATACTGCATTTTGGTTGTCCCTTGGGGTAGCTGGATTGACTACTAGGATTTTGGGACAGAAACTATTTTAAATAATTTACTGGTGCGTAGGAGTTTGTGATAGTTAAACTATTTTTAACAAAGTTACTGTGGTTAAGGAGTGGTCATAGCAAAACCTGCAGTGTGAATTGAAACACAGACAGCCTTAGGGGCAGGAAATTGTTTTCAGACCAAACAGGTTGTATTGGAACAGGAAGGGCTACATCATAACCATTGGCAACAAATTGCCCTGGGTGGAGATATCCAGACTAGATCAGATTACTATAAGTTACTGGAGGCTGCAATTTTAAAGACACAAAGCACATTTTCTGGAGCTGGAAGGACACTACTTCTTTATTCAACATGAGCTGTGTGAGAAATTTATATTGCACTTGACATCTGCAACAAACGTGCACTTTTGCTTAATTCTGTGGGAGGTGAAACTAACTACCCTTGGTAATTGCTTTTATTCACATATTTATTTAGTGTTTAACCAAGAAGGGGCTTGCAAACTCTGTTTATCTTGTTAGTAACTTCAGAAGGATTTAAATATTGCATTTGGGTAGGTCCTGGAGGTAGCTAGATTGTCTACTAGGATTTTCTGACAGTTAAACTATTTTTAAATGAATTACAGGTGGCTGAGGAGTTGAAAAGAAACTTGCAAACTCTGCTTATCTTGGAAGTAACTTCATAAGTGTTTGAATACTGCATTTGGTTGTCCCTTGGGGGTAGCTGGATTGACTACTAGGATTTTGGGACAGAACTATTTTTAAATAATTTACTGGTGCGTAGGAGTTTGTGATAGTTAAACTATTTTTAACAAAGTTACTGTGGTTAAGAGTGGTCATAGCAAAACCTGCAGTGTGAATTGAAACACAGACAGCCTTAGGGGGCAGGACATTGTTTTCAGACCAAACAGGTTGTATTGGAACAGGAAGGGCTACATCATAACCATTGGCAACAAATTGCCCTGGGTGGAGATATCCAGACTAGATCAGATTACTATAAGTTACTGGAGGCTGCAATTTTAAAGACACAAAGCACATTTTCTGGAGCTGGAAGGACACTACTTCTTTATTCAATTCGAGCTGTGTGAGAAATTCTATATTGCACTTGACATCTGCAACAAATGTGCACTTTGCTTAATTCTGTGGGAGGTGAAACTAACTACCTTGGTAATTGCTTTTTATTTACTTATTTATTTAGTGTTTTACCAAGAGGGGCTTGCAAACTCTGTTTATCTTGTTAGTAACTTCAGAAGGATTTAAATACTGCATTTGGGTAGGTCCTGGAGGTAGCTAGATTGTCTACTAGGATTTTCTGACAGTTAAACTATTTTTAAATGAATTACAGGTGGCTGAGGAGTTGAAAAAAAACTTGCAAACTTTGCTTATCTTGGAAGTAACTTCATAAGTGTTTGAATATTGCATTTTGGTTGTCCCTTGGGGGTAGCTGGATTGACTACTAAGATTTTGGGACAGAAACTATTTTTAAATAATTTACTGGTGCGTAGGAGTTTGTGATAGTTAAACTATTTTTAACAAAGTTACTGTGGTTAAGGAGTGGTCATAGCAAAACCTGCAGTGTGAATTGAAACACAGACAGCCTTAGGGGGCAGGACATTGTTTTCAGACCAAACAAGTTGTATTGGAACAGGAAGGGCTACATCATAACCATTGGCAACAAATTGCCCTGGGTGGAGATATCCAGACTAGATCAGATTACTATAAGTTACTGGAGGCTGCAATTTTTAAAGACACAAAGCACATTTTCTGGAGCTGGAAGGACACTACTTCTTTATTCAATTGCGAGCTGTGTGAGAAATTCTATATTGCACTTGACATCTGCAACAAATGTGCACTTTGCTTAATTCTGTGGGAGGTGAAACTAACTACCCTTGGTAATTGCTTTTATTTACTTATTTATTTAGTGTTTTACCAAGAAGGGCTTGCAAACTCTGTTTATCTTGTTAGTAACTAGAAGGATTTAAATACTGCATTTGGGTAGGTCCTTGGAGGTAGCTAGATTGTCTACTAGGATTTTCTGACAGTTAAACTATTTTTAAATGAATTACAGGTGGCTGAGGAGTTGAAAAGAAACTTGCAAACTTTGCTTATCTTGGAAGTAACTTCATAAGTGTTTGAATATTGCATTTTGGTTGTCCCTTGGGGTAGCTGGATTGACTACTAGGATTTTGGGACAGAAACTATTTTTAAATAATTTACTGGTGCGTAGGAGTTTGTGATAGTTAAACTATTTTTAACAAAGTTACTGTGGTTAAGGAGTGGTCATGAAAAACCTGCAGTGTGAAACAGGAAAAGACAGTCTTTCAAGCAACAGAGGAGTGGATCTAGGTTTACGTTTGTTTGTTACAATTCTTAACATTTTCAGTGCAGGAAGAGTTTAAAGCATAGCTGACTTATTTTGGGGCTGACAGCTTTCAGAGCACAAACCACCAGGCCTGTTTTGGGGCTGGGGAGGTTTACCATGTGTCTGACTTGGATGTGTGGATTTTTCTCTGTTTGATTAGCAGGGTATTTTCTCTGTCAAATTGTTGTGTAGGGCATCTTGCTGACAGGAAGGCACTCATTGCAGCAGTGGGTCAGAGCTTTTAGCTGATTGTTTTGTGAGGGCACAAACCCTTCCCACCCCTGGAAATAGTTCCTTTATACCTGGGGTTCTGACATAATTCCTCAAGAGTGCAAGTGCATATCACTGTCATATCCTCTCTAGCACACTGCACTGACAATATAAGCATACATTGTATAATATAAATATATATATATATATATATATATATTTCTATATTTCTATATTACAAACCAATCACACACATACAAAAAAAAAATGTGGGAGTAGTGCAATGTAATGGCTGTGGGGCAGCAGTCTTCCAGGAGTCTTTCTGGAGGCTGAGATGCTGCCCTATTTGCAGACAACTCTCTGCCCTGAGGGTGGAAGTTGCCCATCTTCAGGCCACACTGGACAGTAGTAGGGGACCTTCCCCAGGCCACACTGGATGGTAGGAAGGAACCTTCCCATCCAGGAGCACCAGAGCCACCACCACTACCTCAGAGGTTGTGAAGAAAGCACAGCAGTTGGACCACAGTGGGCTCAGGGAGGTAAGGATGGTGGAACAGAGGCACACCCAGTCAGTTGTTCCACACCACAATCCATACCCCATTCTGGGAGAGCATAGCTCCCCTATGAATGCACCTGCAGAGGAGATTAAGGAGGCTGAGGACAACTGTCACAAGGGAGGCCCACAGGAAGGAGGCAGAGGACACCACAAGGAAAGGAAGCAGCTCCTGGTGGGGACTCAATTATTAGGGGATAGAACTGGGGAGCAGGAAAACTGAAGTAGGTGCCTGCCTGGTGCCATGGCTTGGAGAAACAGGAAGCACATTCTCAGGATCACGAGAACAGTTGCACGGGAATCTGAGCTGGACGTCATTGTCCACCTAGGGACAAATGACTTGGCTAATCATGAGATTAGAGCAGTGCAGAAGGACTTTGTAGAATTGGGGAGGGGCCTAAGACAAGTAGCACACAATATCCTTCTCTGAGGTGCTGCCTGTCAATGGCATGAGTGAGGCGAGGTACTTTGCACCATGCAGTTTAATAAATGGTTGAAAAATGGTGTGAGAGCACAGGGCTTGGCTTCATTGGGGACTGGGGTTCCACCTGGAGGACACCAGCCTATACTGGCAGGATGGTCTGCATCTGTCCAGGAAGGAACAAGTCTTTTGAGCAATCGGTTTAAATGCTTCATTGGCAAGCTTTTAAACTAGTCAAGGGAGGCACTGATAAGCAGCAGGAAAATCCCAGCCTCTCCCTACAAAACAGGGTACTAAATGAGAAAAAGACTGAGGTAGACAGGTCAGAGGGGATGCTGCAAAAGAAGATAAAGCCATCAAAAATGGAGAGCAATGAGTACCAATGCCCGTAGTCTGAGTAACAAGCTTCCTGAGTTAATGGCCTTGATGGAGGAGGAACATCTGGATATCGTGGCAGTCACAGAAACATGGTATACACAAAACCATGACTGGGACATAAACATACCAAGATACACTATCTACAGGAGGGACAGGGAGGGTAAAAGAGGAGGAGGAGTAGCTTTACATAAGGAAAGGAATCAAGGCAACAGAACAAAAAGGAAAACAGGAGGAGAAGAAGCACTGTGGATAAATTTGGAGACGGCAATGGCACCACAATCTGCACAGGGTTGTATACTGACCCCTGCTCAGGGAGGAAATGGACAAGGAAATGATAGAAAGAATACTTAGAATGGCAGAAAAAGGGAGATATTGCTGATGGGTGATCTGAATATGCCAGATGTTAACTGGAATGCAGTTGCAGCAGCCATTCAAAGAGGGGTTATTCTAGATGCCCTACAAGGCATGCCTTAGACAACTAGTATTGGAGCCCACCTGAGAGGGAGCAATCTAGACCTGGTTCTCACAAATGGAGATGAAGAGGAGTCACAGATGTAGAAGTGGGTAGCCATCTGGGAACTAGTGACCATCGAACAGTATGGTTCACAGTAAACACAGCAATGAGTCAAGCCATACAAAGGCAAAAGTACTGGACTTTAGGAGGCTGACTTTGCCAAAATGGGTGAGTACCTAAGGAATGCACTAGCAAATGGGCAGGAAGGAGGGGTGGAAGAACAATGGGGAATAAAAAACTGCCATCACAGAGGTAACAAGCCTTTGTGTGAAGCAAATTAACAAAATGAAACGATGTAAGAAACCACTATGGTTTTCAAAAGAAGTGGCAGTGAAGGTTCAAGAAAAAGAAAGCATTCAGGAAGCACAAGGAATCACAGAAGGAGCAGGACAGAGAACTGTATCATTAAAGCAAAAGGAAGCTGGGAAGGCAGTCAGAACAGCAAAGGCCCAAACTGAGGAAAAGATAGCCAACTCTGTTAAGAAGGGATAAAACCTTTATAGGTACATCAGGGAGCGAAGGAAGACCAGGGAGGGCTAGTGAGGCTTAATAAAGAGGAGGAGGGTGGGCAGAGGGTGACTGTGAAAAGGCAGAGATACTAAACAAATATTTTGCTCAGTATTTACAAAGGAAGTGGGAAAGGTACCTAAAACAAACAGTAGAAACACTCTGGATACAGAAGTTGATACCAGCCCATTTACAGAAGAAAGGGTTCTGAAAGAACTCTTAAAACTGAAGGTGGACAAAGCAATGGGGCCTGATGGGATTCATCCCAGAATTCTAAAAGAACTAAGGGTAGAACTAGTGACACCACTGACTACCCTCTTTAACAAATCATGGGAGGATGGGGGTGGTACCCGAGGACTGGAGAAGGGCAGATGATTCCCCTTCACAAAAGTGGGAGCAAGGCAGAAGCAGAAAACTATAGACCTGTTAGTTTAACCTCAGTGGTAGGAAAATGATGGAATCACTTCTGAAGGAAAGAATTGTTGAGTATCTAGAGGCCAGAGGGCTCAGGACCCAAGGCAGCATGGATTCACAGTGGGAAGGTCATGCCAGACAAATCTGATAGATTTCTTTGACTGGGTGACCAAAGTAGTAGATCAGGGAGGGGCTGTGGACATGGCCTACCTAGACTTTAGCAAGGCATTGACACAGTCCCACCAAAAGATTAATATACAAGTTAGCCAGCCTGGGAGTGGGTCCCAAGATGACAGCCTGGGTAAAGAATTGGCTGGAGAATAGGACACAGAGAGTAATAGTAAATGGAGTCCACTCTGAAGAAAGGGGGTTACTAGTGGGTACCAGAGTTCAGTATTAGGACTGGTCCTCTTCAATGTCTTTATGTCGATATTGCAGAGGGACTGAAGGAAAAGTATGTCTCTTTGCAGATGACACAAAGATCTGCAACAGAGTTGATGCACAAGGTGGGGTGGAAAGGATGAGAAGGGACTTGGCAAGATTAGAGGAATGGTCAAATGTATGGCAGCTTAGATTCAATGCTAAGAAGTGCAAGGTAATGCACCTGAGAAACAAAACCCAGGGAAGAGTACACAATGGGGGTGAGATACTAACAACAACAAAAATAGAAAGAGACCTGGGGGTAGTCATATCAGATGACCTAAAGGTGGGCAAGCAATGTGAGAGGGCAGCAAGAAGGGCTGGGGATACTGGGATGCATAGGGAGAGGCATCACCAGCAGAAAACAGGAAGTTATTATCCTCTGTACAGACAGTTGGTGAGACCCCATTTGGAGTACTGCATGCAGTTCTGGAGACCCAATCTCGCAAGGACATAGACAGGATGGAGGCTGTTCAGAGGAGGGCAACTAAAATGGTGCGGGTCTGCACTGGAAGACATATGAAGAGAGACTTAAGGAGCTGAATATGTATAGCCTCGAGGAAAGGAGAGAGAGGGACATGATAGAACTTTCAAGTATCTCAAGGGAATCAACAAAGTCCAAGAGGGTAGCATCTTTCAAAAAGAGGTGCAAGAACAAAGGGCACAATTTGAAGATAGAAGGGGTGGCTCAGAGGTAATTTAAGGAAGTATTTTTCACAGAGAGGGTTGTGGATGCATGGAATAGCCTTCCGAGGTTGTAGAAGTCAAAAACAGTGGTGAATTCAAGCATGCATGGGACAGTCATAAGGCAATTCTAGGGGGTGGGGGTAGGAAGAAGTAGGCTGCTGGTTAACTAGGATCTGCAGCTTATCCAATAGGTAGGGAAATGGGCAGACTGGGTGGGCCAAGCTGTGTCCTTATCTGCTGTCAAAATCTATGTTTCTATGTTTCTGTATACTATAATACATCCTTGAATGGTGGGTAGAAACTAAAACAAGAGCTAAAAAAATTTCACAAAATGGGAAAAAGGCAACAGATGATTATTTGAAATACCTTCAACTTAGGTCACAACTATATAAATTAATATCTAGACAGGCAATGAGAAATATTTATATACAGATCAAATTGAACAAATAAAAATAGAAATGAAAAATAACTATGATAGGGCAAAGACATTATCTATAGAACAACGGTATGGGACACATTTAAAAAAGGCTCAGTGGACATTTTTAAAATAACCAGAAACATAATAAAAATAAAATCATACAAGATACACAAACAGAAACAGGAATACACTTAACACAGAGTAAAGATATTCTAAACTATGTTCAGAATACATATGAGAAGTTTTGTCACAGACCCCACAATCAAAAATGTTGATACATATTTTCAGAATATGAGTAAAACAAAATTAACAGGAAAAGAACACAAATAATTAACACAATCAATACTTATTCCAGAATTAGAAAATGCAATAATTTCACTTTTGATAAATAAGGTACCAGGACCAGATGGAATAAGTTCAGAATTTTATTAATTATAATTAAAATTATACTTAAAGAAGTACTTTCGAAATACTGGAAACCCAAAAGCTTTCAGAAAATGGCTACAAGCATCTATGGTTTTAACATGTAAAAAAGTGAAAAAATGATTTAAAAAATTGAGGCCAATATCTCTATTAAATTCAGATAAAAAGATATTTACTAAAATTCTCACACAACGATATCCTTACTTACTTACTCCAAAACTCATATCCACGCTATAAACTTGTGCTATTCCTGGAATAAGTATAATAGATAACCTTATTCAAACAAGAGAAATTGTTGCAAATGTATGCAAAATGAATTACAAGGTTTTCTAATAACAATTGATCAAGAGAAGACATTTGATAGAATATCCCATAGCTTTCTTTACAAGGCTCAATATACCACGTCATCCCTGAAATTTTTGTTTCCTGGGTTAGATGATTTATCAAAAGCAACCTTTTGACTAATAATTAATAGCTTTCAGGGTAAAATAATTAGACAATGCCAAGGGGTAAGGCACGGATGTCTACTGAGTCCCATTCTCTATATACAGTATTTGTTATTGGTATATTTATTCACAAAATGCATTTATCTTTAGATGTTAAAGGGATACCCATTAGGAAGGGTCAGTTCCCTTAAAAATACTGGCTTATGCAGACGATATTTGTCTTTTTTACACAAGCAAAATCAGGTCCTGTAGTGAGTGAGTTAATTCATGAATTTTGAAAGGCATCAAATGCCAAGATTAACATACAAAAAGTAAAGCTTTGCAGTTTGATCAAAGCGAGGAAAAATAACTTCTATTGTAAATATCCCTATCCTTTCGGATGAGACGTTAAATCAAGGTCCTATCTGCCTGAATTGGACGTAGTTCAGGTGGATGTTAAAGATCCCATGGCACTTATTGAAAAGAGTAGGGAATTTTATTGAGAAATGGACTTCAATACAAAGAAAAACAAGAAAGAACAAACATAAATCAGATACAAACAATACAGAAACAATCATTTAGCCCATTCCATACTATTTATCCAATAACTTTTAAAAGTGTTCCAGCGAGTATGAGAAAAGTCATAATCCATTAGTCTCTTCAGTACTTTATCAACATTGGCAAATAAGTCCTCATGGGCAACATACTTCTGCTGTAGAATCCAGAGACACCTAGACTGCCAAACATAAAATGTAAGATGCAAAAATAACATAGAGATTATGACTATTGTATTTTACAAAGGTATTCGGAAAAGGCCCAAACAAAATAGTAGGGTAATCAATAGTCCTGAACTCTGGCTCCTGCCACTGGGCAGCCAAGAAATTCAAAAGGGTTTAATGTAGGCACATTCTATAAATAAATGACGAGTCTCCAATAGTTGAACACAAGTAGATCGAAGACAATATCTTTCAGATAATTGCTTATGCTTACTGTTCCCTTAACCCCTAACTTCCCATAATTACATAGCCATAAGCAGTCCCAAGCATAGGGTGGGATACGTTTATTCAGTAAATATTTTAAAATAGCTACCTACCTGTCCTACGGGCACTCTGGAAAAACAATGTTTGTAGTGTGCTCAGCTAACAAGATAGTCCTATAGACCGTCTTTCTGTCATCAGTCAAAAGTTGATAAGGGTAATATTCCATTTAATAAACTGTTTTATGTATTCTTTAATACCACAAGGTAAGTCAGGAAGTTGAGACAAAAGCCCAGAATTACGAGCCAGCCAACTGGGCCTACATAAATTGAGCCAGTGTTCCAAAAAGGTCTCAAATGAGATACCCTGGTTTCAAAACTTACCTAAATTATATACCACAAAGATACTATAAAAAAACCAATAGGATGGAGCATAGAAACACCACCGTCTGCAATCAGCAGATAAGTTATTTCTCATTTAATAGGGTTCAGATGAGACCCCAAAATGCCTGAAAATAAACACTAAAAATCTGTGTCCAAATACCAAATGGGGAAGAAAATATAACAAATATATAAAAATATAGGGTAAGGATAATTTTAATCAACAGCACCCTTTTCTTTTGGAAAGCTGCTGCCTTTCCATTCTCCCACTATCCAAGTACCCCTAGTCAAAGCCATATCCCAGTTCCGGCTTAGCCATATCACCAGGGCCAAAACAATATTCCTAAAATTTTAATAGGTTCCTAGAGACAGGGATCCCAGTAATAACTCCATTGAGAGGTACAGGGATGGAGCCAATAACAACCCCTTACTCCACTGTAGTTAATTTTAGAAAAGAGAGACTTTAAAAAGAAGGTGAATAGAGTCTCGCAGAAACAGAGAGACAGAAAAGTGAAGGGTAAAAGTAACACCAAATCATCAGCATAAGCCAGCACCTTGTGTTGTGGCAGAGACGAAGCACCTCAAGACCCTATAAAGCAGTGTTCAAATGTAATAATCTGACAAAGATATCAATGGTAAAGGCATAAAGTACAGGACTGAGTGGGCAGCCCTGCCGCACTCCTTTAGAAATGGCCAATCTGTTCCTAGCCATCCATTAACGTTAGGGATAAGAACAGCCTTTGTACATCACTGAAAGCCAAAAATAAATTGGTCAGGGAACTCAAATACCAAAAATAAAAGTAATGAGCCACCCTATCAAAGGCTTTTTCTTGATACAAACCAAAAACAAACCCTTGTAATGTACCAACATCCCTCCTGGAAAACATCTCTTAAATAGATCAAGTTATCCTGTTGTTTATGTTCTGGAACAGCACAGGTTTGTGCTGGATGGAAGCAGTGGGTTAACTGCAGAAAGCCAGCCAAGATAATTTTACTGAGGATTTTCAGATCAGAGTTTAAGAGACAAAGGGATGCCAATTACTTAAATCAGTTTTATCACCTTTCTTATATGAAAAAGTAAAATAGCCTCAGACATAGAGGGAGCATATTTCCCAGAATGTAAAATAAAATTCAGGAGGACCACCAGAACAGGGCCAAGGGACTGTAAGAAGGATTTGTAAAGCCCTGCACTGAGACCATCTGTACCAGGGCGGACTGAGAAGGCAACTCATGGACAGCTTTAGTGACTTCAGTTAAGTAACATCAGCCGTCAAAGCTTGCTGTTGGGCATCAGACACTGTAGGCAACTGCAGCTTATCCAATATCTCAGTAATAACCCTGTCTGCTAGAATAGGGTCCGGGGCCAGGGTGATTCACCATATAGGATTCTACCACATCCAAAAAGCCGGCATGGATCACTTACAGGGTAGCCATGCATATCAGTCAAAACTGAAATCAGTCTAGAATCTATCCATTTTTGTTTTCTGTAAAAGGGTCCAAAGAGTGGACATATTCATGCCAAATCTCAATTCCTGGTCTAAGGACTTACCCGATTATACTGCAGGTCCATCATTTGTTTTTTAATGGGAGCAATAAGCCCACTATAATCCCATGTAGTAGTTTCAGTGAGAGAGATAGGTGTTGCAACTGGTGTCTCAACTTCAAGTACCCCATGTATTCAGTAGTAGATTTAACATGTCAGATGTTGAAAAAATTTCTTCCAACTTTGTTTTGAATCCTCCCACCAGTCTAAGATAGAATCATAGCACTCCAGCACAGAAAACCTAGCAGCTCAGTCCCTCAACCATAAGTGTCAGATAGCGGATCTTCTAACAGGGATTCATTTAATCTCCAACCATTTTTCTTACATCTTGGAGCCCACTCCCAGGAAATAGTAACTGTAAGTGGTATGATCAGAAAAATTTGATAGGCCGAGTAAAAGCCTGCACAACCAGTAGAACCGCAGAGAAAAAACAAAATCAATCCATGTCCTAATAATCACCGGAAATATGTAACCCCTGTAAGATGTAGTACCCTGTAGGCATCCGACATATGTGCTGTAGAAATAATATTTTGTAAAGCCAGGAGTCACAAAAAGTTTATCTGTAGAAAGGCCCATATCAGTGATAGATAATCCACAATTAAAATCACCCAACCAAACAACCAGCCAGGAGGTATGCAAAAGGTTGCACTTCCTTAAAAAAGAGCTATCCCTTTTGCCTTGGTTTGAGGAGCATAGACTGTAATAACTTACAAACGTTCCAAACAAAAGGAAATATCCAAACACATAGCCCTCCCAGGGTGTATATCCACTAATCTGGAAACAGCTAGGTTAGAATTAGAAAAAGGATGCCCAAGCCGTCACAAGTGTCCTCCCCACAGACCAAAAAGAAGGCCCCAAAGACCAGCAGTGAAAGGCATTTTGGAGATCCCGATGAGACTTCAGATGGATGTCCTGCAAGCAAATAATGTTGGATGTAATAGTTTTAAGGAGTAAAAAAAGCCAGTACGTTTCCTCTCTTATAATACCATTAACATTTAAGTAGTAAATGTTAAGGAAGACATAAGAGGGAAAAAAATTAGGCATAACCACTGAAAATCCTAGTCTGGAACAAAAATCTCAAGGGGGTTTCCCTGAATGTCTATGTCTAGTCATTTTGGTATAGAGTCCTCAGACCTGCTTTCAGTGTCTGTCGTGGAGACAACAGAGGAAGTATTAGTATCGTCCCCAGAGTCCCCACCAGTATCCTCCACTAAAGGGGCAAAAACATTCCCTACCTGATGGGATCCTTTGGAGGTATAGGCTTCTGGAGAGATTTTGGCTCGAGACATGGTTTTACCACATCTATTCCATTTCCTAGGGAAACACCATGAAAGGGACATTGAGGGGTGGAGGGGCATATGGTCTTCAGGACTAACTACAAGGGGGTAGGGACATCAGTACTGGCAGAAGCCAAACCTATTTCCAAATGTGCGGAAGAAGAGGCAGCCTTCTGAGGCACAGGAGGAGGACTAGAGCTGAAACTTGTACAGTATTCTAGGTACAAGTGTAGTAGCAGCAACCTGTGTAGCCAAGGCACGCTGAGCCTGATTAATAAGACCTTCATGGGAGGGCAGTCTTCACATTGTGAGAAGCCCAAGGACAGCGGCCCAGAGGCATGACCGGTTTCTCACATAAATTACATTTGAAAGATTTAAACAGGCCGAGGCCAGATGGCCGTACTCAAACAATGACTACATCTGGTCGTGGTCACAGGTCGAACTAAGGTGGAATGAGAGTCACATTTAAAACAAGATCTAGGCTGACCAATATAGAAAATAGACCCCTATCCTGACCCAAAATTAATACACTAGGGGATGTAGAGTCCAGAGTTGAGTGTAGAAAAGTTTAACCTTCACTTTCCAACCCTCATCCCAAATCTGCTCACTATCCATAGTAGGGTAGGCCTTCCCAAAATCTCACAATGCTGTCTCAACCAAAAAGTATATCTTCAACTTTAACCCCTTTGTTCTTAAATAAGACAGTAATAGTTTTAATCAAAGGCTTATTGAGGGTATTGTCTGAAAAGGCACCCATAAAGGTCATTTTTAAGAGAATTATATTGAGCCCAGAACCTATCCAAATTAGACACATTTTTGAAACTGACGTCATAACTATTCCCTAAAGAAATCAAAGCAAAAATCTCTGAGGAAAAAACTTCACAGACTTTTTAAAAGAGTCCTAGCAATAAGTAATCTGTCAGGAGTGTGTTCCAAACCCCTTTGTACAAAAGCTGAACTGCATTCCTCCTGGGAGCAGGTTCCCTCATGGAGTGAAACAAATCAGCAAGTTAAACAAAGGAGCCAGGAACACCTCTCCTGGTGCTCAGCTAAGTCTCTGCTAGGGCCCCATCCTACTCAGCAGGTAAAGAAGGAACGACACAGCTTCTGGTGTGGTACCAACACCAGAAGTACTCAACATTAGGCACAGTAGACAACAAATTTGTAGAATTGCCCTGGGTATGGTGGAGCTCGCTGCAGAGTCAGCGCAGGCCACAGGAAGTCAAAGAACACAGTTCTCCGATAGATGGGTCAGAAGGATCCGGTCCAGTGATCCGATGCGCGGGACCCAACCAGCCACAGAGAGGGTTCTTCGGGAGACCAGGAAGCATCCTGAAAAGTGACAAGAGGTGGAGCAGGGCCAAATCACCCCACTTTGTAGTTTTATAGTGGTCCAGAAAGGAGAAAGTTTGCTCTGAAGGTGCCGGAGCAACAGACAGTTTTGAGGGGCATCCAGGGCTTTACGCATACCCAGTCGAGTTTTCCAAAGCACTGGTCTCCAAAGCCATAGGTTCAGGAAGAGGGTCTGAAGGCTTAGGACACACGGGAGCAACACTGCACAAACTGCCAACCTTGTCAGCAACCTTATCATCCACAGAAGAAGGAGGAACCTCTGTCTCAGAACAGGCATTCGACCGGGTGTATGCCCTACCTAGTCCTTCACAATACTGGCCCTAGGGAAACTGGAGACACCAAGCAAGTTCGCTGCTAATTCTTCACCTAATCAGAGCCATTTCCATTGACAGAGAAGGAGAGCCTGAGGACAAGAAGACTCCTATGAACTGGAGCCAGCACAAGAAACAGTCCCAATCTTCAAAACAGGTAGGTCCATGAAACGGACCCAATTTACATATGTTCTTCAGTAGCGCTATCAGGAGATAATTCAGCAGCTGCCATAACAAGGTCCACAGCCTTCTGTGTCGACAGGACAGGAGCAGAGGCCAGAGCTCCCATCCTAACAGCATTCTCACCTTCCACAGAGCCTGGTGAAGTGGCCATCACAGCAAGGCAGCCAGCAATTCCCCAGTGGAGAGTAGGAAATTTCCCTGGTGTCCTGGTCAAATTCCCCTCATTCACTAAAATACCACCAACAGCTTTATCTGGTTCAGAGTTCGTTGGCATTCATCTGTATCCCCTCCCTGGGTGCTTGCCTGAAAATAGGCAGAATTTGTCTAGTGCACTTACCCGGTCAACAAAACTAACTAAATAAATAAATAAAGGATTGGCATGTCTCAATACATGATGATCTGAATAAAATAATAAGCATGTGGAAAGATGGTAAATGCATTTCCACACAATTTGGAAAACAATTATATTCCAAACTTTTTGAGTCCTGCTTTAAAAATAAAACAATGGAACATTATCCTGGAGGGTGTTATATTAAATGATAAAAATAATTTTACCAAATAATAATTGATGGTAAATTTTATGATCCTCTACTATTCCCAAATGGATCACATGATAGTACTGAAATTACTAATAAAAGCTGAATGACTCTAGAATACCAATATTCATTTGCAAAACACATGGTTAGCTTGCTATGGGAGGTTGGGTGTTAGGGATAACCATAAACACAAGCAAATATCAGAAAGGTTTTGCCCAAAAGATATGTGTAATGGCATTTTAGAGACACAGAATCATTTATTTTTGAATGCTGCTACGCTAAGTCCTTTTGGGCTTTAGTAAGCAGGACATTACATAATCCAGTGCCAATCTATTAATTATCAAATGTCAGTGCTTGGAATTTACAGTAGTTATTGGGCAACATTTCACTCCAGTACATTGCATATTATTACAAGTTTATGGGTTAGGAAAGTATGGAAATATTACTGTAAAATGGAAAGGGACCTGGGGTAATTATATCAGATGACCTAAAGGTGGGCAAGCAATGTGAGAAGGCAGTAAGGAAGACTGGGGGGATACTGGGATGCATAGGAAGAGGCATCAATAGTAGAAAACAGGAAGTTGTTATCCCTCTGTACAGACAGTTGGTGAGACCCCATCTGAGTACTGTGTGCAGTTCTGGTGACCCCCATCTCCCGCCAAAGACATAGACCAGGTGGAGGCTGTCCATGGGAGGGCAACCAAAATGGTGCAGGATCTGCACCAGAAGACATAAAAAGAAAGACTAAAGGAGCTTAATATGTATACCCTTGAGGAAATAAGGGAGAGGGACATGATAGAAACTTTCAAGTACCTCAAGGGAATCAACAAAGTCCAAGAGGGTAGCATCTTTCAGAAAAAGAGATGTGCAAGAACAAGGGGCACAATTTGAAGATAGAACAGGGACGGCTCAGAGATAATGTGAGGAAGCATTTTTCATGGAGAGGGTTGTGGATGCATGGAACAGCCTCTCTGAGGAGGTTGTGGAGTCAAGAACAGTGGCGAATTCAAGAATGCATGGGACAGACATAAGGCAGTCCTAGTGGGGGTAGGAGGAAGTAAGCTGTTGGTTAACTAGGATCTGCAGCTCGTCTGTTAGGTA
Source organism: Neoceratodus forsteri (assembly GCA_016271365.2). Classification (NCBI taxonomy): domain Eukaryota; kingdom Metazoa; phylum Chordata; order Ceratodontiformes; family Ceratodontidae; genus Neoceratodus; species Neoceratodus forsteri. The sequence goes on from CM028137.1 coordinate 328,269,513, forward strand.
GGAAATGGGCAGACTAGGTGGGCCAAGTGGTCCTTATCTGCCATCAAATTTTATGTTTCTATGTTTCTATGTTATGGCTGGCACATTATAAGTGGGTTTTGCAACAATCTTATTGGACACAAATGGATGTTTTTCTTAAAATACAGTTGAATATACAAATGTATATAAAAAGAAGAGGCTTTTCTGTCAAAGGAAAGGATTAGCATTTTTGGAAAAACTGTGAAAAACTGGTGGTATCACCCACCTTGAATGCAAAAAAGTTATTGTATTTAAAGAATATTGATTAGCATAAACCTTTGTATTATCAATATAAAATAACAGTTTTCATTTTTAAATGTATACTTGTATATGAAATTATCATACTGCTAAAAAGTTTTGTACGAGTTTTTGTCCTAATAAAATTCCCTACTCTTTTCGAGGACGTGCCATGGGATCTTTAACATCCACTTGAGCAACCACCAGAACAGGCTGATGGGACCTCAATTTAACATCTCATCTGAATGACGGCACCTCAGGAGTGAAGCACCCCCATGCTGCACTACAGTGTCAGTATTGGAACTTAACCCACGTGCCAGATGAGGGAATAGAACCCACAGCCTTCTGATCTTCCGGCCTTAGAGACAAGTGTGCAATCTGTTGAGCCACTGACACTGCAAACAATGCAAGATGATGGAACAGTTAGTGGTTCCAGAAAAATATAGAGACCAATTGATCTATCTGGCCCATGATTTACCTTGTGCCGCACATGCTGAAAGGGTGCAGGACTGGCCCGTCTGTTACAACATTTTACTGGCCTGCCATCCATGACCAGGTTGCCAGTACTATAAATCTGTGCTGACTGTCAAAAGGTGGCCCAGATAGGGACAAGGGACATGGTACCACTAGAACCCTTACCACTGGCAACCATGCCATTTGAGTGTATGGCAATGGACATTGTAGGCCCAATTGAGAAAAATACAAAGGGAACAGGTATATTCTGGTGGTGTGCAATTCACTACCAGATATCCTGAGGCTATCCTACATTCAATACAACTGACAGAATAGCAGAAGAACTGGTCAAGATATTTAGTAGGTTGGGAATACCAAAGGAGGTTCTGATGGACATGGGTAGCAACTTTAAGTCGGCCTTGCTGAAGGAGCTCTACCGCCTGTTGGGAGTGGTAGCAGTCAGAACATCACCCTACCACCCCAAACAGACCGATTGGTGGAGTGGTTTAACCAAACCCTCAAGCGCATGCTCCGGAAGTTTGTTAATGAAGAAAGGAAAAATTGGACCAGTATCTTCCCTCCTACGTTTTGCCTATAGGGAGGTTCCCCAGGCTTCAACTGGGTACTCCCCATTCAAACTATTATATGGGAGAAATTCTTGGGGACCTCTTGATGTGGTGAAGGAGTATTGGGAGGAAGGACAAGATGTAGGGACCACCAGTATCGCTGATTATATGATACAACTTAGAAAGCGTCTAGTGAGTGAACAGAGATTGCTCACAAAATGCCAACAAGTCCAAACTTCTCAGAAAGTGCATTATGACAAAAGATTTCTGAAAAGGAATTTCAGGGAGGAGATAGAGTGTTACTTTTACTGCCAACCACAGAAAACAAACTTTTTATGAAGTGGCAAGGGCCCTTCAGTCCTGGAGACGAGCTGGTAGTGTAACGATGAGGTGGAAAACCCCAGACAAAAGACCGAGCAAGAAGATTTACCATGCCAACCTTCTAAAAAATGGCAGGAGAAATTGAGCCCTCAGTCAGTCTGTTGATCATGCCTGAAAGAGGAAAACTGATATGGATGTGGCATATAGTCGTCTGAGGAAGAGGCTGGGGTAGATGAGCTTACCATAAACCCAACCCTAGATGATCAGAAAAAGAAGAGCAGATGTAGGTCCTTAGTCAATTCACAACTGCCCGTCACTAAGGTACCTTGAAAGGTGGTTGGGGTCAAACACCACATCCATACCTCTTCCTCTTCAATTAGACAGAAACCATACAGGCTTCCTGAGAGTGGCAGCCAGAGGTACAACAGAAGGTTCATAGTTAAGACAATTGGGTATTATTGAACCTCCAAGAGTCCTCTGGCATCCCCAATTGAGGTGGTCCTAAAAGGAGGGTGGTATCCGGTTGTGCTTAGACTTCAGAAAGCTCAACCAGGTATCCCGCTTGATAGTTACCCCATGCCCGGATAGATGATCTGGTTGATCATATAGGTAATGCCAGCTCCATCTCTACCCTTGACCTAACCAAAGTTATTGGCAGATCCCTCTTGGTCAGTCATCATGGGAGAAAACAGCTTTTAGTACCCCCATGGGCCTGTTCCAGTTCATAACCATGACCTCTGTTCTGCATGGGGCACTGGTGACCTTCAGAGTTCATGGACCAGCTTTTGACCTCCCATTCTGCTTATGCTGCTGCCTATTTGGACGATGTTGTAATTTTTAGTTCAGATTGGCAGACACATATGCAACATCTTACCACTGTTTTACAAACCATCAGCGAGGCTGGGCTGAACATTAACCCTGAAAAGTGTTGTATCTATGAATGAAACCAGATACCTATGTTTTATTTTAGGCAATGGGCAGGTGAAACCGGAGATCCCAAAAGTGGAAGCAGTGGAAAACTGTCCTGTACCTCAGACCGAAAAGCAGGTGAGATCATCCCTAGGACTTGAACAACCTCTTCTTTACTGTTCCCTTTGCAGGACTACCCAAGGCCAATGATCCTTCTTTAATAAACTCCTCCTGGTTCAACACCTGCCAGCAGAACTTTACCAGCAAAAGCAACCCGGGTGCTTTTAAGCTCAGCCTGTGTTAATACCTCATCTCCTGTGCCTCCTGACTGCTACACCTAAATGCTTTGCCCTCCCCACCCTTCCTCCTTACTTCTTCCCTCCTCCTCTACTCCCACACACCTCCTCGCTGACCCTACCTCTGACCCACCCACCACTCCCTCTCTTTCTCCCTCTTACACCAGCCCTCTGGCTCCTGCCCTCTGTTGGATGGCTACCTATACAAATCTATATTGTTTAAATTGTTATAGAACTGGTTTGCACAATTGTGATGTTTTGGTAATTGACAAAGCCCTCAGGCTGCTGTGTTTATTTCTCTTTTGCACAATACCACTGCCTGTCCTAATGTTTCAAGTTACCTGACGTGGAACTTTTGTAAAAGACCCCTGGCTCAAGGTGTATCTGATTCCCTATATATATATATATATAAATAAATTGCTGGTTATTACAGGAGGTTTATACCCAATTTTCCTCCGTAGCAGCAACTTTGTCTGATCTCACTAAGAAGTGGTGTGCAAGACTGTAAAGTGGACACCAGAATGTGAACAGGCATTCCAAGCCATCAAAGTAGCATTATGTTCTTCCCCAGTTCTGCAGTGTGCCCTGACTTTGACAGACCATTTCAAGTTCATACAGATGCTTCAAATGTCGGGATTGGTGCTGTTTTGAGTCAAACCATAGATGGAGAAGAACATCCCATCCTGTACATTTCTAGAAAGCTGCATGATAGGGAGCAGTGCTACTCCACCACTGAAAAAGAGTGTCTTGCTATAAAATGGGCAATTGAGGCACTTTGTTTTTCTTTGGGGTACTGAATTTATTTTAGTCACCGATCACAACCCCTTATGCTGGATGAACCAGATGAAAGATAAAAACGCCAGAATTTCTGGTGGTACCTAGCCCTGCAACCTTTGCAGGTTTAGTGTAAAGCATGACCTGGCTCCCAGCATTAGAATGTGGACTTCATGTCCCGATATGCTGCAGACCTAAAATCAGATCCTGCTGACCCTGTAAACTGATATTGTAAATATGTATATTGGAATAGGCATATAGATAATGGGTTTAGGAATAGGATTAAGATATCTTATAGCTTTGTAAGTAACCCTAGTCTTAATCCTGTAATAAGACTACAAACCCCAGGGCAATAGTTACTGAAAGCATAATCATGGTTATGTAACCATGCATAGTAATGGTGTCATCACACCATTTGTATTTAGGTGCCCTGGGGTAGGACTTCCAGAGAGGGTGGGCAGAAGTCCCAACAACCCCTTTGGGTTGTTCTTGGGATTGCTATTCCTTACTTAGGAAACCAGAAAACTTTTCCCTGGTATCCTTTGGGCAGAATGGCATGTGGTATGCGCCCCCGGCCTGGGAGACATGTCCAGAGAGAGAACCTGCACTGTCATCTTCTTTTCCTACTAAAAGTCTGTTGCACAACATCACCCCTTTTCTATCCTATCCTCTACTATCTTGTAGGTTGGCCACCTATGTTGCCTTTCTTCAATCCTCTTTTCCTTTTCTTTCTCACTCTTCTCTCCCCTGCCTTGGGAAAGCACAGCTGGCCATTGCCTGATTTTCTGCCCTTGCTTGGCTGTCATGCCATCAGTTGTAAAATAACAGATACATGTATTTTGGCCAGAGCTGCAGACTCAGCTCAGCTTTAAACCCTGTGTGTTGCTTTGTTTTGTACTAATGCGCTTCCTGCTCAGAGCGTACAGGATCGCAATGCTGTGTAGATGCCATAATGAAAAATGTGGCTTTTCTAGTTAAAAACAGCTTCCTCCGATATTCTGTTGTTAAGTTGTGCCATATATCTGAGGAAGGCTGTGAAACAGTGTCCAAAAGTAGATACATTGTTAAGCTAGTTCCTGATCTCGGATTGCTGTAATAAAGCTAGAAATAGAGCTTTTCTGATGCAAACCTTTGTACAACAACCCTGTAATGAGAGAAGGAGCTGTCTATATTTTTCCTGCTCCCTCTCTCCATATTAGTTTTTAGGTTTTGTTCCTTTATGTATGGAATCCTGCAAAACCTAGAAAGAAGCAGGAAACTAAGCCATTCCCTGGTACTGCAAGCCTGCAGCTTGTAGCGCTGCATTGCAGTGTAAGCTCTATCATAAGATCTGTGTGTTGGAGACTACCACACAGTGCTGGAATCAGACTAAAACTCCCTGAAAAAGCTAGAAAGGGTCCAAAATAATAACAGTCCTGTTCTAAACACTAAAACTTAATATGAAAATTAACTGGCGCTTTTCTTATGTTGCATTCTGTCTCTGTTTCTGCTGCTAGTGTTTTCTTGGTGCCAAAACACTAACAGGACTTGAGAGCAGATTAAAGTAAACAACTTCCTTTAGAGGCATTGTCTGGTAGGCCCCATGGCTACCCCCCATGGTCAAGAAAGACAAAACACAGTTCTTGAGGAAATGCACAGAGCCATACATTATTTGCAATACTAGATATTAATCTCTTTACTTAGTCTTAAATTACTTTATAATTTTCACTTTAGATTAATACTCAAACCATTAATATTGAGCAGCGGGCACTGCAGGAGAAATGATACCCCAGACCCCTGCACCACACAGCTTAGGAGACCCCTTCGGGTGTGGGCCGAGGCAACCCTCTGCAGTAGCAGGACAGGTCATATGGCCAAGGTTCTGATGGCAGCCCCTGTCTGGCATCGCCAACCTTGCAGTCTATGCTGCTAAGGCTGGACCTTGACCCCCAAGTGGGTACAGGTCTTGTGGTCCCCATCCTAACACTGAACAGAGGCGGCATGACACCTTCAGGAGAAATGACATCATCCCTTATTTTCCACTGTTTCCCTGTGTGCTCCTCCTGCGCTGTACTACCCAGCTGCGACTTATGTAACACCTTTCACACTGTAATTCTTTCACCTGCCAGTTAAAGATTTATGCTACTTTGTTTGGACATGCATTTAGTTGTACTGTTACCTGATAACTTTACTTCTCTACTACCATACTATAACATCCCTTTTGGGGAGGAAAAACCCAGGAAAACCCTTGCAGGGAAAACCAGGAAAAGTCTTTCCCAACCCATAATGCAGTCACCCATAGGGGGCCAAAAGGGTCTACTGCCCTCTGAGCCACCCATCCTCACCTCCAACTGTCAGGGGACAAGTGGGTGGGTGATCCAAAGGAAGTATAATCAAGAAGGCTGGGAACCAGCCTGTCTGCCAGTTTAATTTGTCTTCTCCCTTGGAACCCCTTCAGAGGGGCTAGTTATGTGCTATTGCTGCCTGTGTCCATATGCTGCTGGCCTCTCCCGGGCTGGTCTCTAGCAGCCTCTGGTCACTGGCCATGAAGGGGGAAGGGGCCCCAGACAAAGGGCAGCTGCTGCAATACTTTGGCAGCCTAGGCATTGTCTGGTAGGCCCCCATGGCTTCCCCACCTTCCATGGTCAATAAAGGCACAACACAGTTCTTGGAGGAAATGGCCACAGCCATGTTTTATTGTTTACAATACTAGATATTAATCTTTATTAAGTCTTAAATTACTTAATAATTTTCTACTTTAGATTAATACCTAAACCATTAATACTGAGCAGCGGGCGCTGCAGGAGGAGAGCATACCCCAGACCCCAGCACCACCCCCAGCTTGGGAGACCCTTGGTGCTGGCGAGGCAACCTCTGCAGTAGCAGGACAGGTCATATGGCCAAGGTTCTGATGGCCACATCTGTCTGGCATTGCTGACCTTGCAGTCTATGCTGCTGAGGCTGGACCCTAGAACCCCTGAGCGGGTACAGGTCTTGCGGTTCCCCATCCTCACACTGACCAGGGGCCATGACACCTTCAGGAGAAATGGCATTGTCTCCTATTTTCTGCTACTTCCCTCATGCGCTCCTCCATGCTACTACAGGACGGACCTTGTCCAACCCCCAAGCCCTCTGCTCAATCCTTTCCTCCATTATTGCTTTAACATCGCTCAGTACTCTTATTTAATCTCACCCTGTAGCTGGCCATCCGGGCCCACTTCCAGGCACCGATGGGTCCGGTAAATATTGTCATGCCTCAATACAGTGCCCCTCAGGGCCTCCACAAATGCTCCCATCCCCTTGTTGATCCACAGACAAGCCCGATTCAGTGCGGCACCTTGCTTGCATAGCCAAATGCTCCCCATCAACAAGTGTAACCAGATGACAGGGATGCCAGGACACCAGCCCTTGATAGTCAATAAGTCATCCTTCATTGCCAGTAGCAGATTCACTGTCTTCCTGCAGCCCAGGTCTTCTCTGCCCAAGTGAATCGACAAATGTGTGGTGCACTCCCTCGGTCAGCCTCCTTTGCAATCACGGATGCAATCCTCCGAACACACCTGGTCCCCAACCATTCAGTCCAGGTGACCTCCCATGGTGGAGACAGGTTGCTTCCCCAGCTGACCGACTGCCCTCTGAGCCACCCATCAGTTGACTGCGTGGACACATATCCAACATGCCCAGTGTCTTCCCCAGGGCCTGTAAGAGATAATAAATAGTTACTACAGGTATGGTCTCGCATAATGCAGGAATGCCCGAGACTTCCAGCATCCCAAGGCCTGAATCTCAGAATCTGAAGGGCCCTGCCCCTGGCAGCTGTCACTGCCCCCATGCAAAACAAATGTGTCCCATCCTTCCGGCTGTTAGCCCCAGCTCCTGGATAGCCTTCTAAACACTAGAACTTAATATGAAAATTAGCAGCAGCTTTTTTATGTTGCATTCTGCCTCTGTTTCTCCTGCTAGTATTTTCTTGGTGCCAAAACAATAACAGGGCTACAGAGCAGATTAAAGTAAACATCTTCCTTTAAGAGCAGCGCCACGGAGAGTTTCTCATGATAAAACAAGCATTTGTCAATGCTGAATGTTGTCTCGCTGGCATTGGCATTGGTAGTGCAGGAGTTAGAGATGCATAATAGGAATGGCAGTGAAGTATTGAATTGATGCCAACCTCACCCCCATCCTGAAGATACACATTTTCAACATAGGCATTTTGGGACCTCCCTAATGAACAGTGACATTGTGATTTTGTTAATCTGTCACAAAAGTTGATTTCCACAGCGACCACGCCATTGTGCCGCAGGTGCAAAAACACATTTTGGGCAAGATGTGAAAATGACAGCTGTACTGTTCATAAGGAGGTGAAAAATGCCAGCGTTGAAAATCTGGCATGAAAATATTGCAAGTTTCAAGGGTTACAAGGGTGCACGAAACTGCACAATGCTTGCTTGTAACACAGTCATTTGATGGACTTTCATCACCAAATTTTCAACATTGGCATTTTAGGACCTCTGCTCATGAACAGTGTCACTGTCATTTTCTTAATCTGTCCTTAAAACTAATTTCCCACAGCCACCATGCTATTCTGCGGCTGGAGTGCAATACATTTTAGCCAGGATATGTAAAATGACAGCTGTACTACTAATAAGGATGTGTGGAAAAATGCCAATGTTGAAAGTCTGAAGTGAAAATACTACAAATTTATGAAGTTACGAGCGTCATGGAAACTGCACAATGCACGCCATAAAACAGTCATTTTTGATTCTTTTCACCAAATTTGCAACATATGCTTTTGAGAGCCCACCTCATGAACAGTGGCACTGTCATTTCATTAATTGGTCCCAAAAGGTAATTCTGTGCAGTGACCGCAAAAATCACCTTTCAGGACTGAATAATGCCATGACAGTGATTGAATTCATGAGTAGGGTTCCCAATAACCTCATGTTGAAAATTTGATGCCAAATTACCTAAAATGCCCAAGATATGCACCAAAGTTAAAAACCCTATTTATGCCATTATACAGCTTACCGGCATTTCTTCAGTTCGCAGTCGGCTTTGAAGAGTGCAGATGTGTTCCCGGTCCACTGAAGATCATCACGCCATGTTCTGGAGGTAAGTATGGGGTGAAGGGGTGTGGGGAGGCAGGGTGCACAGAGGGTGGGTGCGGGTTTGGGGAGAGGCCACGGACTCAACGAGGACCGTTTTCTGTTTTACAGGTTTTAAGAAAAGAAAACATTGCAGGAAGGTTTTTTTTAACAGGGGTATTTGGCATGCTGGGGTGTGCTCCAGTGTGCCACCTGAGTGTTTTTGTTGGGGACTGTAGCTGTCGGGAGATTGGGCACCCCGTCAGCACATACCGAGGGACGATCAAGAGCAGAGGGGATTGGGCACCCTCAGAACAAAAACAAATGTAGGGAGGGACATTATGTCATCAGGGGTGGGCTCCCCATTGGAAGATTGAACTGGGAATGGGGACTGAAGCTGACGGGATTGGGCTCCCTGTTGGCAAGAAAGACTGTGGGGCGCATGATGCCGAGGGCACACTGTTGAAATGGGAGGGGGACATTATGCCAATGGAGAGTGGGCTCCCCATCGGCACATGAACTGGGTCGGGCATGCCAACAGGGGATTAGGTACCCTGAAGTCAGCATTGCTGGCAAGCAGTGGCAGTCACTGCCGCAATGTTTCTTGGAATGCTTCAACAGCAAGGGCAACGCCAGGAGCGTGATTCTTCTGCCGCTGCATGACGAGCTTGCCTCTCATTGTAGTGCCACTTTTTCTTAGATGTGGTGGCCACTTTATGTATCACCTGCATGCTGGCTTATTGGGGAATGAGGGATGCACCTACTGATGCATGCCTTGCATTCCTCACAGTGACCGCACCTCCAAATCTGCTACTACTGCAATATGTTGGCTGTGCAGTAAGCCAACATAAAATGCTGTTTTACATTTGGAAACTCCTCTGAACTCTCTGCTTGCTCTTCTTATTTTTTTAGTTTTATTTTCTCTCTGTATTGCAGCATTAGAGAAAGCCAAGCTTTCAGCTAAACTAAAGCTTTTCTGTTTTAAACTGTAACATGGACTACCTCTGTGCTAATACTTAGAATTAATAGCATTCTGACAAAGAAATAAACCTGTTATTATGATGTGCTGTAGTCCCAAGTTATTGTAGCTCACCTGAGTGTCTCTGCAGGTCTTCTCTAGGGCCAGTGCCTCTTTGTCTTCTGTTTATATATAAGTTGACCTGTCACTCACAGCAGGTGGGTGGAGTTACAATTGAAAAATTCTTCTAAAAATGCTAGAACTTTTGTTTTTTCTATTGGGATGCCTCAATTATGAATAATTATTGTTATTAGTTGGGATATTATGTTTGATTTCTATTATTTTAGCCTAGAAACACTTTGTACTAGACTAGGAGGTTTAGCCTCACCAATCATGTGACTAGTCTGTATATATGGTCTAGTCTCCAAGTCTAGGGCAGATCAGTTTAACCCTGGGAGAGGTTGAGGATGCACAGAGGGGAGAAATGCCATGTCCTAACTGTGTGATGTTTGCTTGATTTTTTTTCTGAATGTTTTTTTTATTTTCATTTCTTGTAAATAAATACACATTTGAGTGTTTTGTACCTACTTTCTTGAGTTTGTGCTTTTTCTTATGCACCCACTATGACACTTCTTCTGCAATATGATAAAACATAGTACTATTGGTGAAATAAGCTTAATTTTGCAGGAAAGGTGCTTGGAACCTTACCCCAGCTTGCTTCAAAGCTCTAAGGTATGGGGAATATGTTGCCTTTTTTTCTGCACCAGGAGCATAGTTGTGATCGATATAAAGTCTGTGCTGTTCCTACATTAATGTCCATTATTTCCAGGCAATGGCCAGTACTTCTCTTTTGTCCTAAAACTTAAAATCTGCAGTATTATGGACCTGGGCCATTGTTTGGGTCATGTTTGGGGCCTAAAGCCCTGTGGATCCTTTCAGTCTGTAAAGAAAATTCAGCTGGAAGTTCTAGAAGGTAATGCAGGCGTTTATTCACAAAATTCAAAATATCTGTTCCTTCTGCGCCTCAACCAGCCCATGGATGCATACATTTTCTGGGACAGGCAACTCTCAGGGTCACAGTTCTCTTCTTCCAACTGCAGTATCTTACAGTATAGTACCAGCATTAGTCTGCTGTAGAGTCAGTTTTCTCCGAGACTGTGGTAAGTGCCAGCTGCTGAGCCAACGATTCGACTTGCAATTTAGAGAGTAGTGGTAGTAACTTTATTTATATTGTGCCCTTCCCAAAAAGGCTAACACAGGATAAAACACATAAAACAACCGTAAATAATGTGACTATAACTCAATACATAGTAGCAAAGGATGATAACAGAGTATCCTCATTCCCCAAAGGCTTGGTTAAACAGACAAGTTTTAATCCCTGTTTAAAGGCATCAACTTATGGGACCCCCTCAGTCCTCCAGGCAGCAAATTCCAAAGTAAAGGGCTGGCTGGTTACCTCAAATGAACGGACCTCAGCAGATTTTGGCCAGGCCCTCTGGACAAAAGAAGGCCTTCCTTGGAAGGGTGGAGGGGTGTGAGGACTGAACAGGATGCAGGTGCTCCAACAGGTAGTCAGAACCCAACCCATATAGAGCTTTTAGATTAGAAGACCAACCTTGAAGGCAACTCACCACTTCACTGGCAGCCAGCACAGATCATGCTGCACCAGAGTCACATGACTAAACCCCGAAAGGTGAGTCGGCAACCTGGCAGCCGCTCTGCACTAGCTGCAGGCAATGTAGGGAACCCAGTAATCCCGAGGTAGAGTACGCTAGTAGTCGAGCCTGGACATCACAAATGCATGTACCAGGGTTGGCATGTCTTGCCATCTCAGGAATATCAATCAGATCAAGTCTCTTATCCCTTGAAAAGTCACTCTTAACCAACTGCAGTCAACACCTGAGCTCCACTGTCAGCTGATCATCAAAATGACCCCTGATTTTCACCTTTGCAGAGGTCAACAGCCTGGATGACACAAGCCAAAGCCCAAGACTCCTCCATGACTACCTCTGCACCACCCTTCAGACCCAGCTCAGTCACCAGTACCTCTGTCTTTTGTGGGTTAAGCTTCAGCCAACAAGTTTTCATCCATTTCTGGATTTCAGCAATACGTAAACTTGGTACCTTGACAGTGTCAAATGTCTCCAGTGCAAAAGAAAAATACATCTGGCCGTCCTCTGAATAGCAGTGAAAACCCAACTTGTACTGTTGAATCTGTTGAATGATCCTTCCCAATACACTACCAATGGCATGGATGAGAGAACCGAGCCATGGGACACACCACAGAGTATGAGAAAGTACCCATCAACATCCTTTGCATCCTATCTCTGAGCTAGGACTTAAACCAGCAGCTGACAGTGCCAGTGAGTCCAACGTGCTCCCTCAGACAATCCTACAACAATCTATGGTCTACAGCGCCAAATGCTGAAGAGAGATTAAGGAGAACGAGAACTGAATATTCACCTTGTCTCTTGCCCAGAGAGGTTATTATTTTTATTCATTTTTATTTATTGAATTCTAGGGTTACAAATACCTTTGAACCAAAGGTTCTTTTACAAAGGTTATGCATCAGCATGAATTACACAATAAAAAAATAGAGTCATACAATGAAGGTAGCATACAGTAAATTTAGGTTACATTATACAGAGATGCATTAGTACATAGACAGTGGTTTTAACATCATGTGGTAACAACAGTAGGTGCTGTATGGAGGCAGAGATACAGGATTACAGAGTGCGTACTCTAAGAGATGCTTTTCAAGGAGGGAGTTAGTTGAGATGGCGACGGGAGTGTAGGGCACACAAGGGCATATTCAGAGTGGAAGGAGACAAGAAGGAAAAGGCAGTCAGAGATAAGACATTGTCAAAATTATGCACTGAATGGCACCATCTCAGTGCTATGCCTGATCTGAAACCAGACTGGAGAGGATCTTAGAGGTCATGGGTCAAGAGGTGTGCCTCAAGCTGCAGCGCCACATCCTTCTCGATAAACTTACTTAAAAAGCAGGTTAGAGACTGGGCAATAATTAGCTAGAACATCTGAGTCTAGAGCAGACTGCTTCTGGAGAGGTTGAGTCAGTGCATCTTTTTTTGTTTTTATCTTTTACCCCTCCTTCGTGCCCCATCTCAGCCACTCCATCAGGCGTGAGCCAAGGCTGATCTGACACATCTCACTCCCTAGTCACCGCCTCCAGATAGAAGACAACCCCAGGGTAACCCCAGTGTAACCCTTCACAGAGCGAGTCCCTCTTCTGAGGGAAGGCACCGTCAGGGGACAGACCAGTGCTAATGCTTGGCCCCAGGGTGCTGCTGGAACAGATGGCTTGTGGGACATTGATGACTTTGGATAGCCAGGCAGCCGCCATCCAGCTGAACATGGAGCGGGTATTTCTGCTTTTCATGGCAGTCCTTACGTTGCATCTTGCAGTGCCTCCGGTCTCCACCAGGGGCCGCTGCAAAGCGGACGTTACCTGTACCCACCTCAAGAGAGAGGCAGTCCTCACGGATGCTCAATCCTTTCCTTCCCCTGCCAGCGCCCAGCATCCCAGGTCCGTTCCGAACCCGGGTTGCTGGTGTGGCTAAGTGCATCTTTTAATGCAGCTGAAAATACCTTTGAGAGGAACCCTGAAATTTTCCAGTGAACATTGAATCCAGAAAACTCACACAACTCTCTGGTAGACACGTGGGGCCTGGGTCAAGTTCAAAGAGCTGCTGCTCGAAATTGCCTCCTGGACCTCCTCAATTGAAATTGGCTGAAACTCCACCCAGGACTGCTGTGTGCATCCATAGAACCCCTGCCTGTCTCTGCCAGGCCATGACAGCCTGTCTGGAGAGATCCTGACCTGAGTAGAGGGCACTCTGCCTGAGAAAAATTCAGCAAACTCTTCAAACTTCACTGTTCAGAAAGCTCTTACTCACTGAAGATGGGCATGATGTAATAACCTGTCTACAGTACGGAAAAGCTGAGTAGTTGATTTCTCCCAGCCACAGTCTCCCTGAGAGGAATGCTGCCTTCTTATGGGAGACTGCCCTTTGATATTCATCCTGATGAATTCACAGCCAGTTTGTCCTCCTCTGTCCAGGACCTATTCCAGCAGTGCTCTAACTTTTTAATTTAATATTAACCATTTAATATTATTGCATTGCTGTTTGCTAGCCTGTTTTGGTGTTCTGTACTATAGTGGTGTTCTGGTTACTATTGTGCTTCGTTCAATAACAGTAGACTCTGTATAGCCAGTTACATTTCTCTCCTCTTCAGCCATAGTGTTCCTGGCCCTACTCTGTTTGCTCTGTTTTCCCTTCTCCTCCTTCCACCTCTCCTCCCTCTCCCTCCCTGCCTCTATCTAACTCCCTTTCACTCATATTCCTCTCCACCCAACCCATGCTCTGCTTTCCTTTTCTTCCCCCTTCCTATTCACCCTGTCTCCTGTCTTCCCCATCCTTAACCTGGAGTTCCTCAACCATGTCCTCCTTTTCCCTTGCTGCCTCCTCACCTTGCTGTCCTTCCCACTTCAAGGGTAGGAAGTCCCACCCCATCATTCTCCTCATCTTCCTTGTCCTCCTCCTGCATGGTATTGTGGAGCTCAGTCCTGGACCCCTCACCCTGCCTCCCCCTACACCACCTCCAAGGTCCTCAGAATCTTCCATCTAAATGCTAGGATTCTGCTACCAAACTTGACATCCTCAAATGTTCTCCCCAGAGTCCTATGTGTCACTGAGTCTTGGCTGTCCTCCAGGATTCCCTACCATAATCTGTTACTTCCTGATTATCAGCTTTTCAGACAGGATAAGGGTAGATGTGGCAGAGTGGTGGCCATTTGCACTCGCCAGAGTCTGACATGCACTGTGGCCTGCAAGGAAGCTATTCCCTCCTCCCTTGGATATCGTTTAGTCAAACTCTCCTTCCCTCCTCAAGTACCCATCTTCATTGGAGTTCTTTACACCTCTCCTAAGATTTCTCACTCTTCACTGGTAGACTGTCTTTCCACCATTGCTTCTTTATCCTCCCCAGGTGAACTCATCCTCCTTGGGGACTTCAATGTCAATTGGTTTTGCCCATCCTCCAGACCTACCATTCACAAGATTGAGTCACTTAATCTGATACAGGCTATTTCAGAACCCACCCTGCTTAATCCAAACTCTGCTAACCATTTTATTGGACTGGGTTCTAACCTCCCACCCCCACTGCGTCGTGGCTGCTGGTATTTTGCCAGATGCCTTTAGCAACTATTAGTACGATCTTCTGCATCAGAAAAATCGGACCCCCCTCACCCTCATTGCCTAAATATATCTGGGCTAGGTCTCTCCAGTCACTAAATATCAATGCTTTACCTAGCGTCCTTAGCCCTACTGACTGGTCTGACATCCTCACTGCCTCAGATATCGATGTGGCCCTTGCTCTTTTGGGTCACCCACTTTAGGGCTGAAACAATTACAGTGCAGTAAAACAAAATGAAAACAAATGCCAACAGTAAGAAGAGTGACATGCAAATGTGTCACCAGAGAACCAGAGTACATCCTGAATATCACTCTCAGAACTTTGGTTGTCACCATCATTTTCTGTGGGTGGGGACTCCGCCTCACACACACCCCTTTACATAAACATCCCCTCCAGCCACACAATTTTTAACAGAACAGAAAGACAATTAAGGCCCCATCCTCAGCATGATCACAGTACCAGACACATGCTCATAGTACCAGATGCTCACATATCCCTGACACCCAAATGACACATGCACTCATGATGGCGCCCACATAATGATGCCCTATTGCCGGCCCTCTGTTTACAGTATATCCTTTTTCATTCCAAATTTCCCTCTGTCCAAGACAGTCACGCCCTCCACCCCAGGAAACTCAGGGTAAAACATACCATCATCCCTGCATTACCATTGATATCATTGACTTGTACAAGTCCTGGGACTGTGCTTGGGCCTGTTACAAATTATTCTGCTCCTCCTCTGACCACAGCTTCTACAGGGCTCTGAGGAACAATTGTACTAAAGCTGTCCAGTCAGCTAAATCACAACATTTCAAAGCCAACTTCCAGTCAAACCTAAATTCCCCATCTAAATTTTGCAAGGTTATACACTTCCATTTTGACTCCCCTGCCCAGTCAGTACCCCAATTCTTGTGGAAAATGGTTAACCTGTGTCTGAACATGCTTCTGTTGCGGCTCTCTTTAACAAGTTCTTTACAGCTTGCACCCTTTCATTCTCCTCCACTACTAACTTCTCCTCCTCTACTTCTTCCCTCCCCATACCTCACCAGGTTACCACTTGCCCCATCACCATTCAGAAATCCTATTTGTCCTTTCCTCCCTCAACTCATCAAAGTCAAGCACTGATGGTCTTGACCTCAAGTTCCTACACCTCTCAGCTCCTGCTATTGCAGCTCCCTTAATGACCTGCTTAACCTTTCCTTCACTCTCTGCACTGTTCCTCAGTCTTGGAAAATGGACAATGTTATTCCTCTTCACAAAGGGGGGTCCCATCTTCTCCTTGTAACTGCTATCCCATCTCATTCCTCCCTTCCCTCTATAAACTGCAAGAGAAACTGGTCCACGCCAGACTCCTCAATTTCCTCTTATCTTCTAACTTCCTGTCACCTTTCCAGTCTGGCTTCTGGAAACACCATTCCTCAGTCTCCTCTCTGCTGCATGTTACTGATGCTATCTTCTCTTGATGGACCAGGCATTTATTACTGCAGCAATATTTGTTGATCTGACCAAAACCTTGACTCTGTGTCCCACCCGCTTCTCCTGGACAAGCTGAAATGCTGGCCTCTCTGTCCCTGCTGTTGCTTGGTTCCTCTTATCTAACTGTCCATCTAAAATTGGTACAGGCTGGTGGTTCCCTGTTATCTCCCCTTCCTGTCCAATCTGGGATTCCACATGGCTCCATCCTTAGACCCATCCTTTTTTTCAATCGTCCTGAATGAGCTCCCTCCACCTGTGTCAACTCCTTGCGCGTACAAATGTATGCAGATGACACAGTCATCTTCACCTCTGGTCCTTCTTCTGCAGCCATGGAAAATCTGCTCCAGCAGGACTTCAACAATGTCTTCCACTTGTTCCATTCTAACCAACTTAGAGGTGATACCAAAAACAGTTTCCATGACCTTTGGTGCCTGTCAGAAACTAGTCAGACTCACTGTCCCCACTGTCTTCACCATTCTGGATGGCACCCCACTTGAACTGGTGTAGTCCTCTAAGTACCTGGGGCTTGACAGTAAGCTTGACTTCTCAGCCCACATTAGTGCCATCCATTCCAAGCTCTGTTCTATTGTTAAAAAGACTGCTTATCCCGCATGTCCACAGGGAGCTGATTACCAAAATGGTGCTCTGTCTTTAACTATGCTGATGTAGTCTATGGCTCTGCCCTCCACTTCCCTCACCAGACTGGATACCCTCCTCAACTCCTTTTGATGTTTTGCATATAACTCCCTCCATGCACCCATTATTGCTCATTATATTCCTCCCTATCCATCCTCCCTCTGCCCTCTCAGCACCAGGCTTGTTGTGCTTCGCTCATCTCCAAATATTGGTTCAACACCCTTCCCTCCTACCTCTAGTCTCTCCTATCCCAAATCCTCCTTGCCTCCTCCTCCCTCCTCTAGGGACCATCACACTTTTGACATTCCTCACCCATGCTCCTTTGCTGGACAATTTGCATTCGCCATAGGCTTCCTCCCTATGGAACAGACTCCTCCTCCTGTTTCTCCCCATCCTTAATGCCTTCAACCCCTGCTGAAACTTCATCCTCCCCCACTTTCTCCTGCTAACCTTCTTCCGCTGCCCTTGATGTCTTTATTTTAACTCATACAAGTTATTGGTCATGATTGTATGCACTGCTAAAGTTCACTGCACTTTGTTTAATTGTGGTACATGCAGATTGCTCTTTATTTATTCTGTTATAGTAACACATTGCTTGTCTATTGGTTCAGATGTTGTTTTGCTATAGTCTGCTGCTGATTTGCTCCATCTCCCCCTTCCTAGGTCACACCTGGAAGCGTGCCACAGCTCAGTGTGCTTTTCAGTTTCCAAGTTTTAAGTAAATAAATAAAATAAATAAATAATCCTCCAACTCCTGGTCTTCAGCTCCCAAAACTCCCCATCAAACAATGGGGACCCTAAGAATGAGATCTGGGGGTTGTACTGTACATGAATCGGTGCTACAAAATCAAGTCACTACCCTATTATAGGCTGAGACCACATTTTCTGACCCTGTCTCACAAACTACCGATATCTACAAGATGCTCAGCACTGTCAAAGTCCTTCTGGGCCATGCCCTTTGAAGGTGGTACCACAGTATAATGATCCAACCAACTGACTGGATCAATCTCAAGTTTATTTACTTCAAGCTCCATAGAGAAAATCAAGTCTAAGGTGTGCCTCGTTGGTGAATTGCAGAAGTAAAAACTTCGCGCTTGGCCCAGTGACTGCATCAACTGGAGAAATCTTTCCAAAGTGCGGGAGTTCATCGTCGACCAGGCATTGAAGTCACCCAGAATAAGCCATCTGGATGACTCCAACACCCTCTCGGCGAAGAAATCCATTCTGTAGGAAACCCCTTATGTCCTAGAAGCCAGTACACCAAGAGAATCCTGCACCTGGACTCCCTTCACAGACACACATTCAAGTGATGAGATTTCCTTACTGGATTCACTGCAAAGTTCAACCTCGATCTAAACCAGATGGCCACCTCCTACAATTCCTCCTCAGGCAGTGAACCATGAAGAATCCAGCTGGGATTGCTGCCTCCAACACTAGGCCAGCATCATCTCTCACGAGATCTCCATGATGCAAGCCAGGTCAATAGAGGAACCCAAAATTAAGTCTGTCATAATAGCAGTCTCGCTCCTCATCGACCTAGCAATCAACTTTAGCTGTATTGTGCTGAGTCCTGGTTTTGCTGCAAAACTCCTTCAGCTCTGCTAAAATGAGGACATTTGAGGGATATGAGGCATCCAACCTTTGGCTGACCAAGGAGACTCTGTGATGTTTGTGAAATCACTTGCCAAGCTGCCTGAGAAGTCTGAGGGAGAGTCCTGTTCCTGGGATGCCAGGAGAGCCTCTTTTGCAATTTTTCTTCCTGATGCCTCCCATCATTATTACTAAGCTGGCTGTGAATGTCTAATTCAAAAACAGTTAGAATTAAATAACTTTTCAGCTACTTCACTGCAGTCAGCTTGCAGTGCTCCTTGAGTTGCCTAAAGCCATCAAGGGCAGAGCTGGAAGTCCCAGTGTATGTGTTTTCTACTATTTCCAGAACCCTCTTGTCTGGTGATTTCCTCCAGTTTGGCACCTGAAGGGAGATCCTTTCCACGTGTACCCTTGAGAGCAACAGCGGAAGGGAGGAAGTGGAGAGTCGGAAGATGCCAGGGTAGCAGGCTCACTTGAATGGAACTTTTGGTCTCCTTGGAATGGCCACCAGTAGTGGAGGGACCTGTAGGAGATCGACTCCTCAACCATGATATTGTTAGCCATAGCCACACCTCCCTGGCCTATAGGCCTCTGAAATGCACCTTTATCTTGTCCTTTTATATTTTGTGAGATCTAGGGCTTCACAAACCTTAGTTATTTTGGATGATTGAAGGTGTTTAAGTGAATTATCCACAACAGATCCAAATAACTTGGAGCCCCTAAAGAGCATTCAGTATAGCCTACTGTGGGTCAGCCACAAGGCCAGCTAGTCTGAGTCATGGATATCTCCTTAGGCTGATGCCAGAGCAGCAGCACTAGCAAGCATATGTGGCATCATGTGCTGACTGCAATAGATGCTTACATGTATCAAGACTAGCTGATGTGGCTTTAGTAAGTTTTGCCGGTGCACTATCAGGTAGAGTCTGAATAGTAGTCATGGCAGAATTCCACATGTTATTTTGGTACTTAATTATGTACTGTAAGCCTGGTAATTTGTAATTCATAGCCCCAAGGTGGCAGAGTCATAAGTTGGTTTGCCTTTGATGTCCATCTCCTGGATTCTTTGTCAGGAGGAAAGTGCTCTTGACTGTTGGGGCCCCTAAAGTGATCATGAGCAGCCATGATAATCACAGAATCTATTTCTGACTCTGCAGCATACTAGGACTTGACAGAGGTAGCAGGACACTGCTTGTCAGCCTTTCTGGGGACTGCAGGCAAAGTGGTGGGCCTGTGCCAAACAGCAAAGGTAGCATCCTCAAAGCAGAGTAAATAGGAGGCACCACAACAGTAGGTGCCACTGTGACTTCTGGGAACTCCTTTAAACTCCTTTTACTGTTGTCTTTCTCTTCACCCTCAAATTCCATTACACCCTGAATTTGCTAGAATAAAGCTTGTAATGATGGACCTTCAGGAGTAGACCTGGGGTTGTAAACCACAGATTCCTCACTGCAAGAGGAGAGGAGAAGGTAGAACTGGAAGGAAACCCCACTTCAAGAGATCTTCTTCCATACTTTCATCCTCCATGTCTAGGATGTCAGGATTGTATTGTACTTCACTGTTGTCCAGAATGACATTGAGGGTAATCGAAGGAGCTAGTGACAGAGGCAGCAAGTATACTGGAGGAGTTATAGACATGATTTCTGGTCCTGACTATGATGACAGTGCCTATAAGGGAGGCCCTGTTGATGGGGCTATTGGTATCAATGCTGTCAAGAACAGAAACACATGAGTTACTATTTTTGAAAATGATGCCAGTGTAGCCTGGGAATTGAAGATGCCTGGTTATGGGTTCATAACTGCCATTGGTCGCTGGGAGAAAACCATATGGCGGAAGCAGCATACCATTTGTAGTAGGTATGGAAGAACCAGAACCAGGCCCCAACCTTGGTTTCTCAACAATGGTTGGGGGTAGGGGCTGTAGTCAATGCTGCCAGAGTGGCCAATGGTGAAGACTTACCCTCCTTCAATGGAGACCTCGAACTCTCTGGTGAAGCATGTTTGCCTCTGTGTTTACAGTGGCTGAAGAAGGAGGGTTTCAATGACAATTTTCTTTCTTCTTGGATTTCTCTGTCATCGTCGCTGATCTCAGCAGTGATAGGGTCACCGACCACCTGGGTGTACCTTCCCTGTCGCAGATCGAGTATGACTTGGAGCCCTCTGCCTTTGAATGGTTTCTGTAGCCTTAATCGCGATTAAGGTTTATAGAGTCTTCTTATGGCATCTCCTTGTGGCCTGGTTAAATCTTAACCAAAGGTTTGGAGACCAACACCCACATCAGCCGGTAGTTTTAATTATTTTTATTACGTTCCTTCCAAATTCAATATGATTTCATAAGTTCCAGGTACCACATGCATTTCCCCAAGGTTTCACTTGCCACCACAAGCTTTTGCAAAGGAAGTGGTTCTGTCTGCAAAAATACTAACATTTAACAGTATTTAACAAGAGAAGTTGTAGATCATTCCATTATTTTTGAAGTTCTAATGTTTAGTACATTTTAAGCTCACAACAATTTAAACTCTCACCAAAGCAAATCTGTTATTTTAGCTTAGAAATACTCAGTACAGGTATACTGCAGTCATCTCAGTATTCTCAAAACACCATTAGCAGAATCTTCTGCTTCAAACAAATCACCTCTCTTTATCTGCATTGGCAGTCCCTCTTCCTCATCCCAATGATGTATGGTGCTCACCAGAATAGTAATATCACAGCATATTGGGTGCCACCCTCCAAGAAAGCCTGAGGAGGAAAGTAATCACATCAAATGACATGTCATACACCAACAGGTATCAGAAAGACTCAGAGGCACCCCCATTCAATACATCAGTAAAAACCTTCATCCACACATGTGTGAAGTCACACCCTGTAGCATGACAATGTCAGAGTACACCATTACTAAAATACTTTAAGGTACTGTATGTAATTGTAAAAGGTCCCTTATTCAGTGGCAGGCAGGGGTGCCAGGTTTTTAAAAAGTTTGTGGGTGCTCAGAGACAGAGTCCAAATAAAGGCCGGGGTCAGGGGCGCTATAGGCTAGACTTAGGGTTTTCATGCTTTCTGGTGCATTTTGGTGGTTTTGGATACATTTTGGAATGAGTATGCTACCATCACAACTACTCCAATGTAGAGGATGCCAGGGTACCAATGGGGCTATTTGATGCCTGAGCAGGTGCTAAGATCAATAAGAGAGTGCCTGCCTGGAGGGATTGAGCAGGTGCTAAGATCAATAAGAGATGCCTGCCTGGAGGGATCTTTCATGCTCTCAGTTTTGCAAGCATATCAGAGTACTGATGTTAGGTTGCAGATGCAGTGCCACCACTCAACAGTGTGCAAGTGCATCCTGAGGGGCTCTTAGATGCTTCCAGTTAAGGACCCATGGAAGAGTGCCTGGGTGGTGGGCTCTTTGATGCCCTCACATGCTTTAAGGATGCCCTTAGTAATGGTTACAGACAGTGTTACCACTCCAAAGGGTGCAAGAGTGCCTTGGAGGGCTCTTTGATGCCTCCATGTTCTCCAAGAAGACATGGAAGAGTGCACTTCATGGGCTGTTTGAAGCCTCCAGGCTCAGCCATGTGCTGCAACTGCAATAAGACATGGAAGAGTACCCTGGAGGACTCTTTGATGCCTCCAGGATGGTGCTGCAAGAAGACATGGAATTTTCTTGTCTTTTTAGCACCTGGTAGATGCAAGCTAAAATCTCAAAGGGCATCCTTTTATCAGCTGGAGGCATCAAAGAGCCCTCCAGCCAGGCACTCTTGCACCCTGTGGGGTGGTGGCAATGTCTGTAACCTAAAATCACAAGGACATCCTTAGAGCACCTGAGGGCATGAATGAGCCTTCCATGACACTTCTCTATGTCTTCATGCACCACCTGGAGGCAACAAAAGCCCTCTATCTAAGGCACTCTTGCACCATGTTCAGTGGTGGTGGTGCTGTACCCTATAATTGCAAAGGACATCCTTAGAGCACCAGGGCATCACAGAGCCCTTTATGGCACTGTTCCTGGCTTGGAGCAGGGCTCTTGGATGCCTTCATGTGCTGCAAGAAGACATAGGAAAGTGCCCTGAGGCCCCTTTCATGCTCCCAGGTGCTCTAAGGAACCTTTGTGATTTTAGGTTGCAGACAGTGGCACCACTCCACAGGGTGCAAAGTTGCCCTGGATGGCTCACTGACACCTCCAGGTGCTGCAAGAAGACATGGAAGAGTGCCCTGAATGGCTCTTTGATGCACCAGGTGCTCAAAGGATTCACTTAGCAGTGCACGTTATTTATTTATTTTAAAGTTGATAACCAGGAAAGGTACCATGAGCAGAGCTCATTTCAGAAACGACCAGGGGAAAGGGAAGCATGTGTCAGTGTAATGGTATTACATGTTTTTAGGACTAGCCAGGTCAAAAGCAGGAGTAATTGGAAGTTGCTAGAGACAGTTGCTGATGATTTTCAATAGTAAACATAACTGTAAATGGCAAAGCCATGAATGATTACACATTATTTGACCATATAGAAGGTGTTCTTACGAACTGTTGCTCTCCCAATAAACTCATCAGCTATTTTGTCCATGTCTAATGCATCAGTGTGTTCCTGATGAATGTGAAGCAGAGCAACACTATTTAAGCGTCTCTGTGACATTGTTGATCTAAGATATGTTTTCAGTCTCCTGAGTCCTGAGAAAGAACGCCTGCTGTACAAGTTGATACTGGTACTGTCAGTAAGATCTGAATACATTTTATAAACTCTGGCAGTAAATCACAAATGGCTTGTTTTTCTGTGATGACACAGTACACATCTTGAAATGAATCAACAGTTTTCCACTAGCTTTTGCAATGTCAATGAACATGTCACGGTGTAGTTGCAGACACTGCATCTAAGTCATTGCCATAAAAATTAGATATGGAATCTACTGGGCCTTGTCCTATCGCAAATCGTTCTGCATCTAACATAAGCTTCTGAGCTGGAGTCTGAAATCTATCTTTGACTGAAAGAACAACCTGATCAATCACTTGGAAAATATTCTCCTGAAGTGATCTTTTGGGGATGCATCAGTAACTGATTGAGAGCCATCATCTATCGACGAGGAACTTTGGTTGGCGCTGAAGAACTGGTCCGCTAACCTGCAGTTCCTCAGCTCTTCCATCCACTGTACTCAGAAGTTGTCAAACTGCCCTCTGTATTGTTGCATAGTGTCGAGAAGAGTTTGAATCATACAATTAGCTTTTAGAAATTGAAGAGAGGTTGCTTGAAGGGCTGTGTTTATGCTATCACAGTGTGAGAAAATTTTAAGAGAAGACTCAGAAGAAAAATCCTTTAAATGATAGTAGCTGTGCCAAGAACCCTCCAGCTTTTGCCCCACATTCCAGTATTCTCTGAGGACACACTATCCAGAAATTCCAATAGTGCTGAATAGTTTTCTAGAATCAATTTAAACTATTTGCCCTCACTGTCCACCTTGTTGGAGCAAATGGTCGTAAAACCAGGCCTTGTGTCTTCCATACCGCTTTGTATGTTTTCAAAAAGTTAGCCGTTTTGGAGAGTCTCTGATGAATGTTATGAGTTCTCGTAACTGATTTAGTATGTCTCAACATTCTTGTATTTTGCTGATGCAGTCCTGTACTACAAGGTTCAAGGAGTGTGCCAAACAATGTACGAAAAGGGCCCTAGGCTCAACAGTATTAGCCTAGCCTGCACTCCAGAGTGAATACCAGCCATAGTAGCAGCTCCATCATAACACTGACCCCGGCATTTATTTATATCCAAGTCAAACGTAACAAAACATCTTTCAGGATACTGAATAGTGTAGCAGCATCTACAGCTGGTGTTTCATGAAATCCTAAAATGCTTCTTCAATTACAAAATCCTCAGTAACAAATCGAAAACATATTGAGACTTGCTCATGAACAGTAATGTCCGTTGTCTCATCCATCATTACAGCAAAATACTGAGCTGCTTTGATTTTGGAAACAATTGTGTTTTGCACATCTTGTCCCATAATGTCCAGCATTTCATTCATTATGTCATGAGACAACCACTTGTAGCTATCCCTTAACAACCACTGCTGCAACTGTGGTCAATCAGTGGCTCGTGCACTTTAGCACTTGCATGTAATTTGAACTCTCATCTGTATGGCCCTGATAGCAAGCCCCTGTCGGCCAGTAATCTTAAAGTTGTCATCATTTTAAAACTGCAATCCTTGCATCTACTGCTCGCTGTCTACTGGCATCAGACATAATGCTGTACACATTTTGCTTAACATGTGTTTTCATTACAGCCTCACTGTGGCAGCCACTTTTTCATGGGATTCAAATCTTTCTATTACCTTATGCCATGCACTATAACCAGTAACTGTAAATGCTTCATCAGCTTTTGTGGAAAATGTGAGCATTTTTTCTATCTTGCCTCTTTACACACTGAACAGAATGTTTTTTTTTGATTGGAATCATACAGTAACCATTTGAACGGTCAAGCCACCTTTCTTGAAAGGTTCTGCCTTTTCTTGGTGACTACTAATGATTCCTCCTGTCTTGTTTTTCTTTTACAGACAGAGTGCTGCTGCTGCTACATGGCTCATCAACATCAACCACGTCCACATCTCTAGCAATATGAACTTGTGCAGCTGGTCCAGCTGCTGTTTCCTCAGCTTCAGTCTCACAACCTGCTACGCCACTTGTTGATGGTGTTGCTGTTGTACTGCTTGCCTCACTCTGTTTAGCCCATTTTTAATAAACTTGTCCATTTTGACTTATAGTGTGTGTTTCTCTTGTGTTGATTCAGTCAGAATAGGTTACACTGTTAGTTACTGGTCTGGACAGAATATGATTAAAACATTAAAGTCAATGGAAGTCAGAATAACACTAGAAATCAGTTCACTTCACTTTGTTTTTGAGACAAGGACCCTCTTAAATCCTAATAGTCTGATATATTTTGTTTTTCTTTATAGGTTTTGGACGCTCACACTGGTAGGGACTGGACAGGAGGACTGTGACTGGCTGCTGCTGGATAAGACTCAGCTGCTCACCCTCACACAGACTTCACAAGCACCCATGAACAGAGCACTGCCTAGTGTCACTTGGACTATCTGCCCAGAAGACACCTCAGTGCTGTGCAATCAGCACTCTGACTTTATTTACTTGTAATTGTTTTTCCGGCTCACACACTGGTAGGGACTGGACAGGAGGACTGTGACTGGCTGCTGCTGGATAAGACTCAGCTGCTCACCCTCTCACACAGACTTCACAAGCACCCACGGACAGAGCACTGCCTAGTGTCACTTGGACTATACTGCCCAGAAGACACCTCAGTGCTGTGCAATCAGCACTCTGACTTTATTTTACTTGTAATTGTTCTTTCCGACGCTCACACACTGGTAGGGACTGTACAGGAGGCCCCTCTCTGACTTGAGTTTCTTTACTTTTGGATGGTCAGGCTCTGCCACTGGTGGTACAGGCACGACTACTAGACAGAAGTACTAGGCTGCAGCACGTTAGTGTCACAGTCAGCAAACAATGACCAACTGACTGTTCAGTTCATTGAAGCAGCAAATAATTATGCCACTATGCCAGCAACGCTCCCTTCCTCTCCATCCAGACTGAGACTCTCCCCTACTGCGGCTGGCTAACTTTGCTAGTGCAGTCTCCAGAAGAAAGACAAGAAACCGTCCTGAACCCACCCACACCACACGACACACACACACACACACACACACACATACACACAGCCTGAGCCTGGCCTAGCCCGAACCCACTGCAGAATTTTTTAAAGATGCAGGTTTTCTTTTCTTTGTTTTTAGTCTGTGATCTGATTCTGTCCTGTGTCCTGCAGACAGTGTTGCCACTTACCAGAGAGACTAGTACAGTGTGACTCTGAGGTATGACTGAGAGTCAGTAAAAACACTAGCTACTGCCTAGTGTAGAGGCTCTCCCCTCTCTAGCAGTTTGTTTGAACTGCTTTGATAAAATTGTTTAACTTTTTAGTGCCCCTCCTTGTTGTTCCTTAGATAGCCAGCCAGCTAAAGTAAAGAAAATTATTGTTATCTCATAGGGTGACTTGACTGACTATGACTAGTACACTGCTTTTTGTGATTTGATTTAATTTGTATTTTTTGTCGACCATCCACCACGACCACGGAAAAATGACTTGCTCCGTCCTCGCTCAGCTTGCAAATGGAGGATCGCCGGATTCCCGCCTTGTCGTGCGTTGCGTGGTGATGACGTCACGTCCGACTCCGGTCGAAGGGCAAGATTTCAGCCAGGCAGCATGCA
Source organism: Neoceratodus forsteri (assembly GCA_016271365.2). Lineage (NCBI taxonomy): Eukaryota > Metazoa > Chordata > Ceratodontiformes > Ceratodontidae > Neoceratodus > Neoceratodus forsteri. The sequence goes on from CM028137.1 coordinate 328,296,275, forward strand.
TCACATGACCATCTCCTTGATGAGTCATGTGGTGGGTTTCGTTTTGAAATGCCGGACGGTCTCGGATCGAGAGTCTTGATCCGAGACCATCCGACGATTTCGAGACTCGATCAATCTGTTAACGAAAGTGTCTGTCAGTCAAGTAGTTGCAGCTGGCTTTGCAGGAATTGCAGCCCTCCTCCTCGGCTCGGGTCTCGGGGCGTGGTCGGGAGTCCAAAGCAGTAAGCAACACTAAAATGCACATACTGGTCCGGGCCAGGGTATTTGTAATATCAGAGGCATCTCGCCACCATCTGTCGGGGTCCAGCGTGGCTACAGGCAGTTTATTCGTTTCCATAAAGTGATGATGTGTCCGGGGTTCCGCGCTCCGTGGTACCTCCATTTATGAAAAGCGGCTTCAGCCTTCTGCTGTCGGTTAAATACTGTAATATAGAACAAATATGATCCCTTGAGTCAAGGGATCATATTTGATTCTATATTACCTGAAGAACATCACCAGCTAGCAAAGACTAATATAGTCAGGGAAGCCCGTCCGATGGTTCACTTGTGGCGTGGTTTGGGATAAGTACCGAACCTTGACACCGCTTAGCACAGTAAGCTGTAGGACTGGCACTGCAATATCAATATCCACTCATTTAGGGCGGTGAGATCCATTATTAAATCCATAAAAATATGTTTCAGTTCCACAGATCATTACGCCGAGACGATGCAAATATTTAAAGAAATGTTGAAAAATAATTGAAAGACAATTCGCTGTATGCCACTCTCCATTTAGGAAATGCAACTGTCCAAACGAGACAAATGTAAACCCTGCAAATTAACATGCATGCAGTTCTGGAGCTAACAGTTCCAAAATACACATGTTGGATTAATGCAGTATTTGATGCTTGTTAACAGATGTGCAGCAGTTCACAAAAACATTTATACTATGATGTGCGTCAGGATAACTCACAGCGACTCAGTATTGAAACAGAACTGCACTTAACATTACCTTGTACGAATGCTGTTGTTGCTTGAGTCGTAGCTGTCAAAAAAAACCAATATTTTGATGATCAGGGCTTAATGTGATGTCAGTGTATCACCAGTAATAATAACTTTTAGAAAATTGGGTTGGCATATGTGTCTAGAATTTTCATATAAGTATGTAGCACGTTCAGGTTATCAATCACAGTGAGCACAGGGTATATGACACACAGTAACTAAGGTATAATGGAATGGGGGTGCTATTACAATACTCAGAAATTACATAACCTGTTCATCTGGATACAGTTCGGGGTCTCAGTGGCGCATAGCAAGACAGTGTCCTCGATTTCCGAGACTCGATCAATCTGTTAAGAAAGTGTCTGTCAGTCGAAGTCGTTGCAGCCGGCTTTGCAGGGTGCAGCCCTCTCCTCGGCTCGGGTCTCGAGGCGTTTTTCGAATAGTAGAAGCTGCTTTTTACAAGAATTTGGGTGCTGACTTAAACTTTGTGGGTGCTTGAGCACCGAGCACCCGTGCTGTCGGCGCCCCTGGTGGCAGGTCCTTGCAGAGAACAAGTGCTGTGGCAAATGAAGTAAGAAAGAAAAATGGGAGAAACGAAGTTGGGGAGGGCATAGGGTTTTAAATCAATTGCTTGGACATGTAACCCCACCTATGAATTTGGGGTTTACTTTAATGTCTTCCTGGGCTCCTCAATGCCCACTGCCAGGCTGGTGTCCTGTCTAGCTTGTGATTCTGTTTATTTGTGTGTGAGAGTGCCATGTTGAGCACCCACACCTGTCCCTTTACGAGACTAGCTAATCGGTGTCAAGTAAATGGTCTGAGCTGGATCCTAGCGATTTAGAGCTGCGACCAGCCAGACATTGCTCTGTTGTGCTCCACTCTGCAGTCGATAGTGGTGTAGAGGGAGCTTGTATGAGAACTGTGCTTATTCACTGTTTATGTACTGTTATATTTGGAATAGAGATGTTTGTTTGACCTGATTTCCTTGCAGTTTATCATTTCAAATGGAAACCACCATGTTAGGTCAAAACTTCCAGTAATTGGACCCATTAGAACTCTGAGGACCTAAAATGGATCCTGGCCAAAACACCTCATGGGTAGGAAAACTGTAGTTTTAGGTTAGCGCCAAAACTTGCCTGGAGGAGCCCTAACTGTGAAAGACAGCTTCCTTAGCCAACCTGAATACTGGATTTACAAGGAAAGTCCCCAGTGTGACAAGAGACAGTGGATCAGTTAGAGTCGGAGGCTGAAGTGTGAACAGCTTGATATTTCGAGCAGCTGCTCCTGAACGGAGCGTGGGGAATCAGTGGGAAAGAGGCCTACCTTGCCTCCTGCCACGTTTCTCCTGCCTTGGGACTGGCTATCATGAAGTCAGAATCCTCAATTTAAGCTTGGAACTGGGGCAGAAAGAAAAGAAGTTTTACCAGTGCTACTTGTGATTTGGATCGCAGATCTGCTCCTGGGGAGCTACAGCCCAGCTTGTGTGGAGACAGCGCCGGATCAAGAGGTTTGCTCAGTGACACGGCTGATGAAGCAACTGGACTGCATCCAAACTGTTCAAAGTTAGTGCCACTTATTTTGAATGTGCTGAATGTGTTTTGTGGGTCGAGACCTGCTTGCTTCACGGCCCAACCTGTTACGCCAGCTGGAGGCTTCACCAGCAAAGAAGACAAACGAACATTTCCAATTTGTTCATTCTGCCTGGGCCTTTGCCAATTTGGCCCAGACTGAATATCCTGCACCAGAGACTGTTATGGTGAAAGACTGACTTCAGGGAACCAGTCCCTGCACAACCTCAACTTGCAAGTTGTTGCCACCTGGAGGAAAGGCCGTGAAGAGGAGGTATGTCATGTCTGACCTGTTGCTCCATGCTCAGCAGTGAACACCACAGGTCTCATATACCTGCCTGTCTGCAGAAACCTGGTAGCATGAGTACAAAAGGGTAGGTCCCTGCAATGAGTGTTTAAATCATCTGTTGTACCATCTAATTGCTTCAGTTTTCTGGGTTTATAAGGGACTAAGCCAACTGGCTCGGATTGCAAATAATCTTTATGTTATTGTGCATGTTAACCTCCTTTCTTTCCACCAAGGGCCCCAACATCAGCTACAATGCTGGCCACCCTCGGGCAACACCTCTGGCTAGCCAGATATTCCATCCTGGGTACCCAGTGTTGTATGAATTTCAAGTTCGGACTAAAAGTGCATGCCAAACCTGAATTAAATAAGATTGCCAGTCATTTACCTAGATTCACGCCCATGTAACCTCACTACAGACCCTGTGCAGGTACCCTGAGGGTTCCCAGATGGGGTGAAGGGTTAATCACATACACAATGGCCCATCTTCCCCTGGGGTGTTCCAAAAGGTAGAAGGATTTAGAGAGAAGTTATCTAGGCTTTTAGCTCAGAAAGGCAGACTGTTGAGGACTTGCGGAATGCCTTGTAGGACTCAGAGGAGGTCACTCCCATACATTCTCCTCCAGCCTCCCATATTCACACAGGGCATCACCCATTGCAGTGTCTCTCATGTGATATACCCTCTGTGCACCTGGACTCTTGTGCAGGCTCAGGCTGTTTCTGGTGCCATCCCTGTTCCTGTGGGAGAAGATGACTTGGAAACCTAGATGGACCATGCCACTCCCCTGGTTCAAGAGTGGCAATGTTCTGAAGGGGAGAAATGCAAAAGACTTATGGAGAATTTAAGGAGCCCTGTACTGGAAGCTATCCAGTTCCTTTGGTCCACCAATCCAAAGGCTTCTGCTACGAGTACCTGGGTAGCCATCTGGGAACTAGTAACCACCAAACAGTGTGGTTCACGATAAACACAGCCGAGAGTCAAGCCATACAGATGTGAGGATACTGGACTTTAGGAGGGCTAACTTTGTCAAAATGGGAGAGTGTCTCAGAAAAGCACTAGCAAACTGACAAGAAGGAGGAATGGAGGAACAATGGAAATCAAAACTGCCATCACAAAGGCAACAAGTCTTTGTGTGAAGCAAATAAAAACAAAACAAAACAAACAAAACGCTTCCTCCAGTTGATGACATCACTGGGCCTTACACAGGTTGTTACCCTGCTACTCATAAACATGGCCACTCTCTTGACCTGGTTTTCCTCTTAGGGATCAAGGCTTCTGACATGGGTGGAACCTGTTGGATGGTCCGATCACTATAGTGAGATTCAATTTTGCACCCTCCCTCGTAGGCCTACTTCTGTAGGAGATGGTCAGGTACCTTCTTTACGGATGCGTGTTCTGGATGCCTAGCTGGCAGCACTCCTGATCTATCAGAATTTCCTATGGCAAGCAGGGATCCAGAGGTTTTGGTTTTAGCCTATAATAAGGCTATTACTGCAGCTCTGGATTCTGTTGCTCCCATCGCGTTCGTCCTCTCTCCCTTCACCCTCGGTCCCTATGGTTTGATGGGACTTTGAGGGAGTTGAGATGACTAGGATGAAGGTTGGAGCATCGTTGGTGGAAGTCCACACTAGATGTTGACCTTCTTAGACTGTTATAACATTATCAATTCTACCAGTCAGAAATCTCCCGTAAAGGCAGAGTTCCTGTCCGGGAGATTGCTGCAACTCAGAACTGACCAGCCCAGCTCTTCCAAACTGTAGATAAGGCTGTGCAACCCAGCCTGTCTGCGGGTTCAGAGAGCTTTTTCACAACTGGAGTGTGAGGAGCTTGCTTGGTTCTTTGCTGATAATGTGGCAGACATCAGGGCGGAGATCCGACTGACCCACTCTATGGGAGTTGCAGATGATCGGCACTTGGTCACTGTCCCTCACTTCTCTTGGAGTTCCTTTGACCAACTGGAGATTGTGGATGTTATGCGGATTGCCCAGGGTATGCACCCTATGTGCTGTAGTTTAGACCCAGGCTCAACTTCCCTGATTATGGGTTGCTGTGATATTATCGCCCAGTCTTAGCGCAGATAATCTGGTGCTCCTTGAGTCGGGTGAGTTTCTAGCTCCATGAAGGAGGCTGTGGTGACTCCTTTTGAAGAAAGCTTTTGGACCCAGACTGTCTGGCAACTACAGGCCCATCTCTAACCTCCCTTTGTGGGGAAGGTAATTGTGAAAGTAGTGGCTGTACAACTGGAGAACCATTTGACCATCCATACCATCTATGAACCCTTCCAGTCCAGTTTTGAAAGAGGCATAGTACTGAGACTGCACTGGTTCGGTGCGCAGTGATCTCCTGATGTCGGGAGATCGAAGGAACTGGTCCATTTTGGTGCTTCTGGATCTCTCTTCTGCTTTTGACACCGTGGATAATGGGGTACTAGTCGAGCACCTGAGGTTCATCTGTGGACTGACAGGTTCAGTCCTTGGATGGTTTAAGTCCTTCCTCACTGGCAGAACTCAGAGGGTGATGTTGGGGATTTATTCCTCTGACCCCTCTCTCTGTCATGTGGGGTTCCTCAGGGCTCAGTACTGTCCCCAATGTTATTCATGGTGTATATGCTGCTCCTTGGAGACATTGTAAGATGGTATGGGCTGAGGTTTCATTGCTATGCAGATGATACCCAGCTGTACATGTCTTTGCACCTGACCAGGATGGAGCTCTCTCAGTTTTTAATAACTGCCTTGCTGAAATCCTGGACTGGATGAATTCCAGCTGGTTGAGGTTGAACCCAGGGAAGACTGAGGTGATGGTTGTGGATCCTGGACGCGGATGGGGGTTAATGGTGGGTCATCCTTGGGGCTTTTCCTGGGGATTCAGCTCCTGACCTCTTAATGGGTGGGGACCTGGAGTGATACTTGATGACGGGCTGACATTACGATCTCAGGTGTTGGCTGCCATTAAATCATCCTTTTACCATCTGCAGAACATTGCTAGGATCAAGCACCTTGTTCCGTCCAGTGATCTACCTACATTAATCCATGCCTTTGTGACCTCGTGCCTTGATTTTTGCAACTCCCTTTACTTTGGGCTTCTGGGGTTGATATCCACATGCTAGCTGGTGCAGAGACGCTGCAGTCCAGTTGTTGACAGGGAATCCTCAGACTTCCCATATCATGCTGGTGCTCGCGAACTACACTGGCTGCCAGTTTGGTGGTGAATCACCTTCAAAGTCAGATTACTGGCTTATAAAGCCCTACATGGACTTTGCCCTGACTACTTGAAAGAGCTACTGCTTCCCTTACTGCCCTGGAGCGATTGCTCCGCTCAACAGATGAGGTTGCTAAAGATCCCAAGGGTAGTTTAGAAATCTTCAGGGGCCCGTGCATTTGCACACGTGGCCCCTACACTTCAAATTCTCTACTCCATCTGATTCGGGAAGCGCGTGACCCTTGGGGGTTTAAGCAGGCATTGAAAGCGTGTTTATGGAGTAAGGCCTACTGTGATTAACTGTGTAATTTTATAGTTTTATGTATTTATTATTGCTGTTTTATGAGGTTTTATATTTTGTAATGTGCCTTGACATTTGAAAGGCGCAAAATAAGTAAAGATTATTATTATTATTATTAAAACAAAATGAAGGAAAAAAAACACTATGGTTCTCAAGAGGTGGTGGGAAGGTTAGGGAGATTAAAATAGCATTCAGGAAGTATGAGGAAATAGAAAGAGCAGGACAGAGAAACATCAAAACTGCCATCACAAATGCAACAAACATAGAAACATAGAAATTGATGGCAGATAAGGACCACTAGGCCCATCTAGTCTGCCCATATACCCTACCTTTATTGCGGCTGCTGACCCTACATGGTCATTGGCTTTAGCCTCTCCTTCTCAACTCTAGAGTTCCCTTATGCCTATCCCATGCATGTTTAACCCCCCTTATGCTTGCTCCCACCTCCTGGAACAGGCTATGCCATGTATTCACTACCCTTTCTGTGAAGAACTTCCTCACTTTTCCCCTTACCCTGCCCCCTCCAATCTCATATCAAGCCTCCTCGTTGTTGTACATCTCCTATATATAAAGATATCACCCATTTGCACCTTGTTTATGCCTTTAAGATGCTATCATGTCTCCCCATTCCCTCTTCTCTTCCAGTGTACACATATTGAGGTCATTTAATGTCTCCTTATATGTCTTCTGGTGCAAGCCCTGCACCATCCATCTTAATCACCCTTCTCTGAACCACCTCCACCCTGTCTGTGTTCTTATGAAGATGGCGCCACCAGAACTGAACACAGCACTCCAGATGAGGCCTCACCAGTGTTTTGCACAGTGGCATCACCACCTCTCCCTTCTGCTAGTGATACCCCTTCCTATGCACCCCAACATACCACTGGCCCTCCCTACAGCCTTTGTGTGAAGCAAATAAACAAATCAAAATGAAGGAAAAAACACTATTATTCTCAAAAGAGGTGGCCGGAAGCTTATGGACAAAAGATAGCATTCAGGAAGTATAAGGAAACAGAAGGAGCAGGACAGAGAACTGTACCAGTTAAAGCAGAAGGAAGGAGGAAGACAGTCAGAATAGCAAAGGTCCAAACCGAGGATGAAATAGCCAACTTTGTTAAGAAGGAGGATAAAACCTTTATGGGTACATTAGGGAGTGAAGAAAGACAAAGGGAGTGATAGTGAGGCTTAATAAAGGGGAGGTGGGTGGGCAAAGGGTGACAGTGAAAAAGCAGGGATACTGAATGAATACTTCTGCTCAGTATTTGCAAAGAGGAGGAAGGGAGGTACCTAATCCAATCAGTAGAAGCACTCTGGATAGGGGTCGATACCAGTCCATTCACAGAAGAAGGGTTCTGAAAGAACTCCTAAAACTGAAGGTGGACAAAGCAATGGGCCCTGATGGGATTCACCCCAGAATTGTAAAAGAACTAAGGAGAGAACTAGTGACACCACTGACTACCCTTTTAACAAATCACGGAGGATGGTGTGGTACCTAAGGACTGGAGGAAGGCAGATGTGATTCCCTTTACAAAAGTGGGAGCAAAGCAGAGACAGGAAACTATAGACCTGTTAGTTTGACCTCAGTGGTAGGGAAAATGATGGAATCACTTCTGAAAGAAAGAATTGTTGAATACCTAGAGGCCAGTGGGGCACAGGACCCAAGGCAGCATGGATTCACAGCAGCAGGTCATGTCAGGCAGAATATAATAGATTTATTTGACTGAGTGACCAAAGTAGTAGACAAGGGAGGGCTGTGGACATGGCTTTCCTAAACTTTAGCAAGGCATTTCACACAGCCCCATACAAAAGATTAATAAACAAATTGGACAGCCTGGGAGTGGGTCCCAGGGTGGTAGCCTAGGTAAAATATTGGCTAGACAACAGGACACAGAAGGTAATAGTAAACAGAGTCCACTCCAAGAAAGGGGTTACTAGTGGGGTCCGCAGAGTTCAGTACTGGGTCTGGTCCTTTTAATATCTTTATACATGACATTGAGGAGGGACTGGTAGGAAAAGTATGCCTCTTTGCAGACGACACAAATATCTGCAACAGAGCTGACACACAAGGGGTGGAAAGTATGAGAAGGGACTTGGCATGGTTGGAGGAATGGTCAAAAGTATGGCAGCTTAGATTCAATGCAAGAAGTGCAAAGTAATGCACCTGGGAAACAAAAACCCAGGCAAAGATTGCATAATGGGGAGGGAGGTACTAACAACAACAAAAATGGAAAGAGACCTGGGGTAGTCATATCAGATGACCTAAAGGTAAGCAAGCAATGTGAGAAGGCAGTAAGGAGGGCTGGGGGATACTGGGATGTATAGGAAGAGGCATCACCAGTAGAAAATAGGAAGTTGTTATCCCTCTGTACAGACAGTTGGTAAGACCCCATCTGGAGTACTGCATGCAGTTCTGGAGACCCCATCTCCCCAAGGTCATAGACAGAATGGAGGCAGTGCAGAGTAAGGGCAACTAAAATGGTGCAAGAGTCTGCACCAAAACTATATGAAGAGAGACTAAAGGAGCTTAATATGCATACCCTTGAGGAAAGGAGGGATGGGGACATGATAGAAACTTTCAAGTACTTCAAGAGGATCAACAAAGTCCAGGAGGGTAGCATCTTTCAGAAAAAGAGATGTGCAAGAACAAGGGGCATAATTTGAAAATAGAGGAGGGAACAGCTCAAGGGCAATGTGAGAAAGTACTGTATGTTTTCATGGAGAGGTGGTGGACGCATGGAACAGCCTTCCTGAGGAGGTTGGGAGGTCAAAAACAATGGAGGAATTCAAGAATGCATGGGACAGACATAAGGCAGTTCTGGTGGTGGGTGGGAAGAAGTAGGCTGTTGGTTAACTAGGATTTGCAGCTTTTCCAACAGGTAAGGAAATGGGCAGACTGGGTGGGCCAAGCGGTCCTTATCCACCAACAAAGTCTATGTTTCTATCCACTTTAGAAGGGGTGTTTGTTAGTACTGAGTCAGAGGAGGACTTGATATGGAAATTTAAGTCTACTAAACAGTGGAAAAATGAGAGACTGTCTGCTTTCGTGACCCGTGTAGAGTGGCCTTGCATAGGGCGTGCTGCAAAGCGGGCATTTCAGCTAGTGAACTAAATCATGCAAGATTAGAACACATCCTTAAATCTGCCTGCTATTCGAGCGTGCTCATGCTGAAGTTAAAATTTCAAGATCGTAAGCCAACCCTCCTGAGTACTGTTGGTTAATGAAAGAATCCGGGAGGCAGAGAATGAAGATGATGGATGGGACCCTATGCTGGGGTTGCACAAACTGCTCCAACCCAAGATAGACCTACTGAAAAGAGGACAACTCTGAGTCACAGCAAGTTAGTGAGTTAGAACAAACAAAAGAGCTGCACTCAAGTGAGGGGTGCTCAGTGACAAACTTATACAGACACAAAACAGTCACGGCACTCCCATCCCAGCTTCAACAATAAAAGGCCATTCACAATTTCTCACCAATATGCCCTTTATTTCAAACAAAAGCAGTGGCCCATGGCCGAGTGAAACAACATGCACACACAGAGTCCCTAATGTTTCAACCAAACAGTCTTTTTCAGAGACTCTGTGTGGACATGTTTCTCTCTGGCCATGGCCACTTGTTGTTTGAAATAAAAGACATATTGGTGAGAAAACCAGGAATGGCCTTTTTATTGTTGAAGAGCAGGGATGCATCTGCCAAGTTAGTGAGTTGTTGAAAGAACTGAAGGCCAACAGACAGGCTGCTGCTGAACAGGCTAAAATTCACAGCCTTTACCCCACCAAGACAGAGCCTGTCTGCAAAGCCCCACCTGCCTGTACTGGGGCCAGTGGCCTTGCTACCGAGTCTTGAGCTGATCCTAACCTGGTAGAAGAAATGAGGGAGTTACGAGCTATGGTGAAAGACCTTATTTATGCCACAACCATCTGCCCTTGGAGGCTACGGGAGGGGGAGTGCTGAGCCTGAACCTAAACCAAAAGAAGGAAGTAGGGTTCGCCCGACCACTACAAACCTTGTGAAGACACCACCTATCCTGCTGATCCCAGAGCTAAGGTATTTTGCTACAGGTGCGGAGAAGATGGGCACACCCGATGAGTTTGAATGCTCCAGAAGACCGATGGCAAGTCACTATCAAGTTATTCAACCAGGTGCGACAAAGCAATATAAAGCCACAGCCAGGCCCATCATGAAAATCCTTTTCTTCTAAAACTGCGTGGGCCAGTCCAACAAGCCTGCACCTCCGGATTGGTCTGAGATGATGGGTCCTCCATGGAGACCACTGTAACTGTTAATGGCATTTCAACCCGCGCTGTGCTGGACAGTGGCTCAAGAGTTACTATTGTGTTCAAAGATTGGTATGACTGACACTTGTCTGACCTCCGCTACTACCTCTTGAAGGACTTCATGTGGGGGTTGAGTGACAAATCCTACTAATACCTGGGTTACGTAAGACTGTGGTTATCTTTTCCTACCACTGTTACTGGTGTGGATGAACCAGTAGAGACCCTAGCCCTGGTGTGCCCACTGACTGGAATGTATGATGGTATCCTGTTGTTAATCAGCACTAATGCCCATATGTTCGGGCAGCTAGCTCAGCTTTGTGAGGAGAAGCAAGCGAGGAAGGCTGAGCAGGCCTTCACATCCCTGCCATGGTGCGCAGAGCATATGACCTACAGATGCAAGCCTAAGAGGTTGAAAAGATGAGCTGGTGGGAGCTGTGTGGAAGAAAGACCCCAAACTACTTGTATTGCCACCCAATGCCCAGTGTACCATCAGTGGCAAGAATGGATCAAGAAAGATGTTAAAACAAGTTTCTCATGTTGGATGCCCCGAGGAGAGGGAAACTGCCTGAGGGATTATTAGTTAAACCTAGCATCCTGCCTGCCTGAGCTCACGTCTATGCTTGGTGGGTAGTGGTGTAAATCCAAAACATGTCTGACTGGAATATTAGAGTCAGCCGAGGCTGCACCCTGGCTACTGTGTACTGCGCAGATACTACTGTGCTGCCTAGCAAACGATGCACTGAAGAGAATGACAAAGTAACTCCTGATTTGTTTGACTTTGGGGAGTCTTCCATTCCTGAAGATTGGAAAGGTAAGGTCAACTGAAAAATGGCCCAGCGGAGCAAGGTATTTTCTTTGAGAGAATGGGATGTCGGATCATCACTGGTGCGGAGCATTAAATTAGACTTCATGACGAGAGGCCCTTCCATGAAAGGTCTCGCTGACTGGCACCGCAGACATTGACGATACTCAATGCCACCTCCTGGAGTTGCTAGCTGCTGGAATTATACAAGAATCTTGTAGGCCATACGCCTCCTATTGTGGTAGTCCGAAAGAAGAATGGCTCAGTGAGGATGTGTGGACTACTGGACACTAAATCAAGAACTATACCTGACCGTTATACCATCCCACGATCCAGGATGCCCTTGACTGCCTTAATGGAAGCTAGCAGTTCTCTGAGCTCGATCTCATGGAGTGGGTATTACCAGATCCCGATGACACCCAAAGATAGAGAAAAACAGCATTCATCTGCTCTCTGGGTTTCTCAATTTCCACACATGCCTCAGGGCATTTCAGGAGCACCGCCACTTTTCAGAGGCTGATGGAGTGAGCTGTGTGGGACATGAACCTACCAGAATGCCTTTTCTACCTGGATGATGTCATTGTGTTTGGTAGGACCCTTGAAGAGCATGAGACCCGCTTGTTTAAGGTCCTAGACCGGTTGGAGGACTTTGGTTTAAAACCATCTATTGACAAGTGTCAATTCTTCCAGCAATCCATAAAATATGTTGGCCACATTGTATCATCTGAAGGAATTCAAATGGATCCAAACAAAGTAGAAGCCTTGACCTACTCTGCAATCTAACAATTTTAAAAACTGCAAAGATTGATGGGGTTCTGCAGTTACTATCATCGATTTGTAAAGGATTATATCAAAGTCATCTGCCCTTTGCTTAATTTAACTCAAGAGTATCCACCAACAAACAGAAAATGCAAAAGAATGCTGTCAAAGAGGAAGAAAAGGTCTATTTCAGAACAAATAAACTTTTCAGAACAAGGTGGACTCAAGAGTGCGAGTGGCCTTTATGATATCATTCATGATATCATTCACTAACTCACTCATGTCCCTGTCCTTGCCTATGCAGATCCCACCAAGCCATGTGTGTTACACACTGATGCCAGCTAAAGGGGCTTGGCTGTGCTTTGCCAGGAGTATAAGGAAGGAGTATGCCCAGTGGTATTTGCCACAGGAGCCTGACCCCATCTGAAAAGAACTACCCCGTACATAAACTTGAATTCCTTGCGCTAAAATGGGCCATCATAGATCAGTTTCACGAATACCTTTATGGTGCGAAAATCCTAGTAAAAACTAATAACAACCCCTCATATGTTCAAACCTCAGCAAAGTTAGATGCCACTGGGCACCATTGATTATCAGCCTCTCCACCTATGACTATTCAATAGAGTATCGACCAGGCCTGAATCACATTGATGCTGATGCTCTCGTAAGAAGATCCAACTCCAACTCTGAATGGGTGAGGATGTCCGAGCAATGTGTTAAAGCCCTTTGTCAGGCGCTCGATAAAGATGAACACCCATCCTCTGAAACCATTGATTGCCTGGTGGATTGTCTGGGCCCTTCTGACACTTGTGTTCCTGTGGCCTATTGCCATTTTGCAGCACGGATCTCAGCACTTTGCCCCAACTTACTCCTGACAATATTCAGTGGGCCAAATCCGAGATCCTAAGATTAAGCCTGTGTTGAATGCTATTCATGCTGGAATAAATGTGTCAAACTTCATTCCCAAGATCCAAGAACTGCTTTGCTGTTCAGAGAGGGGCCAGGTTGAAGTTGCGCAATAAACTGCTCCACAGAGAGACTACCAATAGACAAGATCAAGTTGCAAGCAATAGCTAATATTACCTGCTGCCTTCAAACGTGTGGTTTTACGTGCCCTTCATGACCAAATGGGACATATGGGCTGTGGCAGAAAACCAGACTTAGCCTGTGTCTGCTTCTACTGGCATAAAATGGAGCTGTCATCGAGGTGCACATCAGAACTTGTAGCAGTTGCCTGCAAAGAAAAGATCAGCCTCAGAGGGCTGTCCCTGTTATATTTCCACCAGTGCACCCATGGAACTTGTGTGTATTGATTTTCTGTGTTTGGAATCAGATCAAAAGAATATTGGTAATGTGCTGGTAGTGACTGATCATTTTACTTGATATGCCAAGGCCTTTCCAACCAATGATCAAAAGACATCCACCATAGCCAAAGTCTTAACAGAGACATTCTTTGTTCACTGTTTCAATTGCACTTTACTAGACATGCTGGGCACATTTCATTCCAGAGGTAAGTAGAGATGGAATCAACCAATTAAGCACATTAGTTCATGCCCTATAATTGCAACAGAAGCACAACTGGGTTCTCCCCCTACCACTTGATGTTTGGTCGAGAAGCCAGGTTACCAGTAGATATCTGTTTTAGACTATCCCCTGATGGAGTCAAAGCAGAGAACTACCTCAGGTATGTTCAGAAACTAAAAGCTCAGTTAAACCATGTCTACCAGTTAGCTCACACCATGGTGGCCAAAAGAAACTTAGCCAACAAAGAAAGGCATGACAGATGTGTCAAGGCCCAAGACCTGCAACCTGAGATTGAGTCTTAATAAGAAATGTAGGGCTGCACAGAAAACACAAGATAGCCGACAGGTGGTATCATACCCCATACATTGTTTTCAGCAAGCTGGAGGAACTGCCAGTTTACAAAGTGCATCCAGAGAATGACCCACGAACTGTAAGAACAATGCACAGAAATCATTTGTTACCAACTGGGCAAATCATCATTGATTCTGCACCCCAAGATACTTCCCTTCTGGGCCTATAACCAGAGCTGCAGCCAAAAAGAGGCAGTTAAATTATTCTCTGGTTGTTCAAACTTCAAGGCCTTCAATCAGCCATTCTCTTGTTGAAACCAACTGCAAGTCTGAATCTGATGATAGTGAATGTGGGCCACTTATTATCCATCTTATGAACTGTGCCAGTTGTTTCAAGGAAACCTTATGTAATGTGGGCGATGAAGCTGGACCTTCAGGACTGCCTAATCCTCCAGCCTCCTCCACTACCCTGTGCCCCTAAAGTGAAGTGCAAAGTGTGACTTCTGATATAACTGATTCTTTGTGTGTTGTGGAACTAACTGAGCCTCAAGTGATAAATGCTGCCCTTGAGAGCACCACTGATGATGTACCATTTAGATCTCAACTGTTTGCAATTAATGATTCCAACAATGTTATAGACCATGATGTTAATGAAGATGATGCTGTTAATAGTATCAGTAATGTGTTATGTGATTTAAATTCCATGAATTTCCTCCTTATGATGAGCCTGGAATTTCAGAGCAAGTTAATAAAAGTGTTTCTGTTGAACCAGAATTAACACAGCAAGCAAATGAAAGTGTTCCTAGTTCAGAACCGACAGCCAGTGCAGAAGTACCCTTTCCTCAGAAGCCGAATTGTTGATGGACAATGAGCTGGGACTGATCAACACAAATGCAAGTGTTAAAAGGACTGTGCCTGTGCCTGCCACTCCCAGAAAGTCTGGAAGAGCCACAAAGTCTGTAGTGCACCTTAGTTATGACTCCCAGGAAGGCCTGCAGACCTTCCAATGAATGCAGGTCACAAAGGGTTGTACATGAGGAGTCATGTGATGCTCTAATCTAGATAGCAGCTCTCCTTCTGCACTGCTCTCTCCTCCACCCTATTTCTTCAGTTTTCTAACAAAGCTTGCGCCTATCTAACTGCCTGTATGAGTGTCTTCCATAGCTGTCCGGTAGCAAATTGATCAAATTTTGGCTTGATATCTGAGCGAATGTGAGGCGGAGATCGTCAAGTGGCTACAAAACATACCCCACCTCAGACACCAGACAAACAGACGAAGTGGTCGAAGGCCCAAGGCTCGGGCCCTGGATGATCCTCCACTGCTACCACGGTTTCTGCTTTACTGACTGAGGAGCATTTTCTTCTAGAGTTTGAGCCACTATGAAACATCATCCAAGAGCTCACTTGCCAGCTGAAATCACTCAAACAGACGTCAGAGATCTGGGCAGACATGTGGGTGATGCTGAAGCCTGGACCCACTCACTAGAGACATGGAGACTGATCTGAATGGAAACTAACCATATACGGCATAGGATTTCTAAACTTGAGGCTAAGATCGAGGTCCTGGAAGGGAGAAGTCGTCACAACAATCTGATAATTTTGGCCTCCCAGAGGGAGAGGAGGGTCCCTCCAACTGAGTTCAAGAAGAAGTTCCTGGAGGGTAGCTGGTCCCTCTCCGATGGCTCTATTTACATCGTAGAGTGGACACACCGCTCCCTGTGCCCCAAGCCTCTGACTGGATCTCCCCCACCCTTTATGATGAAACTTTGGAATTACCTGGACAAACAGTTTATTCTTCAAAACCCAGGACCTGAAAGAAATCCTCTGGGAAGGTACTAAGCTGAGGATTACACAGGACCTCCTGGCAGGATCAGACAAAGAGGACACTTTTCACCCAATCATTGTTAAACTAATTGCTGCTGGGATTAAGTTCAAAATGCCATACCCTGCTCGCTTCCAGGTGTCCATTGATGTAAGTGACATACCTCTGAGGAGGTGGGTCCGCACTTAAGATCTCCAGGGATTGCTACTGGAGCTCTTCAAGAATTAGTGAGACCACAGATTGGACGAGTCTCTATCACCGGTCTGGATATTATGTTTGTTCTAGCTGACTTTGCTTATTATTTGACTGGACTACAAAGTGCTGCCCTGGGCTCGGGCTGCAAACTTTATGAGGTGAGCTCTGATTTTACTACTCTGCCTACTCAGTAGTTCCCTTGGACTCTATTAGTTTAATTCTGCTGTGCCCAGTGGATTTGGCCTATACTTTGTTTCTTCTCCTTGCAATGGACTGCTTCCAATCCACTTCTATGATAGACTGCTCTTCTCAATTTGACCATGTCAGTTGTGGCTGCCCTTTCCAAATCTGTTTCTGGTGCTTTACTGATGGTTGACAAACAGCAGCCCTTTCTACCCATGCCTGCATGCTTTTTATGTTGATTGCGCTTTGCACAAGAAACATATGTAACAACTGTCTCCAGAAGCAGGTTGTGGAAGCAGTACTATTTGACCAATGCCTCACAGCCTGTAAAGGCTTGACCTGCTTCACCCATCGCCATGGCATGCTACTGCTGACACTAGTTCAGCCAGCATGCCACCAACTTGTAAAGTTAGCCACTGCAATCGGGGCCGCCTCGTCATTGCAGCGTCAACCATTCGCTGCAATGAGGAACGCACCATCACGCAGGGCGGAACCTGAACATAGTTAGTTGTTTAGAACACGGCAGCCACGCTTGTTCACAAACAATATTCACATACTTCTACTGAGTAATCTACCCTCAGCAACATGTGCCCTTCTCCCTGTGTTTGTTTGGCCGGCTGGGGCCCCAATCCCTGTTGGCTTCAGTGCCGTAATGTTGCGATGGGGTAGTCCACTCCCAGTCAGCATTATGTAACTCCCCCCGCTTTTGTTGTCTGCCGATGGGGTGCCAATCCCGCCGCATAATGTCACCCACCTTTTGTTGTCTGCTGACGGGTGCCCAATCCCCGCGGCATACTGTAACACCCCACCCCATTTTTCTTGTATGCCGATGGGGGTGCCCTAATCCCCATTGGCTACAGCTGCCCCCAAACAGAAGACTTGTTGGCATGCTGGGAGCCCACCCAGCATGCCACATGCCCTGTAAAATTAAAAGGTCCTGCAGTGTCATTTCCCCACAACCCACACCCACCCACTGCTCACCCTGTATACCCACACCCCTCACCCCATACTTACCTCTGGAGTCCGTCGTGACGATCTTCGTGAGACTGGGAACACGCCTGCACTCTTCAAAGCCACCACAAACTGAAGAAATGCCGGTATGCTGTATAATGGAATAAATAGGGTTTTTAAACTTTGTTTGATATCTCAGGCGTTTTAGGAATTTTGGCACCAAATTTTCAACATGGGATTTTGGGAACCCTCCTCATGAATTCTGTCACTGTCATAAGTTAATTGGCTAAAAGGTGATTTCGCGGTCAATGCGCAGAATCACCTTCGAGACTGATTAATGAAACGACAGTGCCTGTGTTCATGAGGTGGGCTCTCAAAAGCCAATGTTGCAAATTTGGTGGAAAAATCCAAAAATGACTGTTTTACTAGCTTGCGTTGTGCAGTTGCTACGCACACTGTGAACTTTGCAAATTTGCAATATTTTCATGCCAGATTTTCAACGTTGGCATTTTTCACACCTCATTGTGAACAGTACAGCTGTTATTTTCACACCCTGGCCTAAATGTGTTTTTGCACGCCTCACGAGAATAGCGCGGTCACTGTGGGAAATCAGTGTTCAGGACAGATTATGAAAATGACAGTGACATTGTTCATGAGCAGAGGTCCTAAAATGCCTATGTTGAAAATTTGGGTTATGATATTCCATGAAATGACTGTGTTATGAGTGTGCTATGCAGTTTGCAAGCACACTCGTAACTTTGCAATATTTTCACCCAGATTTTCAGCATTGCCATTGTTCTGCAACTCCTTATGAACAGCACAGTTGTCATTTTTCACATCCTGGCCAAAATGTGTTTTGCAGTTCCGAGTAGAATAGCATGGTGCTGTGGGAAATCCATGTTTGGGAGACATTATGAAAATGACGGTGACACTGTTCATTAGCAGAGGTCCTAAATGCCTATGTTGAAAATTTGGTGATGAAAGTCCATAAAATGAGTGTGTTACAAATGTGCATTGCTCAGTTTCCATGCACGCCAGAATCTTTGCAATATTTTCACTCCAGATTTTCAGCATTGCCATTTTGCCACACCTCCTTATGAACAGTGCAGCTGTCATTTTTCACATCCTGGCCGAAATGTGTTTTCACTCTTCCAGCGAACAATAGCGTGGTCACTGTGGGAAATCAGTGTTGGGACATATTAAGAAAATCACACTAACACTGTTAATGAGCAGAGGTGCTAAATTCCTATGTTGAAAATGTTGTGATGAAACTCCATAAAATGACTGGGTAACGAGCGTGTGTTGTGCAGGTTCCACGACTTTGTAAGTTTGCAAATTAGTAATATTTTCATGCCAGATTTTCAACACTGGCATTTGTTCACACTCCTTATGAACAGTACAGCTGTCATTTTTCACATCCTGCCGAAATGTGTTTCCGCCAGTCGCTGTCGGAAATCAGTGTTTGGGACAGATTAGCACGAGCGACTGAGGGGCGGGTGACCAAGCTCAATTGAGCTCTGTCAGGACTGCTGCAGATTTCTTTGTGGGCAGGAAAGGTGACAATGCAGGCAGGGCCCAGTACAAAGGGCAGCCTGCAGTGCGGAGACACAGAACGAGCAAGTGAGGGAGGGGGAGTGAGTGAGCTCAAGAAGTTCTGTTGGGACTGCCGGTTCTTTGTGGGCGGAAAAGGCAGCAATGCATGCAGGGGCTGAGTGCAAAGGGCAGCCTGCAGCAGTGAGAGAAACAGAATGAGCGAGTGACAGAGGGGAGTGAGTGAGGCCAACGGAGCTCTGTCAGGACTGCTGCAGATTTCTTTGTGGACAGAAATTGATGCTGACAGAGGCAGGAGCCCAGTACAAAGGCAGCCTGCAGTGCCAGGAGAAACAGAATGAGCAACCTCAATGGCGCTCTGTCAGGACAGCTGCGGATTTCTTTGTGGGCAGCAAAGGTGCCAATGCAGGCAGGAGCCCAGTACAAAAGGGCAGCCTGCAGCATGGGAGAAACAGAATGAGTGAGAGGGGAGGAGCAAGCTCCCGGAGGTCTATCGTGACTGCCTGGGATTTCTTTGTGGGCAGGAAAAGGCGGCAATGCAGGCAGGAGCCCAGTACAAAGGCCATCCTGCAGCGCCAGTAGAAATGGAACCAGCGAGTGAGAGAGAGGGGAGTGAGGCGAGCTCAGCGGAGCTGTGTCAGGACTGCTGCAGATGTCTTTGTGGGCAGAAAAGCTGCCAATGCAGGCAGGAACCCAGTACAAAGGGGCAGCCTGCAGCAGCAGGAGACACAGAATGAACGAGTGAGGAGGGGGAGGAGTGAGCTCAACGGAGCTCTGATGGGACTGCTGTGGATTTCTTTGTGGGCAGAAAAGGCAGCAATGCACGCGAGGGGCCTAGTACATAAGGGCAGCCTGCAGCGGTGGGAGAAACAGAGAGAACGAGTGAGAGAGGAGGAGTGAGTCGTGAGCTCAACAGAGCTATATCGTGACTGCTGCAGATTTCTTTGTGGGCAGAAAAGGGTGGCAATGCAGGCAGGAGCCCAGTACAAAGGGCAGCCTGTACCACCAGCAGAAATGGAACGAGCGAGTGAGACAGGGGAGTGAGAGGAGGCCAATGGAGCTCTGTTGAGACTGCTACAGATTTCTTTGTGGGCAGAAAATGCCAACAGGGCAGAAGCCCAGTACAAAATGGCAGCCTACAGCACCAGGAGAAACAGAAAGAGTGAGGAGACAGGAGGAGTGAGCAACCTCAATGGCTCTGTCAGGACAGCTGCGATTTCTTTGTGGGCAGGAAAAGGTGCCAACACAGGCAGGAGCCCAGGCACAAAGGGCAGCCAGCAGCGCTGGGAGAAACAGAATGAGCGAGTGAGAGAGGGGATGAGCAAGCTCACCGGAGGTCTATCGTGACTGCTGCAGATTTCTATGTGGGCAGGAAAAGGTGACAATGTAGGCAGGAGCCCAGTACAACAGGCCAGTCTGCAGGTCCGGCAGAAACAGAATGAGCGAAGTGAGAGGGGAGGAGCTACCTCAGTGGAGCTGTGCTGGGACTGCTGCACATGTCTTTGTGGGCAGATAAAGCCGCAACGCAGGCAGGAGCTCACTACAAAGGCCATCCTGCAGCGCCAGCAGAAATGGAATGAGCGAGGAGAGAGGGGGAGTGAGCGAGCTCAACAGAGCTTTGTCAGGACTGATGCAGATGTCTTTGTGGGCAGAAAAGCTGCCAATGCAGACAGGAACCCAGTACAAAGGGCAGCCTGCAGCAGCAGGACACAGAATGAACAGTGAGGAGGGGAGTGAGTGAGCTCAACAGAGCTCTGATGGGACTGCTGCAGATTTCTTTGTGGCCAGAAAGGCAGCAATGCATGCAGGGCCCAGTACAAAAGGGCAGCCTGCATGGCGGGAGAAACAGAACAAATGAGTGAGAGAGGGGGTGAGTGAGTGAGCTCAACAGGGCTATCTTCGTGACTGCTGAAAGATTTCTTTGTGGGCAGAAAAGGGTGGCAACGCAGGCAGTTCAGTACAAAAGGGCAGCCTGCACCCACCGGCAGAAACGGAATGAGCGAGGAGACAGGAGGAGTGAGGAGGCCAATGGAGCTCTGTTGGGACTTCTACAGATTTCTTTGTAGGGCAGAAAAATGCCAACAGAGGCAGAAGCCCAGGTACAAAATGGCAGCCTACAGCGCCAGGAGAAACAGAAAGAGCAAGTGAGATAGGAGGAGTGAGCAACCTCAATGGAGCTCTGTCAGGACAGCTGCAGATTTCTTTGTGGGCAGGAAAAGGTGCCAACACAGGCAGGAGCCCAGTACAACAGGGCAGCCTGCAGCGCTGGGAGAAACAGAATGAGTGAATGAGAGAGGGAGGTAGTGAGCGAGCTACCAAAGGTCTCATGTGACTGCTGTGGATTTCTTTAGTGGGCAGGAAAAGGCGACAATGTAGGCAGAAGTCCAGTACAACAGGCCAGCCTGCAGGCCCAGCAGAAACAAAACGAGCAAGTGAGAGAGAGGGAAGTAGCGACCTCAACTGAGCTGTCGAGACTGCTGCACATGTCTTAGTGGGCAGACAAAGTCAGCAACGCAGGCAGGAACCCAGTACAAAAGGGCAGCCTGCAGCAGCAAGAGACAGAATGAGCAAGTGAGGGAGGGGAGAGCAATCTCAACGGAGCTCTATCGTGACTGCTGCAGATTTCTTTTGTGGCCAGAAGAAGGTGGCAACCAGGCAGGAGCCCAGTACAAAGGGCAGCCTGCAGCGCCGACAGAAATGGAATGAACGATTGAGAGAGGGGGAGGAGCGAGGTCAACGGAGTTCTGTTGGGACTGCTGCAGATTTCTTTGTGGGCAGAAAAAGCACCAACAGAGGCAGGAGACCACTGCAAATTGGTGGTCTGCAGCACCAGGAGAAACAGAATGAGCGAGTGAGACAAGCGGAGTAATTAACCTCACCAGAGCTCTGTCAGGACAGCTGCGGATTTCTTTGTGGGCAGAAAAGATGCAAATGCAGGCAGAAGCCCAGTACAAAGGGCAGACTGCAGCACAGGAAGAAACAGAGCGAGTGAGTGAGAGAGGGGGTGAGCTCCAACGGAGCTCTATCGTGACTGCTGTGGATTCTCTGTGGGGCAGAAAAGGCGGCAATGCAGGCAGGAACCGAGGCACAAAAGACCAGCCTGTAGCGCCAGCAGAAACAGAATGAGCGAGTGAGAGAGAGGGGATGTAAGCTACCCAACAGACCTGTCAGGACTGCTGCTGATTTCTTTGTGGACAGAAAAGCCACCAACAGAGGTAGGAGACCAGTACAAAAGGGCAGTCTGCAGCGCCACCAGAAACAGAATGAACGAGTGAGAAGGGGAGTGACCCACCTCAGCAGACTGCGTCGGGACAGCTGCAGATTTCTTTGTGGGCAGCAAAATGTGCCAATGCAGGCAGAAGCCCAGTACAAAAGCAGCCTGCAGCACCAGGACAAACAGAATGAGCGAGTGAGACAGGTGGAGAAGCGACCTCAACAAAGCTCTGTCGGGAGAGCTGCGGATTTGTTTGTGGGCAGAAAAAGGTGCCAACGCAGGTAGAAGCCCAGTACAAAAGGGCAGCAAGCAGTGCTGGGAGAAACACAATGAACGAGTGGGAGAGAGGAGTGAGCAAGCTCAACAGACCTCTATCGTGATCAAGCGCATTGCTTTAAAGCGCAGAAAAGGCGGCAATGCAGGCAGGAGCTCAGTACAAAAGGCCAGCTTGTAGCGCCAGCAGTAACGGAACGAAGCGAGAGAGGGGAGTGAGCTAGCTCAATGGACCTGTGTCAGGACTGCTGCAGATTTCTTTGTGAGCAGAAGAAGCGGCAACAGAGGCGGAGCTCTGTACAAAGGGCAGCCTACAGCGCCAGGAGAAACAGAATGAGTGAGTGAGAGGGGTGATCCACCTCAAGAGCTCTGTTGGGACAGCTACAGATTTCTTTGTGGCAGAAAAACATGCCCAATGCAGACAGGAGCTCAGCACAAAGAGCAGCCTGCAGCACCAGGAGAAACAGAACGGCGTGTGACACCACGGGCAGTGAGCGAGCTCAACGGACCAACACAATCAACATTCGCATTGACAAATGCTTGTTCTGTATTGGCTGGTGTGGTCTGCTTCAGTCTTGAGGGCTGTGTTTGGATCTGTGCTCCTTTCTCTGGTTGGCTGCCCGGTCCTGAGGTTTTGCTGTTGCAGACATGGAGCGATTTATTTTTCACCAGTATTGGCTGTTGGTTCCTGGAACATTGAGGACTTTTATTTTCATTCTGGAAGATTTCTGTACTGCCCTGTTTTCCAAGATTGCTTTCCCGTTCAAGTTCTACTTGGAAGACCTCAGACTTTCTTGCTGTGTTTCCTCTGCCACCCCATACCTGGATGGCATTAGCTTGGATCCATTCTCCCACGTTGGATTTTTGCACCGACTTCAGTGGAATTTCTTGGTAAGCATTTACCACTGGGCTCCCAGGTGGGTGGGCTTTCCTCTTTGTTTCCATTTTCTAATCAGTGAGGGAGCTCCACCGGTGCTCCAAGCCCAGGGTCTCTTAACATGTTTCATACCTGCCTGGTTTATTTGATGGTTTGGGACCATGATATGCCCTGTCACGGACTAATTTTTGAGGATATTTCACTTGTCCCCTTTTTTACATACTGGAATCAGTAGTATTTTCATCCTGGATCTGTTGTTATAAGGGTCAATACCCTTGCATCAACACACTCCTTTGGCAGTTTGCTAGTGTTATTGTTTTCACTATTATTATTCCCTCTGGTGACTGTAGTATATTTTCTTAACAAAGTTTAATGTTAATTCTTTTCTTCATCCTAGGCAGGGCTTAGAAATGTTTTCACTTTAATTGTTAACTGCTGTTAATACTGTAGAATAGTTAAAAGTTCTGTATAGGATAGCTGGGTGGATGGAGGGAGGGGTGGCTGGGTGGAGGGTATGGTGCTATGATGGGTGAGAGTGTAGCGTACCAGTTAATTGGGTATTAAAATGTTGGAGGGTGGTTCTCTTGGGGTGGATGGGTTGGGACATGGTTGAGTTGTTTGTTCTGTTGTTGCTTTTTGGTGGGATGGGGTGGGGGTGGGAGGGATGGGAAGGGAGGGTTCTCGGAGACTGGCTGTCATTTATTGGGGCTTTTCATGGGATATTGTATATAAGGATGTGTATTTTCTTCTCTCAATTCATTTACCTGTTCTGTTAAAAATAGCTCGCAATCTTAGATATTGTTCCTGGAATGTAAAGGGGCCCAGTCTCCAACTAAATGGTCTAAGATTCTATTGCACCTCCATAAACTATAGGTAGGCGTGGCTTTTCTTCAGAAAATGCACCTTACCCCAGCTCAAGTTCTGTCATTATGGCGTACCTGGGCTGGGTGTTTTTTGATCAGGGACAAATTCTCACAAGACAGGGTCATAATAATAGTGTCTTGGGTCATCCTGTTCCAGCTACTTTAGGAGGTCAGTGACCCTCAGGGTTGATACATTTTTATTAGAGCCCTGCTGGGCATCTAGAGGTGACAGTGGGTTCAGTATCACGGCCCTAATGTAGATGATCCTTCCTTTTTCCCAAATTATCTCCATATTATCTGCCTGGGACTCTTTTCCAATGATTCTCGCTTTCTCGCTAAGGTTGGAATGTTGTCTATGACAATGTGCTGGATAGGTCCATGGTCAAGCACTTACCCTGAGTCAACTGGCCCTACAAGACCTAATGGATTCTTTGGAGTTGGTGGACTTTATATCTGGATACCAGGAATAATCTTTTCACTCAATTCCACATAATTCTTTTCCCGTATTGATTTTTTTCCTTTTAAAGGTGGAAGCCTTATTAGTGTATTGTTTTGTGCCAATACTGTGTCAATGTAGTCTCATACCATCACCCAGTCTTGTTACAGGTCAACCTTGCTCCTTCTGTGGTCCAAGACAAAACATGGCATCTTAATAACCAACTGCTAAAACTCCCAGAGGTGGTGAAAAGATACAAAGATTTGTCTCTTTCTTCTTTGACTCCAACTCCCCATGATGTCTAAGCTGATACTCTCTGGGGTGCCTTTAAATGCACTCTTCGTGGTGAGTTTATTCACCTGGCCACAAGGAGGAAGAGACCTTTCCCAAACCACCTCTTCTGTAATGCTGCAGATTAGAGCAGCGAAGCAGAATCTATCAGAGTCTCCCACAGTCCGACTGGGAACATCTTGAGGTACTTGAGCTCATCATAACTTACTATTAGGGAAAAGGCTGAACAGCTTTTATTGTGGATCAAAGTTAAATATTTTGATCAAGGGAGAAAGTCGGCAAGCTTCTTGCTTGCGTTTGCACACTCAACAAGCTGATAGGATAGTTCCTCTCCCTGGTCGGAATCTGATCAGCTTGTTACTTGGCCTAGGGATATTGTTTCCAATTTCAGGCCTTCTGTACCTCTTTATATGCTGCCCTCAGGCCCCCTTGATCTTTCCCAGTTTGATACTTTCTTCCAGGACCTGGAGCTGTCTTTGCTGGGAGAAGCTCAGGTGGAATTGTTAAAAGCCCCTTTGACCCTATCAGAAGTTTGTAATGCGATAGATTCTCTAGCCCCTGACAAGGCTCCCAGTCCAGTTGTTTTTCTTCAAATTTTATAAAAGTTTAAAGAGTTGTTAGCGCCATATCTGTTCAACATGTTCCAGTATGTTTTACTCACAGCCTTTCAGACTACTCCCTTGCAGCCAACCATAGGCGTTATTCCCAAGCTGGGCTGGGATCCTTATTGGTCTCAACTATAGACCTATCTCCCTGATCAATGTGGATTTGAAGATCTTGGAAAAATTTTGGCCACTAGGCTTAATTCAGTCTGGGACTGTCTCCTCAGTAGGGAGCAGGTGGGATTTGTACCCAGTAGATTGTCTGCAGACCATCTTAGGAAACTTTGCATCTTATCTCTGCATCCAGGGACTCCCCACTCCATCGGTTCTGGCCTCCTGGATGCAGAGAGAGCCTTTGTTAGAGTCTCCTGGGAATATTTGTTCCACCTGCTCCCAAGATATGGCCTTCCTTCTGAGTTTGTTCGTTGGCTTGGTGCTCTACACTCACCCGTCTGCGCATTCTATGTAATGGGGTCTTAGTCGGACTCCTTTCCTTACAACAAAGTACACAATAGGGCTGCCTGCTCTCCCATTATTATTTAATTTATATCTTGAACCCTGATAAGAAAAATTAAGTTGTCTCCTCAGGTATACAGTATTTCTTTAGGCCCAGGTTATTATAAACTGTCTGTTTATGGGATAATATCCTTTTGCACATAACAGCCCCAGCTTTCTCACTACCTACTGTTTTGGACATTAGCACCCAATTTGGAGCAACTTCTAATTACAAGTTGAATCATTCCAAAACAGAGGTTATGCCCCTGAATGTGGTTGCTACTCAGGTGAGTGTGGAGCACCTGGGCCTTCTCTAGGTCAGGGCAGGCTCAAATATCTGAGGATTTACCTCAGTACAGACCCACTTAAATTGAAGAAATACAATTTGATCACGTCTTTGCTCAACTTCAAGTTGACCTGGATTGTTGGTCTTTATTACCCATGTCACTGTGGGGCTTCTTGAACATTCTTAAAATTTACAGTATGTTCTCCCACATTTTCTCTCTACTCTTATGCTTAAGCCAGCTCTACCTAAGACATGATTTCTCAATATTAAAAGACTTTTCTCAAGTTCCTCTGGTGTGATAAACCTCCTTGGAGAGCCCTGATTAAACTTAAGAGGTCTAGGTAGGCTGGTGGCTTAAAGGCCCCAAATGTTTATCTCTACTATCTGGCCATACCTTGCTCTCGATATTTTCCTGGCTTTGTCTGATTTTGGGGATCCAAATCCTGGCTATGTTCTGCACTGGTTGGATACTGAGCATAATTTATGCTCCCAACTGGGCCTGGACCCCCAGTGCCCTGTTGTACATTCCCTCAAAAATATTCTGGATGTGTTAAGGAGAACCCCTATTGGCAACTCCTCCATGCTCACATACAGCTTTCTTGTTTGCTATGCCTAAATCTTCACATTGACATCACTCAACCCATTCTAGGGAACCCCAATCTGAAAATAGTTGGGACAGTGCTGACTCGGTCGGCCTGGCCTTTTCTAGACACTTTTCAGTTGAACACCTTGTGCATGAAGGCAAGCTCCTTACCTTCATGGAGGCCCATAAGAAATTTGCATGGTCCCGTCGATCTGTTTCAAGTTCTTTCAGATCAGACATTTGTTACTTCAGCACTTTGGTTCTGGTGCTTGGTCTAGATTGCCTGGGACAAGTTGCTAACCCTAATGTCGGCTGCCCCTCATCTCATGCTATAGCTTTCTATCATGCAAAGTTATGGGAGGTCCTCACAGAGACAAAATCCAATTCCTTTTAACTCCTGAGATCAGGCTCTTCCCTCCCTGGGTGGCCCTGGGATTAGTTCAGCATATGAAGGCTAGTTACCAACATATTAACTCGGACTGATACCACTTAATCCAATTTCAAATTTTACATAACATGTATTTTACCCCAGTTAGTGTAGCCTTGACATGGATGCCAAGTTTTTCCAGGCAGGGAAGAGTGTAACCCCCTACAAATTTGGGGTTTACCTTAATGTCTTACTGGGCTCCTCAATGCCCACTGCCAGTCTGGTGTCCTGTCTAGTCTGTGATTCTGTTTATTTGCATGAGAGTGCCATGTTGATCCTCTGCACCTGTCCCTTTAAGAGTCTAGCTAATCTGTGTTAAGTAAATGGTCTGAGCTGGGTCCAGGTGATTTAGAGCTTGCAACTGGCCAGACATCGCTCTCTTATGCTCCACTCTGCAATTGATAGTGGTGCAGAGGGAGCTTGTATGAGAACTGTGCTTATTTACTGTTTACGTATGTTATATTTGGAGTAGAGATGTTTGTTTGTCCTGCTTCCATGCAGCTTCTCATTTTGAATGGAAGCCACTATGTTAGGTCTAGGATTTCCAGTAATTGGACCCATTAGAACTCTAAAGACCGAAAATGGAATTCTGGCCAAAGTGCCTCATGGGAAGGAAAACTGTAGTTTTAGGTTGGTGCCAAAACTTGCCTGGAAGGGAGCCTAACTATGACTGCACAGCTTTCTCAGCCAACCTGAATACTGGATTTACAAGGAAAGTCTCCAGTGTGACAGGAGACAGTGCATCAGTTAGAGTTGGAGGTTGAAGTATAAACAGCTCGAGCTTTTGAGCAGCTGCTCCTGAACGGAGCGTATGGGGAATCGGGAGGGAGGGAGAAGAGGCCTCACCCTCCCTGCCACATTTCTCCTGCCTTGGGACTGTCTATTGCAGAAGTCAGAATCCTCCGATTTATGCTTGTAACTGTGGCAGAAAGAAAAGGAATTTTACCAGTGTGACTTGTAATTTGGACCAAGATTTGCTCCTGGGAAGCGATCAGCCCAGCTTGTGTGTGAGACGTGCATCGGATCAAGAGGTTTGCTCAGTGAAATGGCTGAACTAGCAACCAGACAGCAACTGAACTGTTCAAAGTTAGTACTACTTATTTTAAATGTGCTGAATGTGTTTTGTGGGTCGAGTCTGCTTGCCTATGGCCTAACCTGTTATGCCAGTTGGAGGCTTCACCAGCAAGAAAACAAAGCAATATTTCCAATTTGTTCATCCTGCCTAAACCTTTGCCAATTTGATCCAGACTGAATACCCTGCACCAGAGACTGCTTTGGTGGTGACTGGCTTTGGGGTCCAGCCTCTGCGCAACCAGAACTCACAGGTTACGGCCACCTGGAGGAAAGGCCATGAAGAGGAGGTACAGTATGTTATGTAGGCCTGTTTCCCCATGTTCATCAGTAAACACCACAAGGTCTCCATATTGCCTGCCTGTATGCAGAAACCTAGTAGCATGAGTACAATCAGGTTAGCTCCTGTAACTAGTGTTTAAATGATCTGGAGTGCAGTTGCAGCTGCCACTGAAGAGTGCAGTTATTCTAGATGCCCTACAGGGGCATGCCTTAGACAACTAGTACTGGAGCCCACCAAGAGGGGCAATATTAGACTTGATTCTCTCAAATGGAGATGGAGAGAGATTACAGATGTAGAAGTGGGTAGCCATCTGGGAACTAGCGACCATCGAACAGTATGGTTCACAATAAACACAGCAATAGAGTCAAGCCATACAAAGACAAAAGTACTGGACTTTAGGAGGCTGACTTTGCCAAAATGGATGAGTGCCTAAGGAATGCACTAGCAAATGGGCAGGAAGGAGGTGGAAGAACAATGGGAATAATAAAACTGCCATCACAGAGGTAACGAGCCTTTGTGTGAAGCAAATTAACAAAACAAGACGATGTAAGAAACCACTATGGTTCTCAAAGGAAGTGGCAGTGAAGGTTCAAGAAAAAGAAAGCATTCAGGAAGTACAAGGAATCGCAGAAGGAGCAGGACAGAGAACTGTATCAGTTAAAGCAAAAGGAGGCTGGGAAGGCAGTCAGAACAGCAAAGGCCCAAACCGAGGAAAAGATAGCCAACTCAGTTAAGAAGGGGATAAAACCTTTATAGGTACATCAGGGACGAAGGAAGACAAGGGAGGATAGTGAGGAGGTAATAAAGGGAGGGAGGGTGGGCAGAGGAGACTGTGAAAAGGCAGAGATACTAAACAAATATTTCTGCTCAGTATTTACAAAGGAAGAGGCGGTACATAAAACAAACAGTAGTAACACGCTGGATACAGAAGTTGATATCAGGCGCATTTACAGAAGAAAGGGTTCTGAAAGAACTCTTAAAACTGAAGGTGGACAAAGCAATGGGGCCTGATGGGATTCATCCCAGAATTCTAAAAGAACTAAGGGTAGAACTAGTGACACCACTGACTACCCTTTTAACAAATCATGGGAGGATGGGGTGGTACCGAGGACTGGAGGAGGGCAGATGTGATTCCCTTCACAAAAGTGGGAGCAAGGCAGAAGCAGGAAACTATAGACCTGTTAGTTTAACCTCAGTGATAGGGAAAATGATGGAATCACTTCTGAAGGAAAGAATTGTCGAGTATCTAGAGGCCAGAGGGCACAGAACCCTAGGCAGCATGGATTCACAGTGGGAAGGTCATGCCAGACGAATCTGATAGATTTCTTTGACTGGGTGACCAAAGTAGTAGATCAGGAGGGGCTGTGGACATGGCCTACCTAGACTTTAGCAAGGCATTTGACACAGTCCCACTCAAAGATTAATATACAAGTTAGCCAGCCTGGGAGTGGGTCCCAAGATGACAGCCTGGGTAAAGAATTGGCTGGAGAATAGGACACAGAGAGTAATAGTAAATGGAGTCCACTCTGAAGAAAGGAGGGTTACTAGTGGGGTACACGAGGAGGTTCAGTATTAGGACTGGTCCTCTTCAATGTCTTTATAACCATATTGCAGAAGGACTGGAAGGAAAGTATGTCTCTTTGCAGATGACACTAAGATCTGCAACAGAGTTGATGCACAGGGTGGGGTGGAAAGGATGAGAAGGACTTGGCAAGGTTAGAGGAATGGTCAAATGTATGGCAGCTTAGATTCAATGCAAAGAAGTGCAAGGTAATGCACCTGGGAAACAAAACCCAGGGAAGAGTACACAATGGGGGTGAGATACTAACAACAACAAAAATGGAGAGGGACCTGGGGTAGTCATATCAGATGACCTAAAGATGGGCAAGCAATGTGAGAGGGCAAGGAGGGCTGGGGGATACTGGGATGCATAGGAGAGGCATCACCAGTAGAAAACAGGAAGTTATTATCCCTCTGTACAGACAGCTGGTGAGACCCCATCTGGAGTACTGTGTTCAGTTCTGGAGACCCAATCTCCGCAAAGACATAGACAAGATGGAAGCTGTCCAGAGGAGGGCAACTAAAATGGTGCAGGGTCTGCACCAGAAGACATATGAAGAGAGACTTAGGAGCTTAATATGTATAGCCTCGAGAGAAAGGAGGGAGAGGGAGGACATGATAGAAACTTTCAAGTACCTCAAGGGAATCAACAAAGTCCAAGAGGGTAGCATCTTTCAAAAAAGAGGTGTGCAAGAACAAGAGGGCACATTTTGAAGATAGAGGGGGCAGCTCAGAGGTAATTTAAGGAAGTATTTTTTCACAGAGAGGTTGTGGATGCATGGAGCGGCCTTCCGGAGAAGGTTGTGGAGTCAAAATCAGTGGTGGAATTCAAGCATGCATGGGATAGTCATAAGGTAGTTCTGGGGGTGGGGTAGGAAGAAGTAGGCTGCTGGTTAACTAGGATCTGCAGCTTATCCAGTAGATAGGAAATGGGCAGACTGGGTGGGCCAAGCGGTCCTTATCTGCCGTCAAATTCTATGTTTCTATGTTTCTATGGTACCATCTGATTGCTTCAGCTTTCTGGGTTTACAAGGATTGAGCCAATCAGCTTGGATTACAAATAATATTTCTATATTTTTCATGTTAACTGACTTTCTTTCTGCCAAGTGCCCCAACATCAGATGCAATGCTGGCCACCCTGGGCAACGCCTCTGGTTAGCCAGATATTAATCCTGGGTACCCAGTGTTGTGTGACTGTCAAGTTGGGACTAAAAGTGCATGCCAAACCTGAATTAAATCAGATTGTGAATCATTTGCCTAGATTCACACCTCCTTGTTCATAACCCTAAATTAAAGAGGCAGAGACTCTCTAGGCTCCCAGCCCTACCCATCTTCCACACCCTTGATGGGACCATCCTGAAGGACACCTCCTAATTTAGATATCTGTGGGTTTGGCTGAACCAGCACCTTAACTTCTCTGTACATATTGATGCTATCCTGAAGAAACTGTGCCCCAAGCTTGGTGCTCTGTACAGGAATTGTAGTTGCATCCCTCTGACTGCGGCAGCGCAACTGTCAGAAGATGATACTCCCCATCTTTGACTACTGTGGACGTAGTCTATGGTGCTGCTCCCAAATCTTCCTTGACCAAATTGGACACTCTTTAAAACTTATTCAGGCCTAGGGGCGTCTGTAGGCGGTGTCTGAAAGCATAGCCCCTCGGGACAATACGCCTGTAGACGTATCAACTGACTTTCACTCAGGCCCAGAAACGCCTGAGGAAGTAAGCAGTTTTACCTATTAAACAAACCGAATTGCTTAGAATTGAATGCATAGCACCATTAGAAAGGCAATTTTGCTCTGAACAATTTTGATGCAGATACTTGTGTCTATCATGTATACTTTAGGAGTTATTCATATTTGTTTAAGGTATGGTGTGCATGGCTAACATTTGTCTCTCAAGCCTCACCTAAGCACCTTGAATAAATCTGAAAAAAACCAGTTGTTTGGTATTTCAGCTACTATAAAATAAAAACTAAATGGATTACAATTGATTGCACTTTCATTAGAAAGGATATTTTGTGCTGAATAATTTTGCCACTGATACTTGTTCTACCACATATACTTTAGTAGTTATTTGCATTTGTTTAAGGTATAGTGCGCATATGGCTGACATTTGTCTCTCATGCATCACCTAAGCACCTTGAAAAATCAGTTGTTTGGTATTTCAGCTAGTATAAAATAAAAACTAAATTGATTACAACTGATTGCATAGCACCATTCGAAAGATAACATTGTGCTGAACAACTTTGCCACTGATACTTTGTGTGTAACACTTACGGTTCAAGAGGTAGTCACATTTGTTTGTGGCATGCTGATTTAAGCTTGATTTTTGCTTAGAAAGGCCCAGGATGCAGTGCTAAGAGTATACAGGGCACAAGTGGCAGAAGTCTCAAAGAGCTCTTGTGGCGTGAATGAGTTAACTCCTTCTGCCTCTTTACTCTCAACTCCCTTCCGCTCCCACCACTGTGAACTCTATCGCTCTGTAACCTTCCTTGCACTATTTCATAGACACATCTCACACTCTGCCAAACTAACCTCCAAATTCTGGTTCTGAGTGCTCCCTCCATCTCTCATCCTTTCTCTCCATTCCACCTCCCTCCCACCCACTCTCTCAAATCTAATGATGCCCGCACCTTGATGGTCTCTGCGCTCCACCCTCATCGGTCAGACTGGTTTGCCTATTGCTTCCCTTGAATCTGGAATTCCCTCCCCTGAAATATGACATTCCTCCTCCAACTACTCCCGTACCTCCACCCTCCACAGTTACTCTCCCTCAGCTGTTCTTGCTTTAACCCTCCTTAATACCTATCCCTAGTTTCTGCCTTCCTACCTGACCCCCCGGCAGTGTTCTCAACATCCTGAAGGGGAATCAGAAATAGCTAACCTTTCTCCTCATATTCAGTTCTTGCCTCTCCCCTCTCTTCTCCACCTGGCTTCTTAGTCAGCTGTGTGCACAACCTACCCTATCCTTTATACTCCAACAGCACTTGCATACTACCTCGAGCCTGCTCCTGGTACACTCATGCACTGTAAATGGTACTGTCACATTATTACTGTTTTGTATGTTTATATGTTCTTTTGTATGATTTTGGACACGTGTTATAATTTCCTAATGTTCCACTACTGTTTATTGTACAATACCTTGTGTTCCAACTGTTGCACAATATTACAATGTTGTATTGTTTGTACTACCACATACTATTGTAACTGATCATCCTTCACAACCTATGTAACCCTTCCCCAGGTCACACCATGAGATGAGCAACTTGTTCAGTTTGCCCTCCTGGTGAAACATTTCAACAAATAAATAAATAAATCTGATTGTCTATTTCCATGTTTAACCTGGCTAGTGTGCATATTATTAGTTGGGTTATTGTAGTGAAAGTGTGTAGTTGTGTTGCTAACCTTATTTTACAGGGGTCTCCGGAGAGTTGCTGAAAGACCGATTCTGGTGGTAAGTGTGAAGGAGTGTGCATATTATTACTGTGTTATACTGACTATGAATTTACTGCTGTACCAGGTAGTGAGCCACTAGGAGGGTTGGTGGGTAGTTATAGCTCCCAGAGGCTGTAGCAGGATAGACAGACACCCCCAATACCATTACCTAGGTGGAGGCACCTTAAAACAGAATACAGGCCCTAAACCTGTGCATAGCCATACAGGCAGGGGTAGTAACCTTGGAATAGTGCCGCCTAAGGGTTGCACACATAAATTACATAAATGGGCAATAATATCTTTATATAATATAACATAAAAGGATGGCCATTAAATATTACTAATCTGAAACACATGCAAAAGTCATTGTTTATTACATAGTACAAGATGCTGTACTGGGATGTCACTGAACTAAATGCAGGGTGGAATGTATGGTGCTGGACCTGTAAAGGAGTTTGCACATGGGGTCACGAGATGCAGCCAAGCTTGGTGCAGCAAGGCCTCTGCATCTCTATCACATGATTGGTGTTTTTCCTTTTATTCCCCTCTGACCTGGTGACTTGGAATTCTGGCTGCTAGGATTCGTGTTCGGCTATGGTTGGGAAGCTGGAAGCGATAAAACTGGTACCTTTGGTGAAGAAAAGTACAAGCTTTCTGCCTCCCCACCTCCCAAGGAAGGCCCAAACCTGTTTCAGAGACGCAGGTGGAGCGTGAGACAGAAGCCAGCCTGGATGCTGGTGAAATTAATGTCTTCATGGGTGACATTTAGGTGGATTTAGATAATATTAGGTGACACTCACTGAGGTGAGTTTTGGTGGAAGCTTTGGGCCATCATGTTGAGCATGCTGAGTTGAGGATTGGACATCTGGAGGACTAGGCCGACCCTGCTGAGGGCGTCTGGGCCTTGCAGTGGAGCTCTGTTATCTGTGGGATCAACTGACGACCAGAAGTCTCAGAGTCGGCAGAGTAATGCAGGCTATTTGGGCTGCCGAAGATTGGAGAGGGCTAGGGGTGATATGATTCACTTTACAGTCTCAGCTGCCTCAATGGTGAATTGAAGCCGGCACAGTTATTGAA
The DNA here is from genome assembly GCA_016271365.2 of Neoceratodus forsteri. Lineage (NCBI taxonomy): Eukaryota > Metazoa > Chordata > Ceratodontiformes > Ceratodontidae > Neoceratodus > Neoceratodus forsteri. Next base: position 328,330,738 of record CM028137.1, read on the forward strand.
ATTGAGAGAGCTCACAAGGTTCCGATGGTCCTCCTTTTCACTGATTCCATATCGCTGCCCTGACCAGTGGTCCTCAACTATTTCAGTATACTGACAGGGACAGCATCTGAAAGGGACAAGAGCCATGGAGGAGATATGGTGTAAGGGAGCTCGCCTGTATTTTTATCTGGTCTTCCCTAAGAAAGTGTTGGAACACCAAAAGGATTCTGACTGGGTCAGAGATCTGGCAACAGAGCAAGGATTAAGTGTTTTCTGGCACCTCTGGCTGTTCTGAGGGTCTTTGTCCACAATCGGGTGGAATCTTTCACTACACCTGCAGAGGCTCAGCAATTTATTATGGACAATTCTGGGACTGTTTTAGTTCCTAAACCACAGAGAGTGCAGTCGGCCTCAAACACTCAACTCATGGCAGGACATAAAGCTGTTCAGGGATCTCCACATTGCTGCCCTCTTAAGATGAGGACTTGATGGACTGAGGACTTGTCTTTTTAGTACCATGAGACAGCTTCTTTCTTTACCTATGGAACAGCTCTCTTAGCTGTATTTCTTATTTCAAAAGTTGTTTTTTGGCGCTTCCCTCTGGGAGACGGAAGATCAGGACTCCGGCTCCTCGCCACTGCCCCAACCCCAGGCTTATCCCCTGGGTGAGCCTTGATTCTAGCTCTGATTTGCCCCAAGGTGGGGGCCACAGTATAGGATCCCCAGCAGACCTTGGTCTGCAGTGGAACAGTGGCGGAGATGGTAGCCATCACCAGCAGGCTGGCATTTTGGAGTTTTTCCCCAGGAGTGGGACGTGCAATGACGCCACCGCTTGCTCCCCTGACATGTGGTGCCAGCCACAACGGTACCCCAGCCTCCTCCAGAGGTCCACATTGCACCAGACACTTTTCCCCTTTTGGGAGAAGAAGAGCAGTCCTGGGATGCTCAGTCCTTTTCCCCCAGCCTGCCCTCTGACTCCCGAGTCCATCACTGAACCGGGATGTCAGCAAACTGCAAGCGACACCTGCCACTGTGCCAGTGGGCCAGCTATTTCAGAAATTTTTAAATTGTTGTTGTTCTTTTCTGAAGGCTTTGGGGTGTCAGGGTTAGGGTGGATGTTATCTCTGTTAGTTTGAGAGAACCAGGTTGCCAGGGGAGGGTCTTTTTTTTTACTCGTGTCCCTTCTTTTTTTACTTTTTCTCTTTATCTCGCCTGTCTGCTCTAGGGCCCTCCTTCGATCCACTCATTTTTTTCTCCCATTCCCCTTCATGGGATCTGCCCTAGAGTGCCTCCCTCTCCTCCTGCACAGTGGGGTCTGTCCCTTCTTGGTGGTCTGGATGGAACTGGGGCGGCTTTCATCCAGAGCTGCCGAGAGGTGTTTTCCGTTCCTCCCTATGTCCCTACCCTCTGAGATGTCGGAGCGCTGAGGGCGTTCGTCCCTGAGTGGTGGCATGCTGACGCATGCTGAACCTCTCATGCGCTGTCGACGTTCCCTCCCTCGACTCCGATGAACGGAGCCACCTCCATCCCTTCCTGATGTCGGGTGCTTCCACCGGCTATGGAAGGATGCAGAACACAGGAGCATTCTTGGTCTCCCACCCCTGAGGGAGGAAAGCAGCCTTGGGACGCTCGATCCTCCTCTCCCTGCTGACCCCCAGCCACCCGAGTCCATTCCTGAACCTGGGTCGCCAGCGTAGCGCCAGGTGTGACGCCCAGCGCTCAACCCTCAGCGCCACCAGGCCGCGACATGTGTCCCTTCTAATAGTTATTTTGATGGGAAATGGGGATATCACTGTCCCTCTGCTATTTTGGTGATTCTCCCTTTAGTATATTAGAGGACGCAGTTTCCTTTACAGGGGTGGTCTTGTTTTGTTTTACTTGGGATCTTCTCCATTACTGATACTTCCTCTGGAAGCTCAGAATGGGGCTGGGATATTCCTTTTAGATTTTTGGTGGTTCAACTCTGTGTATTGCTTGGCATTTCTGGTATTTAAGAGGATGGGGTTGGGTTACCTGGGTTCTTGTTATATGTAATGTTTGTATATTGTGGTAATTTGGCTGTTTTCTGGCTATTGGTTACTCATTTTGGTTATGGTTATAGGGGCCACATTGGTTTTAGGGGTATGCAATTTCTTTTTTTTTGCCATTCACTTTTTATTAATTTTAACAAATCAATACAGAGACAATGAGAACAAAGCAGGAAAACCAGGTGAATTGACACATACAATACAACAGAACACTGACAGACACCACCATAAAATACAGTCTCTGTCCCCCTCCCCCTCGAACCCCCATGAGGTACTGTGCTGACCTCCACCATACATAGAGAGAGCTGCCTGCTAGGTTATGAGTAAGCTATCACTAATGGGGACCAAATATCTTCATAAAGGCAACTGATTACGAAGGATAGAATCGATCTTTCCACCCTCAGAGATGCTAAGAGCTCAGATAGCCACTCTGAGTAAGAGATAACAATGGAATCCTTCCAGTGTTTAAGGACGAGTCTTTTCACAGTAATAGAAATCAGAGACATATGATATTTCCTTGGTCTAACCGGAAGTCAGACATCATGCCAAGCAGACACACCTCTGGGACAAACATGTCTTCAACCCCAGTAATGGGCTAACTTTCTCCTTAATCTCCTCCATAAAGGTGCAACTTTTAAACAATCCCAGAATATATGGAGTGGATCGCCTGTTCTCACATACATCTAGAACACGTGGGATCTGAAAGGACCTTCAGCTAGCTTCTACTGGAGAATAATAAATATTATGCAAAATCTTGAACTGAGTCAGCCTGAGGCCATCCTGCTTGAGAAATCTGTGACAGTTAATCCAGATATGTGACCAATTCAGCCTAACCTCAGGAAATGCCCCAGTCCAATACCGAGACGAGGCTGGATTCTCGGCTAAAGCCCATTGAGCAGCACCTGATACAACTGAAACCGCATGGGAGGCACCAACCAAGGGACTTATAGTGTCCCAAAAGGGATATGGGCGAGGAATTCCACTTGGCCCTATTCTCTGCATAAGCAAGTGACGCAGCTGGTAGGTCTCTAAAACACTGCTTTGCAGACAGATTAAACTTATTTAGAATTTGAGGAGATGAGATAAGTTTACCATTCTCATCCAAAAATCTAGCATCTTGCAGTCCCCTAGTTTCATAAGCCAACCTTGCTTGATAATTTGACACCCAATTAGCAACTGAGGGTTGCCAGCAATTGGTTGAGAGCTATCCCTGACATGTTCGTATTTTAGGAAGTTACAAAGCTGGTTATGTATCCTCAAAGAGACCCCATAGCTAATCCCTTAAGGAAGAAAGAGCACTAGGGGGTGCTATAGTACAAAGCTGCTGGGTTAAGGCCCAAGCTCTTAATTAAACTCGCCTCTAGGTTAACCCACATTGGTACATAATCCTTGACCAGAGAGTTGCCTGCCCTGAATCCACCTACCATATTTGTTTACGTGGCGCCCAATAATAAAGAGCAAAATGGGGTAATTTCAGCCCCCCTTGTTTTTTGGTGCCACAAGTTTAGCGTAGGACATTCTTGCTTTCTTATAATTCCAAATGAAATCATAATCAACCTATGGACTTTATTAAACCACGCCAGAGGAATCCAGATGTTGAGCATGGTCAAGGGTGAAAAAGCCTGGGAAAGATATTCATTTTAACAATGCTTATTCTACCCCACAATGATAACGGCAGCTGTCCACCTTTTCATGTCTATCTCTAAAGTACGCACTAAGGTATCTAATTCAGCTGATGCAAACGTTCTGGACTACTCACCAAATTGAGGCCTAAATACCTAAGGGACTTAGAACACCAACCCAGGCCTAACCTTGTAATATCGTCCTTGTGAACTTTGCCATTCAGAGGAAATACCACCGTCTTTTCATGGTTTAATTTATAATTAGACAGCCTGCTAAACTCCTGAGTACTTCCAGCAATGCTGGGGCAGAGGTGACAGGATTGGTCACATAAATCAACAGATCATCTGCAAATGCGGTAACCTTTACAACTTGATCTCTAATCTTAATCCCCCTGACCCTACTAGTAGATACAATCTGCCTAATCAATGGTTCCAAATACAGATTGAATAACAACGGTGATAAAGGCACCCTTGTCTAGTCCCCACATAGAGATGAAACGGTGATGAAATCACACCATTGCATGCCACTCTCGCCATTGGGTTTGTATATAGGGCCTTAATCCAATTAACAAATTTGACTGGGAACCCTACATTTTCCATCACCCGAAACAGGAAAGACCAGTGGACCTTATCAAATGCCTTCTCGGCGCCCAAGGAGACCAGCGCCATCGGGGACCAGCCTCCTCAGACACCGAGAAGACGTGAGACAATGTTCTAAAATGATCTGCTGAGGATCTGCCCTTCATAAAGCCCACCTGCTCTGGGCCTATTAATTTAGGAGAATTTGCTAATTCTCTCTGCCAGAATTTTAGATAAAATCTTTACGTCATAATTAAGCAGAGAGAGGCCCTGTAACTACCAGGATTCTCAAGGGGCTTATTTGTCTTGTATGAGCACTATAAGTGCCTCAAACAAACTTTGATCTGTGTCTGCACCCAAGAGAATATGTTGGTATACCCTGAGTAGTAAAGGAGTCAGCTGAGAAGAGAAAGATTTATAGAAATTAGGAGAGAACCCATCTGGACCGAGTCTTGTCCATGGGCAAGCCCTAATAGCCGATTCTATTTCACTGCTAGAAATATCAGCTAGGAGCAAGGTATGATCCATCTCAACCAACTTAGGCAAAGACAGCCGGTCCAAATAGTCTTGAATTTCAGGTTGGGCAGGTGGAGACTGCATCTCCCGTATAAAGTTTCATAGTAATTCCGAAAGACCAGGGTTATGTCCTCCGGCTAGTCTTTATACACTTTTCCTGCTCTGACCAAATCCCCTATTAGTCGAGATGCTCCAGCTGGGCTCAGCGAGCCAAGAGCCTGCCTGGCTTCTCTCCTTGATCGGTATACCTGGCCTTGGTTTTAATAATCGCCAACTCTGCCTGGTCGCCTAGCATTTTAAGACATTCATCTCTAACTTTGATTAACTTAATCTCAGTCTCTTCTAGCGGATTAGCTACCAAGTCCATTTGCAAGCCCTTAATCTGGTTTAACAAATCTAACATAATGGCATTCTTCTCTTTCTTAGCTCTGGTTGCCTGGCTTATCAGAAGACCTCTTATGTATACCTTAAGCGCAGACCATAAGATGTCCGGACGTATACCTTCCTTATCATTATACAACATGAACTCCTCGATTTGAGAGTTTAGAATATTTACTGTTTGGGGAGCCCTTAATAACTGGTTGTTAATCTTCCATCTATTTCCTTTACCAATAACGGAGGGGAGGGAAATAGTGGCCTCCACTGCTGAGTGGTCCGACAAACGAGCAGCTGCTATCTCAGCCCCAACAACTTCTCTAAAAGAGAACGGGAAAGAAGTATATAATCAATCCAACCCGATTTATGTACCGATGAATAAAAGTAAACTCTTTTGCTTGGGGATGGAGCACCCTCCAAACATCTGCTAAGCCCAGGCGGGGCCATCAGGTCCTCAAGAGCTAAGGCAGCAGGGTTGGTTTACATGTGTACTGATGACCTATCCAAGCGGTGATCTAGTACCAGATTAAAGTCACCCGATAATCATGGGAAGGTGGCTAAAGGACAGTAACATCTTCATTAAACAGGTCATAAATTCCTGGTTGTCAGAATTAGGCCCATATACAACTCAAGTAACATTTCAACGTTGTATAATTTTCCTTTGACCAGCAGGAATCTCCCTTCTCTATCTGGAATAACTTTTGTGGGACAGAAAGGGATCGATCTATGTAGTAAAATCAGTACCCCCTACTTTTTGAATTCCCTGAGATGAAAAGACTGATCCAAATTGCATTTTTCTCAAACCTCCAACTTCCTCTTGGAGCAAGTGAGTCTCTTGCAAAAGGCAATTTTAACCTTGACGCCTCTAGATACCTCAATATTTTGTATTGCTTTGTCTTGTGTCTAGCCCCATTCACATTCCAAGTGCAAGGGGGTATGCTATTTCTAGGATGGGGTCTTTTATAATGTTGAGAGTCACCAGGGTGGGAGTGGGGGTCTCTAGTTCTTACTATAAGTAATCCGTGGGGCAGGTGCAGTGGCCTCGTGCATACCACATGTGAGTGGCGACAGTCAGCTGGTGTGATGTCATTATTGTTCATTCTGTATATAGGTTTGGGTATTTGATGTTACCTTAAGATATATGGCAATGTTACTGATGTTTGTTACCGTTAGGACTGATGTTTTAACTGCTGCTGCCAGTTGGACGGTTGGGGATACAGCCATGCCCTACTGATTGGAGGATTAATTCATGCAATCATATAATGTGATATCATGGAATGTGGGGATTGAATGGTCCTGTTAAGCATAACGGGTGTTGTCTCATATTAAAAAAAACTTGGAGGGAAAATTGTGTTCCTGCAAGACGCATTTGCTCCAAAGGAGGTGGATAGATTCAAGGCTAGTTGGAAGGACAAGTTTTGCAGCTTCATTTACATCTAAACGGAGGGGTTATGATTTTAATGGCTAAGGAGGTGAATTAGATTACCACATCAGCTGCAAGGGACCCCAGGGTCAGAGGGTACTAGTTGCAGGTACTTTGGATGGCTGTAAATTTACTTTTGTTTCTGTGTATGACCTGAATTTTGGTGGTCCTCCTTTTTTATAGATTTTCTCAGGTTCTTCAAGATAAGGGGAGGGTGAGAAATTTTGGGAGGGACATGAATAAAGTTCTCAATCCTGTTTGTGACTGTAGTGCTGACCCTAGTAAACTTGCTACCGGGCTCTCATGCTCTAGCTAAACTCAAGGATGATTACAGGCTCTGGGATGTGTGGTGGACTCGGTATCCCAATGTCCAAGATTATACCTATTATTCTTCTGTGCATCAGACTTATAGTAGGATTAATTTATTTTTAGTTTCACATGCTTTGCTTAAAATCTTTTGTCTGTTACTATTGAGCCTATGCTCATTTCTGATCACTCTTCCATTACTTGTGTTTCCTCAGAGCAGGGGAACCAGGGATGTGGTGGTGCAGTAATGTTAGTTTTTAACAGACTCTCAGTTTAAGGACTGGATTGGAAGGAAGTTAGGATTATCTCTCAGTAAATAATACAGAGGAACATTACCTGTAAGTGGGAGTGGGAGGGACTTAAGGTTTATCTTTGGGACAGGATCCTTGCCTACTCTTCAGTGCACAAGACAAAATGGCAGGCTAGGCTTCAGGCTTTGGAGTCACAGTTGGGTGCTCTGGAAAAGCAGCATAAGGAGGTTCAGGGACTCTTCCTTAAATTAGTGTTAGTGGCTCAGTAGGTAGCACACCCACCTCTGAGGCTGGGAGATCAGAGGGCTGTGGGTTCAGTTCACATCTGGCACTTGGGTTAATATCCCAGTACTGACACTGTAGTGCTGCATGAGAGGGTGTTGCACTTCTGAGGTGCCGCCTTTTCGATGAGACGTTAAACCGAGGTCCCATCTGCCTGGGTTGGTGGTAGTTCAGGTGGATGTTAAAGATTCCATGGAACTTATCAAAAGAGTAGGGAATTTTTATTAGAAAACAATAAATCAAAAATCATTCCATATGCATTACTTTTATAAAATATTTACAATATTTCAGACAAATCATCACATTATATAAATATTCCTGGTTAGATCAAGTCACTGGAGTAATATTATCAGTAATCCAAGACAATTGTTTCCAATATTCTTCAAGCATGCTTTTTTCCATCTTTTCTTTTCTTCCTTATATGCATATTTTAGATCTGTCATTAGTTTACTATATAACTCCACAAGATTCCCTGCTCTCTGTTGTAGTGTGAATCCACACCTTGTTAACATACATTCCCATTTGAATATTACCATTATCACATGTAAGGTACTTCAATTCCATTTTTCCCATCTTTTATCAAAACTCCATACATCTGATTTACATAAATCAAAGTACTGAAAATTGGTTCCTCCCACTAATCTGCTATAAACTTCCAGAATCCTTTAATAAAAGAACACGAGAACAATAAATGTGTTATTGTCTCTTCCTGCTGTATGCAGCGGTTTCTGCTGAATTCTCTCTTGTATTTTTTGTGTTTTTGATTAGCTTTGATGTTAATCCGCTCATGACATGCAAGCCAGCGAAAGTCCCACATCCTTTTCTGGTATTCTTTTATTGTTTAGAACTTTATTTAGAACTTCTTTATGTTCTACAGGACATTTGGGAAAGACATCTTCTTCCCACAAAATAAATCAAGTAAAGTAAAATACAACTTCTTTCTTTGGACTGTTCTGATCTGCTGTGTTGTCACTTTCCATTGTTTTAGTCTTAAATATGTACATCGAATATATTCAGGAATCATAATAGATTTATTCACTATTCTCATTGTTTGGTTGTCCCACTGGAATAATAGGTTATGATATTTGTCTCTAAAGAGACTTTCCCATTCATAATTCTGATTAACTAATAATAGTTTTAGATTACTAAAAAGAAAAATGTATTAAAGAAAATAATTGGGTTAATCATATTCAACCCTTCTCTATTAACAGGTAAATATAAAATGTTTTTCTTAATGGGATTTAATCTGCTTCTCCAGCAGGCTTAAAAAATATGTAACAGGGCTGTTTCCATTTTTTGAAGGGGAAAATATAGCTCATATAGAGAAAAATGGAATAAGAAATGTTTTAATTAAATATACCCGCTTTTTTCTTGCTAAAATTCCATTTGTTCCATTGTACTACTTTTATTTTCCCAGTTCTAATTTATTTCTAACCCATCCAATTTCCCTATCTTAGCTAACTCTACTAATTCTCTAATCAGAATTAAGGAATTTTGTACATATCTACCGGTACTGCATATGCTTGTGCGGCGCTATACCTCATTTGCAATTGCTGCTATTCTTTTGCTAGAATCTTTGCTAATAATTTAAAATCTGAATTAAGAAGGCTGATAGGCCTCCAATTACCTAGATCTTTCTTATCTCCTTATACTGTATATATATGAAAGTGCTCCCATATTCATGTATAATAGCATATTTTGAGTGTCTAAAATGCAGTTGTATACCTCTGTCAATTCTGCTATGAGCTCTACACTTACAAATTTTATAAGTTCGTTAGGTAAGCCATCTAATCTGGCATTTTACCACTTCCTAGTGTAGTCAGTGCTCTCACTTCACCCTGCTGTATAGGTTTATCAAATCTCTTTGTTTAGCTAGTTCCAGACCTGGGATATTTATGGATTTTAAATAAATTTGCATCCCATTCTCTACAATATCAAAGGGTCATACACTTTTTGGTGTAATTTGTAACCCATTTCATTATGTCAGACTGTGTGTTTAATGATATCCCATTCTCGTCTATTAGTTCTAACATTTCTTTTGCTTCTCCAGATTTACTAGATTGTTCAAAGGGGCAGAAACTATTTGATTTTCCTTTATGTCAAATTTCTGTTTATGATAAAGTATTTTACCTTATTTTGAGAAAGGACATCACCTTATTTTTAATTTCATTTATCTGGACAGTTAAGTTTTGACCCATTTCATATGACATGGAAAGCAACTATTGTAATGTTTTTCTGTCTTGTAAATAGGTTAGAAATGTATTTTATGCAATGTTTTGCTTAAATGTTTACACAATTTTCGCATGTCACTTTTGTATCCTCCACCATGTTACCGCATTATCAAATAAGAAGAACACTGATTTATGTGCTAGAACTAAGGACTGTAATGCTTGAAGGATGTACTTATCTTCTAATAGAGAAACATTCCGGTATCTCAGTCCTTTCTCAGTGCTTCTGTGAATTTAATTCTCACTGAAACTACATTATAATCTTAGAATCTGCTGGAACTATAGTTGCTGATTCTAACTGTATTTTTGCTGATGTAAAATATAGTCTATCCTAGACTTTAAATGCCCTTTCTGAAATGTGAGTGTTGTTAATTTAGATCATGAAAAATAGGCATCTATAAATTTAGCTTTATTAATTATTACTGATAGTAGGTTCGAATCACAATATTGTTTCATAGTTTTGCTATTAACGGACAATTAAAATCTCCTGCAAAAATGACTGATAACGTGGTATATAAATATGGCTGTATCAGATTCATTAGTTCACATCTCCCGCTTTGGATTGGGGAGCATAATAATTATCATTCTAAAGCCCCATTATGTAATATTACATCAAAATTAAAATCCTCCCTGGTACTAGTTCATATAATTTCAATATTTTGACTTGAGGCATTTAAATATTGTTCCTAGCCCTACTACAGGTTCTTGTCCAAGGGACCAGAATGATGGGCCTATTGACCAATCTTTTGTGGCTTCCTGACATTCTCTCAAAGTGTGTAGTCCACACATCCTGCAAAAGAAATAGCCCCAAATGCAAACATTTTAAAAAGAAAATACTATTTTTCTTTCCCGATGTCTTAATACTATTTACATTAAGTATGTACTGAGAATGGTTCTAACAACATTGCCTTTTAATTATTTGTACTTTCCTCTTCTCACATTCTGCTCCTTATGTTTAGTTTTTATTTTTGCCTTTCTCATCTGAGATCCCTTAGGCCTTTCTAGTTTTTCAGTGTCAGTTGTAGCTTCTGGTACAGAAGAAGCTACAGAGGAATCATCAGAGTCATCTTCTGAATGGTCTGATTGTAAGATATCAAATCTATTCTGTATAGGTGTAGTAGTTTGTTTGACCACAGATCTTGTTGCAAATACTTTAGTTCTTGGTTTTTCTCCGTGTTTCCTTTCAACTTTCTTTTGCTTTGTAATGAAGCTGAGGCCTCCAATACTGATTGTGGGGGAGGGCATAACTATGAGACCTGTATTTCCATTTGTCAATGGTCCATTTCCTATGTTGGCAATTTCAACTGTTCTAGACTCTGTCTCACATCTTACTTCTATTTTTCTCCCATTAACCTCTTTTCCTGCTGTTTTTCTATTTGTTCATCCCTTATTCTTCTGTTGTCTTTTACCCTTGGTCTGTTTGTTTCTGTCCTGAATTTTGCTCCTGTTGCGCTGATTTTTGTTTCTGTGCTAATGTAATTAACAAAGCTGCTGTTCCCATCTCCTTGTTCTGACATATTATGTGCTGCCCATCTACAGTTCTGGAATGTATGCCCTGTTTCATTGCAAAGATTGCATCTGCACTCATTCAAACATTGTGCTGCAAGGTGCCCCAATTCCCCTGAAACAAGACATCTCTGCTTATCACAAATACTGCTGAGGTGATCGTGATCCGCATTTGTAACACATTTTGGGTTGTCCTTGATAAAATAGTATGCCTCTATCTCTCCCTAAAAAAAAATTTGGAAGATGTCACGATTTCCACATTCACAGTTTTCAACAAAACTTTCACCCGCCAACCCCAGTCCAGATATTTTCTGTATCCATTATAGCGTCTGGTCCTCTAGTACAGTGCATTTTGTTTTAGCCAGTGCATCAGATCTGTCACGCTGACCTCCTCACTTCTGAATAATACAGTAATTGTCTTTTGTGCTGGCTTTGATAAGGATACCTGTAAACAGTGTCCACAAGGAGGATTTCTTTAAAACATTATATTTGATCCAAAATCTTTCTAGACCACCCACTGTTTTAAAGCTAATGTCAAATGTGGTCTCTCCGGAGATGTGTATCAGTGCATATATTTCATTTGTAAAAATTTCATAGCATCTTTCAATAGGGTTCTAGCCACAAACACACAATCTGGGGGTTTCATCATGCCTCCACTGTATAGTAGCCTGACTGCGTTGTGACATTTTGCTGAATAGATTGGTGTCTTAAAGAATAAGGAATAAGTTTTAGGCACTTCTTTATTAATAATATTTAAAGGCCTTTGAGGTGTATTATTTAGGTTTGCGGGCGTCCCCGATTTGTTGAGCACTTATTTTTGCAGCATACCAGTTTGCTCTATAAACTCAAGCTGAGGGTTCTGTGTTAACTCAAGCTCTGGAGGTATTTCTAAATTTTCCAGATTATTGTCATTCAAAATATTATTCTTATTGTTAAATGGGCCGGCATAGCAATAGGAGACGTCCCGATTCCCACTGACCTGTCTGCTTATTTCTTTCCCATCCAGCTGCACTTAAAGCATTATCCACTGATCAGGTTTTGTCTGTTTCATGTTACTGAGCTCCAGAATGTCTCAGGCCAAGTGTCTTACTCCTTTTTTGCCATTCCTGACATCATTTCTGGCTTCTTGGTTAATTCAGACTCTGATTTCCTCTTGGCATGCTCCTGCATCTCTTCCAGTTCTACCACCACCACCCAGCTGGTTGTTGCCTTTGATGATGCTGCATCATCACTACTCATTTGTGCTTTTGTACAGGCCTCTTCAATCTAGCAGATTTCATTTCTCTTATTTGTTTCTCTAGTTTAGCTTTTCTGAGTAGAAATTTCTTTCTTCTTTTCTAGTTGCCTTTTTAAGAAGTGCTCTGCCACATCCATGTTACTAGTCTCTTCCACCTCAGTCATTTGTTCCAATTCTGTATCATTTTCTCTGAACACACTTTCAGGCTTGTCACAGTCTTTACAGGTGTTTCATTTACTGGGTTTATCTGATCTAAATCTTTACCTTCCTCCATTTTCTCTGTTGTTATTTCCACCATTTCTTCCATATTAACTTGTTCTAGTATCAATACATCATCTCTTTCTTCTCCCAGTTCCATTTCCTCCTCCTCACCTCCGGCTTGTTGTCCAGCCATCTTGGCAGCTTTCCAGGATGTGACACAGACTCCCCCTACTGCACTCTCCTCTCCCACACACATCGTCAGCCATCGTGGTCCACACCACTGCCACATCACCACTTCCTCCTCTTCTGCTGTCTAGCTCCAAACTGAGCTCCTCCACTCTGCAGGAAGTCAAGCCCCTCCTGGCAGAGTGAGAATTTCCCAGTGTCCTGGCCAAATTTCCCTTATTCACTAAAAATACCACCAACAGTTTCATCTGGTTCCAAGGTCAGTTGGCATTCATCTGTATCCCCGCCCGGGTCGTGCCTGAAAATAGGCAGGATTTGTCTACTGCACTTACCGGTCAACAAAACTAAAATAAAAAAATAAATAAATAAAATAAAATAAAAAAATAAAAATTCGGCATCTTCAGGATATTTTATTTCAAATCAACATGTTGAATACCCAGTAAGCAGAATTTGATCTCTACAGGACCTGTCAGGCTTATTGGGAGGGTGGGGAAAAAGCAAGCTGTTTATTGGCTTATCAGCTTAAGCAGATGGAGATCTCTAGTAAAATTCTGGGGATAAAATAGCTTGGAACTCAAGGGCCGATCACTCTGGGAGGTTCAGGTAGCGGTGCAGCAGTTAAAGGGTGGTAGAGTCCGGGACCGGATGGGTTTCTGTTGAGTTTTATAAGGTGGTGGGGATCTGGGGTGTCCGGTGCTGGCTGAGGTATTAGAGGATTCCTGGAAGACTGGGGGCTTCCCTCGACTATATACGATGCAACTGTTACAGTTTTACCCCAAAAGGACAAAAATCTGTACCAATGTGCCAGTTTTCACCCTATCTCACTCCTCAATGTGGATTATAAGGTTTTGATGAAACTTTTGGCTAATAGGTTGACTAGAGTTTTGCCAAGTTTGATACATTATGATCAGGTGGGTTTTGTGTGGGAAAGGGATGGGGCAGATCATATTTGTAGATTGATAGATCTTTTTGGGTTGCTGTGGTCATCTCTCAGGGTGCAGCAGTGGTTGCCTTAGATACTGGAAAAGGCATTTGATTCTATTGAGTGGCCATATATTTTGTGTTTTTCATAAATTTGGTTTTGGCCTAATTTTCTTTGCTGGGTTCAGGTTATTTATTCCTCTCCTCAAGCAGCTGTTCTTACTAATGGTAGGGTCTCCCCAGCCTTTCAGTTAGGTAGGGGTACACGACAGGGATATCCTCTAACCCCGCTCTTTGTTGTTGCCAACAGAGCCCTGGCTCAGAAAATCCATGAGTCCCCAGCTATTTCTGGTATTCAACTGTACCAGCATACTTACAAGGCTACAGTATGTTGTTTGCTGATGATATTCTTTGACTTTAATTAATACTATGTCATCTTTACCCAATCTTATTCAACTTTTAGATTATTTTTCTTCCTGTCTGGGTTGAAGAACAATTGGGGTAAGACGGAAGTGTTACCCTTCAATGCTTCTTGGTTTGGTGCACTGCTGCCTGTCCTGGGGCTACAGTGGGCTACCCATTCTATTAAATATTTGGGCATTATTATCTCCCTTGCTTGGCTGATTGGCCTTCCTTGAATTTGCAGCTGATTCTCACTAAATTGACAGTGGACATGGCCAGATGGAAACATCTTCTTTATCTCAATGGGGTAAGATAAAGGCTATATGGATGCTGCTCCTCCTAAACTGTTATATGTGATTTGTTATATGTCCCTTAAAATTCCAGACATTTGGTGGAAGCAGTTTTCAGCTGTTCTTTCATATTTCTGTTGGTAGGGAGAAAGCCTCCTTTTTGATTTTGTGTCTGATGGCTCCATATACCAAGGGAGGTTTCTGTTCCCGTGGTTTAAGGGATATTATGTTGCTTCTGGCCTGTGCCAAATCTGGATATGGTTGCATTTGGAAAGACTTTGTTCTTCTGTGCATTGGCTGGATCTGAGAGAGATTTGGTAGGTAATGCTTCCCGAAGCATTTTTTGGTACTCCACCCACATTCTTATGCCCCTTCCACCCATGAATATGCTCTTCATGTTTGGATGTGCTACCAGGTATGTTTGGGCTTGGCATGGGATCTCCCTTGCATGTCTGACCTTTATGGTTTAATTTAAGGTGAACTATCAGTGGTGCTTCTTTCTACTCCGTTATGGTCTGAGGGTGTGTGCAGATGGTGGGTGTTCTCTTTGGATGCTTGTTATCTTAAATCTTTTGGGAATTACAAAGTCAACTTTCTCTACCTTCCTCACATCATTGGAGGTATCTTCAATTACGGCATCTTTTACAGTCGAATGTGGGAGTGTCATTTGCTTTACCTCCAGCGATTCAGTGCGACAAGGTTATTGGCAGGCTGGGTGGTGCTAGAGGTAGTCTTACTCGTCTAAACTGGGACTATTTATAAAGTGTTGTTAGATGAGTATACTCCAGATAGAAGTAGATTACACCAGCAGTGAGAATGGATGCTTGGATACTCACTGTCTGATGAGGAATGGGATCGGGTTTGGGCTAACGCCTATTGGGTTTGTAGGATACTGCTGACTGATTGATGCAATTGAAAACTCTACATCTTGGTATCAGACTCCTTCCACCTTGTATACTATGGGATTAGTACAACATCTGGTGTTGGTGGAGAACACTGGACCAAAATCATATCTGGTCCATGAATATCATTTTTGTATAACAATTTGTGTAGCGCAGGGACATCACATCTGAATGTCATGATCAGTTATGCAGGCAAAACTCGTAGCTCATTACGGATATTGCGGTGGACTTGCAATGAGTAAAGCATTGTAACAGGCAGCCTATACTATATCATAAATTAAGCAAATAAAAACACCCTCAGCAATAGAAACTGTTATGTAATGGAAATATATTGTATTTTAGTAAAAGGTCAATGTTAGAGCACAGTGTGAGCAACAAGTCTCAACATTCTAACAAAGACAAGTAAATATATTAACTAGACTCCATAAACAAACTCCTACTATATCCGTAATGATACAGCTAATCATTCATTTGAATTGGGGGCTCTGCCCTCCACACCCCGACTTATTGTTTTCTAAATGGAAGTGGGTAGTGGGCGCAGCCCCATTCAAATGAACTACTAATTATAACATTACAGATATAGCAGGAACTCATTATGGAGCCTGTTTGTGATGTGATTTATACAGATGATGATACAGCTAATAATTTGTTTGAATTGGAGGGCTCTGCCCCACACTCCTGTTTTTTCTTTCCTAAATGCGAATTGGGCGGGGTGGGGAGCAGCCTAATTGAAATGAACTACCAACTGTATCAATATGGATATAGCGTGAGCTCATTTACAGAGGTAGTGGGAGTTCAATCAGTGCTTCATAGTGCTTACATCATTACATAGCATTACATTTTGCTGTTGCAGCTCGCTATGGATATTGCAGTGGTCTGATGTTCTCCACCTATGCCTAACATCCTAGGTGCTGGCATTGTGATGGTGTGAGGGTACATTGCTTCATTTTACTTTGGGAGTGTGTAGGATAAAGGTGTGGTGGATCGCAGTACTGTCTACTATGGAGGAGGTTTGAGGGTTTACAATCCTGAAGGATTCTCGTTATTGGCATTAGATAACACCTAAGGATCCTGATTGTTAATGCATTTCAAAGGCAGTGGTTTCTGGCTGCTGTTACAGAGGCTAAATGTATCCTACTTTATAGATGGCATTCAACAGTGGTGCCACTTAAGATGAGTGGGTGGAAGGAATGTTCAAGCTAGCAGGCTATGAAAGATTATCTTATATTGCAGCTGGGAAGTATGGGTGTTTTTGAAAACATGGCAGGCTTTTTTTGTTTCATTTTGGGATCCCATTGAATCAGGGATGGTTACTTATTCTTCCAGCATAACTTTGGTTTCTTTTGAACTGCATTAATTTGAAGTGGGTAAATTTTGTTGGTTTTGGATGGTGGAGTGGGGTTCATATTTGGGTATGCCTTTTTCCCCGTTTTGTTATTATGGTTGCTGTGGTCTTTTGTTTACTTTTTCTTCTCCGAAGGTGGCAGTGTTTCTTAGTTACTATGTTTCCAATAGTAGGGTTTTATTCTTGTTCAGTATATTGTATTTTGTATTGTTTTTGGGTTACTCTTTAGATTGTATATCCAAGGGTGGTATACACTCTGGCCAGGATGTTTGTTGCTGTTGGTTAATGTCGTACTTGTTGTTTCTTGTTTTCTGTTAAAAATTTTAATAAAGTATTGATTAAAAAGGGTTATCACACTCTGGTGATCACAGTACAGTACAGTACAAGAAGGACCCAAATGATAACAAAAATAAGAGAAACCAATATATGAAAATTTCACAAAAACAAAAAGCAACTAATCATTCCTCTGATCCATGTAGTTCACAGAGGTCTTGTGACACTAGATTTATCAGAATGGCATCTGATGTCACACTTGTGTTCTGAAATTATAGTTTGCAGCATCCTGCTAGTTTTCCTCGTAATTTTTGAGCAAGGACATTTGATAATGTAAATTACATAAGTTGTAGAGCATGTAGTTCTTTCATTTATTGTGATAGTTTAATTTCTGTGTAGATTGGAGACTCCCAACAATTGATGTGTATTTAATCATTAGGCACACAACCCATATGGGTAATTCTGAGTGGGTGGTGGATCAAATCAGAATCCTCTGTCCTCTGGGTATTTCTTAAATCAGAATGCTGTAGTTTGTCAATCAACGTTGGACTTATCTTGGGTTCAGTGAGTGGTGGGTTACAAAATATTCTTTCCTCTAGGGTAGTTTGTAAAATATACCAATGCTTTCCTATTTGCCAAAATCTGGAAAGTAAAGTGTGAGAATATTGTTCTGGAGGGAATATCATCCTTCTGAGTGACTTTTTATGTTTGCCATGCATGTATGCATGCGCAGTGAACATTTTGTTAGGAGAGTGGGTTTTGAGGGTGTGACACTGTCAGTCCAGTGCAGAATGGTCTGCAAGGGGCTCGTCAGTGTCACACCAATCATCAACCAGGCCAATCATGACACTGTTCTAGCTTGTTGGGCAGAAACTTTGTGTATTTCAAAGGAGAGAGCTGACCCAATCACAGGTTGTCTTTTTCTTTTGATCTGTGCTGCCCACCAAGCACAGATGATCAACCTGCTGAGGTTGCATTACACCCTGTAACAATGAACACTGTCCATCAATGTCTGTTGCTGTTATTGCCCTTACTGTTCCCCCAGCCCCCCATTCAGCATCCCACCCCCACTACAAACATAACACCGGCACTGGGGTGCCTAATCCCTTTGTTGCCACCTGAAATAAAGAAAACTGTCTCTCATTGTTTTTTATAGATACCCTGTAACAAGAAAACCATCAACATCTATTGCTGCTGCCCAGTTGTTAGTCTCCCACCTGGCCCTCCCTCTTAGCACTCAGTTCCCAAACATAACAAAAACTGTGTATCCATGTCTGTTGCTGCCCAACATAACACTGACACTGGGGTGTGCAATACCCCATTGTCTCCACCTGAAATAAAGAAAATATTCCTCGTAGTTTATTTTTTAAATACACTTGTAAAAAGAAAGCCATCCATCAATGTCTGTTGCTGCCCCACTGTAGCCCCCCAAACTCAACCCATGTTAATCTTCCAGTATGGGGTGCCCAATCCCTGTGCCAGCTTCTACCCCCACCTTGCTCATTTGGTTTTGCAACACCAGGAAGCCCTCCTCTGGTGCTGCCAAATATAACACTGATGCTGGGATTGCCCAATCCCCA
This sequence comes from Neoceratodus forsteri, assembly GCA_016271365.2. Lineage (NCBI taxonomy): Eukaryota > Metazoa > Chordata > Ceratodontiformes > Ceratodontidae > Neoceratodus > Neoceratodus forsteri. Next base: position 328,349,169 of record CM028137.1, read on the forward strand.
GTGTCATGATCTGAAATAAAGAAAACCATCCTCATAGTTTTTTTAAATAAATCCTGTAAAAGAAAACTGTCCATCAATGTCTGTTGCGGCAATTATTGTTCCCCACCCAATCCTCCCACACAGTACCCACCCCCAAGCCCTTACTCACTGAGGTCCAGCACGTAAACCTCTCTGGACTGTAGACATGTCTTCACTCTTCAACGATGGACCACAAACTGAGGAAATCAGGTGTGTGGTTCAATGTATTTCAGTGGGGTTTTGAACTTACTGGCATAACTTGGCCATTTTTGAAAATGTTTGCCCCAAAATTTTCAACATGCCTTTTCTGGGACCCCACCTCATGAACAATGGCAGTGAAATTAGGCAAAGCTGTCCCAAAAGGTGATTTCCTGGTTACTGTACAAAAATACTTTTGGTTTGGAGATGAAAATTTTCTAGCCTTGTTCATAAGGCAGGGTCATAAGAAGGCTATGTTGAAAATTTGGGGTAAACATATTTAAAAGAACAAATGTATGAGCCTGCATTGACATTTGCAAATGCAGGGTTGTAACTTTGGTAATTTTCAATATTTTGATCCCAGATTTTCAACATAGCCATTTCTTCACAGCACCTCATTAGTGTGACAGCTGCCATTTTCAAATTCTGGCTAAAATGTGTTTTACATTCTGAAAGGTGATTTTGTGGTCACTCAGTGAAATCACATTTTAGGCAGGAGTTGAAACTTTCTCCACCTTGTTCATGAAGTGTGTCATAAGAAGGCTCTGTTGAAAAGTTGGGGTAAAATATTAAACAACAAAGTTATGATCCCACATTGACATTTATGAACACAGGCTTGTAACATTGGTAATTTTCAATATTTTGACCCCAAATTTTCAATATAGCCATTTCTTCACAGCACCTCATGAATATGACAGCTGTCATTTTTCAAATCTGACCAAAATGTGTTTTCTCACTTGTGGCATGAAATCACCTTTTGGGCAGGATTTGAAATTCATTACCCTTGTTCATGAGGTGGGCTAATAAGAAGGCTATGGGATCATAACATAGAAACATAGAATCTGTTGGCAGATAAGGACCATATGGCCCGCCTAGTCTGCCCATTTCCTTACTCACTGCTGCTACTCATAAGAAGGCTATGTAGAACATGTGTGGTAAAATATGAGAAATCAACAAAGTTATGAGTATATGCTGCAGTTTTCAATGCACACTCATGTCTGTGGTAATTTTCAATAGTTTGACCCCAATTTTCAACATAGTTATTTTTGTGTTTGATGTGCTTGCATCAAAAGTCTTGGGACAATAATGGAAATGAGAGGTGTGTCACTGCCAAGTCAATTACAGCTGAAACTGCAATGGGTTTGGCAGTGTACACCAATGACCAGAACTCTGGTCATAACAGCAGTTCAGCTTTGGTGGCGTTCGTTCTCTGCTTAAAATAAATGAACCATCCCAATGGAGACTTCATTTCTTTCTGTAGCCTGGACTCCAGCCATGTGCATTAGAGTGCACACTAATGCACATGGCTACAGTTATAGCCCATCTTTGCTCTTTTGACCCCCACCCAAAAGCTTAAACATTAGCTCTCCCAGTGTTCAGTTCTCTGCACCCCCGCCTCAACATTAGCATTGATCGACTTTCTGTTAAAGCCAACATTGGAGTGTCCAGTCCCTGTGTCAGCATGTAATTCCCCCATTGATGTGGCACACTGGGGCCCACCCCAGTGTGCTGAAATGTGCTATTAAAAATCATAAACCTGTGAGAAAAGAAAACTGTCCCCAATATCTTTTCTTTAATGCAGAATCCTGCATCGATATTTTGATGCAGGATCCTGCATTGAACTGGTTTGCTCCCTCAAAGTCTTTTTTCTGACATCGGGTGCTCAACCCTGAGTCAGCATGCATTCCTCCCCACACCCCATATTGTGGCACACTGGGAGCCCACCCCAGTGTGCCCAGATAATGTTTTTATACTTATTTATCTTTCTAGCATTGGGATGCCCACTCCTGTGTTGGATACCCCAATCCCACTTTCTTTGTCAATGGGAGTGCCCAGTCTCCCTGTTGGCAGCATGTATCCCTCCCTTAACTCATGTGGCACACTAGGAGCCCACCCTAGTGTGCCTAAAGTATTTATTTATTTTGTATACCTGTAAATAAAGAAATGATTCCCAATGTCTTTTTAACCTGCAAAAGAAAATGGTCCCTCGTTGACTCCCCAGTCCCCTCCCCATCCCCCCACTGAGCACCCACCTCCTCTTACCCCACCTTGCCCCATACTTACCTCCAGAAGTTGGCACTGTCATCTTCTCTGGACCAGAACATGTCTTCACTCTTCAAAGCTGAACCACAAACTAAAGAATCAAAGGTAAGCACAGTATAATGGCAGTCAAGGGGGTCAATTTATGTTGATCTCTCAGCCATTTTAGGAATTTTGGCCTAAATTTTCAACATTGGGTTCTTGGGACCCCACCTCGTGAACATTGTCACATTTCATTACTCAGTCCCAAAGGTGATTTCATGGTCACTGCGGAATCACTTTTTGGGACTGATTAACAAAACGACAGTGCCACTGTTCATGAGGTGGGGTCCCAAAAATACGATTACAAATTTGGTGAAAAAATAACAACAAATGACTGTGTTACAAAGCGTGCATTGCACAGTTTCTCTACACTAGTAACTTCACCAATTTTAATATTTTCACTCCAGATTTTCTACATTGCCTTTTTTCACACCTCTATGAAGAGCACAGCTGTCATTTTTCACATCCTGCCAGAAATGTGTTTCACACCTGTGTCGTAGAATGGCATGGTTGTTGTGTGAAATCTTTTTGGGATGGATTAATGAAATCACAGTGTCACTGTTCATGAGGTGGAGTCCCAAAACCATGCTGAAAATTTGTGCGGTCATTGAAATTTTGCTATGCATGCACGTAACCGGCAATTTTATGTTTTCACTAATGGCAAATGAAGTGAGGGGAGGGGTATTTCTTGTCAGGTCAGGTCAGTGATCTGCTGGGGAGGGATTTTAAATTCTAAAACTAAAGAAGACTCTCACTTCATATTCCATTAGTACACACATCCTAATAAATTCCGATAGTCTGATATCCTGATCAGTGATAGACAAACTGAAACAAAATATTTATAATAAGTGTAGTGCTCATATTCCATTGGTCCTGTATAATTTAATACAAAACAGTTGCAAAGACTTACTGTATATTACCACTTGGTTGATGCCTTATCCACTAATTTTCTTATATCAATAATACATCTGAAGAAACAAAAACACATGGAGTTAGCCCTCAAGAACATTGAAGCTTATTATGTCTGAATGGGTCCCAATTCAAAACTAATCTCTAATCCATTTATTATTTTTAAACTGTCACTTGTTGACCCAGATTCAAGAAACCTATGAGGTAAACTCTAAATCATAAAATTTTAGTAATAGTACATGTAGGTTAATTTATTTTCTTCCTATTTAGTACTTTGTAAAGCTTTTGTAACCCCCTACAAATGGGGGTTCCCAATAAGTCTTCCTTGAGCTTGCCTACATGCTCACTGCCAGGCTGGTGTCCTGCGTTTCAGCAGTTTAAATGTGATTGCCAGAGCCTGTGTGGCCTCTGTGTGCTGTCTCTTTAAGAGCTGTCTGACTGCAGCATAAGTAATCTGAGGACGGAGCTCTGTTGAAAGATGTAACTATTTGCTGAAAATAATTTAGAGTGAGAATGATAATGTAGTTTGTCTAACCTGCTTTCTTGGTAGCAAGGACTGTTTTGTTTGTCTCCACTATCTTGACCCTGGACTACAAATTAGACCAATCAGTTCTGGTGGAACCTAAAATGTAGCTGGACTACATGAGCTGTCTGAATTCAAAATCTGTAGCAACTGTAGTTTGGGTTTTTGTCTTTTTTGCAGCTGAAGGGGAGCTCTTGCTTTGACTGACAGCCAAATCAGCCAACGAATCTTTCGGATCTTGGGAAGTCCCGGCTGCTGGCAGTTGTCAGTTAGTTCTAAGAGCTGAGAAGTTAAATGAGAAGAGCTCAAGTGTTTTGAGCAGCAGTCCTAAGTGGATTCGCAGGGGAGAACTGTGAAAGGGCTAAGGTTTGGCCTGCATGTCTGTCTGCTGCTCCTGAGAGGAGAGAAGAGAATTATTTTGGACTAAATCCAAGTTTGTAAGACTAAAGTAAGCCACTGAAGTGGGTCAGGCTCAACCTGAAGAAGACCAAGATTTTGCTGAATGCGATTGGCCTGTCAGGAGTTCCAGCTACCCTGAGCTCCGGCATGTGCAGAGACTTTGCAATTGTGACGGGGCGCTTTGCCTGGTATAGTAGAATTGCCGACATGTAAATTGCTATGAGTTGCTAGTGGGTTGTGAGTTAGTTCCCCACTGTGTGAACTGTGTTCTGCTTGCTGGAAGCTGTATCCAGCCCAAAACGGACTGCATCTGAATTTGTCTCCATGCGGTCTGGGCCTTGCCAGACTTGCCCAGCCAGACTACCCACTGCACAGAGAAGTCATCGACGAGAGACCTGCCTGGGATCAGTCCCCTGCTCCACGCTTGAACAGGAAGGATGCCTCTGCGACTCGTGTGGGCCCTGCTTCTCCTGGCATTCCAGATCAACCACCTGCAGTCTCAATTTTCATCCAGTCTGTGTCCAGTCTCGGTATCGTGAGTAAATACCAGGTAGCTCCCTGCAACAACAGCTTAATCTGAGTGTGTCATCTGATTGTCTTGTTGTTTTGTTTCCTTTACTAACTGAGCCCTCTGGCTCTGGATTACAAATATTGTGTACTGTGCATGTTGTGTTTTCCATCACAGGGCCCCAACCAGCTGTGATGCCGCCAACCTCGGGCAACAGTCCTGTCTAGCCCATCTCTTCTCCACCTGGGTACCCAGAGGTGGACTGTGTGGGGGACTCAAACGCATGCATAACTGCTTGATTGATATAACCTTTAAGCTAATTAACCTGATTTTGCCCTCCCTTATTCAAGACCCTGAATAAATCAAATCTACCTTTTCTACATGTAATCTGACTGTGGTTCCAGTTTGTGCTCAAAGTACCATACTGTTGCTATTTGATACGCAAAACCTTGTTTTATAGGGTGTCCCCAGAGTTGAGCCAGAGGAACCAGCCCTGGTGGTAATTGCAAACAGTGTGGGTACTTGTGGTGTACCAGGGTATTGTGAAAGTGATTATTGTACAGTGTTCAGGCCACTAGAGGGAAAGAGGGTTACAGTGTCCCAGAGGGCTGTGCCCAGGTTAGCTTGACCACTACCAACCCTGACCTCCAGGTGGAGGCACCCATTTCAGAACTCAGGCCCCTTAACCTGCTACTAGCCAAGCAGGTGGGGTAGTAGCCCTTGGGATAGTGCCACCTAGGGGTTACATCTTGGAGGCTCACCACTGGGATTTTGTGTCTTCTAGTGGCCAAAATTATGAATTATTGTCAAGCATAAATGGCTACCCCAACAGAAGTGGCTGTGCACCAGTTGGTGGGGTGGTGTACAGGGCAGGAGATTGACCTTCACAATGCCCTGCTTGTATTAGATATTCCCTGAACATTGGTAAAGATGCTGTAGAAGGAGTACTTTCCAAAGTTGAATGTTTAACAAACACTGTGGTGGTGGGGCGACAGGCTGATTTGACCGCCCAAACTTTCATGGCGTTAGTAGAGTGTAGTGACCCAGTGGACAGTTCCAAAGTGCCACAGATTATTGCCCCCAGAAGGGCCCCAGCCACCTGGAGAGTGATAACTAGAGACAGAAGACCCCAGGGAGGATGAGCTCCCCTATTATCTGAGACTTTTGAGGAGAAATTTGCTAAGTTGTTGCTGGAGAAAGAAAACCATAGAGTACTTTAAAGAGCTAGTGGACTGCTTGAAATAGTAATTTTCAGATGCAATCAGCTATCACTTCCAGTATCTGAAGTATTTTTTTATTTTCTATTTGCTGATTAGAACATTTTCCACCTGGCAGTACTGGGGTGATTTGTGGAGCAGCACTCTGTTTGGAGGAAAAAGTCAGTTCTGTTCCTTCCACTACATCAGCAGAACTGGGGCCAAACACCTTGAGGTACCACAATCCTTGCAGCCTGAGCAGTGACTTTCACAAGCTACCAATCAAAATGTTGAATTGTGACATCACTAGTAACCAGGGAGAGACAGTCCCTACTGCTTCATGTGAAAGTGAAACCTGGCAGTAAGAAATGGTTCTCATTGGTTACTAGTGACGTCCATGGTCATTGTGGGTTCAGTGTTGATGTAGTGGGAGGAACGGAACTGACTTTTTTCCTATCCAGACAGAGTGCTGCTCCACACATCACCTCAGTACTGTCAGATAGAAAATCTTTGAATTAGCAAACAGAAGATAATAAATACGTGAGATATAAGAAGTGATGGCTGACTACATCTGAAAGTTACAATTAACTGCAGGCAGTTTCCAAGCAGTACACTAGCTCTTTAAGAAACTATTCCTGCCACCTGGGGTGTTCCTTCCCCAACACCCCTCCCACTCCAGCACCTGTTACTACCCCGTCTTCTGTGCCCATGTCAATGTTGGCCCCTATATCTGTACCTGCCATTAGTCATGACTGCTACCGAAGGTTGACAATCTTCTCGGGCACCCTCCCACTCCCCAGGGGTAGGATGACTGGGAGATCTGGATAGACTATGTTGCCCTCTAGTACTTGAATGGCAATGCTCAGAAGCAGAGAAATGAAAGAGGTTGAGGAGAGCCTCAAGGTCCTGCCCTGGCTACCATCCATGCCAAGCGGGCCAATAACCCTGAAGCAACTGCACAGGACTATCTTGATGCATTGGAGAATGTGCATGGAGCCTGGATTCAGATGAGGACCTGTGGTGGAGAGTAAGAAATGCCCAGCAGTACTCAGGAGCCATTGTCTGTGTATGTACCTCGGCTTGAAAAGCTGCTACAAGAGTGCCTCAGAAAGGGTAGTTTGCTGTCAAATGGATTAGATCAAACTAGGCTGGACTGGATCCTTAAGTCTGCTCCATTTTCAGAATTGTTACTGCTTCAGTTGTGCCTTGCCACTGACTGGAATCACCCCTTATGATGAGCTAATGAAAGAAATTCAGGGTTGAGCCAAAAGCGACATGGGGGGAATTTCACCAATATCTTTTGCTACTGCGAAGTGACAGAGAGTGATCATCCAAGTGGGGTTCAGGGCAAAATTCAGCACTTACCAGCACTCTGAGAATGCAAAGGACTCCGCCCTGGGCCCAGTTTTTGAAAGTCAAGCTATTAAAGGAAGTCTGACAGTTGAAGGCGAGTGCCTCTGCAAGGGTTCCTCCCATGGAACAAAATTCTGGTTCCTCTCAGGACGTGACTACCATGGGGGTGGGGGTGCACCCTCAGGCATCCTCTACTGAGGGTAGCTCCCAGGCTGAAATCAAATTGACTGCCACCCTGAAGGAACTATTGAGACACATTGCACCCTTCTCACCGCTGCAAGCAGATTTTGGACCCGATCCCTTGCTAGTACTTCGGTTCCCATGCAATGTTCTCTCCAAGGATGACCCAGGACTCTATCATTTGTCACAACTGTGGAAAGGATGGCCATATGAAGAGGGAATGCCAGTCTCAGAAAGACATAGAGAAGGTGGTGAACCAGCTTCAAGGAGAGCTTCAGAAAACAAATCCGTGGTCAAGGGTGCATGAAATTACCACAGTGAAGGCTTTGGACATCCTAACTCAAACCCTTTGTGGTTAAATCATCCATCCAGGCCCCTGTTGCTGTCCCTCAGACTGGTCCAAAATAGTGGGCCCTTCAATGGAGACTACCATGGCTGTGAATGGTATTCCTACTCAGGCTGTGCTGGATAGTGGGTGCAAGTGACCATTATATTTAAGAACTGGTATGACAAACACTTTTCTGCTGTGCCCTTACAATCCCTGGAAGACCTACATGCGTGGGTGCTGGTGACAAGTCTTATCCCTACCTAGGATATGTGCACCTCTGGTTGTCATTTCCTGCAGCTGTAACTGATTTAGAGGAGCAAGTCGAGACACTGGCCTTAGTGTGTCCCCCTACTGGACTGTATAATGGGGTTCCCCTGTAAATAGGGACCAACACACATATGTTTGGGAGACTGACACACCTCTGTCATGAGAAACAAGATCGACGGACTGGGAGGGCCTAAGAAATCCCGCTCTGATCAAGAGGGCCTATGATTTGCAACAGAACCCCAAGGAGTGGACCAGGATGAACCGGTAGGGTCATGTGGAAGAAGGATCGATTCAATGGTACTGGCCCCTAACACCCAGTGTACCATTCAAGGGAGGTCCACCTCTGCAAAGATGTCAAGAACAAAGTACTGATGTTGGACACACAAGGCGATGGAAAATTGCCAGAAGGATTATTGGTTGAGCCCAGCATCTTGGCAGCACGTGCTCATGCTTATGCATGATGAGTGATGGTCCAGATTCATAATGTGTCAGATTGGGAGATCCGGTTGAACAGAGGATGCACCTAGCTACGGTACACTGCACAGGCGCTGCAGTGTTGCCCAACAACAAGCACCATGGCAAGACAGATAGAGTGACTCTAACTTGTTTGATTTTGGTGACTCCCGTTGCCAGCTGAATGGAAAACTAAATTAGCCAGAAACTTGCCCAGAGAGATCAAGTGTTTTCATTGAAGGAATGGGATGTGGGATGTGTCCAGGGTGCGGAGCATCTCATACACCTGCACGATGAATGGCCATTTCGAGAGAGGTCTCGATGCCTAGCCCTGTAGACATAGATGATGTGAGAAGACACTTGAATGAAATGCTCTTGGCTGGTGTGGTACAAGAATCCAGGAGCCCATATGCTTCTCCCATTGTGGTTGTGCATAAGAAGAATGGATCTGTGAGAATGTGTGTTGATTATTGAACTCAGAATCAGCGGACCATCCCGATCAATACACCATGCCCCATATACAAGATGCTCTGGATTGTATGAATGGGAGCAAATGGTTCTCGTGTTAAATCTTCACAGTGGATATTACCAGATTCCAATGGCTCTGGAGGACCATGAGAAGACAGCCTTCATTTGTCATTCAGGGTTCTACGATTTCTGAGAATGCCACAGGGATATCGACGTCGCCACCTTCCAGCGACTGATAGAATGAGCGGTGGAGACATGAATTTGCTGGAATGCCTGGTGTACTTGGACGGTGTCATTGTGTTTAGGAGCTCCCTAGAGGAACATGAGAGTCGACTGTTAAAAGTACTAGACTGACTGGAAGATTTTGGCCTCAAGCTGCCATTGACAAGTGCCAGTTTTCCAAACCTCTGTGAAGTATGTGGATCACATAGTGTCAACAAAGGGATAGAGACTGATCCTAGTAAAGTCGAAGCCTTGACTACTTGGCTCCAGACCCACAATTTGAAAGAACTACAATGTTTTCTGGATTCTGTGGCTACTACCGCGGTTCATAAAGGACTATTCCAAAGCGATTCGGCCACTCTTGAATCTTACCAGGGTTACCCTCCTACCAATCAGAAATACAAAAAGGGTCCATCAAAGAACCAGACAAAGCATATTTCTGCCCAGGTGAAATTTTCAGGTCCCGTTGGATGCCTGACTATGAAGCAGCTTTCCCGAAGTCATATACCAGCTCACCACGCCACCATCCTCACTTATGCTGATCCACCAACCCTATGTGCTGCTGATTGACACCAGTCTGCAGGGTCTAGGAGCTGTACTGTATTGAGACCATGAGGATGGTTTGAGACCAGTGGCATTTGCCAGTAGAAGCTTGACCCCATCAGAGTGAAACTACCCTGTGCACAAGTTGGAGTTCCTTGCGTTAAAATGGGACATGGTTGACCAGTTTCATGATTACCCCATGGGGCAAAAATATTGATGAGGACTCACAATAACTCATTGACCTATGTACAGACTTCATCTAAGTTAGACACCACTAGGCACTGGTGGCTTTCTGCATCATCAACATATGACTATGCTGTCGTATATAGACCAGGCCTGAATCATATTGATGCTGATGCCCCATCCCGAAGCCCATTTCCAAGAGCGACTGGGTCAGGCTGTCTGAATCTTACATCCGAGCATTGTGCCAAAAGTTTGATAGAAACAGATATCTACAGACACAGTGGACTGCTTAGTAGATTGCTTGGGCCCTTCTGACACCTGCATACCGGCTGCGTTGCCACTTCTCTGCTCTAGATATTGGTGCATACCTCAGTTTGACAATGACAGTATTAAGTGGGCTCAATCCTGAGATCCTATGATTCAGCCAGCACTTGATGCCCGCCGTGCAGGAAAAGATCGTGTTGTGTTCTCTGATCTGCTAACGCTTTATTGTTTAAAGAAGGCCACAGGTTGAAGCTGCTTAATCAGTTGTTGTATAGAGAGACTGTAGATCGAGGTGGCCAAATAGACAAGCAACAATTGGTCCTGCCCACAGCCTTCAAAGATTTGGTACTGAGGTCCCTCCACTATCATATGGGCCACCTTGGTATCGGCGGACCCTTGACCTAAGTCGATCTCGATTCTACTGGCCCAAGATGGGGCTGATGTTGAGCAGCATATAAGGACTTGTAGTCACTGCCTGCAGAGAAAAGCCTTGCCAAATTTTTGAAGGTTGTGGGCTGGACGAATTTTGCTTGTCTATTTGGCCTCCCAGTCTGATCTCTCTATACAACAACTGATTAGCCAGTTTCAACCTGGGGCCTTCTTCAAACAATAAAGCGGTTCAATATCAGAGGAATGCAACTTGGACATCTTTTCCTGCATGAAGGGTGTCAAGTGCTGGCTGAATCATCAGATCTTGGATTGAGCCCACTGAATGCTGTCATTGTCAAACTGAGGTAGTGAACTAATATCTAGAGCAGAGAAGTGGCAATACGAGCCGGTATGCAGGTGTCAGAGGGGCCCAAGCAATCTACTAAGCAGTCTGCTGTGTCCAGAGACATCTGCTCATTTCTATCAAATTTTGGCACAGTGCTCGGATGTCAGGTTCAGACAGCCTGACCTAGTCGCTCTTGGAAATGGGCCTTGGGATAGGGCATCGGCTTCAATATAATTCAGGCTCTGGTCTGTATTCGACAGCATAATCATATGCTGACAATGCGGAAAGCCACCGTGCCCCATGGCGCCTAACTCGCTGAAGTCTGTACATAGGTCAATGGGTTATTGCAGTCCTCACCGATATTTTTGCCCCATAAAGTAATCATGAAATGCACTTGCTCTGGAGAGCACGATTTTAGGTTCTGGTCTGCTAGCAGTTGTGAGTGCACTCCCAATAGACACACGAGGAGCTGTATGTTTTCACTCTGAGAGCAACCGTGGATTAATTGAGAATTAATCAATGGTCAGGTGACATGTTTTGCCCAATGACAATGGGGGCTGTTTTTAGCCATGTTGCAAGTAATTATATAGGTTAAAACCATTTGTGGACGAATTTGATCTAGAGAAAATCCACATTTTAATTAATTACACTTGTTGGGGAAAGAAAGGAGGGAGATGGGTTTTGATGGGGAGACCCTGAAATCTGATTGACAACCCCCAAATTTCCCACACACTGGAAACCATGCAATTCAAAACTCTGCAATCCCCATTCCCAGTCACTATGCAGAAAGTCTTACCAGGGCCCAGTGGTGCTGTGGGTTGAGGCACTGGACGCCACACCTCGCGCCATGCCAGCGACCAGGTTCGGGAATGTGCCTAGCTTGTCGAGGGTTGAGGGGGAGGGCAAGGAGTGGGATTGAGCAGCCGTAGAGCAGCTCTTCTCTCCCAGGGAGGGATCTGGAGTTCCCCCCGGCCCTTGGCTGCCACCCGGTGGAGGACTGATAGCAGTTCGGGCTGCGGGGGGGGGGCTTGGCAAATGCCTGGGGAGGGGCAGAAAGGGCTTAGCCGGTGCCACGGGTGCGCAGCGCTGGGGCTCTGGATGTATGGGGAGAAAAGGCAAAACTACTGTAGTATCCCTATCACCAAATTGGCAGGTGGTGGTGGTGGTGATCAAAATGCTATAGTAAAAAAAAAAAAAAAAAGTCTTACTGGTAGGTACCTGGCAGGCATGTTTTGCAGCTCCGGTCCTGGTGAGTCACCACTCTCTGACATCCGACTGTCACTAGGCCCAAACTTGCTGCTGCTGCTTAACCGTTCATGTAAATCCAGCCCTGGGAGCAGGGGTGTGCTAATCCCATTCCCCCTGTCCAGGGAAATTTCCTTGAAGGGCAAATACAAAAAGAGCTAATTTCATTGTAATCAATATGGGTAAGTGAAAATTCAGTTACAGGCATGGCTGGGCAAGTTCTAAAAGTTTTGATTTGAACACCCATGCCTGGGAGTGACTGTTGGCTCTGCTCCTGAGTGCCTTGCTCACCCACCCAGTTTTCCTTGGGCAGTGCTGGCTCATGCTGATATTGCTGTCACTGACCTCATTGAACAGGCTCTTCTTTCCACCAGGCATGACCTGGTTCTTCTTACCACCAGACCCACTGTTCCTTGTCTGATCGAATGTAGGTTTACCCTGGCCCTACCTGGCAGACAGCAGCCACTACCCACCCAGTGTCCTGATAAATCTCTCTCTCTTTTTGCTCTTCTCTCATCTCGTTCTCCCAGCCTGAGCACGCCCAAATTGTCCTCCACAGACTCCTAGTCCATCATCAAACACAGCTTCAAAGGTGGTGCTGGACTCTCAGACTCTTCTCTGGTGGCACTGCAGATCATCATAGACGATTGGATCCGCCTTGATGAGTCGACGCACCCTGCACCCGCACATCTCTCCCACCTGAGCCCTGGATGGTAGTACCTCCTGCTTAGCAAATTGACGGCAGTGCTCCCAACTTGGAAACTCCTAGTCTCCTAGTTAACCAAAGCTTGCTTGATGGACCCACCTGCCTGCTCGCTCACTTAATCACTGTCTACTGCCACACTGCCTGGGAGTCCCGACTTCTCCATCAGTCATTACACACAAGAAGACTGCCGAATACCACCAAAAACCCAGAAGCTGCCCACGTCCATCATTCTGTGCACACATGCACAGCAGTGAAGGGCAGCATAGGCAGGAGGAGAGTGTAACGCTGGTCAGTTAGTGTCTCATCTGGATTGCCAGATGCAGTCATCAGCAACTACCAGTGTGGAATGTTTGTTGACTACCATCCCCCTCCAACCAGGAACCTGGGGTTGCTTCTTTTCAACAGGGAAACCCTAAAAGGAAATCCTAGAAAAACAAAAATGCTGTTTCACTGCATGCAGACAAAAAATGTGCTTACAAGGGCCCCCAGAAAACATGGCTTTGTATACAAGCTGTAAAACATGATGGGAATGGTGGAATTTCCCCAGATACAGCCAGTCCTGGAGCGAAAAGAGATGCGGGCAAAAAAAATAAAAAAAGCAAAAAATCACTTGTCCTTAGGCTGAAGTCGGCAGATCAGAGGATCTCCTCAACAGAGCCTTTAGGTCCGCCTCTGACATTGGGCAATAAGATTTACACACTTCTGCCGTGGTGTCTAGTAGTAACACCTGCCCACCAATCACCCGTTCCAGTGCTCCCCTGAGGCCGCTGTGGCTAGTGCCCTGCACCGCCGAACTCAGAGCACCACCAGCAACCCCGACCCCAGCACCTCCAAGGAAGGGAAAGGCACCGACAGTGACAGCCAGCACAGCCCTCCTCTCACCTCCTTGTCCAGCCACCATATAGGATCACAGGAATCGCACCTACAGTATACTGTAAGCATGCTTCCTCCTTCCCTAGAGGTGACGGGGTGGTGGGAGGTTGGCTGGGTGGTGAGCCGGTTCTGGCAGTGTCAGGGGAGGGTGCTGCTAGCCACCAGGGCCTCGGAAGGAGCACCAGAGTGGCTGATTGGTGGGAAAAGTACCTACTGAACACCAGGGAAATAACTACAGTGTCAGAGGATAGGTGTTTGACGGCGGAGTACCACTACATACAAGGGGATAGATGAAATGTCCAGAAACTACGCCAATCCGCTGCTGCACAATACACTACCACTGTCACAACACTGGTAACCTAAGTTCAAGGAATTTGACTCCAAATTTGTCGGAGGAAGCCAACTGCGGAGAAACTTAATCATCCATGAACCCTTTCATCTCCCATAGAGATAGTAGAAAACCATAATCAATGCGTAACAATCTAGCAAACAGAAATTAGCATACCCACACCACATAAAAGTAGGCGTAATAAACGCCACTTACACGCTAGCCCATACATATCACATCTCCAGGAAAGTATACACTAGCAACACCTAGCACAATGCAACACCCTACAAGAAATTTAGATAAGCCTACGCCACTATCGCAACACAAAGGAACCCACAACAATTGAAAATTACTAGAACTGAAAATGACTAATAGGACAAACTCCCACTTCCTACCTGAGTAAACCATAGTATGATTAGAAATCCCTCCGAGCGAGCAGAAATAATTAATCAAGTAATAAAGCTCATCTAAGATAAACAAAACAAAAAAAAAAAAAAAAATATCCAAGCAAGGCAATCAACAAGTAGAAACCACTGACACCAAGTCATCAGGCAAGTACGAAATAAATACTCAGCAACGGTAAAGAAATTACCACTAAACACAAGAACATTAATTCAACTGCAGGAATATGAATAATTTGGTGCTTAGTAATTGTACACTAAACACCAAAGACATCACTCACATGATAGTAGAATCAGAAAACAAGGTACCCCTCTAGAACACAAAATTCATACTATTAGCGACAAGTATTCGGAGTAGAAATTCCACTAAATACCACAAACTGTTGTATACTACAACGGTCAATCAAAACTATAAAAACCACTAGAAACAAGAATGTCACTACCATTAAACCACAAAGAATCAGAAGGGTAAGTACCACTGAACACCAGAACTTCCATTATTTTAAACAAGCCAGCAGTTGAGGGACGAAAACAGGTAGCTAGCAGCACCTCTGACCACAACCAAGGCCTTCGTCCCATTAAGTTGAGGTTTGCAAAGTAGTAACTTGTACTTGCCCGTTGAAATTAGCATTACCACATTTGCAAACCTCTAGATACCTCTGCTCGAATGCAGCGGGCAATCTCCTCATTGCATGGGTGCACTGGTGAATTAAGCGCTCAGCTAATAGGTTTACCCACACTGTAGGCGTGTCTAATATAGACCCACCCAAATCGGGCACAAAACCTAGATTCCGCATAGGCAAACACCCCTTAGCATCTGGACTAACTTTTGAATATCTGACTCCTGATCTCTTGTGGTCGCACAGAGAAATAGGTGGTGTCCATTCTCCAGCAAAAGCATTGAGAGGAGAGGTGGGACATGGGAAGTTTATAGACCAAAACCAGTGGGTGCTGTGTGATTTAATTTGTTTATAGTCATGTTTGTGACCAACAGAAATAGTTATTGGTTGTGAAAAGTAGTGTGGAGAAACTGTGTGAAAACATTCCAGAAAAGCACAGTGCACATGCATGAGCCTGGTTTTATTGCATTTAGTTCAAGTTTAAAGCTGCAATTTTGTCTTCTTCCCACCCTGTACTAATCAAGAATGAAGCAAGACATTTTAAGTTAGGTGTGATTCATATAAGGAGGCAAAGCAAGTAAGTGTGCCTCAGACAGTTACAGCTATCTTTAAAGGAGAACACAAGCCTAGAGGTGGGTAAGCCAGTGCACACTCAAGCCTGGGTCAGGGTCAGAGTCGGACACAGTGCCTGGCTCAGCTTGACCTCTTTAAGCAACTGAGAATAATGATATTTTATCAAAAATCGCATCCAAACCCCTAACTATTAACTGTTTTTCTCTAACAAACAGAATTTTGTTTAAACTATAAATATATGTAATTTTAGTTTTTGGCTTTCTAGCCCATTACATTATAGCGACAATGGTCCATTAGGGCCAGATTCAGAATTTTTCAGTTACCCCAGTTCGGGAGGGAAGGGATTATAATCCGGGCCTAACCGATGACCTTCCAGTCCCTTCCTCTTTCTGGTTCTTCATCCCTGCCCCCATGCTCACATGTTTTATGATGTCTAACCAGGCAGAGCAATGGGGCAAACGATTTTATTAGAGTTATGATATCGTTTAATTTAAATGAAAGTCATCGCTCAATTAATAGGGACCCTATAAGTTGAGCACTGGCTTTCATTTAAAGCAAAGGATGCCATAACACTAATAAAATAATTTTTAAATCTGTCCTCATAGACTACAGTGGGGCATGTTACTGCACTTTCCCTGGTTGGACGTCATAAAACGTCTGAATACGGAGGTGGAGCGAGAGAACAGGGAAGTGGAAGGGAGCGACTGGCCATCAATTCTGCCTGAATTGTGATCCCTTGCCCCCTGTACTGGGATAACTGAAAAATTCTGAATTTGGCCCTAATGGACTATGGCTGTTGTAAGGTAATGGGCTATGAAGACCAATTCACAATCTTTGAAATTTCCTTTAAACAAGCCGTCCCAGTAGTGCTGAGGGCTGAGGCACTGGACGCCACACTTCGCGCCACGCCAGTGACCTGGGTTCGGGAACGAGCCTGGGTCATCGGGGTCGGGCAGGGGAGGAGGTCGAGATGGCAGCTCCCTCTCCTAGTGAGGGACTCAGTCGCGCCCATTGCATGGTTGCCCCTGGGTGGAGGCCTGAGGTAGTGCAGACAGGAGCGGCTAGACTAGGGAGGATGCCGCGGATTGCCGCGTGCACATGCGTCCACATGCGCCCAACCAGCTGCAGCAAGAGGAGGGGAGAAAAGTGGAAAATGCAGCTGACAGGCTCCATGGTGGCCCCGCTGCACCCGCACCAGCCACCCAGAGTCTGGATGTTAGTCTCTGAGGGAGGGGGGAAAGTCGATGCCTTCCTCCCTCGTCCCTGTCATGGGGGAGGGTAACCCATGGGGGATTACCGGGAGGGCCGGGTGCAGGAGGGTCTGGGCCGGAGAGCGGACTTCTCCAAGGGAAGGGCCAAGCCGCCTGCCAGCTCCGGGGGAAAAAATGTATATGGAAAAAAGAAATTTCCTTTAAACTGAGGTTTGTTTGTTTTTTTCCTTTTGCAAGCAGAAAATCTATAAATTGGGTGGAAATATTTGAATTTTATATTTTCTTTGTAAACAAGTCCATTTAGTGCTGGTGAAATTTGAGGGACTGACCATATTGGAGACTGAAGCCCTCTTTTCAAGCACAGGACCAGGCACAGTGCAGAGCAAGGACAGGGTAGGCACAGTATGAAATAAAATTACCTGCCCAGTGTGGCATGAATATTTTATGAATACATGCCCTTATACAGTGCTCCTTTATTATAGCAGACAAAATCAGAGCCACAGCAACTGTTTGTTATAATTACTGTGTTCATTACAGTGAGGGCGCTGAGTTGTGGCAACAGTAATGTAGTTTAGTTACCGGTGTGGTGGTACAGGTGTACTGTAATTAACATTTATGCTTACAGCTACTTAAGTGTTGCCTGGCTGCACCAATAAAATACAGTACTGTAGACTGTATAATGTGTAGTCCCTCTGCAGTGCGATTGGTGATATCGGAAAGTGAAAGTACACAGCCGGGCCTGTACTACACAGTAATTGCAATCAGCGGTTCAGTTTTCACAGAGGAGATATGAGAAGTAAAAAAGTAGTTTATTGAGAGTTAACACCTGCAACAGACTGTGCAACGAACTGCAGTGTGGTCAGAGACTCTGAGAAAGTTAAAATACACAGTCCGTACTACATGGCAGTTGCGATCGGCAGCTCAGTCGGAGCAGACATGATATGAGTGGTAAAGAACCTCTTAAATGTTGTAATGGGATCAACATTGGTGGTTTTGGCTAAAGCAAAACATTTTTATAAGAACCACAACAGAGTTAACTGAGAGGGCAGTAGTAGATCGGTGATACGGGGAAAGCCTGTATGGTACAGCTGTAGCAATGCAGCGTTTGGCATCGATCAGAGCAGACATGAGAGAGAGAGCAAGAGAGCAAAACTTTTAAATGTTGTAGCGGGATTAGTGCAATTAAGATTGGGGCTTCGGGCTAAAACAATATATTTGTCTAAGAATTGCTGATTTGTGACTTGTCCCTGGAGTAGTCTGAACAGGTGATAAAGCAGTGATTTCTTTTGGGAGCCACAAACCGCATTCGTAATGCTTGAGTTTTTGCTATAACGGGGTACATTATAGCAAGGGAGCACTGTAGCTATTTACATGCTGCCCTATTTTTTTTTTTTTTGCTGTGACATTTCTGTTTTGTCCGTAGTGTAGCTATATGTTTTAGGTTTGTCATTAAGCACAGTTTATTAAAACTCAGTCATGTCTCTGGCTGATTATTTGGTCCCCAGCTCTTAAGCCTGCTGTCTGCCCCAAGCCCTTAGAGAGACAACTACTTTAGTCCCCAACTCTTAAAAGAGCTTTAAAACAAATTATTTGCCATTTGCTGCCTGGCTGCCCCAAGTCCTTAAAAGCACTAAATTGCTAACTAAGGCACCCTGCCCTAAATAATGGGCTTTAAAAAAATCCTGGCCCAAGTCCTATCTGCATTTGGCCCCCAGGCCACAACCCTTAAGGGGCTTTTAAAATAAATTTAATTGTGATAGTGCTTCTGCAGGAAACAACATTTCAGTGTGCTATTGGGGTGCCTCAAGTCCTTAAAAGGACTATTAACTGTGCTGCCAGCGTAAGCACTTAGAAGGGCTATTAAAATGAATGCGATGCTGCACAAATCCTTAAATAAAGGCAGGATTATTATGCCAAATAAGCCCTTAAAAGGGCTTTTAAAACACCAGCTGATTCCATCGTGGGCTGCCAAAAAATGACTGCTGCAGCTGCTCTCTCGAACCCCCATAAAACATTGTAGCGGGCTGCTGTCTGTCTTTCTGCCTGAGAACGTTTCATGGGGAAAGGATCTTCATAGGCAGCAGCCAGTCGTCCACTGATACTATTCATCTCTGTACCTCCCCCTTACCCCACCTCCCTCAGTGTCGATCTCGGCCTCTCTCAGGCATGTTGTATACTGCTGATCACACACTCCTAACAACAGCAAGTTTTGTGTGTGCGCTTGGTACGGTAACACTCTGCCATGTCCTTTTGGTGGGGAGAGATGGAGAAGAAAGTGCAGCAGCAGCAGCCTTAGGTGCCCTGGTATGCAGGCACTGGAAAAATGTGCAAGTCTCCTGCTTAAAGTGCCTACCCTGGTGCACATAATGTATAGGAATTTTGCACCTTAAGTGTAGGCTTCCCCATACTGTGATAGATTTAGTGCTGGTGAAAGGTAGGAACTTGCAGCACTGGAGACCAAAGTCCGTTGTTTATCCACTGGCCAAGTGGAGGGATGACAGCTTGGGTGGGGGTGGGAGGACTCGTATGCAGGGTGGGCAGGCTAGCATCTAGGATGCCTGGAGGGATGCAGACTTTGTGTTCTGCAAGGGTTGTGCAATGTACACCATCCTGCTTATGGAGCGAGGAGGGGGGCACATCTCGCGATTACTGCGGAGGGGTGCAGCTGACACACCTCATGATGTACACTGCTGGGCTTCAGTGACAGACAGAGGCATGACAAGGACATGCAAGGTACTAAGTAGGCTGATATACTAAGACTTCCCACTCTGTCATGCAAGTGGTGCTGGTGAAAGCGAGGCGTGACAGCACTGTAGTCTTGGGGGACTCAAGGTACAGAGTGGGCAGGTACACTTTGGGCTTCTCAACACTTTGATGAAATTCAGCAGTAGAAGGTGAGGGACTGATAGCACTATAATCTGAAAATTGCTGTTTATTCACAGACCAGATACAGTGTGGGCAGGCACAGTCCAGGCTTCCCACACTGTGGTGTATTCAGTACAGGTGAGAGGTGAGGGATTGACAGTACTGGTGATCACAGCACTCTTTATCTACATGGTCATGTACAAAGTGAAGAGAAGTAACTTCTGTGTGATTCTGCACAGTTACTAGCCAGGATGGACAGGTATGGGGTAACATAACGGCACAAGGCAAGGGCAATTCACACTGTTTCCTGGACTGGTAATTAAAATGGATCCCAGGAGAGAAAATATGTCACAAAAATGTTTTGAGCTAAAAAAAAATAAATAATAATTTGCACAGTGCCAGCACATTTATTACAGTGCTCTACACACAATGCATACATATCAAAACTGATTTTGAGAAGTGTCTCGGTTAGGTAATAGGTGAAACATTGCATGCAGTCGCCATGTTTGTTACAGTGAGCTGCCCAGGACTTGCTCTGGCTTTCAAGTTTTGTGTACCAGTGTCTGTGTCCTAAAATATATTGTTTTTTGCCTTTTGGTAGGCAGGATCTATTTTCAACTGTATTTAATAGTGCCAAACAGTTTTAAAAATCACCATTTAAAATTAAACTGTTTTTTTTTTTTTGTTTCAGTGGAGAGTGGCAGAGCAAGCCCCACCTGCCCAGTAGTCAGTAATGAGAAGATTGCTTCTCTCCCCAGTACAGTGTGTACATATTACCATCACAAGACCAGCCAAGCTTTAGTTTTTTGTTACGTCTCTGTGGTCCTTTTGATGTTGTAGCTGTATCAATATTGAGGACCAAGATTCTGAATTAAACATGGGGAAAGCATGCTGGGGATGTTGAAGAAGAGTTGGGGCACAAAACAATGGCATGGGGACACTCCTGTTCATAAATGCTTAGTGGTAGCAACACTAATATAGTATGGTACCCAGATAGCTAAACATCAGAAGAAGAGTGTGTGTGCGCGCGTGCGCGGGGGTGTGAGGAAAGATGCCAAGGGGTTATGGTGTTCCTACGAGGGTCACTAGCAGAGAACATTTCATTAAAAAATGCGTGGCAGTTGCAGTGTTACAAAACTTAATTTGAGTGGCAGAAGGGAAAATATGTGTAGTGTTTTGTGGTTAACCTTGTCTAAAGCAGCTGTACAACCACTTTTGGGTGAACTCAGATGTGTAGCAAGTGACAGCTATACATTAGCAAATTTGTGTAGCAGTTGAAAATTATGTAGGTTTTTGCTACACTATACCAGGTAAATCATTTCATGGCCACTAGTTAGATTTCCCAGAGGATCCAGTTTATTTAACTTTATCTAAATTAACAATTTAGTTCTAATATAGGAAAGGTATTAAATTATTTTGTAAAATATACACAGGAACGTAGTGCATTATTCTGAATTGGACTGGAGATTATACATAAAATAATCCACACTTCCGTGACCCAGTAAAAAGTCCCACACCCTGATGGAGAGCAGTACCCCTGCCCCAGCACTGGCCTTGTTAATTTAAGCAGCTAGGCATGGTAGTAGAGTTGGGTAGTGCATATATCCCCCCACACACACACACACACACACACACACACACACAAAGTTGCAGATGTAGGTATATAGATTCTACCTGTTTGAAAACTCGAAGCTCCTGAAGATAGAACTGACAAGCTTATAGGACTAGATGACTAGATAGCTGTGTGTGACAAGTTCAGGCCACTGATTTTTCATTTTCAAAAGATGTCAGTTCTTTCTGGCCTGTCTTGAAAACCTGTTTTTCCACCCCTGTACCAAACTGAATGCCAGTCAGTACGCTTTGTGCTAAATTAATGCAAATGGTTTATAGTTACAGTATGAGCAAAGTGTGTGTGTGTGTGTGTGTGTGTGTGTGGAGTGGTTTGCATGAAAAACTAGCTTGGAATTGCAAAAAAAAATGATCGAGTGTGCTTTTTTTTTTACATGAAAATTGGCATGGGGTGTTGTGTAGAATTAGGATTTTATGCTTAAAATTGAGTAAAATGCTAATTAAGTACAAAATCAAAATGCCCAAATCAGTTTTTTTTTCGCTTAAATGGACAATTCTACTTTTCCGTCCTTTTTGTTTTCATAGAAAATTAGCAGCCCTTGTTAAGTTTTGAAATTTCACAATATATACCTTGCACCGTAGTTGAATTATCTGAAGCATGATAAAAAAAATTAAGTTGTTTATTTAAAAAAAAAAAATAAAAATAAATTGGGCAGTTCACTCCCATTCCTTTGCATGCAGGCCTGTTTCCGCTTACAGCAGGATGTGCTTGCAACCTTTGTGGTCTCTGTGTGGTTTCTAGCTCCAGCTAATCAAGTTTTGTGGGTGCCTGTGCTGATGATCTGACTGTACAGACATAGATCTCAGCTGAGTGTGACAGAACCTGAGAACTCTGTGTAAATAAAAACTACAAAACATTAGTAAGCATGTGTCCTCCACATCGCAGTGAAAATCTGAGTTGGAGCCTGGAGAGACGAGAGAGAACACCAGAATGATTTCCCCAGTGTGTTGAGCATTTTTTGTGTCTCCCCCCTTACCCCTCCCCACACACACACACACATATGCACCCACCAATTTTATTGTGGCATCTTTCTGTCAAGCAGCATTCTCTCCTGGGCTGGTCTCCGGTTTTCTTATTCCTGGGCTGTTCCTCCTGATGTCAGTGTGTAGGCAGGTCCAGAACTGTGCAGGGGTGGGGGCGGGGTATAACAAGCCCTCCACATCCGGAGATCTTCAGTCTGCTTCCTGCCTTCGGTGAAGCAGGTACTCTGCAGCAGAGCCCTGTCACATGTGGCAGGGCTGAAGATTTGGGGACAAAAATAGGTTTCTTTTGGGATCGACGAAAACTGTAAGTGACCAAAGTAGCGTTAGCCTCGGTGAGACCCAGCCTTGCCCTGCAAGCTACACAGGCTGGTCTCACCTTGCAGCGGCCTCGCTAAGCTGTGCCTTTTTCCCACGCTTAGCCCGACGATCGCAAGGCTTCAGCAAAGAGCCGGAGGTGCTTTCTGGCTGAAAATACATTGCGGGAGCTACAGAGGCTTTTTCTCGCGTTACGGTGTGATTCCCCTGCCGGTCGAAGTGGTCGGCGGAGCTGGAAAGACCGCTTGTGCTACCTCGCGCCGAAGGGGTTGTTTCTGGTGCCAAAACATTCAGTGGGGTAGCGCTTCCACGCGCTAGGCTGATTTAACTGGAGGGGCATCACTGACGAAGCGCTGCCACGCTGCTGAGCATTCGGGCAGGCTGCAATTGAAGGCTTGGGCATAGCACCCCCCCCAGCCAATCAAGCAAGTGAAAGTGTACAATACCTAAAGGCTTAAAGGAAGCAAGGGAAAGTGTACAGTACCTAAAAGCATAAAGGGGCCATCGCTAAGGTACTTAAAAGGGCCATCACATCCTTCACAGCAGCAGGGGCCTTCACGGCAGTACTTAAAGGGGCCATCACATCAGGGCTGATAGGACTGTTTTTTTCAGTTAGCAGTACCAAAAGGACTGTTTTTCATCCTTTCGCTCTGACACCACAGAAAGGGGGAACTACTGAAGATGACCTCAGAAAAATCAAGCAGAGGGAAAAAATGCCTGCGCTGTAAGTCCCCTCTCCTGATTACCTTTGCTGGCTCACTCTGCCTCACATGTGAGAAGGCAGTGGCAGCTAGTGGGGACAGCCCAGCGGACAACATCTCATCTCAAGCAAATGGTTAGAGAGGTCCGAGCGGGCTAGTCAAGTATTCCAGAAAGTCCGAACGGTTTGCTGCCTCGAGGTCTGAGTGGGGAGCAACTTCCAGGGACTCTCCCTTGACCCCAAGCTCATAGACGGGTTGAACAGAGCCTTTGCGCTGGACCCCTCTTCCTTTGAGTGGCACCCTCCAGGATCACCAGATGGGAGACCACACAAGAAAGCCAGGAGAAAAAGGACCCCCTCTTCATCCTCTTCCGAAGAAGGGGGGCTATCCTCTCATCGCTCCCGCCCCAAGAAAGAATTTAGAGACGAGGGCAGGTCTCCAAAGGAGGACGTTCACCATCATGCTAGCCACAGGTGAAGAAAAAGGTCTCGTTCACGGAGTGGAACAAGGGGCGGATACAAGGGCAGACGTCACAGGGGATACTCCTGGCCCTCAGTCACCAGCTCTTCCACTGAAGAGGAAGAGATAGTAGATTGCTCATCAGACCCTGACGACTCCCCGACCAGAAATTTGACCTAGACCTAACTTTTATCAAAAGGTCATATCCGAGATTCACCTTGGCCCCACCACCGTCACACACAACCGAAACAGGTTTTCCATCTGCGTCCCCTCTAGATCTGCTACAGCTTTCCCCATACCTCCCGCCATTGAGGACTTGCTAAAAGAAGAATGGCCGGGTCCGGAGCGTGCGTATCCGGTTCCCAAATGGAACTCCAGACTTCTCAGGTTTGACAAAAAACAATCTGAAAAGTGGTTAGACTGCCTCAGAATCGACCCCTTGATTTCCAACCTGACCAAGAAAACTGTCATCCCAGCTGAGGGAAGGGCTTTGCTAAGAGACCTAGTGGACAGAAAGGTGGACTTGTCGCTCAAAAAAGCCTTTCAAGCCTCGGCAACCTCCCTTAAGGCCGCCACGGCGAACCTATTCTCCGCCAGAGCCGCCTTTATCTTGGGCATTGGATTTAGCTTTTCAGTTCGTAGAGGATCCAGAAAAGACTCCCCATTATCCACCAGCTACAGTTAATGGGATTGGCCTCTGCCTATGCAGTGGATGTATCAGAAGAGGCTGTCTGATATGCCGCATAAACCATGTTTTACTAAACTCTGCTCGACGCAACCTATGGCTCCGGCATGGCACACGGATGCTTCTCAAAGAGCCATTTGGTGAATGCACCATACGAAGGAAACCTCTTGTTCGGTCTGCGCTGAAGGAGGCGGTGAAGGAATCGGGTGAAACAGCAAAGTGCACATACCCCAGTCTAGGAGCTAGGCAAAGCCTGGCCTTCAGGCGCAAGTCGAAATTTCGTGACAGAGGTTACAACAAGGGACAGAATCCAATTCTTCGGAAAAGGCCATGGTTCTCCGACACCAGCGGACTTTAGGGAGGCGGATCAGGCGGAGGGGGAAATCCTAGAGACACAGGAAACGCAACAAGAAAGCACAATGAGGTAATGCAGGCTCATCCTCAAGTAGTGGGCAGACTTTCAGATTTTCTCGAGAATGGGTCCAAACAACGCCGGACAGATGGGGTGTTGGACATTATCCATCAGGGATACTTAATAAATTGAGTCCAAGCCCCCATTACCTCATGTTGTGCCCTATCCTATTTCAAACAACTCATCCGAAAGACAAGCACACTGCAGGCCATCACGGATCTCCTGCAGGCTGGGGCTATCGAACAGGTTCCCCACAGAGCTCAACCGGGGGTCTACTCCTATTCTTCATTGTGCCCAAGCGCACAGGAGGTCAGAGGCTAGTCTAGACCTAAAATTCATAAACCACTTTGTGCGCAGCAGACCATTCAAGATGGAAACGCTGGCCTCAGTTGCCGAGGGAAGTGCTGCAAGGAGACTTTCTAGCATCCATCGACCTGCAAGATGCCTGTCTACATATTCGATTCACAGCAGGCACAGGCAGTATCTGAGGTTCAAGCTGGGCAACCATCACTTCCAATTCAAGACTCTCCTGCTCGACTGTGCTCAGCCCCAAGAACCTTCTTGAAGGTCCTGGTAGCAGTAGTAACCTACCTACGGAACTGGGGAATCCAGTTATTCTTTATCTGGACAACATCCTCATCAAGGCTCTGCAGCCCAACCAAGCGTACAGGCAGTGGCGGATGTAGTCCAGTGCCTCACGGCTCACGGTTTTCTAATCAACCGGAAGAAGAGTTCCTAATTCCGAACAGAGCCTGAACCACCTGGGAGCGGAATTCAGGATGCAGGACAAAAGGTATTTTCCTCCCCACCAAAGTTCAGGGACCTGTTAAAACTCATCAGCAAATTCCAAAGGAGCAATCAACTGCCGGCTCAGTCCTTTTGCAGCTAATGGACACTAGTGTCACTGGCAGACTCGGTCCCAGGGGCTCTGGTGCACATGCGGCCCATTCAGACGCACCTGCTCAAGCTGTGGTCCCAGTCCAGGCACAGTCGGCTCCACCTCATCCCAGTGTCACAGCAGGTAAAAAGCGCCCTTGCATGGTGGTCTCGGAAATAAAATGTGATGAGAGGTCAAGACCTAGGCCATCCACATCAAATAAGAATCATGACAGATGCAAGCCTCAGGAGTGGGGGCTCACCACAACAGATGTCATCCCAAGGCAAGTGGTCCCTGACGGAATCGAGGTACAGCATAAATGTCCTAGAAATGAGGGCAGTTCGCTCAGCCTGATGCACTTCCATCAGCAGGTGCACAGGGATGTGTTGATTGTTAACAGACAATCGAACAGCAATGGCCTACATCAACCATCAAGGTGGCACAAGAAGCTCAAAAATGCTTCGGGAATCTCTTCTCCTCTTTACGCTGGGCAGAGATGCACCTGGCCAGCATAACAGCAGTGTACAGACCAGGTCAGGAAAATATCACAGCAGACTGGCTAAGCCGCAGGATGTTCTCCCAGGAGAATGGGAGCTGAAGGACGCTGCCTTCCAGCTCTCATACAGAGGTGGGGCAATTCACAAGTGGTTCTGTTTGTGTGCCGACAAAACTCAAAGACTCAGCAGTTCTGCTCCCTGGCCAGAGACGATCTAGCATTAGCTCAGGACGCCTTCTCCCTAAACTGGGGTCGCCTCGGCCTCCTGTACGCTTTTCCTCCAATCCCACTGCTTTCCAGGGTCCTGCACAAGGTGGCCAGAGACGAGGCGGAGATGATCCTGGTCTGTCCCAGGTGGCCACACCGCCCCTGGTTCCCTCTACTCATTCAGCTGTCAAAGGCACAACCTTTCATTTTCCGGCTCACCTCAGACCTTCTTCATCAGGGTCCAGTCTTGCACCACAATCTGAGCAATCTATCCCTCTCGGCTTGGAGATTGAGTGGGAAACTTTCAAAAAGTTAGGTTACAGTGCTCCAGTTATTGAAATGATGGTCAGCTCCCGACACGCTTCATCCGCCAGGGTGTATTATAGGATATGGAGAAGATTCTTATTCTGGTTCCGCTCCAAAGATATACAGGATCATCCAATAACTCTCCCAGCGCTTTTACAGTTTCTCCACGAGGGATTCGACAAGGGGTTGCAGCCAGCCACTATACGAGTTCAAGTTTCGGCACTGGGGGCGCTTTTGTTCGCCGACTCGGGGGATACACTGGGGTCTCACCATCATGTCAGGAGGTTTTTAAGGGCAGCAGTGTTAAAACGCCCCCCAATTAAGCCAATTGTACCACCTTGGAAACTTAATCTGGTCCTCAAGGCCATAACAAAAGTGCCATTCGAACCTTTGAAGGAAGCATCAGTCATGCATCTTACAATTAAGGTGTTTTTTCTGGTGACCATTATGTCAGCCAGGAGAATCAGCGAACTGGGGGCGTTGTCCACCAAAGAGCCCTACACAGTTTTTCATCTGGATTCGTGGTACTTAAGACGGATCCAGGCTTTTTACCAAAGGTTATGTTTTCTTCCACTGTAACCAAGAGCTTATACTTCCATCTTTCTGTCCTCACCCCAAAAATGAAAAGGAAAGAGAGTTTCACACTCTAGATCCGAGGAGAGCAGTCAGAATCTATATTACGAGAACAGACGCTGCGAAAACATCAAGCTTTGTTTATTTTGACTGCAGGCCAAAATATGGGTAAAAAGCATCAAAAGACTCTCTAGCCAGATGGATTAGATCAGTAATCAATATGGCGTATGACAAGCGGGAGTATCTCTACCTGGTCCAGTGAGAGCCCATTCCACCAGAGCGATGGCCATGTCATGGGCAAACTTCAGAGAGGCATCTCCAGCAGACTTTTGCAGAGCAGCCACGTGGTCATCCATTCCTACTTTTACTAAATTCTACAAACTGGATTTCATAGTCCTCATGGAAGCATCTTTGGCCGCCAAGTGCTTCAGACAGTGGTGGAACCTAAGAACACTTAACATTCTTCCCACCCAGGATATCTAGGGATGCACTGCTTTGGATATCACAGGAGTAAGGAAGCCTGGAGACCAGCCCAGGAGAGAGAAACAGAAATTTGAGTACCTGTAAATTTTCTTTCTCCGACGGCTGGTCTGCGGGCTTTGGATGCCCTCCCAGAATGTATATAGTTGGTGGGCCTCCGAGCCCTTATGCCGTAACTGTTCAAGTTCTTTGTTTCCTAGTTCTCATAGTATTGCCTCAGGGGAACTGCATTGGAAATGACTGAAGATCTCTGGATGTGGAGGGCTTGTTATACCCCCACTGCTGCACAGTTCTGGACCTGCCTGACACTGACATCAGGAGGAACAGCTCAAAAGTAAGGAAGCCCGGAGACCAGCCGTCGGAGAAAGAAAATTTACAGGTACCCAAATTTCTGTTTTCCTCTCCTTAGCAATGTGTAACACAACACAAGACATCGATGCTGCCATAGAGTAGTATCCAGGAGGTGCAGCAGGGAAAATACTGTGCGTGAGAGTAAGACAACAGACAGCATATTCAGCACTGGCACTATAAGCTGCACACAAGCTTTGCTAGCGTATGCCAAACAGCATGTCTGTAGTAGGTGGGTTACACGTAGATATGAGAAATGCAAGTTAAATTAGCGTAAGTATGTCTGAACATATATCCTGATATGCATGGGGAAGGGTGAAATGTAAGCATGCCAGATACTTTCGGAAACACATACCCTGTTTTTGTAGGGATTTACAGACATGGGGGTTGAGGCTATTGGCGTTGGCCTGTGACCTTTTAGTTGATACCATTTTATTCCACACTTGTCAAAAGAACATGCGTGGAACACATGATATATGTCACACGTGTTCCCTAGTACCATCACCATAGCTGTGCTGATCTGTTTTGGACACAGGACAGTGTTTTCAATGGTCCATAGCTGTTTGCATGCAGTTAAAACATACTTTTTAGAAGTGTTAACTTGTGCAGCACAAACAGGAATGTTTTGCGAGGAGTAGGTGTTAGGTATCACATTGCACCGTGTATAGATGCCTTGTTCCTTCATTTGCATGGGTTCAGTGTGAGCATCAGTGTAGCAGCACAGACTGCTTTGCACATCTTTGTTGTTTTGTATATGACACTTGCGGTACAAAGTCTTCAGACCAGTTTGCAAGACGCAAAGCTCATTTATGGTGTGCTGAAGTTGTGAAGAGTTTGCATAGTAAGTCCTCATAGTACATGTTACAAAAGATGATTGATTATGTCAGTTTTCCTCTCTCCATCTCCCAGTACCAAAACCCAGTATCTGCTTCTGTTTGTCCTGCCTCATCTCATGTTTCTTTGGGTTGTAAGAGCATCTTGGGAGTTTAAAACGGAGTCTTTCTGACTTGTAGCAGATATAGGACATTTTTTTGGATTTTATGAAACCAAGACTTTAACAACATAATTTTGTCACTCTTAAGCAAGGTGGGATTGCAGGACATATGTCTAAAAATCATGACTAACCCATCTAAATCTGGTCACCTTATGTGGATGGGAAAGCACATGTGATGGTAGCAAGAAACAGAAGGTCACAAATGTACCTCCCCAACACCAGAAGGTAGCCAGCAGAGCCATCGCTTTTATAGTTTGCATTAAAACAATTGTTTATCTAAATGTTTTATAGCTGTTTTGGTCCTTTTACGAATGAACAAAGTGAATGATGCAGTGCATTTGTTGGCTCAACACACAAATCGCATTAAACATGCTTTTGATCCCACACAGGTTCTTTTTCTTGCAGTTAATGTTTTTATTGGTATATTACATTTTTCACAATACATGGACTGCACAGGAGCATAAGCAGCATTAATATAGAATTCATAAAGCTTTGGATTTCGGAACAATGAGGAACACCGTTCATATGTAAACCTGATGGGTGATGAAGGCCTTGTATATGAGTGTAGGGCAATATAATAAATATGTTCCTTCTTTAATTAGTAAAATCAATTTAACAATAGCATAAACAATACAAAGGATTCTCCACCACTGGGGAGTTAACTGACAGTAACTATCCAGTGGTGGAATATCTGTTAAATCACATACAGTACATTATACAAGAATATCCCTACTTGTCAATAATGGAATGGAGGAAAGATTATGCATGACATTTACCACACAGTCCTGTTCTGGGAGAGAGGTATTTGAGAAAAGGTAGACAGCTTTATAAAATAGTTTTTTTTTCAGAGTACCAGTAACTAAGTGGGAGAGACGAACCAATGTGATTTTGCTGGGTGGACACCAGCTCGTGTGGTGATGGTTCCTCAGAATTACACCATCTACAAAATGATCGCATTTTTGCTTGCTTTATAAGACGCTTTAATGCATTCCAGGTCACACCTGGAAACAAGCTTCAGCTCAGTGTTCCTGGTTAAACTATTTCCCCTTTCCCTTTACCTATAAGGAGCACCAGCAGGTGTTATGTTGGGTACCTCTGTGTGGTTCTTTTATTCAGGCATTTTTTAGTATTTATAGACCAGACATTCTGTTTAAAAACAAACAAAAAAAAAAAGAAAAACACTGCATTTAACCTGCAAGCCTGAATTTTCTTTTGAATTGTTTTTTCATATATTGGATCACAGTAAGTTAAGCTTCTCATTAAGTTCAAAACTCATTTTTGTTAGCCTATTGTGATAATCTGTTCACTTTTATTGCATATATTTTAGTAGGAAATTTCTTTTCTTTTCTTTTTTTTATTTAATATACGTTATTCTCCCAGCTGACAGCTGCACCTCCCCACTGGTCCACTCCCTCAACCCAGCCCCATCACCCACCTTCTCTGGGACTTACCTCATTCCCTGGAGTGCACCCGGTACTACTCCTGAACAACGACTCTGTCATTGAGCCGGGGATGGAGTGCCTTGGTTGGTGGTGTGGGGCCTGCAGCGTGGGGGCAAACGTCCTCCTGCACAGCCTGGTGGTTTTTTCCCCCTGTATCCCCTGGGATGCCGAGGAAGCTACACAGCACATGTGAATGCTTGTGGCATTCACTCACATCGGAGCTTGTCTGGTATCCTCCTCCCTAAGTCGCCTGCTCCTGTGCACCATCACCTGTAGTGACCCAGGTTGTGGTATAGCAACACAGCTCAACCCCCGAGGGGGAAAGCGTGTCCAGTGGGGACTCTCATCACACCTCCTCTGGCCAGCCCTTCGATGATTCAGGCTCGTTGCGAAACCAGGTTGTCAGCGCTAGCGGTAATGCTAGCACTGCAATTAGCAGGACCGGCAGTAGTAGAGTGTTTCAATGTACTGTGTTACAGTTACACTGCAGCCATCTTCTTTAAGGCACCCAGAGCCGCACGGAGGGCGCTATATAAACAAATTTGCCTTGCTTCAAGTTATTGTGACATCTTTGCTGACGCTTCAGTAAATTCAGTGGATGTTTCTGACTTGCCTGTATTGCTATCTACCATTTTAGAACTGTATGAAGTAGTTTATGTCCCTTTTAAGCTGTTAGAGTATTAGCACAATGCATTTATGTTCTGTCACAGACATTTGTGGTTGAGGTTGCGCATGGTTCAGCGGGTAGCACTGTGCACTCCCATGCTGGTGACCTGAATTCAGTAGCAAATTTAGGCCCTGTCCACACCGACAAGTTTCAAATGGTAATGTTTTCAAAATCGGTTTAGTCCTTACCATTATGTTCCGTCTGCACTGTGCCTCAACCGGGTTTAAGAGCGTTTGTCTCCCATCTGCACTGCTGAAGGCCTGGCATGCTTGCTGATCCCCACTGTAATCCACATCCATAGCAAAGTCGCAGACAATCCCAGAATGCCATTCATGACAGTAGGTATCCCATCATGCTGCGGGTCGCTTCATGAAAACAATACACGAGCACGATGGAGGTGGCAGATTTCACTGTGTGTTTTGTTGTGCTGTTATATCGCTAGTTCAGCAGACAGCAGCATATTCAGATGCTCACAAAAGTAGGCAGCAGACTAGCCTTCTGAGGGCAAAGCGGGTGACTGAAATTCGGCAGCAAGCACTACGTAGGCTCACTGTCATGCACAACTTGATTGTCATCAGATATGCATGTGAAGCAGTACATCGACCAGCTGGTGGGACAACGTAGTCCTCTGTTCATGATCAGACAACCAATGGCTGGCCAACTTCAGGATGTAAAGGCACACCTTCCAAGTCCTCTGCAGTGAGCTGCAGCCTTATACAGTATTTACCGCATAGATACTCTGCTCCGCGAGGCAGTTCCTGTTCCCAAAAGAGTTGCAGTCACATTGTGGTGCCTGGCAACAAATTCAGAATATCGAACCTTGGGTCACCTCTTTGGAGTGGGAAGGTCTGCAGTTGGGGAAGTTGTTGTGGAGGTGTGCCAAGCAATTGTACATGTGTTGCTCCCAAAGGTCATCAGGATTCATAATGTGGCAGCTGTCATACAAGGTTTTGAGTGAGAGTGGAGTTTCCCAAACTGGTGGTGCAGTGGATGGGACCCATTTCCCTATTATATATCTCCACTGGGGAATACCTCGGAATACTTTTTTTTTTTTTTTTTTTTCTGTTATCTGTTTGTTGTCCTGAGCCTAGCAAGCGGCCCCAGTCCCTCCCTCAGAGGGACTCTGTACCCCCTAAATCCCCCACAGTTTCCCCTCCCCCCGTGACAGGGCAGAGGTAAAAGGGCGCCGCTTTCTCCCACCCCGGAGGAAATCCAGACATCAGGGCTGGATGGGGCACTGGTGCGGGCCATCGGGAGCCTGCCAGCTCCTTTTCCTCCAGGTTTCTCCCCGCCAATGATGTATCTGACAACGTGCCTCCTGGCTCGCATCTCCCCTGGCTGATGCCAGTGGGCAATCGACAACCGGGATGGCAGACCCTCCCTGTCCGAGAGAGGGAAAACGATCGCGGATGCTCAGTCCTCTCCCTGACCCCAATGACTCGCTGGGTTCCTGAACCTGGTCAGCCAGAATGGCATGAGGTGTAGTGACCAGCGCCTCAGCCTCCAGCGCCACCGGGCTGGCACTCCACAGAATACTTTAGCAGAAAGTTCTACTACTCTGTGGTCGTGCAGGCAGTGATGGACCACAAATTTCACTTCATGGATATCAACGTTGGCTGGCCTGGGAAGGTGCATGATGCCAGGGTATTCTGCAACAGCAAGCTGTAGCACATCGGACAGTCTGGGAAGCTCTTTCTTGGCATGAGTTGTGACACTGGTGGTGAGTGTCCTCGTAATTCTAGGAGACCATACCTATCCCCTCCTCCCTTGGCTAATGAAGTCATATAGTGCCTACACTGTCCCAGCTAAGCATCACTTCAGCTACCGGCTAAGTCATGCATGAATGGTGGTTGAGTGCGCATTTGGTCATCTCAAAGGAGGTGGAGGTGTCTCCTCAAGCACAGTGAGTTTAGCATTGCTAATGTGCCATACATCATCACTGCTTGCTGTACGCTACAGTCTGTGCGAAGATAAGTCAGAAGTGTTTTTAGACTGCTGGGTTACAGAAATTGAGAATGCCCAGTTCCCCCAACCTGCCGACACTGACTGCATACCTGCTGATGAGATGTCCTTCACTGCAATACATGATGCACTGTGTGACTACTTAAGTACCCTCTAGTTCTATATGATTGCTGACTCATTCCACAATGATATGTCTCATTGTACAGGTGTAACACGTCCACCTCTATGCACATGTGTGTATGTCCAAGTAGTAATCACAGTCCAGTATTCGTGCATAAAGTGTTTCATTTTTTTTTAAATAGCAAAAGTAGTGTTATGACACAGCAAACATTTAAATGTCGCAACTTATAACATTCCAAGAAGTGATGAAAACCATCCTTATACATGTTTAGCACAACAGGTGTGACATTTCATACCAAGTAATGATCTACTAATGATGTTGCGAACATCCTAATAAACAAAACAGTTGTTCTCTGATGATATATGTATACTTGATGTTGTTAATGAAATCATTACCCATTGTAAAAAGTTTTTGTCTCAGTTAGAGCTTAAATAACACATTACAGGCAATGATGCCATATTTGTTAGGAATTTATTGCTCATTATGCTAGAATTATGACTTCAACATTTTTTAACGTGGACATCTTTAACAGATGAAAAGCCATTGCATCCTTGGCTTTGTTTTGCTGTAATAGCACATTAGTAATAGATACGATTGTTTTTTTTGGTTTTTTTATGTATACATTTGAGCGATTTAAAAAAAGTGTTTTACACTATTTCTTTGTTGCTTTACTTTTACTTTATCAAGGTTGATTGTAGTAACTTCTATTGTTTATGAAAACCAGTATGCCAACAACAGTTTTGGTGGTGGTT
This sequence comes from Neoceratodus forsteri, assembly GCA_016271365.2. NCBI lineage: Eukaryota > Metazoa > Chordata > Ceratodontiformes > Ceratodontidae > Neoceratodus > Neoceratodus forsteri. The sequence goes on from CM028137.1 coordinate 328,383,210, forward strand.
GAAGGGGTTACAGGGTAGGATTCCAGCAATTGGAGGCCAGTGTTGGACTGCAGTAAAAATTACAATATCATCCACACTGTGCTGACCAAACTGTAAGCTGTAATGGTCAAATGCTTCTACTTGCTGTGTACTTTCACTGTGTATGAAATGCTCTACTATGTAACTATTTCCGAGTCGCCTCTGAAAAAGGGAACTTCGAGGCGCAGCGGGCTTACCCGGTTATCAAAATTGAGTAAATAAATAATGGCACAGCCTAACGATAACCCTTGCAAGAAGTGTGGTGCAGCTGACATAACTTCAAGTGTAGCAGTCAAATCTAGTTATGCAGTTCAACAGAAACTCTGCACACCACATGTATGGCCAGTACTCCCAGGGGCCTGATGACCCTAAATTGACAGACTAAAGCACTTCCTTTGAAACTGTTTCCTTTGTTTGAGCTGTATCCTGAATGTTCCTCACTGAAATGCTTTGTACCCTTGAAACCCTGTTCCTCTTATATTGTTTGTAATCTGACTGAAACAGACAGTTCTTTCAATGTATTCTAACTCGTATTGTTCAAATGTATGCAACCAATATGCTTTGTCTAACTTTTTTGGTAATCCCGCAACCTGTATGTTTGACTGATTGTTTTGTGTATGACCTGGAACTTTGTAAACGAGTCCCAGGACTCAAAGGTATTAATCCTTAACTGCAATAAATAAATAAAAATTGAGGGGTTGTAGGTTGGCACTATTGCCACTGTTTGATACCTGTAAAGCATGGCCTGCAGATGACTGTTGAAACTGAAGTGACATAATGTGCAGCATGTTGTTTTTTAAAAAAAAAAAAAAAAAAATTCTGATCTGCCTCTTATTTCTTAGCCTTTTCTCTATTTCCCTTTCCTCCCTCACCCATTCCAGTTCAACAAGTTCCCTATGTTGCTCCTGCATCATTTCCTTGTTGTCTCAAACACTGCCTCCATCAACTCTTGCATCCTGTTGGTCTTTTTTCTTCTTGTGAAGGTTTAGCGAGGTTCAGTTGAGACTGATGCACCAGAGATCGAAGAGACGACCGATGCTGCCACTCCACTGTCATTACAGGTTCCAGAAGAACACCCACTGCAATGTCACTCGGCATTCACTGATGTATCCTCTGGTGGCTCTGCATCTGTAATTACAATCACAGTTGTTGGCACGTACAGCAAGTGTGGCAAACCAAAAATAAAAATGGGAATAAATGTAGGTAAACAGAACCACGAGAAAACAAAATTGGAACTACTACTTGATTCCACTGTATTATGTACAGGATAGTCATCCACCATCATCTGCTTCTGGTCTGTCATCCTCTTCTCCTACTGTGCTGCTTTCAAGCACAAACTGCGGCTCTGATGTGGGTTTGGTGCCCAGTATTTGGTCCAGTTGGTCATAGAATGGACAGATGACCCGACCTCCAGCTGACCTATTGTTGCTATCTTTAGTCTTATGGTACTTAAACTTTAACTACTTAATCTTGTCTCTGCACTGCTTTGCAAACCTGGCAAAACCAGGTCACTCAAATATTCAGAAACTTTTGGTATACACGGGTGTTCTTCCTGTAGGTCGCCAGCTCATCTTGGACACATTCTTGCAACCAGTACTCAATGAGCAAGCAGGTGGCCTCATCAGACCAAGATGCGCTATGGTCCATCATGTCAGCAGTAAAAGCTTTTATCACAGAAGAGAATCAAACAAAAGTGACACCGCTCCTGATATTGTACTTCTTACAGCCTGCAAGCTGAGCAACAGAAAGCTAATACTATATGCACACACAGGTCTGTAGTGTGCTGTCAAAATCCCTGTCACTGTATGGATTTTTTAAATGTCCCACTTCTGTTTACTTCTGTGTTTGGAAATTCAGAGGAAGGCACATGTGCGGCTGTCGCGCTTCACTGTGGGATGCTGCTGCAATGCATTGTGGAGTCATGGAGAACCGACTGGCATGTGAACTGATTCTGCTCCCATCCGCACTGGTAAGAGAACCGTTTCAGAAATAAAATGTTTGTGGTACCAGTCTCAAGACCACATAGCAGCAAGTCTCAAGATCGGTTTCAGAAACACTTTGTGAACCGTTACCAGTGCCGCCGCTTACCGTTTTTGGCAAGGTGCATAATGTTTTAGTATGCCGGTAACGGTTCACAAGTGTTAGTGTGGACAGGGCCTCAGAAAGCCAGTTGGGTGGCCAGAGAGCTGTGAAGGCACTGCTGTGTGGCAGCGCGTCCAGCAGGGGGAGGGATGGCATCAGGATCTGCCACACAAGTGACTCCTGGGGTGGGCCAGGGAGCTTGGCTCCTCTGCAGGGGTATGCTAGTGTGTGCGAGTCTTGATGGAGCATGATCTCATGTCAGGGGAGGTGGGCGGGGTCCAGGAAGAGAAAAACGAGAAGCGGAGCCCTACCGGCAGGATGAAGCTGCTAACTGCAGGCCTCACACCACCGACTGGGCCCTGGCTCCACTGTTTGGATGTGGACATGGGGGGGTGACGACAGACTTCCCTCTTCAGGCCGCTCCATGAGAGGCAATCGGGGGTATCTGGAGCCAGGGTTGCCGCACATATCATGAGTGGCAGGGCTGATGTGCAGAGAGCAGAAGGGGGCCAGTGACGAAGGAGAATAAATAAAGGACGGGGGAAAAAAAATCTGTGGTTGAAGGGACATAAAGGACTTTTTACACTTCCAAAATTGTACTTACCACCAGAATGTAAACCAAACACCCTGCAGGTTTAGTGCAGTTATCCTTTAATTCAAGCTGTGTGCTGATCGCCACTCAGAGGTGTGGATTCTTTTGAAATTCTGGCATTTCACCTGTCATGCACACAGTATTTAATTAGACTCTACACCCTGTCTATTGGCTAACGTGACGTCCCAATAAACAAACCATGTATCTTATGTCATGATATATACTTAGGCAGTGTTGCTTTACAGTTGTGGTTGCAAAGGGATGTATGGGGCGCTGATGTAACCAGTAAATAGATAGATGCCATTGAGTTATTTTGCTATAATGTACTCCTTGTCCAAGTATCTAAAAGGGATACCACCTTCAGATCAAGTAAAGCTCTTCAAAATACACAAGGATAAAAGGATGGAACACTCCATGTTACTGAAGGGAGGAAGAGTCCAAAGAAACGCAAGAAAGGCCTTCTTTAGAAAACTAATGGTAAACACTTGGTATAGACTGCCTGAGTATGTGATACTATAATGACCTTCCAGCTCAGACTAGACAAGTGCTTAAGAACTGGAACTGCTGGTCTCCCTGCCCCCCAGTATGTATGCACGTAGTATGGTGGTCGTCCAGTGAAAGACATGACTGATAACCTACCAAAGCTTACAACTTGCTGCAAGGCGTGCCACCATCATTTCAGCTTCTGGTTCCACCCATGAATTCAGCTTGAGGAACAGGGTGTGTGTGTTTGTTAAATATTTGGGAATGAATGTGTTTTGAAGTAAATGGCGTGCAGAAGATACTGTGAAAAATAGACTCTTAACTGTTTTTTTACATTTTGTTTTATCAGTTTTATGAGATGCTTCTTACAAATAATCATGGCATACACATAATTGGTCAGACATCATGCCTACAGCAGATTGAATGAATATGTAGTCAAGTATTTATCTCCATTAGAGGGCTATCGATCTGAAACTTTACATCTGAAAAACAACAGAGAGGAACATTAGTCAGTATACTGTCATAACAGACAGCCACATTATCCATTAGGCGCCAGCCCCTCTGGTGAACTGTTTGAGGAGAAGGGGGAAATACCCATTTACAACATTTGATAACATTATTAATATAGATTTTTTTTTTTTGTAGAATATCTTTATTGATTTTCACACGTAGTGACACCAGTCACATAACATACAAACATACTGACATTCAAACATGAAAATAGTATTACACATTAAAAAAACAACAGGTGCAATCATTTGTGCATTCCATTAGTACCTTTCTCACCAATTTGATACATCATAGGCATTCAGGTATATAATCTTGTGGCTCTAAACTATTCCCAATCTAGGTATTTCTGTCTAATGACAGGCATTAAAGGCCTTCATCTGTACTCAACATCCAGCCCTGCCCTTAGTATCATCCCCTCCTACGGGCTTAGAGATGACATAAAAGGAGTCCAGTTTCTAATAAAAACCTCCTCTCGATCCCAGAGTACATGAGTCAGCCTTTCCAGAGCCAGGGTTTGTAATATCATCTGTTTCCATTGCTTGAGATTAGGCCTAACATGGGAAAACCATGTATTCTGTATGCAGTGGCGGGCCTGGATGAGCAAGACTCTTATCAACCTAGGAAGTGGGATCCATTTGTCTCCCTCCCCCACTTCCATTCCAAAGAGACACATCAAAGGATCTTTTTCCAGCTCCCTTCCTGCTATTGTAGCAATTTCCCCCACCACCTCCCCCCCAAAATATTGCAGGATAGGGCAGGCCCAGAAACAATGTATATATGTGCCTCTTCCTGTTCCACACCTCCCACACAATGGGGATATTGAAGGGTGTGCTTTATGAACTATCACTGGTGGGTAATATAATCGATGAAGAAATTTATAATATGCTTTCTTATATCTGTTACACGCCATGATCCCTGAATGCATTGGGAGCACTATACTCCAGTTTTCTTCAGTAATAGGTCTCTGTAGATCCCTTTCCCATAACATTCTTGTTTTCCTGTTCTATCTGGGAGTCTTTGTTTCCTCTCCTGCCCTTTCTCAGTAAAACCCTTAGGATCCAACTTGGCCTGGTATATTAGGCTTTCTACCTCATCCGGTTTAAATCCCCCCTCCTCTTCCCTTGCTAGGCTATGCATGAATGCCCTTACCTGCAGGTATCGGAACAAATGCTGCCTACCCACACCCAGTTCTCTCTGCATGGCTTCAAAAGGGCAGCTGTCTCCTTGCACCAGAAGGTTCCCCATACTCTGGAGTCTCTTTGTTCCCATTCATAAAAGCCTTATCCTCCAACCCCGCAAAAGAAGGGATTGTTTCCACTGGTGACAACATAGTTTCCTTGTCGTGTCCATTCCTGCCTTCTGATCTGTCTCCAGGCTATTAAAACCTGCTCTACTAGTGGGTTATTGTTACCCCCAGTTTGGTACGCTCTGGCACCCCTAGAATGTAGATATGCCATGAGTCGTCCCGCAGCTCCCATTTACTCTAACTCTATCCAGCTGGCTTCACTGGGTTGGTGTACCCAATCCACTGTGTATCTTTGCTGTGTCGCCAAGTAATAGTTATTTAAATCTGGAAAGTTCAGGCCTCCCTTACCCCTCTCCACTTTTAGTCTCTGTAGGCTAGCCCGTGGACGCTACTCCCCAAATAAAACTCGAGAAAGCCTTCTACCTTAGTTATGTCCCCTTTGTAAGTCCCACATGTAACATCTGTAATGGGTACAGGATTCTGGGAAGAATATTCATCTTGATAGTATTCAGCCTGCCCAGCCAAGATATTGGTAATTGTTCCAATCTTCTAAGATCTGCCCCTATCACTTTCAACAGTTCAGTATAGTTTAATCTATATAGGGAGCCCTGACCTACCCACCTGGATACCTAGATAGATAAAACACTTCCCTACCAATTTCAGTCCCCGTTGCTCTGCTTCTTTCCCTATTCCTGGAAAGCACATTAATTCTGATTTCCCCAGGTTAATCCTATATCACGAAAAGGCCCCAAACTCCTCCACCAGAGAAAGCAGAGGAGGCACTGACTGTTTTGGATTCCTTACAAACACTAGCATGTCGTCCGCATAAAGAGCAAGTTTATGCTGAGATCTCTGTGCCCCTTCAATCCCACAATCGCCTCCACAACTCCGTATCAGCTACTGCCAGTGGCTCAATTGCCATTGCAGATAAAAGGGGAAAGAGGGCAGCCCTGTCTTGTGCCCCTCCCTAACTTGAGTTTCTCCGACAGTTCACCATTCACCATAACTGCAGCCTAGGTGCTGCGACATAGCCTCAGACCATCTAATAAATGGTTCACCCAGACCAAACCGGGACATCACCTCAAATAAGTATTCCCATTCCACTCTATCAGATGCTTTTCAGTGTCCATAGAGATAACACCCACTTCCTCTTTCCCTGATTTGCTCTCCATAGTAACGTAGATTTTAAAACAGTAACAATTGCAAGCACGTTATAAACATGTCTTCTGCATTACACAGACAGTACTGAGAAAAATTCACTACTAAAGTTACTACGCACTACAGTTGGTGCAATCCAGAAGTTTGATGTTGCATGCACTGGGATGATCGACTGCTAGGGGAAGCCATGCGATCAGTGCCATCTTAGGGAACAACAGTGTGGTATGAGTGCCAGCCTGGGTTCTTATGGCATCAAATGTTTCCGACAAGAATGGGTGGCAAACTCAAGCCTGGGTATATGTAGACTCAGGAATCATCCCCAGTGTCAGCATGCTCACCCGTCTCATCGCCTCTATGATTCTGTCCCTGTGCTGCATCCATATTAAGATTACCAGGAAAGTGTGGAGAACATCCTGATTATCCAGCTGTCTGCAGGGAGTAATGCGGTAGGCTTCTGTGGATCTCTGGGTGCCAGTTTAGATTCAGCACACTTTAAGCAGGCACCTGCAAATTCTGTTGGTGTTGCACCTTCAGTAACTCTGGGAACCCCAGCATTCTCCGGTTTGGGGCTCTTTATGAAGTTCTAAAGGGCCTCCAGGAAGAATTGAAGAACCTGGTTCTCCTTTTCAAGTCTGATGGTAGCTGTAACCACCTCAGTGCTGGTCCTGTGGCCTTTAGCCTCTCAGTGGTGCTGGAAGATTATGTCTTACAAACTGTGAGACTGGTCTGAAAGTCCACAATTTTCTGGTCCAGTGCTGCTACCTGTAAGTCAGAGGCTTTCACTGGCTGCAGCATGTCTCTGGGAGTAGTCTCAGGCTTGGTCGATTCTGCTGCATTTGCTGCTTTCGATCCACTGGAGGATATGACTTGCTGGCCCTTCTTACCGCTGCCTTCTCCAGTGCCCTTATTCTGAGTCCCCATACTTTAAGTTTGGCTTTTCAAACCAAAAAGCAGTAATTGAGGTATAGTGTTACTTTGCAGTTGATTTTTGTAAAGTTTTAGATGGTTTGTCAAGGAAAAATTAGTTTTTGTTTGAGTTCTGCAGGAGCATGACAGAAACTCATCTTGTCTGGATGGCAAGTGGCTCCACCCCCAACTCTTAACTGGAAAAAGGAAAATACTAGCTTTGATTCCCTAACCCCTCATTCCTCCAACCACAGCCTTCAGTGGGATGAATAACAAACCAATGAAATTACATTTTCCTGCACTATAGGGTGGTCTTTGGAGTGACTAATTCTAAAGAAATGTGGAAGCCTTGGCTTTGCACGGAGTCAGCTGATTCAGAGCTCTGTCAGCAGGAATAAAAGCAGCAGTCCCTGCAACCAGAAAAGTATTGACAGCAATGAGAGGAATGTCTGAAAAATGACATACCGGTGACTAAGAACAGATTCTCAGTCTACTTTCGAACCATCACTTCATGCTGCTAAAAGACATTAAAGGTGAAAAACACAATTTTGCCTGCAGAATTTGGTTGCACTTGCAAATTTGTTATGCTCCTACCTTGGCCAGCCTACAGCCCTCCATCAGGTCTGCCATTTCTCATTTCCGAGCATGGCTCAGTTGGTAGTGCATTCACCTCTGGGTCAGATAGTCATGTGTTCTAGTCCCACACCAGGAGGTGGGCACATACCACAAAAACTGACACCCAAGTGCAGTGTAACCCCTAGGTGGCACTATCCCAAGGGCTACTACCCCTGCCTGCTTGGCTAGTAGTAGGTTAAGGGGCCTGGGTAATGAAATAGGTGCCTCCACCTGGAGGTCAGGGTTGTTAGTGGTCAAGCTAACTTGGCCACAGCCCTTCGGGACACTGTAACCCCCCCCTTTCCCTTCTAGTGGCCTGAACAATATACAGTAATTACTTTCACAATGACCATTATTCAGCAGACAATTACCCACACTGTTTGCACTTACCACCAGGTTTGGTTCCTCTGGCTTGATCCAGGGGAACCCCTGTAAAACAAGGTTAAGCACAGCTAATAGCAACAGTACAATACTTTTGGCACAAACTGGAACCAAAGTCAGGTTAAATGCAAACAAAGTTAAATCTGATTTATTCAGGGGACTTGAACAAGGGAGGGGCATAATCAGGTTGATTTGCTTAAAAGCTATATTAATCAGACAGTTATGCTTGCAGTTCAGAGTCCCTACACAGTCACACAGTCACACACTCTGGGTACCCAGGTAGGAAAACGGTGGGCTAGCCAGGAACGTTGCAGCTGGTTGGGGCCCTGTGATGGAAGAAAGCAACATGCACAACACACACTATTTGTAATCCGGAGCTGGACTGCTCAGTTTGTGAAAGAAAAGGCAACAAGACAATCAGATGACAACACTTTTAGTTGTTGTTGCATGGAGCTACCCTGATGTTTACTCACAATACCCAATACTGGACACAGGCAGGATGAAATCGAGACTGCAGGCTGTTGAGCTGCAGTGCCCGGAGAAGCGGGGCCCACATGAATCACCGAGGCATCATTCCTGTTCAAGGCATTGAGCAGGGGGCTGATCCCCTGGCCGGTCTCTCGTCGATGACTTTCTCTGCATAGCAGATATTCTGGCTGGCCCAGTGTAGCAGGACCCAGGCAGATGGAAATGGATACAGATTCAGCCCAGAGAGCTGGATACATCCTCCAGCAAGCAAAACACAGTTCAGACACACAGTGGGGAACCAAATCACGACCCACTATAAGCAGACAGCACATTCACATGTAAAGAAATTCCGCTGTACAAGGTAAATGGCTCTCTGGTCGCAATTGCAGAGTCTCTGCACAATCTGGGAGTTCAGAGGTAGCTGGAGGTCCTGATAGGCTGATTGCATTCAGCAAATCTTCAGTCTTCTTCAGGTTAAAGCCTGGTCACAATTCAGTGGCTTAGTTCGCTCTCCAAATTCAGGTTAAAGTCCCCCCTATAAAAATCATAAGTTCCTTCTCAGGAACAGCAGGCAGGCATGCAGGCCAAACTCGGCCTTTTCCACAGTTCTCCCATGCGAATCCATTATGGATTGCTGCTCGAACTATCTTGAGCTGTTACTTCTTCACTTCCCAACTCAGATCTAAGTGAAACTGCAAGCGGTGTGGGTGGGACTTTCCCAAGATCCAAAAGGTTCAGGTTGCTGATCTGTCTGTCAGTCACAACAAGGGCTCCCTCCAGGTTATTTTAGGCCAAAAGCCCAAAACTACAATTCCTACAAGTTTTGGCCCCACTGCCCATGTAGGCAGGCTCCATTTTAGAGTCGAAATGTACTAATTTGCCCATTCTGCAGTCCAGGACCAAGATGGTAGAAAGAAACAGAACTGTCCATGCTGCAAAGAAGGTAGGTTAGGACAAACTGCAATATTATTACTACTCTAACAAATGATCAGCAAACAAGTACATATTCTAACGGAGCACCCTCTCAGATTAATTATGACTGCAATCCAGGCAGCTCTTAAAGAGACAGTACACGGAGGCTATACAGGCACTTTCTGGCAATACATTTAAACTGCTAAAACACACAACACCAGCCTGGCAGTGATCATTTAGGCAAGTTCAAGGAAAACTTTTTGGGAACCCCCATTTGTAGGGAGGTTACACCCTTCCCTGCCTGGAGAAAACTTGGCGTCCGCGTTAAGTGTGCCCTATCATGCATCAGTTAACAAACTTATTACTTTACTGTACATACTCATACTGTACATTTCATGATATTATATCCATAAGGACAATACTATGCATGTTTTCATACAGGTAGTCCTGATTCCACTATGATTAACATACTTGTGACATCACAATACTGATTCATGTTATAACTTCCTGTACATTAAACAATGTAGGAGGGGCCCTTCCTATCGGCTAACTTGGGGCTGAATAGGGCAGGGCACCATACTGAGAAGGAAGAACAGTCAACCTGGAATTGGCCATTAAGCTCAGTTTGGGTAGTGAGCTCTGAGAAATATAAACACCTTTGTGAACCACACTGAGAGGCAAATCCACTGGCCTCCCGGGAGAATCATAACTGAAGAACAATACTGGCTTGACAGCTCGGACAGTCTTTCTGGGGGGAAACAGCCATAGTCTCTCTACTTTCAGCACTAACCTTGGAGCTTTCGTCATTCGTGAGGGGTGCCTCTGCATGGATGGGAATGTCCAAACTGGGAGCACTGTCAGCTCCTTGCTCTGTAGGCTCTGTTTCCACAACACTTGGCTCATTTAGAGAAGGTTCTGGCCAAATTAGGCTTTGCGGCCCTGAAGGGGGGCTGTCAGCACTCTCATATTGTTGTTCAAGTTCTGGTGTGTCACCAGGGAGACTCAGACCATCAGCCCCTTCTTCGGGCAATTCGTACAGTTCCACAAAACACAGAGAGTCCGCAACCTCAGAATGTGATGCTTTGCACCTCACTTTCAGGGAGCATTGGCTCCAAGGATGAAACTGGGGGGTAGGCAGTCCAGGAGGCCCAGCTTCATCCCCACAATTAGTCAAAGGGTTACCTCAAAACAGCTGACTCAATTCATAGGAGGGGTAATAGGCATTGCCACACTCACTATCGTCAGAGGTGGACTGACAGTCACTATCATTCTGAGCCTGCTGCGGGGGAAACCTTAACTATGTAACTACTGGGGTAGGTTGATTCTGTCTCTTTTTGCAGCAGCATGAGTCACCGGCCCTGGGGAGGCAATGTCTGCCGACTCAGTTTCAATAATAACTTGGCCGATAGGCAGCAAATGGTTACGGTGCATGGTCTTGACAACTGTGGAGTTATTCTGGGCATATCTTGTATACTGGTAGATCATCCAACTTTCCAACTTCTACATGAGGAAGATGGTGCCACCTATCCGCAGTTTTGTGCTTGCCATGTAGTCTTAAATTGTGTAATACACAGTCTCCGGCCGTAGCTCTTGAGCTTTACTTTCTTGCTGCGCCTCTTTGTTAGCGAGATTTCTTTTAGCGGCCATTGTCTGGGCCAGTTGATATGTATGGTTCAATTGAGCTTTCAGTTTCTGTACATACTGCAGGTAGTTTTCATCTCGGACCCCATCTGGAGAGACCCCAAAACAGACATCAACTGGCAGGCGGGCCTCCTCCCAAACATGAGGTGGTAGGGGGAGAACCCAGTAGCGCCATTTTGGTGCAATTGTACGTGTACCAAGATGCTAATCTGCTGGCTCCACTTATGCTTGTCTTTGGGTGGAGGGTGCCCAGCATGTCTAGAAGGGTGCAGTTAAAATGTTCTGGTTGAGGGTCCCCTGCAGGTGATAGGTGTGGTTCTTGACTTCTGCACACCTCAGAGAGAGCATTTCTTTGATTAGCTGACTTTCAAAGTCTCTGCCTTGCTAAGAGTGGATTCGCTGGGGGCACCATAGTGGACAAAGAAATTTTCCACTAGCACCTTGGCCACAGTAGAAGCCTTTTGATCTTTAGTTGGAAAAACTTGTGCATACCGTGTGAAATGATCCGTAACGACTAACACATTGCCAGTATTCCGCTGATCAGGTTCTAAACACAAATGGTCTATGCAGACCAGTTCCATGGGGGTGCTGGTAGTAATATTGACAAGGGGGGTAGCCCTTTGAGACAGGGCTTTCCTTTGCAGGCAGTGACTGCAGGTCTTTACATGGTGCTCAACATCGGCCCCCATCTTGGCACAGTAGAATCGAGATCATACCAAGTCGAGAGTTCTGTCAATACCGAGGTGCCCCATGTGATTGTGGAGGGACCTCAGTACCAAATTTTTAAAGGCTGTGGGCAGGACCAGTTGTTGCTTGTCTACTCGACCACTGCAGTCCACTGTCTCTCTGTATAACAGCTGATTGTGTAACTTCAACCTGGGTCCTTCTTTAAACAATAGGGCAGTTCGCAAGTCAGGGGAACAACTGGGACACATCTTTTCCCCGCACGAGGACATCAGTTGCTTACTGAATCATAGGATCTTGGGATTGAACCCAATGGATGCTGTCATTGTCAAATTGAGGTAGTGCACTAATATGTAGAGCAGAGAAATGGCAATAGGCAGCTGGTATGCAGGTATCAGGAGGGCCCAAGCAATCTACTAAACAGTCCACTGTGTCCGTAGACATCTGTTCATCTCTATCAAACTTTTGGTATAATGCTCGGATGTCAAGTTCAGACAACCTGACCCAATCACTCTTGGAGACTGGCCTTCGTGACAGGGCATCAGCATCAATATGGTTCAGTCTTGGTCTGTATTCGACAGCATAATCATAGGTTGATAAAGCAGAGAGCCACCGGTGCCCAGTGGCATCTAATTTAGCTGAAGTCTGTACATAAGTTAACGGGTTATTGTCGGTCTTCACCAGTATCTTTGCCCCATAGAGGTACTCATGAAACTGGTCAATAGTGGCCCATTTTGGGCAAGAAACTCCAGCTTATGCACAGGATAGTTTTGTTCTGACGGGTCAAACGCCTGCTGGCAAAGCCACTGGTCTCAAACCATCGCCATGGTCTTGATACAGCACAGCTCCTAGGCCCTGCAGACTAGCGTCCGTGTGCAGCACATAGGGCTTGGTAGGGTCTGCATAGGCGAGGGTGGAGGCATGGGTGAGCTGGTATATGACTTTGTGGAGGCTGCTTCACATTCAGGTGTCCAGCGGGGCCCAAAAGGTTCACCTGTTCGGAAGTATACTTTCTCGGGTTTTTTGACAGCCCCTTTCTTGTATTTACGATTGGTAGGGGGGTAACCCTGGGTGAGATTCAGGAGCGGGAGAATCACCTTGGAATAGTCTTTTATGAACCAGCGGTAGTAGCCACAGAACCCCAGGAAACATTGTAGTTCTTTTAAGTTTTGGGGCTGGGGCCAAGTAGTCAGTGACTCGACCTTACTGGGATCGGTCTCTGTCCCTTCAGCAGTACTATGTTTCCCACATACTTCACGGTGATCTGAAAAAAATGACACTTGTCAGTGGACAGTTTGAGGCCGAAGTCTTCCAGTCGGTCTAAGACTTTAAACAGTCCGGTCTCATGCTCCTCTAATGTGCGTCCGAACACAGTGACATCATCTAGGTACGCTAGGCATTCCAGCAAGTTCATATCTCCCACCACACGTTCCATCAGTCGCTGAAAGGTGGCTGGGGCACCCGAAATCCCCTGTGGCATTCTCAGGAATTCATAGAACCCCAAAGGACAGATGAAGGCGGTTTTCTCATGGTCCTCCGTGGCCATCGGAATCTGGTAATATCCTCTGCGAAGATCCAATATTGAGAACCATTTGCTCCCATTCAAGGAATCCAGGGCATCTTGTATACAGGGCATGGTGTATTGATCTGGGACGGTCCGCCAGTTCAGGCTTCAATAATCAACACACATCCTCACCGCCCCATTCTTCTTACGCACAACCACAATGGGAGAGGCATATGGGCAACTTGATTCCTGTATCACGCCAGCAGCGAGCATTTCCTGCAGGTGTCTCCTCACATCATCTCTGTCCGCTGGGGTGAGGCATCGGGATCTCTCTCAAAATGGCCGGTCATCATGCATGCATATATGATGCGCTGCACCCTGGACACACCCCGCGTCCCATTCTTTTAATGAAAACACTTGGTCTGTCTGGGCGAGTTTCTTTTTTTTTTTTTTTTTCTTGATATGCCTCCTCGCCGGACTTCCACTCCTTCCAGGAGTCTCAGCGGCCTGATTCGTCCCGCTCCTGCTATCCGGCGACCAGCGCAGTCCATCCCCCGTGGAGCCTTGGCTATACCCCAGGCGGAGTGCAGGGTGGGACCCTACACTCGATGTGACTTGAATTTCGTCGGGGATGCTGGTGCTGGCGCTGTGGGGGCATTGGGATCGTGGCCAGGAGCTCCGTCTACTGGAAGTCTGGCCGGTCTCTTTTTCCTGGTTTCTTCCTGCCCTTAGGGCGTCCGCATGCTGGGGAAGCCTGGGGGCGGGCACGTCCTGACGTGCCTGGCGCTCCAGCTCCGGCAGGCGTCCTCCCACCTACTACGTGCAGTCTCGCTGCACCTCCACCTGTGGTCACCCAGGTGGCGGTGTTGCAGCGAGTTTGCATCCCACCCACCCCTGAGGAGGAGAGCAGCCGCTGGGCGCTCAGTCCTCCTCCTCCCCAGCCGCCTCCCTCCAGCTGCCCGCGAGTCCAGCCCAACCCGGTAACTGGTGTCGCAAGTGGGCGAGTTTCTTGATGATCCTAGCCTTCCATTCAGCTGGCAGTGGGCAATCACCAAAGTCAAATAAGTCTGGGGTCACTCTCTCCTTTTGGCCAGAGTACTTGTTATTGGGTAATACTGCAGTGTCTGTGCAGTGTACTGTAGCTAGAGTGCACCCTCTGTTCACCCGGACCGCCCAATCTGACACATTTCAAATCTGGACCATCACTCGTCGGGCATGGGCAGGCAAGATGCTGGGTTTAACTAATAATCCTTCTGGTAACTTTCCATCACCTGGTGCATCCAACATTAATATTTTGTCCTTTACATTTCTCTTTTAGGGGACTTCTCCATAGATTGTGTACTGGTGGGCGGCCAATACCAAGGAGTCGGGTTCCTTTTTCCACACTATCCCCACTGCTTCCTCTGAGTCCTCTTCATTGGGTTTCTGTTGTAAGTCATATGCCCTTTTTACTAAGGCTGGAATTCTTAGGTCCCGTCCAGTCAGTTGCCCTCGTTTCTCATGGCAGAGTTGTGCTAGTCTCCCAAACATGTGGGCGTTTGTTCCAATTAACAGGGGAATCCCATCATACAGTCAGGTGGGGAGACACACTAGGGCCAGTATCTCTACTTGCTCCTTTACACCAGTTACAGTCGCAGGAAAAGACAACCAGAGGTGGACGTATCCTAGGTAGGGATAAGACTTGTTGCTCATCCCCCACACATGTAGGCCTTCCAGGGATTGTAATGGCACATCAGATTAGTATTTGTCATACCAGTCCTGAAATACAATGGTCACTTGCAACCCACTGTCAAGCATAGCCCTAGTAGGAATACCATTCACAGCTACAGTAGTCTTCATTGAAGGGCCCACTATTTTGGACCAGTCTGGAGGTACAACAGCAGGGGCCTGGACAGACGATTTAGCCACAGAGGGGTTTGAGTTAGGATGGCCGAAGCCGTCACTGCCGTCATTTCGTGAACTCCTTGACCACTGACTTGTTTTCCGAAGCTCTCCTTGAAGGCCGGTTCACCACTTTCTCTAAGTCCTTCTGAGACCAGGATTCCCTCTTCATATGGCCATCCTTGCCATAGTTGTGACAAATGACAGGCTCTTTGGGCATCCTTGGGGAAACATAGCAGGCGATGCCGGAACATCGACGGGAGATTGTGATCTGACTTCTGCTGGCAGCGTACCATGTCTCAAAAGTTCCTTTAGGGTGGCAGTCAATTCCTTGAGCTCAGCCGAGAAGCAACCCTCAGTAGAGGATGCCTGAGGGTGCACTCCCACCCCCATAACAGTCACGTCCTGACAGGGGCCAGGGTCTCTGTTAGCAGTGGATACCTCAGCGAACGCACCTGGTTGTACTTTTCTGACTTCCTTCAGCAATCCTCCCCCACCGCTTAGCCCATGGCAGGACACTTGTAGTGGTCACCATTTGGGAAGGGCCTTTGTGCCATGATCACTTGGGCTGCACTCAACCCATAATTACAGTCTCCTCTTCACATTCTACCTCCGAAGTTCTTTTATCAAGCCACAGTAGTCAGGTGGGTTACCTCTCCTATTCTGGAGCCTTAACTGGATGATCTGCAGTTTAGAATGCTTGGCATGTTGCAGTACGTGCCCCAGTCTCACACGGTTCAGATCACTGGCGGCTGCCTCACCTTTCTGGTAAGTTTTCTGCAGAACTCTTTCTAGGCAAGTAACATACACAGACAAACTTTCCCCCTTCCATTGTTCGGTACCTTTTAATTTCCACATCAGTCTCCCCTGACCCAGTGCTCCCAAAATTGCCTTCAAGTACAGGTAGGTATTTCTGAGCAGATGCATCAGGGTTTGTGGACCTCAAAAATTTAATGGCTTCAGGCGGGGCCCACAAACCTTCTATGATTCTTTTCTGCCTCTCTCAGCCTCCGCGCACTGCCGCTCGGGTACCAATGGGGCAACATAGTCTATTCAGGTCTCCCAGTCATCTTCCCCTGGGAGGTGGGGAGGTGCACAAGAAGATTCTCAGCCTTCAGTAGGAGTCATGACTAATGGCGGGTACTAGATATAGGGGCCAGCATTGGCATGGGCACACAAGGTGGGGCAGTAACAAGTGCTGGAGTGGGAGGGGTTGTTAGGGAAGTAACACCCCCAGGTGGCAGGAATAGTTTCTTAAAGTCCTCTATGGTTTTCCCTTCCTCTAGCAACAACTTAGCAAATTTCTCCTCAGAAGTCTCAGATAATGGTGGGAGCTCATCTCCCCCCCCCCCCAGGGTCTTTACTGTCTTTTGTTATCACTTTCCAGGTGGCTAGGACCCCTTCTGAGGCAGTAGTCTGTGGCACTTTAGATCTGTCCACGAGGTCACTACGCTCTACCAAGGCTATGAAAGTTTAGGCGCTCAAATCAGCCTGTCGACCCACCACCAGAGGGTGTTTTTTTTTTAAACATTTAACTTTGGAGAGTGCTATCTCTACAGTGTCCTTACTGGTACCCAGGGGAATATCCAGTATAAGCAGAGCATTTTGGGTGTCGATCTCCTGCCCAGTACACCACCCCACCAACTGGTGTACAGCCATTTCTACTGGGGTAGCCATTAATCTTTAACAATAATTCGCAATTTGTGGCCACCAGAAGGCACAAAATCCTAGCGATGAGCCTCCAAGATGTAACCCCTAGGTGGCGCTATCCCAAGGGCTACTACCCCTGCCTGCTTGGCTTGTAGCAGGTTAAGGGGCCTGGGTAATGAAACGGGAGCCTCCACCCGGAGGTCAGGGTTGTTAGTGGTCAAGCTAACCTGGGCACAGCCCTCCGGGACACTTTAACCCCCCCTGTTTCCCTTCTAGTGGCCTGAACAATTATACAGTAATTACTTTCACAATGACCCTTATTCAGCAGGCAATTACCCACACTGTTTGCACTACCACCAGGTCTGGTTCCTCTAGTTTGACCTTGGGACCCCTGTAAAACAAGGTTAAGCACAGCAAATAGCAACAGTACAATATGTTTGAAACGAACTGGAACCACAGTCAGGTTAAATGCAAACAAAGTTAAATCTGATTTATTCAGGGACTTCAACAAGAGAGGGCATAATCAGGTTGATTTGCTTAAATGCTATATTAATCAGACAGTTATGCGTGCAGTTCAAGTCCCTACACAGTCACACACTCTGGGTACCCAGGTAGAGAAAGCGGTGGGCTGACCAGGAGCGTTGCAACTGGTTGGGGCCTGTGGCGGAGAAAAGCAACATACACAACACACACTATTTGTAATCCGGAGCCGAGGGCTCAGTTCGTGAAAGAAAAGGCAACAAGACAATCGATGACAACACTTTTAGTTGTTGTTGCATGGAGCTACCCTGATGTTTACTCATAATACCCAATACTGGACACAGGCGGACAAAATTGAGACTGCAGGCTGTTGAGATGGAGTGTCCAGAGAAGCAGGGCCCACACGAATCACTGAAGCATTGTTCCTGTTCAAGGTGTTGAGCAGGGGGCTGATCCCCATGCCGGTCTCTCATCGATGACTTTCTCTGCATAGCAGGTATTCTGGCTGGGCCAGTGTAGCAGGGCCCAGGCAAATGGAAATGGATACGGATTCAGTCTGTGGAGGTGGATACAGCCTCCAGCAAGCAAAACATGGTTCAGACACACAGTGGGGAACCAAATCACGATCACTATAAGCACACAACACATTCACATGCAAGGAAATTCCACTGTACCAGGCAAATGGCTCTCTGGTCGCAATTAGAGTCTCTGCACAATCCGGGAGTTCAGAGGTATCTGGAAGTCCTGACAGGCTGATCGCATTCTGCAAATCTTCGGTGTTCTTCGGGTTAAAGCCTGGTCACATCCAGTGGCTTAATTCGCTTCTCCAAATTTAGATTCAGTCCCCCCCAAAAAAAACAAGTTCCTTCTCAGGAACAGCAGGCAGGCATGCAGGCCAAACGCAGGCTTTTCCACAGATCTCCCGCGTGAATCCACTATGGTTTGCTGCTTGAACTATCTCAAGCTGTTACTTCTTCACTTCCCAACTCAGACCTAACTGAAACTGCAAGCAGTGTGGGACTTTCCCCAAGATCCAAAAGATTCGGTTGGCTGAACTGTCTGTCAGTCACAACAAGGGCTCCTCTCCAAGTTATTTTAGGTGCCAAAATCCTAAAACTACAATTCCTACAAGTTTTGACCCCACCAAGCCCCTGCAGGCAGGCTCCATTTTAGAGTCTCAAATGTACTGATTGGCCCATTCTGCAGTCCAGGACCAAGATGATAGAAAGAAACAGAACTGTCCATGCTGCAAAAAAGGCAGGTTAGAACAAACTGCAGTATTATTACTACTACTCTAACAAATGATCAGCAAACAAGTACATCTTCCAACAGTACTCTCTCTCAGATTAATTATGACTACAATCCAGGCAGCTCTTAAAGAGACAGTAGACAGAAGCGGTACAGGCACTCTGGCAATACATTTAATATGCTAAAATGCAGAACACCAACCTGGCAGTGAGTATTTAGGCAAGCTCAAGGAAGACTTTTCAGGAACCCCCATTTGTAGGGGGGGTTACAGCAGTAACAGTGGGATGCTGTCCTTCAGATAAGATGTTAAAGCCAAGGTTCCTAATGCCCATCTCTGGTGCTGTCTTGGTAGGTGTCTGGGTGGACATAAAAAATCTAAGGCACTTTTGCATGAGATGGGGATTTTCCCTGTGTTCTGGGCCAACATTTTGCTTCCTATAAACCGTTTAGGCAATTGTCCAAGGCTATTTGTGGGTTCTGATAAGCAATGGCTTCCACTACACACTTAGTCATTTCACTACCAGTTTCTCATTGATTATAGCGCTTTGTGATGCAGTCTATATGAAATGCCCTGTATAAATACTAATTTACTTCATCTATTTTGGTGGGTACCCACATCTCAGCCTAGCATCCTTTCAGATTTCAAGATGTCCACACTGCCCCTTAGATTCCATTACTATCCCTCCATGACCTCCCAAACAAGGATGGCAACCAGAAGGAGGAGAGTTACACATTATGGCCTTTAGCACAGCTGGACTGGATGACCATCATCTGATGTGGGGCCATTTGAGTTTCACTTCCACTACTCACTGATAACATGGGAATTAAGGTGATCCTCCAGATGCCAGCTATTGGTCTGCATCATCCCGTGACAGAGATCCCACATCACTGTTACAAGTTGTGACAAAACTGCCACTTGGGCCCCTCATTTACAGGGCTGTTCTCTGTCGGGGACTTCTGATCCTTTGCCACCACCTGATTTTTACCTAGAACCAGGAAACCACCCTTTTGCCTCCTTTGCGCAAGGTTAGGAAGGTCAACACAGTAACTATTGATAGAGATGGATTGCAAACAGAGTCCAGCAGAAATGGTAGATATACCTTTTTAAATAAACTAGCAGTCACTGGTTCTATCAAAATGGATTCTTTACTAGAAGAAGTACAAGTATTTACAAACGGGATATATTTACAGTCAGAAAAGAAGTTTACAGGCTTACTAGGAAATAGAAAATAAAGCAAGCTACACAGACAGTTGATGTATAGAAAATCTGAACCTCCTTACCTAAAATCTGTTTCTACTGCTAGCTATGGAAGACACTTTCCCATAGCTGTACTTCTAGCCTACAGCAGGGCTCCCCTTTCATCAAATGATGAGTGTTCCAGAGAGGGAGAAAGGGGGAAGGAGAGAGAGAGGGTACTGGCTTTCAGCACCGTAGTTTATACTCTTTTTGGCTGTGGGGTGTGGCCTCACTGCTTTGAGTGACAGTTCCCCACTGTCCTCTACCCCATATGAATGAGTGTGTGTGTGTATGTATGTGTGTGACATCATCTGAGCCTACTTCACACCTGAAATATCCTTTGTCCAGCTTTACGACCTTGTTTTGCAGGATGTCTGCAGTGTTCGAAATTGCACCCTCACATCTGCCAGGATTTGCAGCTTAGATGAGCTCATGGGAACTTTATATTGAACCAGTATTTTCTATAAGACCTGCCTGGATATATGACTCGGGAGCCATGTTTGATTCTACTCCAAATTAGAACTTGTAACAGAAACATAACTACACTAACAAAAGAAATTAATAATAGATCAGTCTGGTAATGTGTCCGTTACATCCTCCCTTCCCTGAGGAAATGAAAGCATGTCTCTTTTGGGCGACCCCCCAAGAGACACTGCCATTTAGTTAGGGACAGGGGAGTACCTAAAGGAACATGCCATGCAGTAAGCCTACGTTGACTGTCCATCTGCATTGGCATTCTGCGCACCACTCCAGTTTCCCCATGAACATGTCCCCAAATTCTCACAGCACCCCTTCATCTTCCCTGCCTGGGCTAGTGTTAGCTGCCGTGTGAGGGTGGGGTTATCCACTGAGGATCCCTCACACACTTCCCCAGGAGGTCCACCAGGGGATCTGCCTTATTTCCCTCTTCTAGCACACTGCACATAGCGAGGACCATTTCTTACCTGTCCTAGTAGGGTTTCATCATGTTCACATTATATACCCCCCTGCCTGCACTTTCTGTCAGGCAGCCCTACTACATAATTAACCTCGCTCACCTTCCTGGTTATGGGTAATGGGCCCTCCCATGCTGCCTGCAGTTTATTGTGTCGGATTGTGACAAGTACTATCACTCGCTCTTCAACTTTGTGTTCCCGGGCTCTGGTCCCACGGTCATAACAGGTTTTTTGTGGCTGCTATGCAGTGCCTAGGTGCTCCTGGGCAAGCCCCGTGATCTTCTTAAGCCGGGTCCTGAAATTAAGGACGTACTCCACAACAGATTCCCCTTGGGAGACCAGATCACCTTCTCATTCATCCCTGAATAACTCTAGGGGCTCCCTCACCCTATAACAAACAGAAGGGAGAGATCCCTGTGGACTCCTGTGGGACTTCCCTGTACGCAAACAGGAGGTGGAGCAAATATTTGTCCCTCTCTCGCTTGTGCTGGTCAGCAAATGTCCTGAGCATAGTTTTGAGGGTCCCATTGAACCGCTCAACCAGGCCATGTGTATTGGGGTGATAGGGTGAGACACAGAGCTGTTTCACCCGCACTTCTCCCACAGACTAGTCATTAAGGATAACATGAAATTGGTCCCTGGTCTGACAGAATCTCCTACGAAATCCCACTAGGCTAAAATTCTCAGGAGCTCATCAGCCACTTTCTCCACCTCAGTGGAGGACATGCCACTGCCTCTAGGTATCTGGTTGCAGAGTCCACGACAACCAGCATGTATTTTTGCCCATGCAGCTTGGGGTGCTCGGGGGGGGGGGGGCGCACTGTGTCCATGGCTACTCTCTTAAAGGGTTCATCAGTAATAGACAGGGGCACCAAAGCCGCCTTAGTGTTGTCCCCTACCTTTCTAGGGATGTGGATATGGTGTTCTATCCACCTTTCAGGCAGTGTTTCTTTCCCTTTAAGGCTTGCTGGAACATCTTCAAGCTGGCTCCTCTCACCCACCTGGGTGGTAACTCTTTGGCATCGCCTGGACACCAGATCTTCGTTTCCACTGGAAGAAGAAGGTTCCTCCTTGCCGCTCTCACACTGAGAAGGTTCTTTGCTTATTAAAACTTCAAATTTTCCAATAAACATTGTCTTTAGGCTGCTCCTTCTGGTCTCTGGTATGGACAACGGCACGTCTGCGCCGGGATTCTGAAAATGTACCTGCTGGCAGAAGATGGCTCGGATGGATCTGCACACCATGTGTGTCTACTGCCTGGGCCACGAGCATGAGCCTGTGCTGCATTTTTTTTATCCGCTCACGCTAGAGGATTGCCATGCCTGCCTGCTTCTGGGTCATCTGGACAATCGCAATTCGCCCATCAAATCTTAGGATGCCTGTCGGGTAGTCTCAGTGGCTGCAGGGTCCACTGAACAGCTTGCGGCATTTGAGGAAGCTGCTGCCCAGGCCGCAGCTCAAGTTTTCTAGGCCTTTTTACCACTCTGCTTGGGTGCTTCCCTTACAGGGGTATTCAAAGAATTGTGCCAGGCCCTTGTCACTTACGGGCAGGGTCCTTTGGGCACTAAGTCAAAGTATAAATCTAAGAAACAGACCAAGAAATGATCTCACTGTCGATCGTGGGATTGGAAGCGCTCTCGAGCCTCTGATTCCTATGCTTCTCCGGAGGTTCTGACTTTAGTCAGTTCTTCAGCCCAGGCTGCTAGCCCGATTTTCTCCCCATTGGGCCAGTAGGCCAAGATACAGGTCGATCTTACGGCTGAGACATTTCTTGAGATGGTCGACCCATTGTCGCCAGAAGAGTCCAGCACCTCCTTTTCTAGGACCCTGGTCCTACCACTCACTGAAGGAGGGGTGGACAAGTTCAGTGATCCACCACCTCTCATCCAAGAGCTTCTGGACCAGGCTGAGACCCGGCTGTCGCTGGCCCCTTCCGAGACCTGCCATCGGTGGCCCCGATGGTCAAGGTAATGGTCTCACTCTCTGAGTCCCGCGTCAAGCAGCTTGCATCGATATCGATGCTTGCGATACTCAGCCAGGCGGTGCTGCCGCTATTCCTCATCTTTCTCATCTTCGAGCAAGGAGAGGCTCTGGTGCAAGCTGCATCAGCGCTATGAGGACTTGATGTGGCATCAGCTTATTTTCTCCAGGGTGAAGCCCATCCCAGCTTCAGTCCCGGCTATTACTTGGCTTTCGCCACAGAGGCCACAGCTTCTCCGCCCAGCAGGAGCCGATCTGTCAGGTCCTGGCCCGCCTCTCTGCTGATTGTGGTGGAGCTGCCACTGAAACAGCCAAAGTCCAGCGCCTGACTATGAGGCCCACCCGCCATGGGTTTCCCTAATGGCTGTCAGTCTCGTTACCCATGACCGCTCCCAGAGGGTCAGTGAGGATCTGGCTGTCAACCTGTCTTCCATGAGTTCTTGGAATTGGAGGGTTCCCCCTTGCACTCCCATCCAGTGGACTTGGAGTCGGCCGAGGATCTGTCAACAGAGCAGGGCCCCACTTCCTTTATGGGTCTTTTCAGTCTCATTTCGGAATCCATGGGTCTCGGGCTCACCGAGATCCTTGACCTAGGTGACTCCCCTTGGGAAGCCTTCCTGGTGTCAGACGCCATTCTTGGTCCTGCCTTGGAGCTGTGGCAGCACCCAACCTCTTGTCCTGCACTGTTGGCCTGGATGGCTTGCAAGTATGCGGTCCATATGTGTTTCCTTTTGTGTTTCACAGAGCACCCCTTGGCTGAGGGTCTAGTGGCTGACTCTGTGTTCAGGCGCACTGGCAACATGGGGGACATTGACAAGCCACCCGATAAGCAGTCCAAGAAATTGGATTATATGGCCCAAAAGGTGTGTGCTGCCTTCTCTCTTGGCCTTTGACAAGCGAGTTCAGCCCTTTTGATGGTCCACTTCTCGCATGCCCTCCTGGGAATACTTGATGAGGTGCTTCCTTATCTCAGCATACCTGCAGACCATGGTCAAGCTGATCTGGAATCAAGGCTGGGCAGTAACCAAGCAAAAGCTCCAGACTGCCATGGACATTGGAAGCTCTTGTGCTTGGTCCATGGCAGCAACAGTGGCTATGTGCCACAGAGCCTTGCTGAGGATCTAAACCTTTACAGCAGATACCCAGCACAAACTTTCAGATATCCCCTTCCTGGGTACCAGCATGTTCAGACCCAGGGTCGAGAGCCACTTCACCCGCATTGAGAAGTCCATTGCCACCTTGGACTTGGTGACATTTGCCCAAAGAGATCCCAAGGGCTCTAAGCAGCAGAAAAAGAAGCCCTTTCGGCCCCTCTCTGCTCCTGCGGTCAAACCAGCCCAGCCTCAGGCTGGACAGCAGGCTTAGTCAGGGCTGGCGACCTCGACCGAAGTCTGTGGCCATGGTCGTCTGGAAGCTTGTCGGCCATGGTCCCGGCGGTTCCTCAGCTAAAATAAAAGCCCTGAATGAATGGCTTTGTAAATGGTGCTATTGACAGGATATCCCCTATCTCACGCATTGGGAAGAATTCTACAATAAGCTGTCCCTATTTTGTTGGAACGGTCTGCACCTCAGTAGAAGGGGAAGCACATTACTGGGACACAAGGTTGCTACATTTATCAGCAACCATTTAAACTGCGGGTCAAGGGGGAGATTGGGTTAGCACCTAATTCTCTTATTACAAGCACTTATCCGCCACAACATAACAACCTGAATATTCTATCCCTCAATGCTCGTTCTCTTAATATTTCCAAACATGCAGAACTAGAAACTAAAGCACAGTCCCTCGACTTGGGACTGATAGCCATAACAGAAACTTGGGGCAGTTCTGATAAAAAATGGATAGTTGAAATCCCTGGATTTAAACGCTACTACAAAAATAGAACGGATAAAAGGAAAGGGAGAGGTGTAAGTATCTACGTCGGAAATGACATTCCCTCCTTTAAATCATCAGCTAATATTCAGTCAGAGAGCATATCGATATATATTCATCCCACAGGACTTCCCCAAATACTAGTTGGCACTTGTTATCACTCACCCTCCGCAGACATTACTCAAACCGCGCAGTTAGCTGATGAAATCTCTCAAATAGCAAGTAAAGGTATGGTTCTAATACTGGGAGATTTCAACCTACCCTCCATTAAAGGGACACTGTCAACTTGTTTTTCATAATATTATTTCTAGTTAAACCCCACATTTTATGATTGTTTGCCCTCTCTAAAATTCACTGATGTTGCTGTTTGTTTTGTCTGTCTCCTTGTTTAGGAGAAATGAAATGCATGGCAATGTATATTTATAAACAACCTTGTTTTGTTTACAATCCTGGTTCTGTTCTTACTGCATACTTTCTGAGCATTAGAAACACACCCAGCCAGTGCAGTCACTCATAAGAAAGAAGCCTCCTAAACTATCCCATTGCATCATGAGGGCTAGACTGTTTTGTGGGTGTTCCCAAGTCCAGGAAAGATGTGATTGGAGTTGTTCAAGGGATATAAACAAACCTGTTTTGGTGTGATAACACCAGTATGTTGGACAGTCTGTTTTTCACTTTTTGAAAGAAAATAAGAGTCAGAATCAAATTACCAGCTACATAAGCAAACTTTACTGAATGTTGGCAGTCGTAAAATATGTTTTTTAAACTGGGGACACTTTGAGACCTAAGGGGGTTGACAGTGTCCCTTTAACTGGGGGACCTGAACAGGTTCAAATCAATATGATGAACAACTACTTACAACTATTATAGACTTAGGCCTTAACCAACTAATTAGGGAACCTACCCGGGAGCAAACATCTTAGACCTTGTCATAACAAACTTAGAGACTTCCATAACTGATCATTAGATCTGGGACCCACTTGGTAACAGTGACCATATGTCTATATACTTTATCATTCTACTTCATCAATGTTCTAAAACTAATAAACTTAAAATTAATCAATATGATAGGGCTGACTTTTATAAAATGAATGAACATTTAAGCACTTTCCACTGGGAACATATTCTTTCTCCCCGTAGTACCCAAGAAGCCTGGGACTTATTAAAATCAAAAATCCAAGAATTAGAACACCTATATGTCCCAGAAAAGAACAAAATACAACATCAAAGGAAAAATTCTTCCTTGGTTTAATGGATCTATCAAAAAAACAAATTGCATGTAAACAAAAACTATTCTCATTATTAAAAAAATGTCCAATTGATCAAAAGAATTACATATTAATCAAATATAGGGAAGCTGTTAAAAAACTAAAAAAACAGATCATACTTGCAAATGCAACTTAGAATTTCAAATTGCACATGAAAGATTCACATAAAGCCCTATATTCTTACCTAAATTTGGTTTAGCGTACCTAAACCAAGGGAGCAGTATAGCATGATGGTCTAAGGCTCTGAGCTGCAAATCTGGTGACATCTAGCAGACCAGACCTGGGTTTGAATCCCACAGCTTCCACTTGCATATTGTGTGACCCTGAGCAAGTCACTTAACTTCTTGTGCTCCCAGGTCACACCTGGAAACAAGCTCCGGCTTAGTGTGCCTTTCCTGGTTAAACAATTTCCCCTTTCCCTTTCCCTAAATAGTAAAAGGAACAACAGATTGATTGGACCATTAATCATAAATAATGCAACTATTACATCAGACACAGAAATGGCTACTGTGCTAAATTAATACTTCTTCTCAGTCTTTAAGCAAGAAGCTCTATTAACAACATTAAAAAGGTTTTCTCCCAGCTTTACAGACTACAGTGTCTCATTACATGACACTCAGGAAGTACTACAAACATTAAAACAAACAACAAGTTGAGGCCCCGATGATATTAGCTCCAAATTCTTTATAGGAACAAAAGAAACCATTATCTTACCACTAACAATTATTTTTAATAAATCTCTACAAATCCAGAGTTCCATCTGATTGGTTGAAGCCCACAGTTACTCCCATTTTTAAACAGGGATAGCACTCAAAAGTTGAAAATTATCGACCAAATAATCTCACCTCAATTCCATGAAAATTAATGGAAAAAATAATTAAATCACTTTTAGAAGTAGAGATGCAATCTTTGAACATAATATATACAGCTCAACATGGGTTTAAACCAGGTTTCTCCTGTACTACCAATTTACTTTCTTTTTATAATCGTATCAGCATAAGTCTTGATTCTAACATCCCCATTGATGTTATCCTTCTTGACTATAGTAAAGCATTCGATAAAG
Source organism: Neoceratodus forsteri (assembly GCA_016271365.2). Lineage (NCBI taxonomy): Eukaryota > Metazoa > Chordata > Ceratodontiformes > Ceratodontidae > Neoceratodus > Neoceratodus forsteri. The sequence continues at coordinate 328,410,022 of CM028137.1, forward strand.
TGTTGCATACCATTCTGATCAATAAACTCAGTCATCTAGGTTTTTCACCCTCTATTGTCTCATAAATAAGCAGTTGGTTGAGTAACAGAACTCACAGGGTTAGGGTAGATGGTGCATTATCTGACATAGGAAGGGTGACTAGTGGTGTTCTCCAGGGCTCTGTTCTGGGGCCCACTCTCTTTAACATTTTTATCAGCGATATGAATATTTCATCCAGCAATATCTTAGTAAAGTTCGCTGATGACACAAAATTAGGGGGTAACATTAACAACGAGATCAACAGAAAAAGTTTACTATCAGACCTTGCATCCATAGAACACTGGGCGCATATCAATAAAACATACTTCAGTGTTTCAAAATGTGCAGTGTTACATATGGGGAAAAAAACAATCCCAAACAAACATACATTCTAAACAACATTAGCATCAGGAAATCAAATACGGAAAAAGAGCTAGGGATACTGGTCAACAATAAATTATCTTCCTCATCTCACTGTAATAAAATAGCTAACCAAACAAATGCTCTCCTCCGTAGGATAAACCGCACCTTTATCTCTAAAACTGAACAATGTATTATGACCTTGTACAGGTCACATGTCAGGCCATACATTGACTACAGCTCACCATTTTGGAGTCCATTCCTGACCTCTGAAATTAATAGAATAGAACAGATTCAGCGTAGGGCAACCAAACTTGTTCCTCATCTTACTTATTTGGATTATGATACTAGACTCCAGAAAACCAGCTTATACCCACTTAAACTAAGAAGAACCAGAGATGATCTTCTACAGTTATTTAACATGTTTCAATCGCCTGTTCTGATGCAACAGTGTGGCCAGGTTACACCCTAAACAACTGGAAGTCAAAAGAGCAAATAATAACAAAAGGCAACATTTCTTCACTATTAGAGCACCTAGGTTATGGAATACACTGCCACAAGATATAGTAAATTCTTTAAATATTACAATCTTAAAAAATAAACTTGATAAATGGTTATTTAACTAAAACTGGGTTAATGTTCCACACATGTGGAGGACAGTCTTGATAGTCAGTTGCCTTCTTCTGTCCACTAAACCAAGTACGAAGTCATCGCTGCCTCAAGTCTACCCAGTGGCGGGATGAGGGGTGCCCCGTGCCTCTCCTGTCTCCCTTGGTCCTCCTGTGGGGCCGCCTGCCATTTCCTTTCTGCCTGGTCTGCTGTCACCATGGACAGGTGGATTCTCAAGGTGGTCAGTCAGGGTCTGCCTCTGGAATTCAAGATGTACCCACCTTGCCAAGCCCGTGCCCCACAGGAGGGCATTGTGTGTCTGTAGACATTCTGTCGGCCCTTCGGGACGACATCGCCCAGCTCCTCCACAAGGAGGTCGTGGCTCCTGTCACGGATCCTCCAGAACACCCAAGGTTTGTTTTCAGGTACTTCCTGGTGCCAAACGGACGGGGGGCTGACACCCCATCTTAGATCTGCACAACCTGAATACGCTTCTCAGGCCACGACCTTCAGGATGGTCACTGTGTCTCAGATCATACCATCTCTCAAGCAGGACATGAGGTTTGCTCTCTGGAGCTTCAGGAGGCCTTCCTCCATGTCCCAATCCAGCTGTCCACGGCCAGTTCCTCTGGTTCCAGGCAGATAGGGATCCTCTATGAGTTCAGGCCATGCCATTTGGCCTGCCCTCAGCTCCCAAGGTCCTCACCAAATACTTTGCAGTGGTGGCAGCTTACCCGAGGCATGGAGGTCTGGGTTTACTCCCTTCCTGGATGACTGGCTGATTGCTGGTCTCTCCAGGCAGGAGGTGGAGTGATCCAGGGATCTGGCCCTCCAGACCTCTGCTCTCTTGGCCTCCTGGTCAATGAGGTCAAATCAGAACTCATTCCTTGCAGGTGATCAGCTTCATCGGGCGATTGACTCTTGCAGATTCAGAGCTCGACTCATGGCGGACAGGGTGGAGCTCTCTTCTTCTTTGCCTGATCATTTGGTTGGGCAGTTGCACCCTACTCAGGACTTCCTGCACCTACTGGGATACATGGCAGCTTGCACCAGTGTGGTCTGTTGGGTCCGCTGGAGAATGAATTCTCTGCAGTGGGAGCTGGCCTGCCAGTGGTCTTCAAGGTCGCTGTGATCCAGCTGATGTGAGACACTCACCAGTGGTGGTTAGTCCCAGAACATCTGCAGGAAGGTATCCTGTTTGTCCGCCCAGAGCCGACTGTCATCCTGATGACCAGTGCCTCTCTCATAGGCTGGGGTGCCCACCTGAGGAACACAAAGTCCACGGGTTCTGGACCCCTGAGGAGTCCCGGTGCCATATCAACCTTCTGGAGCTCTGGGCAGTTTGGCTAGCGCTGACTGTTTTTGCTCCACATATTTGGGGTCCGGTTGTTCAGGTCCAGACGGAGAACACCACGACCATGTACTACCTCAACAAGCGGGGCGGAACACACTCCCTTCCTTTGTGCAGAGAAGCGCTCCATCTCTGGACCCTTGCGCGCAGCCTGGGGGCTTATCTCCTGGCCATCCATGTGTCCGGTGTCTCCAGTCAGCTGGCAGATGCTCTCACCCATGTGGGTGAGGCGTCTCATGAGTGGTCTCTCCACCCAGAGGTGGTACATAGCCTGTTCTCCCAGTGGAACACCCCTCTGGTGGACCTGTTTGCCTCCAGGGAGAATGCAAAACTGAGGCTGTACTGTGCTCACCCTCGTCAGCAGGGAACGCTGCCAGGGAATGCCTTCTCAAGGCCCTGGAACTCAGCCTCCAACTCAGCAGCAGGCTCCCGAGGCATCTTTCTCTTTTCCTGGACCTGCTGTCATTCAGGGGAAGGTACTCCATCCAGACCTTCAATCCCTGCACCTGACAGCCTAGTTCCTGGGTGGCTAGAGTTCCAGGCTTTGGACCTCCGAAGATGTCCTCGCTGTGGTGGAGGCATCTCGAAAGGAATTCAAATGGAAGAGGTTCTCCATTTGGTGCCAGGGCAAGAGCTGGACCCTTATCTTTTCCAGTGGCTAGCATTCTCGATCACCTCTGGTCCCTCTCCCATTCAGGCCTTTGGTTCCACGACCCTTAAAGTGCACCTGGCAGCCATTTCTGCCTACTGGGTGCAGGCTGGTATGCTGTCAGCACAGGAGAAGGTGGTCTGGTGCTTTCAAAGGCCTTCACCACATTTTGCCCTCCGGTGCATGAACCACCACCACCTTGGGACTTGTTTGGCAAAGCTCATGGGCAAGCCATTTGAACCAGTGCACAGATGTGAGATGTCACATCTGTCATGGAAGACTGCATTCCTGGTGGCCATCACGTCAGCGAGCTCCAGGCGCTCTCAGTGGAGTCTCCTTACCTGGTCTTCCACAGGGACGAGGTTGCCCTTTGCCCCAACCCGAATTTCCTCCAAAAAATTTGTCAGATTTTCACCTCAACTAGGTGATTAATCTCCCAGTGTACTTCACCAGTTACACGTTGGAGACCAAGCACAGGCTCCATACCTTGGACCTGTGGCGAGCGCTGGCCTATTATAAGGAGCGCACGGCTAGAGTTTGGGGAGAGGTTCGCCAGCTGTTTGTCACCTATGCTAAAAGCTGCACCTGACAGACTGACAGCTAAGCGGACAATTGGCAAGTGGATTGTTTCCTGCATCAGCCTCTGCTATAGGTTGGCAGGTAGGGAGCCTCCCGTGGGGCTAAGGGCTCATTCCACCCGTCATACCACTGCCTCGGTAATTGCTTCCAGGGATGTCCCTGTCCAGGAAATCTGTTGGGCTGCTACTTGGAAGTCCTCACACATTTTAATTTCCCATTACCACATCAACCTTGAGTCACGCCAGCATGCTGGTTTTGGGGCCTCAGTTCTCCAGTCTCACTTCCCTAAGTAGGGGGTGTGCTCCTTGCCTCCTTCCTCCCAGAGAACTGCTAGGAGTCTGCCTAAAGTGCGGATAGAACACCATATCCACATCCCAACAGGTTACTCACCTGTAACAGTAGTTCTAGGAGTGGTATATGGCGTTCATCCATACTTAAGGCAGTGTTCCTTTCCCCTTCAAGGCTTGCCAGAATGTCTTCAGGCTGGCTTCTTCCACCCACTCGAGCGATGACTCCCTCGGCACCACCCTGTAATGTCAGATCTTACCCACTAGAAGCAAGACCAGTGTGCCACTTGTCAGGGTGGGTTGATGTGAACACCATCTTTTTTAATTTTTGAATTGTTTCACCATATACCACACCTAGAAGTACCGTTACAGGTGAGTAACCTGTTTTTCCCACCATGAGCATTGTGGACACGTCTGAGAATAATCTGCCACATCTGTATGGTGCTTAGCCAAAAGAAGTTGTCAAGTAGGACGTCTTTGTGTGGTTAATACCCAGGTGGCCTGAAAAAGGATGTCATGGGCCAGGGCCAAAAGCTGCTGCGAACTCCCGGGGACTACAAGCTGCCAGAGTACCTTTCCCTCTATGGTGTACACTCCTATTCTATCGGTAAACTGCGTTTTGTTCCTCCAGAGACCTAAGCACTATCTGCTATCTCTCTGTTTCTGGAGGTAGGATCAGCCAGCCAAGCTCTGCCCAGCTCCTCCTGTCTGACCCCCAAACTCCCCTTGAGGAGGAAATCTGCTGCCGGCCGATGCGCCTCTTGTTTTCAGCTGGGGCTCAGGGCTGCTACCTCCTCCTAGCTAGCCCCTCACCTGCACAAGCTGCTTCCTGAGCTGCTGAGGGAGTGGTTAGCACTGCTGTGTCTCCCCCTCTTCACCCTCAGAAGCTTGCCCTTTTGCCTGACTATGGGTAGTAACACACACTAGGTTTTCCCTGTGGTCAAAACCATCTCCCAAGATCACGTCCACAGGGAGATAAGGTACGACTCCCACCTCTCGTACTCCATGGCCACCCACCTCCCCTAACCCATGGCCACCTTCCCAGGTCAGGAAGACCCGAGGCACTGGCACTTGGACCACTGAACATGTGACTTCCCGAATCTTGGGAAAACTTCTCTGGCAGAATCTGCTGTGCCTGGATCAAATCTTGCCTCATCATGGAGATGGAGGTGCCAGTGTCCCTCAATTTCTGTGTTACTGTCCCATTGACTGGAATAGGGTGCATACGCATGGTGGGTTTTGGCGGCGCTACAGTGTGTACACAAGTTGCCAACTGCTGAGTACTGACTTGGTCACCCCCTTCCCCAGGCATTTGCCCTTTGCTGCAGTTTTTAGGGCAGTCATAGGATAGATGCTCCACTTTCTGGCAAATCCAGCATGTCTTTGCCCCCCCAAGCTTCTTGTAACCCTTGGGCTCGGTGTATGCTGGTTTCCTTTAGCCTGCCCTCCTGGTCCACTTAAAACCTTATGCTGCCCCACCATCATTGTTCTTACGGTGCTCGTGTGGTCTGCTGTCACATACAAAATCAGCAGTTCTCTGCCTCCTTTGTGGAGTTGCATGTTCGATCCAGTAGCCATATGCACAGGTCATTGGGTACAAGTTTAAGAAATGGTTCCTTTCAATCAAATCTTTTATTTGCTCCACAGTTCTAGCTTTAACCCTATCTACCAGCGGTCTAGATAGGCATACATTTGGACATGCAGTTCTACATAGCTATCTCCTGGACTCACTCTTAATTCTCTGAATTTTGCCTGTATGCCTCAAGAGTCAGTTCAAAAGCGTTTCAGTAGCAACCTTTTTACTTTATCATAGTCCATACAATCATTATTGTCCATTCTAGCAAATGTATGCAAAGCAAGACCAGTAAGCAGTGGTGTAAGGGGAGTCATCTGTGAAGCCCTATCCAAGTTAAACTGCACACATACCCTCTCAAATGATTTTAAAAACAAATCAAGATCGTCTCCCTCCCGGTATTACAGAATCATTTTGGAATTAATTGTGGCTTCATGGGTTGGACCCCTACGCCATTACTTATGGTTTGCTGTTGTGTTTGCTGGCACCGTTTCACCATCTCTTTCTCATGCAGTTGCCTCTGGATCTCATGCTGTCACTGTTTCTCTCTGTCTTCCCGTTAGGATTTCATGTTGGCGAGCCTATTCTCTTTCCTCCGCCTCAGCCTTACTCTCTCCTGCTGCATCAGGATTTCATGCTGCTGAGCCTCTCTCTTTCCTTAGCCTCCAGCCTTGCTTTCTGCAGTTGGCCTCCTTCAGCGCATGCTCCATCCTCAGGATCTCAAGCTGACTTGAGCCCAAGGTACACCAGCTCTTGGCTCAGGTTTGGGCTGTACTGCTTCACCAGTTCTTGGCTCGAGGTGCCCCTCTGACCCAGCTACTGTGACCTCCGTCTCACTAACTAGGTCAACTTCCTCAGTGACCCCCCCTGCTGCACAGGTGTTTGATTATGCATCTCTGAGGCTGTCTGCCCCCTTGCATTCGGTCATGCTTCCATGAGTCCATTCTTTGTCAGGCCCTCATAGACAATCCTGTCTGCGCATAGCTCATGAAACTGCTGTACATTAAGTTTGCCACAGGTTGAGGAGCTCATCTTTCCTAAATATGCTGCTCTAAACTGTCTAGAAACTAACAAAAAAAAAAAGTAGTAAATGATGTAACCTTTTGTATATCCTGTTTCGTTACTGTTAAGGTATGTGTTTGCTAGCACTGTCATCCCATGTGCTAGGTAAGGCTTTTACTTCTCTCCCAGAGTTCCTGCCTCACAGGAAAGCACACTGTGCACAAATTCTGGTTTTAAATCTGTGCATTGATCTGCTGTATATTTCACTGCCACCAGTTATGACAGAGGTCCCACATCACTGTTACCAGTTCTGACAAAACTGCCCCTTGGGCCCCTCACTTACAGGGCAGTTCTCTGTCTGGGACCTCTAATCCTTGCACAGTTTGGGCAGATGGAACCGCTCAGCTTCCCTTCATGATTTTTGTGCCTAATATAGTACAAGATGATAGTCTTGTACCGTATGAGACATCTTTTACAGCATACAGTAGAAGCAGCTTAAATGGAATGGCTCCATGGACAGCCTTTGATCCTGTTTAAGCAGCCATCTTGTTTATCAGAAGAGGTAGTTTTGAACCAGGTTTTCTGAACGACAACACAGACAGGATGGCTATCTTGTTTGCTTTCTTCTTTTAAAACCGGCCCAGACAGATGTGCCTCCTTGCTGACTGTGTGGTTGAGCCATACATGTCGGGCATCCTCGACCAGGTCGTCCCTACCTTCTCTCCTCCTTATCCGATTAGAGTTACTGTTGAGCTGCCAGTCAGCAAAGACTGTTTCTTTATTCAGGTTAATCCGTCCCAGGCTGACTTGAAATGTTAAACTCCTCGGCTGCTTTCAAAGGGAAGTGCTAGGTTGCTAATTGCCCCAATCATTTTAATTTTGTCAGAAGCGAGGATCCACTCTTTTAGAAGCTGCAGTGGTAGGAGACTGCTCTGAAATGCTTAGAGATTAACTGCTTCTGGGTGAAAATGGCTGGTTTCATATCTTAAAGCAGTGTGTGAATGAGGTGCTAATTGGAAATGTTGGTCTGCTGGCAGAGCTAAATTGCCCTATTTAAATGTTATAGCCATCTGTACATTAGACAGCACTGCCACTTAATCAGTGACCTGGGTATCATCCTGTTTGACTGAACGTCCACTTTAAGCACGTCCCGATTCAGTAGTTTAACTGTATACTGTAAATGTGTGTTGTGTGCGTGCACGCACACTCATGTGTTCTAAAGTCATAGGGCCAGATGTTTAAAATATTTGCATGTGTAATTTTAGTTGCTTCAGCGAATTAAAAAAAAGTAATTAGAAAAATACTCAGGAGTACTCCTGGCATTCAGTGGAGGCCAAGAAGCAATTGCTCAAGTGATCTTCTCCCAGGGAGGGAGGGATGCTGTCTTTGCTGCATGACTGCTTTATGACTAAGGGGATTGTGACGGACATATGACCAGATTGATTTATCAATTTCTTTTGTTAGTGTAGTTATGTTTCTATTATGAGTTCTGTTATTTGAAGTGGAATCAAACATGGCTCCCAGGTTACATGTTCTGGCATGTCTTATGGGAAATACTGGCCCAGTGTCAGGTTCCCAAGAGCTCATGTAAGCTGCAGATCCTGGCAGATGTGAGGCTGCAGTTTGACACATCAGACATCCTGCAAAACAAGGCCGTAAAGCTGGACAAAGGATGTTCTAGGTGTGAAGTATGCCAGTTGGCTCTGATGGTGACACACACACACACACACACACACACACACACTCTTATTCATGGGGGTAGGGGACAGTGAAGAACTGTCGGGCAAAGAGGTGAGGCTATTCCCCACAGCCAAAAAGTGTATAAAGTGGGGTGCTGAAAATTTTCCTTTTCTTTTTTTTATTTAAAAAAGGGATGTAGCACTGCATCCCTGTCCGTGAAGTGGACGCTCCACTTTAATGTTGCCACGTGAGACAGCAACTGCATGTGGAATAAGAGGTCTTGCGGTTCTGAGTGCTGATTGGCGAAATGATGTAAGTAAGCAATAATACCTGACAGGGTGGGTGATATTGGGCTGTTCAGACCTCCCAGAGTAATGATGTGACAACATCGCAGACAGAGTGCCTTATGACCCCTGGAAGGTCTGGTATAGCTCAGTACTGCCCACCCTGGAGGGTATTATTGCGCTTAGAAAATGGGGTTGGTGTTGATTTAAAGGAAAGCTGTCATTAATGTGAGCTCCTGCCCCTGAAAAGCTTACTTTCCAGTTAAGCTTTTTACAGTAAGAACAGCATTTTTTTTCTCGCACTGCAGCTTAGTATTTTAATTTGAAATAGTCCGAAACCCGGAAGTATGGCGGATGCAGGGGAGGCTCCATTTGCTGAAAAGGTACAGTGCCACACCACTCACTTCAATAAAGCGAGCAGTGCGGCGCCACACCTTTTCAGCAAATGGAACCTCCCCTGCATCCGCCATACTTCTGGGTTTCGGACTTTTGCTAATTAAAATATCGTAAGTTGCGGCACGAGAAAAATGCGCTTTTACTGTAAAAAGCTTAACCAGAGGGTAAGCTTTTCAGGGGCGGGAGCTCACATTAATGACAGCTTTCCTTTAAAGGGACACTGTCAACCCCTTTAGGCCTCAAAGTGTCCCTAGTTTAAAAAAATACATTTTATGATTGTTCACATTCTGTAGACTGTTAATGCAGTTGGTAGTTTAATTCAGATCCCTTTTTTCTTTTAAAAAGTGAAAAACTGCCTGCCCACCACACTGGTGTTACCACACTAAAACATGTTTGTTTACATTTCTTGACCTGCTCCCACTGCATTTTTCTTGGACTTGGGAACACCCTCAACACAATCTAGCTACTCATTATGCAGTGGGAGTAGAGGAGACTATTGTACCATGAGTGTCTGCACTGTTTGGGGGTGTTTCTAATGTTCAAGAAGTTTGCACTGAGAGTAGTTCAGTGATTTAAATCAAAACAAATCTGGGCACAGCTATACATTACCATGCATTTTGATTCACATAATGCAAGGAAGCAGATAAAACAACCAGCAGCATCATTGAATTTTAAGCAATTATGAAATGTGGGGCTTACCTAAAAATAATATGATGCAAAAAGGTTCACAGTGTCCCCTTAAATGAAATGGTTGACAGTGTCTCTTTAAATTAAATATTGAAAAAAAATTAAAAAACTTAAAACACAATAATACTAAATGGGGGAAAAAAAAAACTATTTGCGAAAAGTAGTCCCCGGACTACATAGTGCTGGCATTGGCAGTAGAGGGCACTATATCCATTATGTTGAGTGCTGCAGTCTCCCTGTCCTTCCAGTTGGAGCTTGTTTTCCCACCTGAGTAGTGGTCCTTTTTTTTTTTTTTTTTCCGTTAAATCTGTAGTTGGATGGAAGATGTAAACATGTGACATCGAAGTAAGCAGGAGCAGCACGAGGTAGCACACTGCTAAGTTTACTTTCTTTTATTTTAAACTGGCTCTGAGGTTTTAGATGCTTTTATTTATACTCCATTTACATTTATCTGGCAGTGGGATGTCAGCACTTGAAAGCGAGTGGGGCATCCAAAGTGGCGCTGGTGATCAGCTGGCAAGGTGCGACATTGGGAGTGGCAGCACTGCTGGAGAACAACAGTAGCATTTAATTTGGTAACAGCTGGCCCGGTGGTGCTGAGGCGCTGGATGCCATTCTTCACCCCGTGCGAGCGACCCGGGCCAGGAGTGAGCTTGGGTTGTCAGGGGTCAGCAGGGGAGGGAGAGGATCGAGCATCCGACTGACTGCTCTCCTCTCCCGGGGTTGGGGGATCAGCTGTCCTGTTCCTTGGCTGATACCTGGTGGAGGCCAGATGCTAGCGTCAGAGATTGGGAAGCAAGGAGCATGGCTATTTAGTGCGTGTGCACCTCCATGCTTGCGCTCATGGTGCCGCATCGTGGGAGAAAAACAGGAGGAAAAAGGGCACCCATAGGCTCCACAAAGCCCTGCCTGCGGCCGTCTCTGTCTCCGGCCCGCCGAAGCCCTTATCTGGATCTATGAATCCCTGGGTGGGGAGGATGGCCACTCTTTCCTGGCCGCTACCATGGGGGGGCTCCATGGGAGAAATGGAGCTCAGCAGTACCAGAGGAGCAGAGATGGATGTGGGTGACAGGGACATACCACCCACGGTGCACTGAGGAGGATAAAATGTTGTGTGTGTGATGTGTGTGTGTGTGTGTGTATATTTATATATATATATATTTATTTTATATTAATTTGGTAACACCATCGAGAGTGAGCTCGCAGTTCGAGTGGTGATCGAGGGACAGGTTGTATAAGTGGAATTTTAAAAAAAATAATACCTTATCTTGGGTTGAGTGAGGTCTGAGCAGGGGAAGCAGTCTCTAGTAGCACTTGGCATGTGATGTGCTAGCACTACAAGTAATGGCAAGAAAAACTTGTTCAGTTAATGTTTAACAATGGTACACTGTGTGCCACGTGATTTTTTTGCATTGAAGGTTTTTTTATTTTGTGAAGCAATCCTTTTAGGAGATGGAGGGTTGTCCTGTATCTCCCACTAAGTGTGAGAGGAAAAAAAGGGCGACAGAAAATTCTAAGAGCGACTGATATTTCGAATGTAATCATAGCAGAGAGAGGCTTATTATTTCCCAGTCACTGTTCGATATTGGGCCAGCTGTTGCGTAGTATTAGCTGGAGGGGCGCCTGTATCTCTCACTAAGTGAAAGAGAAAAATGGCGGCAGTTTGAAATTTTAAATTTAAGGCGCACTGATATTTCAATGTAATCAAGCAGAGAGACTGGGGCTTATTGTTTCAGTCACTGTTTAGTACTGGACTGGCTGTTGTGTTGTATTAGCTGAAAGGTGGCCTGTATCGCTCATAAGTGAGAGAAATAAATGGCGGCAGTTTGAAATTTAAAATTCTATGGGGCACTGATATTTGTACGTAATCAAGCAGCAGAGACTTGTGCGATTATTTCCCGGTCACTGTTGTCCGATACTGGATCGGACAACAGGGATTTGGCTTCACTGGGGACTGGGGGTTCACCTGGAGTGATGCAGGCTTATGCTGGCGTGATGGTCTGCATCTGTCCAGGAGGGGAACCAGGATCCTAGGTGATAGGTGTAAATGCTTCATTGGCAAGCATTTAAACTAGCCAAGGGGGGAGGCACTGGAAAGGAGCAGGGAAATCCTAGCCCCCCCCAAAAAAAAATCAGGGTAGTAAGGAGGTAAACACCAAGATAGAGATGTCGATAGTGAGGAGGGCAGGGGTAAATGGAGAAAGTGACAAAGGCAGTAAGGACAGGGATGGGGCAGAAAGGGGTAAGGCCATCAGGAAATGGAGGGTATTGAGTACCGATGCCCGTAGTCTGGGCAACAAGCTCCCTGAACTGGTGGCCTTGATGGAAGAGGGATGCCTGGATATCGTAGCAGTCACAGAAACATGGTACACAGAGAACCATGACTGGGATGTTAACATACCAGGGTACTCAATCTACAGGAGAGACAGGGAAGGGAGAAGGGGGGGAGGAATAGCTCTCTATGTAAGGAAAGGGATAAAAGCAACTGAACAAAAGAGTAAATAGGGAGGAGAGGAGACACTGTGGGTCACCTTAGAGACTGGAAATGGCACCACAATCCACACAGGGGTTGTATACAGACCCCCATGTTGGGGAGGGAATGGACAAGGATATGATAGAAGGCATTCCTAGGATGGCAGAGAAAGGGAAGATACTGTTGATGGGAGACCTGAATATGCTAGATGTTAACTGGAACACATTTGCTGCAGCCACATCCAAGAGCAGGGCCATTCATGATGCCCTACAGGTGGCATGCCTCAGACAGCTAGTTTTGGAACCCACTCATGAGGGAGCAATCTTAGACCTTGTACTCTCAGATGGGGACAGTGAGAGGATCTCAGATCTAGAAGTGGGTAGCCATCTGGGAACAAGTGACAACCAAACAGTATGTTTCACGATAAACTCAGCTACAGAGTCAAGCCATAAAAAAGTGAGGGTACTGGACTTCAGGAGGGCTGACTTTGGCGAGATGGCAGAGTGCCTTAGAAAAAGCACTAGCAAACAGGCTAGAAGGAGGGGTGGAGCAACAATGGGGAAACATAAAAACTGCCATCACAGAGGCAACAAGCCTTTGTGTGAAGCAAATAAACAAATAAAAATAAAAGAAAAAGCCACTATGATTCTCAAAAGAGGTGGTGGGGAAGGTCAGGGAGAAAAAGATAGCCTTCAGGAAGTATAAGGAAACACAGAAGGAGCAGGACAGAGAGTGGTACCAGTTAAGGCAGAAGGAAGCAGGGAGGGAAGTCAGAATAGCAAAGGCCCAAACTGAGGAAAAGATAGCCAACTCAGTTAAGAAGGGGGATAAAACCTTTTATAGGTACATCAGGGAGCGTAGAAAGACAAAGGGGAGGGATAGTGAGACTGAATAGAATGGGCGGTGGGTGGGCAGAGAAGGACAGTGAAAAAGCAGGGATACTGAATGAATATTCCTGCTCAGTATTCATAAAAGAGGAGGAGGAGGAGGTGCCTAATCCAATTAACAGAAGCACTCTGGATAGGGTGGGTCTATCCCAGTCCTTTCACAGAAGAAAGGGTTCTGAAAGAACTCTTAAAACTGAAGGTAGACAAAGCAATGGGGCTTGTGGAAGTCACCCAGAATTCTAAAAGAATTAAGGCGAACTAGTGAAACCACTGACTACCCTTTTAACAAATCATGGGAGGATGGTGTGGTACCTGAGGACTGGAGAAAGGTGGATGTGATTCCCTTCACAAAAGTGGGACCAAGACAGAGGCAGGAAACTACAGACCTGTCAGTTTGACCTCTGTGGTAGGGAAAGTGATGGAATCACTTCTGAAGGAAAAATTGTTGAGTACCTAGAGGCCAGTGGGGCACAGGACCCAAGGTAGCATGGGTTCTGCAGCGGAAGGTCATATCAGACGAATCTAATTGATTTCTTTGACTGGGTGACCAGAGTAGTAGACCAGGGAGGGGCTGTGGACATGGCCTACCTAGACTTTAGCAAGGTATTTGACACAGTACCACACAAAAGATTAATAGTCAAATTAACCAGCCTGGTAGTGAGTCCCAGAGTGGTAGCCTGGGTAGAACATTGGCTGGACAACAGGACACAGAAGATAATTGTAAATGGAGTCCACTCTGAAGAAAGAGGGGTTACTAGTGGGGTACCGCAGGGTTCAGTACTGGGTCCAGTCCTTTTTAATGTCTTTATAAGTGACATTGCAGAGGGACTGAAGGAAAAGTATGCCTCTTTGCAGATGACACAAAGATCTGCAACAGGGTTGATACACAAGGAGATGTGGAAAGATGAGAAGGGACTTGGCAAGGTTGGAGGAATGGTCAAGTATGGCTGCTTGGATTCAATGCAAAGAAGTGCAAGTAATGCACCTGGGAAACAAAAACCCAGGGAAGATTACACATGGGGGGTAGTAACAACAAAAAATGGAAAGGGACTTGGGGGTGATCATATCAGATGACCTTAGGTTAGCAAGCAATGTGAGAAGGCAGTAGGGAGGGCTGGGGGATACTGGGATGTATAGGGAGAGGCATCACCAGCAGAAAATAGGAAGTTGTTATCCATTTGTACAGATGGTTGGTGAGACCCCATCTGGAGTACTGCGTCCAGTTCTGGAGACCCCATCTCCGCAAGGACATGGGCAGGATAGAGGCAGTCCAGAAGAGGGCAACTAAAATGGTGCAGGGTCTGCAAGAGAAGCCAGACGAGGAGAGACTAAAGGAGCTTAATATGTATACCCTTGAGGAAAGGAGGGGGAGGGGGGACATGATAGAAGCGTTTAAGTACCTTCAGTGGATTCAACAAAGTCCAAGAGGGTAGCATCTTTCAGAAAAAGATGTGCAAGAACAAGGAGACACAGTTTAAGCGGTGTCTAGGGCAATGTGAGGAAGTATTTTTTCACAGAGAGGGTGGTAGATGCATGGAACAGCCTTCCTGAGAAGGTTGTGGGGTCTAAAACTGTGGAGAATTCAAGAATGCATGGGACAGCCATAAGGCAATTTTTGTGGGGGGGTAGGAAGAAATAGGCTGTTGGTTAACTGGGATCTGCAGCTTATCCTGTAGGTAGGGAAATGGGCAGACTAGGTGGGCCAAGTGGTCCTTATCTGCCGTCCAAAGTCTATGTTTCAAACAACATGAAGTCTTGCTGTATTCTGACTATTGTAGTTAGGTCCTGCCTTTCAACTGCCCTGGAGAACAAAGAGTTAACTTTCCCGTGGCCAGCATGGAGCGTTCATGTGAGCTCGTTGAAACCCTGTCTGCTGCTGTTTAAACTCCACCGTCAGATTCTTTACTCCGCCTCACTGAACAGTCGCTCTGAGATTTCTCCTTTGCTCAGTTCAAAAAGTCGGTTAAAGTGTCGTTTTACCGGTTTCTACCAATTTCTGTTACCGAATCTGTCGGTTTAAGTCTCTGTCTGTGGTACTGTGAGTACTAGAATCGTTTACATTTAGTTTCTGTGTGGAACTTGCAAATTTCGGATCGGTTCGGCTGAACTGATCAGTTTAGTTTAAAAGTTTGTGAATTTACTTAGAGTGTGGTTGCGGTCCGTATCAGTTCTTAAAAAAAAAAAAAGCATTTTATTACGTTTTTCCCCAAACCGTAACACGGTCAGGAACCGATAGGGAGTCTTGCCTGGCAGATTGCCGGAAAAAGGGTAAGTTTTGGATAGGATTGGCCATGTCTGAGAAACCCAAGAAAAAAACTGGGCCCACTGGGTTTCAACACTGCAGCGTGTGTGGGGAAGCCTTTGCTAAGGCTGATCCGCACACCACATGTGTTTATTGTCTGGGGTTTGACCACCTCGATTCAGACTGCCAAATTTGTAAGAATTTTCCCAAAGCTACCCTGGATAAGAGAGTAGGTAGACTGATGGAAAGGGAGGCCGAGAAGTCCGCTGACCCGGATGGCCAGCCCGGTTCGGTTCCGACCGAACCAGAAGGAGTGCCCTCTGACCAGGGCGAAACTTCTTTGGGCAAAAGGAGAGCCGATTCTGAGGAGTCGGTTCCGGTTAAAAGGAAGAGAAGAGATAAATCATCCGGTTCGGATCCAGAAATTCATACTCCAACCTCTGATGAGATAGCCAAAGCGATAAGAATAGTGCAATCGCTAACTTCAGTTCTGGCTGAACCGGCACCATCTGGCAAGGGCTCGGTTTGGTCGGTTCCCCCGTTTCCGGCTTACACTTCAGAAGAATTTTATAAACCGGAGGAGGAGGAGGGAGAGTATGAGGAGGATGATTGTGATTATGAAAGTCTGGATGTGCCTTTTGACCCGGACATCTCCCCAGACAGACCTTCAGGTGTTTCTCCTCCTATGCTTTCTGAGTCCCCTTCCCACTTTATGTTTTACAAAAAAGTGGCTGAAACCCTCCAGCTTCCAGTGGAAGAAGCAGTAGAGGATCAGGAGGAGCCTGATTTTGTTGAAATGATGGACATCCCAGAGTCCAGGAGACTGTCTGTTCCCCTCCATAAATCTTTTGGGAAACGGACAATTAAAATTCTAAAGACTCTTAACTCCATACCTCCTGTGGACAAACGAATGGACAAGAGGTACACCCTTTCAGGCTCAGACACGGAGTTCCTTTCTAAGCAATGCAGCCATGTTGGGGTAGTGCAGGCTGCTGCCTGTGATAAGGCAAATATTCCCTTGGCATCACACCCCCCAGATAAGGACTACAGGAGGATTGATGCCATGGCAAAGAAGCAGTACATGGCAGCATCTTTGGGACTCAGACAGGCTAACTATATGGCCTACACAGCTAGATACCAGAAGTCCAGATGGGACACTGTGCTGGCTCTGGCTAAACAGGCCCCTGACCAGCTTGCCAAGGAGCTGGAGCAGGTGGCTGCAGATGGGATGAGGCATCCAAGGTGCAGTTTCATGCTGCTGTGCACTCAATGATGTTTCATCTAGAGTCATGGCTACATCTGTGGCCCTTCGGAGGATGGCTTGGCTCAGATGTACTAGCCTATCACAGGATACCCAGGCTAAGGCCATGGATTTCCCTGTCATTGGTAATTCTCTGTTTGGGGAGCAGACAGAGAACTACATGAAAAAGATGGACGAGTACAGGACCAGCTACAGGAGTGCTCAGGCCAAAGAAAGGCAAGCCACTCCTCAAAGGCAGCAGTCCAGGGGCAGGGGCAGGCCTTTTCAAAGGCCTTTACCAAGCCCAGGCCTCTCTTCTTCCTGTGCTCAGAGGGGTTCTTCAGAGGGAGAGACAGATGGGGAATGAGCAGGCCTGATTACCCCTCAGCCTAAAGCCCCTGCCAAGCAGACACCTGATGGGTCTGCCCGGCCGATTCTCCAGTACCTGTAGGGGCAGGCTGTCTTACTTTGTCCAGGACTGTAAGTCTCTGACATCAGACAAGTGGGTCCTGGACGTAGTAAGCCAGGGACTGGTTCTCAGCTTCAGAAAATTTCCCAAGACAAGAACCAGATCCTTTCACCTGCAAATTCATCAGAGACCCTTGCCCTAGAGGCAGAGGTTTCTTCCTCCTGGCTCTCAGAGCCATAGAGAGATTCTACCCACACAAGGGCAAAGGATTGTACTCAGGTACTTCCTAACCCCCAAAAACAGGAGAATGCGGCCCATCCTGGATCTAAGATATCTGAACAAGCACCTTTTAAAACCAAAGTTCAAAATGGTGACCCTGGGAATAATTCTGTCTCTCTAAGGCCAGGGACTGGCTAGCCTCCCTGGACCTCAAAGATGCCTATTTTCACATTCCCATCAGGTGCTCCCACAGAAAGTACCTCAGGTTTGAGTTGCCCTCAGACCACTATCAGTTCAGAGCAATGCCCTTTGGCCTAACATCAGCCCCAAGGGTGTTCACAAAGTGCCTGGCAGTAGTGGTTGCTTTCCTAAGGAGAGAAAAGATCTCCATCTTTCCATACTCGGACGACTGGCTCATAGTGGGTCAGTCTCCAGACCAAGTCAAGTCACATCTGCAAATAACTCAGCAAGTGCTTACTTCCTTAGGATTCTTTCTCAACCTTCCAAAGTCAGTTCCCGAGCCAGTACCACTCCTCACCTTCGTAGGGGCAGAGCTGGATACAATAAGGGCAAGAGCCTTCCTTCCCCTGGACAGGGTAAGGACCCTTATGGAACTGGCCTCTTCATTCACCCTTCATGTGTCTCGACCAGCAAGGCATTTCCTGCAGCTTCTGGGCCACATGGCAGCCTCTACAGCAGTGGTCCAGGGAGCAAGATTTCAGATGAGGGACATTCAGTTCCACTTAAGAGCTTTCTGGTCCCAAAGAAAGGATTCTCTTACCAAACTAGTCCCAGTGACCCGAACCCTGATCCAGGCTTTGCAGTGGTGGCAGGATCAGGACAATTTGAGACAAGGAGTTCCTTTTGTCACTCAGTCTCACTGAGTGATACTCACCACAGATGCCTCACTGCTGGGCTGGGGAGCCCACCTGGGGGATCTTACCACCCAAGGGCTGTGGTCACCTCAAGAATCTCTGCTTCACATCAGTCTCTTGGAACTCAGAGCAGTGTTTCTGGCACTGCAAGCCTTTCAAATCTGTACAGAACAAGGTGGTCCAGATCAGAACAGACAACACTACCACAGTGTGGTACATCAACAAGCAAGGAGGCACTCGGTCTACGGCTTTGTGCACAGAAGCAATGAAGTTGTGGTCCCTGGCCTATTCCCTGCAAACCTCTCTGATAGCAGTTCACCTCCCAGGGAAGGACAGTGTCCTAGCAGATGCTCTCAGCAGGATATCCCAGGGCCATCACGAATGGACCCTAGATCCCCTAGTTTTGAAAGTGATTTTCTCGAGATGGGCACTCCACAGATGGATCTTTTGCAGCCCCAGACAATCACCAACTTCCTCTCTTTGTTGCAGACCCCCAGTCTTGGGCTCAGTCCCCTGGATGCTCTGATTCTGAATTGGGAAGGAGATTTCTGTATGCTTCCGTTCAAAGTGTTAGTCAAGATCAGGTCAGAACCATGCAGTGATTCTGATTGCTCAAGACTGGGCCAGACAGCCCTGGTACCACCTATTGCTGTCTTTAGCAGTCCACCTTCCCCTGTCTCTTCCCAGGAATTACAACCTGTTAACATCCTCTCAGGAGAGGATTTGGTATCCGAACCTCAAGTCTCGCAATCTCAAGGCATGGCTCTTGAAGAGTTAGAGTTTGCTGATCTGCACCTTTCTCAAGGGGTTCTGGATATCCTTAAGGCTTCTCGAAAGCCTTCCACCAGAAAGACTTACAACTCCAAATGGAAAAGGTTCACTATTTGGTGCTCTAATAAGCATATTTCTCCAGAATCTGCTGGGTTGCCTACAGTTCTGGACTATATGGTCCATCTTAATGGCATAGGACTTAGGCCAGCTACACTTAAAGTGCATTTGGCAGCTGTTTCTGCCTTCTTGTCAGTAGGCAAGCCCTCTCCTCTGTCAGCCCATCCTGTGTTTTGTAAGTTCTTCAAGGGATTGCTGCACACCAATCCTCCCTTTAGGGACCCTGCTCCTGCTTGGGACCTTAATGTTTGCATTGCTCAGCTTATGCAACCACCCTTTGAGCCTTTGTCCTCTGCAGAGCTTAAGTACTTGACTTGGAAAACTGTGTTTTTGGTAGCCATTACCTCTGCCAGGCATATCAGTGAATTGCAAGCCGTGTCAGTGGAGCCTGATTTCATCTCTTCCATAGAGATAAAGTGGTCCTAAGAACTAACAGGAAGTTTTTGCCTAAGGTGGTTTCAGATTTCCACCTTAATCAGTCTATGTCTCCCTGTTTTCTTCACTGACCATTCCTCCTCTGGAGAGAGGAGGCTGCACAGCTTGGATGTTAAAAGGGCCCTCAGCTACTACATAGAGCGCACCAAGGGTCACAGGTTTGAGTCCCTCCAGTTGTTCCTCACATATGGAGAGGTCGGTAAGGGCAAACCTGCCACTAAGAGATCTATTGCCAGGTGGATTGTCTCTTGTATACAATTCTGCCATGAAAAACTGGGTAGAACCCCACCCTCAGGCCTGAGGGTTCACTCTACTAGAGGTACAGCTGCTTCCCTGACTGCTGCCAGGGATATTCCTATCTTAGAAATTTGTCAAGCAGCCACCTGGAAAACAGTCCGTACATTCACCAAGCATTACTCTCTGGATATCCAGGCTAGGAGTGATGCTCGGTTTAAGACAACAGTACTCCAGAGCCTATTCCCAAAGTAGGTTCTGTCCTCCTCCATGGAGGTACTGCTTGTAGTCTGCAATAGTCAGAATACAGCAGGACTTTATGTTGTTTGAAGAAAAATTACTCACCTTAGTAATTATTTTCTTCTAATGGAGTCTTGCTGTATTCTGACCTCTTCCCTCCCGCCTCCTCCTCAGAACCTGTTTTTGGGATGTGGGTGGGCAGGAGCAGTGTTGGCACCCTATGTGCCCCTTTTCACCCTCCTTTACTTTGGGTGTGTGTTGTGTTTTGTTTTTTTCTGACTTGAGTCTTTGCTTTGAAACCAAAACCCTTTTTAATAAATTTAGTTGCCAGTTGGCTAGTGTAAGTTTTACGGTTTCCACACAGAACTTCTAGTGAGTAGTGCTCAGAAGATCTGACGGTTGGAGTTTAAACAACAACAGACGGGCTTCATCCAAGCTCACAATGAACGTTCCATGCTGGCCATGGAAAGTTAACTCTTGTTCTCCGGGGCAGTTGAAAGGCAGGACCTAACTGCAATAGTCAGAATACAGCAAGACTCCATTAGAAAAACAACATTACTAAGGTGAGTAATTTTTCTTCTGTTGTGTTGTATTAGCTGGAGGGTGACCTGTATCTCTCACTAAGTGAGAGAGAAAAAAATAGTTGGCAGTTTGAAATTTAAAATTCTAAGGGCTCAGTGATATTTGAATGTAATCAAGCAGCAGAGACTGGGCCTTATTACTTTCCGTCACTGTTGTCCGATACTGGATCGGCTATTGCATTGTATTAGCTGGAGGGTGGCCTGTATCTCTCAAAAATGGCGGCAGTTTGAAATTTAAAATTCTAAGGGTGCACTGATATTTGAACTTAATCAAGCAGCAGAGACTGGGGCTTATTATTTCCCAGTCACTGTTGTCCAATACCGACCAGCTACTGCGTTGTATTAGCCAATCAGAAACAGAATTCTGCCTACCCATTTTTAATTTATAATTCACTCACTCTTTCATTAGACTTTGTAAGATCATGTAGTTTGTAAGTTTCTTAACTTTAAGAAGTTTAGAGTTGCCATTTTTCATACGGTTTCATTTTGTGAATACAGGGTATGTTTGACATTAGAACGCTTTGCTGTGACACTTCACTGTTCAGAAAGGCTCTAAAGTGAAATAAACCCTTTAAAGCAGCAGTATCTGTTAGTCACTGTGTAGCTTTTTTCATCAGCAGTAATTGTTTTTTTTTTTTTTGGCAAAACAGCTGTATTCCAATTTTTTTTTTGTTTTCTTCATTCCTAAACTAAGATATTGGATTTTGAAGTTTTTAAAGGTGTGCTTGCTACAGTGCTGTGCTGTTTACCACCCGAAACATGAGTCAGCGCCATCCTAATACATGCACCATATGAGTGTAGTATGCACATTCAACAGGTAACCTCACCAGAAGAGATTTTTTAAAATAGCCCGTGACAGCCATCGTTAATGATTTGAGTCATTATTCAGGGTTTTAAATAACTGATTAGCACTTTTTTTTCTTGGGACAATACTAACTGTACAGAAAGCATTTATATAGGTTTTCGTGAAGTGTTATGTTTGTTAAACATAGTGAGGCAAGTGCTATGCATTTTCACAATGTTTTAGACTTTTATGAGCAAAACGCTAATCAATTTTTAGAGTTAAATAAAACCCTGTTATTTACAAAATTAGCTATAATTTGGTTCTTGTAAAGAAATATCTGGGAAATTTAAAATATACTGAGGATTAATCTAAATATGTCAGAAATACATTTTGCTAAAAAACACAAACTATATCATTAATTTTTTTTCCAACTAACAAACACTGCAGCTTTAAAAAGCAATAAGTGATGTACATTTATTTTATGTAATTTATTTGTTGACTGGGACTAGAAAATACTTTGTTTCTGGGGAAGGGATACAGATGCAAACTGGCTGATATTTAAACTGGTGAACCTGTTGGTGAATTAGTGACCGGGAGGAGGAAGTTTGGCCAGGACACTAAGGAATTCGCTACCCTTTCTGAAAAGTGCAATGGGTTCCTTTTTTGTTTGTTTGTTTTGTAATTTTTTATTGAGTGTTCATCATTCAAAAAGACAGCAAACGGTTCATGATAGATATCATACAAATTCTGTGTGGTACATATACGTAGGAGTTTGCGGTTCATGTTGATCTTTGTAGAGTTCTGAGTCGTACTTATATCAGTACATTATGTACTTGATGGGTTTGTAAAACAGGCTTACTTGACTTACAGACAGCATAAAAACCATTATGTGGTATCCAGCTCTGCTGGAGCTTGTCAGTGACCTGTTAAGAAGCAAACAACTCCGTAGAAATTGTCACATGTATTCTAATAAAGGCACATTTTTTTCCTTCCATTTCGCTTGTGTTTCATTTTAATACAGGCTTACTGGGGAGTGTCAGCTAAGTGTACCCCATGTGCAGTAAATTGCAGTTATGTAAGAACTTACCGTAACAGCAGATCTTCGAGAAAGGTTCCTGCAGTAGGTCTTCACATATAGGACTGCGCCATTTGGCATCAGGTTCCAATGGCAAACTTGTAGATAGCAGTTATCAGCAGGGACCGCCCCCGATGTTGGGTGATGTGAAGTCAGTCCGACTATAAAAGGGGCGGTCCCGCACCCGCCCTCCAGTTCTTTTTCGCCAGAGACCTAGAAAAAAGTAAGTAGAAAAATAGAAATGAAGACTCCTAGAATCATGCTTCTTCTCTAGACCCAAGGGCTAGGCAGGATGAAAATGTTGGAAACGATTCAGGAGTAGGGGGAAGGTGGGTGGGAAACTAGACCTACTGCAGGAACCTCTCTAGAATATCTACTGTTACGGTAAGTTATTACGTAACTGCAGTATCTTACTTTGAGAGGGTTCCTGCAGTAGTTCTTCACATATAGGACTGAATACCAAGCAGACCCAAAGAAGTAATACGGAGGTACATCCGGGAGGAGAAGTTGCCAGCCCTAGTTACAACAGGAGGCCTTGCAGAACCGCAAGTCCAAAGCTAGTTCTGCACCGAGAGGCAATGTCCAGACTGTAATGCTTAGTGAAAGTGTGGACAGACGACCACGTGGCCGCTGCACAGATCTCTGCAGTGGACACATTCCTGAAAAAGGCAGTAGAAGTAGCAACACTCCTAGTGGCGTGACCCTTAACCGCCCCAGATGGGATTTCCCATGCTTTTGGTAGGTGAAGTGGATGCACTTAGCCAACCACCTAGAAATGGTCTGTTTGGAAATGGCCTTGCCCTGGCACTGGGGAGCAAAGGCCACAAGGAGCTGATTTGTCTTACGGAGATCTTTAGTCTGGTTCGTGTAATCCCTCAGAATCCTGTGCACATCAAGAGTGTGCAGAAGATATTCCAGGGTTTTAAATAATTGATTAGCAGTTTTTTCTTGGGACAATGCTAACTGTACAGAAAGTATTTATACAGGTTTTCTGAAGTGTTATGTTTGTTAAACACAGTGAGGCAAGTGCTATGCATTTTCACAATGTTTTAGCACTTTTATGAGCAGAACGCTAATCAATTTTTGGAGTTAAATAAAACCCTGTATCCCCCCCCCGTTAGACTGCTGTGGATAATAGAACCAGCAGTTTGGCACTCTGGTTGAGAGTGGTTTGTGAGATTACCTTTGGAAGAAATGATGGGTTTGTCCGAAGGACTGCTCTGTCCCTATGGAAAATCAAATAGTGTTCCTTATAGATAAATGCCTGAAGTTCCGAAACCCTTCGGGCGGAAGTGACTACGACTGAAAACAGAATCTTCCAGGAAAGGAAGTGCAAGTCACAGCTAGAGGCTGGTTCAAAAGGAGGCAAGGTCAGTTTTTCCAACATAAAATTTAGGTCCCTGGGGGGACATGGATTCCGGACCGGAGGTTTCAAGTGGAGGATGCCCTTTAAAAAAGTCTTAGCAACCTCCAGTTGAGCCAGTGGTTTGCCCTCCACCGGGAGGTGGTAGGCCGACACCGCAGAGAGATGGACCTTAATAGAAGAATAGCTAAAGCCCGACTCTGATAATTGTGTGAGGTACTCTTAACACCTGGGCAGCCGAACACGAAAAGGGATCCCAGCTCCTGGCTAGGGCCCAGATCGAGAATCTTTTCCACTTCATGGCGTAGGTGGATCTAGTAGATGGTTCTCTGGCTTCCACCAGGATAGGGGCAACCTTTGTAGAAACTCCATAGTGGGAGGCCGCTATGTCCACAGGGGCCATGCCTGAAGGTGAAGAGACCGTAGGCTCGGATGCACCAGAGTGCCCTGCTCCTGCGTCAGAAGGTCGTGGGATAATGGCAGGGGAACCGGAGGCTCTAGTGCCAGATGCTGTAAGAGAGGGAACCAAATCTGGCATGGCCAGAGAGGAGCGATCAGAATCAAATGTGCCCCTTCCTCCTGAAGTTTCACCAGAACCTTCTGAATGAGAGGAAAGGGAGGAAAAGCGTAAAGAAACCTCCCTGTCCAAAAAAGAGAGAGAGAGAGAGAAAGAGTGCATCTCACCAAAAAGCACCATGCCCAGGAACGAGCAAGCAAAAGTTGGGTAGTTTGGCTTGAATGGGAGGCAAACAGATCTATCTCTGGTCAACCCCATCAAGAAAAAGATCTTCGACTACCTCTAGCTTTAATTCCCACTTGTAAGCCCTGGCCACTGATCAGCTGAGACTGTCCACCAGGACGTTGCTTATCCCTGGAGCGTGGACTGCTGTCAGGAAAGTCTGTGCTGAATCGCTTAGTACCAAACCCTCATTGCTTCTTTGCAGAAGAGGAAGAGAGTTCCTCCTGTTTGTTGATGTACCAGACTGTGGACATGTTGTCCATCTGGACAAGAAGTGGTCCCGGTAATAGAAGGGACTGGAACACCTGGAGGGCGTACAGAACAGCTCTGGTCTCCAGAACATTGATATGGAGCAGAAGCTCCTGGTCGGACCAAGACCCTTGTGTCTTGTGAACCCCCAGATGGGCTTCCCAGCCCAGGTCTGAGGCATCCGTGGTAAGGATCTGGTTTGGGATAGGGGAATGGAAAGGGGCTCATTGTGACAGATTGGAAAGATCTTGCCACCAGCGAAGATCTCTCTGTAGGCTGTTGGAGATCATGACCATCTGGCATGTCGTCTGGTCCTCTGATCCCATTGGACTTGAAGAGACCACTGGGTGATCCTCATGTGAAGTCTGGCCAAGGGGACTATGGGAATGGCTGCTGCCATCAGTCCCAAAAGACGCAGCATAGCATGTGCTGGGATCCACTGAGCCTGTGCCACGAGGGTGGCTTGAGAAACCAGGGTCTTGGCCTCGAACCGATAGCAGAAAAGCCTTGCTCTGAACTGTGTCTAGTACAGCTCCAATGAATTGGAGCCGCTGAGATGATACTAGCTGGGACTTGGGCAAATTGACCGTGATACCCAGAAGAGCAAACAAGCTCAGAGTGAAAGAAAGAGACTCTTTCAGGTTGTTCGGAGAGGGTGCGCGAGGAGCCAGTCGCCCAGGTACGGGAACATGTAAATGCCCTGGCAGCGAAGAAAAGCCGCAGTCACCGCTAAACACTTGGTGAACACCCAGGGGGGCTGAGGAAAGGCCAAAGGGGAGTGCTCGGAACTGAAAATGGTTCTCCTGAAAAGTAAAACTGAGGAAGCAGTGGTGGGCTGGGAGGATAGGGATATGCAGGTAGGCATCCTACATGTCCAGAGAGCACAGCCAAGAACTTGTTTGGAGCAGGGGGAGAAGCCCCTGAATGGTCAGCATGCAAAACTTCTTGCACTCGACGAAGAGGTTGAGCATGCTGAGGTCCAGGATCGGTCTCAGATCGCCCGTCTTCTTTGGAACTAGGAAGAAGTGGGAGTAAAATCCCCTTCCTAGCTGGTTTTGATTGATGAGCCTACAGGTAGAGCACCTGCTGCTCGGCCGGAGTGTATCAGTGGGGGAGTGGCCTTCCGAACAGGGATGTCTCCCACAGACTGCCTAAGCTCCACGATGAGCTGCGTCCTGGCATCCTGCCACCATGTGGGGATCGTCTCCCGATCTGGCACAGGAGGAGGGGGCTGGTAACCCGAGTAGCCTGGGTACTGTGGGTATTGCCAAGAGGGGTATTGAAAACCTGGCGATCCAGGAGACTAGCCATAAGGGTTATACCCAGTGTATCCCGGCTTTGGAGGCATGTGGCCTGGCGTCGGGTACTGAGGAGCTGACGGCAGACTGCCCAGTAGTGGTGCCTGGGGGTCTGTCTGGCTGTGGGAGACCACCAGGTGGTTCGATTGGACCTACCGGGGGAGGTCCCCTAGGGCCACTGGGTGGCGTGGGATCAGGAAGGGCCCCCAAAGGTCCTGAGGGGGAGAGCTCCATATCAGGATCCTTAGCCGGTGGCAGACTCTTGTCTGGAGGCAGCAACAGACCTGCGAAGGAGGAAATTCTGGAAGGGACCCCAGCGAAAGGTCGAACAACGATCCTGTCGACAGGGACAAAGCAGGATCGGGTGGCGAATCTCTGGGGTACAGGACCCAGAGGAATGCAGGGTCTCTCGACAGCACACTTTGGCCGGCGTTGGCCTCGTGGGAGCCTGATGGGCGAGAAGAGTCCAGGCGGGCGACGGAGGATCCGCCGTCCGACTGATTGGACCTAACTGGGCTAGTGGCAGTGGGAGGGCCGCCGCTAGGCTTATCAGTCAAAGCCGTGCCTCCGTTGACAGGGTTGAGGGGAGAATTATTGGCAGTTCTTGGAGGAGACACAACGGAAACCTCAATAGAGGCTACCCCCAACTGCCCGCTCACCTCAGCAGGAGGGGGAGAAGGTGCTCTGCCCAAAGAAGTGGACGGGGCACCAGAAGGAGTACTCACAGTTTTTGGAGCAGGCCTCCTGTATGGCGACGGACTCCTGTCCCGGCACTCTCCTTGTCCTTCTTTTTTCTGGGGGACGGCAACGATGACCTTTCCCCCGATTCCTGGAGCTCCTTTGCCTTCTTCGCCAGCCGCCGGGTAAGGAGGTGGGCCTCGAGGGTCCGCTTGCTCCTGGTCCTGGTGGCTTGATTGAAGGCTTGGCAGATGCTACACTCGTCTGAGTTGTGCTTGGAGCTTAAGCACAAGAGGCAGTGGGAAAGGTGGTCCCTGTGTGGGATTTGGGCTCCGCACTTCGAGCACTTTTTCTTTACGTGAGTTGACATACAATCAGTCGAATAATTTAAGAAAAAATTTAAGGTATGAAGAAAAAACTTAGATTGACACGCTGATGTTAGATCACTGTTCTATCTCGTGAGCCTAACGAACTGAGGCGACGGCCGGAAAGAACTGGAGGGCGGGCGCGGGACCGCCTCTTTTATAGTCGGGCTGACGTCACATCACTTGATGTCAGGGGGCGGTCCCCGCTGATGATTGCTATCTACAAGTTTGCCGTTGGAACCTGACGCCAGGGGGTGCAGTCCTGTATGTGAAGACCTCGGCAGGAACCCTCTCAAGTAAGATCATTGTTCCTTTGGGGTCATGAGTTTACATTATGTAGGGCCCCGGATTGCCTCTCACATTTTCTGCCCAGCCTCCTTTCACAAGTAAGCTTCTGCAGGGATAGTGTGTTGAGAATAAAAAGAGTGCCACATCTCTTAATATACAGTAAGCTGCTGTCTTGAGACCCAGGTATTTTGTATACACTTCTTTTAGCCATTAGCAGAAGTACTCTGATCACCCTTGGATAGGGGTCCCAGTTGTTCCCTTCCACGTCCTTAATTCTCAGCAGCATTGAGTTCACCTCATCTCTCATGGGGACTCCAGATTTCTGGGGGATTTCCCTTCCTGTCATAGGATCTTTAACGCACGTCTGAATAATGACCAGAACAAACAAATGGAACCTCGGTTTAATGTCTCATTCAGAAGTTGGCACCTGACAGCATAGTGTCCCCAAGCACTATGCAGAGCATCAGTATGGTGCGCTATAACCAAGGTTGAGAGCCCCTGCAAAGCTACCAACATCAGTTCTTTTTTTAATTCTCTGTTTATTCCTTCCTCCCATAGCTGCCCCATCTGCACTGCCCCAGCCCCATCCTCTCCATCTCTGTCTCTTAACCTGTTCCTTCTTTCCTGCGGACTTTCTCCTCGAAGGTTGGGAGTTGCCCAGGTTCCCCACCGACTGCTCAGTTCTGGGGTGGCAAGTGAGTCGTGGCCAAAGAGACTGGCAGTGCTTCACTCTGTGCTGTTCTTGGCTGTTGTCAATTTTACATCCCCCACTGGGAGATGCTAGATGTGGCTTGTGTAGTGTGCACACCCCTGCCTAGCAGTCGTATCTCCCTCCCATCTGACGTGGTGCCTCTGCCTGCACCACCACCATCTGTGAACACCGAGGTGGCAGTCCATGGAGGCAACCAGATGCCTCCCTCCCTGGAGGAGGAGGAGAGTGTCCTTTGGGACATCAGTATTACTCCCCGGCTGGCCCCTGGCAGTCTGAGATTGCCCCCATTTTGGTGACTGGCATCAGAGTGGTAGCTGCTGCTTCAAAGGGCTGGCTTACTAACACTAATTTACTTGTAGTACCTGCTAGTTTATTGAATGTCTCACATCCTACTACTGACCAGGTACGACTCTTCTTAGCGTCTGAGATCTAATGGGGTCAAGCTCCAAGGTGGTAAGGCTGCTGGCAAATTATTGCTTTCTTTTCAGTTTGTTTGAAACTATATTATTAATTTTAAATGAAATAGTACCGCAGGGTTCACACTGATCCCACTTTCTGGATAGAGCTCCAACTTGGTGATCCTTCACTTGCAGCCTAAAAGTTGGCAGGTCTTGAATTCCGTTCTTGAGACAGAAATAAAAACAATTCGTTGTTCAGAATGACACTATTGTTTCCCTTTGGCCAATTTTGGCCCTTTTATCTTAAATAGGAATGTAATAGTAGCAATCCTATAATTGAATTATGCATATTCATATGGCTTCTGATGAGGTTTATTTAAAAAGATCTGTTGATGTGGTCACACCAGAATGCAGGACCCCATTTATTTTAGTGAGTGACAGTTCAAAATAAAAAAAACCTTGTTGAGAGGTCTTAGACGCCCAGTAGATTTCAGTTCTGTTTTTGAGACACTGTCACCTCCCTTTTGATTAAAAGGACCAACATTGGCCCGCGGGTATGTGTGTTTGTGCTGGAGGAGTGATACCGTCTCTTTGGCTTCAAAACTTTAAAAGACAAAGTAGGTCAGCTGCCGTCTGGTGAAATTTTCTCGGCTCCTTCTGTTGCAGTTGGTGTGCATCTGGTAAGCGGGCAAATCATTATCTGCCATTTGATTTGGGAAGGAACAGTTTAATGTCTAGCAGCCTCAGGTTGCAGCAGCACTGTAGGGCTGGTCTTGGTCCCAGTAAAACAAATGTGCTATGACAGGTATGGAAAGCAGACGGCTGAGATCATCAATCAGAGACAGAAATGAAACAGAAGGCAAGTAACCGGGGGCTGCCTGATGGCTTAGTGGGTAGTTCATTGCTTTCCCATGCCAGCCACCCAGGTTCAAGAAGTTGAAACGCTAGCAGCCAGGTTTCTATCATGTTCCCTCTATCCCTCCATTCCTTCAGGGAGTACATGTTGAGCTCCCTCAGTTTCTCCTCGTAGGTTAGTCCTCCATACCAAGGATCATCCTGGTTGCTCTGCGTTGGACCCCCTCCAGCAATTTAACATCTTTTTTTAAGTATAGGTGCAGAACTGCACACAGTACTCCAGTGTGTGGCTTCACCAATGACCTGTACAGTGGCAGGATGACTTCCTCTCCTGGATGTGATTCCTCTGGCAGTATACCCCAGTATGTTATTAGCCTTAGCTAACGCTTTTCTGCACTGCGCTGAATGATTTCATTTGCTATGTTATCACCCCAAGATCTTTTCCTCCTCTGTAGGGGATACTGTACACCTCAAGCTGGTAATGATTCCTTGGGTTTTCTTGCTCCCAAGTGCATGACTTTGCACTTCTTTGCATTGAACCCCAGCTGCCATATTTCTGACCATTGCTTCGAGTCTAGCCAGATCATCCTAGCCCTGCCACCCTCTGTGTCATCCACCATTGCACCTAACTTTGTGTCATCCGTAGAAGGGCTGATATTCTTAATCTCATGTGAGATTTGGCAATGAAAATGCCAAACACTGGACCCAGTACCGAGCCCTGTGGTACCCCACTGGTTCCGGCTCTTGAGTTGAGAGTCGCCCCCCATGACTCCCACTGCCTGCTTCCTGTCATTCAGCCAGTTCTTGATCCACTCCACCATTTTCTCCTCTGCTTCCTGGTATCTCAACTTGCTAATCAGTCTCCCATGTGGCACTGACTCAGAGGCTTTGCTGAAGTCTAGATACAAGACATCCACCGCTTGGCCCCTGTTGAGCACCCTAGTCACCCAGTCATAAAAGTCCAGCAGGTTGGTCTGACAAGATCTTCCTGAGACAAATCCATGCTGTCTGTTGTCCCGGAGGCCATTCATCTCCAGAAAGGTTACTAGACTGTCCTTAAGGATAGTCTCCATTAGCTTTCCCACAATGGATGTAAGGCTGGCTGGTCTATAGTTGCCTGGTTCATCCTTGGGACCACTCTTGTGGAGGGGCATCACATACACCATCCTGCAGTCCTGGGGGATGCACCCAGTTTCCAGTGAGATATTGAACAAGTCTGTTAGTGGCTCTGCTAACTCCTTGAACCCTGGGGTGTATGCTGTCTGGGCCAGGCGCCTTATCTACCTGCAGGGCCTTTAAGCCGTCCATCACCCTGTTCCTGGGGTTTCTCATCTGTTAACCCCCGCCCCTGTGCACACCCTCCAGCCCCTTTAAGCCTTCCATCACCCTGTTCCATGGGGTTTCCCCATCTGTTAACCCTCTCCGTGCCCACCCTCCAGCCCCTTGAGGCATTGACGCAACCTTCTCCCTGATGAACACAAAACAGAAGTAGTCATTGAGCGCTTCTGCCTGGTCTGACCCCTTTTCCACTGCCCGTCATTTTTCCTTTATTCTAACAATTTGATCTTTGCAGATACCCCTCACCATTTCTAACACTTCCTAACATAACCAGCTTGATATCTTGGACCTGGAGAGGGCTGTATTACATGAGAGAAAACAACCTGGCTCCGTCTGAATAGTGGCTGTGAGCTGGCATACTTGGGCCTTATCCCATGAAGCATTTTGCCTGCCCTGATTCTTGATTTGAGTTATCAAGGGAGGAGGAGGGACCCCACTACCCAAAAGACCCACGCTACAAAGAAGAAACATGGCAGCTGACAGAAGCTAGGAGGTTAGTGGTCGATCAGGCTGGGTTGTCATCAGAGGACCGAAGGAGGTTGATGAGGGCCGGGTTAGTGAGAAACAGCTTGATTAAATAAATAACTAGCTGGACCGGTAGTACAGCAGTAGTGTTACCACTCACAACACCTGAGGCCTGGGGTTTGGAACGGACCTGGGTCACTTGCAGGCCGGCTGGAGAAGAGGGATTGAGCATCCCAAAGACAGCTGTCCTCCCTTGGAGTGGGAGGGCACTGCTTCTTGCTGCTTCACTGCCGCCTCACCACCTGATGTCATGCGTGCCACTGGACCCCAGGCATGCACATCATTGCATGCTTGCACCCTCTGAGGAGGAAACAAAGGAAAAAGGCCTGGTCCATCCAGAGGTTGTTGCTGGCACCCCTGCACGCCCTCACACGACTGATATAGCAGGCCATCCACTACCATTGTGGTCTTTGGTAAATGGTGGATAACCCATAAGTCCTTGAAGGTTGGTGACAGGACTAGGTTGGTGTCAGGGTGAGGTGGACCAGGGGCTGTGTGGAGCAGAAAATATGGTTTATAAAAATTAACAGAAGGCAAACTGTAAGCTTCTGCAGACATGAATTTTTAAATACAGTGCACAGTTTTACAGTTGACGTTCGAAATTCCAATCAGTTGGGGGGGCCTGGCCAGCAGCTGAGCAAACAACTGCTTCTAGCATAAGCTCTGTAACTACTGGACTTTAAATGAGTATTCTTCGCTGAAAGTCCGTTTGAAACAAAAAACTTGCATCTTGGACTGGAAGAGATTCGATTCTGATCACCCCAATTTCCTCTAATTGGACCTACTGTGAACAGATCCGGAACTATGGGGCTAATAATAAAGCAGCAGCTGGTGGAGACGCAGCTTGCCTGAGAGACACTAGATCCGGGAGCAGCAAGGAAGGTGGCAGGGGCCTGTTGAGGAGATTGTTCAGCCAACTAACGCGCTGTTGAAAGCCATCCAGAAATTAGACAGTAAATGGAGGACTTTGCGGTGCAATTCAAAACAATAGATACCAAACTTCAGAAGCTGGAAGGGGAAACCCAGGCAGCAGTAAAATCTGCTTCAGCAGCAATGATGACATCCTCAGGCCTTGTACAGGAGAATGGAGCATTGCGAAGGCGCCTAGAAAATCTTGAAAACTTGTTTCGGGCAGCAAATATTTGTATTTTAGGTATCCTGGAACAAGCTGAAGGGGAAGACGTACCTGAATTTGCTAAATCGTTTCTCCGGGACCTATTGCCAAATTCTGAGGATCTCTTGGTGCTACGAGCCTACAGGATTACTCCATGTGGTACAAGGCAATGGATGGCTACAGGATTATTACCCCCTCGAACGCTCCTAGTAACGGTAGGATCAGTAGTGGAGTGGGACTTTGCCATCTCCCAAGCTAAGAAATGTGGCACGATGGAGTGAAAGGAGAATACAGTGCACATTTTCCCAGACTTAAGCTACGCTACGCGGCAGAAAAGGAAGGCCTTCAATGGGGCCCGTTCACGCCTGCGACAACTAGGAATTCAGCATACCCTGATTGTGCCAGCAAGCCTACGACTGTTCTGTGGTGGGAAGAGCTACCAATTTGCGGACCCGGGAGAAGTTGGAAAGCATATTGATCGGAACAAGAGGGAATTCCAATCTAAGGGACTAGAATCTGGCAGTGAAAATGGGGACAGTGAGTAAGTGCTAAGTACTGAATTATTATTTTATCTTGTCTCAAAATTAAACCATACCTTGGTGTGGTAGAGACTGCCGATTTTCTGGGAAGAGACTTAAGCAATACCTTGGCAAAATCTCTCATTAGATAGTTTTATCTTATGGCATGAGAAGTATCTCTTTCCTTATTGGGGGTTCTTCTTTTTAAGGAATGCCAAGATCTGTCATTTTATTAAATTATAGGCAGTTAAATTAGAGCATTATAGCACTGTACTAATTAACCTTAGACTGTTTCATACACACAGTATAAATACTGTTATGTTGCTCAGTTGAAAGTTAAAGTAGTAATAAATGTAATAAATAATGAAGCTTTGATTTTGTTACCACAGATCCGGATAGGGAGTTGTGTCTTTCAAACAACATGAAGTCTTGCTGTATTCTGACAATTGCAGTCATTCCCAACCTTTGAACTGCCCTGGAGAACAAGAGTTAACTTTCTATGCAGGGCATAGAATGCTGAGCTGGAGCTCGGCTGAAGTCTCTGTCTGGAGTGTTTTAAACCTAAACCGCTATATTTTTACTCCTCACTCACTGAACGGTCGCTCCGGAGATTTCTCCTTCAGCTCGGTTCGAAAGTCGGTTAAAGTTTCAGTTTTCATCGGTTTTTAAACCGAAAAAGTATCCGCATAGTCTGTTCAGTCTCTGCCTGTGGTGCCGTGAGTACTAGATAGGAATTGTTCTGTTTTTTCTGTGTGGAACTTGTAAAAGTGCGGCTCAGTTTGGCTGAACCGGCCATTTGATAGTGAAATTTTGTGTGTTTTACTTAGCGTGTGGTTACCGGTTCTTATCGGTTCTAAAAAAAACGTGTTTTACTGCTTTTTTTTTCCAATACGCGTGACACAGTTAAGAACCGATAAGGGAGTCTTGCCTGGCAGTTGCCATAAAAAGGGTAAGTTGGTTAGGTTGGCCATGTCTGAGAAACCCTAGAAAAAAAACTGGGCCCACTGGGTTTCAACACTGCAATGAGTGGGGAGGTCTTTGCTAAAGCTGATCCCCCCACCACCTGTATTTATTGTCTGGGGTTTGACCACCTCGATTCAGACTGCCAAATATGTAAAAACTTTCCCAAATCTATCCTTGAGAAGAGATTGGGTAGACTGAGGGAAAAGGAGGCCGAGAAGTCCGCTGACCCAGATGGCCAGCCCAGTTCGGTTTCGACCGAACCAGAAGGAGTGCCCTCTGACCAGGGCGATACTTCTTCAGGCAAAAGGAGAGCTGATTCTGAGGGATCGGTTCCAACAAAAAGAAAATGCAAAGACAAATCGACCGATTCGGATCCAGAGGTTCATGTTCCGACTGCCGAAGAGATAGAGCGATTCAGATTGTGGAATCGCTCCGTCTGGTTCCGACCGATCCAGCTCCTTCTGGCAGGGGTTCGGTTCGGTTGGTTCCCCAGTTCAGAATTATACCCTTGAAGATTTTTATGAACCAGAATTTGAAGAGGAAGGGAATTTGAGGATGATAATGTAAGTGAAGGTCTGGATGTGCCTGTGGAACCGGACATCTCCCCAGACAGACCTTCAGGTGTTTCCCCTCCTAGGCTTTCTGAGTCCCCGTCTCACTTTATGTTTTACAGAAAGGTGGCTGAAACCCTCCAGCTTCCTATGGAGAGGAGGCTGTGGAAGATCAAGAGGAGCCTGATTATGTAGAGATGATGGACATCCCAGAGTCCAGGAGACTCTCTGTTCCCCTCCACAAATCTTTTGGGAAACAGACTCAAAAAATGTTAAAGTCTCCTAACACTATACCTCCTGTGGATAGAAGAATGGACAAGCGGTATACACTTTCAGGCTCAGACACGGAGTTCTTATATCAGCAATGCAGCCATGTTGGGGTAGTGCAGGCTGCTGCCTGTGACAAGGCAAATATTCCCTTGGCTTCACACCCCCCCCGACAAGGACTCCAGGAAGATTGATGCCATGGCAAAAAAGCAGTACATGGCATCTTCTTTGGGACTCAGGCAGGCGAATTACATGGCCTGTACAGCCAGGTACCAGAAGTCCAGGTGGGACACTGTACTGGCACTGGCTAAACAGGCCTCCCCCCAGCTAGCCAAGGAGCTGGAGGCGGTGGCTGCAGATGGGATTGAGGCATCTAAGGTTCAGTTTCATGCTGCTGTGGACTCTAATGATGTGTCATCAAGAGTTATGGCTACATCTGTGGCTCTTCGGAGGATGGCTTGGCTCAGATGTACTAGCCTCTTGCAGGACACCCAGGCTAAGGCCGTGGATTTTCCTGTAGTGGGTAATTCTCTGTTTGGGGAGCAGACAGAGAATTAGATGAAGAAAATGATGAGTACAGGACCACTTACAGGAGTGCTTAGGCTAAGAAAGGCAGGCAACTCCTCAAAGGCAGCAGTCTAAGGGCAGGCCTTTTCGCCAAGCACAGGCCTCCTCTTCCTTTTCTCAGAGGGGGTTCTTCAGAGGGAAAGGCAGAAGGGGGATGAGCAGGGCTGCATCCACTCCTCAGCCTAAAGCCCCTGACAAGCAGACACCCTGATGGACCTGCCCGGGTCGACTCTCCTAGTCCAGTAGGGGGCAGGCTGGCTTACTTTGTCCAGGACTGGATGTCTGTTACATCAGACAAGTGGGTCCTGGAAGTAGTAAGCCAGGGACTGGTTCTCAGCTTCAAAAAATTTCCAAAGATGAGAGCCAGATCGTTTCCACCTGCAAATCTCTCGGAAACCCTTGCCCTAGAGGCAGATGTTTCTTCTCTTCTAGCTTTAAGAGCCATAGAGAGCGTACTTACCCTACACTGGGGCAAAGGACTGTACTCCAGGTACTTCCTGACTCCCAAAAAGACAGGGGAGTGGCGACCCATCCTAGACCTAAGATATCTAAACAAACATCTCTTAAAACCAGAGTTCAAGATGGTAACTCTGGGAATAATCCTTCCCTCTCTAAGGCCAGGGGACTGGCTAGCCTCCCTGGACCTCAAAGATGCCTACTTTCACATTCCCATCAGGTGCTCCCACAGAAAGTACCTCAGGTTCAAGTTGCCCTCAGGCTACTATCAGTTCAGAGCAATACCCTTTGGCCTAACCTCAGCCCCAAGGGTTTTCACAAAGTGCCTGGCAGTAATAGTTGCCTTTCTAAGAAGGCAAAAGATTTCCATTTTTCCATATCTGGACGATTGGCTAATAGTGGGCCTGTCTCCAGACCAAGTCAAGTCTCACCTGCAAGTGACCCAGCAAGTGCTCACTTCTCTAGGATTTCTTCTCAGCCTTCCCAAGTCCGTTCTTGAACCAGTCCAGTTTCTTACCTTTATAGGGGCAGAACTGGACACACTCAGAGCAAGAGCCTTTCTTCCTCTAGAAAGGTCAAGGGTTCTTATGGAACTAGCTTCTTCTTTCAGCCTTCAGGTATCTCGACCAGCAAGGCATTTCCTCCAGCTCTTGGGCCACATGACAGCTTCAACAGCAGTGGTCCAAGGGGCAAGATTCCGGATGAGGGACATTCAGTTCCACCTGAGAGCTTTTTGGTCTCAGAGGAAGGATTCCCTTACCAAACTGATCCCAGTGACTCTGACCTTGATCCAAGCCCTCCAATGGTGGCAGGATCAGGACAATTTAAGACAAGGTGTTCCTTTTCTAACTCGGCCTTGTTCAGTGGTCTTTACCACGGATGCTTCTCTCCTGGGCTGGGGAGCCCATATGGGGTCCCTCACTGCCCTGGGGCTGTGGTCCCCCAAGAATCCCTTCTCCACATCAGTCTCCTAGAGCTCAGGGCAGTTCTTCTGGCCCTAAAAGCTTTCTGTCAGTCCGTACAGAACAAGGTGGTTCAAGTCAGAACAGACACCACCACCACCATGTGGTACATCAACAAGCAGGGAGGCACTCGGTCCACGGCCTTGTGCACAGAAGCCATGAAGTTGTGGTCCCTGGCTTATTCCCTGCAAATCTCTCTTGTAGCAGTTCAGCTTCCAGGCAAGGACAGTGTGCTAGCAGATGCACTGAGCAGGATCTCTCAGGGCCATCACGAATGGTCCCTGGACCCTCAGGTGTTGAAAGTGATTTTTTCAAGGTGGGCCACTCCAGAGAAGATTGTCCAACCCCTTAGGTCCCAGCATTACAGCAGCAAGCTGCAGACTGAACAGTTATAAAATAAAGAGTCAGCATTCCTCCTACTGTCTGTACATTTTTTAAACAGGTTTAGGATTTACGCTCCATGAACATGGAGCTCGCTCCCTCTTCCCTTGCTCACTGGCACACACTGACAGAGCACCCGCCTACTCTCTTTTTTGGATCTTCCTCTACTTGCTAAGAGTAATAAACTGGCAACAAAAGCACTTTCCTTTAAAAATAGCCACTTATTCTCAGTCAAATGAGACTCCCCACACGCATACTTCACGAAATTAGTGGGGAAAAAGCTGAGTAAATGCTTTTGAAATACAGGTCCAGACCCATGTTGCTAACTCCAGCCCTATATCAAGCCTTTCCTCCATTCTAGAATTGAGCCACAAGAGCAGCTTTATCCTTTGCAGCTACATTTGCTGTCTCTGTTGCCCACACCTGACCTGCTCCTACTACCATTGCTTACCCCTCCTGCTCAACTGTGGCACCAGCCACACCTCACTACTCCGCCTCCCCACCTCCGCTTCCTAAACTGACCATCAGGGTTTACATTACCAAGGATCAGGCACAAAACAAAATCAGCAAGTAATTCCCTTCCCACTTATCTATAGTCATCCTGACTGATTTGAGCCTCCCTGGTGTCAGTTTTACAAGCCAAATGTTATCACTTCTCCACACCCTACATCACTGTATTGTGCTCCCTGACCTCACTGGAAAGTAGGAGGCAGTAAAAGCAAACAAAAAAGTAAAACAAAACAAAAAAAGTATAATAATAATAATTCAAATAGTCAGAATCTGTGTCTCTCCTATATGGAGGGAGGCGCAGAACTACTATATGGTTAATTGTAAAAAAAAAAAAAAAATATCGAAACCACAGTAGGACAAAAGTTCTAAAGTAAAAAAAATAAAGCTCATGCAAGCAGAGGCACTATTTTAAGTAAAATTAAGACAACTATTTAACTTTTTATTATTTAAACCTACAAATATAAAATTTAAATACAAGTAAAATACAGAGTCTCATTTTATAAGTGCAATAACTCTCACTCCTCTCTCTCTCTCTCTCATTAATCTAACTTCCTCTGGTCCCTTACCCAAATTGCACCAATGACTATCAGCCTAACTGCAGAGACTCCTGTAACTTTATGGCTGTGC
Source organism: Neoceratodus forsteri (assembly GCA_016271365.2). Lineage (NCBI taxonomy): Eukaryota > Metazoa > Chordata > Ceratodontiformes > Ceratodontidae > Neoceratodus > Neoceratodus forsteri. The sequence continues at coordinate 328,447,803 of CM028137.1, forward strand.
TAAAGTACTAAACCTCTACTACCATAAAATGAAAACCACTTACTGAACAACTAACTGTGTAATCTAATGCCTATCATGTAGTAATGTTCTGTAATCTGTAACAAATGTTGTCCCTGTACCTTCATGTATGACGTAGAACCTTTATAAATGAGTCTTTGACTCAAAGGTCTTTCTGATCATCTCAATAAATAAATAAAATAATGTACTCTGGGAGTGTGCATTAGACAATTCTAATGCATGGCTTCGTGCCTTACTACACTCCTGGCCATGTGTTAGAACTGTCTAATACACACCCCGTCATGTCTTATTGCTTACTTACCCAGCACTTAGGAAGAATGGCAGACTACCCAGCCTCTGACAGGAATTTAAGGTTAAAGCTGGAGCCAAGTAAGCAAATTAACAAACACAATTTAAATTTAGAAATTCTGTCTTTTAAAACATACAGAATTCTCTGCTGAGACTTGCAACATGTGTGTGGGGGAGTTAATAAAAAACGTTTTGAAGAAAGTCTTCAAGCGGGAGGGCCCCTAGTTATGCTGCAAGTCCCTCTGACCAACACACAAAGAATGAAGCTAGAAACCCAGCTGCATCAGAATGGGGAGGAGCCAGGGTTCCTTGATGATGACGCAGCCATGTAGTATGTTGGTCTCTAGTTGGTGAGCATGTAACCCAGCAGTAAATGAATGCCTAGTGACAACATGAAACTTCACCAGCAAGAAAATATTTAGAACCACAATGTACAGTGTATTTGTAACTGTTATATCTGATGAGATATGCCAGTAAAAAACATTAATGAAAGAACAATAGTGGTAGAGCAATAGCCGTCCAGTATTTCTAGGGACATCACTAGAGTATACATAGAAAATTAATGTATAGGTTACAGACCCCTACTTATATATTTTTTTTCAGTCGCTGACTTAAAAAAAACTTTACAGTCTGATGGAACTTTCAGTCTTTCTGTTGGTATTGGCATTCTGCTCACACAGAAATTTACTCTGTAGGCAGGATCTGGCACTGTGTTCAACAATGCCACTGAAAAAGTAAAATTGCTTTCACTGTTTTGGGGCAGTTTAACACAGACACAGTTTATGTCTGGATGCCAGATCTGTTTATGAGCCTGTGAGAAAATTGGCCCTTCTGATACTGCCCCCACACTTAACATGTGCACAAATTACTAATAGTTTTATTGTAGAGTTTTCAGGGTTTTTTTGTTACATTCATGTCAGCCATGACTTTTGAAGAGAGCTGTGGACTTCAGAAAGCAGTGTTGCCACCATGCTGAAAATCAGCTAGACTGTTACTCACACTATTGAAGCTGTGATTGACAGCTGAGAGGTGTCTTATGGCTCTCTATAATGGGAAATAACACCACGCTTATTAAGTTGTAAACAGAATTAGTCAGTGATCATGATAGTTATAAATGCTGAGGGTGTATCTGGAGGCTGTGGGCAGGCATATTTCTGCTAAGAAAGTTATGTTTTCATGTGCAGGCAAATTGCATATGTATTAGACAGAGTCCTTAAACTACAATACAGACATAGAACTTCAGACATATATTTACTGTATTCTCTTTCCCTTTCTTTCTAGATGGCAGTCAGAAATCTCAGTGCAGAAGTCCTCATCGATTCCTCCCACAGTCAGACACTCCTTTGCAGCCTGAATAGGAAGCACTCAGGTGTGTTCAGTGATGTGACAATTATTGTGGAAGATAAAAAGTTTAAAGCTCACAAGAATGTGTTAGCAGCATCTTGCCTTTATTTTAAAAATGCCCTTTCAAGTGATAATGTCTGGTTTTCAGGTCGAGTCTTGGAGCTTTCTGACTTCAAAGCTGAACTATTTAGAGAAATACTGGATTTTATATATACAGCCAAGGTAACTGTCAAGGGAACAGAAAAAGTAAGAGATCTTGTAGCTGCAGGAAAAAGGCTGGGGATACCATTCCTGGAAAATCTTACAGACCTCATATACAAGGACACATTGTCGCTGCCTCCATCCAGCTGTTATTCCAATTCAATTCAGGCTCTCCCTCCTGAGAAATCTGCCATTTCCATAAGCCCACACAATCTTAAACTGGAAGCCAATGTTATGAGTGAAAGAAGAGGTGAAGATTCAGTATTTTTAAATGGGCCAAGAATTACAAATGCATTTTCGATTGTCGAAACAGAAGCTAGTGCTAACCTGTTTTCTCCACTTGACCTGACAGCAACTGCTAAAAAGGCATTGGCAACTAATAGCATTTCAAATATATACTCTAAGAATATTGCTGCTCCTGAGGCAGAAAAAACGTATACATTTGCTGATCATTCCTATGCTGTTTCGTCTACATCTGCTACTCAAACAGCAAAATCCTCTGAATGTTGTGAAATATTGCTACATGATGTTAATGGAGGAAATGAAGCTGCACTTGCAAGAGTACCTAATACTGAAGCGGCAAAACAAACATGCACCGTGTCAGAGAAATTGTTTGCACAAAACTCTTCTGCTTGCCTTGCAGTTGCAAGAGCCCCAGCTTCAACTGGAGTTAACAAGCAAATGAACCTTGATCTAGTAGGTGGCACATTTTTTAGACCAAATCCTCCTATTAAGATAGATACAGATACTGTAAACAATACAGTTCCCATTGAAGATGAAACCAAATCAGGTTATAGTAGTAACTGTTTAACACCTGCTGCCCCGGGTTCAAGCACTTTTAGTTGTGACCACTGTCTAAAATCATTTAGTAACATAGATTTACTAAATGCCCACATTCAGCTGCACAAAAAATATGAAAATGCCAGGGCGTGCAGGTTCTGCAACAAAAGGTTTGTACGTTTGAAAAAACTGGAGATCCATGAGCAGTTCTGCAAGAGATCTGTGACCTTTGCATCTGCTCAGAAATCAACATTTGGACAAGAACAGAGTTCTTCTGATTTCGGTACTGAGGATGGAAAAAACAACACTCCAAGTATAAGTCTTCCATTTTCTGAAGGTAGGTGCAACAGTTATACTGATAAATTTCTGGGACCAAGTAGAAATGAAAGTTCACCACACGAAGATCATTTGGTAAAGGTCGTTGATGGAAAAGTGTTATATATTTGTAGTGTTTGTAAACGGACCTATGTAACTCAGTCTAGTCTAAGAAGACATGCAAATGTTCATTCATGGCGGAGGGAGTATCCTTGTCACTACTGCAATAAAGTATTTGCACTTGCTGAGTATCGCACTAAACATGAGATCTGGCATACAGGTGAAAGAAGGTACCAGTGTATTTTTTGCCTGGAGACCTTCATGACCTATTACATCCTTAAAAACCACCAAAAATCCTTTCATGGCATTGATCCAAGGCTTACAGTAAATAAAAAAACAGCAAATGGAGGCTTTAAACCTAACATATATCCTTATAAGTTGTACAGACTCTTACCCATGAAGTTTAGAAGAAGATCCTTTAAGGAATGCAGCAAGCCTTTATCTGAAAATGCAGAAGAATGTGGACAACATGATGAGCTCTCTTCAGATGTGTGCAGTATACCTAACTTGTTAAACTCCATATCCTCATTCGACTGTCCTGTCAATACACATCCTTCAGAAATAAGTACAAATATCTCCCTGGAGCAACACGTCGTGTACTGAATCAGAATCTTTGAGAAATGTTCAGTGATATTACCTTTGGGGCAGGAGTTTCAGGAGGACACTCTAGTGATGACCATCAAAGTCACATGTCCTCAAATGAAAACAGAATACCATCTGTTGGAACAGAATCAGACATGGCTTTACCTTCCAGCAATCCTCCAACTATATCAACTAATGATGTCAGCTGTAGTATACCCTCTGTGATTAGCTATGGATACTCAGCACCTTCTGTAATTATGCATAGCAGCAGCAGAATTTCATCTGTTATAATGCACGGAAATGCTGTATGCTCTGTGAAAAACAACAATACAGCAGAAAAGTCAAGCAATACATTTAACCAGCTACTTCCACAAGAAGACAAAAGTGTTATTGAAAGAGACTGCATTAAAGAACAGGAAAAGCAATTCCAGTTTGTGACAAGAGAAACTCCAGAAAAGTGCAGGGCTGCAGATGAATCTGGGCAGTCATCAGATCTTTTCCCAGATGTTTATTATTCTGGACACAAAACAGAAACCTATATTGCAAAACCTGCATTACCTGACACATCTGAAAATCGGGGAAGTTGCTCCTCTTTGCCATATTACAGTAAGAATTGGTAATGAGGCTATAGTAAGAAGACAAATTTCAGGATCCACATTATATAAAGCGTAGAAAGTCTAAGCACAGCAATTCATAGAGGAAATGCCAGGTCAGCATACTCAAACAGAAGAGAGTAAAGGAGGAACCACTGATGCATTCGTTGAGACCGACCTCATCAAGGTAGTGATGAACCATGAGGACACAAGTATTACGATTCTACTGATAAACCATAGAACCCTACTACACCTACAAACCTAGAAAGAAACCCAAAGGGTTGAAAAAGAAAAAGTGGAAGAAAAAACGTGGGCGCAACAATTCCACTAAACACACAAATGCACATGACTGCTGGCAGGAGCCTCAGAAGCTCCCTGAAAAAGAGGTAGTGGACAGCGAAATAAATGGATCCAGTGACAGAGTGGACTCCTCCTTCAGTGACAAAGCTACGTTTACCACAGAAGAAATAAAAAAACATTTAAAGCAGGACTCAATTACAAGACCTTATTGCTGTGAATTGTGCCAAAAGGATTTTCAGAGTCTGTCTACATTAAAGCTGCACATGAGGTGTCATACTGGTGAGCAGCCCTATGTTTGCAAAACATGTGGAAGGCGTTTTCGATCCAGGGAAATCTACAAAAACATGAACGGATTCACTTGGGTGTTAAAGAATATGTCTGTCAGTACTGCAACAAAGCGTTCACTTTAAATGAAACTCTAAAAAAACATGAACGGATCCACACTGGGGAGAAGCGTTACTGCTGTAATGTCTGCTCTCAGCTTTCCTTGTACTTGTCTACCAAGAAGAACCATGAGCAAAAGCATCTTAGGAAAAAGGGAAAGAAGTTTTTTTGTTCTCAGTGCTCCAAAGTGTGCAAGACTGCTGCTGCTCTTGCAATGCACCAAAAGATGCACCTTGTTAGGAGCTTGAGTCAAGGTACAGGGGAACACGAAAGTGATAAAAATACAAATGCTGTACAGGACTCTCATTTAAGTAAGCCACATGAGTCAAACATTTGTGATCCAGATGTGGCTAAAAGTTTATTTACTCCAGCAAGTAACACTCAAGAGAATTTTGAACTATCAGAGAGAAGTAAAGTTGAAGATCATCCAGCACATCAGAGCACCGCTGCATCTAAAGGTGATGTTTGCATGAGCCCTAAAAAGAAGAAAGCGAGAAGTTCAAGCTTTGTGTGTAATGACACCTTGAAACAAGTACCACAACAGAGTAATTGGGACTCCTGCCAAACCTGCCAGTATGATTTGAAAGGGGCTGAAACGTCATACCCTGGTATCTCTTGTAAGCAAGAAATTGCATACCCTGTTATCTCTTGTAAGCAAGAAAGTACATACCCTGTTATCTCTTGTAAGCAAGAAAGTGCATACCCTGTTATCTCTTGTAAGCAAGAAATTACGAACTATAGGAAGAAAGAAAGCAGCACGTTTTCACCTCCTGACTGTTACTACCAACCAGTTACTGAGTCAGTTTGTGAAGAGAACTTCCCTTGTAAGATTCAGCAGCCTCCATCTCCATGTTATGAGATAGTACAGTTCCACAGGACATTGATGTGCAAGTATCCGTATGGAGATGCAACTAAGGATACCTTACTACAAGACAGAACTTTCATCAGTTCAACGAAGCCAATTCATGTTAAGTTTCAAACTGGGGTCAGAAAAGTTTTTAAGAGCAATTTTAAATTGTTATAAACCAAAAGTTATAAGTTGTCATTATAAAATGGTATGAATAGTATTGTAAAATGTAGAGAGTGATTTTAAATTATGTTAATGTGAGTCAAACTCATATTCTATCTCAGCTCTTCTAGTTCCCTGTGGAGGACTCCATGAAGGAATATTTTTGTCCTGTGAGCATCTCCATTGCTGATTTGATCCCCCAACACATTTTTCTTGCTATGTATGCAACTAGGAAATAAATCGTAGTTTCCCCTTCATAAGAACAAGACAAATGGACTGATAAAAAATGAACTGCTGTTTTTAAATGTGCAGCAGAACTACAGTCCCATTATGTACCCATGGCACCTAGAGAACTAGAACCCTGATGAAGCAGGGGATGGGGTGGACCTGATGGACCAGAGTCCCTTCGAACCTTCAAGTACTATGCTACTGTATATGTAAATGAGACATAAGAACTAAATATTTTGTTAATTTATATGCATAATATTATCACTGCAGCAATTAGTTGCACTAAAAATAGACAAATTCTGTACTCCTCTTTCAGTGTTACAGTGTGAGAGTTTTTTTCCCCTCTTTTACTAAAGAGCACTTATTGAGAAATCATTTCCAGAGTCCGAAAGAATATTAAAGCAGTGGGCTTCTTTAATTACATTCTTTCCTTTCTGTGTTCCTGGAAGATGTTAGGTTGCCATGCTGACAAATATATATGACATCCTAATTGACTTCTTAGTACTTATTAAATAAAATGAATGTTTTGTTGAAAGTGGAATGCATAAGATGACTGCCCTGTACATACCATCAGCATTTTTTTTAAAAACAGTACTAAAGCCATGTTAAAAGCACAATGTTGGAGGCATCTACTCTGCACTCCAGCACCATGCTAACCCCAGGGAGTTCCCAGACATCAGTACATCTGTGACTGAAAGCTTTTCAGGTGCTGCAGTGCCTATTGGGATTCCCGTAACAGGAATTGCTGACAGACAGCTTGGAAAAGGTATGGATTACAATTTATTAGTGCAATACAAGCTACAAGAAGTGTTTGAAATAATTTTCTGTGACTAGGTAAGCCTGAAAGCTAAAGTTGAACAGCACACGTGGCTGCCTTAATCCAAGTTACAGATAGAGCTACTTCTTCACAGAAAGGCTGGTGGATAACTGGAACAGCCTTACACTGGAGGTAGTGGGGTTGAAAACAATGGTGGGGTTCAAAAATGCTTGGGACAGACACAAGGGAATCATATGGGTAATGTAGGGGGAAGGAGATTGTGCCAGAGATCAAGTAGGGTCTGCAGCAAAAACAAATGAAGGTTATATTAATAAAATGGGCAGACTGGGTGCGCCCAGTGGCCCTTATCTGCCATCACATTCTATATAACTCTTATGTTAGTTCCCATCAACACTGCTGTCAACTCAGGCTGAGGCAACCGTGTTGTTCTGAAACCATGATCAAGTCTACCTCCCTGCAGAGTTTGAGCATGGTTTTGGAATGCTGATTGTAGCACAGTTTTCACGCAGCTATATTCTGTACGCAAACCTTTTTAATCATTTCAACCAAGTTAAAATGGTTTAAAGGTTCACGTGGTATATAGGGCCTATACAACTACAGAATCTAGGTTGGCACAACATAAATAGTTTTACCATAAGTGTGATTTGCTACATAAAGTGTCACAACAAGGGTTCATTGCGATTCAAGTAGTTCAAAGCAGATGTTTACTTAAAATGAGCCTCCAGGAGCATAATATTGTCCATATAGCCACAGGGTTTTGTTTTGTTAATCAGTCTATTGTTTATCTTATTAATAATTGCAATAATTAAGCTTTCATTCTGCACTAGAAGTTTGAGATGTTTATGTTGCTTTTTAGGGAATGAATGTTGGCAACAGCAATATTAATCTTGTATATTTTGTGCCACTTGTGGGACCGTTAAAGCCACACAGTGTCCTCCTCTAGGTGGATGTGTAGACGTTGGATTCATTTAAAGTAACTCACTTCTGACCAAAGTCTATTTTTTTAACACAAAGACAATCTTGGATATTCTAACTGAACCAAATTACTTGCTTTAAATAATGTTCATGGCTGTTTGCGAGTCAGTTGATTTACATGATGTCTTAAAGCAAGCTGTGTAGCCGTTGGAGCCCAAAACTGGTTTTAGAAAAAATAAAATATGATTGTTTATGCTGTAAGATAGTACACATTGTTGTAACTGTATTTCATATTTGTACTTTCGCAAGAAGATTATGTTGCCTGCAGGTGTTCAAGGTTCAGAAAACAGCACCAGTGAGTGTAAAATAGTTTTCTTGGGTTGCATTAAACCAGAAATGACTTGTAAAAAAATATAAATGTAATATGTTAATTGTTGATGGAACTTTACTTAATAAAAGTTTTTTTTTTACATGAATGGCAAGAGACCTGATAACATAAGTTTTCTGCAATATTTAGCCTTATGTTACCAGAATGTCTTTTTTAGTCATATGTAAAGTACATAGATGCTTCAAAATAATGAAACAGCAGACAGTTATTTATAGAACTCATAATTTCTAGGGACATGGATATTGTGCACTATCCACACTTAGTCTTCCTTTCCCTTTAAATCCTGCAAGAATGTCTTCAAGCAAAGCTCCTCCCACCCACCCAGGTTCTATCCCCCTTGGCTGTGCCCCGTGATGTCAGATCTTCCTTTCTGCTGGAAGACTCGGATCTTACTTCGAGATTTGCTCTTGCAGATGGTAACACCTTTAAGACTAGGCCACAAGGCGCCAGGACCCCACAGAAAACTTCTAGCTAGCAGTATCCAGCAGGGGACCACCCCAGCATTGGCCCACCCCCGATGTCACGTACAGTATAAAAGGTGCAGTCCCCCAAACCTTCCCCAGTTCTTTTCCTGCTGTCGAAGGCGCAAGTCAGACCTCCGTGGACTCCTTCAGCTTGTCGACCGCCATTTTCACGCTACCCAAAGTTTCTTATTTTCCATTAAAATAAGTACCGTCTTCAAAATTTTGTATGTCATCTTCTTCTCCATCTTCCATTGAGTGACGGCAGTCGAAGTGTGCATGCAGGAAGCAAATTTCCCAAAAGGACGACCATTTGGCCTACCTTTAGACCCAGGCCATGACACTGAACCCTGCCAGCACTGCCAAGATATTAACAAGCGCACCAGGCACCATCGCCAGAAGACCCTTGACGCCTTTTTGCTCTCCAGAAGATTATCTGAAATGGAGAAGGAGCTTCACCACAAGAGTTTGTCCTCCTCTCCAGCCTCATCTTCTTCACATAAAGAGAAGAAATCGAGCGACAGACACAAGCACCGGGGAAAACTCTGGCAGAAGATCGCTGCAGGTCCCCGAAGAAGTCTGTGCCTAAACCTCCCTCCCTTGCCTCAGTAATGGGAGAAGGTTCCTCGGGATGCGGGGGATCTTCCCCTGCCTCCCAGCCACTTAAACTTAGGCCAGTTGTCAGTGTGGGCTCTAAGCCAAGTGGGTCGGCCAGTGGGTCCTTTGGTGGCAGGCCTTTGTCACCATTCTGGACAAAGTGTCCACCAAGTCTACCCTGATGCCGGGGGCTGACACCTCAGGACAACACCTGGGATCGACGCCCTCTCCCCTGGAAAAAGGGAGCATTTGACCCATTCAGGAGGTAGCTCCCCTTCACAGGCGACTCTGCCTAGTAGGCTGCCAGACCACTCTCCGGTCCGGCCTAAGCCTACGCTGGTCCCCTCAACGTCGACCTCTGCGGTGCATCCTCGGGGGACCCCATTGTCTAATACTAGAAAGTCACCAGCTGGACCTGACGCCCATCCCCAGCTGATGCCTGAGGTTCCGACGCCTGATGACAGGACACTAGATCCAGTTTGTCCAATGCCAGATGGTGCTATCCCATTGGGTCCGATGCCAGGCACCCTGGATCATCCTACTCTGATCCTTGAGTTGCCTCTGCGTGATGACTAGACGCTGGGGCCATCTATACCTAACCCCCCATGCGGTTGCACCAACTCCTCCTCAGGGTCCACCATGAGGCCTAAACAAACTTTTTGGCCTGGTGAGCTTTTTCAAAGGCAAACAGGAACCGGGTGCCCCTCAGCCATCCCTTAGGGACTGCCTTGGATAAGCCTCCAGCCAGTCCACCTACCCCCAAGGGGTTGCTGTGATGCCGGATGGGAATGATGCATCCCTTCCACAGGGTCGGCCATAAGCGTCCATGCTCACCTTCCTCCTCCTCAGATTCTGGGATTTAGGGGATACTGTTCCTCTGACTCTAGCTGAGGGGATTAGGACCTGGCGTTGGAGCCAGACGGTGGCAAAGACATGCATCGGTCCCCACCCAATGACCCAGAGTTTATGGATGTGGTGTGTCACATCCAACAACTTAATGGCTGGGACACCGAGGAGTTGGATATAGAATGCAAATGACTGGCTGTCTTTCTTAGGAGGAAGGACACCTTGCCCATAGTGGTCCCTCCTATGGTCGGATAGTAGGATGCGAACAAGCTCACTTGGAAGCGCCCCTTTTCTATGCCGGCCGTATCGAAGAAATGCGACTGGCTGTATACTCTCTCCAGGGATGACCCCTGTTATGGGGAACAACCAGAGGCAGACTTTCTTATCATTAATGCTGCCCACCACAGATTCAAGAGACCTCGGCACCTCAGTACGCAACCACCAGATAAGGATTCGAAGCAGTTCGATTATCTGGCCAAGAAGGTTTACTCTTCCTTCATGTGTGCCATTCATTCCCAAAACTTCCTTGCCCATATGGTTCAGTACCAAAATGCCCTATGAGACAAGGCGGTGGAGGTGGCCCAAACCATGCCAGACTGCCCAGGCCGGACTGGCAATCCTGAAGTCAGAATCTGTCGGCAACCACGTCCTCAGGACAGCCTGTGATACCACCAACTCAACTGGCAGAGCCGCTGCTTCGGTGGGCTGTTTGTATTCGGCGGTACTCCTGGTTGCAGGTGTCTGGTTTGCACCAGTCGTACAATCCAAGATTATGGATGTCCCTTTCTGAGGACTGGTGTTGTTCGGTAAGGATTCACAGAATATTATCACCTTGATGCAGGAATCTGGCAAAGCTGTTAGATCCATACATACGATGTACAAATCTCAGCCAAATCAGAACTCCAAGCAGTCCATTTGGAGGACTCCAGACATCAGCCAGGGGACAGCAGCAGCGGAGGTTGGGCTTCAGGCGGAAGGGCCACCACCTCTGCTTGGTTCAGGCCCCAGAACCTCCCAGTTCTGTGCTTCCCCTCCCGGTGCCTCAGCCTGACTCGCTGCCCGACCCATCCCCGGCGGTCACCGAGGGGAAGTGGAAGTGTTTCCTTACACACTGAGGGGTTGCATTGGGTACCACCGATTGGTGGGGTCCTGCAACTTGTTGAGAGGACACACTCTTGAGTTCACTGAAGTTCCTCGATTCAATCCCATTACTCCCAGGCTACTCCCACTTCTTCCTGGTGCCAAGAAAACTGTTCCAATCTTAGACCTCAGCCACCTGAACCAGTATATCGAATACAAGTTCAGTATGGTCACTCTCATAGGGTTTTACCCCTGCTTCATCAGGGAGATTGGCTGTGCTACCTGGACATGCAGGAAGCATACATCCATATTCTGGTTTTCAACTGCACAGAGGTTCCTTAGCTTCTGATTTCAGGCATCAGTTCAGGGCTGTGACTTTTGGCCTGTCTTCAGCACCCAGAGTGTTCACCAAATGCCTGCAATGGTAGCTGCAGCTCTCAAAGTAGAGACATTATGTCTTCCCTACCTCGACGACTGGCTCCTAACCACCCACAGAGACCAGCTGCTGTGCACCGTGCAGGCCTTTCTCTCCTGTTTCAAGACTTGGGGATCACTTTAAATCTCCCAAAGTCCTCCCTTTGGCCAAGTTAGTGGCTGCAATACATAGGGTCAGTTCTGGACAGACAGTTCAGTGGGATCAGTGATCAGACAAACTGGACCAACTGGTCCTGTTATCCAACCCAGTCAGACTCGCCCTGCTTTGGTGGTTGAATTCTCCAACCTTTCCAAAAGTTTGTCTCGGAAGGCCCCAGACAGATCCTGACCATGGATGCATCAATTCAGGGCTCAGGAGCACACCTGGAAGGTCGCCAGACACAAGGATCCTGGGAGCAACACAAGCTTCATCTCCATATCAACATTTTAGAGATGAGAGCAGTTCTGATGCCCTTCAGGCCTTTCAGACAGTGTTGCTGTCAAGCCCCCTGTTGATTCAGACCAACAACATGTCAGTGGTATTTACATCAACAAGCAAGGGGACTCTTTCCTACCACTCTACAGGAAGCCATGAGTGTGGACCTGGGCAGTGGACCATTACCTAGACTTATCAGCTATCCACGTGGGAGCTTCATCCCTCAGTAGTAGAGGATCTTTTCAACAGATGGGATCATCCAGAACTGGATCTATTTGCTTCCCCATCCAATGCAAAACTGCCCAATTTCTGCTCGCCAGATCCAAGGCCTGGTGTTTTCTGGTGAGGCAGTTGTCCCTCTCCTGGGTGGGAGGTTCTCACACATGTTCCTCCCCTTCCTCTACCGCAGAGGATCCTCCTCAATTTGCAATCAGAAGGGCAGACATGATCCTTGTGGCACCCTTCTGTCCACACCAGATTTGGTTTCCACTGCTTCAGCAGCTGGCTGTGGAGCCTCAGTTTCTCTGCCCATCCGATCAGACTTGCTCTCCCAGGAACTGGGAACCCTGGTACATCCGGATCTCAGATCTCTGCATCTCCATGTGTGACTTCTGCTGACCTAGCCGTCTCTAGATTTAGGGTATCACCCAGAGTAGCAGATGTCCTAGTGGCTGCCAAAACCTTCCACCAGGCAACTTATGCTATGAAATGGAAGTGGTTTTGCATTTGGGTCACTGCTCGGCATTTAGACACATTCTCCTATCTGGTGAACTCAATATTAGAGTACCTCCTCTCTTTATCTGATGCAGGACTCCGTTACTCTTAGCTTAAGGTACACTTGTCTGCCATTTTGGCCTACCACATGCCAATTGAGGCAAAACCGTTGCCCAGTTTGACCTTCCCGTAGCTTCCTACAGGGCATTTTGCATTGAAGCCTCCCATCAGGGATCCTGTCCAGCCATGGGATCTTTTATTTGTTCTTGAAAAGCTCACTTTGCCTCCTTTTGAACCTGCCACAAGTTGTGAGCTGCTTCTTCTGTCATGGAAAGTGTTATTTTTAGTTGCTGTTACTTCTGCTCGAAGGATTTCTGAGCTTCAGGCCCTGATGTGTAGAAGCCTTATTTGTTTTCACAAGGACAGGGTGTCATTGAGAATGAATCCAAGTTTCTTCCCAAGGTGGTGTCAGAGTTTACCTTGAATGAAATCTTGGTTAACAAATTAAAACAAACAAAATATCCCCCTCGAGTCAAAGCAAGGAAGATATAGCAGATCACCATGTTGGCTGACCCTAACATAAAGATTAATCAACAGGAAAAATAAAACACAAAATTACTAGACATAATGACAATATTAGAAGTTGGAATAAATATAAACATCTTGCTAAGAGTGTTAAGAAAAGAAAAAAGAGGCTAAATCAAAATATAAGTTTAATTTAGTAACAGAAGCAAAGGACAACTACAAATCTTTTATACATACATAAATAATGAAAAACAGGCAGAGACCACAATTGGACCACTTATGAACAAAGAGGAACACTAGAACAAGATATGAAGGAAATGGCAAATATTCAGAACACATATTTCTCATCAGTTTTTAACAAAAAACAAAACATAACATTACCAAATGATTATGGGGGACAAACGAAGAGCCAAATTAAAATAGAACAAGATGAGGTAATAACTAGATTAAAAAAAATAAACCCAAACAAATCTCCTGGACCAGATGGACTTCATCCTAGAGTTATTTTGGAGGTAGCAGAAGAAATTGCTACAGTAGTGGATGTGTGGAGAGATGCAACAGTGACTTACTGTATATAAAAAGGCCATGAATCAGACCCAGCCAACTACTGACCAGTCAGTTGAACATCAATACTATGTAAAATACTAGAGGCATCTTGAAAGACTACATTCAAACAACATGAAGTCTTGCTGTATTCTGACTATATGCAGTTAGCCTTCCCAGTTCAACTGCCCCAGAGATGAAAGAGTCAGCTCTACTCAAATGCATAGAACATTGAGCTCTAGCTTGGTTTTCAAACCCCTGTCCCTAGTTCATTCTATATAACCGCCAGATTCTTTACTCCGCTTTCCTGTGAAGTCGCTCCGGAGATTTCTCCTGGCTCACTTTGGTTAATGTGTGGTTTCTCAATGGTTTTTACAATCTGGGTTTTATTTTTCGGTTCTTCAAGCCTCTGTCCTTTGGTACAGGTTAAACGAGTCTAGGTTTGCTTCAATTTCGGTAAGTTTTCATTTTTTCTTTCAGTTCGCGTAACTGGGAGGAAATCAAGGCAATTCTCTTTTATTCTAAGGTAAAGCTTAGTGTTGTAAATTTTAGTTTGGGATTGGCGGTTTTTGGTTTAAAAAAAACAAGACTTTTTCTCGGATTTTTCAATTGACCATTGAACTGGTCATTAACCGAAAACACTTTTTGTTACTCAGGTCTGACTGCCACAAAAAGGGTAACTTGGCTTATCAGTGCATCATGTTGGAGAAGCCCAGGAAGAAGACCGGTCCCACTGGGTTTCAGCACTGCACAGAATGTGGGGAAGTGTTTGCCAAGGTGGATCCCCACCTTATCTGTGTTCACAGTCTGGGGTTTGACCACCTGAAAACAGACTCCCAAATCTGCAAAAACTTTCCTAAAGCCACGCTGGATAAGCATTTAGCCAAGCTTAAGGAAAGAATGGCAAAACAATTTGCTGACACAGATGGCGGTCCAGTTCGGCTCCAGATGAGGTGCCCTCCGACCAGGCGATACCTCCTCGACCAAAGGAAGACAGATACAGTCATTACTGCAAGAGGAAAAAATCTGCAGGTTGAACCATCATTTGCAGCTTCAACCACGGAAGAGATTGCCAAAGCTATTTGGATTGTACAGTCCTTCAGATGATCCCAGACTGAATCAAAAACCACATATCTCGGTTCGATCACCTACTGGTTCATATGAACTCAAGTGGGAGGGAGAAGAAGAAGAGGAGGAGGAAGAGGAAGGCTTGGGTGAACCGTTCGAGCCTGATGTTTCCCCTGATAGACCAGAGTCTGTTTCTCTCCCTAGACAGCCTGGGGAGTCCTCCTCCCATTATTTGTTCTTTAAAAATGTTGCTGATACATTACAGCTGCCTACTCAGGAGGCAGCCGAGGAAGAAGGAGGCCAGACTTCATCAAAATGATGGATGTCCCTGACACTAGAGACTTTCAATATTCCTTCATAAGTCTCTTAGAAGCGGACAAACACAATTCTACAGATGCCAACTTCCATCCCCGTGGATAAAAGGATGGACAAATGGCAATGGTACAGAGTTCCTGTATAACCACTGCAGCCATGTAGGGGTTATTCAGGCTGCTGCTAATGATAGGGCTGATATTCCCCTGGTTTCGCACCCTCCTGAAAGGACTCTTGAAAGATTGATGTATTGGCCAACAAGCAGTATTTGTCTGCTTCACTGGGTATTAGACAAGCCTCTTACATGGCCTATGTCTCCAGATATCAGAAATCCAGGTGGGATTCTGTTCTGGAGTTAGCTAAACTACTCCACCTCAGTTAGCCAAGGATCTGGAGCAAGTGGTCAAGGATGGCATTGAAGGCTCCAAGGTTCAATTTCACTCATCGGTGGATTCCATCTATGTATCCTCTAGGGTTATGGCTACTGCAGTCTACCTAAAAGATTTTCCTGGCTTAGATGCACCAATCTTTCCCAGGATATCCAGTCAAAAGCTGTGGATTTCCCTGTTGTCCAGAATTCTCTGTTTGGGAGCAGACAGAGATGTGCATAAAGCAAATGGATGAGTACAGGGTTACTTAACAGGAAAGCAGCTACTAAAGAAAAGGCTGCAACTCCACAGAGCAGCAGGCTAAGGTAAGCCTTTACCAGAGGCCTTTCTGTCAGGCTCAGGCTTTCCCAACTTACCAGCAGCAAGAGGGTTCTTCAGGGTAGAGGCAGGAGGGGTGTAAGCAGGGCTGCATCTACCTCTCAGCCTAAAACTCCTTCCAAGCAAACATCCTAATGTGTCAGCCAGGACCGCCTCCCACTGCCAGTAGGGGGCAGGTTGGCTCACTACTTCAGGCCTGGCAAACCATTACCACAGACAGTGGGTCCTGGAAGTAGTGAGCCAGGGACTTGCCTAAGTTTCAAACAATTTCCAAGAACAAGAATAAGGTCATTCAAACCTACTAGCAGTTCAGGGACAACCCTTTTGGAAGCAGAGGTTACCACACTTCTGTAGCACAAAGTTGCGGAACCTGTTCCTTCTCTTCACAAGGGAAAAAGGGTTGTACTCAAGATACTTCCTTACCCTAAAGAAAACTGAGGAGTGGCGTCCCATTCTAGATCTGAGGTATCTCAACAAGCATCTGACAAAATCAAAATTCAAGGTGGTGACTCGAAGCAAAATCCTTCCTACTCTCAGACAAGGAGATTGGCTAGCTTATTTGGACCCCAAGGATGCTTATTTTCACATTTCAATCAGACACTCTCACAGAAAGTATCCAAGGTTCGAATTACCCTCAGGCCACTATCAGTTCAGGGCAGTGCCCTTTGGCCTTACCTCGGACCCCAGAACATTCACAAAATGTCTGGCAGTGGT
Organism: Neoceratodus forsteri; assembly: GCA_016271365.2. Lineage (NCBI taxonomy): Eukaryota > Metazoa > Chordata > Ceratodontiformes > Ceratodontidae > Neoceratodus > Neoceratodus forsteri. The sequence goes on from CM028137.1 coordinate 328,464,403, forward strand.
TGTAAGCGCACCTGAAAAGGCGAGGATTGGCTGTGTTTCCCTACCTGGATGACTGGCTGATCGTGGGACAGTCCCCCAACAGGTAAGGGATGCCTTGGGTCTGGTGCAGATACCCTCATATCCTTAGGATTCCTGGTAAACCTAAAGAAGTCAGTGATGGAACCCATCCAGATCCTAGATTTCATAGGAGCAGAGCTGGACACTGTTTAGGCAAAGGCTCTCCTACCAGTGGGAAGGGCAGACAGCCTCATTCAACTGGCAGATTCTTTTCACCAACAGATGTCTCATCCGGCGGGATACTTTCTCCAGCTCCTGGGACACATGGAAGCATCCACAGCAGTGGTTCAGAAGCCAGCTTACAGATGAGGATTTCAGTTTCACCTCAGGTCCTTTTGGTCCCAGAGAAGGGATTCCCTGTCCAAGTTGATCCCAGTGACAGCCACCTTGATACAGGCATTATAGTGGTGGAAGGACAGGGACAACCTCAGGAGGGTGTACCGTTCATCTAGCAATCTCCTACAGTGGTTCTGACCATGGTTGCTTCCCTCCTGGGGTGGGGAGCTCATTTAGGGGACCACACTGCTCATTGGTCATGGTCTCACCAGGAGTCTCTGCTCCACATCTACCTGTTGGAGCTCAGGGCAGTGTTCCTAGCACTCCAGTCATTCGTACAAATGGTACAGGGGAAGGTGGTTCAGATAAGGACAGACAATATCACCACTACATCAACAAGCAGGGAGGGACAACGTCCTCTGCCCTGTGTACGGAGGCAGTGAAGATCTGGAGTCTGGCTTATTCTCTCAAGACCTCCATCTCAGCCTTGCACTTGCCAGGCAAGGACAATGTTGTGGCAGATGCCCTCGGCAGAATAAATTAGAGTCACCATGAATAGTCTCTAAACAAGGAAATACTGCATGCAGTGTTCAGGAGATGGGACACACCAGAGATGGATCTGTTTGCAGCCCCAGACAATCATCAGCTACCCCAGTACTGCTGCAGACCTCCAGTTCTGGGTTTGGTACCTCTGGATGCACTGATACTGGACTGGACAGGCAAATTCCTGTAAGCCTTTCTCCCATTCCCTCTGATCTTCAGAGTTCTGATCAAACTCAGGAGCCAGCCATCATCAATGATTCTTTTTTTAAATGTTTTTAATATTAAAATTACAAAGATATTTATGCATCATACATTTCATCTGCTGTTCTTACACAAGTATCATAGCCAGATCTCCATACATATATTCACATTTCATTTTGTTACTGCATATTTACACAGACCACAGCATTTTAGCTTACTATTCCACACTTTTGTTATTAGATATTAGGCATGTATGTTCGTGTTACAGAGTATTTCAGTTTCATGAATATCAAACAAGCTTTAATTTTAACATATTAAAGTAAAATTGTATTAAGCTAAATTTAATTAAAGATAATTAGTACCACATGGTCGATAAGAACAATCAAATTAACTGTGTGCTTTTCTCTGGACTTCATTGTCATCTTCTATTATTAGAGGTCCCTCCTGATTTTCTCTTCTCCAACCCTCGTACTGTCTTTATATTTGGCACTATCTACCCTTCTCCCTCCTCCCTTAGCAGTGTGGCGCCTCCAGGATCTAATGCATTAAGATATTTGTCCCAAGTTCTCAAAAATTGCTCCTCTGTCTTTTAATACATGTGTTAACCTGTCCACTGCTAATACTTTAAGTGTCAGACCTTTCCATTGGATGACAGTGGGTGCCAGACAAGTCGTCCACACATTTTGTATTCCTTGTCTAGCAACCACCAGTAAAACCCTTACCCATTGGGGGTGAAGATCCCATTCATCATTCAAACAACATGAAGTCGTGCTGTATTCTGACATAATGCAGTTAGCCCCAGCACTTGAACTGCCCGGAGGAGAGCGTTAACTCTATGCAGAAGCATAGAATGTTGAGCTCGAGCTCGGTTTTCAAACCTCTGTCTGTGGTACTTCCCAGTGTAACGTCAGATTCTTTACTCTGCCTAGCAATAAGTTGCTCGGAATTCCTCTGCTCGGTTCAGTAAAGTTTAAGCGTTCGATTTAAACCGTTCTATTTGTTGTTTTTGGTTTCCAGCTTCTGTCTGCAGTACAGGTAGTGTAGCAGATAAGTAGTGACCGTGTTTTATTTTGGTAAAAGTGTGGAAATTGTTCTTTCTTGGTTTATCAGTCGGTCCGGTTAGGAACCAACCTTATTTTACTTTGTTTAAAATTTTAATTTTTCTGGGATTAGAGTGGTGTTCCGGTGCCGATTGGGTTCAAAAGAACCGGGCCTTTTCTAGTTCTTTCAAAACCCGTGACATGGTTTGTAACCGATCGGTTATTTATTACCTGGCGAAAGCTGCTGTAGGGTAATTTAGTAGGTTGGCCATGTCTGGGAAACCCAAGAAGAAAACCGGTCCCACTGGGTTTCAACACTGTACTGAGTGTGGGGAGGCCTTTGCCAAGGCCGACCCCACTCATCTGTGTCTGTTGTCTGAGGTTTGACCACCTCAAGTCAGACTGCCAAATATGCAAAACTTCCCCAAAGCCACTCTAGAAAAAGATTGAGTAGGCTGAAGAAAGGGAGGCCGAGAAGTCCGTGAATCCGGATGGCCAGCGGCAGTTCGATTCGGCCAAACCTGAGGTGCCTACAGTCTGGCGATACCTCCACGGGCAAAGGAGACCGACTTTGAAGGACCTGTTCCATCAAAAAGGAAACGAAAGTCTGCCAGTTCGGATCCAGTACTGCATACTCCAACTGTGGACGAGATAGCCAAAGCGATTAACATTGTTCAATCGCTTCGCCCGGTTCCATCCGAACTGGTACCGCCAGTTAGGCGGTCGGTTCGGTCGGATCCGCCTCCTGTGGATTACGATCCAGATGCTTTTTATAAGGAGTGGGATGGAGACAAAGACTATCCTGATGATGAAGATGACGACCTGGGGGGTCTGGATGTTGCCCATTGAACTGGACATTTCCCCAGACAGGCTGTCTAATGTCTCGTCTCCCAGGCTTTCTGAGTCCCCTTCACACTTCTTGTTCTACAAGAAGGTGGCAGAAACCTTCCAGCTTCCTATGGTTGAAGCTGCCGAGGAGGAAGAAGAGCCTGATTTTGTGGAAATGATGGACATCCCATAGTCCAAAAGATTGTCTATCCCTTTTCATAAGTCCTTGGGGAAACAGACACAAAAGATTTTACAAACTCCTAACTCATTACCTCCTGTGGATAAAAGAATGGACAGGAGGTATATGTTATTAGGCTAAGGTATGGAGTTCCTTTATACTCATAGCAGCCATGATGGGGTAGCGCAGGCTGCAGCCTGCGATAGGGCTGACATTCCTTTGGCTTCACACACACACCCACCCCCAACCCCAGACAAGGACTCCAGGAAAGTTGATGCCATGGCCAAAAAACAATATTTGGCATCCTCTTTGGGACTCAGGCAGGCAAACTATAGGCCTATACAGCCAGGTACCAGGCGTCCAGGTGGGATACTGTTCTGGAACTGGCTAACAGGCCTCCCCAGCTATGTCAAGGAGAAAAGAAGCAATTCCACAGCTGCGAGGAGGAAGAAGAGCCTGATTTTGTGGAAATGTATCTGACATAAGGACAGGATTCAGGAGTGAGATGAGTCTCTTTGCAGATGACTCGAAACTGGGGCAGTGGTGGATGGGGAGGAGGGAGGGTGGCCCTGCAGGGGACCTGGAGGCTCTGGAAAGATGGTCTAGAAAGTGGAAGCTGAGGGTTTAATGCAGGGAAATGCAAGGTACTCCATCTGGGGCCAGAAACCCAGGCCAAGTGTACACCCTGGGGGAATACTACAAGTCTCAATGGCTGAGAGGGACCTGGGGTGGTGGTGGATGTCAAGATGAACAACTCTGAGACTTGTGGGAGGCAGCAGCCAAGGCCAACAGGATGCTGGGATGCATCGCTGGGGATCACCTCCAGAAGGAGGAAGTGATACTCCCCTGTATAACTGCTTGGTGAGGCCGCACCTGGAGTACTGCGTGCAGTTTTGGAGGCCACACTTAAGGGACATTAATCTCCTGGAGAGGGTCCAGAGGAGGCAACCAAAATGATTTGGGGCTTGGGGACAGGACCTATGAGAGGCTCAAAGAGCTAAATATGTACACTTTGGAAGAGAGAAGGGACCGGGGGACATGATAGAGGTCTTCAGGTACATGAAGAGGGTAAATGGGGAGGAACAGTGAGGTGCTTGAAGGAAGGAGGAAGCCACTAGGGGCATGGGTGGAAGCTGGAGGGGAAGATTCAGGGAGAAAGGAGGAGGTGCTACTTCACTGAGAGGGTGGTAGAGCCATGGAATGCACTACCTAGGGGCTGGTGGAGGCAGAGACAGTGGAGGGGTTCAAGAGGGGTGGGACAGGTACAGGGAAGGTTCAGGAAGCAAAATCAATGCAGCAAGAATATCCGGAACTGGGAAGGGAGAAGCCAGAGAAGGCGAGGGACAGCAAGGTCAGCACCCAGGGTGGGGGCTGACCAAACGAGCAGACACGAAAGACCATTAGGCCTATTCTGCTGGCATTTTAGTATGTTAGTATGAAATGGACACTTTCGTTGTTCTCAATGCTGCCACTCCCGATGTGTCGTTAGTATAAAAATGATCTCTATTACAGAGTAAAAGGTGTGAGGGCACTTCAAAAATTATGTCTGTAGACAGTCTTTCCTGTTCCCAATATCCTTTTTATTTTAAATATGGCAAGCCTCAACGTTTCACCAAGTATCTTGGCTTTATCAAGAGATGCCTTCATCCAAGTTTTGCTAATATAAAATTCCTTCCTTTGATTTACATATTAATTCACAATCCTTCATATCTGGATGTTTTATAAGTCCTAATATCTATTATTTGTATGTAACCTTATTCATTTTTGACTTCATTGTACGTTTCACCACACTTCATTCATAGCTGAAATCTTATTCTTGCAGACCTTATACCTAAGCAGGCCATGAGTAAAGTCTTCCCAGGTTTTTTTTTTAAGGAGCTGGAGGAGGTGGCTGCGGATGGATTGAGGCATCTAAAGTACAATTTCATGCTGCTGTGGACTCCAGTAATATGGCATCAAGAGTCATGGCTACATCTGTGTCTCTCAGAAGACATGCTTGGCTCAAATGTACTAGCCTATCACAGGATACCCAGACTAAGGCTATGGATTTTTCTTTCGTTGGTAACTTTCTGTTTGGGGAGCAGACAGAGGCTTACATGAAGAAAATGGATGAATACAGGACTACTTACAGGAGTGCAGAGGCCAAGGAAAGGCAAACCACTCTACAAAAGCAGCAGTCCAGGGGCAGGGGCAGGCCCTTTCATAGGCCTTTTTACCAAGTCCAGGCCTCCTCTCCTTTTCCACAGAGGGTTTTTTCCGAGGAAGGGACAGGAGGGGGATGAGCAGGGCTGCTTCCTCCTCCTCCCAGTCTAAGGCTCCTGCCAAGCAGACACCTTGAGGTGTCAGCTCAGGTCGACTCCCCACTCCCAGTAGGAGGCAGGCTGGCTTACTACTTTCAGGCCTGGAAGTCTGTGACCTCAGACAAGTGGGTCCTGGAAGTAGTAAGTCAGGACTAACCCTCAGCTTCAAAGGTTCCCAAAACAGAGGCCAGGTCTTTTCCACCTGCATCAGTCTCAGAAACCCTTGTCCTAGAGGCAGAGGTTTCCTCTCTCCTGGCCCTCCGAGCCATAGAGAAGGTTCCTACTCAACACAGGGGAAAAGGCCTGTACTGCAGGTACTTCCTTACCCCAAAGAAAATAGGGGAGTGGCGACCCATCCTGGACCTAAGGTATTTGAACAAACACATTTCAAAACCCAAATTCAAAATGGTAACTCTGGGAATAATCCTTTCCTCTTTAAGGCCAGGGGATTGGCTAGCATCCCAGGACCTCAAGGATGCCTACTTCCATATCCCTATTAGGTGCTCCCACAGAAAATACCTAAGGTTCGAGTTGCCTTCAGGCCATTATCAGTTCAGGGCTATGCCATTCAGCCTAACATCAGCTCCAAGGGTGTTCACAAAGTGCCTTGCAGTAGTGGTGGCTTACCTCAGAAGACATGGTATCACCATTTTTTCCATATCTGGATGACTGGCTAATCGTAAGTCAGTCATCAGACCAGGTCAGATCAGCTCTGCAAACCACCCAGGACTTGCTGAGTTCTCTGAGGTTTCTTCTCAATCTTCCAAAATCTGTCCTCGAACCAGTACAACTTCTCACCTTCATAGGGATATAATTGGATACTATCCAAGCAAAACTTTTCTTCCCTGGCAAGGGTGAAGACTCTAGTAGATCTTGCTTCCTGTTTTTGACCTCAGGTTTCTCATCCAGCGAGACAGTTCCTCCAACTCCTGGGCCACATGGCAGCCTCCACTGCAGTGGTACAGGGAGCCAGATTTCATATGAGGGACATTCAGTTCCACTTAAGGTCCTTTTGGTCACAGAGAAAGGGCTCTCTCACCAAACTGCTTCCAGTGACTGAGACTCTGGTCCAAACTCTCCAGTGGTGGCTGGACCAGGACAACCTCCGACAAAGAGTTCCATTTCTCCCTCAAGTCCCATCAGTAGTTCTAACTACGGATGCTTCTCTCCTAGGTTGGGGAGCCCATCTGGGAACCCTGACAGCTCAAGGGGTCTGGTCTCCACAGGAGTCTCTCCTTCATATCAATCTCCTGGAACTCAGGGCAGTTTTCCCTAGCCCTTCAGAGCTTCTCAGATTCAGATTTAGGGCAGATGCCCTAAGCAGAATTTCACAGGGACATCACGAATGGTCCCTGGATCCTCACATCCTGAAGGTCATCTTCTTCAGGTGGGGCACTCAGAGATAGATCTCTTTGCAGCACTGGACAATTATCAACTTCCTCTGTTTTGTTGCAGACCTCCAGTCCTGGGGACGGTACCCCTGGATGCTCTCATTTTGGACTGGAAGGGCAGGTTTCTCTATGCCTTCCCTCCCTTCCCTCTGCTGTTCAGAGTTCTGATCAAGATCAGAACTCAACCCTCCAGTGATGCTAGTGGCTCCAGAGTGGGCCAGACAGCCTTGGTATCCTCTACTGCTGTTCTTGACAGTGTCACGCCCCATCTCTTCCCAGGAAATGCAATCTCCTGTCCTCCTCCCAGGGCGGATCTGGTACCCCAATCTGCAGTCTGTCAACCTCAAGGCCTGGCTCTTGAAGAGTTAGAATATGCAGCATTACACCTCTCTCAGGGAGTTCTGGATATTCTGAAGGTCTCAGGAAACCTTCCACTAGAAAACTTACAATTCCAAATGGAAGAGCTTCAGTATTTGGTGTTCTCAGAAAGGCATTGTGCCTGAGTCTGCAGACATCTCCACTGCCTTAGATTATCTAGTTCATCTGAATGATCTAGGCCTTAGGCCTGCCACTCTGAAGGTTCATCTAGCAGCTGTCTCTGCATTCCTTTCAGCAGGGAAGGGCTGTTCCCTGGCATCGCATCCTGTTTTCAGGAAGTTTTTCAAAGGTCTGGTTCACATTAACCCTCCCATTTATTTATTTAGTTTTTGTTGACTGGGTAAGTGCACTAGACACATCCTGCCTATTTTCAGGCACGACCCGGGGAGGGGGATACAGATGAATGCCAATTGACCTTGAACCAGATTAAGCTGTTGGAGGTATTTTTAGTGAATGAGGGAAATTTGGCCAGGACACCGGGGAAATTCCCTGCTCTTTTCGATAAGTGCCATGGGATCTTTTACATCCATCTGAACTACCACCAATCCAAGCAGATGGGACCTCGGTTTAACGTCTCATCTGAAAGACGGATTAGACCATTACAGAGCCTACTCCACCTTGGGATCTTAATGTCTGCATTGCTCAGCTTATGCAGCCACCCTTTGAACCTCTGACATTGGCGGTTGAGTACTTGAGCTGGAAAACTGTGTTCCTGGTAGCTATTACTTCTGCCAGGTGGATTAGTGAATTACAGGCCGGTCAGTTGAACCTGACTACATATCCTTCCATAGAGATAAAGTGGTCCTAAGAACCAGTAGGAGGTTCTTGCCCAAAGTGGTATCGGATTTTCATCTGAACCAATCTATCTCTCCCTGTGTTTTTCACTGACCATTCTTCTTCAGGGGAAAGAAGATTACACAGTTTGGATGTTAAAAGGGCTCTTAGCTACTACATAGAGCATACTAAGGCACACAGAAATGACTGTCTTCAATTGTTTCTCACTTATGGTGAAATGGGAAAGGTAAGCCTGCCACTAAAGAACTATTGCCAGGTGGATTGTTTCTTGTATACAATTCTGCTATGACAAATTGGGTAGAACACCCCTTCAGGCCTGAGGGCTCATTAGACTAAGGGTACAGCTGCTAATCTAACTCAGCCAGAAATATACCCTTGTTAGAGATCTGTAAAGCAGCCACCTGGAAAACAGTACATACGTTCACCAAGCATTACTTCCTGGACATCCAGGCTAGGAGTAATGCTAGGTTTGGCACAGCAGTACTGCAGAGCTTCTTCCCAAAGTAGGTTCTGCATTCCCTCCTCCATAGGGAACTGCTTGGTAGTCTGCATTATGTCAGAATACAGCAAGACTTCATGTTGTTTGAAGAAAAAAATTACCATAGTAATAGTATGTCTTCTAATGGAATCTTGTTGTATTCTGACCGCCCCCTGCCTCCCCTTTCAGAACCTAGTTTTTGGGAAGTGGGCTGGCGGGTACAGTGTTGCACCTCAGGGGTGTACCTTGTACCCTCCCTCTTAAGGGTGGGGTAGCTATTATTGTTACTTTTCTTGTGTTTTTATAGTTAAATATTGTCACTACCTTTTCTTCCTGGGTTCTTGACTCAAGTCTTTTGGACCCAAATATTTTGCCCTTTGGCTATATGTTTTGAACAATTTCCATAGTATAGTACTTAGTGAGTTTGCTCGTAAGAATCTGACGGTTACACTGGGAAGTACCACAGACAGAGGTTTGAAAACCGAGCTCGAGCTCAACGTTCTATGCTTCTGCATAGAGTTAACTCTTTCCTCTCAGGGCAGTTCAAATGCTGGAGCTAACTGCATTATGTCAGAATACAGCAAGACTCCATTAGAAAAACAGCATTACTATGGTAAGCAGTGTTCCACATTGCATGAAAATATAGGCGGTGGTAAGGGAGGAGCTACAGAGGCGGGGTCACCAGGGGCGGAGCTACCGGTGGCGAGTCAGTCGGGATGCAATAAATGCATAAGAAACAAGAAATAAGAGTAATATGATGATCTGGAGGCCTCTGTAGTAGGTCTGAAATGCTGGAGACCACTAATGATCTCTCCTCCCCACTCAGTAACACTTCATATACATTAGTTCTGATACTTCATGAGACTAAAGTTTCTAAAACAAAATAAAAGGTGTTTGTTTTTTTAATCAATAATTAGGCAAAGGAAGCTGCACTTAATAGTACTACAACTAGCACTTCTGGAGCCGACTGAGCGATCTGAAATCCCTAAAGTGGCAGCAGACTAATGGGAGTTACCCAGCAGTTCGTAGCAGCTCCATTATAGGCTGCTGGACTGTCACTCCCAGATGCTTCCTATCTATTGGCTCACGGTTTGGCGCCTTAGCCTGGTCTGCTGACTTTCAGAGTTTGCCCGCAGTCCCAAACCTGCAGAGCTTTACTGCAGCTGCATAGAGTCTTGCCTGATCGTGCGGGTGCACGAGAATGTGTCATGACTGCAGATTTAAAACCCAAGAGTGGCGGCTGCACAATATGAGCAGGTGCTTAGGATTGCATGGCGGCCCACCTCTCAATAGTAATGAATGGGGATCACTGGTAAGTAATTTTTTATTATTAGCTCCTTCTACTCCGAGTAGTAATGATCTTGGGGAGAATTCTGTGTTATGCCCCAGCATCCTGGAGAGCTCACCTGTCACTTCTTTCCAGTATTGCCTCAGCTTTGGGCATTCCCAATAATAATGGATTAGGGTACCTCTTTGTGTCCCACATTTTCCACAATTTGGATACATTTCTGGGTGGAATTTGTGAACCATGCTGGATGGGTAATATAGACGGTGCAAGAACTTGTATTGCATCTCCTTGTATTTGTTACGTATGAGTAGGCCCATATGGGAGCTGTCACGAGCTCCCAGTTGGTATCTGTCATCTCTATGTTCAGATCTCTTTCCCACCATCTTTGGCCTTTTGTGTTTCTCCTGGAAGGAGGCTCTGCCCAGTCTTACTGCTCTACCCACCAGCCCTTTCTCATTTACCTTTGCTCCCAATATTTCCCTTTCTATTTCCATTAGAGGTGAGTCTCCCATTCCTGGTCTGTTCAGTTTCTGGTAATAGTGCCACCCCTGTATTCAATGATTTTGATTGCTCTGGATTGGGCCAGACAACCCTGGTATACCATGCTGCTGCTTCTGGCAGTGACCAATCCGATTTGCCTCCTCAGGAAGCACAATCTTCTGACCTCCTCTCAAGGGAGGATCCTATACCCTAATCTCAAGTCCCTCAGGCTCGGGGCCTGGCTCTTGAGGACTTAGAGTATGCAGGCTTGTATCTCTATGAAGGGGTCTTGGATATTCTGATGATTTCCAGAAAACCTGCCACCAGAAAGACTTGTACTTCTAAGTAGAAGAGATTTTCTATCTGGTGTGCACAAAAATAAATAGATCCATAGACAGCTGGGCTATCAGTTCTGTTGGACTATTTAGCCCACCTTCATTCCTTAGGCCTTCAGCCTTGTACTGTGAAGGTATGTTTGGTAGCTGTTTCTGCCTGTCTCTCTGCAGGCCTCTCATGCAGTCTTCAAGAAGTTCTTTAAAAGGGTTGCTCTACGTACACACCCTCTCACAGGGAGCCAGCCCCTTCTTAGGATCTGAATATCTGCATAGCATAGCACAGCTAATGCAGCCACCATCTGAGCCTATGTCATCTGTTCAACTCAAGTACCTGACATGGAAAACTGTCTTTCTGGTAGTCATAACCTCTGCTAGGAGGATTAGTGAGCTACAGGCCTTGTCAGGAGAGCCCAGCTACATAGCACTCCATAGAAACAAAGTTGTCCTTAGGACAAACAGGAAATTTCTTCCAAAGGTGGTCTCTGACTTCCGCTTGAATCAGTCCATGACACTACCTGTCTTCTTCACTGAACATTCTAGTTCAGGAGAACGCAGACTGCATAGCCTGGATGTCAGGAGGGCTATTAGCTACTATCTGGATCAGGCAAAGGCCCATAAGAATGAGTGTACTCAGCTGTTCATCACCTATGGAGAAGCGGGAAAGGGCAAACCAGCCACCAAGAGGACCATTGCTCGGTGGATTGTGTCTTGCAATCAGTTTTGTTATGGCAAACTGGGGAAAGAGCCACCAGCGGGCCTTAGGGCTCACTCTACCAGAGGGACAGCTGCATCTATTGCAACTGCCAGAGATATCCTTCTGCTTGAAATTTGCAAAGCAGCTACCTGGAAAACTTCATACATTCACTAAACACTACTTCCTGGACACCCAGGCCAGGAGTGATGTCAGGTTTGGCACAGCAGTATTGCAGAACCTATTTCCTAAGTAGGTTCAGTGCCCACCTCCATGGGGCACTGCTTGGCAGTCTGCATATAGTCAGAATTCAACAAGACATCATGTTGTTTGAAGAAAAAAATACTTACTACAGTATCCCTGCCTCCCCTACCAGAACCTGGGGGGGGCACTGCATTGCAGCTGTTCTGTTTTCTCAAGTGCTGCACCACTGGGGTGGCATTCTCTTGGGCATCTTTGACTTGACTCTTCTTATATGCCATTTTTGGGTTATTAGTCGACTATTATTTTATCAATTTTCTGTTATTTAGTATAGTTTAGTAGCCACTATTTTACTGCTCGTAAGAATCTGGCAGTTACATAGAATGAGCCAGGGACAGGGGTTTGAAAACCGAGCTCGAGCTCAACATTCTGTGCATTTGCATAGAGTTAACTTTCATCTCCAGGGCAGTTGGACTGGGAAGGCTAACTGCATATAGTCAGAAGACAGCAAGACTCCATTACAAGAAACAAGATTACTGTGGTAAGTAATTTTTTCTTCTCAGCCTTATAGAAAGAGAGAACATGGGGGACCAAACACAGCATGGGTTCACAAAAGGAAGATCTTGCCAGACCAATAGGCTCGGTTTCTGTGAGGGAGCTAGCAAGGGCACTGGATGGGGGAGAATCAGTGGATGTGGTGTTTTGGATTTTCAAAGGCGTTTGATAAACTTCCACATTTACAGCTGGTAGAAATCCTCACAAATATGGGGCTAGAGAAAATATAGTAAGCTGGATACATTCATGGCTATCAAATAGGAAACATAGAGTATGTATAAAGGGTGTGTTCAAATGAGCAGACTTGATGAGCGGGTTCCTCAAAGGATTACTTTTGGGGCCTTGCCTCTTTAATATATATGTTACATCTATAGAATATGAACACAAAAATATATGGCTCACCAAATTTGCTGATGACTGTAGGGTGGGAGCAATGATAAGAGACATCGAGGATGCATATCTGCACCAAACTGCCCTCAATTACATATAGAAATGGACAGTTACAAATAAATTACATCTAAATAAAGACAAATATACCATTATGCACATGGGGAGAAAAAAATCCTAAAAATACATACTATCTAATTAATACTATTCTTGAAGTAATAGAGGAAAAAGATTTGGGAATCATAATTACACAAGATTTACAATTTAAGACACATTGTACTAAGATAGTAAAGAAGGCAAATGGAGTGCTCAATTGCTATTAAGGCACATATCAAGTAGAGAAAGGTAGGTGTTGTTGCCATTGTATAGCGCCCTCGTGAGACTAAACTTGGAGTATTGTGCCCAGGTATGGTCTCCGAGAAGGGAGACATAGATAAAATAGAGAGTTCAGAGGAGAGCTGCTAAATCCATCAGAGGGCTCAAACACACAACTTATGACAGAATGGAGGAACTAAATTTATTTTCATTGGAATATAGAAGAACTCGGGGGATCTCTTTGCAGTTTAGAGCTCTCACAGATAGTAGTTTATGGGATAATCTGGGCCTAGAGCTTAGCAGAATTACAGCACCAGAGCACATCCACTCTAGTTAAAAGCAAATAGGGGCAATACACAAATCACAAAACTGATATAGTCAAAGGGTGGCACCAATTTGGAATGGACTTCCCCTAGAGGTGGTTGGAAGCACATCAATGAATATGCTCAAGACCAAATTGGACAAACATTTTATGGGGAAATAAACATTGGTAAACTCGGCAAGCATTATAGATGCAAGTCTTGTGGCTCTGAAATTACCTATGATTGAATCAGGACATCCACCTTCCAGTGTATTATTACTCAGAGTACTCGAATTGTGAGGAGGCATTACTATATACTCTGGATGTTCACAGAGTACTGCGTTGTTACCTAGAGTGAACTTTACCCTTGCGAAAAGCTGATCAGTTGTTAGTTTCTTTTGCCCCCACATGGTAGGGCTCTGTTTATAAGCAGTGTTTGTCCAAATGGTTAATTGCATTGCTTTTTGCTGCATACAGCACAACAAACCCTTTCTGGGCTCGGTCAAGGGTCATTCTGTCAGGGGCATGGCTGCTTTCTTTGCTTCTCTGAAGAATGTGTCTGCTGCTGACATTTGTGCAGCAGCCACTTGGAATTCTGTCCACACCTTTGTGAAACACTGCAGTTTGGACATTGCTTCTCGCTGCAGGACAGGCTTTGGACTTGCAATCCTTCAAGGCCTCCTGTCCTGTTTCTTCTGGTGACTTTTTCCTCCACCCTTCTTCCTGGGGTTTCTCCATTACTGCTTGGGACTCTGACCTAAAGATGTTACCTGCTACTGGAGTGAATATCAAATTAAGATAGTACAGTTACAAGAACTTGCCATAACGGTAGATCTTTGAGAGGAGCTCTTGCAGCAGGTACTATATTTCCTTCCTTCCTTCCTTCCCCTGGTAGTTGCTTCTCCATCTCAGATTCCTTTATTTCCTCTACTAGAGGAACCTCCTTGGTTCTCCAGTTTTACCACTTGCCGGGGTCTCCGACAGAAGAACTGGGGGATGGGTTCGGGGACCGCCCCTTTTATACTGTACATGACATTGGGGCGGTCCAACCACTGAATACTGCTAGCTAGAAGTTTTCCATGGGGTCCTGGCGGCTTAGCCCTAAAGGTGTTACCTGCTGCAAGAGCCCTCTCGAAGATCTACTGTTACAGTAAGTTCATACATAACTGTACTGTCTCCTCCTTTGCAGCTCCTGCTTGCAGTATAGGCCTATTTTCTTGTCTGTTTTTAGGTGCCTTTTCTCGGTAGTTCTAGCGGTTCTTAGTGTTAGGATGGAATGCAACGACCAGAAGTCTGGTCCTGGGTTCAAGCAGTGCGTTGCTTGTAACCAGAAGATATCACACACCGACTCTCATGCCTCGTGTATTTATTGCCTGGGGGTTCAGCTTGATCCACAGGCTTGCAGCCTGTGCCAGTCCCTGCAGCCCTTGACATTAAAGGACTGTTATGCCCCCCCCTTTATATTGGGCCACCTGGATGAGTGGGACCTGCCAGTCCGGTCTAAGGACACCTGCAATGCTATTTCAGTGGCAGTAGGCTCTGCGTCGCAGCTTGCCGTGCTCAAGGCAGCAGCCAATGCCACAGTAGGTGCCACTTCAGTTTCTGCATTGCTCTCAGGGTTGTTGGGAGCTTCCTTCACCAGAGTATTTCAGGATTTGTACCAGTTTCTTCCAACCCTTGAGTAGGGCCCTTCCCAAGGGTCAAAATCCAAGGCCTCAAAGTCTAAGAGGACCCTTTGCAGGTTGTGGGACTGGGAGCAGGCTCGCTGCTTCCATCCCACGATTCTGTAACTGGCTTGATGGCTGTTGAGCTATTGCTTCAGAAACATAGAAACATAAATTTGGACGCAGATAAGGACCGCTTGGCCCACCCAGTCTGCCCATTTCCTCACCTACTGGATAAGCTGCAGATCCTAGTTAACCAGCAGCCTACTTCTTCTTACCCCACCCCAGAATTGCCTTATGACTGTCCCATGCATGCTTGAATTCCACCACTGATTTTGACTCCACAACCTCTTCCGAAGGCCGTTCCATGCATCCACAACCTCTCTGTGAAAAATACTTCCTTAAATTACCTCTGAGCCGCCCCCATCTTCAAATTGTGCCTCTTGTTCTTGCACACCTCTTTTTGAAAGATGCTACCCTCTTGGACTTTGTTGATTCCCTTGAGGTACTTGAAAGTTTCTATCATGTCCCTCTCCCTCCTTTCCTCGAGGCTATACATATTAAGCTCCTTAAGTCTCTCTTCATATGTCTTCGGTGCAGACCCTGCACCATTTTAGTTGCCCTCCTCTGGACAGCTTCCATCTTGTCTATGTCTTTCTGGAGATTGGGTCTCAGAACTGCACACAGTACTCAGATGGGGTCTCACCAGCTGTCTGTACAGAGGGATAATAACTTTCTGTTTTCTACTGGTGATGCCTCTCCCTATGCATCGCAGTATCCCCCCAGCCCTCCTTGCTGCCCTCTCACATTGCTTGCCCACCTTTAGGTCATCTGATATGACTACCCCCAGGTCCCTTTCCATTTTTGTTGTTGTTAGTATCTCACCCCCCATTGTGTACTCTTCCCCTGGGTTTTTGTTTCCCAGGTGCATTACCTTGCACTTCTTAGCATTGAATCTAAGCTGCCATACATTTGACCATTCCTCTAACCTTGCCAAATCCCTTCTCATCCTTTCCACCCCACCTTGTGCATCAACTCTGTTGCAGATCTTGATGTCATCTGCAAAGAGACATACTTTTCCTTCCAGTCCTTCCACAATGTCGCTTATAAAGACATTGAAGAGGACCGGTCCTAATACTGAACCCTGCGGTACCCCACTAGTAACCCTCCTTTCTTCTGAGTGGACTCCATTTACTATTACTCTCTGTGTCCTATTCTCCAGCCAATTCTTTACCCAGGCTGTCATCTTGGGACCCACTCCCAGGCTGGCTAACTTGTATATTAATCTTTTGTGTGGGACTGTGTCAAATGCCTTGCTAAAGTCTAGGTAGGCCATGTCCACAGCCCCTCCTGATCTACTACTTTGGTCACCCAGTCAAAGAAATCTATCAGATTTGTCTGGCATGACCTTCCCGCTGTGAATCCATGCTGCCTAGGGTCCTGTGCCCCTCTGGTCTCTAGATACTCGACAGTTCTTTCCTTCAGAAGTGATTCCATCATTTTCCCTATCACTGAGGTTAAACTAACAGGTCTGTAGTTTCCTGCTTCTGCCTTGCTCCCACTTTTGTGAAGGGGAATCACATCTGCCCTCCTCCAGTCCTCGGGTACCACCCCATCCTGCCATGATTTGTTAAAAGGGTAGTCAGTGGTGTCACTAGTTCTACCCTTAGCTCTTTTAGAATTCTGGGATGAATCCCATCAGGCCCCATTGCTTTGTCCACCTTCAGTTTTAAGAGTTCTTTCAGAACCCTTTCTTCTGTAAATGGGCTGGTATCAACTTCTGTATCCAGAGTGTTACTACTGTTTGTTTTGCGTACCTCCCCCTCTTCATTTGTAAATACTGAGCAAAATACTCAGTAGTCCCTCCTGGAATAATTGTCCAGGCTGCTTGTCCCTCAGTGTCCCTGTCGGGCTTGCAAGCCAAGATGCGGGCTGATCAGCTGACCAAGAATTTTCTCAACCAGGGCAACCCATTGTCTGAGGATGTGGAGGATGACTCCCTTTCTTGGACTCTGGTCCTCTCAGCCCTCTCTAAGGAGGGGCCGGACAAACCAGCCAATCCAGCTGTCTCCCCTCTGGACATTAACCCTTGGGGTTCCCTGGGCTCCTGTCAAATATATGGTCCCCCCCCTCCTTTCCGACAACCTGATCTTTATCGGTCAAGGTCCCGGTCAAGGACTCTGTCCCATTTGAGATTGAGATCTTGGCAGTCTCAGCTTTCCTGCTCTCGCCCGTCGACTAAGAAGCGCCATTAACGCTTCTCTTCCTCCTTTTCTTTGGATGAAGACAGGCTCCACTACAAATTGTGGCATCTGTATGAGGAGTGGATGTGGCAGCAGTGGATTCTGGGCCGCAGTCATGCCACCTCGTAGCCACTGGCGCTCCCTTGGTTGCTGCTGCGGCAGAAAATTCCAGTTCCTCCGGTTGAGCTGACATCGACTTTTTCTCCCATCCAGGTGGAGCCCCCGCCTCCACAGCCCTTGCGTGGGGCTTCATCCAAGGCTGCCAGACCCGTTTCCAGTTTCCCTGGATGGCTGTCCATCAAGATCACTTATTTGGATGAACCCCAAGTGGTCCATGGGGAGCCTGAGTCAAGGGCGATGTTCGAGGAGTCCTGTGACTCTGAGGACTCCTCTATACATTCCATTCAGACTCAGGGCTTTGATCGAGTCACCAAAGAGCTCACCCACGAGCATGGGTCAGTCTGCTTTGGAATCTTGCTTGACCTCAGCTCTGAGTCTGTGGGGATTCCATTGGAGCCAGTCCAAAATCGGGCGAAATACCTCCTGACAGAAATCTTCAACAGCGATGACTCCCTGGTGGTTGCCTTCCCAGTGACTGAAGCCATTCCCTGTCCTGCTCTGGAGCTTTGGCAATGTCCAGCTTCTTGCCCGGCACCTTCAGCTCATATGTTCCATAAGTACTGTATGTGGTGCCCATTGAGTTTCTTCCAGCTTCACTGACCATCCTTCGCTGAAGGATTGGTGTCAGATTCGGTCTTTTGGCAGACAGGCGATGTTAGGGATGTTGACAGCCCCACCCCTGACAAGGAATTGAAGAAGCTGGACCATGCAGCGAAAAAAAGTCTGTGCTGCCTCTGCCTTTGGCCTGCGGCAGGTGAGCTCCACCATTAGGATGGCCAACTTTACCCATGCGCTCATGGGTGTCCTGGACCAGGGTCTTCCCCGCTTAGCTGTGGACCTACAGTTGGCGGTTAAGATGGTCCAGGACCAGGGATGCTCACTTGCCAAGCACCAGCTACAGACTGCCTTGGACATCGGCAACTCCTGCACCCGATCCGTGGCCACTGCGGTTGCTATGCGGTGTTGGGCTTGGTAAGGATATCCACCTTACGGTGGATACTCAACGTGAGCTGGTGGATGTCCACCTCTTGGGTACTGACCTCATTTGGTCTGGGGTGGACAGTCACCTATTAGTACTGAGAAATTCAGTTGCCACGTTGGGTTCTGTTACATCCTCTCAGAAGGACCGTGAGGGCCAGAAACAGAAAAAGAAGCCCTTTTGGTTTCAGCCCTACCTGGCACCACAGTGCAAGCCGCCACAACCCCATTTGGGGCAGTTCTAGGTCTAGTGACCTAAGCCTGGGCTTGCCACCTCTGGCTCTAAGAAGCCCAGAGAACAGGGCTGCAGCGCTCCTCTGGCAGCTAGAGCCTCCACCAAGTCTGCCCAGTGATGTATCAGGGGGTGTCACTCTTCTGTTTGTCCTGCATCTGTCTTGGATTCCCCTGGAGGGTCAGCTTTGCAATTTCTGGCACGCCTGGTCCATCATGGGTGCTTGACATGATGGGTTGTGGTCTGCCTCTAGACTTCAAGGCTGTCTCGCGCTACTGGGCCCATGCTCCACGGGAGGCCGTGGTGTCCCCAGATGTGCTATCCTGCTCTTCAGGAGAACATCACTCAGCTCCAGAAGGGCACTGTAGCCCTGTCCTGGACACAGTGGACAGTTGGGGCTTCGTATCCAAATACTTTCTGGTCCCCAAAGGACAGGGGCTGGTGCCTCATATTGGATCTTCACGATCTCAGTCTGAGGAAGTGCAAGATCTTAGTTGAGGAGAAGCTCTTGCAGCAGGTTTCATATTGAGGACTGGTGCCACCTGGCAGTGGTTCGGGCAACTTTTTCTCTAGTAGTACCGACGTGGGAACACCCCCCGCCAATGTCGGCTCCACCCCCTATATTGCCCTACATAAGGGAGAAGTTCCCCATGTGCTCCAGTTCTTTCCCACCACATGGTCAGGGTTAGTTCACTCGGCTTCGGCTTGGTACCGATCACTCTTTTTTCATCGGATTTTCATGTTTTTCAGTACATTTTAGCTTTATGTCATTGCATCTTAATAAGTGCACTTGTTGGCAACAAATTCTCTCCAAGGACAGTCTCTCGTGGTGCCTTTATTGTCTGGGGTGACCACAACACCGACGCCTGCCCTCACTGCCAGGCCTTTAACTCGTGGACGCTAATCAGGTGCCAAAACTCTTTCACGGACTTAATCGCTGAGACCAAATTAGCCACCATGGAACTGGCCTCCTCCTCGGGAGAATCTGATCCTCCTCCAGCCCACAAGCATCGGGAGCAAGACAGGGAAGGTCTCACTCAAAACACCGGTCTTGGGATCGAAGTCTGGTCCTCGGGCATGATTCCCGCCTCACGGCCCTCAAGCCTTCGCCTGCTATCTCCAAGCTTGCTTCTCTTCAGCCAATGAAAGGTTCTCAGCCCACCGAGAAATCGAAGGGCCCAGGTAAGATCTCCTCCCGCTTGGCCTCTTCTTCGAAGGCCAACACCTGGGAGTTGAGCAAGGCCTCCGGGTCTTCGGGTGGCAGGGCTTCCTCCTTGCCTCCCAAATCGTGGGACACCGACCAATGCCAGCCTTCAGCTAGTGACCAGCATTCAGCTGAGAAGCCTGCCAGCCATAAGGCTGACCATTACAAGGCTCACGCCACTGAAAGATGTCCGTCAGCCCATAAGGAGAAGTGGACGCCGGACTCTAGTCCGCCTGTAACTCCCTCAGCCCCGGTCCCGGCAACTATTCTTCTGCTGCTGGTTGTGGTCCATCCAACGCTGGTCCTTTCAGCAACACACGACGTCAGCTCCGACACCCCTTCTCCGCAGTCACCAGTCTGACCAATGACGGACCCTGGTGATGGTGGTGCTGACGCTGCCCCAATGTCCTCCCTTAGGCCAACGCCAGTTGGCAAGGTATGGACCTGATGCCAGTTCCCCGGATGGCGGGGCCAACACCAGTGTGTGCTCGGGTGCTCCCCCACCTACACCTGAATCTCCCAGACTACACCTCTCTCAGGTGAAGGAGCTTTTTACCCACTGGTGGGATACAGTTAGAAAAGATCTGCTAGCGGGTGTGCCTTCTCCCACTCTGGTGCCGGTTCCAGACCCAGTTGAACTGGAGAATGAGGGGGCGGATGAGATGCCTCCTCATAAGAAACGCACAAAGAAATCTAGGAGGGATAGGTCTAGTAGCTCCTTCCACTCTCCCTCGCCTCCTGTGGACAAGAGGCGCAAAAGGAAGAGGCATAGCCCCTTCCCCTCTCCGGATTCTTATGTAGACTCAGATTTTCTTCCTCTGACGCCTACTCGGAGCCAGACCTAGGGGACACGGAGGTCTACCTAATTCCCTCAGATGACCCCAGCTTCATGGAGGTGATGAGGCACATCCAGGCCAACATGGGTTGGGACACTGGGGCCCTGGACCCTGGCGACTGCAGCTGGCTAACTACATCCACAAAAAGATCCAAAGCCGGTAGTCATCCCTCCCATGGTCGACACCTTTGAGGATGTCATCCGGGTGACCTGGAAGCATCCTCATTGCTCTGCTGCCATGCCCAAGAAGACTCACTGGCTCTACCAGGCTCCTGCGGACCACCCATTTCTGGCCAAACCACCTGTTGCAGACTCTGTGGTGATTTCGGTGGCTCATGATCGTTCGCAGAGGCCCAAACATCTGAGCACCCAGCCACCTGACAGAGTCAAAGCAGCTGGATTCCATGGGCTGTAAGGTGTACTCTGCTGCGACCTGCAGCATCAGGAGTCTTAATTTCGTGACGCATATGGTCCAATTCCAGAACATCCTTTGGGAACAAGGATTGGACATTGTGCAGAGCATGCCCAGTTGTCCTCAGTGGACAGAGCTTGCCAAGCTGTTGCAGACCAGCTCAGATGTGGGCACCCATGTTCTGCGGTCAGCTTACGACTCTGCAGGGTGGCCACCACTGACATTTGCCTCCGACGCCATGTGTGGCTTCGGGTGTCTGGGTTCGATCCAGATGTCCAAACCAGTCTTCTGAAGCTCCTTTAAAGGCTCCATGCTTTTGGCAAGGACATGGAGCGGATTATCACCAGGCTGCAGGACTCCGGAAAGGCCGTCCGTTCCGTGCAGTCAATGTACCGCCCGAAATGGGCAAGCTCGCAAGCCTCGTTTTCGTGGCTGTTGGGGACATCAGCCACAGCAACCTCGTTTTCAGCAACACGCTGGCGAGGGCTTTAGTCGTGGGGCGGAGCCAGAGGCAATGCGGCTTCTGGCTGTAGACCACCCAAAGCAGCCGCTGATGCCCTCCCTCCCCAAATGCCTGACTATCCAGGCGACCCCCCTCCTTTGGTCTCTCAACCAGAGGAGCCAGTCGAGCCACTTTTCACTCTGCATGGATTCGTGGGGTCAGGTGACCTCCGACCAGTGGGTACTGGAGCTCATGGAGTTCAGGCACTCCATAGAGTTGAATCCATTCCTCTGGACAGACCATGGCCCCATCCCGATACCCAAGGAAGCACAGAGCTCTGATCCGCGGTAGATCTCTTCCCTGCTGGACAGAAGGGCCACTGAGCCGGTTTTACTGGCCGAATCAGGGAAAGGGTTATTTTCCCACTTCTTCCTGGTCCTGAAGAAGTCCAAGGATCTCAGACCCATTCTGGACCTCAGCAATCTAAACCTGTGGATCTTCTACAGGAGATTCAGGATGGTTTCTCTTCCTGCTCTCCTCCCTCTCATATCGGCAGGAGATTGGCTGGCGTCTCTGGACATGCAGGACACTTACTTGCATATTCCCATTGCCAGAAGCCATCGAAGGTTCAGATTCGAAGACGACTGTCAGTTCTGAGTCCTCCCTTTTGGTCTTTCCTCGGCCCCCAGGGTCTTCACTAAATGCCTGGTGGTCATGGGCGCGGCACTTTGAAGAGGGGGCGCTTTGTGTTCCTTACCTGGACGACTGGCTCCTCCTGGCCCCTCCAGGTCTCACCTGTAGAAACTATCAGGATTCCATCTCTCTTTCCAGAGTCTTGGGATCACCATAAACAGGGACAAGTCTCATCTGTCCCCTACTCAGATTCTCCAGTTCATTGGAGCTTTTCTGGACACCACTCTTGGGAGGTTTTCTTCCCTCCGACAGGGTGGATCGCATTCAGATCATCACGTCCCAGATCTTGTCAGCCTCAAGGGTGCTGGCTCTGCTCCTTCTCCAGGCTGTTGGGCCACATGGCCACTGCCATAGTCTCAGTCCCTCTGGCGTGTCCATTCAGTGATCCCTGAGGTCCAGTGGGATCAGACTTCAGACAGCCTGGGCCTTTGATCAGAATATCAGAGCCAGTCCACCAAAACCGCTGGTGGATGTCATCCGAAAATCTGCTGGGGCATACGCTTCCAATCCAGGGCGTAGTCCCAGTCTCTGACCACAGACGCCTCATCCCAGGGATGGGCGCACTTGGGAACCATCGTACCTAGGGTTCCTGGTCTCCCATGGAAATGAAGCTGCACATTAGTGTCCTTTAAATAAGAGCCGTGCTCTATGCACTATAAGCCCTGGCCTCGCTCTGAGCGCCAGGTCATCTCTTGGTGCAAACAGAAAACACTTCAGTGATGTTCTACATCAACAAACAGGGCGGCACACATTCCTATCCCCCTTTGCAGGGAAGTCATGCGGGTTTGGGATTGGGCCCTGGAACATCGTCTGTTTTTGACAGCAGTGCATGTTCCCGGGCTTCAGTACATGCTAGCTGACGCGCTCAGCAGGACAAGATCACAAGCCCACATGTGGGAATTGCTTCAAGAGGTTACAGATCGCATCTTCTGTCTATGGGGGATGCCAGAGTTGGACCTTTTCACGTCACAATCCAAAGCAAAACTGCCCAGTTATTGCTCGCTATGTCCAGAGCCTGGAGCATTTTGGCAAGACACGTTGTCCCTCTGTTGGAGCGGGAGGTTTCTGTATGCCTTCCTTCACTTTCCCCTCCTTCAGAAGGTCCTTCTCAAGGCTCAGTCGGAACCTTCCACCATTATCTTGATTGCTCCGCTATGGCCTCATAAAATTTGGTTTCCATTACTACAGCATCTAGCAGCAGAGTTGGCAATGCCTCCTCTCTTCTCGCACCTACTATTGCAGGACAGGGGTCCCTGCTGCACCAACTTATGTCTCTTCACCTGCGTGCCTGGCTCCTCAGTACTTAGCTAAGGTCCGTTTCAGGGTGTCTGATCAGGTCACTCAGGTGTTGGTTGAGGCACGGAAACCTGTCACCAGGGCCACTTATGCTATGAAGTGGAAACGCTTTTGCATTTGGGCCACAGCCAAGCGAGTGGATCCATTGGTCTGTCCAGTTAATACCATCCTAGAATACTTGCTTTCTTTCTGTGAGAAAGGATTCCGCTATTCCACCATCAGGGTACACCTGGCTGCTATCTCCGCTTACCATTTACCTGTGTCGGGCAAGACGGTGACTCAGATGGAGGTTTCCAAAGCTTTTTTGCATGGTATTCTCCACATCAGACCTCCCATCAGGGACCCTGTTCCTCCTTGGGATCTCCTGTTCGTCCTAGAGAAGCGTTTTCTTCCCGTTCGAGCTGGCTATGAGGTCGGAGCTCCATTTCCTTTCCTGGAAACTCTGCTTTTGGTAGCAGTTACTTGATGGCGCATTTCAGAGCTTCAAGCACTCATGTGTAAAGAACCTTACCTTGTGTTCCACAGGACAGAACCAATCCAAGTTCTTACGAAAGTGGTTTTGGGCTCACTTTGAATCAGTTGATTCAACTCCGGTCTATTATCAAAAAGCACTCTAGCAGGAGAGACCCTGCTTCATTCCTTGGATGTACACCGGGCTCTCAGATGTTACCTAGCTAGAACCAAGGCGGACAGGAAGTCTGATCAGCTCTTTGTGTCCTTTGCCCAGTGGTCCATAGGTCACCAAGCAGATGCTTTCGCACTGGTTGGTTCACTGCATTTCCTACTGTTATGAGAAGCATAATAGGTCGACATCGGGGCCAGTTAAAGCTCACTCTGCCAGAGCAATCGCTACTGCCTTTGCAGCGCTGAAGAGGGTACCGACGGCAGATATCTATGCTGCCGCTACCTGGAGTTCTGTCCATACCTTTGTCAGGCACTATAGCCTCGACATCATTTCCAGACGTAGAGCAGGGTTTGGCCTCGCGGTTCTGCAAGGCCTGGTTTCCTGAGGGCTCTTCCCTTCTCTTGCTGTCCTTTTCCTGCTGTTTCTTCCCCCTTCCAGGGGTTGTTATACGTTTATACTGCTTGGGACTTCGTCCTCAATGTGAAACCTGCTGCAAGAGCTTCTCGAAGTAAGATAATACATTTACGTAGAAATTACCATAACAGTAGATCTTTGAGAGAAGCTCTTGCAGCAGGTGTATTTCCCGCCCACCTTCCCCCAGGGATCAGGCCCTTTTCAGGCAGGTATTTTTTCATCTTTGACGGGTTGTCCATTGACAATCAGTTCCTATCTTGCCTATCATTTCCTTGCCTGATGGGGTGAGCGTTCAAAACTGGAGCATGTGAGAGCTCCTCCCTTATGTAGGGGCGAAGTGGGGTGGCAGCAAGCATCCGTACATCAGTACTACTAGGGAAAAAGTTGCCAGAACCGCCACCAGGTGGCGCCAATCCTCAATGTGAAACCTGCTGCAAGAACTTCTCTCGAAGATCTACTGTTACGGTACGTTCTTACATAACTGTACTTTCCGGATGGCCACTCTGAACCAAAACATTCCATCCCTGGAGCAGGACATGTGGTTCTGCTCTGTGGACCTCCAGCATGCCTTCTTCCACATCCCAGTCCATCGTACTGGCAGTTCCTTTAGTTCTGCACAGATGGGGTGTTTTATGATTTCCGAGTGATGGTATTCAGCCTTTCCTCAGCCCCCAGGATTTTCACCAAGTTTATCTTAGTGGTGGCCGCATTTGTGCAGTGCCGAGGAGTCCAGGTGTACCCCTACCTGGACGACTGGCTGATTGCTGGTTCCTCTCAGGAGGAAGTGGAGAAAACCAGGGATCTGGCCCTTCAGACTTACTCACTCACCCTGGGCCTTCTAGTCAAACCCAGCCAAGTCAGAACTCCACCCTCACAGGTCATTCATTTCATCAGAGCAGAGCTCAACACCCTTTGGGCCAAGGCCTGACTCCCCATCAGACCAGGCAGCAGATCTTACCACCTTTGCCTGATCATTTCAGGTTGAGCACTCACACCCTGCCGGGACTTCCTACTGCTGCTGGGGTACATGGCATCCAGCACCAGCATGGTCCAGTGGGCCCCCTGCAATGGGAGCTGGCTTGTCAGTGATCTCAGCACCTCGGTCACATGGACCAGCTGGTGTGGTGATACAACCGATGTGGGATGCCATCCAGTGGTGACTCATCCCAGAACACCTGCAGGAAGGAGTCCGGTTTGTTCTCCCAAAGCTGGCGGTCTTTCTGATGACCGACTTATCTCTGGTGGGATGAGAGCATACCTGGGAGACCACAGGCCCACAGGCTCTGGACCCCAGGCCCTATTACCACATCAGACTGATGGAGCCCCATGGTGCATCTTGCTCTGATGGCTGTCACTCCATTTGTTGGTGTCAGGTCATGCAGGTCAGACAGACAACACCGTGATCATGTACTACCTTAACAAGCGGGGCAGAACCCATTCCTTATGGTTGTTTTGGGAAGCCCTCTGCACCAGGACCCTCGTGCACAGTCTGGATGCTGATCTCCTGGCGATCCACGTGGCTGGTGCCTCCAGCCAGCTAGTGGATGGCGTCAGCTGAGTGGGTGAGGTGTCTCATGAGTGGTGTCTCCGCCAGGAGGTGGTAACTCACCTGTTCTCCAAATGGGACACTCCCCTGGTCAACCTGTTTGCCTTCTGGGAGAATGCAAAGCTGAGGCCGTTCTGTGTCCACCCCCACAGTGCGGAACTCTGACGGGGGATGCTTTTACAAGGCCCTACACCCCGGGCCTCATGTACGCCATCTCTTCCTTTCTCCTGATCCACAAAGTGTTGGTCAGGGTGCGGAGGGACAAGGCGTGGATGATCTTGCTGATACTGGACTAGCTGTGCCAGTTTTGGTATCCCAATCTCCTCAGCCTCTGCAGCAGACCTCTGTGGCACTTGCCTCTGCACCCGGACCTGCTCTCTTGCCATTAGGGAAAGGTCTTACACCCGGACCTTCAGTCACTGCACCTGACAGCCTGGTTCCTGAGCGACTAGAGTTCCAGGACTTGGGTCTGTCCGACAAGGTCCTCCACGAAATAGAGGCTTCTTGGAAGGAGTTGACTCGCCAGTGCTATGGCTTCAGGTGGAAGCACTTTTCCATTTGGTGCTGGGGCAGGTAGCTAGACACCCCTATCCTTCCCCATGGCTAGCATCTGGACTACTTGTGGTCCCTCTCTCAGTTAGGCCTGAAGTCGATGAGCCTCCTGGTGCACCTGGCAGCCATCTCTGCATACTGGGTGTGAGCTGGTATGCTGAAGGTGATGCAGGAAAAGGTGGTCGGGTGCTTCTTTAAAGGCCTTGGCCACCTGTCCCTTCCAGTGCATGAGCTTCCACCACCTTGGGAGTTGTTACTGATACTGGCAGTGCTCATGGGTAAGCCATTTGAACTAATGCACAGGTGTGACATCTCTCACCTGTCATGGAAGACCTCCTTCTTGGTGGCTGTCACCTCTGCCAGAAGGATCAGCGAGCTCCAGGCGCTCTGTGGCGTCAATATTTGGTTTCCACAGGGACAAGGTTGTCCTCCCCACAACCAAGTTGCATCCAAGGTTGTTTTGGAGTTTCACCTTAACCAGGTGATCAACCTCTTGGTGTAGTTCACCTGTCCAACCTCAGAGGCCTAGCCTAGGCCCCATACATTGGACCTGAGGTAGCTTGCTTATTACACAGAGCACATGGTTGGAGTTCAGGAGAGTTTTGCCAGCTCTTTTGTCACCTGCGCTGAAGCCACACCTGGCAGACCAGCAGTTAAGCAGACAATTCGCAGGTGAATTGTATCCTACATTGACCTCTACTATTGGTCGGCTGGTAGGAAGCCTCCCGTTGGGCTAAGGGCTTATTCCACCCAATGTACTGCTATCTCAGTTGCTGCTTCCAGGGACATCCCTATCCAGAAAATCTGCAGGGCTGCTACTTGGAAGTTAGCACACACTTTCATTTCCTACTACCACATCGACCTTGAGTCATGCCGGGATGCTGGTTTTGGGGCATCAGTTCTCCAGTCCCTGTTTCCTAAATAGGGGTGTGCACCTTGCCCCATCCTCCCAGAGAACTGCTAGAAATGTGCCTAAGTGTGGCTAGTACACCATATCCATTCCCCTAGAAATGAGGGTTACTCACCTGTAACCATAGTTGTAGGAATGGTATGTGAGTACACATCCACACAACCCACCTGACCTGGCAAGTGCCTGATCCCTATTTCCATCGTGCAGATCTGGCGTCTAGGGTGGAGTCGAGGAGGATAGTACCCAGGTGGATGGGAAGAGCTTAACTTGAAGATGTTCCAGCAGGATTTAAAGGGAAAGGAGGACTGCCTAAGTGTAGATGTGCACCATATACCACTTCTAGAGCTACGATTACATATGAGTAACCCTCATTTACAGTAGTGGCATCACAAATTACGTAATTCAGTTGCTGTCACTTCTGTGAATTATTTTCAACTTTTAAGTGTAAGCTCATTTTCTAGGGACATGGATATGTTGTTCATCCACACTCATTGGCAGGTATCCTTGCCGCTTTAAATCTTGCCGGAAGGTCTTCAAGCTTGCTCCTCCCACCCACCCGGGTGGTATAACTCTCGGCTCCGCCCCATGACGCCAGATCTTCCTTACCGCTTGGAAGCTCAGGTTCCCTCCTTAACGCTCTGCGTTTGAGACTGGTTCCTATTTCTCCGTTTGAGGATTTAAAAATAAATTTTGCGAAAAGACTTAGTCTTGATCACAACTGACTCACGATGGACAATCGACTCCCAGATTTGGAGATGCCCATGCGGCAGAAGATGTCTCGGACGGATCCACACTCCACGTGTGTCTACTGCTTAGGCCTTGAGCACGCCCCGCAGGCTTGCGACCTGTGCTCATCTTTCTCGGCCTACGTCCTCGAAGGCCGTGCTGCCCGAGTGCAACTGGGCCGTCCCGAGAAGCGTTTCCCTCCGGTGAAGTCCAAGGAGGCCGGTTGGCGGTGTCAGCGTGCGGGCTCAGCCGAGATCTTCGGCGGATCATCGCCCTCGAAGAGGAGGCGCGCGGGCCGTATCTTCCTCGACGCGGCATTTGTCCAGCTCTCTCTGGGTTCTTCCTACACGGCTTCTTTTAAGGAGCTTTGTCTGTCCCTCTCCACTAAGGGAGAAGGGCCTCGTCTGCTGGACCTTATTCTCGGTCCAAAAGAGGACAAGTAAGTCCCTCCGTCGGCTCTTGGGAGCAGGAAGGTCCCTCTCCCAGTCGTCGGGCCGTCGGCTTGATCGACCGCTCGGCTTCGGCCACTGGCTTCGGTGTCCCCGTCAGGTCAGTTGACCGAGACTCCCCACCGGCAATCGAGATTTTCTCGACCCGTTGGGCGGGCTGTCGCCTTTAGCGCGAGATTCCCTCTCCCGGTTCCCCGGGAGGAGTTGAGATCCATGGGCTCGCCTGTGCCTCGGTTCCGGAGCCCTCGGATGGACCATCGAGCGAAGGAGTGCGGTTCGGCCGACACATCCCACCGACCTCGGAAATTCCGGGACTCTCAGTCTCGGACCTCTTCGTAGTCAGCCGATCCACCGTCGCGGCGGTCTCAGTCCGCACGTGATAAGCGGCGTCGCGCTCGTCCTCGTCCTCCTCCTCGGACGGGGAGGTCAAGAATTACGCCGACGGTACGAGACCTTATGTTGCAACAGTTCCTCCTGACCGAGTAAGCCGACCGCCGCCCCCGCCATTAAGTGGCTGTCACCGGAGCGGCCGACACAACCCCTCGACTTATCCGAGGAGCCTACACCCAGGCCGGTTGTTCGGCCAAAACCAGCTGCTCCACCGATTCCAGTGGAACCTCCGCCTCCACAGCCACCAATTGGGGCTCCGACCAAGGATTCTCGGTTGGCTAAGGGTCTACCCATCGGCTGTCAGTTACCCTCACTCCCGACCGACCTCGGCAGGTGAAGGGTGGCTCAGGCCAGAGCAGCTCTTGAGGACTCTTCCGAGTCGAAGATGATTCCTCCCTTTCTCCAGCGACTGGACTTGGAGTCTTCAGGAGGTCAGTCAATGGGCGATAGCCCGTCGTCCTTCCTAGGACTACTTGACTCATCTCGGGTCCACGGGATGGAGCTGAACCGTTCCAAACGGGCGAGGTATCCCCTCACAGAGATTCTGGACCGAGTTCTCCGGACGGAGGCCTTTCCGTGGCGAGGCCATAGTGGGTCGGCACTGGAGCTTTGAGCGCCCTGCTTCCTGCCCTGCGCCGGCCAGGATGGCCAGGAAGTATGCGGTCCCTACTGGTTCCTTGTCGGTTTTGGAACACCCTCTGCTGAGGGTTGGTTACCGACAGCGTTTTCGGCGCCCGGCAGCGCCAGGATGTGGACAAACCTCCTGACAAGGAGTCCAAGAGATATGGACCTTGTCGGTGAAAAGTCTCGCTCGTCCTCTCTCGGCCTCGTCAGGCCAGTTCGGCCGTCCTCATGGCACATTTTCTCATGCCCTGTTGGGCTCCTGGATGAGGTCATCCCTCATCTCCCACCGATCTGCAGACTACGGTTAAGCAGGTGCGGGACCAGGGCAGGGCAGTGGCCAAACAGCAGCTCCAGACTGCTTTGGATATAGGGGACTCATGTGCCAGATCGGTGGCGGCCGCAGTGGCTATCGTCGGCGGGCTTGGCTGAGATATCCACCTTTACTTGGATACCCAGCACAAGTTGGCGGATGTTCCCTTTTGGGGACTGACCTCTTCGACCCTGGGGTGGAAGGTCACCTGCAGAGGATCGAGAAGTCAGTGCTACCTTGGACTCGGTCTCTTCCGCTCAGAAGGACAAGGCCGCCAAACCGCAGCTCAGCCCTTCGTCCTTCTGTGCCCTGTGCGCCCGGCAACAGCGTCGGGACAGCAGGCTCGACCTTGGCATCCCAAACCAAAGCCACGGCTTCCTCTAACAGGAGGCAGGGAGGAAAAGGCCCAGGAGGTCCCTCGGCGGTCCCTCCTCCAAGCCTGCCCAGTGACGGGCTGAGGGTGTCGCCCCATTCCGTCACCTTACCCCTGGGTCCCCCGTGGAGGCGGCTCCCGGCACTTCCGTTCGCCTGGTCCGCTGTTACCGCGGACAGGTGGGTCTTAGAGGTGGTGGGAAGGGCCTGCCTCTGGAATCGAGCAGGCACCACCCTTCAGAACCGCTCGCCCCTCGGGGGGCTTCGGGGTCCCCAGCCTCACTGGCGGCTCGTCGAGCCGACATCGCTCTCCTCCTCCAGAAGGAGGTGATAAGAGAGGTGGCGGACCCTCCTTCAGACCCAGGGTTTGTGTCCAGGTACTTCCTGGTTCCGAAACGGACGGGGGGCTGGCGCCCCATTCTCGACCTACACGACCTAAACAAGTTCCTAAGGTCTCGAACCTTCAGGATGGTCACTCTGGCTCAGATAATACCATCCTTGGAACGCGGCGTGTGGTTCTGCTCTCTGGACTTGCAGGAAGCGCTTTTTCACGCGTCCCTATCCGTCCGTCTCACCAGAGATTCCTTCGCTTCCGAGAGGGATCCCTTTCGAGTTCGAGCCATGCCCTTCGGCTTGTCTCCAGCTCCCAGGGTCTTCACCAATGCATGGCAATGGTGACAGCATTCCTCGACACCGAGGGTCCGGTGTACCCTTACCTGGACGACTGGCTGATAGCAGCTCCCTCCAGGAAGGAGGCGGAGGGGTCCAGAGATCTGGCCCTCCAGGTCTGCTCTCAACTGGGCCTCCTTATCAACGAGGCCAAGTCGGAACTCGAGCCAAAGCAGGTGATTCTATTCATCGGGCGTAGCTCGACTCTCTTCGAGCCAGAGCGGCGGCTCCGCGGACAGGGCGGGTTCTTTCCTCCTTGCCCGATCATTTCTGGTTGGGCAATTGCGCCTCCCGGGACTTCCTGCGCCTCCTGGGTCTCATGGCGGCCTGCACCAGCGTGGTCCGTTGGGCCCGCTGGAACATGCGTCCCCTTCAATGGGGACTGGCCAGTCAGTGGTCTAGCGCTGCGATCCTTTGGACCAGCTTGTGTCGGTGACTCAGGGGATGTCAGACGCTCTCCAGTGGTGGACGTTCCAGATCATTTGCAGGAGGGCATCGTTCGGTCTGCCCTCTGAGCCGACGGTCTTCTATCGACCGATGCCTCTCTGATGGGTTGGGGTGCCCATCTGGGGGAACACCGGGCTCATGGCCTCTGGTCCCCGCGGGAGTCCCGATGCCACATCAACCTGCTGGAGCTCCGAGCGGTCCGCCTAGCTCTCACCGCCTTTGCTCCGTTCCTCCGGGGTCAAGTGGTCCAAGTCCAGACGGACAATACCACGACCATGTTCTATCTAAACCGCCAGGGTGGGGCCCGCTCCATGCTTCTATGCAAGAGCTCTCCGCATTTGGTCACTCGTGCGCAGCCTGAGGCGGATCTCCTAGCCATTCATGTGGCAGGAGCTTCCAACACCCAGGCCGATGCCCTGAGCGGATAGGGCTGCATCCCACGAGTGGTCTCTCCTGCGAGGTAGTACAGCATCTGTTCTCCCATTGGGGCACACCTCAGGTGGACCTGTTCGCCTCCAGGAGAGCTGAAGCTGAGACTGTTCATGCCGCCCCCTCAGCAGGGCTCGCTGCAGGGGATGCCTTCTCGAGGCAGTGGACCCCGGGCCTCTTTCGCCTTTCCCCATTTCCCTTGATCCACAAGGTGCTTCTCAAAGGCGAGGAGGACAAGGCGCAGGTGATTCTGATAGCCCCAGACTGGCCTCGCCAGTTCTGGTACCAGATCTCCTCAGTCTCAGCTCCAGGACTCCGCGGCAGCTTCCAGCTCGCCCGGACCTGCTCTCAGTCAATCAGGGAAGGTGTTCCATCCGGACCTTCAGTCCCTGCACCTGACGGCCTGGTTCCTGGCTGGCTAGAGTTCCAGGCCTTGGGTCTTTCCGACGAGGTCCTCAATGTAGTTGAGGCGTCCCGTAAGAGTCGACCAGAAAATGCTATGCCTTCAAATGGAAAAGGTTTTCCATTTGGTGTCAGAGACAAGGCTTGGACCCTTCCTCCTGTTCCTTGGCAAGCATCTTGGACTATTTATGGTCCCTTTCTAATCAAGGGCTTAGGTCGGCTGACCCTAAGGGTGCACCTGGCAGCCATCTCTGCTTACAGGCGCGGGCGGAAGCAGTCGATGGGCGCAGGAGAAGGTGGTCTGGCGCTTTTTAAAGGCCTTTGATCACATTTCTCCAGTGCGGGAACCCCCCATCCATGGGATCTACTGCTGGTACTGGCAAAGCTCATGGGCAAGCCATTCGAACCTATGCACAGGTGTGCTCTCTCTCACCTGTCATGGAAGACCGCCTTCTTGGTGGCTATCACGTCAGCCAGAAGGATGGGAGAGCTCCAGGCGCTTTCCATCGAGTCTCCTTACCTGGTCTTCCACAGGGACAAGGTTGTCCTGCGCCCCCACCCGAAATTCCTTCCGAAGGTGGTGTCGGAGTTTCACCTTAACCAGGTGTTGACTCTGCCGGTGTTCTACCCCAATCACACCTCGGAGGCCGAATACAGGCTCCATACTTTGGACCCTAGAAGGGCGCTCGCTTATCATAAGGAGCGCACGGCTGAAATTCGGGGAGAGGTTCGCCAGCTGTTTGTCACCTACGCTGAAGCCGCACCTGGCAGACCTGCAGCCAAGCGGACGATAAGCAGGTGGGTCACTTCCTGCATAGATCTCTGCTATAAGTTGGCGGGCTTGGAGCCTCCCAGAGGGATAAGAGCTCATTCTACCCGCCATACTGCTGCATCGGTGGCTGCTTCCAGGACGTCCTATCCAGGAAATCTGCAGGCTGCTACCTGGAAGTCAGCAAACACCTTCATTACCCATTACCACATCGACCTTGAGTCACGCCGGGATGCTGGTTTTGGGCCTCGGTTCTCCAATCTCTCTTTCCCAAGTAAGTATTGGGGTGTCGTCTTGCCTCCTCCTCCCGGAGAACTGCTAGGAGTCTGCCAATGAGTGTGGATGAACAACATATCCATGTCCCTAGAAATACAGGTTACTCACCTGTAACAGGAGTTCTAGGAATGGTATATATTGTTCATCCTACGACCATTCCTCCCGGCAGCGCACAACCCTGAGCTTCCAGCGGGCCAGATCTGGCGTCGTAGAGGAGCCGAGTTATACCACCGGGTGGGTGGGAGGAGCAAGCTTGAAGACCTTCCGGCAAGATTTAAAGCGGCAAGGATACCTGCCAATGAGTGTGGATGAACAACATATACCATTCCTAGAACTCCTGTTACAGGTGAGTAACCTGTATTTCCTGCCAATCTCAGTCAGTTTTGAAGGTTAGTGTGACCCCCATCCCAACCATCCAACTTAGAAGAGGTCAGCCCAATACCTTTACTCTTATACAGTATTAAAGAGCTAGTGGAACCAAAGCAGACAGGAAAATGATACAAATGTTTAGTAGTCAGTTGTAACTTTTTATTTCTGAAGTATTTTCTTTTCCTTATGCTCATTATTCTCTGTGTGATAATATTGTGCTGGATGTGTGAAATAGCTTTCAGCCTGGCAGCTGACATTTCCATCTGTCTTCACTCACTACATCATCAGGATTGTGAACTCACTGACAGTAACATCACAGGTGACTGACCTGCAGCTAGTGAGTGGCTGTTCCCAAGCAGCAGTGATGTCACAGTCAGTGAGGTCACAATGCTGATGATGCAGTGGGTGGAATAGTTACATATGTCAGCTGCGAGGCAGAGTGCATTACACCTACCAATGTTGGGTAAACAATTTTCTAATTAACCAAAGGTAAAAGAACCGTAGCTATAAAAGGTAGTGGTTGACTGCTTTTAAAAACTACTACTGGTTTTAGGCAGTACACTGGCTCTTTAAGGCTACTTAGCAAAGCTAAAAGCAGACTTCTTGTTAGAAGACTGGTGGGTGCAGCAAAAACAGGAAAAGGCAAATTACCCTCCCGTGGGTAGCTGCTCCACAGGAGGTGACCAGTATACAGCTGATATGAAATGCTATAGAAGGTATAGGGATTTGTAGCGTTGTGCAGGATGAAGTTTAGGAACTATTTGCAGAAACAAATGCTGACTGGGTACTGTCATTATTTTCCCTTCACAATGAATGGCGTAGTATTGGTTATATAACTTCTTTTCCCAGAATACTGCTTGTTTTTTGTTTTTTTCCAACACTGCAACTAATGTGATCCTGTTTTAGTGTGGAAAACTTAGAGCAGTGTTTGTCAGCAAAAAATGTCATCCTGTAGTTTTGTGGAATAAATACATTTCTAACATACTGTAATTAGATTTATCATCGGTATATTTTTATTTCTGTCAACTGTTTTTAAAACCGCATTTATCACTATCAGTGCTAGTGGCTCAGCAGGTTGCACACTCACCTCTGAAGCCGTAAGATTGGAAGCTTGTGGGTTCTAGCCCCACACCAGGAACTTGAGGTAATTCCCAGTACTGACACTGTAGTACATCATGAGGGGTTGCTACACTTCTCAGGTGCCATCTTTTGGATGAGATGTTAAACCGAGGTCCCGTCTGCCTGTTCTGGTGGTGTTCTAGTGCGTTAAAAGTCCGTGGCACTTCTTGAAAAGAGATGGGAAATTTTATTTAAAAGAATAGAATCATACATATAACACAGTGCTTATTTACAAACCAAAAGCGAAAAAAAATTCCCAAAATCAAAACAAACCATACAATGCCTGGAAAGAAAAAAATATACAGCCCAAAGATCAAGAGAAAATAAAGAAACTGAGATATAGTTTGGATTAGTCTGCAAAGAAAATATATGTATTCACCCAAACACCCAGGTTTTTCCCTCTCTTTGTGACATATTAGTTGTAGGAGAGCTATTTAAGGACTTGTAGTATATACCATTCATCCGTCTCTCTCATGCAACCTTAACAGACGTGCCATATGTTTTTATACTATAATACACTTATTAGGGAGGCGACTAGTTGCATGTTTTCCATAAATTTGTCATAATTTCAGGGGTTGATTTCCTCTTTTATCAGCTATATACCTTCAGCCCAGAGTGATTTATCATTTCTGACACCATCTTTGTATCCAGGTATTTTTCTTGAATCTAGAGTGCAACTTGCTTACCATAGGTAATTCCTGCAGCATGCAAAACATAGCAACGGTTTGGACTTATTGTACTTACTAGATTGTTTATTACAGAGGCTTAGAACAACCGGCTGATAATCTACTGTTCAGAAGAGTTGTTCCTGCCAAATCCAACCTCACATTCTCCAAAATGATTTTGCACGTTGGCAGTTAGTTACAAAATGGGACTACGTTTCTAAAGTGTCTGTCTTCTATCATTCTGTGCTTCATAGAGTCCTTGACTGCTGTCTTCCCCTGATGTCCCACATTTGACTTGGGATCCTTTTATTTAGGAGTTGACTAACTGCTTCAGTCGCTTTTCTTTCCAGCATAGTTTTAAACACAAGGGCTGAAAAAAGCATGTATCAATGATTGTGCCCTATATCTGCTTCCTAGAACCTGAGACTAGGTTATAGGGCCTCCGTTTCCATGACTTGATTTTTAACATTTATTTGTTTATTTAAAGGTTTTACCTGGAAGGCACGCTGAGCAGACAGCTGCTCGATTCAAGATGCAGTCTGGGCGGTGGGGGGAAATGGATACATTCATGATGGACAAATAAACCATACATTACAAACACATTATAAAACATACGGATTAAGAGCAGTACAGAGCAAATTGGGCAACTGTACATTCTTACATTGACATTATGAAACAAACATGGATTAAATGCAGAACACAGATCATTGAACGAGGCAAGTGGCAATGGGAAGTGGTTCAGATACATAGTAAGATCAACATGATCATATATATATATATATATTTTTATACTCCCTCTGATTCATTACGATTGGCAGGATACTAGCCCGTCCACGGGTGCTGCCAGTCTTCTTCCTAGGGCGTACCCCCACCCAGCGAAGTCAGCAGAGGGATCCCAGGCCCCCACTGATGTCAGATCCTGTTCTGACTGGCACCCCAGCTAGTCGGGGCAGGGCCTGTGAGTGCCTGCCATCATCCAGTCACTGGCTTTTTCCTAGTTTTCTGAATCCCCTATAGGTGGAGCGTGCATGTCGGCAATGGCCGAGTTGTGCGTGCTTCTGCCCACAGCACGCCAGCCAACTGCTCCACCTCCCTTGCCTGAGAGGCCTTGCATGCTGGCACCCAGCCACCACTAAGTGTCAGACTGATACCGGCCCCTGCGTTCTTCGGGAGAGGAGAGCTGTCACCGGATGCTTAATCTCCCTCCCCGGCTGACCCCTGGTGACCTGCTTGCACCGTGAACATGGGTCGCCAGCATGGCGGGAGTCTGTGCCACTGGGCTGGCAACATGATCAGATATATGCATCGAGGAATATCATGTGCCTGGGCTTTGAAATGGGTCACTTACTGGCCCCTTTGCCAGTAACTAAACCAGGGTAAAGTCCATTCCATCACTAAGAAAGTACAGTATTGTCTTCTTTTAATACTGGGGATATATTGTCATAAAGAAACATTGACACAAGGAAAGCAACTGGATTTGTCATATTGACCCCCTCCAATACCTCTGTACATGATGTCCCTTCTAATGAGGTTTAACCTACTCTTCCCCATATACCTAGGAAAAATAGGTTGTATACTCATGCTTCAAGTTCCATCGAGAGGATGTAAACTGCACTACAAGAAGCATTTCAGCAGTAGTGTTTATTTAAAATTTGGTGACTGGGAAAGGCACACTGAGCAGAAGCTCATTTCCAGGTGTGACCTAGGGACAGGGCTTATAAATACAGCAAAAGGATAACAAAATTCAGATACAATATAATACAGAATAAACATAAAATATACAGGAAAATACAAAGTCACACATGCCCCCACAATGCAAAGCATCATGGGCTGCATATGCAAATCACCACAGAATGTTATGCTGGTCCAACTTTAAGCAGAAATGCATGGTGCCGAAAGGCCTCTCACACAGTTTGCAAAGGGTGCTAACAGAAGACTGGCTTCCCAGCCAAATGCCCTTTGGGGTAACCCTTGCCTCAGTGTTTACGCACAGAGGTTCTGTGTCTTTTAAATAGTTTTTTATTTTAATGGGTTCACCACAATATATCCCAGGCACACTGCCTTAGGGGTAGCTGGTCCATTCCACTGGGGTGTCAGACGAGGCATACTGATGAGTCCTGGTAGGAATGAAACACATGTCTATGTCTTCTGTTAGCACCCTTTGCAAACTGTGTGAGAAGCCTTTCGGCACCATGCATTTCTGCTTAAAGTTGGACCAGCATAACATTCTGTGGTGATTTGCATATGCAGCCCATGATGCTTTGCATTGTGGGGGCATGTGTGACTTTGTATTTTCTTGAAACTTGGCTTCCCAGCCAAATGCCCTTTGGGGTAACCCTTGCCTCAGTGTTTACGCACAGAGGTTCTGTGTCCTATAAAATATACAGTATAATAAAGAATAAATTCTTCATTACAGTATAAAACAATGAGCGTTGTGCAGGAGGTAAGAGAGCAGGGTGAGACAACAAAAACAAAAAAGGGGTCACTAATTAATACAGGAAATGGAAGAGAGGGAGGAGGACAGTAGTGTGGTTGTGGATTAGGGCAGTGGACAGCTACAAGATGTAGCAGGGGATGTAGTGTACGGGTCAGTAGCACCCATTTCTGTTTAAAAGTTCTATTTTTCCAGAATGTTAGTTTGTTTTACACCTTGGTAACACATTGGGTCCAGTTTTCCATTAAGTTCCCGGACCCAAAGTGAAGCCCCAAAATCTTAGCAGGCTCATTTTTAATCTGAACGTCTACAGTTATGTCAGTGCTAGTCACTTAATGTGCAGTTCGGATTCCAAAGCACTTTTTATGTTTGATGCGCCTGTGCTCCAAACGTTTTATGATGAGTGGAATGGGATAGCGGGGGGGTCACTGCTGAGCCCACTGCACTGCGGAATAGCAGGGGCTTGGCAGTCTACACCAGTGACCACGCACAGTGATCCTGATGCAACTCTCTGCTTGGTGGGCAGAAACTTCATGTACTTCAAAGGATCAAAGCCACTTCAATCAGAGAGGGCTTCGGTCTTTGATTTGCAAGAAGCCGCATCAGCAAAAAGCTGATTGGCTTTCAAAACCGTTCCAGCTGCACACTGGAAGTTTACTATGGAGGTCACCAGTGTGCAGCTGCTGTACCAGGCCCTGTAACAACAGAAACCTTCCTACTCCCTCCATTTGTTTGCCATCCGCCTCCTACCTCCATTCCCTGTCCCGACACCAATGTTTTTTAAAGAAACCCTTCTGCTTCCTCCTCTGTGTGCTGTCCACCCCCACCCTCCATTCCCCATCCCAGCACTTGGTGTCAGTTAAACCCCCGACTCCCTCCCTCCGTCTGCTGTCCACCCCACCCTCTGTTCCCCATCCTGGTACCCAGTGTCCAATTAAACCCTCCCACTGCTTCCCTCTGTGTGCTATCCTCCCCCAACCTCTGTTTTCGTCCCAGCTCCCAGCATCCAATTAAACTCTCCCGCTCCCTACCTCTGTGTGCTGTCTGCCCCACCCTCCATTGCAGTTCTTCCGTTGTGTCCCTGATGCTAACCCAAAAATCTGCATGGGTTAAAAAAATACTTTTAAGGCTGTCTCACTGTCTGTACTTTGTTGGATAAGTGCCAGAGCATTACTTGTGCAGCGTAGGAGAGACTCTGATTCAAGAAAGTTTTAAGGCTGAGCTTTGTTGGAGCAGTGCCAAAGTCTTATCTGAACAGCACGGAAGAGAGTTCAAAATAAATATCTGATCAGCGTCTGATAAACACAAAGCACCAATCATCAGAACCTTACTCCCTCATGGAATTAATTTAAACATCAGCCAGGTGTTTAGGCAGTTTGAGAGAACTGCATTTAAATTAAAAGGATTACACTCTGTGTGTACAGAGGAAACGTGCGTTAATATGTCCCTCAGTCCCTGAATAGGCTTTCTGAGGCTGACACTCTGTCAACATTTTAAAGTGACATTTTGCCCCTTAATAAATATACCAGTGCCAAAGTGTGTAATGCAGCATCTGTGAGTGCATTATGTTGGCTACTCCAGAACCCAGATTAGGCTTTACTGATCAGAGGGTATGAGAGAGGGAGGGAGGGGAAGAGAGAGAGAGAGAGAGAGAATGCTGTGGTCTGGTAACTTGAACTTTTTATTTGAAAAAAAGGAAAACGGCAAAGTAAGCAACAGCAGCAACAGAAAGTGTGTATTTCATACTCCCATGAAAGAAAACAGAATGAGAAAAGAGTTAGGAAAAAAAGAGAGACACATTGAAGCAAGTTAGCCGCCTCCCACCCACACACAGGATCAGCGGGAGGATCAACACCACAAACTCTACGTGCAGCAACAGTGATTGCCCAGACTCCCAGCCTCATGCAGCTGCCACTGATTACCACATTTGGGAGAAGAAGGAAAAAGGTATACATTCAGCAGGGATCCACCTACTATTTATTCATCTGTATACCTTTTAAAATGGTGCTGTGCAGACAGCATGTGTAATGGACTGCACTGTGATAATTACAAATATCCCCACTGGTAAGGATGAGCCCTTGTAAATGATATTCCTAAGTTTAGTCCCTGTAACTATCCCCCACCCGACCAGCCTCTCATCACCCCCACACAAACATAACATTGACAATGGGGTGCCCAATCCTGATGTCACCACAGTGTTTTTTTGTTTTTTTCAGTGTACATCTAGCCTGCAAAAAAAAAACGCCCATTGATGTCTGTTGCTGGCACCCCTGTAACTGACTCCTGCCCGACTCTCCCACCAGCACCCCCAAACATAATGCCAGCACTGGGGGTGCCCATTCTCGGGTCAAAACCTGAAATAAAACCTTCCGCTGCTTTTTTTGTAAATAAACCCGAAAAAACCATCAACGCCTGTTGCATCATTATTCCCCACCCACCCTCCCACTCAGCACCCACCACCACCCTTCCCAAACCCTTACTTACCCACTAGGGATCAACGCTGTAATCCTCTCCGGACCACAGATAGCTGGACCGCGAACTGTGGAAATCAGGTATGTGGTTCAATGTATTTCAGTGAGGTTTTGAAACTACTGGCATGACTTGGCCATTTCTAAATATTTTTGCCCCAAATTTTCAACATACTTTTTTTGAGACCCCATTTCATGAACAGTGGCAATGAAATTAGGTAAATATGTCCCAAAAGGTGATTTTGCAGTCACTGCCTCATCTTTTTGCAGGAGCTGAAAATGTTCTTCACCCTTGTTCGTGATGTGGAGTCTTAAGAAAGCTATGTTGAAAAATTGGCTTAAAAATATTAAAAAACAGTGAAATTATGAGCTTACATTGAAATTTGAGACTGTAGGCTCATAACGTTGATAATTTTCAAAATGTTAACACCAAATTTTCAACATAGTCATTTCTTCACAGTACCTCATGAATGTGACAGTTGTCATTTTTCAAATCCTGTCCAGAATATGTTTTCATACCTGTGGCGTGGAATGACGTTTTGGTGGTGTGGAATGCTGTTTTGGCAGGGATTAGAAATGTTTCACGTACCAGGTTCATTAGGTGGGGTAATAAGAAGGCTTTGCTGGAAATTCAGTGTACAAATACAGTAAAATGCCCAGATTATAACTAAACATTACACTGTTTCAGTTTTCACTCATAACTTCACTAATTTTCAGTATTTTGACTACAAACTTTCAACATAGCCATTTTTCCACACCACCTCATAAACATGGCTTGTGTCATTTTTAAAATCCTGGGTGAGATGATCTTACTTCGAGAGGGCTCTTGCAGTAGGTAATTACAAATAGGACTGAAGCCGGCAGACATCAGGACCCCACGGAAAAATTTCTTTCAGCAGTCTCTGGCGAGGACCGCCCCTCGTCAGGTGACTGGCGTCAGGAAAACGTCCGTATAAAGGGCGGTCCCTCACGCCCACCTTCCAGTTCTTTCCGCCGTTAGCTCATGCCAGCGCCTCGCGATAAAGTTCATCGCTTGTCAGCCTGTATTGTCGGTAGTTTGACTATTTTTCGATTTTTTGACGATTGTCAGGTATTCGCGCCGGTGTATGTCCTCACCTCGGTAGGTCGATCGACTCATGCGGCCCAACTCCGCTTACAAAGATGGCCATTCCTGTGCCTCTTTTGCCTAGGCCTCGACCAGCCAGTGAAGTGCCAGCACTGCCTCAAGTTCAGCGCCTCCACCCGAAGACAGTGGCAGCAGTCCCTGGAGGCCCATATTTTAAAAAAGAAAATGAGCTCCATGGAAAAAGAGTTGAAGAAGCTCCAGCAGGCGTACACTTCCCCAGAAGGCCATCAAAAGAAAAAAGACAAGGAGAAGCGGGACAAGGGCTCCTCATCCACTCGTCTTCTTTGGGAGTCGCCGTCTTGCAGGTAACATCCCCGGGGAACCACTCCTTGACGGCCGCCGAGCCTTCTGAGGCAGCGGCCCGCCCGTCTGGCTCACGGTGGGCCTTGAACTCCGAGCTTTGAGGCCTCCGCTCCTGGTAAAGCCGTCCTGGTGCGGCGTACTGGTGTGGCTGCTCTGGTAAGCCAGATGTCTGCTTCTCCGGCCTTCGCACGGAGAAGGTTGGTAGAATCGCCCGACCCTTGGGCGGCGCCAGCCTATTCCACCTGACCAGACCGCCCTCTCCAGCAGCCTGCCTCTGACAAAGGGTCCG
The DNA here is from genome assembly GCA_016271365.2 of Neoceratodus forsteri. Taxonomy (NCBI): domain Eukaryota; kingdom Metazoa; phylum Chordata; order Ceratodontiformes; family Ceratodontidae; genus Neoceratodus; species Neoceratodus forsteri. The sequence goes on from CM028137.1 coordinate 328,506,223, forward strand.
TCGGTCAGACACCGGCTCCTCCAGCGCCCGCCGGATCCCGCTGATAAGTCGGATGTCAGTTCGCCCGACATCTGCACTGCGGACGAGCCGCGGCCAGACCCTCCGTCCATAGTCCTGGCTCTCTGCAGCCTTCGCTGCCCTCCGGGGACCCTGGTCTCCTCAGCCTGACCCGGGATTTTTCTCCATCCCCGGCGGCGCTGAGGTTCCTGTTTACGCCCTGTCAGACCGTCCGCTTGCTGGTGCGACCGATCTGGCGCCAGCCCAATGCCGTCTCCTCGGCCACCGGCTCAATGCCTGTATTGCTGACACCAGGCGACATCCCACTCCCAGATGCTGCTCAGCGGCGGGCCTCCGCCCACTGGGCCTTCTGCTCCAGACCCGCCCGTGGGGCCTCTGGTCAGGCCGTCTGTTCGGCATCCTCCTGGTTCCGGGTATCCGACCCCGTCATGTCCGGCGCCGTCTTACCAGGGGCCGCAGTATCCGACGCCGGTCTATCCAACGCCGCAGTACCTGGCGCCGGGCTTCCTGCCATCGGGTTATGGATATGCGCCTTACAGGTATAATCCATACCTGTATCCCCTCCTCCTCCATCTCCACGCCCCCAGCCGTGGTAGACTTGCAGGAGACTCTGGCCTCCTAGTGAGCTGAGGCCAAGGCTCAGCTCACAGGGAGGTGGAGAGTCGAATCTTCGATGATGGTGCTGATCCGGTTCCCATCGTCCTGACGACAAATTCCCTCACCACCTCCGGACACCAGGCTGACCCTCTGGGTCCAGAGAGGGCAGGACACACTTCCCAGAGGGCTTCCCAAGGGTCCATTCCTCCCCTCGCTGGGAGAGGGAGTCTTCTTCATCACCATCTTCTTCTTCCTCGGACACCTTGGATGCCTCCGGCGGTTGTTCGGAGCAGGACAACGAGCCATGCTCTCGTCTAGCCCAGGTCAGGACTCCTCCGAAGTCTCCGGAGGATCCTTATTTCTGGAGTTGCTCGTAAAATCCAGGAGGTTCATAAGTGGCAGTCCTTGGGCCGGATCCACAGCATAAGAATTGCTGAGCATCTGATCTGCCGTGACAGCTCCACCTTGGTGCCACCCTGGATTGAGCCTCATGCCGATCTTAGCCCTACTATTTGGAAACAGCCTTCCGACTTTGGCCCACTTCCTCAGAAGTCGAACAGGCTATATCAGACTCCCGAGGTGTTGACTTTTATACTCTCACTCTCGCTGATTCGGTCGTGATTAACGCCGCTCACGGTCGAGTCAGCTAACCCGAGGCATTTGAGCTCTTCTCTGCCTGACAAAGAATCCTATCTTCTGGACCAGTATGGCAGAAGATTTTCACTTCTTCCACTCTGGGTATTAGTGCACTGAATTATGTTGGTCACATGGGATTACCAGAGGCGGTTCTTGGTGAGTCGAATCAAATTGGACTCCTTCCGGACTCTCGAGTCAAGCAGGAGTGGCTGACCTCATCCGCTCTACCACGTTCGGCCAGTCGGCACATGCCGTGCGACTTACGATGCAGTGGACGCTGGTGAAGACTCAGCTTTGCTCCGTAGGCTCCATGTGTCAGGGTTGGTCCCGGAGTGCAGTCCGCTGTTCAGGAAGCGCCCTTCTGGGGTTCGGTGTTGTTTGGTTTGACGTGTCACGACATCATCACCGATCTACAGGATAAGGGGCCGGCACTAAAGCCTGTGGACTCCATGTATCATCCCATCAAATGCAGCACCATCTCTTTTGCAGGCGGAATCAGCAAAGGCGCAACCCCAGGAAAGCGGGCCACTAAACGCGGGGCCCTCCGCTGCCAAGCACCCCACCCAAAGCAGCGGGTGCTTCCATGCAGCACTGCCCAACACCACCCGACTCCTTCCCTCTCCACAGCCTCTGGGCTTCCGGAGGAACCGGTGGGAGGAGGTTTTCCTCCACCTCCCAGGCTGAGAGGATAACTTCAGATTCATGGATGCTCCAGCTAATCGCAGAAGGACACTCAGTAGGTTTCTACAGAAACCACCTCATACCCTCCCCAAGGTCATGATCTCAGGAACACCTTCTTCTGGTCCAGGAAGAGATTTCAGCACTTTTGCTGAAGAGGCGATAGAGCCTTCCCCTTCCTCTACAGGAATGGGTTACTATTCTACTTCTTCCTGGTCCCGAAGAAGACAGGCGATGTAAGGCCAATTCTAGATCTCAGTTCCCTAACTTATTACGTTGAGTACAAGAGGTTCAGGATGCTCTCCTGCAGAGCCTCCTGCCTCTCCTTCAGTCGGGACAGTGGCTGTACACTCTGGATATGCAGGATGCTTACTTGACATACCTATCCAACCTTCTCACCGCAACTACCTTCTTGCCTTCCAGGGACCACTACCAGTTCAAGGCCCACCATTTGGTCTTTCCTCGGCTCCTGAGTGTTCACCAATGCTTGCGGTAGTAGCTGGCCTACCTCTTGTCTGGCAGGGGTGCAGGTTTTCCGTACCTGGACGATTGGCTCCTGGGGCCTCGTCCGGGAGAACTCCTTGGCTTCCTCTCCTGCAACAGGTCTTTGCCTTTCTGGGTATTGCAAATCAACCATACCAAGTCTCACTTGTCCCATCCCAGGGCTCCAGTTTATCGGGGTGATCCTGGATATGACCTTGGGCAGGGCCTTCCTGCCACGGACATGCCGGCCACCTCCAGACTCAGGTAAGCCTGTTGTCCGGCCACAGGTGAGGTCAGTGCAAGGTCGGTTCTTCACCTCCTTGGGCTTATGGCGGCTGCTAACAGTCCTAGTACTTTCGGTTCCCACATGGTCTCTCAGTGGATGCTTCGGTCTCAATGGGATCAGTTGGTGGGCGACCTGGACCAGCTTGTCCTAGTCTCCTCCCCATGGTTGAGACTTGTAGTGGTGGATGGTTGAGATAGCCTTTTGAGAGTTCCCTCCTTCCTCCCCCTCCCAGACTCTGACCATAGATGCCTCGGGTGAAGGTTGGGGAGCCATCTCGGACCTCAAGGACCCAGGGGCTCCTGGTCTAAGCTCAACACTTCATATCAATGTGCGTGGCTTGGGCAGTGCTTCTCTCTCCAGGCTCTACGTCGGCATCTTCTTCCAGCCATAGCTGTACAAATGGACAATATGTGTGTGGTATGGTGCATCCAACAAGCGGGCGACTCATTCCTACCCTCTTTGCAGGGAAGCGATGAGAGTTTGGGATTGGGCAGCACAGCACAACCTTCACCTCACAGCAATTCACGTCCCGGGGTGAGAACACCTTAGCAGACAAACTAAGTCACTAGTCTGCTCATGCTCTTAGTGGGAACTGGATCAGGGTCCTAGATGATCTCTTATTACGTTGGGAGCATACAGGTGGACCTGTTAGCCTCACCTCTAAAGCAAAGCTTCCCGACTATACTCGCTCGCTCAAGAGCACTGCATTTTGGAGAGATGCTCTGTCTGTAGATTGGAAGGACAGGTTGTCTGTGCCTTCCCCGATCACTCGAGTCCGAGAGTCTTACAGAAACTCAGCTCAGAAGGCGACGAATGATTCTGATCGCTCCTTTCTGGCCCAGGCAAGTTTGGTTCTCTCTTCTGCAACAATACTCGGAGGAACCTCCTCTTCCTCTTCCTCTTCCTCTCTCTCGACTTTTACTGACCCAGAATCAGGGGGCCCTGGTCAATCCAGATCTCAAGTCCCTCCAACTACATGCATGGATGCTGCAGACATAGCACAAAGCCTGATTTGGGGTTTCACTCCAGTGGCTGAGATCCTGGTGGAGGCTAGAAAACCCTCCACTAGGTCTACCCTATGCCATGAAATGGAAGCGGTTTACAATCTGGGCCACTTCAAGATTTGGAGCCTTTCGTGCTCTGTTGGGAGGCTGCTGGAGTACCTGCGCCATCTCTTTGATCTGGGTCTTAGTCACTCCTCCCTGAAGGTACACATGGCGGCCATTTCGGCCTACCACGTCCCTTTTGCAGACAGGATATTTGCTCAACTGGAAGTCTGTAAGACTTTCCTCAGACGAGTTCTTCACGAGATCCCCTGTCCGAGTTCCCGCCCCTCCTTGGGATTTGAATTTCGTTCTGTAGAAGCTTACTTTGCCTCCTTTTGAACGGCAGCCTCAGCAGACAAGTTCCTTTCATGGAAGACACTCTTCCTAAGTGGCCATTACCTCGGCTCAGAGGATTTCAGAGCTCAGGCCCTGATGTATAAATCCCGTACTTGATTTTTCACAAAGGAGCGATAATGACTCTGTGCACCAATCCTAAGTTTCTTCCCAAGGTGGTAGCGGAATCTACATTGAACCTATCCATAGAGTTGCCCACTTTCTTTCGCATAATACTCCAATCAAAGGGGTATCTATGTTACCTACTCGGCGTTCACTAATTCTGAGATACTACACTAACAGAACAAAGATCTCAGAAAGACTGATCAACTGTTTGTCTCTTTTGCCCACAAAGAGAAGGCAATGCTGTTTCTTAGCAGTGCCTGTCCAAATGGTTAGCTCATTGTATCACCTTCTGTTATGACAAGTACAACAAGACCCTTCGGGTTCAGAGTGAGAGCCACTCCACCAGAGGAGTACGCTTCGTGGCAGCTTGTTTCACAGAGTGTGTCAGCGGCAGACTTCTATGCAGCTGCCATGGACTTCCTTCATACCTTTACAAAACATTACAGTTTGGATATTGCCTCTCGCCGTGAGCAGTGCTTGGGGCTTGCTGTTCTGCAGGCCTCCTCGCTTGCAGACCTTCACAGCTAGAGGATCTACTTTGAGTAGCTTTCCTCCTCCGTTTGCTTCTTCTTGTTCCAGACTGCTTGGGACTCAGTCCTATTTGTAATTATGTACTGCAGAGCCCTCTCGAAGTAAGATGGTACAGTTCGTAAGAACTTACCGTGAGAGTATATCTTACTTGAGAGCTCTGCAATGATACAATACATAGGACTAGCATACTTCAGTGACAGGACCTAGAAAAATTTCTTTCATAGTCCCTGGCGAGGACCGCCCCACGTCAGGTGACTGGCGTCATCGGCATGGTATAAAGGCGGTCCTGGCGCCTCCTTCAGATTCTTTCATCGTTAGCTCATGCACGCCTCGCTGTAAAGTTAGTGTAGCAAAGCCCTGTTCTTTCGTTGGTTTTACGAAGTTTTGAGTATTATTTCTTCTCATCGTAAAAGGTCGGCGTCGGTGTATGTCATCCTACACCTTCAAAAATAAGTCGATAAATCACGGCGTAACTGCCACACAAGAATGACCATTCTCTCTGCCTTTTTTGCTTAGACCCGACCACCGATTGACAAGTGCCGCGTGCCTGCACTTAGCGACTACCATGGCTAGCCAACAGTCCCTGGAAGCCCATCTGCTAAAGAAAAGATGTCTTCAATGGAAAAGAATTGAAGAAGCTCAGGCGGCGTCGACTTCTCCTGAGGACATCGCATAGCGGGATAAAGAAAGGCACTGGAAGGCCTCCTCACCCTGACTCCGGCCGGAGTTGCGGCCCTGAGTATCCCCTCCGAGGAGACAGTCCGGCAGCAGCCTCCAAGATTTTGAGGAGGCGTCCGGCCACCCGTCGAGCCTTGCGGGGCCTCGGGCAAAGAGGCCCTCCCCCAGTACCACCGCGGGCTTGCGGCCTACTGGCTCTTGAGCACCTCCCATAAGCCAGATGTCGGCTCCTCCGGCGTCTGCGGGAAAGAAAGGTTGGTAAGGCGCCCGACCCGCCCGGGCAGTGCACAACCTGGTCCCCTCGGACCAGGCGCTTCCCTCCCTCGGCCCGCCTCCGGCGGGGTTCACTAAAGTGGGGACGCCGGCTCCTCGGGCCCGCTGAAACCAGCCCTGAGTCGCACATCGGCTCCTCCGGCGTCGCCGGAGCGGCGAGACCTAGCGGACCCTCCAACCCCGTCGTACCGGTTCCCGCAGCCTTCCTGCCATCCGAGCAAGTCACCCCAGCCCCAGCCCAGAGACTTTTCTCCACCGTCCCAGGCGATGTGAGGATATTCCACCCCGTCAGACCCTCCTCCCTAGGGAACCGAATCTGACACTGGCCCCCGTCGCTGGCTCAGGCCTTGCGGCCCTGCCAGCGCCCGGCGGGGATGTTCCCTTCGTCGGGCCCAGCCCCGGGCCTCTCAGTGTTGACCGCCCGTGGGAGCCTTCCTTCCAGGCCGTCTGCTCCGGCAGCTCCTCCGGTGCCGGGTACCCGCCCGTCTTATCCGCGCCGTCTTACCGGGTCCGCGGTATCCAGCGCCACAGTACCTGCGCGGTTCGCGCCGATGCGTAGTGCCGATGCACATAATACCCGGCACCGGTTTTTCCACAGCCAGGTTTTCAGATACTTGCCTTACAGATACAATCCGGCTTATTTATCCCCCACCGCCTCGTCACGTGGATCTGTAGGAGACTCGGGCTTCCTGGTGGGCTGAGGCCAAGGATCCTTCACGGAGTTGCTCAGGAAGATCCAGGAAGTACATCAGTGGCGTTCTCTGGAACCAGATCCTCAGCGGGTCAAACTCGCCGAACATCTGGACCTGCCCCTTACGGCTCCTACTTTAGTGCCACCCTGGATCGAGCCTCATGCCCACCTTGTTTCCACTATTTGGAAGCAACCGTCGGCTTTAGCCCGCTTCTTAGGAAGTCCAACAGGCTATACCAGGCTCCGGAGGGTGTAGACTTTTGGATTCTCACCTCTGCAGACTTCGGTCGTGATTAGGCGCCGCTCACGGCGGTCAGCACATCCCAAGCATCTAAGCTCGTCTCACTCCGGATAAGGAATCCGCCTCCTGGACCAGTATGGAAGAAAATATAGCCTCTTCCACACTGGGAATTTGGGACCCTGAATTATGTAGCTCATATGGGGTATTACCAGAAGGCCATCCTTACCCAGGCGGAATCCAAGATTGACTCCTTACCTGACTCCCAAGTCAAGTAGGAGTTAGCTTAGTCCATTCTGCTCATTCGGCCAGTCGTCACATTCTGCGGACGACATACGATGCAGTGGACACTGCCGGGCGGAGCTCCGCGTTCGCCGTAAGTCTTTGGCATCATGCCTGGCTCCGCGTGTCAGGTTTGGTCCCGGAGGTGCAGTCAGCAATCCTGGAAGCACCTTTCAGGGGTTCAGTGCTTTTTGGCAGTGATGTCAAGGACATCATCACCGACTTGCAGGAGAAGGGGATGGTTCTGAAATCCGTGGATTCCATGTACCATCCCCATCCCCCACAGCACCGTCCTTTTCACAGACGCAATCGGCCACAAGCGAAACCCCAAGGAAGGCGGGCCACTAAACACCGGGTCCCCGCAGCTGCCAGGCCCCCACTGCCCAAAAAAGCAGCGGGTGCCCCAGCTGCGGCACTGCTTCACACCACCTGACTCCTCCCCTCTCCCACCGCCTCCGGACACACCGGAGGAACCGGTAGGAGGAAGGTTCTCCCTCCACCTTCCGGGTTGGGAGAGGATAACAACGGATTCATGGGTGCTTCAGATTATAGCGGAGGAGCACTCCATAGAGTTTCTACAGAAACCACCCCGCCACCCCCTCTGAGTAGTCCTATGCAAGGGACCATCTTCCTTTGGTCCGGGCAGAAATATCTGCCCTTCTCATGAAGCAGGCCATAGAACCCGTTCCTCCTCGCATTCAAAGGGTGGTTACTATTCTCATTTCTTCCTGGTCCCAAAGAAGCACGGAGATCTCAGACTCATTCTCAATCTCAGTTCCTTGAACTCTTTACGGGAATACAAAAGTTCAGGATGCTCTCCTACAAACCCTTCTGCCCCTTCTTTGGCCAGGTCAATGGCTTTGTGGCTGGATATGCAGGGGCTGCATATCTGCACGTCCCTCGTCGCCTGCAAGTACCTCCAGTTTGCTTTCCAGGGGGACCATTACCAATTTCGGGCACTCCCATTTGGTCTTTCCTCGGCACCCTGAGTTTTTACCAAATGCCTGGCAGTGGTAGCGGCCCACCTGCGTACTATGGGAATTCAGTGTTCCCTTACCTGGACGACTGGCTCTGGCAGCCCGTCCCAGGGGAGGAGCTCCTGCATTATCTCTCCCTCACCCAGCAGGTTTTCACTTGCCTGGGTATTACCATCAACCATTCCAAGTCTCATCTGGATCCCTCCCAGATTTACAGTTTATCGGGGCTATCCTCAATACTGACGGTGAGCAAGGCCTTCCTTCCTCCGGACAGGCGGCCTCTCTTCGATCCACAGATTTCCTACTATCAGAGCATGGGAAGGTTCCGCGAGGTCGGTTCTCTGTCTCTTGGGGCTCATGGCGGCCGCCATCCCGGCACAGCCCTACCGCAGCTCCACATGAGGATCTCTCAGTGGACCCTCCGCTCCAGGGGATCAACTCGTGAGCGACCTAGATCATCTGGTTCTGATCTCCCCCGATGACAAGAGACTTGCAATGGTGGATGGTTCGAAACCTGTTTCGGGGTCCCTTCTGTCTTCCTCCCCTCCCAGACTCTGACCACGGACGCATCAAGCGAAGGTTGGGGAGCCCATCTGGGCCCTCACGAACCCAGGTTTATGGTCCAGATTGGAGCTAGCTCTCCACATCAATGTGCTCGAGGCTCGAGCAGTACTATATGCTCTCAAGCCCTTCACCAATACATCTTTCCGGTCACCTAGCTGTCCAGACGGACAACATGTGCATGGTGTGCTACATCAACAAGCAGGGAGGGACTCGGTCCTACCCTCTATGCAGGGAAGCAATGAGGGTTTGGGACTGGGCAACGCTTCACAACCTTCACCTCACGGCGATCCATGTTCCAGGAGTCGACAATACCCTGGCAGACAAGCTAAGCCGCTCCTCTGCTCTACCACACGAGTGGGAGTTGGACCAAAAGGTTCTAGACGACATCTTCCAGCTTTGGGGGACTCCACAGGTAGACCTGTTCACCTCTTCCCAAAACGCAAAACTTCCCACCTTTTGCTCGCTGCGCTGTAGAGTGAGCGCATTCTGGGCGATGCTCTGTCTCTAAACTGGAAGGAAGATAGTCTGCTTTTCCCCAATTCCTCTGGTCCCTCGTGTACTGCAGAAACTAACAACGAAGGAGCGACAATGATTCTGATCGCTCCTTTCTGGCCCAGGCAAATCTGGTTCTCTTCTGCAACAATACTCAGAGGTTCCTCCTCTTTCTTTTCCTTTATCTCGAGGATTGCTGACCCAGGATCAGGGACCTGGTCCATCCAGACCTCAAGTCCCTCCAACTTCATGCATGGCTCCTGCAGACTAGCCCAATCTCGCTTTGGTGTTTCTCCAAAGGTGGCGAGATTCTGGTGGAGCTAGAAAACCCTCCACTAGGTCCACTTATGCCATAAAATGGAAGAGATTTTCTATTTGGGCCGCCTCTAGGAGAGTGGAACCTTTCTCTCTGTCCAGTGGCAGTTCTGCTTGATTATTTGTCATCTCTTCGACCTGGGTCTTAGTCATTCCTCCTTGAAAGTGCACATGGCGCTATTTCAGCTTACCAGGTTCCTTTGGCTGATAAAGCCTTTGCCCAATTAGAGGTGTCTAAGACTTTTCTTAGAGGGTCCTTCACCTGAGGCCCCGTCCGGACTCCTGCCTCCCCTTGGGACTTGAATTTTGTTCTCAGAAACTTCCCTTCCTCCCTCGAACCCGCGGCATCCCAGGAAATCCAGTTTCTCTCGTGGATGACGCTTTTCCAGGCCATTACTTCCGTCAAGAATTTCCTGAGCTCCAGGCCCTTATGTGTAAAATTCCCTATTTGATTTTTCACAAAGAACGAGTGGCTCTTCGCACGAACCCTAAGTTTCTGCCTAAAGTGGTAGCGGAGTCTACCTTAAATCAGTCTATAGAATTACCTGCCTTTTTCACGCAGTACTCCAAGCAAGGAGAAGATTTACTCCATACCATGGATGTTCACCGGATTCTGAGATACTACACCGATAGGACAAAAGATCCCAGAAAAACTGACCAGTTGTTTGTCTCTTTTGCTCACAAAAGGGAAGGCAATGCTGTTTCCAAGCAACGCCTGTCGAAGTGGTTGGCTCATTGCATCACTTTCTGTTATGACAAGTACAACAAAACCCTTCCGGGTCAAGTCAGAGGTCACTCCACACGTGGAGTAGCGGCCTCTGTGGCAGACATCTGTGCTGCCGCCACCTGGACTTCCGTCCATACCTTTACTAAACACTACAGTTTGGACATTGCCTCTCGCTGTAGAGCAGGCTTTGGGCTAGCTGTTTTGCAGGGCCTCCTGTCTTGAGGCCCGCAAGGCTATCGCTGCTTTCAGGAGTAGTTTCCTCCTCCCGGTGCCTTTTATTTGTTCCAGACTGCTTGGGATTCAGTCCTATATGTAATTACCTACTGCAAGAGCCCTCTTGAAGTAAGATAGTACAGTTACGTAAGAACTTACCGTAACAGTAGATCGAGAGAGCTCTTGCAGTAAATAACTTCCCGCCCTCCATCCCCTAGGCTTTTCAGCTCCTTTTCCATTGAGAAATATCTACTCTCTCTCGTCCGGGCCTGGCGGGAAAGAACTGGAAGGCGGGCGTCAGGACCCGCCCCTTTATACCCGTATCATGGCGCCCAGGTCACCTGTGAGGTCCCTCGCCAGGGACTGCTAGCTAGAAATTTTTCCGTGGGGTCCTGCCGCCGGCCGGCATCAGTCCTATATGTAATTACCTACTGCAAGAGCCTCTCTCAAAAATCTACTGTTACGGTAAGTTCTTACGTAACTGTACTATCTTCAAGAGAGGCTCCTGCAGTAGGTAATACCTTCCCGCCCTCCATCCCCCTAAGCTTTTTCAGCTCCTTTTCCAGTGAGGGAAATATTCGCTTCTCTCTCGTCTGGCCTCCTTTGGCGGGAAAGAACGAGGAGGCAGGTGTGAGGGGCAGCCCCTTTATACCGATGTCTCCTGACGCCGGTCACCTGACGTAGAGGCGGGCCCTTGCCAGAGACTGCTAGCTAGAAATTTTTCCGTGGGGTCCTGATGCCTGCCGGCTTCAGTCCTATTTGTAACTACCTACTGCAAGAGCTTCTCTCGAAGATCTACTGTTACGGTAAGTTCTTACATAACTGTACTTTTTTGCGCCTCTGACATAAAATGAAATTTCGACCAATATACTATAAATGCTACATGTCATGTCTATAAGGTGAATCCTAAAACAAGTCTCTTCAAAAGTTGGGGTCAAAATAAAAAAAAAAAAATTGTTTACCAAGTATCAAGCTGTGACAAGCTGGCCTATGGTAGATGGAGCGGTAACACACTGGGTTTAAAATTCACAGAAGAAAATATACTTTTATTGCTCCAAATGTAAGTTATTGCTCCAGAAAAGCATAATCAGGCAGTTCAACTTCTCCAGCCTGCTCAGGTAACATAAAGGTTAACACAAAACAGTTATTTCAGGCTGACTTGACAAAAGGAATCTTTGAACCACCTGTGTGGGCCAGCAGTATACAGTCTCAAACAAAACATAAAAAGTTTGTGGGCAAGCAGTTTTGAATGCATAGTCTCAAATCAAACACAAACAGTTTTCCATTTTTGCCTTATTCACAGTCTATTAGCAGTACACTCCACTCACTGTTTTTGGCCCAGCTGGCTAGGCTGATCCTTTACCTCAGGACTCTCTGCTCTAGAAATATTCTCTTTCTCAGCAGCAGGTTTTAACTTCTTTCCAAAGGCTCTCTCCAATAATTAACCATTCTCCTTGGCTTTCTGCTCTGGTTCCTGTCTTACATTCCACCCTCCATCTTGCAGGGTTCTCTGCCTAGGAGTATCTTCTCCCTGCAGCAGTTTCCAGCTTCTAACTGACTCCTTGCTGGATTCTCTCTGCCTTTTAGCAATCCCTCTAATTAGCAACACCTGGGGAGGCACACCCCTTGCCTGTTCATGTTGCATTCCCTCAGCCTCAAACAAAATGTCAACCTCATTTCCCAGTGTAGTGTTTACACTGTCACACAAACGTTCAGCATTGACAAATGCTTGTTGTAATTTATCATAGCTCCAGCAATGTTTGAAAACAATTCTAAAGTCTGCAGTACATATGGCCCTGAGTCTTGATCTTGTATAAGTATGGAAAGATCATCAGAGTATGCCACTGTCTTAGTTACTGGGATGCCAGGAGCCAGTTGAATACCCCTTATGTTCAGGTTCTGTTAGATAAGCCTGATGAGGAATCTGAGGAAAATATGTGTAGTCGGACGGGGTTCTGACTCATGGGGTCTGACCACCCTTCGGACAGAAACAGGAGGATCAAGCGTAAAATTTACAAAAGGGAACATCACTGCCCCTTTATATAGCATGGGAATCCATTTATAAACCATACAGGTCCAATATTTTAACTAAGTATTCATGTGGGACCCAATTGAAGGCCTTCTCTTGCTCTGTCCATAACAGGAACCCATGTAACAAGCATTTTTCACCTCTTTCCACTAATTCCCTTATGATAATATGGTTATCCATTATGCATCTCTGATGGCACATCATTGACGTGGCAAGAACTGTTGGGGCTACTTGGGGCAGTCTGTTGGCCAGAACTGTATATAGAATCTTCTGATCTGTGTTCCCTAAACCTAGAAGCCTCCAGTTGTTATGTCTTTCCTAATTCCAGATTTGAAAATATAGATTAACAGAGCAGTTTGCATAGTGATGGTTAGATTATCCGATTCTAAATATAATTCAGTACTGCTTGTAAAATAGGACCTAAAGCTGAAACAAACATTTTATAGGAATCTTCTGGCAGTCCATCACTACCTGAGGCTATATTATTTCCTGTTTTACTGTTTGTTCTACTTCTGCCAAAGTGATGGGCTATGTCAGCAGTGCTTGTGTTTGTGTATCAGTAGGTGGAATATCTAAGGCCCTGTACACCTGTCACTGTTTCCATGTTTTAAATTATGTTATAGGTGTATGGTGTGTTGTAGTTCAGCATCGATTTTCATGCCCTGTAAAAGTTGTTCTGCTGCACTAGCGGCGTTCATACTGCAGCATGACTTTTGTTCTGCTGCAGTAGTGACATCAACTGACAATGCATCTGAGCTGTTTGTCAGTCGAGCTACCACCGCTAAGCGTGCAAGTGAAGAGTGGTTAACACTTTTAAAAATGCTGTTAGCTATTACATAGCAAAGTAGTAAACATAACAGAAGTTGGGGGGAAGTGGTCATGCTTACTACTTTTTAGGTCGGGGGCAGCTGCAGCAGCAGCAAGCGAAGTAGTACACATAACAGAAATTGAGGGGGAGATGGTCATGCTTACTACTTTTTAGGTCAGGGCAGCTGCAGCAGCAAGCAGTCGGTCGTCTGTGGTTAGGGGAGGAGACAAGAGGGTGCAGTTCATAGGTCAGAGGTCAGGAGTGGAGTCTGAAACTGATCGGGCACCTGTAAGCCAATGGAGAAAATCGATGTGAGTAACCGATGATCTTGCTTCAAGAAGGCTCTTACAGTAGGTATTAACCATTAGGACTGCATCCCCTGGCCTCAGAACCACACGGAAAACCTTACCTAGCAGTGTCTGGTGGGGGACCGCTGACCGAAGTCACGTGACTGACATCGGCATGACCCTATATAGTGGGCAGTTCCCAGCCCACCATCCAGTTCTTTCTCACCGTCGACCTCTGCACGTCGGACCTCGTGGAGAGCGCTGCTACAGTTCGAATGCCAATTCGGATGAGTATATTTTTTCTGCTTTTCCATTGATTCTTTTACCAAATTTATAAACTAATCTTCAGGTACAGTATGTCTTCCCCAGTGCCTTCCAAATCGCATAAAAATAAGTGCGAGTCCTGCAGCACACAACTCGCGCATAAGGATGACCATACACTTTGCCTCTTCTGCCTGGTGCCAGAACACCAGACCGCGGATTGTGAGGCCTGCCTGAGCTTCAGTCAGGCCACACAGAAATGCCAACAGAAGCCCTCAAGGCCCATGTTTTAAAATTGAAGAAGATGGCTTTGATGGATAAGGAGTTGCAGAGTGCCTCATCCTCATCCTTGTCAGATATGCACTGTCACAAAAAACGGAAGGACAAGGAGAAGCACCGGGTTCAGGAAAGGTCCCTTTCCTGCCTGCGACTCTCTCTGGAAACCATGGATGGTCAACAGCCCTCTTTCTCGGGGAAGACTGCCTCTGGGGACAGGGCTGCTTCGCCTTGCCAGGAGCAGTCCTTCATCCCCCCACTGGCCTCGGTGGAGGTTGCCTTGATGGAGTTTGAGGTTAACGCCACTCTTAGACCACTCACAACCTCAGGGTCTAAGCCTGCTGATGGGGCTAAGTTGCTCATCGGAGCCCCTGACAAGCGCCCAGCCCAGGCTAAGTCAGGAATGGGGGTCTCTAGTGAATGCCCAGCCACAGCTGATAAGTCGGACATCAGAACTGCCAATGCCCGCCCAGCCCAGGTGCAATTGTCAGGCCCCAACTAGCAGCCTGTTGACTCTCCATGCCTGTTGCAATCTCCTCCGCAACATACCCTGGCGCGCTCGCCTAATCCGGGTCCCTTCTCACCTCTGGCCTCCCCAGAATGCTTGGAGCTGGAGTTAGAAGGATGTCAGCCTGACGATTCTGCTACAGAGTCATGACCGGGCGCCAATACCATTTTCCTGGCAGACCCTCAGGACCCTTCCCTGCTGCCCCTTCCGGCAAGGCTTTCTGTCCTTCCACCTCTGTCAGAGGGTTCCTCCAGGATCACATCTGGCTCCCTCCCCAGTGGACTGATGACAGATTATTGCCCTTTTGGGTTCTCCAACCCATCTTTTATGCCTCCTCGGGGTCCTCCACCTGGCCCAAAGGTGCCAGATTTTCAGATGCCAGGCTACCAGCTGCTACGCTATCATCCCCCTGGATGTCTTCTGTCAGAGTACCAGGCGCCAGGTCTCCCTTCACCAGGGTACCCATAGTTATCTCACCCCTGGTTATCCACTGTCAGGGTACCAAACATCAGGATACGTGACTCCAGGTTATGGTCCCAGTTTTCAGCTGGTCTACCAGCCCCCCCACCTGCTCAACCACAGGCAGACTTCCGGGTCATTCTCCAGTCTTGGTGGACCAAAACTAAGTCTCAACTAGTCTCAGAATTGGACAGTTGTCATCCAGTAGCGGCCTCTACCCCGGCATGCCTGGATCTGACACTTCGGTCCCCTTCATGGGGGGAGTTCCATCCCTCCATGTCAGGCCTGATGGGCACAGCTACCTCTCATAAGTGCAGACTTCCTGCTCCCCTCAAGGAGGTTCCCACCCAGAGATTGCATCTCCAGTCTCGATTCATTAGTCCGACTTGGACTCAGACTTCTGTTCCTCAGTCTCTGGCAGACTCCTCCACGAACAAGTCCAAGACTAAGGAGTCTCCAAAGTCTCCTCTGGAGGATCCCTCCTTCTCTGACCTCCTCAAAGAGTTGGAGGCCTATGATTGGAAAGCTGATGACCGAGGTTGGCTGTGCATTTGGACATGCCTGAGCTGCCCCCATGGTTGGAGCCTCATGAGGATCTCGCTTCCACCATCTGGTTAATGCCCTCCTCCATTCCGGCAGTGGTCAAGAAGGCAGACAGGACTTACCGTACGCTAGAGGACAAAGACCACCATAGCGTCCACCCTATAGCGGATTCAGTCATTCATGTGGCACACAACAGACCTACCAAACCTGAACACACGAGCACCTCTCCCCCTTACAAGTAGTTGAGGCAGTTTGATCAATTTGGGCATAAATTTTATTCTTCCTGTACCCTGGCTATCCGCACCCTTAATTATGTAGGCGCACATGTTGGTGTACAAAAATCTTTCTGTCACCAGTTAGAGCCAGTCATTGAGGCCATGCCAGACTCTGATGTGAAGGACACCTCTCTGACACTATTAGGTCAGCTAAGGTTGGTTGTCGCTACTCTTTGAAGGTGACTTGTGATGCTGTGGATTCCTCAGCTAGGGACAGCTACTGCAGTCTGCCTTCAGAGGTATTCTTGGCTGAGAGTCTCTGGGTTGGCACCTGATGTCCAGGCTGCCATCCAGAATCTCCCTTCTGGGGTTCCATCCTCTTCGGAGGAGATGAACAAGACATCATCATGAACCTCCAGGATAGGGGCAGGCGTTATGTTCGGTGCAGACTATGTACTGCACTGGCTGTCAGGTGAAGAAGCCCTTTCATCACCAGCAGAGATGGCAAACAAGTCAACCACAACAGGTCAGATGTCAGAACAAATGTCAGGCCCCTTCAGAAAAGACCACCCCTCCAGCCAAGAACCAGAGGACTTCAGGGGCATCCCTCCCCAACTCTTCCTCTGCCTCTTGACTCACGGGCCACCTCCCCTCCTCCTCCTCTTCAGTCAGAGGAAGTGTGGGTGGAAGATTCACCAGTAATTGGGCAGGGTGGGAGGCGATTACACGCAGATTCGTGGGTCCTTCAACCTCTCAGGGCCACAAGGAGTTTCTTGAGAGACCCCCAGACAACCCTCTTCATCCATCCTTTTACCCAAGGGCACACATTCCTGTCTTCAGAGAAGAGACAGAGGCTGTTCTGCAAAAGGCAGCCATTGAACCCATTCCTTTAAACCAGATAGGAAGAGGGTATTAGTCTCACTTCTTCCTGGTTCCCAAAAAGATGAGAGATCTACACCCGAAGTTAGACCTCAGCACCCTAAATCTGTACATAGAGTACAAAAGATTTTGAATGCTGACCCTTCCAGGCCTGCTGCCCATGCTGCTGCACAAGGGACAGTGGCTCTGTGCTCTGGACATGCAGGATGCGTACCTGCACATACCGGTCTTTCAAGCTCACCGCCGCTACCTCAGGTTCTCCTTTCAGGGGGAACACTACCAGTCCAAAGCCCTCCCCTTTGGCCTGTCCTTGCACTGGGGTTTTACCAAGTGCCTGGCCGGTAGTGGCAGCGGCCTTGAGGTGCCAGGACCACTATATCTTCCTGTACCTCAATGATTGGCTGATCTCAGCCCCGTCTAGGGAATGGCTGGAAATTTTACTTTCCCCAGGACCTGTTGGCAGAGTGGGAGTTATGGTGAACTACCCCAAGTCTCACCTTACCCCCTCCCAGCATCTGCAGTTCATTGGAACAGTGCTGGATAAGGCCCAGAGTCAGACTTTCCTCACATTGGACAGGGCAGAAATCTTGCGACAGCAGGCATGGCTGGTGGCTTCCAGCCATTAGATTTCGATCAGGTCAGTGCTGTGCCTTCTGGGCCTTATGGCAGGCCATCCTGACTGTCCCTCTGGCCAGGCTTCACTCTGCGGATTCGCGGTGGGCGGCTCAAGGTTCAGTGGGACTCAGAGATTAGACAGCACCGACCACAAAGTCTTAGTCTCGCGCGATGCGTGCCGGGATCTCCTGTGGTGGCAAGATCTCAGCAATCTCTGCAAGGGAGTTCCCTGACCATGGATGCTTCTGGGCTGGGTTGGAGGCTCATCTAGAGACCCACAGGATCCAAGGACTATGGTCTCAGTCAGAACTCTCTCTACACATCAGTGTGTTGGAGATGCAGGTGGTGCTGTATGCTCTGCAGGCCTTTCAACACCTCTTAAATTCAGGTCCACTGCTAGTCCAAACAGACAATATGTGTGTGGTCTGGTATCTGAACAAACATGGGGCACTCGCTTCTACTCTCTGCAGGGAAGCAGTGCGAGTCTGGAACAGGCGATTCAGCATCAGATCCCCTTGCTGCAGTTTATGTACTGGGCATCCAGAACATCCTGGCAGACAGTCTCATCCATACCCATGCCAAGGACTCACGAGTGGGCACTAAACCAATTGGTGGTGAAGGCATTTCATTACAATAAGTCGTCCAGATCTCGATCTGTTTGCCTTCCTATCCAGCGCAAAACTTTCCTAGTTTTGCTCTCTCATTCCAGGGCCTGGTGTTTTCTGGTGGGATGCACTGTTTCTTTGCTGGACAGGGAGTGCCTTTCCTCCCTTTCCAATCCTGCAGCGGGTACTGCTCAAGTTGCGAGTGAAAGGGGTTCACATGAACCTGATCGCCCCACTTTGGCCACGCCAAATATGGTTCCTGCTTCTGCAACAGCTGGCGGTGGAACCCCCGGTTCCCCTGCCCGTCTGTCATGACCCAGGAGGGGGGGCACTCTGGTTCATCCAGGACTCAAGTCCCTTCACCTTCATGTGTGGCACCTTCTGACATAGCTGCTTCATGCTATGGGGTTTCCTCTAGGGTGGCCCAAGTCCTTGTGGGAGCGAAAGCCTTCCATGGGTGTCGTCGAGGCACAGGTCAGGAAGCATAGGAAAACCAGGAGCAGTTGTAAAATTGAACAAGTGATTTATTATTAACAGTAAAATAAAAGAAAAATGTTCAGTATAACTATTTACAACGGCAGTATAAACAAAGTCCATCTGAGTTTCTTCTCAAGTTCCAATCTCAGTCTCTCTCAGTCTCTGTGTTTCTCTTGCAAGAAATTGCAGTTCTGTTTTAATGTCTTTGCAATCCCCGCTTGGTAAGAAAACAGCATACTTCTTACACAGTGTTCTTGCAAATTTCAACAAGTGCGGCAAAAAGTACATTGTGACCCAGAACTGACCTGTTGCTTAGAGCTTCTCAGAGAGTTTGCAAACTAGCTTCTCAGATTAACCCCTTGAGTTCCAAACAGCTTTTTGCAATCATTTCAACAGTAAAATTATATACATTTCTAAACAAAGGGATCCCAGTATCCTTTACATTTCTACATAATGATTCAAATGTATTTTTATACCAGCAGATTTGAAAGGAGGGAGAAAAATCAGAACAGCAAGAGAAGGTAAAGAGAGAGAGAGAGGCAGATAATTGCAAGACTGTGGGGGTGATTAAGTCCTAGGTCTCATGAGAAAATCTGGTTGCGCAACCAGAAGAAGATCCAGAAAAGGGGAGAATAGAACAGATCCTTGCATTTTAACTCTTTCTCCAGAACAACTGGGACAGGGCCCTATTCAACCCTGTCACAATGAGGTCCACTTATGCTATGAAATAGAGATTTTCCATTTGGGCCACTTCAGGGGATTGGGACCCTTTTTCGTGCCCTGTTTCCCAGGTCATTGAGTACCTGCTGCACCTATCTGACCTGGGTCTGAGCTACTCCTCGTTGAAGGTCCACCTTTCAGCCATTTCCACCTACCACATTCCAGTGGAGGGCAAAACTGTTGCTCAACTGGAGGTTTCTAAAATGTTTTGAAGGGAATCCTCACTTGAAAGCCCCAGTGTGTAACCCTGCCCCACTCACTGTGGGATTTAAATTTTATGTAGGAAAAACTACTTTGCCTCCTTTTGAACCGCCAAGTTGCAACATCGCTGCCTGTCTTGGACAATGCTCTTTTTAGTTGCTGTCACTTCTGTTAAAGGATTTCTGAGCTTCAGGCCCTGATGTATAAGGAGCCGTATTTAATTTTCCACAGAGACAGAGTGGCTCTGTGTACAAATTCTAAGTTCTTGCCAAAGGCTGTTTCAGAGTTTACGTTGACTCAGACTGTTCAACTACCAGTGTATTACCCTGAGTAATCTAATCAGGGGGAGGCAATACTGCACACACTAGATGTTCACTGAATTTTGCGTTACTATATGAATTGGACGAAGTCAGTCTGCAAAATGGATCAACTTTTAATTTCCTGTGCACCCAGGAGAGAGGGTGCTGCTGTTTCTAAGCAATGTTTGTCAAAATGGTTTGGAAACTGCATTTTGTTGTGTTACCAGAGTACAACAAACCCTTGCGAGGTAGTCTGGAGCATTCTGCCAGAGCATGGCTGCATCTGCTGCTTGTTCAAGAATGTGTCTGCTGCTGACATTTGTGCAGCAGCCACTTGAAGTCCGTCAGACTTTCATGAAACACTACAGTCTGGACATTGCTTCTAGGCGAGGGCTGGCTTTGGACTAGCTGTCCTTCAGGGCCTCCTTTCATGATTTTTTCCTGCATCTCTGCAGATCTTTCCTGCCTCCTGTGCTTCAGACTTGTCTGATTTACACTGCTTGGGACTCAGTCCTAATGGTTAATACCTACTGCAAGAGCCATCTCAAAGTAAGAACTTACCGTAACAATAGATCTTCGAGAGAGGCTCTTGCAGTAGGTAACTTTCCCTCCCACCTTCCCCCAGTTTCTGCTACTACTTCTAGTTTTACTTAGACTCAAGGAGCCCACTTCTTTCTCCTGTCACTTGGTTCTGAGGTCTCCGGTGGGAGAACTGGAGGGTGGGCTGGGGACCGCCCACTGTATAGGGTCATGCTGATGTCGGTCACATGACGTCAGTGGTGAGTCCCCTGAGACACTACTAGCTAAGGTTTTCTGTGGTCCTGATGCCAGGGGTGCAGTGTTAATGGTTAATACCTTGCAAGAGCCTCTCTTGAAGATCTACTGTTACAGTAAGTTCTTACGTAACTGTACTTTCTAGGGACATGGATATGTTCTATCCACACTTACTGGCAGTGTCCTTTCCCTTTAAGATGTGCCAGAAAGTCTTCAAACTGGCTCCCCCCACCCACTTGGGTGGTGTATCCCTAGGCTCTGCCCCATGACGCCAGATCTTCCTTTCTGCTGGAAGAAGCAGGTTCCCTCCTTACCGCTCCTGCATTGAGTAGGCCCTAGCACTAAAATCTTCGGATTTATTTCCAAAACTTTAAACTCTGATGAGTTTCTGTCTTCAACTCAATCTTCGATCGCGACCACAATGGACAATAAGTCCACGCCTGGATTTTGTCGGTGCCCGTGTACAGAAGATGTCGCATACTAACCCTCACGCCACTTGTGTCTACTGCCTGGGCCATGATCACTATACCCAGGCTGATATTTGCCAGTCGTTTCACGTGGTCCTCGAGGATGGCCTTGCCCACCTTAAGTTGGGTCGCCGGAGAAAACAACGTCCGTCGGTCAAATCTAAAGACATCCATTGGGTGGTCTCCACGGCTGCAGGGTCTGCCGAGCAGTTGGAACAGCTTATGACTTTTGAGGAGGCGGCAGCTCAGGCCACCACACAGTCCTCCTCAGCTTCTGCCTTCATTCCGCTCCAGTTGGACTCCATTTTTTCGGGATCCTTTTAAGGAGCTCTGCCAGCCCCTCCCAACTAAGGGGCAGAGCCCTTCCAGTTTGCACAGCTCCCACTCTCACAAGAAGAAGTTGAAGAAAGAAAGAGAAGACTTACTGTTGATGTTCCTGGGACCAGGATGCGTTCTCGGTCTCAGGACTCTCAGGTTTTGACCACAGTCGGAAATAGTGTCATTGGCCTCTGGCTTTACAGAGACACTGTCGGGCCAGTTGGTCGAGGCACTGACTGATCATCGGCCAAGATTTTCTCAACCCTATCAACCAGTTGTCTTCGAAGAGGCCGGCAATTCTCTTTTCAGGACTCTGGTCCTGCCCGTGACCTCAGAAGGGGCTGCTCAGTCCGGCTGAGCAGAACCCTCAGTCACCGACCAGAGCAGGAGGAGCCGCAGCTTTCTCTGGCTCCTCTGAGATTTAGCACCCCAAGTGACTGAGGTCAAGGTCTAGGTCATCCCTTATGCAGTGGAGTGAGCACCTTCTGCGCGCCATCGGCGCTCCTGCTCTTGACACCACATGAAGCAGCGCTGCTGCTATTCTTCGTCTTCTACTCAGGTGAGAAGAGTGGCTTTGGCCCAAGCTGCTTCTATGCTACAAAGATCTCATGTGGCAACAGTTGGTGCTGGCCGGTCCGAGGCTGACCTCAGCTCCCACACCAGCCATCACTTGGCTGTTGCCCGACAGGCCGACACCGACTCCCAGTGGGGTCGGTCGAGACTGTCCCTCCTCCAGTGGAGCCGGTCAAGACCATCTCAGTTTGGCCGAAGCCGGCGCCTCCACCAATCATGGTGGAGCCACCGCCCAAGAAGCCGGTGACCTGCGCTCCAACTAAGGACTCTCAGCTGGCCAAGGAGCTTCCCCATTGGCTGTCGGTCACTCTCACATCTGACCATCCGTGGAGGATTGAGGGTGAACCGGGCAGTTGGCTGCTTTATGTGGACTCCTCTGAGCCCAAGGATTCCTCACTGCACTCCCGTCTGCTCGACATGGAGTCTGTGGGGGATCTCTCGATGTCGGAGGGGCCTGCTTCGTTCATGGGCATCCTCTTTCTCATCTCCGAGTCCACGGGGATGAAACTGGAGCCCATCCAGAAGTGGGCTCGCTATCCCCTCACAGAGATTCTGGACAAAGGGGACTCTCCAGCGGAGGCTTTCCCCAGTGACCAAGGCCATTGTCAGGGCCAGCCCTGGAGCTTTGGCTGCACCCCACATCCTCCCCTTCGCCCTCTGCCCGGATGGCCCACAAATATGAGATGCCCACCAGTACCCTCTTGGGGTTCACGGAGTACCCTTCGGCCGAGGGGTTGGTGGCCAACTCCATGTTTTGGCACTTGGGCAATACCGGGGATGTCGACAAGCCACCAGACAAGTAGTCCCAGAAATTGGAGTACGTGGCTAAAAAAAGTCTATGCTGCCTCCTCGCTCAGCCTCCACCAGGTGAGCGTGACCATCATGATGGCACACTTCTCCTGTGCCCTCTTGGGCTCTTTGGATGAGGTGATTCCTCACCTACCTGCAAACCTCCAGACCATGGTCAAGCAGGTCCGAGATCAGGGCGGGCCATAGCAAGCAACAACTTCAGATGGCTCTGCATCTGGGGGATTCCTGTGCCTGCTCAATGGTGGCCACAGTTGCCATGCGCCATAGGACTTGGCTGCGGATCTTGACCTCTATGGCAGACACTCAGCACAAGCTGGTAGATATTCCATTCCTGGGCACCGACCTGTTGAGCCCAGTGTGGAGGTTCACCTCCAGTGTATCGAGAAATCCAGTGCCACCTGGACTCACAGAAGGATCCCAAGGGCTCCAGGCAGCAGAAGCGAAAGCCCTTTGATCCTCCACTCCTGTGGCAAAACCAACCCAGCATCAGCTGGGCCTGCAGGCTCAGTCCTGGCAACCAAGGCCCAAGTCAGTGGCCTCGGTGGTCTGTAAGTCCGGAGGGAATGGACCCGGTGGCTCCTCAGCCAGGTCTTCCTCCTCCTCCTCGAAGCCTGCTCATTGACAGGATGGGGGGTGCCACCCTCATACCCATTACACTTACCCTGGGTCCTCCCTGGGTGCTGGCTGCGCCACTTCCTTTCTGCCTGGTCTGCTGTTACCATGGACAGATGGGTTCTGGAGGTGTTCGGTCAGGGTCTGCCTCTGAAATTCGAGCAGTACCCTCCAAGCCAAGCCCACGCCCCACGGGAGGACTTGGTATCCGCAGACACTCAGTCAGGTCTTTGAGAAGACTTAGCCCAGCTCCTCCAAGGAGGTCATGGTCAAGTGGCGGATCCTCTGGAATACTCAGGGTTTGTTTCAAGTACTTCCTGATGCCAAAGCAGATGAAGGCGCCGCGCCCCATTCTAGATCTGCACAACCTGAACATCTTCCTCAGGCTATGCACCTTCAGGATGGTTACTGTATCTCAGATCATACCATCTCTAGAGCAAGACATGTGGTTCCCTCCCAGATCTTCAGGATGCATTCTTTCATGTCGATCCATCTATCCACTGAAGGTTCCTCTATTTTCGAGCCGAGGGGACCCTCTATGGGTTCGGTCATGCCATTCAGCCTCTCCTTGGCACTCAGGGTCTTCACCAGATGCATAGCAGTGGTGGCAGCGTACCTGAGATGCCGAGGGTCTTTGGCACCCTACCCATGTAACTGGCTGATTGCAGGTCCTCCAGGCAGGAGGTGGAAGTGGTCCATGGACCTGGCCCTTCAGCTCCCTTGGCCTCCTGGTCAATGAGGCCAAGTCGAAAAACATAACCTCGCAAGTGATTAACTTCATTGGGACAGAGCTCGACTCTTACCAAGCCAGAGCCCGGGTCCCGGTGGAGAGGGTGGAGATTTTCTCCTCCTTTGCCCAATCATTTTGGGTTGTGCAGTTGCGCCCTGCACAGGACTTCCTGCACCTTGGGATACATGGTGGCCTGTACCAACGTGGTCCATTGGGCCCATTGGAATGTGCACTCCTTGCAATGGGAGCTGGCCAGTGATCTCAGGGCAAAGGTCACTTTGACCAGCTGGTCACTGTGACCCAGAAGATGTGGGATGCCCTCTGGTGGTGGCTAGTCCTAGAGCATCTGCGGAAGGGATCCCATTTGTCCACTCTGAGCCGATGGTCATCCTGATGACTGACACCTCTCTCACGGGCTGGGGTGCCCATCTAGGGAACACAAGTCCACGACTCTGGACCCCGAGTCCTGATGGCACATCAATGTGCTGGAGCTCTGGACAGTTCAACTGACGCTGACTGCAGTCGCTCCATACGTTTGGGGTCAAGTGGTCCAAGTTCAGACGGGCAACAACATTACCATGTACTACAAGCAGGGTGGGATACACTTCCTGCCTTTGTGCAAGGAAGCTCGTCCCATATAGACACTCATGCACAGCCTGGAGGCAGATCTCCTAGCCATCCATGTGGCAGAAGCCACCAGTTAGCTGGTGGACACCCTCAGCCGGGTAGGCGAGGCATCTCACGACTGGTCTCTCCATCTGGAGGTACTTCACAGTCTGTTTCCCCAGTGGGGCACCCCTCAGGTGGACCTGTTCACCTCCAGGGAGAACGCAAAGCTGAGACTGTTTTGTGCCCCCCCCCTCAGCAGGGCTTGTTGCAGGAGGATGCCTTCTCAAGGCCTTGGACCCCAAGCCTCTTCTGTGTCTTCCCTCCGTTTCCCTTGATCCACAAGGTGCTGCTCAGGGTCAGGAGGGACAAGGTGCAGGTGATACTGGTGGCTCTGAACTGGCCATGCCAGGTTTCATACCCTGATCTCCTCAGTCTCAGCAACAGGCTTCCATGGTATCTTCCAATACGCCCAGACCTGCTCTCCATCAGTCAGGGGATGGTACTCCATCTGGACCTTCAATCCCTGCACTTGACAGCCTGGTTCCTGAGTGGCTAGAGTTCCAGGCTTTGGGTCTCTCCGAAGATGTTCTCACCATTGTGGAGGCATCTAGAAAGGAATCTGCCAAAAGTGCTATGCCTTCAAATATAAGAGAGTCTCCATTTGGTGTCAGGGCAAGGGCTGGACCCTTTGTCCTGTGGCCAGCATTTTGGATTACCTGTGGTCCCTCTCCAAAGGGGGACTTCAGTCAACAACCCTTAAGATGCACCTGGCAGCCATTTCTGCTTACCGGGAGTGGGTGGGTAAACAGTTAGTGGCACAGGAGAAGGTGGTCTGGTGCTTTTTCAAAGGCTTAGATCACATTTCCCCTCCTGTGCATGAACCACCACCACCGTGGGACTTGTTGCTGGTTTTGGCAAAGCTCATGGGCAATCCATTTGAAATGTTGCACAGGTGTGACATGTCTCATCTGTCATGGAAGGCCGCCTTCTTGGTGGCTATCATGCTAGCCAGAAGGATCGGTGAGCTCCAGGTGCTTTTGGTGGAGTCTTCTTACTTGGTCTTCAACAGGGACAAGGTTGTCCTGCACCCCAACAAAAGTTGTGTTGGCGTTTCACCTGAATCAGGTGATGAGGGCCTGGTGTTCTTCCTGAATCACACCTCGGAGGCCAAACACAGGCTCATTAGCTGGACCAGGGGTACTCGCGTACCACAAGAAGGTATGGCTGGAGTTCGGCAGTTGTTTGTCACTTATTCTGAAGTCGCACCTGGCAGACCTGCAGCCAAGTGGATGATTGAGAGGTGGAGCACATCCTGCATTGATCTCTGCTATAGGTTGGAGGGGAGGGTGCCTCCCAAAGGGCTAAGGGCTCATTCCACCCACCATACCACTGCATTGGGTCCTGGGTCCAATACTGTTTTCCCTATTCATAAATTAACTGCCCTCCATCACAGATCATGGGCGCTCCACCCTCTACGTGGACAACCTAGTCATTCTGGCCAACTCCCACAACATCACCCTCATTAACTCCAGGCCGAACTCTGACTTCCACCTTACCCAAGCCTGGCTTGAGGGCCATAAGCTGACCATCAACCTAAAAAAGACCCAGGCAATGCTCTTTGGCTCCATGGCCAAGACTAAAACCTGCCCTGATCCCCTAAATATCCTTGGAGCTGATGGCGCTCACCTGCAATCCGTGGCCTCTGTCAAGTACCTCGGTGTAACCCTCAACCCGCAGCTGTACCTCACCCAGCATATTCGGAACACGTGTAATGCTACAAATGCCAAGCTCGGTCTAGCATACAGAGCCAAAAGCAGTCTCACCCCAGCTGCACACCTCGCGGTTGTCAGGGGATCCTCCTACCCTCTCTGCTACAGACCTGTATCTTTTGCCTCTGTCCCTAAGACCAGTCTCATTAAATGGGACACTACATACAACAACATATGCTGCTTTGCTCTCTGCACCTCACCTCATGCACCGTTGTCGCTTTACTCCACGACTTCAGTGGCTTCCTCCTGATAAGCACCGTACCTTTGTCCTCGGCAACTTCATTGACAACATCGTCGAACTGCTACCCTTTCAGCTACCTACCCTCAAACCTGGGACTCCTACCATTACCTAAGATCTAGGAAGTTAGCAGGGACCTCCTGGTTCCAAAAACCCGTTCCTTGCAGGCGTCAGACCTTCGCCGCATATCGCCTAGAATGTGGAACTCCCTTCCCTCGATCACTCGTGCAGCCCCCTCCCATCCCTGTTTCAAAGCCTCCCTATGGGGCTTCCTGAAATTGGCCTCCACCTGTCTCTGTGCTATTACTCCCAGTTTGAATGTTTCGGGCTGTGACGCCTAACTATTGAATGTTCTACCTCCAAATTGATGTGGCCTGTAACTCATAGCTGCATCAAAATGTTACTTAATTTGCCCTGGACCCTTCCCTTGACCAAATGTCTGTGGGATTCCCAGGCAACCCATTTTTCTATACTCTGTCTCTCCAAGTTACCGTCTATCCTTACCCTTCTGAGGGTATGGCTGGCCTTACACTTGTTTACTCTGTTTTTGCCTTGCTTGTACAATGCTGTTACTCCACCATAGTGTTTATTGTGATTCTTGTAGATCTTGTATGTTACCTTTTCCTCAGCCTGTGATGTTTGTAATTGGGGCGGCTGGCCCTTTACCTGTTAACTCTGCTGTCCTTGCTTGTATAATATTGTTACTCTACCATAATGTTTTGTTATACCTGTTGCTCTTGTATGTTAACCTTTTACTCTGCCTGATGTGCTTGATTGTACCTTGTAACCTCCCGGGTCGCACCTGAAAATAGGCACTTGGCTGTCTAGTGTGCTTACCTGGTTAACAAAAGCAAAATAAATAAAAATAATTGGTGGCTGCTTCTAGGGATGTCCCTATCCAGAAAATCTGCAGGGCTGTTACCTGAAAGTCAGCACGCACCTTCATTTCCCATTACCACATTGATCTCGAGTCACACCGGGACGCTGGTTTTGGGGCCTCAGTTCTCCAATCTCTGTTCCCTAAGTAGGGGCGTGCACCTTGCCTCCCTCCTCCCAGAGAACTGCTAGGAGTCTGCCAGTAGTGTGGCTAGAACAACATATCCATGTCCTTAGAAACACAGGTTACTCACCTGTAACAGTAGATCTTCCACAGGGATAATCTCTTGCAACAGGTAGTGCACTTGGGTCATTGCCAGAAGGTGCTGTGGTGCATGGCAGCTCTCTTATAGCAGTCTTTTCCCAGGGGCCACCCACACATAACATCATCATTCTGTTCCTATATAAGAGTGGGCGGCCCCATGTATCCTCAGTTCATTTTCCTGCAGCCTTCAGCTTGCAAGCAGTCTAGTGCATAGAGTAGCAGTCAACAGAGAACCTGAGCTGGGAAAAGAATTTATATTTCCTCTCCTTCATCGATGAATGTCCAAAGAATCTACAAGCAAGACAGCACTTTTTTGATCATGTCATTGCAGTAGGAAAATCTATGGTGTCTGGGTCCCACAGACGACACCATCTCCTGTGTTCAATGCCAGGATTTCAACCAGGCAAACAGGAGATCGAAGCACACCTCATGGATCAGAAAGTGTCTGTCTTAGAGAAGGGGGGACTGTTCCAAGGAGCCCCCTGCTGCTGCTTCGCATAAAGCATAAACATAAGGATAAATCATCCTCATTTTCATCTGGCAAACCACTCGGCCACCATCACAGGTGCTCCACCATCAACGATGCCCTCCAGGACTGCTTCGTCGATGGGGATTTACACCCTCTCGTCAGTGGCGCTTTCTAGTGCCTTTTCAGCAGTCTCTGTGGAACCATATGCTGGTTCCATTGATGTTCCATCGATGATAACTCGTTTCCCATCGACGACTTCTCCATTTAAGCACTCCAGTGCCTTTTCCCTTGCTATCCCTTTGACGATGGGCCATTCCTCTATGAGCAGAACTGCTGGGTCTGTAGTCTCTGCTGTCCCTCCGCCTTCACAGCCATTCTCCCATAGGGGCCAGGCAGACAGGGATCGGGACCCTGGACTTTACCACCCAGGGGCTAGACCTGTTTATACCCCTCATCCTATTTCCTCAACAATCGCCCTGGTTTCTCAGAAACCCCCTACACCGTCACCTATCTCTAACTCATTGAACGTAGCCACAGTGGTACAACAGATTCTACAAGTAATCAGGCACTTTCAGTCTCCCACTCTGGGGCAGGCAAGTTGCCCTGCCCGTTCTCCTACCCCTCTGCCTAAACGCTTCCAGGGAGATGGAATGCTTACCACCCTGGTCCCCTCCTTCCTATGAGGAGTACTTTTCAGATGAAGCAGAATTTCCAGAAGGCTTTCCCAGAGAGCTGGAGGATGTTGACCTACAAGACTTGGTCTCTTGTCCCCCATCCTTTCTTTCTACTATCTCCTCCTTACATGAAGATGCCTCCCACCACGGCCGCCTCTCCTCCTGATGACCCATCTCTTCACGAGATGATGGTTCAAATTCAGAAAATCATGGGTTTTCAACCACTGAACATGACAAACAAACAAAGCATTGACAGACTATCTCGAACTGCCTGAAGAGCCTCTAGTAGTGGTACCCCACTTATACAAACTTACCAAATGCCATACTGGCTGCTTGGAACCAACCCTCAGTGGTCCTAGCCATTCCTAGGAAGGCTGATCACCTTTACCAGGCTCCTCTTGACCATTCCTTACTTTCCACTAGCCCCAAGGCTGACTCATTAGTGATTACCGCAGCTCATGATTATGCCAAATGACCAAAACATGAGCTCATTACCCCTGATAAGGAGTTCCACCGACTTGGCTACCTCGGGAAGAAAGTGTTTCAGGTGGGGACCATGGATCTTAGAATTCTAAATTATATGGGACATGTGGTTAAATATCAACATACCCTCCGGTCCTCTACTATAGAACTAGTCAATAAACTCCCTCCATCTCGGGAGAGGGACCAGTTATTGGCTACAGTTTCCACTGGCAATACCATATCTCGACACCTGCTCCACTCAGGTTATGATGCGGTGGATACGTTGGCCCACACCACAGCCACAATGATTACCTTGAGATACCATGCTTGGCTACGTGTATCAGGATTCACACCAGATATACAACATAAACTGGTAAATGACCCTGTTAATGGATCTGAACTGTTTGCTCCAGGTACCCAAATGCTTCTGGATGATCTCCAGGCTTAAGTGCAGACCTCATGTACAGTACATGGCATGTATCATACCTCACAGCCATCTTACCAATACCTCTCTCAGTCCTCCTTTCAATCAAAGAGGGGCAGTAAACACAGAGGTACCCACAGACGCGGATTTCGTGGTCGTTCCCAGCCTTCTTCCAGGACTACCACTCCTACCTCCAAGGGCTTCCACTCTCACCCCCGGTGGAGCCGGTCAGCCCACTTCACAGTGACCAACTGGGGCATTGCCCAGGCTTCCCCCACCATGGTCTTGGAAGCCGTGGGCGGTCGCTTTGCCCTCCATTTAGAGGCCTGGTAGGTGATAACATCGAACGAGTGGGTACTTCAGATCATAAGGACTGGACACACACTAGAACTCACATCGGTGTCTCCCCCTCATCCTCCCCGCTCTGTCCATTACCAACCTGACCATATTCCTATTCTCTAGGAGGAACTTCAGGCACTTTTTCACGAGAATGCTGTCTATCCGGTCCCTCCATTGGGAGTACCACCAGGGATTTTACTCCCATTTCTTTCTGGTACCCAAACGCACTGGAGATTTCAGACCTATTCTAGACCTCAGACAACTGAATCTACACATTCAGTACAAAAGGTTCCGGATGCTCACCTTAACATCTATAATGCCGATGTTAAAACAAAGGGATTGGCTATGCGCATTAGACATGAAAGATGCCTACCTACATATCCCATCTACCCGCCCACCACTGGCTCCTTCACTTTTACATGCTAGGACAGCATTACCAATTTTGGGCACTCCTGTTCGTTCTCTCTCATATACCTCGAGTCTTTACCAACTGCCTAGTGGTTGTGGCAGCAGCCCTGAGAAGGGACAGACATTTTGTCTTCCTGTACCTGGACAATTGGCTTATAGAAGCAGATTTAGAAACCTCTCTGCTTTTGTCCCTCCAGGCGACCCTCACTCTGTTCCAAGCCCTGGGAATTACGGTCAACTGGCCCAAGTCCAATCCAATCCCTACCCAGTTGCTCCAGTATATAGCTATTCTGGATACCGCCTCCACTGGGGTTTACCTCCCTGCCAACAGAAAAACTAGAATTCTGTCTCTGGCTTCCCAGATACAAACTCAACAATTTATCACAGCCAGACATCTCTTATGCCTTCCGGGGCACATGGCCGCTGCCATCCTCACAGTGGCTTTTGCCCGTCTACATATGAGACCATTCCAGTGGACTCTTCAGAATCAGTGGCGGCAAAAGACAGGGGGATTTAGAAGACAAAATCAGAGTCACTCCTGTTCTACGCTAGGACCTGAATTGGTGGACCCAGCTTGCCAACCTATCTCTAGGCACGCCCTTCCACTTCCCTCCTTCCCAGCAGATGTTGACCACGGATGCTTCCCTCGATGACTGGGGTGCACACCTGGGTCCCTACAAGACACAGGGCAGGTGGCCCCGATTTTCCATTTCTCCCCCATATAAATTTACTGCAATTGAGAGCAGTCCACCTCACTCTTCAGGCCTTTTGCCCCCATCTCTCCCCGGGGTCTCTACTGATCCAGTCAGACAACACTTCAGTGGTGTACTACCTGAACAAACAAGGAGGTACAAGTCCGCACTCTCTGCAGAGAGATGATGGCGGTTGGCAGGAGGCCATACTTTGGCACCTATCATTGATAGCCATCCATCTACTGGAATGCCACAATACCCTGGCCAACATTCTTAGTCACCAGACCTCCACATACAAATGGACACTTCATCATGAAGTTCTTCAGATGATCTTTCTATTGTGGGGGATCCTGCACCTTAACTTCTTTGCCTCCCCCGTCAATCACCGACTCCCCAGATACTATTCCATTATCCCAAACAGAAAGGGACAGTCTACAGATGCCCTGTCCTAACCGTTGACAGGACTCTTCTTATATGCTTCCCCCCATCCCACTTCTGCAACAGTCTCTACTGAAACTACAACTTGAACCTGCCACCATGATCCTCATAGCCCTTCTGTGGCTTCAGCAGGTGTGGTTTCCTCTGATTCAACAGTTCTCAGTAGCAGACCCCATTCTGTTGCTGATCAGGTCAGATCTGTTGACTCAGGATCAAGGGGCTCTTCTTCATCCCAACCTGAAGTCACTACACCTTCACGCTTGGCTCCTGAGGATGCTTTCATAGCCCGTCTTAAAGTCTTCTCACCTGTGGCCAGTATTCTGTTGGCTTCACGCAAACCATCTACCAGGGAAACATATAATGCTAAATGGAAACATTTCTCCATATGGGCTGCTTCCAAGTCGTTGGACCCTTATTCATGTCCACTGACTAAAGTATTGGACTATGGGGGTGCCAGAGAGCCAGCTTCTGGGGAGGACGTCATTAGCACAGCTCCTGCACAGCAATAATTGTAAACTATATAAAAAACAAATTCTACCTAAGCTACAGCGACTAGAGTTCCACCTTTTATCTCCTGAGCACTTAATGATTTAGTGGATACCAAATATTGCCAAGGGTCGTCAGAAGAATCAGCCACCGGTCCCTCTGAAATTTAATACTTCCCACCTGGTTTCAGAAAATGCAAATGGTGGCCTTCCTGGGAGCTCTCAGCCTGCATCCACATCGACCCCACCGTGGCAGGCAATCCCTGAATTGGTAAAATCAATGGATGCTAAGATTGAGAAAACATTAACCAAGTTAGAGATGCACAACGCAACGCTAATGGAGTTATGATCCACAGTGACTGAATCGAATAGGAGAACAATCACTGCTCAAGCAGTGCTGTCGGCCCTTACAAAAGAAAACCTGTTACTGTATCTTAAAGACTGGCTGGCTTCATCATTAGATGTCCCTGAGGACTTTGAATGGGGGCAGCTATGGAGGGCCTACAGAGTAAATCCATATGTCTGCCCTGCCACTACTGGGATGCCTAGAACCATCATCCTTTGTACATCGGGGCAAAAAACTAGGGATCCAATGTTATCAGCTGCCCGTGCTGCTTACCCTTTGGTGATCCAAGACAGGGATGATAACATTTTCACTGACCTCTCCTATCAGCCCAGGTTGCGACGTAAACAGTTTGATGCAGTGCGGCAGCGGCTCCGCTCGTTGGGTATCGTCCATTCCTTCCTACTCCCGGCCAGGCTGCATGTTATCTACGGGGGAAATCCTGGCAGTTCGCCGACCCTAATGATGCGGGTTGATGGATGGAAAGAACGGAGGCTGAATTCACAGCTCGATCGAGACCTCACCAGGAAGAAACTGAGTCTGAGGAGAAGGAGAGCTGAGGGGATACCTTTCATAAACTGCAAGTTTAAAATTTAGAGTTTAAAATGCTGACTCTTAAAAAGTTAAGTGCGTGGAGAGTTAGTATCACACCATGGTCTAAGTTAAAGAAAGGCTGACAGTATTAGTTGTGGGATAAGGGCCTAATCTTGCTTATTGAACTCTGGGACTTAAGTGGCTTTTAGTATAAGGCCCAAGAATACAAGATTAAAGATTTATTTGATTAGTTCTGATACTGTTCAGCTCAACACGCTGTAAGTTTGACTGGTGGGGGGTATCATATTGCAAATATTCTATAGTTTTAGTTATGTGAAAATATTGAAGTTTAATTGCTGTGTTCTTCTGGAGTAATGATAAAAGCATAATTTTCCTATTATCTTTAGAGAGTGTATAGCACTTTTTGGAGTGCGTTTAAAAGTTACCTGTACTTTTCCCCACAAGGACACTACTCTAGCTATTGAAGCGGCTGGCAATACATAGACTATTTTGTGGACAGTAGAATTTTTCTCTTTTCTTTTTTAGAATCCCCCAATTCTGGCTGGCCCGGTGGTGCTGAGGGTTGAGCACTGGCGCCACACCTTGCGTCACGCGGCGCCAGGTTCGGGAACGGACTCGGGTCAGCAGGGGAGGATCAGGATTGAGCATCCATAGACTGCTCTCCTGATGCTGGGGTGGGTTAGGGAAAATCCACCGTGCTGTAGCGGCTCCTGGGGATGCTCGGAGGCACTACATACCGGTGGACATGTTGGGGGAGCACGGCGGACCTCTGCACACAGTGCCCGGATGTCATTGCATGTCTGTGCTCCAGTGGGCTCAGAAACTAGGTGGAAAATAGCTGGGCGCGACCCTGCAGCTTGATAGCCGCGCCCTGCCTTGCCGGGAGGACTCTTGTGGAATCGCACTGGGGGGGTCTGGGGCCGGTCTGGCTGGACATGGTATGGGGAGGCTCTACAGCAGACTGGCAATGGCCGTACCGGATTCCCCATCATGTGAGTGAGCCTGGTGCTCTCCCGGTGGGCAGGGCCGGCGGCTGGATGTCCCGCCGGTAGTCGCCGCAGTAGGCAAGAAATAGAAATGAGAAAAAAAAGAATCCCCCAATTCCTGTTGTACCAGACTGCAGAACAATATTGTTTATTTACTTTCTCCCTGAATCCTGTATGGGCTTATAACCCACAATGTATATGGACTGTCTGCATGAGAATTGTATAACCTATGTTATTTTTTTTTAATGGCAGTAAACAGAAAGTACAAAAAAAAAGTATTGGACTACTTGGCCTCGCTTGCCGAGACAGGTTTAAGTTACCCAAAAAGTTAATTTAGCCTCTATCTCAGCCTTCCATGAGCCCTTGGAAGGGAGACTACTGTATCAACATCATCTTGCCAAAATGTTCTTGAGAGGAATGTTACACATCAAACCTCCCATTAGACGACCCACCCCTCCGTGGGATTTGAATTTCCTTTTGGAGAAATTGACCCTTGAGTCTTTTGAACTGGCGGCCACTTGCAACCTCCACTTCCTTTCTTGGAAGAAAGTATTTTTAGTGGCTGTCATTTCCGCTCAGTGTATATCTAAGCTTCATGCCCTCGTGTGCAGAGAGTCTTATCTAATCTTTCACAAAAACAGAGTGGCTCTCTGAACCAGTCCTTCCTTTTTACCTAAGGTGGTCTTGGAACATACCTTAAATCAGTCCATGGAATTGCCAGTTAACTACCCTGACCATTCTAATCAGGGAGAATACCTCCTACACATCTTAGATGTCCATCGTATATTGAGATAAGATACCAATCGTACCAAATCTGTTTGAAAAACTCCTCAGCTTTTCGTTACCTTTGCCTCAACCAGGGAAGATTTCCAGGTCACTAAACAGACCCCCTTCAGTTGGCTGGCACATTGTATAACTTTTAGAAGAAATATAACAAACCATTACCAGGACCTGTCCAAGCCCATTCTACCAGAGCCATGGCCACTACAGTGGCCTGCATCAAAGGGGCTTCTATCACAGATATCTGCAATGCTGCCACATGGTCCACAACACATACTTTCACAAAGCATTCCAACTTCGACATTGCTTCGTGCCATAGGACGGCCTTTAGCCAAGCTGACCTACAAGTCCTTCTGTCATAACTCCGCCTTCCTGGGTTTACTGCTTGGGTGTCATCCCAGCTGCATTACACTGCAAGAGACATCCCTGTGGAAGATAGTACGGTTGCGTGCCGTAATGGTAGATCTTACTTGAGAGGGCTCTTGCAGCAGGTAATCATATAGGACTGGCGCCGGCAGCGGTGGACCCACGGAAAAATTTCTAGCTAGCAGTCCCTAGCGAGGGACCGCCCCCACGTCAGGAGACGTCGTTATAAAGGGGCGGTCCCTCACGCCCGCCTTCCAGTTCTTTCCCGCCTTTAGCCTATGCAAGCGCCTCATGGAAAAGTTCCTTGCTCGTCAGGCTCCTTCAGTCGGTTATTTTACTGAGTTTTTTCACTTTTTTCTTAGTAATCGTCAGTCATCCATCGGTGTATGTCATCCCCTACACCCTCCGAGCACAAAATAAGTCGACTAATGCGGCGTAACTCCGCATAAGGACAGCCATTCCCTGTACCTTTTTGTATCCAGGCCCGACCATCATGAGAACTGCCAGCACTGCCTGAGTTTCAATGCGGCCACCGGAAAAGCGGCAGCAGTCCGTGAAGCCACATTCTCAAAAGAAGATGAGCTCCATGGAAAAGAACTCAGAAAACTGGTAGCGTCAACTTCCCCTGAGGGCCATCGCCAGAGAAAGGGACAGCAAAGCAACGACAAGGCTCTCTCACCACGACTCCCTCGGGAGTCACCGTGTTGAGTAACATCCCCCTGGGGACAGCTCCTCAGCGGCCGCCTTAGAGGCTTCTAGGCGGCATCCCTCCTGTGTGGCTTGCGCTCGGGCCTGTTGAGGCACCTCTGGGCTCTTGAGGCTTCCGCCCGGTAAAGCGTGGCATTGTGGCTCATCACGGTGGGGCGGGTCCGATAAACTGGACATTGGCTACTCCGACGTCGCATGGAGAGGGTCGGTAAGTCACCCGACCCCTCTTCCGCCAGACCAGGCTGCCCCTTCATCATGGCCTGCCTCCGGCGAAGGTTCCGTTAAGTCAGATGCCGGCCCCTCCGGCGCCCGCCCGGATCCCACTGGCAAGACGCATGTCAGTCCACCCGATGTCCGCATAGCGGATGAGCCAACGCCGGACCCTTCCATGTCCATCGTTCCTGGCTTCCCGCAGCCTTCGCTGCCCTCCAGGGACCCCGAGTCTCCTCGGCCCGACCCCGAGGATTTTTCCCCTCCATCCCGGGGCGACGCTGAGGTCCCTGTTCCACCTCCGTCGGACCAATCTCCTGCTGATATGACGTCGGCTCCCCGGACGCCGGCACCTTGGCAACCGGCTCCGACGCCAGTAGTGCCGACTCCGGGTGACATCCCGCTTCCTGATGCCGCCCCAATGCCAGGCCTTCTGCCCCAGTCCCGCCCGCGGGGCCTCAGGCGGGGCCATCTGTTCCAGCAGCTCCCCCGGCTCCCGGGTACTCGACCCCATTGTATCCGACGCCGTCGTACCCGGGACCGCAGTATCTGACACCACAGTACCCGACGCCAGCCTACCCGCCGTCAGGTTATGGATACTCACTCTATGGATATAACCCATACCCTTACTCCCCTCCCCCTCCTCTTCCACCATCCCCCCAGCTGCCGGTGGATTTGCAGGAGGCTCTAGCCTCCTGGTGGGCTAAGGCCAAGGCTCAGCTCACCAGAGAGGTGGAGAGTCGTCTTCCGACGATGGTGCCGGTACCGGTTCCTGTACGTTCACAATGACAAACTCCCTTCCCTCCTCCAGACACCAGGGCTAAACCCTCTGGGTCCAGAGAGGGGCAGGACACACTTCCCCCGAGGGCTTCCCAAGGGGTCCATTCCTCCACCTAGATGGGAAAGGGTGTCATCGTCTTCTTCAGTTTCTTCCTCTTCCTCCTCGGACGTCTCGGATGCCTCCAACGGCTGCTCCAAGAAGGACAACGAGCCTTGCTCTCCGTCAAAGCTCAGGCCAAGGACTCCTCCTAAGTCTCCTCCGGAGGATCCTTCCTTCACAGAGCAGCTACGTAAAATTCAGGCAGTGCATAAGTGGCAATCCTTGGAGCCAGATCCACAGCGGTTAAAGCTCGCTGAGCATCTGGATCTGCCCATGACAGCTCCCACCTTGGTGCCACCCTGGATCGAGCCTCATGCCCACCTTGTTACCACAATTTGGAAACAACTGTTGGCATTAGCCCCTCTTCCATGGAAGTCGAACAGGCTATACCAGGCTCCAGAGGGTGTTGACTATTTAGATTCCCACCCTCGAGCTGACTCGGTCGAGATTAGTGCCACTCACGGATGGTCAGCTAATCCAAAACACCTTAGCTCGTCACCACCTGATAAAGAATCCCACCTTTTGGACCAGTATGGCAAGAAGATTTTCGCTTCTTCCATGCTGGGGATCAGGGCCCTGAACTATGTTGGTCACATGGGGGATTACCAGAAGGCAATTTTTTCTGAGGTGGAAACCAAATTGGACTCTCTGCCGGACTCTCAGGTCAAGCAGGAACTGTCTGACCTCGTCCGCTCTGCACGTTCGGCCAGTCGACACATGCTTCGTGTGACTTACGATGCAGTCGACACTGCTGGACGGAACTCAGCTTTCGCTGTAGGCTTACGATGTCATGCTTGGCTTCAAGTGTCAGGGTTGGTCCCGGAAGTGCAGTCCACTATACAGGAAGCGCCCTTCCGGGGGTCGGTGCTCTTCGGTGGTGATGTCAAGGACATCATCACTGATCTGCAGGAGAAGGGGACGGCACTAAAGTCCGTCGACTCTATGTACCATCCCCATCAACCACAGCGCCATCCCTTTAGCAGATGGAACCGGCCGAAGGCGAAACCTCCGGAAAGCAGGCCACTAAGCGCGGGCCCTTCAGCTGCCAAGCCCCTCCACCCAAAAAGCAGCAGGTGCTTCAGCTGCAGCTCTGCCCCACACCACCCGACTCCTTCCCTCTCCCACAGCCTCCGGGTTTCCCGGAGGAACCGGTTGGAGGGAGGTTCTCCCTCCACCTTCTGGGCTGGGAGAGGATAACAACAGATTCATGGGTGCTCCAGCTAATCACAGAAGGACACTCAATAGAGTTTCTACAGAAACCACCTCGTCACCCTCCCCAAAGGTCGTCATACTCTCAGAAACATCATCTTCTGGTCCAGGAAGAGATTTCAGCACTGTTGCTGAAACGGGTGATAGACCCTGTCCCCCTTCCCCTCCAGGGAACGGGTTACTATTCCCACTTTTTCCTGGTCCCGAAGAAGACAGGAGATGTAAGACCTATCCTAGATCTTAGTTCCCTGAACCTATTCGTGGAATACAAGAGGTTCAGAATGCTCTCACTGCAGAGCCTTCTGCCCCTCCTCCGCTCAGGCCAGTGGCTGTGCGCTCTGGATATGCAGGATGCCTACCTGCATATATCCATTCGCCCGTCCCACTGCAAATATCTCCGTTTTGCTTTCCAGGGGGACCACTATCAGTTCAAGGCACTTCCATTTGGTCTCTCCTCGGCTCCCCGAGTATTTACCAAATGCCTTACGGTGGTGGCAGCCTACCTGCGTACCCGGAGAGTGCAGGTTTTACCGTACCTGGACGACTGGCTCCTGGCGGCCTCGTCTAGGGAGGAACTCCAGCGCTGCCTCTCCCTTACCCAATAGGTCTTTGCCTGCTTGGGTATTACCATCAACCATTCCAAGTCTCACTTGATCCCATCCCAGAGACTCCAGTTTATGGGGGCGATACTGGACACGACCCTGGGCAGGGCCTTCCTGCCACCGGACAGGGCGGCCACTATTCAGTCTCAGGTAAGTCTGTTGTCCGGCCGAAAGCGAGTCACTACAAGGTCAGTTCTTTGCCTTCTCAAGCTCATGGCAGCTGCTATCCCGACAGTTCCTCGTGCTCGGCTCCACATGAGGGTTTCTCAGTGGATGCTTCGCTCCCAATGGGATCAATTGGAGGAGGACTTGAATCAGCTGGTCCTGGTCTCTTCTCCCATGCTTCGAGACTTGCAGTGGTGGATGGTCAGAGAGAACCTGTTTCGGGGGGTCCCATTCTCCCTTCCTCCCCCCTTCCAGACTCTGACCACGGATGCCTCGGGCGAAGGTTGGGGAGCCCATCTCGTCCTCATCGGACCCAGGGCTCTTGGTCCAAGCTCGAACAAACACTTCACATCAACGTGCTCGAGCTCTGGGCAGTGCTTTATGCACTCCAAGCCCTCCATCTATATCTCCTTCCAGGCCACCTAGCCATCCAGATGGACAATATGTGTGTGGTATGGTACATCAGCAAACAGGGAGGAACTTGGTCCTACCCTCTTTGCAGGGAAGCAGTGAATGTGTGGGATTGGGCAACACAACACGACCTTCACCTTACGGCAGCTTATGTTCTGGGAGTCGAAAACACCTTGGCAGACAAGCTGAGTCATTTCTAGACGATATCTTCCGACGTTGGGGAACACCACAGGTCGACCTGTTCGCTTCCCCTCCAAATGCAAAGCTTCCAGTTTTCTGGTCGCTCGTTCAAAAGCAAGGCATTTTCTGGAGAGACGCTCTTGTCTCCAGATTGGAAGGACAGATTCGTCTATGCCTTTCCCCCAATTCCTTTGATCCCACAGGTCTTGCAGAAACTAGGTTCAGATGGAGCACGAATGATTCTGATCACTCCATTTTGGCCCAGGCAAGTTTGGTTCTCTCTTCTGCAACAATTCTCTGAGGAACCTCCGCTCCCTCTTCCTCTGTCACGATGTTTACTGACCCAGGATCAGGGGACTCTGGTCCATCCAGGTCTCAAGTCCCTTCGGCTACATGCATGGCTCCTGCAGAGATAGCCCAAGCCTGTTTTGGAGTTTCTCCCCAGCTGGCGGAAATTGTGGTGGAGGCTAGGAAA
This sequence comes from Neoceratodus forsteri, assembly GCA_016271365.2. Taxonomy (NCBI): domain Eukaryota; kingdom Metazoa; phylum Chordata; order Ceratodontiformes; family Ceratodontidae; genus Neoceratodus; species Neoceratodus forsteri. The sequence goes on from CM028137.1 coordinate 328,545,891, forward strand.
CCCTCCACTAGGTCTATCTATGCCATGAAGTGGAAAAGGTTCACAATCTGGGCTGCTTCGAAAGACGTTGAGCCTTTCTCCTGCCCCGCGGAATGTCTGCTGGAGTACCTGCGCCGTCTCTTCGACCTAGATCTTAGTCACTCTTCTCTGAAAGTCCACACGGCCGCCATTTCAGCCTATCACTTTCCCTTTGCAGACAGAACGTTTGCTCAGCTGGAAGTCTCGAAGACTTTCCTCGGAGGGTTCTCCACCTGAGACCTCCTATTCGAGTTCCGCCCCTCCTTGGGATTTGAATTTTGTTCTTAGAAACTAACTCTGCCTCCTTTGAACGGCAGCCTCCGCGAACTTGAAGTTCCTTTCTTGGAAGACACTTTTTCTCGTGCCCATTACCTCGGCTCGGAGGATTTCCGAGCCCAGGCCCTGATGTATTTAATTCCATACTTGATTTTCCACAAGGAACGTGTGGCTCTAGACCAATCCTAAGTTTCTCCCCAAGGTGGTAGCGGAATCTACATTGAACCAGTCCATAGAGTTACCGCTTTCTTTATGCAGTACTCCAATCAAGGAGTATTTACTACATACTATGGATGTTCACGGATTCTGAGATACTACACTAGCAGGACAAAGGATCTCAGAAAGACTGATCAACTGTTTGTCTCTTGCACCCAAAAGAGAAGGCAATGCTGTTTCTAAGCAATGCCTATCCAAATGGTTGGCTCATTGCATCACTTTCTGTTATGACAAGTACAACAAGACCCTTCCGGGTCAAGTAAGAGGCCACTCCACCAGAGGAGTCGCTGCCTCAGCGGCTTGTTTCAAGAATGTGTCAGTGGCTGACATCTGTGCTGCCACCACTTGAACTTCCGTCCATACCTTTACAAAACATTACAGTTTGGATATTGCCTCTCACCGTAGAGCAGGCTTCGAGTTGGCTGTCCTGCAAGGCCTCCTTTCTTAAGGCCTTCACAGCTAAGGGATCTACTCTGAGTAGCTTTCCTCCTCCCGTGTGCTTCTTCTTGTTCCAGACTGCTTGGGACTCAGTCCTGTATGTAATTACCTACTGCAAGAGCCCTCTCGAAGTAAGATAGTACAGTTACATAGGAACTTACCGTAACAGTAGATCTTCGAGAGAGGCTCTTGCAGTAGGTAATACCTTTCCGCCCTCCATCCCCTAAGCTTTTTCAGCTCCTTTTCCAGTGAGGGAAATATTCACTTCTCTCTCGTCCGGCCTCCTTTGGCCTTTGGCGGGAAAGAACTGGAAGGCGGGTGTGAGGGACCGCCCCTTTATATCGACGTCTCCTGACGCTGGTCACCTGACGTGGGGGCGGTCCCTCGCCAGAGACTGCTACCTAGAAATTTTTCCGTGAGGTCCTGCCACCTGCCAGCATCAGTCCTATATGTATACCTACTGCAAGAGCCTCTCTAGAAAGATCTACTGTGCAGTAGATTCTTGTAATTGTACTATTTTCGAGGGTATATCTTGCAGCAGGTATGATCCTCCCTCCATCCCCCTCCTTCTCTAAGAGAACAACTTCTGATTCAAACATGTATGGAAAGGGATACCTATGGTACCTCAGATCTCCCTCGGTCCTTGCTTAGCAATTTTCGAGGGGTATATCTTGCAGCAGGTAAGATCCCTCCCTCCATCCTCCTCCTTCTCTAAGAGAACAACTTCTGATCCAAACATATATGGGAAGGGATACCTGTGGTACCTTGGATCTCCCTCGGTCCTTGCTTAGCAAGCTGAATCCGGTGGAGAACTGAGGATACCAGTGACCACCCACTCTTATATAGGAGCAGAATGATGATGTCATGTGTGGGTGGCCCCTGGCAAAAGACTGCTAGAAGAGAGCTGCCATGCACCACAGTGCCCTTTGGCAATGACCGAAGTGTATTACCTGCTGCAAGAGATACCCCTCGAAGATCTACCATTACGGTAAGTACTCAACTGTAATTTCTAGGAGTGGTATATGTTGTTCATCCACACAGACCCACCCGACCTCCCCAGGCTCAGGCGCACAACTTCGGCTTCCAGCGGGCAAGATCTGGCATCATGGTGCGGAGCCGAGGGATATACCATCTGGGTGGGTGGGAGGAGCCAGCTTGAAGACTTTCTAGCACATCTTAAAGTGAAAGGACACTGCCAGTAAGTGTGGATGAACAACATCTGCCACTCCTAGAACTGCTGTTACAGATGAGTAACCTGTATTTTCTATTCAATATAAAAAGCTGTGTTCAGTAGTTCTTTCACCATACACTATGTAAAATAGTGAATGGAAGCCCAAAATCCAAATACACAACAAAGCTATTCCTCCACCTCTTGGTTACCATGACAGCAGATGGACCTCTTGAGCTTTGCTTTCGAGGTGCTTGTCATCATGGTAACCACTCAGTGGAAGAATAGCTTTGTTGTGTATGGGCTCCCCTACACTATTCTATATAACTCTGTTATCACAGTTTAAAAGTATTGTGTCCAGATTGTAGCATGGTAAAATGTGCTACAATCAGTGTTCAAAAATAATGTGAAAACCTGCTCGGAACAAGGTTTTAGCATGGTGTTTGACCAACACAGTTGCCTTAAACCACATTAACATCAATGTGGATGCGATCTGTGCTATAACACGGTTTAAGGCAACCACCGCCATACTGCAGTTTCTGTTCTTCGAGGATATCTCTTGCATCAGGCTACACCTATAGAACTTATAGACACCAGGCACTAGGACCACACGATGCTGATGAAAGAGATTGTCTCAAAGATCTCCTGTTATGGTACGTATGTAACAGTTCTTATTTGGGCAGCCAGGAAGGGAAAAAAAGACTCACAGACCTTGCCAAGCATGCAGTGAGCTCCTGAACTGAACAATGTAATTCTTCTCTGGATCCGTTGCGCTTCTGATTGCAGTATCCTGGCATGCATTGTGGCACCTGCAGTGCTTTGCTGTACTGATGCAGTCATGCCTGGGAACTCCAGCAGGAAGCACAGTGTCAAGCACAACGAGGACATTTTGAGAACTGCATTCAAGCATGGAAATTCAAAGTATTAAAATGTTTTGTAAAATTGATACCAGTGTGGATAGAGCCTAAGTGAGCAACTGCAGAGTCTTCCCACTCTGTATTGGAGATCCAGAGGTGCTCGTGGTATGGTCATAAATAACATCCATTTTGTCCCTGTCTGAAGTGACCACCTGGTTGTTCTCTGGACTAATTAAACTTGTCATTATTCTATGGATCACTTGGTCCTTGCAGCCTGAGAATTTGTCCTGAAGTTGTGAGTGAGCTTGTGCCCCATATTTCATTTCCTGTTCTAAAGATTCTGCTCTCTCATATTGAAATGATTTAATCTCCTGTAAAACTCTTATCTGTTCTGTTAAATCTATGTTGTCTTATAAAATGGGCAAAGGATTTCAAGCAATCTGATTGGTTGTTAACCGTGCATTAGATGTGTCTAATGCACAGCTAAAACTAAACCCCATTTAGAATACACAGACCCATTTTATAAGCACAATAAGTCACTCTGGGGATGTGCATTAGACAGTTCTAATGTACAGCTAGGGGACTCGATGCACTCAGCCTATGGCCTTGTGCCTCACTACGTGCCCCTAGCCGTGCATTAGAACTGTCTAATGCACACCCCGTAGTGTGTCATTGCTTACTATGTGCATGTAAGAGATGAGTTTATGCAAATCTGATCACACACCTAAATATTTTAAATATTTTGTACTATAATGTTACCTTCGTTCTGAAATAAACTTTCAAAATCTGCTTTGGAATCCTCCCACCACTTTGCAGTATCATCATACACCGTACAGTATTACTGTGCATCTTGCGCTGAACTGATCCCTCCATTTTGCTTGTACACCCTCCTTTTCTAATATGCTAGAATTTAGTCTCCAAGGTTTGTTAGGCTCAGGCCTGTGTGACAATGACATTATCGCCAAATGGTCCTAAGTTTCCACCTGAGTAGTCCTTGCCAAGTTCACTGTAGGGCAACAGAAATAAACAGTAAATTAATTCTGGTAGATAAAGTACCTTTAGTCAAGGTGGCTTTGTTTTCCAGAACTTTCTGTGAACACCCATTATGTTTGGATTCTGTTGGATAAACCTCGAGAGAGAATGTGAGGAAAATATGTATAATGGGGTTTAGGGGTCTGACCCCTCCCATACAGAAACAGGAGAACCAAGTGCAAAATTTATAAGAGGGAACGCACCCTCTTTATGTAGCATGGGAACTCATTTTATAAACCATGCAGGCCCAATATTTTAACTAAGTATTCATGTGGGACCCAATTGAATGACTTCTCCTGCTCTGTCCATAACAGCAACCCACGTGTCAAGCATTTTCACCTCTTTCCACTAATTCCCTTATCATAATATGGTTATCCATTATGCTTCTCTGTTTGATGGCATGTCAGTGACTCGGCAAGGACTATTGGGGCTACTTGGGACAGTCTGTTTGCCAGAAATGTATACATAATATTCTGATCTGTATTCAGTAAAGACAGAGGCCTCCAGATTTTAATGTCTTTCCTAACTCCAGATTTGAAAATATAAATTAACAGAGCAGTTTGCATAGTGGTGGTTAGATTACCTGATTCCAATATATAATTCAGTATGGCTTGACAAATAGGACCTAAAGCTAATGCAAACGTTTTATAGAAATCTGCTGACAGTCCATCAATACCTGGGGCTATATTATTTCCTGTTTTACTGTTTGCTGTACTTCTGCATCCTGTAAACCTGCAGTTATGTCATTTAACACTACAGAATCACTTAACAGTCTATCTGACCGCCCCCCCCCCCCCGTCTCTTAGGTCTGACCACAATTAAAATCTCCTCAAACTACGACTAACTTGCTTGTGTGTAGATGGGGTCTTATGTCCTGAAATAGGGCTACCCTAGCTACCTTGGTTTCAGGGGCAACACATTTGAGACTTGCCACCCTGCTGCACATCTGCCATCCCAGCCTGTTTGCACCAGTTTCTTAACTTTGACAGTAGCATCCTTAAACAAGACCTACCCCATCACGTCTTTCTGTTCCTTGAGACCAGAATGAAGACCTATGTCCACAATTTATTTCTTGCAAAGATTTTAGTATTGAAACAGTTGTTAACCTTTTTTGTATGTTTTAATAATGGTTGGCGTTCAAAGTAACTGGGGAAATCATGAAGCCTGTACACATTTTATGTTTGCTTGCGCATGTGCAAGAAACATAGTGCCATCATCCGAGATTTCGGAGGTGTGTCACCCCTTTTCCAATTCAGTCAGTGTGTTGGCAGGCGTGGCCCTGACAAGCTCCAAAATGCAGTGGCATACAGTTGAAAGGGAGTTACGCTTCAGTGAGCAGCGATAAGATATTGCCTGCTCATGTGCAGCTCCCCACACACACACACATACTGGGCACGTGCTGCCTCCCACGCCACACACTATAGCCGATAGGGGTGCCCAATCCCCATCGGCTGTGCTGCGCCCCCCAAAGTTTCCCAAATGCCACGCTGGGTGCCCACCCCAGCATGGCAACTGATGGTATAGCCGACAGGTGCCCAACTTCGTCGGCTTCACTGTCTCTCCCTCCCCCATGCTATCGCCGATGGGGTGCCCAATCCCCATCAGCTTCACTCTCCCGAGTGCACAAGGTGCCACGCTGGGAGCCCACCACAGTGTGGCAAGTGATCTATGGCGGCGGGTGCCCAATCCCGTCGGCTGGACGCCCCCAACCCGTCCTTGTGGCACACTGGGAGCCCACCCCAGCATGTAAGCGTCCAGCGTCGTCATTGGAAAAAAAAACCTGTAAAGAAAAGCGGTCCACGTAGTCTCCTGGCCCCGCCCACAACCCGCACCCACCAGTCGCACCCTGCCTCCCACCCCCCTCACCCCATACTTACCTCCAGACCTCGCTAATGATCTTCGTGGACCGGGAACACGTCTGCACTCTTCAAAGCCGACTGCGAACTGAGGAAATGCTGGTAAGCTGTATAATGGGCTAGATAGGGTTTTTTCAACTTTGTTGCATATCTCAGGCATTTTTTGGAATTTTTTAACCAAATTTTCAACATGGGGTTTTTGGGACCCCTTCTCATGAATGATGTCACTGTATTGGCGTTATTCAGGCCCTAAGGGTGATTTCGCAGTCACTGCGCGAAATCACCTTTTGGGACTGATTAATGGAACAATACTGCCAGTGTTCATAAGGTGGTCTCTCAAGAAGCCTATTTTGAAAATTTGGTGGAAAAATTCCAAAAAACAACTGTTTTACGAGCGTACGTTGCGCAGTTCCTACGTACACTCGTAAGTTCGCGAATTTTCAATATTTTCACTCCAGATTTTCAACATTGCCATTTTACCACACCTTCTTATGAGTAGTACAGCTGTCATTGTTCACATCTCACCCAAAACATGTTTCCGCCCATGTAGCGCACAATGGCGCAGTCGGTGTGTGAGACCAATGTACGGGACAAATTAAGAAAACCACAGTGACACTGTTCATGAGCAGAGGTCTTAAAATGGCTATGTTGGAAATTTGGTGAAAAAATTCCAACAATGATTGTAGTTTTATTTAGCGCAGGCTTGTGCAGTTCCTACGCACGCTTGTAAGTTCGCGACTTTCAATATTTTCATCTAGATTTTCAACATTGCCATTTACCACACCTCTTATGAGCAGTATAGCTGTCATTTTCACATCTTGCCCAAAATGTGTTTCCGCCCATGTAGCGCACAATGGCGCGTCGATGTGCGAAATCAATGTATGGGACACATTAAGAAAATCACAGTGACACTGTTCATGAGCAGAGGTCTTAAAATGGCTATGTTGAAAATTCTGTGAAAATTCCTAAAATGACTGTTTTATTTGTGCCGCAGCTATGCAGCGTTCCTATGCATGCTCACAAGTTTGCAAATTTAATATTTTCATTTCCGATTTTCAACATTGCCATTTTATTATACTTCCTTATGAACAGTACAGCTGCCATTTTTCATATCGCCCAAAATGTGTTTTCAAACATGTAGCGACAATGGTGCTATGGGTGTGCTAGCAATGTTTGGGACAGATTAAGAAAATCACAGTTACACTGTTCATGAGCAGAGGTCTTAAAATGGCTATGTTGAAAATTTGGTGACAAATGTCCATAAAATGACTGTGTTACGAGTGAGCATTGTGTAGTTTCCACGCACCCTCGTAAGTTCATGACTTTGTAATATTTTAAGTCCAGATTTTCACCAGTGGCATTTTTCCACACTGCCTTATTTACAGTACAGCTGTCATTTTTCACAACATGGCCGAAGTGTGTTTTCACACTTTCAGCACAGAGATGCGTGGTCGCTGTGGGAAATCATTGTTCGGGACAGATAAAGAAAATCACAGTGACATTGTTCATGATCGGAGGCACCAAAATGCCTGAGTTGACAATCTGCTGTAAAAAAAAACCCAACCTAATTATATTACGGGTGTGCGTTGCACAGTTTCTATGTACGCTCGTGACTTCACCATTTTTTTAAATATTTTTACTGCAGTTTTGCAACATTGCCATTTTTTAGAAGAAGAAGAAGAAGAATCAACATTTATGTAGGGCTTTTCATACATCCAAAGCGCTTTACAAGCAATGCTAGACTGGTAGTGAAGTGACACCTCCCCATGAACAGTACAGCTGTCATTTTTTACATCCTGTTCGGAATGTTTTTGCACCTGTGGTTCTAAATGCCATAGTCGCTGTGCATAAGCAGCTTTCGGCTAAGAAACTGATATTCCCCCTGTTCATGAGGTGGGGTCACAAAAAAACCATGTTGAACATTTGGAGTGAAAACACCAACGTAATGCCTGAGGTATTAGGGTTTCCAACCATAACGCCCAACCCTGTAGAGAATGACAGGCATCAGGGGTGTGACTTGGGATTCTTGCCTGTAATGCTCATACCATTCCACACCCTGCAGCCAGTGAGAGGCATCGAGGTATGCCTTGGACTCTTCAGCCCCAAAGTTCACCCCATTCTCCTATATCGCACCCATCTCACTGTATTTCCTAATGGAATGGGGTGCGCATAAGGGCCAAAGACCCCAAGGAACACCGTGACACTTGCCAGTGTCTGCAGGGTGGGGTGTACTGAAATGGCGTGGCCGTTATGCCTGACGACCCAAAGGCACACCCCAATGCCTGTCACTCTCTGCAGGGTGGTAGTGGGGTTGGCTTCAGTTCAATACTTCACTGCCATTCCTATTATGCAGCTCTGTAACTTCTACACTACCACTGCCAATGCCAGCAAGCAAACATTCGGCATTGACAAATGCTTGTTATCTATTGTGTGTGTGTTTTTTTTTGGGGGGGGGGAGAGGATCTACTGTTGCAGCTCTGGTCCGAGACCTTGTCTTCCTATGACTTTTATTCACAGCAGATGTCACTGGGAGAGTTTCATCCCACTCAAAGGATATGTCTCTAACCATCGAGAATGCCTCAGAGTCTCTTTGTGCAGTGTCATCCCATTGTTTAGTGGAGGACAGGGCCAAGAATCTGTTCTTTGTGGGGCTTAACTGTTTCATTAATTTTTTTACATTTTTTTCCATCTTACTTTTTCTTCCTCACTCGCAACCACCCTCTTTCCTTCCCAGTCACTCATCCTTGTGTCACACTGTATCAGGGACTTACCTGTGGAGAAGTCCCCCATGGATTTAACCCTCATGGGAGGTCAGTGGCAGGAGGGCTGTCCTCCTCACCCCCAAACCACACTCTAGATGTCCCCAGGGCCCTGTAAGTGGTGCAGGGGCTGCGATGTCTGAGAAATCATCCTGCTGCTGTGGATTTCCATTTTCTGACCCCCACCCTCCTTCCTGATGTCAGGCCTCACCCTGAGATAGCCTCGCTCACACTAGTGCATCCCTGTGCGAGAGGTAAGCTCCCTGTCTGACTGCAGGAGTCCCTAGAGGAGCAGGGACTTGATGTCATCCTTCCCCAGCTGAAAGCACTGCCACCCAGCAGCACCTAGGGTTGCCCAACTGGCTTACTTCCAAACCTGGGCCACTGACATGGGAGTATGCAGTGCTACTCACTGGGCCCATCAGATTGCCCTGGGGCCTAACATTTGTAAACCTGGCTTTTTTCCATGTGCCTCTTTTCCTAGAGGTAACCACTTCCATTTCTGCCTCTCTTGGGATGAGGGGAGGCATGTCAAGTTACATAACCTTTTGCTTGGCCTTATTATCTGGTCTGTGCCCTTCATTGATCCCATCGGTTTCCTTCTCATTCTGTTGAATAACCTCAAGGATGTGGGCTCTGTATTTTCTACCAGAGTTATCTTTGTGAATGCATATCTTTGTGCCTGAGGCTCAAGGCCTGGAAGGGGGTCTCTGATCTGTTGAGCTTGCATCGTAGAAGTATTAGAGTGTTCAGGAATCTTTCTGGTTGATCAGGGCATCAATTCATGCTAATTCTGTGAATCTTTGGGCAAAGGCCCTAGCAGACCCCTGTGCTTGGCCCCTGGTTATGAAGGATTCCTGATCAATGCCGCAGATTTATAGTGTGAAGCCCAAGAAAACTGCTTGTATGAGTGGCCTTGTTCCTCACACAGGTTGCATTTAAATGGGTTTGGGCATCTCAAGATTATGTGCCTATACTCAAAACAGAGATTGCAGTGGTCTGTATCACAAGCAGCACTCAGGTGGTTCTTGAATCTGCACTTCCGGCATGTATGGGGTTGACCTGACTAGAAGCACATGCCTATATGTTTTCCCAAAAAGAAACTACCTGGAAGGTGGCGTGTCCCAGTATTTATCTTTCTGTACAGCTCCACGTCTGTCAGTGGGTAGTAATTGCAGATGGGTATTGTGCACCCTACTAGGGAAATGGCACAGTCCAAAGGCTGAATCAGCCTTAGAATGTTTGGCACATGAGGATTCTGGACAGCAGCAACTCTGCAGTCATAGCTCTGCCATCAAAGAGGAAACATCTCTCAAGCTTCTCTGAAGAAACTTTAAAATTCTAAGCCTTGGGACTGCAATTCTGCATAGCAGGTTGGGGCAACCTGGTGACAGGGAGCACCCCTAAATTAAAATTGTGTCTGTTAAGCTGCGACTTTCAAACTGGCTAAACTGCTTTTCCCATTTCCACTGCCTGTGCTTGAACTGGGGGCCACGTCTGCCTCTTAATTCAGGATGTTTTTTTCCCTAAAGAACTCCGATTTTTTATTTTTTTTTTTTAAGTGCCACCTGTCTTCTGTTTTTTGTGGTCCTTTAGTCTAGGACATTCCCGGAGGTCTCTCTTCATCTTTAAGCATCGCCTCTCTCCACAGTTTTTAGGGTCTTTTATATTTTTGTTTACATAGGTATTTGTGTGGCTTTTTAAAGGATATTTTTCTCTTTAACTTGGTTCTTGTATGTTGAGGGGTGTTTCCCTTTTAATTCTTCCTAGCAGCTTTTATTAACGAAAAAAAAAAGATTCTCCCAAGTGTTGGGAAGCTGCTGGAGAGCTTTTATTTGGAAGAAGCAGTCTTTTGGCCAGTTCTTCAGCATTTTTGTCTGCCCTGCTTTAGTTTGGCAGCACATTTTAGCTCCATTGAGTCACAGAGTGTCCTACTATTTTCCTGCTGTTTTCCATTGGCACACCCTTGTATCCATTGGAGGCTTCTTGCCTCAGCACACCATGCTTATACTTCTGGTGTGTGTGCACAGGCCTCCCCACGCAGCCGACATCACATACACACCTTGGAGAGCGTGCATGTGTGCCTGCAGTTCTTCAGTGCGAGATGCGGCTGTTTTCTAGCACTCCTTATTGCTTTCTTGCATATTTGCTCCTTGCTGCTGGCTAATTTGAGGGGTGTACACTTTCTAGCTGTTTTTTTTTTTCAGTTCTCCTGCAACTGGAGTTGGGGATCTCGGCAGTAGTCCTTTAGAATTAAAAAAATAAATAAATAAAAATTAAAAAAGGGACACACTTCCTTTCTTAGCCCAGGCATCTGCAGGATTATTTTACCTAGCACTATGGCTTACCTGAGACCTCTAACACTTAAAAGATGTAAGACCTGCAGGAGGGTAATGTGACCCCCTCCAGTGAGATTCTGTTGTCCCCATGGTGTTTCTCAAGCTAATATATCTCTTATGGTCCCCCTCAAGTCACACCTATGAGCTGGGGGAGCACCTGGTGTACCAGTTGGCAGTGGCAAAGCAGATTTGCTTAAATCTTTATTGTTGCTCTTAGGAGAGCTTTTGGGCTCTGATGTTCCGAAGGACATCTTATTAGACATACCCGACCCCAAACCGGGACTCTCAGGTCAGCAGGGGCCCACACAGGCATGTCCAGATGTGCTGCAGCAGGACAGGGCTGCTTTTTCAGATCTGCATGCAGACCCCGACCCTGACCATACAGAAGGTCAGGAAGAGGATCTTGGGGATATTCCTGACCCAAAGATGTTACTTGACGATGAGGAGGTTGAACCCTCTGAGGAGGAGGAAGGGGAGTGGACAGAGCCAAAGAGGAGGATTCCTTTCCCTCTCCTCTTTGATGCTAAGTCTTTGTCCTATCTGATAACTGAGGTGTGTAGATCCTTACAGGAGGTGCACTCCATGGGGGCAATGGATGTTAATCATATCCTGTCCATGTCCTTCTCCACTCCAAAGTGATTTCCAAGCTTTATTCACTGTGACCAAATTATTGAACAGGAATGGTAAGGTGTGGACCAAGAAAATATCTTCCAAAATCTAAGGCATGGTATTTCCCATTTTGAAGGAGAATACTTGTAAGTGGAAACCCCTTCTCTGGCGGATAAGGCAGTTCATAATTCTGTCAGGCACACCACTGTTCCCATTGAAGGGTCATTGTCCTTAATGGATTTGCATGACAGGCGAGTGAATGCTGCGTGCAGAAGAGCCTTCACCTCCAATGGTGCAAACCTGTGTACCTCCTATGTAGAGTTTTTACACTCTGGACAGATTCAGCTTGGCCGGGGGCCCAGAAAGGTAACTCAGACTGCACTTAGTTGTTATGAATTAAATATTTTTTTATTGTAGCAAAATAAAGAAATTCCTAATACAACAAAACTAGACAGATCACAGCCCGCCACTGTCATAGCTATAAGCATGCAGAGAATCAAAGCAGATACTACCCTGTCGTCTGGAGTGTTTTCAAGGTCCTTCAATGGTAATGCTGTGTGGCCTTCTGCCTCCTTCCAAAAACACTGGTGAGGCTCACAGTATAGCCTGTATTTATACAGAGCTTATTCACAGCTAAAATCATTGCTTTGCTAGATGAGGCAGGCTTCTAGAATAGCAGCAAGAATAAGCAGGGAAGGTCTTTATTAAATAAGGCCATTTTAAAAATAGTACTAGACAAGAGAAGTACTTCTTCAAATAAGGTTTTCTTTCAATAATAGATCCTCTTCTGATAAGTGATGTTATTCAGCTGTCTGCAATGCCAGTTTGAGCTGACCTTTGACCTGGACAGTAGTCTTATTTTTTACACAAAAGCATTTTAATATCCTGACAAGGGATGTCACACAGCTGTTTGCAGGGTCAGCTTGAACTGACCTTTGAGCTGGACTGTAGTGAATATACTAGCTTGTTTTATGGTGACCTTACCATTCAAGCCCTTTGTGGCTATTCTCAGAAACGCTCCTAAACCAGAATGAATCAGATATGACAGGCAGTACTGTCCATCTTAACAGTGTTTCATTTAAACATATAGAATAGTGGATGGGCGACCATCCACAACAAGGCTGTGTTTCCATCGAGGGTGTTGATGACATCAGAGAGACCTTGAGAGCGAAGCTCAAGAGGTTTCCGTGATGTCATCAACTCCCGAGATGGGAAATGCAGCCGAAGTTGTGGGTGGGCGACCATCTACTATTTTATATAGTATATGGTTCCCCGAAATGTATTTGTACCTTGTGTTCACTCATTCACACTGGTGCTGGCTAGATTCCCGTTCTCTCCACTTCAGTTCCCAATAATTCCAGTGATCGTTGATGCAGTCCTGTCCCTGAAGATATAGGTCCTTCGCGCAGCAGTCGCGCTCTGCTCCGGTCCCACAACTGTACCAGTAATTAAAAAAAAAAAAATCCTACAAAGTAATAGTTTGGATACACGAATTGACTTTAGTAGTCCATGTCCAAACTGTGTCTACTCGACCGACCGCACCGCTTGATAAGTACAGGCGCCATTTTAGAACATATTTTTTTAAAACAGCACTGTTGCAGCCAATCAGATGGCAGGTTAAGGGTAAAAAGTTGTACTATCGATGTGTTGTCAGAATGATAGTACAACAACTTTTTGACCTTTGAACTGCCCTACAAGATTTGGAAAACTTTTGTTTTCCAGACACAATAAGCTCTAACCACATACTACAGTGTTTTAGCAAACTTTATTTCTTTCTTCACACATACCATCTGAGTTCTACATATTTAATTCTTTCTTCTCAGTCTCCTTCAATCTGTTATAATATAACCCTTTCTCTCATTTCTTAGCTCCCTTTTATTTAATATTTTACTGTGATTTCTCAGTCCTTTTTCTTTCAACCCTTTACCAGTTCCTTTACTTCAGCACTTTACCAGTTCCTTTAATATTTTGTCCTAATTCCACACCTATGTCTCCATTATTCTTGTCAGACATTTAAACTTGTGGGTTACAGCTGTGGGCAACTTCGTTCCCCTGGATTTGGAAGGGGTGAGCATTTTGCAGTATGTATCCATGGCCTCCACCTTCTTAGGGGATGTCACAGCGAAAAACTTACACGTCTACTTGCTCTGCCTATCACATTGTATTGGCTATGCGAGGCATGTGGCTTAGGCATTGGGTGGCTGATTAGACTTCAGAGACCAAGCTCTTCAGTCTACCCTTTGGGGGAAGCTTGTTGTTTGGTTCTGGCCTGGACAATATTTTGAAGGATATCCAGGATAAAAGGAGAGACCTTCCAGTGTCACAGCAGCAGCAAAAAGGCTGCATCAACCCCAAAAGGTCAAGGAGACAGCTGACAGAGGCACTTCTGAGGGAGATTTCATTCGTTTCAGAACTTCTGGGACCAGAGGAGTAAAGGAGCCTATTCTGGTTACAAGAGCAATAGTAGCAGAGATGCTGTTGCCCGACAATGCAACAGAGGCCCAGGACGAAAAGTGGGCACCTCACAATGAAGGTACATGGGCCTATCTCTGCCTCCTTTCCCTTGGTGAAAGACTGCACAACTTTTACACAAGATGGGCCCAGATAACATCAGATGCTTGGGTTTTGGAAATTTTGGCTTTTGGTTGTGCAATAGAATTTTCTAAGCTCCCCTCAAAGGGACGCGTTTTGCCATCCCTGGTTCTGAAGGACCCCATGAAGAGACAAGCAGTGTCAAAGACCCTGGACCACCTCACTAAAATCAGGATGATTGTGCCAGTACCTCCTAGCAAGCAGGTTCAGGGATTCTACTGTGTTTTGTAGTTCTCAAGAAGTCGAGAGGGGGGGGTTCAGGCCCATGCTGGATCTGAAACACCTGAACACATTTGTGCACCACACTACCTTCAAGATGGAGTCCCTGTGCTCAATCATCTCAGCTGTCCACCTGGGGGATTTCCTAACTTCCGTAGATCTGAGGGAAGCATATCTCCACATCCCCATCTGTCCATGTCATCAGAGGTTCCTCAGTTTCACAGTCCTGAGACAGTATTTCCAGTACAGGGTGCTTCCTTTTGGGCCGGCAACTGCCCCCAGGGTCTTCTCTAAGGTGCTCATAGTCCTGGTGGCTTAACTTCAACAGGAGGGACATCATGTCTGTCCCTACCTGGACAGTCTGCTCATTCAAGCACAGTCTGCGCCGTTAGCAAGGAGGTCAGCGACCAGGACCTTGGAGGTGTTGGGAGTCCCACGGCTGGGTGGTGAATTGAGAGAAAAGCTGTCTCAGACCCTAGAATACCTGGGAGCGATGTTCAAAACAGACCAGGAGGAGGTCTTCCTCTTACCAGCTAGGAAGTAGACCCTGTTGAGAGGTTCAGTGGCTGAGGAAACAGTTGTTGGCTTCAGCTCACTGCTTGCTATGAATTCTGGGTCTCATAATGGCAGCAATAGAACTAGTTCCGTGGGCTCGCATTCACATGTGGCCCTACAGCTGGAGTTACTGTCAGCCTGGGATTTGACCTTGGAGGATTATCAGGGCAGGATCCCCCTCTCACCACAGCTGTGGCAGTCTCTGAGTTGGTGGGTAAGTTTGGGGAATCTGAGCAAAGGTTCCCTCTTAGAAGTCTCCCCAAAGTTGATTCAAAGACCAGGAATCACTTAGTCTGCTTAACTAATGCAGTCAGCCTTCAGTGTTGAACTGCACCCGAGAATGGAATGTATGTAAATGCTGGAACTCTCATTGGCTTGTGCCAGTTTCAAACTGCTGCCCCTAGTAACTGCTGCAATCAGAGGGATGCAGTAGCAAACTCATACCTCTCACAGCTAGTCAATGAACCTTCAAGGATTAACTATAAAACAGGCAAAAACACCCTCATTGATTGGATCCTTCCTTGTGAAAGCAGACTTTGGCCTGTCTGATGAGAATTGTGCAACAATTTCTGGAAGCCCTATATTCCTGGTAGTCATGCTTGTTTCCAGCGGACCTGGCCTTAGACCAGCTTTTCATAGGTCTAGACTGAGCTGATCGGACTTACACCCATTGTGCTCGCTATATGTCCCTCTGCTATAAGAATTTATCCAAGCGGTCTTTAAGCATTGACATAGATGTACTTTCTATTATTGATCCCGTTAAATTGTTCCAAGTAGTGATTACTCTCTGATTGAACCAATGTTTTCTCTTCCATGTTTTACACTGTTCTACCTTAAGCTGGAATGAATGAACCCTATTATTGTAATTTTTGCACCTGAATTCTAAGACCAGTTTCTCCCTCAGGTCCTGATCTGTTAGGATCTATATATCACCCCTTGTTCTTCTATACTGCAGTGAGAACATATTCAAAGCCCTGAGTCTTGTAGTATAATCCTTTGCATTTATATGTCTGGTGGAGCAAACAATGAAGTGCTGCGATCAGCAGTTACCTGGGGGTGCTGGTGTGACAAGGCAGCAGGCCTGTGACAATCCACCTCTCCCTCTGAGCTAAAACAGCTTTTAGAGAGGTGTCTGTCCTCTGGTACTTGCTGCCACCAGCTGGAGTCATCCAGCGCCAACCTTCAATTTCACAAACTTGAATAATTAAATGTGCAATGGCACAAATTAAAGTCTGGTAGTGTGTCTCTCTCGGGTTGCGGATGCTACACAGAGTTTACCTCAGCTAATGGAAACCAAATATTACCTTAGAAAAATGACATCACAGTCACAACTGTTGAGCAAATAAATAGCTTTTTACTTAACAGAAAGTGCACTGAGCATTTATTGGATATATATTTACAACACAAGAGAATAACACTCATACAGGAAAAGAAAAATGTTTTTAAACAACAGATGGCAAAAGAAAAAGGCTTTTACTGAAATATGCTATCACTAAACTTACCCTTCCCTGTCCTTACAAGACACATTGGACCCTGTTCTAACTGCCAGCTCCCATGGACATAGCTACAAGGGTAGGCTCCAAACTTATGTTTCCCCCTCCAGCTTCCAAAGTAAGAGAGAGCACTTCATTGTCTTTCAGCCTCTTATATATTCTCCTGGGAATAGGTAATGCCTGTTCCCCCTTTGAATACACCAACCATCTAACATGTATGTATTTAATTGTCCCAATCAGACTGAACACCTATCAGTGACCAATTATATTCCATTTTAACCTTCAGTTTATATTTGAATGACCCAATCCGTTCAAACTAGCCTGTGTATGTATCTGCAGGTCTGTGTGTGTGTGGAGATGTCCATTCAAGATTTATGACCCAGCTCTTATCTAGCAGCTAGGGAGGACTGCAAATTCCAGCTTGTGGATGCTGCTGGACAGTGGATTTTAGCCTGTGTGTGGTTTATTTTTTCAAACTGCTAAAAAAACACCAGCTAGAGAATCCAAACCATTTACTCTTTCCTTACCATTTCTGTCATATCTCCCCCCCCCAAATGATGAAGGCGTGTCCCTTGGGCCACCCCAAGTGACACAGCCATTCATGCAACTACTGGGAAGTGCCCAAAAGCATCCAGCCATACCGTTAGCCCTGTCTAGATAGCCCATCCGCATTTGCATTTTGTTTGCCACTGCGATGCTGGATGGTCATGTTGTATGCCTACAGTACCAAACTCCAACATAGTAGTTTTCCATTTTGCCCACTTGACCTATGAAGCCAAATCAGGGGATTATGATCTGTGACCACAGTAAATTCTCTCCCATATAGGTAAGGCTGCAGCTTCTGAAGGGCCCACACTATTCCTAAGCATTCTTTCTCGATTGTGGCGTAGGGCTCCTCTCTGGGCAAAAACCTCCAGCTGAGGTACACAACCGGGTGCTCCTCCCCCTGCTGGGTAACTTGGCTCAGCATAGCCCCCAGCCCATGATCTGAGACATCCACATGGACCGTAAACTTTAAACTATAATTGGGGCTGGCCAATACAGCTGGGCCGCTTAAGGCCTACTTTAGCTCCTGGAAAGTGACCGCACAGCCTTCTGACCACTTCACTGTATCTGGCTTTCCCTTGTCAGTTAAGTCTGTCAGGGGCTTCGCCAGATCACCATAGCGGGGAACAAACCTTTGATAGTACCCTGCTGTCCCTAGAAATGCCCTGATCTGTTTCTTGGTGGGGGGAGTAGGCCAGGCCAGGATGGCATCAACCTTGGCAGGCTCCAGGCAGATGTGTCAACTACCCACCCGGTGCCGAAGGTAGGACACTTCTGCCATACCTATCTAGCACTTTTCCGCCTTGACTGTCAGACCTACATTCTTTAACCTGTGGAACACATCCCGTACATTCTTGATGTGCTCATCCCAGGTCTAGCTTTATATGGTTGTATTATCCATATAAGCCAATGCAAACTCACCTAACCCAGACAGAATGCGATCCACAAGCTGTTGAAAGGTTGCTGGTGCATTCTTCATTCCAAATGGCTTACCTTGCATTCGTATAAACCAAATGGAGTAACAAAAGCTGATCTCTCCCTGGCTGCAGGGCTCAGAGGTACCTGCCAATAGCCCTTTGTTAGGTCTATTGTGGTCAAATACTTGGCTCCCCCCAGTCGCTCCAGGGTCTCATCTGTTCTGGGCATGGGATAGGTGTCAGAATCCGTGCAGCTATTAAGCCTCCGGTAGTCAACGCAGAATCGTGTGGTGCCATCCTTTTTGGAGATCAGTACCACGGGTGATGCCCAGGGGCTACTAGATTCCTGGATTACTCCAAGTTCCAACATCTCCTTGAGCTCCTCTTTCACAGTCTGCTTAACATGCTCAGGTACCCTGTAAAGGGACTGTTTCAGGGTAACCTGGGTCCCTGTATCCACATGGTGCTCTGCCATAGTGGTGTACCCCAGTTTCCCTGTGAACATGTCCTCAAATTCTATCAGCACACCCCTAATTTCTTGCACCTGGGCTGGTGTCAGCTGTTCCAAGATGGTAAGGTTGTCCACAGAGGATGCAACCCTGGCCTCCCCAAGCAAGTCCACCAGTGGATCCATCTCAGTTTCTTCCTCTGGAGCACTGCATACAGCGAGGACCAATTCCTCCCTGTCATGGTAGGGCTTCAGCATGTTAACATGATACACGTTTCACCTGCATCTCCTGTCTGGTAGCTCTATCATGTAATTGACATCACTAACCTTTTGGACAATGGAGAATGGCCCCTCCCATGCTGCCTGTAATTTATTCTGTCGGACAGGAATGAGTGCCATCACTCGCTGTCCTACCTCATATTCTCTGGCTTGGGCCCCACGGTCATACCAGACTTTCTGACGCTATTGTGCAGTGGCCAGGTGCTCCTGAGCAAGACCCATGAGCTCCTTACGGCAGGTCCTGAAGTTCAGGACATACTCCACAACAGACCCCCCCTTGGGAGGCACGGTCACCCTCCCATTCATCCCGAATCAAATCTAGGGGCCCTCGCACCCTATGACCAAAGAGGAGCTCGTAAGGTGAGAACCCTGTGGACTCCTGTGGGAGATGAGGCACATATTTGTCCCAGTCCCTCTTATGCTGGTCAGCAAAAGTCCTTAGCATGGTCTTAAGGGTTGAATTAAATCGCTCCACCAGACCATTAGCTTGGGGATGGTATGGGGAGGTTTTGAGCCGCTTTACCCCACACTTCTCCCACAAACTACTTATTAACCCTGACATGAAATTGGCACCCCAATCTGACACTATCTCCTGGGGAAAGCCCACCCGGCTAAATATTCCCAACAGTGTATCTGCCACTGGTTCTGCCTCAGAGAATGTTAGGGCTACTGCCTCTGGGTATCTGGTGGCATAGTCGACAACTACCAGGATATACCACTTGCCAGTGTGACTTGGGGTGCTCAATGGCCCCACTATGTCCACAGCTACCCTCTTGAAGGGTTCATCAATAATGGGCAGGGGCACCAAAGCTGCCTTGGCCTTGTCCCCCATTTTCCCCACCCGCTGGCACTGTGGACAAGTCCTACAATAATTTGCCACATCCTTGCCAATACTAGGCCAGAAGAAATTGTTGGTTAGATGCTTTTTCGTGCGCCTCACCCCAAGTACCCTGAAAAAGGAATATCATGGGTGAGGGCCAAAAGCTGCTGACGGTGAACCTTAGGGACTACCAGCTGCTGGAGTACCTCACCATCTAGCCCTTTCTCTGTTGTACATTCTCTGTACAACAGCCCATTGTCCCAGTAAATGGACTCTTTAACCCCCTGAGGATGCTCAGCCCTATGAGCCATTTCCCTCAGTTTTTGCAAGGTAGGGTCAGTTTGTTGTGCAGCACTCAGCTGCCCTCATCTGACCCTTCCCAGTGCCCCTTCAGAAGGAAGTCCTGTGGGCTCCTCTATTTGTGACTGGGGTTCTGGACTGCTGCTTCTAGCCAGACCCTTCCCTGTGCTAGACACTTCCTCAGCTGCTGAGGGTGTGGCTGGACCACCTCGAGTCACCCCCTCTTCACCCTCAGAAGCTTGCCCTTATGCCTGACTACGAGTTACAACACACACCAGTTTTTTCCTGGGGTCCAAATCCTTCCCCACGATCATATTTACAGGTAGGTCCCCTACAACTCCCACCTCCTTTTCTCCATGGCCCCTTTCCCAGCTCAGGAAGACTCTAGCCATTGGTAATTGGACTGGTGGCCCTGTGAATGCTCGGACTCTGGAGTATTTCCCAGGCATCATCTGCTCTGCCCGGATGAGATCCTGCCTTACCAGAGAGATGTCAGCGCCTGTGTCCCACAGCCCCTGTGTTACTATTTCATTAACTGTAATGGGATGCAGCTTCTCTTCAGAGGAGAGTGGTGCTTCAGACTGGACACACCCTACAAACACACCAGTGCTCTTTTGCTCACCCACTCCCCCATACCTCAGCCCCTTAACCAGTTTCTAAGGGCAGTTATATCTCAAGTGTCCCACTTGATTGCAAATATGACATTTCTTGGGTCCTGTCTCTTGAGTCCCCTTAGAACCAGAGGGTTCTACTTTGGGCTCAGGTGCAGGCTGGTTTCCTTTGGGCTGCCCCCCATGGGATCCCTTATAACCATGTGCTGCCCACCCCACCATAAGACTTACACTGTATGTGTGGCCAGCTAGACAGATACATGTCAGCACTTGCTGCCACTTCTGTTGAGGAGGCACATGCCCCGTCTAGGAGCCATACGCGAATGTCCTTAGGTACAATTTTAAGGAATTGTTCTCTAACCAGTACATCTTTGATTAGTTCTACAGTGGTTGCTTTAGCCTCCTCCACCCACCTATCAAGGTAAGTACGCAGTTGAACCTGCAGTTCTGCATAACTGTCTTCTGGGCTTTTCTTTAACTCCCTAAATTTCCTTCTATAAGCCTCAGGAGTTAATTCAAAATGTTTCAACAACACTGTTTTAATTTTATCATAATCTGCATAGTCTTCATGACTCATTTTAGCAAATGCATGCAAAGCTCTCCCCGTAAGTAAGGGTGTAAGATAAGTTGACCAGGAAGCCTTAGTCAATTTTAATTGGTCACATACTCTCTCAAATGACCTTAAAAATAAATCAAGGTCATCTCCCTCTTTAAGCTGAGGGAACAATTTAGAATTAATTTTGGCTTCATGAGGCAAACACACTCCACCATTACTCACAATTTGCTGGCTGTGCAGGGTCATCATCTCCTTCTCGTGGTGTTGTCTCTGGAGTTCATGCTGTTGTTCTCTTTCTCTTTCTTCACATTCCTTCTCTCTGTCTTAGCGTTCTCTTTCTCTTTCTTCACATTCTTTCTCTGATTCCAGTCTTTTTGTTTCTGCATCCAACCTTCTTGCTTCTGCTTCAGCACCCAGTCTTTTTGTCTCTGCTTCCCATCTTTTTGTGTCTGCATCCAACCTTCTTGCTTCTGCTTCAGCATCCAGTCTTTTTGCCTCCAGCACTTTGTCTAGCAGCAACAGCTGCAGTCGCAGTACCTCAAGCTGGTTTGGGGGGTCTGCTACCTCAGTTCCTGACTCACCCCCAGCAACTGTCTGCTTCAGGTCATGTGCCATGAGGGTAGCTATGAGGTCTGCCTTTTTCTTGTGTTTTAGACCTTCAAGCTGAATCCCCTTTTCCTGGCACTTTTCACAAAGCTGTGGCACAGTAAGTGAGTCATACTCTGTGGAGCTCATTCCCTACTGCTACACTATACTGTGCTAACTAGAAACAAATAAAACTGTTGTACAAATGTATTCTCTTATATATCCTGTTTTGCAATGCTAAGGTAACTGTTCCACTGGCAAACTCTATATCTCAGTATGCTACGCAGACTGCTATCATCACCCCACCACTGCTAACCAATATGTGACAACCCACCTCTCCCTCTGGGCTGAAACAGCTTTTAGAGAGGTGTCTGTTCTCGGGTACTCGCTGCCACCAGCTGGAGTCGTCCAGCGCCAACCTTCAAGTTCACAAACTTGAATAATTAAACGTGCAATGGCACAAATTAAAGTCTGGTAGTGTGTCTCCTTGGGTGGCGGATGCTACACAGAGTTTACCTCAGCCAGTGGAAACCAAATATTACCTTAGAAAAATGACATCACAGTCACAACTGTTGAGCAAATAAATAGCTTTTTACTTAACAGAAAGTGCACTGAGCATTTACAGGATATATATGTACAACACAAGAGAATAACACTCGTACAGGAAAAGAAAACAAATGTTTTTAAACAGATGGCAAAAGAAAAAGGCTTTTACTGAAATATGCTATCACTAAACTTACCCTTCCCTGTCCTTACAAGAGACACTGGACCCTGTTCTAACTGCCAGCTTCCACAGACATAGCTCCAAGGGTAGGCTCCAAACTTATGTTTCCCCCTCCAGCTTCCAAAGTAAGAGAGAGCACTTCATTGTCTTTCAGCCTCTTGTATATTCTCCTGGGAATAGGTAATGCATATTCCTCCTTTGAATACACCAACCATCTAACATGTATGTATTTAATTGTTCCAATCAGACTGAACACCTTTCAGTGACCAATTATATTCCATTTTAACCTTCAGTTTATATTTGAATGACCCAATCCATTCAAACTAGCCTGTGTGTGTGTCTGCAGGTCTGTGTGTGTGGAGATGTCCACTCGAGATTTATGACCCAGCTTTTATCTAGCAGCCAGGGAGGACTGCAAATTCCAGCTTGAGGATGCTGCTGGACAGTGGATTTTAGCCTGTGTTTTTTTTTTTTCAAACTGCTAAAAAAACACCAGCTAGAGAATCCAAACCATTAACTCTTTCCTTACCATTTCTGTCATAAGGCCCACACACAAACAGTACAGCAAAGTATACACCAGCACTCTCTTCCTCTTACAAGTGATATAGGTCCCGTCAAATAATGAATCCAAATATATTTTAATTAAATCCACAGCCAGACCAGAGCCTCTGGTCTGTTGTGAATTTAATTAAAATATATTTGGATTCATTATTTGACTGGATCTATATCATTTGTAAGAGGTAGAAAGTGCTGGTGTATACATTGCTGTACTATATGTATGGTGACCTTCCTCTATACATTTTCCAGCCTTGATATATCCTTCTTTTGGTGAGGAGCCCATACCTGGGCACCATACTCCAGCATAGGCCTCACCAGTGAGCTGTATAATGTAACCATAACTACTTTCTCTCTACTACCTGTAGCAATGTGCCTTAAAATACGATTTACTATACCATTTGCTTTTTTACTGATTTTATTACAATGGGAGCTAAAGTTCAGGTCATTTGAGATGGTTATTCCTGGGTCCCTCTCCTCTGTTGTTCTTAGGCTATATTTCCTAGATGATAGTCTGCCATTTGATTTTTGTGACCAAGATGCATAATGGTGTATTTTTCAGGATTTAAATGTAGTTTGTATCTGCTGCACCAAATATTTATGTGGTCTAATGCTTTTTGTAGCAATGTGTGATCATTTTGTTCAGATATCTCTACTCCCAAACGGCAGTCGTCCACAAATTTGGTCAACCAGACCTTTTCGTTACCTAGTTTTAGTGTGGAGATGTGCATGTTGAATAAGCATGGCCACAACACTGATCCCTGAGGCACTCCACTGGGTACCTCAGTCCAGCTAGATACTGCCCCCCTTATGCTAACTTGCTGTTTCCTCTGCATATGCCATGATGTTACCCAATTTACAATGCTTTCTGGGATGCCTATGTCCTGTGGGCTGGCTATTAGTAATTTATGAGGCAGTTTGTCAAACGCCTTAGTGAAATCTAAGAAGGCCACATCCACTGCTTTACCATCATCCAAATGTTTGCTCGCTTTGTTGTAAAACTCAAGCATGTTTTTTTTGATATGACCTCCCCTTTCTGAACCCATGCTGTGTATCATCCTCCAGTCCTTTTTGTTGGAGAAATGTGGTAATATGTTCTTTAGTAATATCCTCCAATACTTTGCATACCACACTAGTTAGACTTACTGGCCTATAATTTGATGGACATTCCTGTCTCCCTTTTTAAACAATGGTATCACCATCGCCTCTCTCCAAGTGGTGACCACTTCACCCTTATTTAGAGAATACTGAAATAAATAGCTGACTGATAGTGCTAGCTTGTCTGCAGTTTCTCTTAAAAATCTTGGATGTAGGTTGTCGGGACCTGCTGATTTATTGATGTTTAGATGAAGTAGCCTATTTTTAACCTCACTGGTTTCTATAATTGTAGGGGTTGGGGTGGAATTCCTTGATACTCCCAATTTTGTTAAACTATCATCCTTATTAAATACTGTTGCAAAGTACCTGTTTTGTGTATCTGCCATTTCTTTGTTGGTAACAGCTAAATTACCCTTTGGTGTTCTTAGTGGACCTATGGTTTGTCCTGTGCTATTTTTTTCATTTACATATGCATAAAAGGATTTAAAGTTTTCCTTTGTTTTACTGGCTAACCTAGTTTCATGTAATGCTTTAGCTTTCCTAACTCCCTGTTTAACTTTGTTTTGTATTTGTTTAAGCTTTAAGCCTTGTTCCACTGTTTTGTTTTGTTTCATTGTTTTGAATAATTTGTGTTCGCTTGCTATCAGTTTTTTTAATTTTGCGTTCATCCACGCTTGTCCCCCCCGCTATACTTCTTCCTGGACGGTATATGTTTCTTTACACATTCATTCATTTATCTTATCTATCAGTATCTCCCACATATTGTTCAGAGTATTATTGCTGAATGATTTTCTCCAATCCCACTGTATTAATTTATTTCTGATAGCTGTGAAGTCTGCTTTACTCCATATAAGTACTTCGGTATCGCTGACAATCAGTACTTGTTTTTCGGAAATGTTAAAGCTGATCATGTTATGATCACTATCCCCCAGCAGGGGACTGGTGGTGCAATTTTGTATGTGTTCATAATTATTTTTTAAAACCAGATCTAATATATTTACATAGATACATAGACAGTGTCGGCAGATAAGGGCCTATGGCCCACCCTGTCTGCCCTTTTGAGCTTGTAAGTTCAGTTTATGTTTTCCTAGAAGTCTGTTGCCCCTTACCCCTGACCTCCAGAATTCCTTTATGTCTATCCCACGCATTCTTAAATCCCATGATTGTTTCAGCCCCCACCACTTCCTCTGTTAGGGTGTTCCACTTGTCCACCACCCGTTCTGTGAAGAAATTCTTCCTCACGTTTCCTCTGAATTGTCCTCCCTCCAACTTCATCCCATGCCTTCTAGTCCTGGAACATCTTTTTTGCCTAAAAATAATGTATTTCTGCACCCTGTTCCGCCCTGTAAGATACTTGTATGTCTCTATCATATCCTCTCTCTCCCTCCTGTCCTCCAGGGAGTACATATTCAGTTCCTTCAACCTGTCCTCATAGGACTTGTGATGCAATCCATGTACCATCTTTGTTGCCCTCCTCTGAACCTTCTCTCCTGTCTATGTCCTTACGTAGGTAAGGTCTCCAGGACTGTACACTGTACTCCCAGGTGGGGCCTCACTAGTGTCTTATATAGTGGAATTATGACCTCCTTTTCCTGCTGGTGATGCCCCTGCCATGCATCCCAGCATCCTATTTGCTTTACCTGCTGCCTTGTCACACTGTTTCCTACCTTGAGGTCATCAGGAGATGATAACCCCAAGATCCCTTTCCTGCTTGGTGATGCTATATCCTCACCTCCCAGCTGATATATTGTGCCAGGATTTTTGTGCCCCATATGCATTATCTTGCACTTCTTTGCATTGAATTTCAACTGCCAAACCCCTGACCATTCTTCAAGTTTCTGCAGGTCCCTTCTCATTCTGTCTACACCCTCTGGTGTGTCTACTCTGTTACAGAGCTTTGTGTCATCAGTGAACAGTGACCTTCTGCCTTCTAGGTTCTGCACAATGTCACTGATGAAGATGTTGAATAGGACCAGTCCCAGCACTGATCCCTGTGGTACCCCACTGGTCACTCTTCCCTCTGTGGAGTGACAGCCATTTACCACCACCCTGTGTGTCCTACCGCCCAGCCAGTTACCTACCCACCACACTACTGTCCTGCCCACACCCATATTCCTCAGTATGTGTAATTGTCTTCTATGTGGCACAGTGTCAAAGGCCTTGCTGAAGTCCAGATAAGCCATGTCCACTGCCCTCCCCTGATCCACCTCCCTAGTCACCCAGTCAAAAAATTCAATGAGGTTGGTCTGACATAACCTCCCCCTGGTGAAACCATGCTGTCTTGGGTCCTGTAGTCCATTGACAACCAGATGTTCCACCAATCTCTCCTTCAGTAGTGCTTCCATGATCTTCCTTGATACTCTTGTGTTGAGATTTACCGTCTGTTTCAGGTCTAACTCTTCAAATATCTCAAGATATGCTCTCTCTGCTGCTGTTGTGCCAATGAGGGTATTCTAATTTATTCCTGGCAAGTTGAAGTCCCCCACCACCATTAGTTTATCTGCAGGATTTAGGTTCTGGATATGCTGCTGTAGGGAGTAATCATCCTCTACTGATATTGGGGGGGGGGTCTATACACCACTTCCATGATTATTTTTGACGAGCCCACAGGTGTAATCTTAAGCCAGAGTTGTTCAAGATTTGCATCCTGGACCTTAATTTGTTCTACTTGTATATGTTAATTTATATATATGGCCACTTCTCCACATTATCTGTATTCCCTAGATTTTTTGAACAGCTGATAACCCTTTATCTGCTGGTCCCATGTTTGGTATACGTCCCACCAGGTTTCAGTGACAGTACAAAATGATATGTGTTCAGCTTCCATAATATATCTAAGTTCATTAATTTTCTTGTTCACACTGTGGGCATTTAGTAGCAAGCATTTTCAACCCTTTCTTTTGTATCTGTGTTTAGTTTGTTTTATTTTCCTCTGTTGTGTCCCTTGCCCCCCACCCCCGCTATCAGTTTAAATAGGTGAGCAGATAATCATTCATGACTTTGGCTAGTCTTCTTGACCCCATTGTGTTAAGGTGTAACCCTTCCCTTCCAAATTGTCTTTCATCCCCACAGCTTGCCCAGTTATCTATGTGCCCATATTTTTGTATAGTACTCCATTCCTTTAGTCATTTGTTTACTAGCTGTATTTCTCTGTTTTTATATGTATATCTGCCCCTTGCAGGTAAAATACTTGATATTATGAGGTCACCTCCTACATTTTTAACTGCTTTTGCCACTGTCTCACAGTCTTCATAGATGTTTCTCAGGGGCCTATTTCCTATGTCGATGATGCCCACATGCAGCACTACCAAGGGTTAGTTTGATTTGATAGTAGTCCCACAGTCATATTTTTGATGTTGCTGGTGCTCACAGTTGTGGACTCATTTCTGCCTTTACATGTGATCGAATCTAAGCCCCTAGTGATAGAATCTTCAATTATCAGTACATGCCTCCATATTTCAGGCTCAGTTGCTACTTTCTGTGATTTAGATTCGGATAATAGCTGGAATTTATTTTGGAGTGTAATGGGATTTCCCCCTCCTATCTGTCCCCCTCTTTTTGGTTTGTTCCCTGCATTAGGCTGAACTATGCTCCAGGGTTCAATATCTTCATTTTGGTGTTTTGCTGCAGTTTGGGATTGTATGGAGGGATTTGAATCTTGACTCAGTGTCAAGGTCTCTGGACAGTCCGTCCCCCTCTTTTTGGTTTGTTCCCTGCAATAGGCTGAACTATGCTCCAGGGTTCAATGTCTTCATTTTGATGTTTTGCTGCAGTTTGGGATTGTATGGAGGGATTTGAATCTTGACTCAGTGTCAAGGTCTCTGGACAGAAATATGTACTTGCCTGATCAATAAATAACTCCAGGCTAATGATATCCTGTCTTGCTGTGGGCCCATGTTTAAGGAGAGCAATTTCCTTTAGCAAAGTTGTTACTAGCACGCATTCATCGCACTCATAGTTTTCTAGGTTCCCTCCTTTTGCATACATGTTATAGCTTTTACACAATTGCCAGCCAATCTCCATGTCCTCAGTACAAGATGTGTTATGAGTACCCACTGGTTCCATAATGCGTTTACTCGCCTCTCTTCATGATGTTATGCTGAATTCACTGTCAGTATTTGGAATTGGTGGCCCCTTACCTTGGTATTTTACTCAGTCTGCTTTGCTTATTTTGTGTTCCCACTAGTCCATCTCTCCTACTCTCCTGGCTCACCTGACATGCCAGACATGCACCGAACATGTGCTTTAATGTTCAGCCATGACCCAGAAGTGTCATCAAGGGTCGCTGTCCCCGAGCGATACTGTTATTAAAAATAATGTGCTATAATGCACTTAAAACCAATTCAGTGTGCTGTAAGTCGCACTTGCAGGCAAAAGCCACTCATCCATGGCCCTGGCACACGGTTTTAAAATAAACTGTAATACAAATGTGAGGTGCATAAGCTTGTAGTTCTGTATGTCCCTCACAGAACTACACAGCTACTTTACCTGCCTCTGCTCATAGGTTTATAGTATGGCTCAGGACTGCCCTCACCTTGGCAGTGTACTATCCGTGTGTTTCACTGTGATTTATTTTAAAGCAGCTCTGAAAACATACTTACTTGAACTTGCTTTTGGTGATTCTGTTTAGTAATACTATTTTTGTTGTTTTAATGTTTTATATTGTTAAGGTGCTATGATCTTTTGGAATAGCACCTGTTTTTATAAATAAAGTGAACTGAAAAAAATGGAATCCTTTTCAGTTCACCTTCTCGGATATTAGAGGTCACTGTGCTGCCTGATACCCTGAGTGACAATTCCCTATCACCTTCAGATGGTTCAACAAGCTCAAATCACCCCCCATCACTACTGAGAGCAGAATCAAGAAAAGGTCAGCTAGGTCTCTCAAAACTGCCATCTCTCTCTTTGACTGGTCACCCATAGATGCATTGTCTGACCTGGACCTTGCACTGAAATACTTCGTTGATGGGTTCAACCAGATCCGTGATAAATATGCCCTGGTAAAAAGGAGAAAAGTCCATGGAAACAACAATGGATGGATCACAGGGGAGCTCCTCACCCTGATGCGTGACAGGGACAATCTTTGGTCTAAGGCCAGGTCCTCAGGAAACAAGCATGACTACTAGTCATATAGGGCTTCCAGAAACTGTTGCATGGTGCTCATCAGACAGGGCAAAGCCTGCTTTCACAAGGAACAGCTGACTAGAATCTGGGGTGATGGAAAGAGGTTCTGGGAGAGTATCAAAAATTGACTAGGCAAAGATGAAAAAATACACCCTCAACAGCTTCTTATCAATGTCACTCTCTTCTGACCCAAACGTAATTGCGGAGTCCCCCAACTCTGTCTTCACTGACTTCAGCTCAGTCCTACCCCCTTCTGCCTTCACCACATGGATGCTCACCATCACGCCAAAACATCATCTCGCAACCTCCTGAGTTTCTACTTCAGGAGGGTGACAGCCAAGGAGACCCTGGCTTATGAAAAAAAAAAAAGTCCTCAGGAAAAACAAGAATGGGGAGTGACAGAGTGGACATGAAACTGGTCTCCCTCACACTAGATGAACTCACAGTCCCCATAACCAAGCTATTCAACAAGTCACTCACCCTCGTGAAATTCCCTGAAGTCTGGAAACAAGCACTGGTAACCCCTGTCCACAAGAGTGGGGACGTGTCTTGTATTACTAATTATAGACCCATCTCCAGCCTATCACCCCTATCAAAAACGCTGGAAAAGATTGTAGCGACCAACTCACCGAACACCTCAATAAATATCAATTGTGCCCCAACCAACATGGTTTCAGGCAGAGCCACAGCACAACCACTGCTCTAGTGGAATACACAGAATACGTGCATAAAGCAATGGATGAAGGCAAATTTGATGGGTCCGTGTTTATAGATTTAACTAAGGCTTCGACACTGTCAGCCACGCCCTTCTCCTAGCACAGCTGCTGAGCATGGGGGTGGCAGCCAGTGCTGCACAGTGGTTACAGGACTACCTGACTAACCAGACCTAGAGGGTCAGAATTGGCCAAACAGTGTTGAGATCCAATGGCATCACACTGGGAGTCCCCCAGGGGTCAATCCTGGGGCCTTTGCTTTTCAGGATATTTCTAAATGATCTTCCCAAGGTCTGTGACACCAAAATGATCCTTTATGCTGATGATGCAGTCATCCTCAACAGCAGCCAGTGAATTGAGACTCTCCAGCCGGGACTGCAGAAATCCTTACACCTGCTTGAGGATTGGTTTAGCGAACATAAGCTTTTGCTTAACTATAAAAAAACAAGATAATGTTCCTGTCCTACCCACAGCTCAAAAAAAGATCCCTAGCCCTTTGCATCTCAAACAATGTCAATGTACCACTGTAGCAAGTGCACACATTCAGGTACCTAGGGGTCACCATTGATGACACTCTCTCCTTTGTCCAGCATATAGATCACGTGGATAAGGCTGTCAGCTCCAAGCTGGGAGTGCTCCACAGACAGAGAAAGTGCCTCATGCCTGAAGCTCTCTGCATTGTAGTCTCTAGTTCCATACTATCAACCATCGATTATGGTCTGGTAGTCTATGGAGGAGCCACTGACACAGCACTTAAGAGGGTGCAAACAACCCTGAACAAGGCCTGTAGACTCATCCTCTCTGCAGACCGCCTCACCCATACCTGCTTTCTCTATAAGCAGACAAATTGGCTACTGCTGGGTTGCAGACTCAAATTCCAAACCTGCCTACTTGGCAAAAAGGCTCTTCTGGGAAAGGCACCCCCTTGCATATCCAAAATCCTCCCAAGGGCCGACCCGGTGTATAGCACCAGAGGCAGGAAACCAGGGAGACACTCTGTACCTTTTCAGAGAACGGCACTTGGCCAACGCTCCTTCTCATATACAGCTCCTCTCTGGCTCTGTGAAATTCCTGAAACTGCTCTCAACTCCCTCAGTATCTCTAACTTCAAATCCAAACTCAAGCACTACCTTGCCTCCAGCTCTGCCTGTGATTGTTTCAGAAAAGCTCTAACCCAGCAGGCCACAGTATGGGCCCCCAGGTCCTTCCCCTTTAAGACCAGGGCAGTACTTTTCCCCACTGTCCCCCCCCCAATTTTACCAATTTTCGTGGCTAACTAACCCTTCCTACTGCTCACCCGGTCCTCCATGTCTCTAGCTCTGCCTTACCCATGACCAGACAAAGCCTCTTAGCTCGAGGTTGCTTCTTGCTCTGGAGAGTACTCTCCTGAGTTTTTCCCCTTGACCACTGGTATAAGGTGATCTTTTTGCTCTTGTGTATACTATAGTAATCCTGCATCCCTATGCAATTGCTCTGCTTGTATCTGACTCATGTATGTAGCCTATGTTTTCTGTAGCTTATGTGCTTGTATCCCATGTTTTTGTATCTATGTTCTAATGACATGGAACCTTTGTAAAAGAGCTCATGCTCAAAGGTTGTTTCTGAATACATAAATAAAGAAAACAAAATTGTCGGTTAAGCCTCTGCCAGCTCCTGCCCTCCTTTGGGACAGCCATAACCCGACGCTGGCTGAACTGTCGCCTGGCCTGTCAAGATTGATGGCAGTCAGCCCTTCACCACAAGGAGCTGTTATCCAGTCACTGAATTCCTCAGGGACTGATGCCCAGAACCTCTGAGAGCCTCAGGGACTGATGCTGGGGTTCCCATACATTCCCACCTGGCGCTGCCTCCCCTACTACCAACTTTGGATTACACTGCCTTATTTATGGCTTGGTGGGAGTTCATGCAGAACAAGGAACCCCAGAAGAGGCCTCCTGTCCCACCTCCGAGGGAACCTTCTTCTTCACAGGTCCGGATTCCTCCTCCCACTTCCTGGACTCCCAGTGACAAGGAGGACCAGCACAAGAAGGATCGCCTTCCATAGACACTGGTCTCGGACTCTGAACCATCCAGGAGGGATTCCTCCTCCTCCTCTTGGACTCCGAGGATTCTTGGTTACCCTCCGAACCTGAGGAGCCCAGGGATACCCGCAGATCTCCTCCTGATGATCCAACTTTACTGGATGTCATGAGGCACATTCAGTTCCTCATGGGCTGGGACTCTGAGGAACTGGACCCAGAACACCAATGCCTGGCAACCTTCCTCAGTAAGAAGGACACTCTGCTCCCAGGGACACACAAACAACCCACTTCTTTTCTAGTACCATTCTGCATATTATTGCTCATTCTTTTGGGACACTGTTTGGCAATATGCCCAGTTTCTTTACATAACCAACATTCATTTCTCTTTTCAGAGAAATCTTTTTTTGAAACCTGGGGCTAACTGGTTTCGGTGGAGGCAGTGAGGATTTTAGCTGCCTTGAAGGTGCGCTTTTCCCTTTCTGTGCTGCCACATCCCATTCGCTCTCAGAGCAGGTCTGCTCTTGGCATAGCGGTCCGAGAGTTCAGCAGCCTCTTGCACTGTTTTGGGATCTCAGTCCTCCAGTCAGATTTTTAGCTTTGCTGGGCATGCCCAATAAAACTGTTGTAACAAAATCACATTTTCAATTTTATCAATAGAGTTTGCCTCAATTCCTTCCCACCAACATTTTAAAAACTGACGTTGTTTCGTGGCTAGCTCCTCATAGTTCATATCAGGGCTTTTCCGGAGCTTACGGAATTTAGCTCTGTATGATTCTGCAGTTAATTCAAATTTCTTTAACAGTGCAGCTTTAAGTTTGCTGTAATCATCACTGTCCTCATTGTCCATTTGACCCAGTGCATCTCGAGCTTTCCGGTAAGTAAGCGGGATAGCTGGAAGCTCCAGGACTCTCTAGGAATTCTAGCCTGAATACAAACTATTTCAAAAAAATTTAAAAAGCATCCATATCCTCTCCCTCTTTAAATTCGGCTATCAATTTGGAGTTCAATTTGTAACCCAGTCCTGCAGTCCCAGTTAAACCCAAGCCACTTACCTGCTCTGGTGCCGCTGGTTGGAGTCATTGCCACTGGCACTCCTGCTCCTCATGGTGTGCGTCTCAGCATTCTCCTCTCTCTTCTCCTCTGCAGCTCACTGGTGCTCATGCTCCTCATGGTCTGCCTCCCACTGTTCACGGTCCGCCTCTGCTTCTTTTGCTCCCTCTCCCTCTGGAACTCCAGCTCCATTCTCGCAACTCAGTTTGCAGCCTGAGTACTTCTGGATCCAGGATACTGTGACCTTCCCCTGCTGCTGTGGCCTTCACTGACAGTGGCCCTGTTGTCCTCCTCATTGGATCTGGACACTGCACTGGCTGCTAGCCCTGCCACCTCGAGGGTTTGGTCCTTTTCAGTCACGGTCTGTGACTCGGTGCTCTTGGTATCTGCCAGCATCAGGGCATCCACTAGGTTCTGTTTGCTGGGCTTTCGCGTCGAGGAGGACTCCTCTGTCTCCGCACAACTGCTTTAAGTAGTCTACAGTGTGCCTGCTGTAGTTGGAAGCCATCTTCCCTAACTACTGCTACTCTGACTTGCACTTTAGGAAAAAAAATAAAATGGGTAGGAACTTGACTGTATGCCAAGTGATATAGTTTTGTCTCCATTTTTACAAAATAAATCACTGACTTTTTCTTTCTTTTCAAGTGAGCTGACAGTCTCAAGCTGACACACTGAACAATAGAACCTTGTAGTACCAAAATTTTTTGCACGGCTGCCAGCCAATCTGTCACAAACCCACTCAGCAGGTCAGCTCTCTGCTCCCAAAGTGCCAACCTCCGAGCGCAGTCTTGTGAACAATTAACAGAAACAGGGTAACCCTCCTGTCTGTTTTGGGGGTTCGAATCAACCTTTGGTCTCAGTTCTGGAGGGATTCAAACTGTGAACCTCTTGCTAGCATCCAATGCACAGGCTCAGATAATTCTGTCTTCGTGGGGCCAGATATCTTTGCCTACAGGCACCTAACCAGGTGTACAAAATGAACCCTTAAAAACTCTAATAAAGACCTCAGATTACTCTTACCTTTTTCCAGTTTGGTATCATCATTCAAGCTTATGCACAGTGTCTCCTTTAACCATATATACTTCACTTGTTAAAGAAAAGAAATTCAAAGACAGACCAAGTAGGCTCTAAAAATAGAGTTTTACTAAAATAGATAAAAGTATGTAAAACATAAAATACAGAACCATATATCACAAGAACCATACAATCTTTAAAAAATAAGGTTTTAACAGTGCAATTCCTACTACAGTACTTAGATTTTGTCTCTCTCTACTTGTATACTTGCTTAAAGTGCTAAAGATGTTTCTTTGTCAGAGTGTAGATAAAAGTGTCTCTGAAGGAAAACAAAATACTGTTTAAAAAAACTGTCTGTGCCAACCCCTTTCTGTGAGGTCACCTAGCTCCTCCTCTGTCTATTAAAAATCATACACCCAGGGTGTTTTATCATTTTAGAAGGAAAGTTAATTAAGGTTACACAGCAGAAACGCCTTTCCCCATGTGACTTCCCCAATCAAGTCTGTAAATTTCCTTTCATCTATGAGCAGTATCCCCTCTCACACAGACATCAAAGCATTTATGATTTTGCACCAGTATGCCAAATCTGGTTTCCTCCTTGAAATGTCATAAAATGGATACTGGTTTCCCTCTTAGTAGTTAAAGCTATATTTAACTTGGATAAATAGCAGATTCTTGATTAAGGCCTGTTCTAGTCTGTAATTAGCTTCTGGCCTTCCAGATATCACCTTGCATCTAAAATCTGAGTGTGTGTGATCTCACATGCTGTCTCAGCATCTCTCATGAGAGACAGTCCATAACACATTTTATATTACAAAAAATCATAGTGTACTCTGAACTGGCTGTCCACGTGTCACACCAGTGTCCTCAGGTGGAAGCAGTCGATGCCCTGTCACAACAGTGGAATTTCAGCAGAGCATACACCTTCCTCCTCTGCCTCTCCTCCCCAAGGTCATATACAAAATAAGGCACTCAAGAGGAAGCTTTGTTCTTATAGTTCTAGAGTGGCCCAGAAGATGATGGTTCTCTGACTTTGTGAACCTAGCTCAATGTGCACCATTTCATCTTCTAATGTGGGGGACCTTCTCTAACAGGGCCCCATCCTGCATCAAAATCTGTGAGGGTTGCAACCTGTGGCCTGGCTCCTGAACAGAGGAGACTCCTGAAACAGGGTTTCTCTAAGAAGAAAGTGGACACCCTGATGGCTGCCAGGAGGATCTGCACGTCAGCAGCTTTTGCTTACATATGGACCACCTTTTCGGCTTGGGCCAGGGAAAACAATATTCGGCCTTCCAAAGCCACGGTTCTACAGATTTTAGATTTCCTGCAGGAAGGGATGGAAAAAACTTTGGGTTTGAGCACCCTGGGAGTTCAGGTGTCGGCCCTTGGAGCCTCCTTGGGTTTGTTACTAGGGACGAACCAGGAGATTATTCATTTTCTGTGGGCTGTCAGCAGGAGACCACCTCTGTTCTGATTCCCTGTTCCCCCATGGAATCTGAATCTGGTTCTGAATGCTCCCTGTAGTAGCATTTCGAACCACTTTTGTCAGTACCGTTGGATGTGCTGTCTTACAAGGTAAGTTTTTTAGTTGCCATGTGCTCAGCCAGGAGGATTGGTGAGCTCCATCCTTTGTCCCACAAAGAACCATACCTTGTCATGCATAAGGATAAGGTGGTGCTCAGAACAGTTCCATCTTTCATTCCTGAGGTTCCCATGGCCTTCCATGTGAACCAGGAAATCTGTCTCCCATCTTTCTGTCTGCAGCCTACTAACCCAAAGGAGAAAGAGTGGCAGAAGTTAGATTTATGAGGGGTTGTTGGGACATATTTTAGATGGATTGCTGAGTTCAGGAAATCAGGTTGTTCAGCCTTTTTGGGGCAGCCAGGCATGGTCAAAAAGCTCTCCTAGACCACCCTAGCTAGGTGGGTGAGGCCTGTATTGCCGGCTTATGTCCTGTGTAGAGGCTATATCCCCATCTCAGGAATGGTATTTTCCACATTTAGGACCTCTGGAAAATAGATTATAGGGAGGAAGTCGATTCCTCCACAATCACAGCTTCTTTCCACCATCAACCAGGCTGGCCCCCTTGGCAGACTGCCAAAATGGCTAGGGGTTAGGAGTTCCCCCTACAGGAGACTAAGGGAATGTCCCTGGTGTTCTGGCCTGATTTCCCACATTCACTAAAAAAATACTAACAAATGACAAACCATAGAAACATAGAAACTGATGGCAGATAACGACCTCATGGCCTACCAACAGCAGTTTTCCCCTGCCTGTTTCAGATACCACAGATCCTATATGATCCATGGCTTATCCTCCATTTTCTATCACAAGAGTTCTTTATGTCTGTCCAATGCGCTTTGAAGTCCCCTGCTATTTTGGCTCCTACACCTTCTGCCAGGAGTCTATTTCATGGATCCAACACCCTTTGCCTGTCAAATTACTTCTCACAATACTCCTAAGTGTGCAGCCCTCTATTTTTATATCATGGCTGTGGCAGTAGCCATCTACCTGTTATTATTTGTAGTATATTTTTGCTATAAATATATGTTTTTTTGAATTTCTGCTTGTGAAACATGGCAGTCAACACAAGGCATCATGGGACATTGGATTTGTTTTAAAAGAAAAAAATGTTCTGCTTACTTGCTGACCTAAAGGGCCCAGCTGGCTTCTAGAAAATCTAACACTTATCTGCTAAACTTCCTGAGACTGTTATAAAACCAGGTTATAACAAACCACTGCTTTGAACTTAGGCACCGGTCATAATATTACATTTTACAGCACACCAAGAAGGAAGCCATTTCTGATAGACCTCTGTGAAAATTCAACCTAATATGAGAAGTGTTTCCAGGATATTTCTGTGAAAGATCAAAGGATATTGTAACCTGACATAAAACCATACTCTGATGAAGATAGACTGTCTTGTTATAATTAAAAATATTGCTGTATTTGCAGATTCCAATCAAGTATTTATCTGACCAGTTTTGCCTATGCAGTTGCATGTAACAAATTAAGTATGTAGAACTCAGTGTGACCTCACACTAGCAGCCCAGTGACATCACAGGATGGAAGGGACATTCTGGCCTCTTTGATATTGGTGAAGCTGGCTGAAAGGACTGACACTTTTTGTTCTGGACTTCTAAGGGACGCTTTGTTCCTGGACTCAAGAGAGACCACTTCGCCAAGACTGGTAATTCAGGTGTGAACCTTTGCCAACTGAACACTAAAGTAGAATTAGCTAATCAGAAATCAGTTGCAAGGTGCTTTAATTTGAAATTTTCCATTTCTTTCTCTGATTGTAACCTTAATGTATATATGTTCTGTTTTATGTACTGTCTTTAATTCTAATAATTTTTGTTTTCCTTAAACCTGCCTGAGACATTTTCTCATTTTGAGTGTGAATGGTAGAATAGTATTCATAATCCTGACATAACTGTTAGTTTCTTAGTGTGTCACCACATGCAGCCACACTAACAAGGATCTGTGTAAAGATCCAGCAAGGTAAGAAAACACTCATGTCTCAATTGAGTTGGCGGGGGTGTGAACCAGGTTGGTTGCATGCCCACTGGGTCAAGTAGTGCTCTGCTCTCCTGAAGAGAGTGTGATATTTGGAGCTGTTACCTTGGTGTGCTAGCGAAGAAGGGTTCATATTTGACCCCAGGACTCAAGACTGGTAGTTTGTTTGGACCCAAAACAAACAGGAGGGTGTCCCTGTTTGTCCCCTGATCATAAATCGCACTGCAAGGTTGGGCATTGTGGGAGCAGAGGGCCTGACCCCCAGAGTGGATTTGTGACAGATTTGGTGGCAGAGGTGGGATCTGAAATATTTGTTTGCACACTGTGCAGTTATTTGGTGGCACAGGTGTTAATAGTCCAGTGTGTCAGATTGATAAACTGTAACACTTCACACACAAATAAGGCAGGTTTTTTTTTGTTTAAATAAATATATCATTTGATTACAGTCTAAAGTTCCCTACCTGTTTTATTTTTTTCTGGGTGCAAGCTAGTAGCCGTAGATTAGGGAAGAAGATGGCTGCACCTACAGCTTACTACACTGTGGAATACCTGAGGCAGTTGTGCCAGGAAAGAGGAGTCTGGAGTGATGGATAAAACAAACAGCACCTCATGGAGGCTCTTGTGGCAGCTGATGCACAAGCAACTGTCCAGGGCCTCAGGTCACAGTCGGTGACCAGACTTTGATGTGGTGGTGCCAGAGTCTGTCACAGTGTCCAGTCCCTGGGAGGAGGGCAGCGAGACCAGTGGGAACCAAGAGCTACAGCACCAGGGAGGGTCACCACAGGGCTGGAGCCAAAACGGTTCAGGCTGCAGATAGAGTTGAGGAGAATGGAGCTGGAATTTGAGCAGAGAAAGTTCCAGATACAGTTGGAGATGCAGGAAGAAGAAAACCAGCATCTGAGAGAGGCCGAGGAAAGAGAAAAACAGCTTCAGAGAGAGGCTGAGGAAAGAGAAAACCAGCGATGGAGGGAATTCGAACTTGCAAAACTAAAACTCCAAAGATCAGCACTGGTGGTAAGTGGCAGGAGTGAACTTGGACCTCCAGGGCTGGGATACAATTTAAATTCTAAATTCATAGAAACATAGAATTTGATGGCAGATAAGGACCGTTTGGCCCACCTAGTCTGCCCATTTTCCTACCTAACAGATAAGCTGCAGATCCTAGTTAACCAACAGCTTACTTCCTCCTACTTCCCACTAGGACTGCCTTTATGTCTGTCCCATGCATTCTTGAATTCCCCCACTGTTCTTGACTCACAACCTCAGGAGGCTGTTCCATGCATCCACAACCCTCTCTGTAAAAATACTTCCTCACATTACCTCTGAGCCTCCCCTCTATCTTCAAAATGTGCCCCTTGTTCTTGCACATCTTTTTCTGAAAGATGCTACCCTCTTGACTTTGTTGATTCCTTGAGGTACTTGAAAGTTTCTATCATGTCCCCTCTCTCCTTCTTTCCTCAAGGTTATACATATTAAGCTCCTTTAGTCTTTCTGCATATGTCTTTTGGTGCAGACCCTGCACCATTTGGTTGCCCTCCTCTGGACAGCCTCCACTCTGTCTATGTCTTTGTGGAAATGGGGTGTCCAGAACTGCACACTGTACTCCAGATGGGGTCTCACAACTGTCTGTACAGAGGGATAACAACTTCCTGTTTTCTACTATTGATGCCTCTCCCTATGCATCCCAGTATCCCCCCAGCCTTCCTTACTGCCTTCTCACATTGCTTTCCTATCTTTAGGTCATCTGATATAATTACCCCCAGGTCCCTTTCCATTTTACTGTTGTCAGTATCTCACCCCCCTTGTGTACTTTTCCCCTGGGTTTTTGTTTCCCAGGCGCATTACCTTGCACTTCTTTGCATTGAATCTGAGCTGCCATACATTTGACCATTCCTCCAACCTTGCCAAGTCCCTTCTCATCCTTTCCACTCCATCTTGTGTATCAACCCTGTTGCAGATCTTTGTGTCATCTGCAAAGAGACATACTTTTCCTTCCAGTTCCTCTGCAATGTCACTTATAAAGACATTAAAAAGGACTGGTCCCAGTACTGAACCCTGTGGTACCCCACTAGTAACCCTCCTTTCTTCACTGTGGACTCCATTTACTACTACCCTTTGCTTCCTGTTGTTTAGCCAATTTTTTATCCAGGCTACCACCTTGGGACCCACTCCAAGGCTGGCTAACTTGTGTATTAATCTTTTCTGTGGGACTGTATCAAACGCTTTGCTAAAATCTAGGTAGGCCATGTCCAGAGTCCCTCCCTGGTCTAATACTTTGGTCACCCAGTCAAAGAAATCTATTAGATTCATCTGACATGACCTTCCCATCGTGAATCCATGCTGCCTTGGGTCCTGTGCCCCACTGGCCTCTAGGTACTCAATAATTCTTTCCTTCAGAAGTGATTCCATCATTTTCCCTACCACTGAGGTCGAACTAACTGGTCTGTAGTTTCCTGCCTCTGTCCTGCTCCCACTTTGTGAAGAGAATCGCATCCACCCTCCTCCAGTCCTCAGGTACCACCCATCCTCCCATGATTTGTTAAAGAGTAGTCAGCGTGTCACTAGTTCTACCCTTAGTTCTTTTAGAATTCTTGGGTGAATCCCATCAGGCCCCATTGCTTTGTCCACCTTCAATTGTATTAGTTCTTTCAGAACCCTTTCTTCTGTAAATGGACTGGTATCGACCCCATCTTTAGAGTGTTTCTCTTGTTTGGTTTAGGTACCTCCCCTCCTCTTCCTTTGTGAATACTAAGCGAAATATTCAGTATCCCTGCTTTTCACTGTCACCCTCTACCCACATTCCTCCCTTTATTAAGCCTCAGTATCCCTCCTTTGGTCTTTCTTCACTCCCTAATGTACTTATAAAAGGCCTTATCCCTCTTCTTAACAGAGTTGGCTATCCTTTCCTCGGTTTGGGCCTTTGCTATTCTGACTGCCTTCCCAACCTCTTTCTGCTTTAACTGATAAAGTTCTCTGTCCTGTTCCTTCTGTGTTTCCTTATATTTCCTGAATGCTATCCTTTTCTCCTTAACCTTCCCTGCCACCTCTTTTGAGAACCATAGCGTTTTTTTTCCTTCGTTGTGTTTTGTTGATTTGCTTTGCACAAAGGCGTGTTGCCTCTGTGATGGCTGTTTTGATTACTCCCTATTGTTCCTCCACCCCTCCTTCTTGCCTGTTTGGTAGTGCTTTTCTGAGGCACTCTCTCATTTTCCCAAAATCAGCCCTCCTAAAGTCTAACACTCTTGCTTTTGTATGGCTTGATTGTATGGCTGTGTTTATCATGAACCACACTGTTTGGTGGTCGCTTGTTCCCAGATGGCTACCCACTTCTAAATCTGAGATTCTTTCTTCATGCCCATTCCTTGTCCATTCCCTTCCCCTGAGATGGGGGTCTGTATACAACCCCCATGCAGATTGTGGCACCATTTCCTGTCTCCAGGGTGACCCAGAGCACCTCATCTGCTCCCTGTTTACTCTTTAGTTCTGTTGCTTTGATCCCTTCCTTTACATAGAGAGCTACTCCTCCTCCTCTCTTACCCTCCCTGTCCCTCCTGTAGATTGTGTATCCTGGTATGTTGACATCCCAGTCATGGTTCCCTGTGTACCATGTTTCTGTGACTGCCACAATATCCAGGCAACCCTCTTCCATCAAGGCCACTAGTTCAGGGAGCTTGTTACACAGACTATGGGCATTGGTACTCATCACCCTCCACTTTTTGATGGCCTTACCCCTTTTAGCTCCATTCCTGTCTTTACTGCCTTTGCCTTTTTTACATTTACCTCTGTCCTTCTCCCTAATGACTTCTCTACCTTGGTGTTTACCTCACTAATTACTGTGTTTTGTGTGGGAGGCTGGGATTCCTGCTCTTTTCAGTGCCCCCCCTTGGCTAGTTTAAATGCTTGCCAATGAAGCATTTAAACCTCTCACCTAGGATCCTGGTTCCCCCTGGACAGATGCAGACAATCGCACCAGTATAGGTCTGCATCCCTCCAGGTGGCTCCCCGTCCCCAATGAAGCCAAAACCTGAGCGCCACACCAGTTTTTCAACCATTCATTGAATTCCTGGTGAGAGTACCCTAGCATCACCCTTGCCATAGACAGGCAGCACCTCCGAGAAGGTTACCATATGCGCTACTTGTCTAAGGCCCCTCCCCAACTCTACAGACTTCTCTTGCACTGCCCTGATCCCATTCCTAGCCAGGTCATTTGTCCTTTGGTGGACAATGACATCCAGCTCTCTCCCTCGTGCAGCTGCTCCCACGATCCTGAGGATTCACTTCCTGTCCCTCTGAGCTGTGGCGCCAGGTAGGCACTTACCTCCTCTCCCTTCCTCCCCATTTCTACCCCCTAATGATTGAGTCCCCACCAGGAGTTGTTTCCTTCCCTGTGGGGTCCCATGCCACCCTCCTGTGGGTCTCTTTGTGAAGGTTCCCAGCATCCTTCTTGGTCTCCACTGCAGGTGCCTCCATAGAGGAACCACTATCCACCAGAAGAGCGAATGAATTATGGAGAGGTACAGCTGGAGGGATGCAACTCTGTTCCACCACCCTCTCCTCCCTGGGCCCACCCTGGTCCAGCCTCACCTCTTTCTTGGCAACCTCCGAGGTAGTGGCATTGGCCCTGGTGGTCCCTGGGTAGGGAGGAGGTTTATAACTGAATTTAAAGAGGTGGAGGATAGGGATGCATTTTTGAATTTGTTTGAAAAGGTCTGTTCAGGCTAAAATACCCAGGAGTCCTGGAGCTTCAGCTATCCCACTACTTGCTGGTAAAGCTAGTGATGCATTGGGTCAAATGGACAATCAGGACAGTAGTGATCATGAAAAACTTAAAGCTCGTTGCTTAAAAAGTATGAATTGACACCTGAAGTGTACAGAGTTAAGTTCCGTAAAGCTCAGGAGAAGCTCTGACATGAACTCACGAGGAACTAACCACAAAGCAATGTCAGTTTTAAACGTTGGTGGAGGGGTCAAAGTAGACTCTGTAGAGAAAATAGAGGATGTGGTACTTTGGAGCAATTCTTTGCAACTTGCCAGCAGAGCTGAAAACCTGACTTGAGGAATGAGTTCCAAAAACAGTATAGGAGGCTGCCGAGCTCTGGGACCTCTATGCCAGGAACTGGCCTGTTCTGAAAAGAGTGGGGCGGTGTGGCAGCACACAAAGGAAAATGCGTGCCTTCAGGGCAGTTAAAACCCTACTGCCTACCCAGAAAGCAGGCAGCCCCAAGGTACAAAGAAAGGATTTGCCTGATAAAAGAAACAATTGTTGGTTTTGCAAACAACCTGGGCATCTTGCTAGACATTGTCCTGAAAAGGCACAGAGTGGTCAAAGTGGTGCGGAAAGAGCTGGTTTTATTTGTATATCCCTGAAAGCATGCCAGTAAACATGAGGGAGCACATACCCAGTTACTGTGAATGGGGTATAGACCCATGGTTTAAGGGACATGGGGTGTCTATTACTTTAGTAAAAGGATTTGATTGAGCTTGGACAGTTTATATCTAAACAGTTCATAACTGTAAGGGATTTACTGGGAGGAAAACTCTGCCCTAGCAAGTGTTCTCCTGGACTGGGGTGAGACAGGAGAGAGGGTGCAAAAAGTGACTGTGGCAGACAATCTTGCCCTGGATGTCATTATAGAGAATAATCTACAAGAGGGGGTGGTGTGTGCAGTTAACCACAGTCAAACGGCAAAGGCTGATTGTAGTTCCCTGAACCCCATAGAAGCCCCTGTGGAAAACACTGGGAGGCTGGTTCTCCAGTCTGTGTCTCCTGAAATGGGGAGTGGGGAAAGGGAGGTAGAACTTCCCAGGTAGCAGTTCACAAAATGACTACAGAAGGTTACTCTGAGGGAGGGAGGGATGGCAGTGACCTGAATTCCTGATACTAGAGCTGGGGACCCCAGTTTAGAGACTGAAGGGACATGTCCCATGCCTTGGGAAAATGTGGGATTTGCAGCTGCTCAGAGGACTAATCCTAGTTTAGAGGCTGAGGACTTGTGCAGAATCTGTTGGGACACAGGGAGGTGACATGAGACATTGAGTGTATTGGGACAATGGACTGCTGTATCGGAGGATGTAAAGACAGAGGGAAGGGTGATGGGCAGGCAGCTTGTCACTCCCAGGGTATATGAGCGGTTGCTCATGATATCCCCATGTCTGGACATCTGGGAATCACGTGCACAGCGCAGCAATTGGCCTAGAATTTCATTGGCCCAACTTCACCCAGCAGGTGAAGGAATATTGCGGTTTTGTCACGGTGCCAGAAACAGGGAAAGCAGGCAGTAAAGCAAAGCTGCCCTGATTCTCTTGCCCCTAGTGGAGGAGCCATTTCAGAGGTAGGAATGGATTTTGTGGGACCTTTGATACCCAAGCTGCTTCAGGAAGAGGTATATCCTGGCGGTGGTAGATTATGCCACCCAATACCGAGAGGCAGTCGCCTATCCTCACTAAGGACAAAGTGGCAGATGCCTTGCTAGGGATTTTCTCCTGTGTCGGTTTCCGCAGAAGGTTATCACTGAATGAGGGGTACCTTCATATCGACCTGATGAAGTGTTTGTGGTAGAAGTGTGGGTAGTGAAGAGACACACGACATCGTTACCACCCGCAGTCGATGGGCTTGTGGAAAGGTTTAATGGTACCCTTAAATCGATGCTCAAGCATTTGCTGAACAGCATGGGAGGGACTGGAGAAATACCTTCCCACACATGTTGTTCACATACAGGAGGTGCCCCAAGAGTCAACAGGATTTTCCCTTTGAATTTTATATGGACGCAGGGTGCATGGGCCCCTAGACTTGATCTGGGAGGACTGAGAAGGCAAGCATGCCACCCAGGGAACTTACATAGCAGATTATGTCCTTAAGTGTAGGGAAAAGCTGAAGGAGCTTATGAGAACAGCCCAGAGCAACCTAGCAGCCACCCAGCAGAAGCAAAGTTATGGAATGACCACTGGGCCAGAGCTTGCTTGTACACTGTGGGTCAGGAGGTCATGGTCCTAATTCTGGTCCGAGGACAAGCTGCAAGCCAAGTGGGCAGGATCGTACAAAGTAGTCAGACAGGTGAATGACGTAAACTACATTGTAGAACTGCCTGACAGGACACATACCATAGAATGTACCATGTCAACATGATGAAGCCATATGCAAATAGGGCTGACATGGTATTTGTGGTGTGTAGTCCTGGGAGGGATGGATGAAGCAGACCCCTTCTGGACTTGCTTGAGGAATGTAAGCAGGAATCCTCTGTGGAGGCAATCAAACTGTCACCCCAGTTGACCCCAGAGCAGACCAGAAAGTAAAGGAGGTTTTAGC
The DNA here is from genome assembly GCA_016271365.2 of Neoceratodus forsteri. NCBI lineage: Eukaryota > Metazoa > Chordata > Ceratodontiformes > Ceratodontidae > Neoceratodus > Neoceratodus forsteri. Next base: position 328,590,501 of record CM028137.1, read on the forward strand.
AGACTTTGCCCCTTTGTTTAATGCCAAGCCTGGACTAACCTCCTTAGTGATGCACAATGCAGACATGGGGACAAAAGTGCCCATACAACGGACAGCATATCGGGTGTCTGAGTCCATCTTAAAGGACATTAGGACTGGAGGGAGGGAGGTAGAGGAAATGCTGGATTTATGGGTAATCCAGAAATCACACAGCCCCTGGACCTCACCCATAGTCCTCATTCCCAAGCTGGATGGCTCTACTCATTTTTGTGTGGACTACTGACTCAGCACAGTCATGAAGTCGGATGCCCACCCAATACCATGGACGGATGAACTACTGGACAGATTGAGAGGGGCGACCTAACTTACCACCATTGACCTGACGAAAGGGTATTGGCAGGTGGAGTTAACTGCCAGAGCTAGGGAGAGGTCGGCCTTCATCACTCCGATAGGGTTATTTGAGTTCAAGGTAATGCCTTTCAGAATGAAGAATGCCCCTGCCACCTTCCAGATGTTGAACCAGGTGTTACATGGTACTGAAGAGTACACCATGGCATACCTGGATGATATTGCCATCTTCAGTGCCAGCTGGAAGGAACACCTGTCCCACCTGAAAGAATTGTTGGGCAGGATACAGAGGGCCGGGTTAGCTAGGGCGTGTGTAGTAGGGTGGGGACAGCTCCAGCATAATCAAGCCAAGATCAAGGCAATAGAGGCATGGCCCAGACCTAAAACACAGAAGCAGGTTTGGAGTTTTCTAGGGACCACAGGGTACTATCGAGAAGTTTATACCAAACTACAGTGCCCTGGCAGCTCCCCTATCTGCCCTACTAAAGAAAATGCCTAAAAGGGTGAACTGGGAACCAATCTGTGAATGAGCCTTTACGACTAAAGGAGGCACTGTGCGGTGCTCCTGTGTTGGCCAGTCCAGACTAGAGTAAGCCATTTGTAGTCCAGACAGATGCCTCAGACGTGGATAGTGGAGCACTACTTATCCAGACTTCTAACCAAGAGAAAGATCACCCAATAGTGTACCTCAGTAAGAAATTACTTCCCAGGGGCAGGTGTATTCTACAGTGGAGAAGGAGTGCCTGGCACTGAAGAAATTAAGCCATACCTATACGGGAGGCACTTTGAGGTACAGACAGATCATAAACCCTGGTTTGGCTGGTACAGATGGCTAAGACAGATGGTAGGCTTCTAAGAGAGCCTTGCATTACAGGGATACAATATTACCATTACCCACAGGGCTGGACCAGCAAACACAAACGGTCTATCGCTCCATTTAGAGAAGTGAACTGAATTTGGGAAACTCATCCCATGCCTAGGAATAGATTCCTTCAAATTCAGTCTAGGAGGGAGGGTGTTGCAATAGCTGTCTGCCTGTTATTATTTGTATTATATTTTGCTATAAATATGTTTCTTTTGAATTTCTGCTTATGAAACATGGCAGTCAACACAAGGCAGCATGGGACACTGATTTGTTTTTAAAAGAAAAAAATGTTCTGCTCTCTTGCTGACCTAAAAGGGCCCAGTTGGCTTGTAGAAAATGTAACACTTATCTGCTGAACTTCCTGAGACAGTTATAAAAAACAGGTTATAACATGCCACTGCTTTTGAACCTGGGCAACTGATCATAAAATATTACATTTTACAGCGCACCATGAAGGAAGCTGTTTCTGATAGAACTCTATGAAAATTCAACCTAATATAAGAAGTGTTTCCAGGATGTTTCTTTGGAAGATCAAAGGGATATTGTAACTGCCATAAAAGCATACTCTGATGAAGACAGCTTGTCTTGTTATAATTAAAATATTGCTGTATTTGCAGATTCCAATCAAGTAATCTGACCTGTTTTGCCTATGCAGTTACATGTTACAAATTAAGTATGTAGAACTAACTGAGTGTGACCTCACACTAGCAGCCCAGTGACATTACAGGATGGGAGGGACATTCTGGCCTCTTTGATGTTGGAGAAGCTGGCTGAAGGGACTGACACTTTTTGTTCTGGACTACTAAGGTACACATTGTTCCTGGACTCAAGAGAGACCACTTCTGCCAAGACTGGTAATTCAAGTGTGAACCTTTGCCAACTGAAAACTAAGGTAGAATTAGCTAATCAGTTGCAAGGTGCTTTAACTTGAAATTTTCCATTTCTTTCTCTGATTGTAACCTTAATGTATGTATGTTCTGTTTTATGTACTGTACTTATTTACTATCTTTAATTCTTAGTAAATTTTGTTTTCCTTAAACCTGCCTGAGATATTTTCTCATTTTGAGTTACTTAGCCTGTCACCATATGCAGCCACGCTAACAAGGATCTGTGAAAGATCCAGCAAGGGAAAATACCTGACTCTCAAGTGAGTCGGCAGGGGTTAGAACTTAGTTGGTTGCATGCCCGCTGAGTCAAGTATTGTACTGCTTTCCCTGAAGAGAGTGTGATATTTGGACCTGTTACCTGGGTGTTTTAGTGAAGAAGGATTAATATTTGACCCCAGGACTCGGACTGGTAGTTTTCTTGGACCCAAAACAAACAGGAGGTGTTCCTGTTTGCCCCTGATCATAAATCACACTTCAAGGTTGGGCACTGTGGGAGCAGAAGGCCAGACCCTTGGAGGATTTGTGACAATGGCCACCTGTTGGAAATCTTTTTGTTTGGAAAGCTGATACCTCTTGTACATTATTTACACACTTGAGGTATTTGAAAGCATCATATGCCCCCCACTGACAGGGAATCGATATTGAGATTCTCCAGTCTCCACTTGTATGACTTTTGGTGTAGTGCCTGCACCATTGTTGTTGCCCTTCTCTAAACCGCTTCAACCCTGTCTATGTCCTACTGTGGATGAGGCCTACAGAACAAGACACAGTACTCTAAATGAGGTCTCACCAATTTTCTTTACAGTGGCATCCGCACCTCCTTCCTTTCACTGGATATATCTATCACTGTGCACCCCAGCATTCCACTGGCTCTCCTCACAGCCTTCTCACATTGTTTGGTACCCTTAAATCAGCTGATATGATTACTCTTATGGCCCTTTCAGTACCTCTACCACCATCATATACTCTTCTACTGCTTTACTTTACCCACAATGCATGATCTTGCACTTCTTTCTTTGCATTGAATCTTAGCTGCCACACCCTTGACCAATCCTAAATCTACTTAGGTCCCTTCTCATTTTCTCTACCCGCCTGTAGTGTCAACCCTGTTGCCGATCTTCCTGTTGTTCCCAAAGATACATACCTCCTTATAGCCCCTATGGCACTGTGGTAAACATTTAATTTTCCATGTCAAGTAGTCCCATAATTCTTGCCTTTGATTCTTCCAGTCTTCCTTATGTATAAGTTTGATTTGTCTGCGTTTGTACTGTAAAATACTAACAGAAGTGATTTTGTTTTCATCTAGACTATTTTTATAAACATTTTTTTCCATATGGTCAGGTCTCTGTATCTGAGGCATACTAGTGCTTATTAGACACAAGACCAGTGATAGTATTGAGAAGAAAATATGGATTACAATAATGGAGGAATATTATACAGCACACTAATTGTAGTATTTCTAGTGTCAAACATAGATAAGGCAGACCCCAAACTGGGTGCAATGGATCACAAATAAGTGGATAAAAGGGAAAAGGATCATACAATAAGAATGGAGAGGACAGATGTTTCACTGCAACATGCACTGCTGCAGTGTGCAAAGGCAGTGTATTGTTGCTGAAAACAAAGTATACAAGCGTCTCTTTTTGGCAAGAAACAACCTCAAGGTACACCTTACACTGGTGGAGTGTATACATAAAACAAAAATGTATGAGCGGGCATCACCCAATAGCCCAGTGTATTATCTGCAGTCTTAGAAATGGACATAACCAATTCAAAGTCTCATCTTGCTTGATGGTAGTTTTATTGTAAATGTATACAGCAGTAAAACAGAAATTGGGTACCATAACTGACTCCAAATGTGGTAAAGTGTAAAATCAAACTGCAAATTGCTACAGAAGGAATCTGCCAAACAACAAACTGCGCACTTGACCGCATTTGGACAGTGCTAGAAAATACAATGTTATCCTGGCCACTGTGATTTATAGTACCTGTTTTCTGTTTTACTGCTGTCTACATTTAAAATAAAACTACAAGCAAGCATGTTGACACTTTGAAGTGGTTGTGCCAGTTTCTAAGACTGTGGAAGTATACATGGCTATTGGAGTGCTTGCGTTAGGTAAGTTACTTTTAAAAGTAATCAGTTACAGTTACTAATTACTTTCAAATAAATGTAATCAGTTAGTTACTAATTACTTTTATATAAAGTAATTAATAACTGTAACTGTAATGCATATTACTTTATATTATTTTATTTTGCCCCACTTCTAATCCCTCTCTCAGGGCTCCCAATGCACCTACCCAGGCTATGCCGAGAGAACTGGGGTTCACACCATTAGTGTCCCACTCGATTACATCTGGAGGTCTGGATGACCCCTGGGTGGGTGGAGGAGGGCCCCTTACTCCCTCTGAACTTGGGTAGTGTGCATCTAGAGTCCCTCCCGGGGTTCCTCTTCGTCGCTTGAGGGGATCCCAGATGTGGGGTCTTTTCCATGTTCTGGTCCCCACCCTTGCAGATGTCAGCACTCAGGGAGGACCACTGAGATGGAGGCATGTAAGGACGTACCTCCGCTCCCATCTTTGGCTGATGCCTGCCCTCCCTGTCAGTCTGCTCTCAGCTGCACCGCCACCCGTGGTCAACCAGGTGGTGGTATGGCAGCAAGGAGAGCAGCCATGTCTCCCAGAGAAGGAGAGCAGCCCATCGGGTGCTCAGTCCTTCTCCCCCCCAGCTGGCCCTCTGACGACCCAGGCTCGTAACCAAACCCAGGTCACCAGCACCGCCAGTGGTAGCACTACTGCTGTACTGGTGGGTCAACTACTTTATATTACTTTTGATAACATGGTTGTATTTACTCATTGTACATAGCTACGTGCTCATGAAACCCCAAGAAGTGTACAAAAGAAAAAAGATTCTAAAGACAATGAATATGTTAATTTACAACACAGTATCCATCTGACTTTGCCAGCCACAATGATAATAATCCCTTTACAGTTCCATAAATAAGAGCTGTATAAAATACACAAACACACACCCTGCATCCACGTAGCAGAACAATAATCAACAGGGTCCTTCTTTGTGGTCACCTTGATTTATTGAAAATGACCTCCGGCACACTGACTGATCTGTATTATACTTGTATAATGATGTTGACTTGCCCTTGAGCACCTCACCCTCCCGCTTCAGCGAAGTGTGTGACAAACATTCCCCTCTTAGAAAGTGGAAAGTCAAGGGTCATAACAATCCATTGATCTCCCCAGACATTATCGATCTCCTAAAGGCCAGGGACCTCCTCTGGCATAAAGCGTAACTCGGGTGATCAGTGTGAGCGTGCAGTCTTATAAAAGGCTATACAAACAAATCAAACAAGGACGTGCTGCAAGCTGAGGCTGAATGAGTTGGTGCTGAAACAAAGGGCAGCCAGCCAAACATAACAGACCAGAATCTGTTAACCTCTTAAGCCTGTTGCAAGATAAATCCAGGTTCAGATGTAAAAGAATAGCTTATCGTATCAGCATCAGGATCATAGGCAAACAAAGATAGTTACCAGTGCCCCTGGGCACATTACGCTTTGTCTTTGTTTGCCTGTAGGTCCTTTTGTTCTTTTGAACACATTAAAACCGTGTTTATTTACTTTTTACGCCTTGGACCTGATTTATCTGCAATAGGCTTAGAGTGCTGAAATGCTTTCTGGTTCGTTATAAAAGGCTAGCAATGACTGTACCAGGACAATTCGCGGCTACAAAAACTCTTACTATAAAAAGCCTTGTCTCATGCCTGGACTGATAGTAAGCATTTCTGGAAGAATCTCAATGACGCTACTGGAAGGATCCTAAATCTGCCCCTACCATGCTCAACACAGATGGGGTCCCTACTGTAGACCTAAAACCATCTCGAACTCCTTCAACGCAGCATTCACTGACCTAAGTGGAGTCCCCCCCAGACTTCTTCAGCCCTACCTCTCCCACTGCTGGCCTTAACAATCCTGTGCAGACCCCTACCCATCCACCTTTCTATTTTAGAACTGTCACTCTTAAAGAAGTCAGGAGGTAGCCAGGAAGTTTCTCCTAAAGGTGTTAGGTAAAGGAAATTACAAGCGGAGACATCTTGAACCTCAAGTTTGTCAGTCTTACCCTGGAGGAGCTACTGGCACCCACCATATATAATTAACCTATCCCTAAGGTTAGCCCACTTTCCTCAAAAGTGGAAGTCTGCAGGTGTGACACGGTCCATAAGGGGTGGTGACCCTGCCTCATGGTAACTTCCAACCTATTTCCTCCTACCGCCACTATCCAAAGCCCTTGAGAAAATTGTCTCGGACCAGCTGGTTGAATACCTGGATAAGTATCAACTTCTGTGCTCCCAGCAACATGGGTTTAGGGCTGGACACAGCACCGCCACTTCCCTGTTCAAGTTCATGGGCTACATTCATAAATCCTTGGACCAGGGTCAGATGGTTGGTGCAGCATACATTGACTTAACCAAGGCATTCAACATGGTTAGTCATGTCCTTCTGGTGGAACAAGTTACTAACCTTGGTCTCTTCCCCGATGCAATGGCTTGGTTTAGGAGCTACCTTCTGAATTGATCGCAACAAGTAAAGATAGCTAGGTCCTCTCGGACAGCAGACCTGTCAAGTCAGGAGTCCCACAAGGATCACTCCTGGGTCCCCTCCTGTTCATTGTCTTTCTGAATTCGCTTCCCCTCTCCTGCTGGATATGCATCCTCCTCTGTGCAGATGATGCGGTTACTAGTGCTGCTGATGTCAAGGCATTCAAACATTAGCTCCAACGAAACTTTACTGCAGTAGAGAGTTGATTTAACATCCATAAATTAGTACTGAACTATAAAAAGACAAAAACCATGCTGTTTGCAACTGCCCAAAGCAAGCATAGATACTGTACCTACTCACTATCCTAAATGATGCTGGAGCACCACTGGAGTTGGTACCTAATTTTAAATATTTAGGGATCAAGGTGGATAGCACCCTCTCTTATGCCAGGCATATAGATAACTTATCCCAAGCCATCAACATGCGAATTGGGCTCCTGTACAGACATAGGCCTAGTCTGACACCTGAAGCCCCCAGCACAGCTATACACAACTCGGTGGTCTCTCTTGTGGACTATGGTCTTATCATATATGAGTTGGCCACTGCCACATCCCTTAAACATATTACAGTAGCACTAAATAAGGCCTGCTGGTACTCACAGGTGCTGGTCTAACCCACACCTGTGACCTATATGCACAGGTAAAGCGGTTTCAGTTCAATGGTAGACTTGATACCAAACTTGTCTCCTAGCTAAGAAAATTACCTCTGGTCTGATGCCTCCTGTGGTTCAGGAGCTTCTTACTGCTAGCACCAACTCACGTCATACCAGAGGCTCAGTTTGCCAATATTTCAAGATCCCTCAATGCCGAACCTCCCAGGGACAAAGGTCTTTTGCCTACTGAGCCCCACTCTGGTTCAACTAGCTTGCTATTGACGTATCATCTGCTGCTACCTTGGGAGCCCTCAAATGGAAGCTTAAACTCCGACTTGTCACTCACTCCTCATGTCACTGCACCCACTAATTGCTCTTGCCAACTTACCCCAGATCACCTGGCACAACCTCCATGACTTAAGTCCACTGTCCCATGCAGTTAAGCAACCTGACGAGGCCCTTGGGCTGACTTATTTTCTCTTGTGCACCAGATCATCTATCACAGCTACTACTGCGCTCTCTGTCATTACCCAGTAATCTCACTTTCTGTAATTGCACTTAGTTACTGGGCATACTTTGTATAATGTCCTTAAGCTACCATACATTTTCACTATATGTAATGACTCTTGCTCTTGTTATTCAGTTTGCCAACCATTCATGTCCATGTAAATTTGTAGCAGTGTAACAGTGTTATTCTAATCGCTATATTGGCAATCAATTGTTTTTATTCCTTTGTTCTTGTTCTTGTTATTTGTCTTGATTGCTGATGTGAAACCTATGTAAAGAGCTCTTGCTCAAATGGTATTATCCGAATAAAGAATAAAAAATCTACTGCTGCCCTCTTAAATCTTTTTCCCCACAGCTGAATCCAGACTTTGCCAGCCACTGCTGTCCCTGACCTTTTCATTCCATAACACTCACCCTCCAACACACACACACACACACACACACACACACACACACACACTCTGCATCTACTGCCAGTGCCCTTGGCAATCTTTCCCACACAGCTGTATATCCGGACAATGCCAGCCACAACTGCCCTTTCCATCCCACCCTTACCCCACCACCACACAAACCATGCTGCATCTTCTGCACTTGGCAATCTTTTCCCACATCTAGCCTGCATTCTCCTCTTGGCTATACAAGACCACAACTACCTCCTTATATTTCCATACTAAAATCCCACCCTCACATAGCTCCCCACATTCACACGTGCACCCTGCAGATCTGCTGCCCTTCCTTGCCTTGGTGATCTTTTCTCATTTCCCCACAGCAGCCTGAATCCTAACTTTGCCATTGCCAGCCACAGATCCATCCCACATCACATACAATAAATTCCACCAGCACACACCTGCTTACAACAGCACACAATTTAAACACTCCCACAGCTGAACCTTGACTTTGCCACAGAGACACAGTTATAATTATAAATGCGTCTGCCATGATTATTATGCCACTGCCAGTATGCCAGAACTGAAGTCAGTCAGTGTCACTTGCAATCAAATTATCACACAACACAAAACACTTGTTGCACTCCAGTACATACCCTTCAATGAGGACTGGTGATACTGACAGACCTGGCAGCTGGGCGAATGAGACGATCAAGTAGCCTGCTGTGACAGTTAACACACGTGCCGTTCGTGGAAATATGCCTTGAGCCCTGCTTCAGATGAACTACTTGCCTTTTTCCCTACAATAGCTATGCTGGCCCCAATTTTCTCGGAGTTCACAATGGCTACTGTAGAGGGCTATGACTAACAACAAGCAGGGGTGTAGCTAGCTAGCTATAAATTGTACATCAGCTGGCCAATCTGTTGCCCCCTCAAACAAATTTCATCAGTTCCTATAACGATTCTTAGCTTAACCATGTAGCAGTGCATAAGTAGTATAATTTGTATATCAAATGTTGTAAAATGATATCTCTAACTCCTTTGGTCCTGTAGCTGCCATATGGCATCAGAACCATCCATTGCTGAACCTGACCCAAAATGGCCACCAGAAGAGAATGAGTTAATAATAAACTGACAAATAAAATGGTGTTTTCTGACATTTATTTGAACAGCACATTACAGAAATAGAACAAAATGGTAATATTAAATTCATGCTGAAAATAGAAAATTGAGTTAGAATTGATGTTTCAATCATAGGTCTTCTTCAGGAATTACCTAAAAGAGAAAAAGCAAGGAAATAAGATAAATATATGTGAGTAAAGAAAATAGGGCAGGCTGTAGGAGAAAAGTGATAATAGGTAAGGTAAGAATAGAATCTGGAAATGAAAAGATGATGACAGGTATGAAAAGGCACAGTAGAAGTGAATGAGCTGAGGAGTCCTTATGGAGAATAATTAACAGGACCTAGTAAGAATGCTGAAGGTGAAAGTTATGTGTGCACACTCATTTTCATTTTCTACAGATCCAAGAAATACTTAAACTGGAGGGCCAGTGATTTACATCGATCTGTGACAATTGGTACGAGGACACCTAGCGCGACACCTCACCAGAGTCATTCAGCCTAACATAATTTTCTGTAATGAGCCTGGCAAAACAACCTCAGCACTCACCGGCAGTGGAACTGCAACTATGTAGAAACAGTGGTGTGATAAATGAGGCTACCTTGTAGTCTAGCTACCATGTTAGAGCAAAGATCTCATAGGGCAAATCAGTATTAGGTCAAAATTCCTAGGCTAAACATTGCAAGGCTGCATGTCTTTGCTCCAGTTGTCATGCCACAGGTTTACACCACCCTGTAGCTCTGGCAGCTCATAATACCCAGACACTGTGACTATGCAAACCTAAATATCAGCAAGGCTACAAAAAAACTGCACCTCACAGCCATGGAATATTGCCGTAACTTTTTATTGTGAAAAAAAGGCAAAAAATGGTTGGCAACTTGCATTCAATGTGCAAGGTGGAGATGCTGGGTGGTCATGCAGTGCTTGTCAGAAGTCTGTTTTTTAGCCTGATGTTGTAATAAATTGAGCAGGCAGTCAGCTGACCAGCCTTTGTTTACACTGAAACCTGAATATCAAGACAACAAGCCTTTGTGTGAAACAAATAAAACAAAACTGAGTAAAAACAAACAAAACACTGTTGTTCTCAAAAGAGGTGGCAGGGGAGATTAGGGAGAAACAGCTTAGGAAATATAAGGAATCACAGAAGGAGCAGGACAGAGTATCTGTTAAAGCAGAAGGAAGCAGGAAGGCAGTCAGAATAGCAAAGGCCCAAACTGAGGAAAAGATAGCCAACTCAGTTAAGAAGGGGGATAAAACCTTTTATAGGTACATTAGGGAGTGAAGAAAGACCAAAGGAGGGATAGTGAGGCTTAATAAAGGGGAAGGGAGGTTGGCAGAGGGTGACAATGAAAAGGCAGAGATACTGAAAGAATGCTTTTGCTCAGTATTCACAAAAGAAGAAGTGGGGAGGTACCTAAGCCAAACAATAGAAGCACTCTGGACAGGGGGGTCGATACCAGTCCATTCACAGAAGAAAAGGTCCTGAAAGAACTCCTAGAACTTGAAAGTGGACAAGGAAATGGGGCCTGATGGGATTCACCCCAGAATTCTGAAAGAACTAAGGGGAGACCTAGTGAAACCACTGACTACCATTTTTAAAAAATCATGAGAGGATGGTGTGGTACCTGAGGACTGGAGGAGGGCGGATATGATTCCGCTTCACAAAAGTGGGAGCAAGGCAGAGGCAGAAAACTACAGACCTGTTAGTTTGGCCTCAGTGGTAGGGAAAATGATGGAATCACTGCAGAAGGAAAGAATTGTTAAGTACCTAGAGGCCAGTGGGGCACAGGACCCAAGGCAGCATGGATTCACAGTGGGAAGGTCATGTCAGACAAATCTGATAGATTTCTTTGACTGGGTGACCCAAGTGGTAGACCAGGGAGGGGCTGTGGATATGACCTACCTCAGCTTTAGCAAGGCATTTGACACAGTCCCACACAAAAGATTAATAAACAAGTTAGCCAGCCTGGAAGTGGGTCCCAGGGTGTTAGCCTGGGTAACAAATTGGCTGGCCAATAGGACGCAGAGAGTAATAGTAACAGAGTACATTCTGAAGAAAGAGGGGTTACTAGTGAGGTACCGCAGGGTTCAGTACTGGGACCGGTCCTCTTTAATGTCTTTATAGGTGACATTGTGGAGGGGCTAGAAAGAGAAATATACCTCTTTGCAGATGACACAAAGATCTGCAACAAAGTTGATACACAAGGGGGGTGGAAAGGATGAGAAGGGACTTAGCAAGGTTGGAGGAATGATCAAAAGTATGGCAGCTTAGATTCAATGCAAAGAAGTGCAAAGTAATGCACTTGGGAAACAAAAACCCAGGGGAAAGAATACACAATGGGGGGGAGTATTAACAATAACAAAAATGGAAAGGGACCTGGGGTGGTCCTATTAGACCACCTTACGGTAGGTAAGCAGTGTATAAAGGCAGTAAGGAGGGCTGTCGGTATACTGGGATGCATAAAGAGAGGCATCATCAGTAGAAAACAGGAAGTTGTTATCCATCTGTACAGACAGTTTGTGAGACCCCATCCGGATTACTGCGTACAGTTCTGGAGACCCCATCTCCGCAAGGACATAGACAGGATGGAGGCAGTCCAGAGGGGGGCAAAATAGCCTAGAGGTTAAAGTAATGAGCTGTGAATGAGTTTGGTTCATCCAGCAGACAAACCTGGGTTTGATTCCCACAATGTTCACTTCCATACTGTGTGACTCCGAGTAAGTCATTTATCCTCCCCAGTGCTTTTGGGTCACCCCTGAAAACAGGCACTTGTGCCTAGTGGGCCTACCTGGTTACCAAAGAGTAAAATAAATAAACTAAAATGGTGCAAGATCTGCACCAGAAGCCACATGAAGAGAGAGTAAAAGAGCTTAATATGTATACCCTTGAGAAAAAGAGATGTGCAAGAACAAGGGGGCACAATTTGAAGATAGAGGAGGGACAGCTTAGGGGCAACGTAAGTAGTTTTTCACGGAGAGGGTGGTGGATGCATGGAACGGCCTTTCTGAGTAGGTAGTGGGGTCAAAAACAGTGGGGGAATTCAAGAATGCATGGGACAGACATAAGGCAATTGTAGTGGGGGTAGGAGAAAGTAGGCTTTTGGTTGACTAGGATCTGCAGCTTATCCAATATGTAGGAAAATGGGCAGACTAGGTTGGCCAAGCGTCCTTATCTGCCATTAAAGTCTATGTTTCTCTGCTTCTACCTGCACACTCTCCAGATTCTCAGATGTCATAAACCCTTGAGCTTCCTTGAGGTTTATGAAGTCACAGGAACCCCTTGATGGATTACAGTATCCGTAATAGATGGATGCCCATCTGTTATTCCATTTGTATTACAGTAACTAGTTACTTTTAGGAAAAGTAATATTACTGTTACTTATCACTTTATTTTAAAAATAATTCATTACTATTACTAGTTACCTTGAAAAGTAATCACATTACAGTTACTAGTTACAAGTAACTAGTTACGCTGAGTGCTGCACCTGCACCTTCAGGGTAGTTTATGTTTCATGCTGCAAGTTGTTGATGATCATGTTTGAGTAACACATATTTATATTTTGGTCCTGGAGAAAGTGCACACTTTAAATGAACGTAGTGCTCTACAGCATTTACCGGCACAAATGCATCTGTGAGAACAGAGTCAAGACAGGGATAATTTAGGATTGTAGCCCAAGTTGTCCAAGACACTAGCCCCATTTTAACATTCATATTTCACACTGCAACACACAACACATTTATTTGTTAAGATGAGCATTTGCAGACGGTCAAACCCATCAATTTACAATCACAGCCAAAGACATGGTGAGATATTTCCTGAAGTTTCTGTGAAATTTCTAGAAAAACCTCCTGCTTTCTGCAGTTCCACAGTAGGGGCTTTAGAAATATTGCAAAATATCTGGAAATACCATGTCTTTGGCAACAACTGTAGCTCAATATACACATGTATCTGTCCCATTTGAGAACATCATGATTTGTTAAGCTCATTTTTGTTTTATAATGCAGTGTTGCCTGCCAGAGTAAATAATCAGCAATAGCCGGCCTGATTGTGCTGAGGGTTGAGGCGCTGGATGCACACCTTGCACCGTGCTGGTGACCTGTGTTCGGGAACGAGCATGGGCCACCATGGATTGGCAGGGAGGAGATGGATCAGCATCTGACAGACTGCTGCCATCTCTGGGAAGAGGAGATCAACGACGGTGCGTACTGAGCCCTAACCCGGAGGCACAGGGCTTGGCGACACAGAAATGCAATAGCGTTGGGCGGGGCGTGGCAGGGCGCTTGACATGGGAGCATGTTCGACCCCTATTGCAGGTGTCATTGCATGCCGCATGCCCGCAAGAGGGCACAGAAAAATGATAAAAGCTCCTGGCGGATGATGGGGGAGCTCGCAGGCCCCGCACCTGGCCAGCCACAGCACGACGCTGGATCCTGTTTTGATAGGGGAAGTCCCCCTCTGCCCACCTCTCCGGGGCGGGGGGTAAGCCCTGGAGGTATATGGATGGTGGATGCCGAGGTGACGGGGCTGGGGCTCCCCCAGAATGCGAGGTCCGTTGGTGCAGGAGTATAAACAATAATTAAAAAATAATAATCAGCAATACACTTTACATTGCAGTGTTCCCAGTTGCTACCACGGACTACTTTGAATGAAGGGAATGTAGTGACAAACAACTGAACATTTGAAAAGCAGATGTAAATCCCTATCTCTGCTGGTTCGTCAGTACAGCGACAGCATCACGCATTCTCATGCTCCCTGTGAATACGTAGCCTGTCCACTGTACTAAGGGTAGCAGGGAGATATACCTGTTGTGCTCGTAAGGAATGGCAATTCTAACCCCAGGAATCCTTCAATATGCTTAACTAGTACAGTTAGCCTCCTGCATTGAACTGCCCCAGAGGAAATGGAATGTATGCTAATGATGGAACTCTCACTGGCTCGTGCCAATTTCATACTGCTCCCTAGTAACTGCTATGCTCCAAGACACTCAGAGCTATTACTCTGCCTGCCAGTTTAGATGCCTATAAGAGCTCTCCCTCGACTTCTAACTACATTATTTTCTCAATGAGTATCGATAATATTTAAATATTTTATAAATAACTGCTTCCCCATTGGTATTTGTTGTTAGTTAGTTTTTAGCATTTAGTTTGTTTCCTCATGGGTTCTGGGAACCGCTGTTTCTTAAGTAAAAGGTTTTTTCTTGTTTATATTGTACATGGGACAGTAGTCCCATTCATTTTCTGTATTTTTTATTTTTTTTTTATTTTATTTTCGGTTCCTTTTACCTCAGGAACCAATTGTTTCCTTAGTTCCTTTTAGCATGGAACCGAGTTGTTGTGGGGTTGTTTGTTTTGGTGTCTGTAGTGTCTGACACTAATGTCAGAGACTCCACAGAAGAAGAGGACATGACCCACTAGTTTTAAGAATTGTTTAACCTGTGGTCAGATTATAGCTAAAGCCAACAGGCACAGTCTCTGTGTGTTTTGTCTTCTTACCAGCCATATTTTATACTGTGATATCTGTAAAACTTTTGTCCTAAAACCCTTAAAAGAAGACTAAAAACTGGAAAATTGGCTACTTCGGCATATCCCTCTCAAACAATAAAGAGGCTTCGCCTCAGAAAAGAGGTTCCTTCTAAAAAGATAAAAACAAGGAACCGGAGAAAAATCATCAGAAAAGGCAGACCCCACAAAAATAAAAAGGCACATGGAACCGGTCTCGGATCAGATTCCATGTACGTAAACACAAAGAAAGCATACCACTGCACCTCCTGCTGAAATGGCAAGGGAGCTCTCAGTGGAAAGACCGACCATGCCCTTGGCTAAGTGCACATCGCTAAAGTTCTACAACTCTGCAGGCCCTTCAGGCTGTTTGTAACCGTTGCTCTCCCCGGTCCCTCCGATCTCTCAGTCGGTTCTCTGGCAGTTCCTGTTTGGGTTCCTAACACAGTTTCCTCTGCCTTGGAACTGGAATACTTATATGAGGAGGAGGAGGATGTGGGAACCCATAGAGCCTGAGGTTTCCTCAGAGCAAGACTTCGGTTCCCCTTCCGGGACCAGAGGATTTCTCACCCCATAATGCCTTTGTAGGCAAATGGTGGAGACCTTAATCTGTCTCTGCAAGACAGTGTAAGAGGAAGAGAAACAGACTTCCTCCGACATGATGGGGCTTACCCAGAAAGAGACTTATGCTCCCTATTCATAAATCTCTTAAGAAAGCAGGCCTAAAAATCCTTAAAGGGAAACAATGGAAAAGACAAAGCTTGCTTCAGACACTACAGAAACTCTCAATTAGTGCTTTCGGACAGTAACAACTTTATTTAATGATTTAGAGCAGCTACTCATAACTTCCACTTCCTGTTGCTGGTAGCAGCCATTTCATAAGCAGCAGTGAGCTTCCTGAGCTCACTGTATGCTAATATGCCTGTTTGACTTCTGCTATTGGTTGGCAGGGCATATTAGCATAAAGTGAGCTCAGGAAGCTCTCTGCTACTTATGAGATGGTGGCTGCCAGCAATAGAAAGTGAAAGTTGAAGGCCATTGTTTAAATCACTAAAAAATCAATTAGAGGAATTAAAAAAAATTACTGTCTGAAAGCACTAATCAGGAATTTTTGTAGTGCCTGGGTAAAGCTGTGCCTTTTCCATTGTTTCCCTTTAAGGCACCTTCTTCAGTTCCAGCAGTGGATAAGAAGGTACAGAAGAAATATCAGTTGGCTAGATCCGTGCTGATTTTCTTTTACACATCCTGATCATGAGGTGTGGTTCAAGCGGTTGCCTGTGACAAGGCCAGAGTACCCTGGCTTCCCATCCTCCTGACAAGGAGTCAAGGAAGTTGATGCTAAGGGTATGAAGGGTATCTGGCAGCATCTGTACTGGTTATACAGGTCAATTACATGGCCTATGCAGCCCAGTATCAGAAGGCCCTTTGGTCCATGGTGCTTGCATTAGTGGATAAGGTGACTGGAGAAGTGGGTATAGATCTGGCTGAGACAACCAGGACAGCCATAGATGCTACTGAATACCAGTTCCACATGGCTGTCGATGCCAACGACACAGCAGCTAGGCTCATGGCACTGGCTGTGTCTATGAGGCGGTTTGCATGGCTGAGAACCACAAACCTAACACAGGATACCCAGACAAAAGTCATGGATTTCCCCTGTGAAAACAGTTCACTTTCTGGGGACAAGACTGAGGCTTACATAAAAAAAGTGGGAGAATATAAGGCCACTTACAGAAGCAACACTATAAAGGATAGGCCTTCCACATCCTATGGAGTTGATGCCAGGGGAGGCAGGGAGTCATACTCCAGATCCTTCTGCCAGAGTCGGGCACTGCCAGACTACCAGCAGCCCAGAGAGTACTTTAGAGGTAGGGGTAGAAGAGCTACAAGGAAGGCTGGTCCAGCAGCTCGGGCTATGGCCAGCCAAAACAAACTCCTTGACTTGCTTCCACAGGTCACCTCCTCTGCCAGTAGGTGGCAGGCTGCCTCACTTTCTCCAAGAGTGGCTTTCCTTTACCACAGACAAGTGGGTCTTAGAGGTAGTGAGCCAGGGTCTGTCATTAAGTTTCACAAACCTTCCCAAATTGAGAAACAAGTTGTTTGCTCTTTGACACCAGTGGAAAAGAGCTTGCTGGGAGCAGAGGTAAGAAATGTACTGCTCATGAAAGCAATGGAGCCTGTTCCCCAATCTCAGAGAGGAAAAGGCTTCTATTCAGGATACTTCCTGACAGAAAAAGAAAATGGGGACTGCAGCACCCATTTTAGATCTCAGATTTCTAAACAAGCACATAACAAAACCAAAATTCAAGATGGTCACTTTGGCCATGATAATTCCAACCCTCCAGCAAGGAGACTGGCTAGACTTCTTAGATCTCAAGGACACTTATTTCCATATACTGTACCAGTCTGAAAGTAGCTGAGGTTCGGATTGCCTTCAGGACACTACCAGTTCACAGCCATGCCCTTTGGCCTAACATCAGCACCAAGGGCTTTCACAAAGTGCCTAGCCATAGTGGTGGCACACCTGAGGAGACTTGGAGTCACAGTTTTTCTCTAGCTGGGTGACTGGCTAGTCATAGGACAGTCCCCTCAACAGACCAAGGACTCCCTAGCTCTGGTGCAGAGCACTCTAGAGTCAATGGGGTTCCTAATAAACATCCTGAAGTCTCAACTGGAATCAGTCCAGGTCCTGGACTTCATTGTGGCAGAGCTGAACACCCTGCAAGGGTGGGCCTTCTTTCCCCCAGCACAGGGTAAACAGCATTCTGGAGCTGGTAGAGTCTTTTCAGTTAAACAGACCCAGGCCAACAAGGCATTTCCTGCAAATTGTGGGCCACATTGCAGCAGCCACAGCAGTGGTCCCAGGATCCAGATTCTAAATGAGAGACATACAGCTCCATTTGAGGTCCCACTGGTCCCAAAGGCAAGATTCCCTGTCCAAGCTGGTGCCTGTCACAAGGACTCTACTACAGGCCCTGCAATGGTGGCAGGACAGGGACAACCTCAGAGAAGATGTGCCCTTCCATACAGAACACCCATTCGGTGGTTCTGACCACAGATGCCTCCCTTCTAGGGTGGGGGCACATGTTGGACCTTACAGCCTGTGGAAGTTGGTCCCCAGGAATCACTTCAACACATCAACCTGTTGGAACTCAGAGCATATGTACCTGGCACCACAGTCATTTGCTCTTCAGCTCAGGGGCAAGGTGGTACTGGTTAGAACAGACAACAATACCACCATATACTACATTAACAAACAGGGAGGTACCAGGTGGACCCCATTGTGCACAGAGACCATGAGGGTCTGGACCCTGGCCTACTCACTTTAGGTGTCTCTCTCCACCATCCACCTTCCAGGGAAAGACAATGATCTTACCTGTGTCAGTCTTCACCATTCATCACTGGTGGGTGTATGCCAGAGCGCAGCACCCCATAGGGCTTTTCCCTAAGGGGAGGAGCTGGGCGCCAGCAGCATCACCCATGAGACCAGTGCACTGTGTGAGCTGTGAGTTGGCCAGTAATGGCTGTTGGCTCTACTCTGCCTCAGTTCTGCTTCTCCCACCATTGAGACAGCACCTCGACAGCTCAGGGGCAAATAATTCTGAGTCTGTGGCCTGGTTTTCAGTGTGGCACTGCACCTCAGTTTTTGAAGCTGTTTTTCAATGCCGTTTCAGTATCTTCGAAGCTTCAATTCTGCCATTCGGTACTCTGCGCTGTTTATTGAAGACCGGTAAGATTTTTCCATTTTCTTATTTAAAACGGCACTGAGTCTTGACTATTTATTGTTTTAGTTTTCCGTTAGCATCATGTCAGGTTTGGAGGACAAGAAGCACTCTTCTAAAGTGGGCTGGCCTCCTATGTGTCTGTGTCCCTGCAGCTGGCAGTTTTCCGTGATAAACTGGCATGATGTCTGCCTTACCTGCCTTGGACCTCAGCATGATATGGACAACTGTGATGCCTGCTTCTCGATGGACTACCGCATTCTAGAGTACCACATGTTTAAAGTTGGTAGGGCTCTGCCGACTTGCAGGGTTGGCGTCACTCACGAGGCTCCAAGCGTAGGTCACTTCTCCCTTTTTCTGGGTCCAATCATGGGCCTATATGGTCCAGTGAGGAGGAGGCCTCCTTCCTCTTCCAGCTTGCCATGGAGGAGGCTCTTCCATGGTGCCAGAAGGCCGGGTCTGGTTCCACTGGGCTGGGCTGGGAACACCACTCTGGCAGTCATCTTCTCGGAGATGCAGGCTACCCCAGTGTCGAGCCCACAGTTGCTGGGTCTGGCACAGGATGTTCCTCGGCACTGTCCACTGGTGCTGTCTCAGATCCTGGAGTCGTTCATGGCTCCAGTGATCGAGATGCTGTTCCAGGGGCACTGGCAGCGCCAAGTTTGGGAGGGCCCCAGAATCACCTGTTTGGAGGTCTTTAGATCTCCTCCTCTTTGAGCTGGATGATCGAGAGGAAAATCCAGACTGGTGACCTGATTCCTTGAAGTCAGTGGGCTCTCCGGGGCCGAGGACCATTGTGCCTTCCCAAGTGCTTCTTCCAGCAGCCCTGGTGACTGCACTCAGCGTCAGCTCCCACACTGAGGGCAGTGCCGGGTGTGGGACACAGGACAGCAGTCCCGGGGCCGAGGGAGTGGTGGTCCAGGTGTCGGGAGTGGGGTCAGATGCTGTCCCCGGTGCTGTCCCTTCTCCTGATACTAGGACTGGAACCCCCATTTCTATGGCTGTCCTTGGTAGCCTGTAGAATTGGGTGGGTCCAAGGCACAGGGTGTGAGGAAGAGGTCTTCCTCAGAGTCAGTGGGGTTCTGTGGGTGGGCTTAAGGGCTGTGGCGCTCCACTGCAGTCCTTCGGGGCATGGAGAGGAGCTGCAATGCTCAGCCCAAGTTCTCTCCCTCATTTCCTTCCAGGGAATACTTGCTGGCTGGGGTTGGGGACCACCTTTCTGGACACATGTGACCCCAGTCCCCCTCATAGGGGTGCTTCCCCTACAGGGCTCAGTCCCGACCACTTTGTGCTAGTTGAGCGGCCTTTGACTGACCCGACCTACGGATCCCCTCAAAGTCTGGGATTGCCTGCTAGGTTGCCTAGCCCTGGCAGAGGCATTTCACTTGCTGTGAAAGGTTTCTCCCTCTTGCCTCTGCATCCAGCCCCTCTTCTCCCAGGCTATGTGGGTCCTTCAGGTCCCTTGACCTGGGAACAGTTCAGATCTCAGGCTGCGGACTTCCGAAGATATGTCAGGGCCATGGACAAGCAGGTTTTCTGCCTGTCTCCCCTCCGCAGCCAGAGTCTGAATCTACAGGTTCTTCTGCCTCCTCATTGTCCTCTATCGAGGGAGAGGAGACTTCTATCCACCTGTCCTCCGACGCTGATCAGAGTATCAGCGCTTCCTCATGAGGCTGATCGAGGACCTGCACATTTTCTACATGGTAAGACACAACAACAAGCATACAACATGTGCCTTTCTAGGCAAATACAGTGCAGACCTCTTGGTGGTCCCTTCCTGGCCTACACCCTTCCAGGAGGCATTGAACAGTGACTGGCAGCTTCCATCTGCAGTGGCTCCAGCCCCTTCAAGCTGTCAGCATCAATATTGTGCACCCCAGGGGTCTCCAGGCACGTTGCCTCATCCCTCTGTGGGACTGATGTGATTAGATATTCTACTGGGCATAGGCACCGGTCACTGACCTGCCTCAGATCTGGACTCTGTGTAGTTCAACCACCTGGGTTGGAGTGTTTCTCCTCAGCGTGGTAACCCTTGTATTGCATCTCATCAGGCACACCACATTTTCCAGAACAGGTATTTGTGGGTGATGTTAGGTCAGGTGTTGGCATCATTGCCTGATTCGGAGCAGCCAGGCAGACCACAGTTCTCTGTGATAGGCCTGGAGTTAGCAAGGCATCAAGCAAGGCATCTTATGATGCCAGTGAGAATTGCTTCACGGCTATCAGGGACAGCGATCTGCATTAGGCAGGCGGGCGTGGTTCCTGTCAGGGCTATCACTTCTGGCCCAGTGTAGAATAATTGCCTCTGCATTCTGGGACCCACCTTTCTCTCACAGGGTGAGGTGGGATCTGCAGGGACACCTTCCTTCCCCAGGAAATGGGGAGCATGCTCTCCTCGACCAGTCACAGACCTAACTGGTCTGGTATGGGTCTCCTCCTCCTGTGTTTTCCCCATGGGAGGCTGAGGGACATCTGTCTCTCAGGAAGTGATGAAACCCCTTGGGGACTCAGTATTCACTCACTAGTGATGAATGGTGAAGATGGCACAGGAAGACATGAAAATGACATACCTACTATAATTTTGATCTTCCTGTGTATCTTCACGATTCATCACTGAAACTCTCCCACCTTCCCTCAGAAGGTCTCTCAGTCCCTCAGCGTTGCTTCTCTCTGCTTACCTCCTTCTCAGGGAACCAGTAAAACTTTCCCTGTATAGCTTATTTTTGTATACTTCTTTATTAAAATGAGTATTTTTACATATAGCTAGAACTGTTACAAATAGCATTACTTTCTTAACAATGCAGTATATGCTATATTGTTAATCCTTAGTGAAGGAAAAAGAAAGAAAATCTATGCAAGAAAAAAGAAAAGCAGTAAATTTCCTTCTGGATATTACTTAATACTCTATAAGTTCCATACCATGTATTAACACTTCTGGTGCAGGAGATATAAAATCAGATACCGGTAGGAAGTTCCTGCTTCAATTAATCCTTTAGAAGGAAAACTGAAGTTGATAGTAAAACAAGAATAAATTACATCTGGATAAACATTAAAATAAATTACAACTAGAGCACAAACAACGAAGCCAGCATAGGTTTTTTCATCATTATCACTAAAGGTGATCGTAATATAAACCAAAGGTTGTTTAAGAGTTATACTTAATGGTAGCTAGAGGGAGCCTTGGAGGAATATTCAAATTTGGGACCTCTCAAGTGTCAAGAGTCCACCAAATCATGATGGGAGGGAGGCCTGATACATGTCTCACCTTGTCCATCTTTTAAATGCCTCTTATCTGTTTTGTAAATTAAAGGTCCTTTGCTCAGAATCCCTCTATATGAGAGACAATAGTTTTCTACTCCAATATTCTAGTGGAGGCCTCTTGGAGCCATTTTGTGGTTCTTGTTTTGTAGGTCACCGTCAGGAGGACCGACCATAAGTATTTGGCCTCTCTTCCTCTCATGGAAGCGGGGTCACAAGAGCAAATTGATTGGGGAGAGGGTCTCTGTTAAGTCAAAAATATTTCTTATATGATGGGTAATGTCCTGCCAAAGAGTTCCAGGATAGGACAAAAATAGAAATACATGGGCTTGGGAGGCGGTTGAGACTACATTTCCTCCAGCAAGCCGGAGAGAGAGAGAGAGAGAGAGAGAGAGAGAGAGATTCCTCTTAGTTAGGACCTGAGGGACTAGGAAAACTGGATCTTACTTTCCAAGTGAATTCTTTCCATATAGGAGAGGAGATAGTGGACCATGTACTCTGCCATATTCTGGCCAGGTCCTCTGGCAATTGCCAACTGCAGATCCTTTTCCCAGCTTGTTTTGAGTCTTTCAGCCTCATTGGTCTGTTGGTTTATCAGAGATTTATATATATGAGATATGGCATGTTCTCCTGCCGGGAGGTCCAGATAGTGACTAAGGGCCAGTTATCCTCAGTGTACTGAGAACAGTTGGAGACTCTTTGATTTAGCAGAATAAAATCCTTAAGTTGGTAGTAATGAAGTAAATCATTAGCTCACCACTGAACTCTGACCCGGGCTTCTTCGAAAGAGATAATGGTGCCCTGTCTCAGTAGCTGCCAAGGGCAACAAAGTCTCTAGAGGCCTGTGAGGTGTACTAAGGGTCCACCCTGGCTAGAGGAAAGTCTGAATTTAAGATAAACCAAGTATATTTCCAAAATGGGATCTTGCCCTCCTTGTGGAAATGCCTTGCACTCAACCCTCTACGATTGGGGCAATCACTGCAGGAAGATTTGGGATCATTATTTTAAGGTAGGAAGGGTGACATAAGGCCAGTGGAAGGGGATACTTTGTGAGTCTAGATCAATTTTTTTCCAAAGGGCATTATATGTAGGATTCCCCCATAATAATGCCAGACGCATTTGGGAGGCTTACCATTAGTAGGCAAGATTTGGAAGTGCTGCGCCTCCTACAACCTTAGGCAGGGACATAACCTGTCTTCTGATTCCTGGTTTACTATTCTGCCAGACAAAGGTTAGAAATAATTTTTGTCAGTGTAAAAGCTCCTGTTTTGTTATCACACAGGGAATAGACTGAAAAAATATAGGAGTCTGGGCAGTGCATTTATTTTTAAAGCCTGTGTCCTGGCATAAATAGAGAGGGAAAGTGAACTCCATCGCCTCATATCAGTTTTTAAGGTTGTGATTAAGGGGTAATAATTTAGTTTAAACAACAGTGAAGGTTTATTGGGATCTTAACTCCCAGGTATTTTATAGAGGGCAGATTCCACTTGAAAGGGTATAAATGTTTCATCTCAAGTTGAGGAGAGTAATTAATTGTCAATGCCTCGGTTTTTGTGGTATTTAAAACATATCCAGATAATGCTGAGAATAGAGACAGCAGCTGAAAGAGTGCTGGTAGAGAGGTACAGTACAAGTCACATTAAACTGTTCCTCCAATACGTTGCTGTTGCATTTCTGACTGAGGTCTATAAGTGTTGCTGAATCCAGCACAAAGCCTTGCACAAAGTGTTTCTTAAACAAGTTAAAATACAGCTTTGCATTGCACTGTGACTGGACGTAGATGCATTGCAACTGAGTTGCAAAACATTCTACAAACATTGTTGTTCAGCTGGTTAAGCACTGAAAAATAATATGAGTTGGGTATACATTGCCAGCTCAAAAACAGTGCTAAACCAACTAATTGATCGAACAGTTTAATGTGACTTGTACTGTATTTGGATTAGATGTATAAATTAATACATCGTTGGCAAATAAGGCTAGTTTATTTCTGTACCTGCTATAGTTAGACATTGTATTTCTGGGGTTTGTTGAATTAGGTGGGCTAAGGGTTCGATATAGAGGGCAAATAAAAAGAGAGAGAGGGGGCCCTGGTGCATTTCCTCTGCAGTGGGAAACTTTTGGAAATATGACCGTTTGAACGAATTAAGCCCTGGGGGTTATGATAAAATTTAAATACTGTTTGTATAAACTGTTCTGGAAAGCCAAATTTTATAAGTACTTGTGTAAAGAAAGACCAGGAGACTTTGCTGAATGCTTTTTCAGCATCCAAACTTAAAAGAGTGCAGGGTATTTTGTTTTTGGATAAGGTCAATTAGGTAGATACTACAGCTTATATTATCAGATGCTTGGCACTCAGGTATAAAGCCACACTGGTCTTGGTGGACTAGGGAATGGGCAATTGTTTCAGATGACCAGCTAGAATTGCTGCCATCAATTTATAATCTGTATTTAAGACAGATATGGAGTGATATGAGGAACAATTAGTGGGGTCTTTATCTGGTTTGGGGATTACAGAGATGATGGTGTAATTCCTGGAGGGAGGGACTATACCAGTGGGTGAAGAAATACAGAGAAATAGTCTTAAAAGAAAAGTGTTATCTTAGACTTAAAAGCTTTGTAAATTCCCAGGAGGCCATTGGTGCCGGGCATTTACCGCTTTGAGAGAACTGATTTGACTTTGGATTTCCTGGGAGGTGATGGTGACAGTATCTCTTTAATATTGTTTTGGTGGAGGTTGAGAAGGTCTATTTTTTCCAAAGAGGAGGATATTTCTTTCTGGGAGGGCTATTGGGGCTAGAATAAAGTTGTTTATAATATTCTAAAAGGTATCAGATATCTTCCCCAATAGAGTGTCGAGGTGACCTGTTTACTATCCCTGTACTACTTATTGTTACTTTAGCTTTCTGTCTCTTAGCCGGCTAGCCAGAATTTTGAGTGACTGAGGACCCCATCGTAATATTTCTGATGCAGAAATAATAGTTTTTGTTCTACTTAATAATTAAGTAGGGAGTTCAGTTCCTTTTTAAGAGAGCTAAGTTCCTTTGCAGTTCGTGGGGAGTAATGTAATTTCTGTTGGTCCTCCTTCTCCCTAATAGGGGTTGTTAAGTCTTGCCTTCTCTGGTCCCTTTTCTTTTTATTTCTGGAGGATAGTTCTATACACTTCCCCCCAGAGATGGCCTTTACTGTGTCCCATAGTATTGATGGACTTATATTGGGGGTGTCGTTATCCGGAATTGCCTAAACAATAGTGTCTTTAAGTTGTTCTGTATGATCTTTATCTCGTAAAAGGGAGAGGTTTAGTCTCCAAAAAGTATTTCTCTGTAAGTCACCAAAAGCCATCCTGGGAAATATAGGGGCATGGTCTGATAGAATAAAATCACCCACCCATGCTTTCTGTGCATAGCTGAGGTGTTCTTGGGAGAGGTAAATGTGGTCTAGGGTACAGTATGTGGAATGGGCCTGGGAAAAAAGTAGATTGGTATTTCCATTAAGAAACTTCCAGGTGTCCATGAATCCCAGCTCTTTTAACAAGGCTGCAACCTCCTTCACCACTTTCCTCTCCTGCCGCTTGAGTGTCATGCCTTGCCTAGTATTTCTGGCAAAATCAATGTTCAGGTCCCTACCCCATATAACCACCCCCTCTGCCCACTGTGATAACAACAACAGGAAAGATCTGTAAGTACAAAAATCAGTATTAGGGGGGAAATAGACTGAGGCCACTGTAACCACTGCCCCATTTAACTTTCCCATAAGTAGTGCATATTTACCATCTTTATCTGAGAGTTTAGCAGTACACTTGAAGGGAACTCTAGGGGATAATAGTATAGCCATTCCTCATCTCCATCCTCTCTTAAAGGAGGATGTGACTACATGGGAAAAGCCCATCTTTTCTAAATGTTTATGCTCTGTAGGAGAGGTGTGTCTCCTGTAGGAGGCACATATCACGTCCCAGACTTTCTGAGGTAGGTTAATACTTTAGACCTTTTAACTGAACTAGATAGTCCATGCACATTACAGGAGCAGACTGTAAAGCCCATGGTGGTTTTTAAGTAAGTTTCCCTTGAGTGCACTTATCAGATATTTGAAGTACCAATGTACAGGTTTTCCCTCTGCTGCTCTCAAACCACATGTAGAAAATGATGATTTGGTAGAAAAAGGCATTGTTGCTGGCATTAACAAGAACAATAAACTTTGTGCCAACTTAGCAAACTTTGTACACTGGTTGCTCAAATGCTTCCAAGGTCGAAGGACACCAAACAATAGTGTCCTCTGTACCCACCCTGGTGTTTTTGGTAGGTGGAGGGTACACTGCTGTACCCCCAGTTGGGGGGGTTGCCCTCCTAAGCCGAAACTTCAGTCAGCTCCATATAGAATAGCCACTAAGGAGAAAAAGGACAAGCTCTGGCCGAGCTCCATAACACATTAAATGTACATGGGGTCCTTCGTTATGGAGTCAGGATCGAGAGGGAATCTCTCTCCCAACCACCAACACGTACCTTCATCAAGGGGCGGGGCTAAGAAGGAACTGTGAAGATGGATGACAGAAAAATATTTTATGTAGGGCTAATGTTATAGGTGAAGAGGGGTCTCGATTGATCAGGCCTGAATAAGATGAGCCGGGGTTGGGGCAAGGTAGAAGGGTACCCCTCAATCGTTACCTATCCCCAGATACCGGGGTATCTTTAATTTTTCCCCTGGCTAAAAATATTGTAGCAGAATATGGGAGTTGTCAGGGGGGGGAGTCATGGTCTACACAGCAAAACTTAGGGGAGTTAGAGTATAACACACACTGTTACTAAAAGTAGATTGCTTCTGCCTGGGCAGATTAGCGATAGTCTCAATCGCCTCTTCCCTCACTCACCACCTCGCACCACCTAATACTTTCTCTTCATATTTATAAAATCAATATAGCTGGTGATTGTGAAACCTGAGCTAAGTAGAAAGGAGAGTTGTAGGTGTCACCCATTTAAACCCCATAACATTATGCAGCACATTTATTTTGTGCTTCAGGTCTGTCTCTCGATTTAACTCTTCTCAAAGGAATTGTCCATAAGTATGGGAGCAAATAGAGAAGCAAGCACCGCTCTCTTCATTTTAGATCAGTTCTCCAAATGATCTTTTATCAGGTACAGCAAATTTAAACAGTAGAGCAAACCAAAGACATGGCTACGCTCCCACCGAAAAAGTTAGAGGACAGATCACATAGTCAAGTTGGGGCCTGGTGTTATTGTAGGCCTAAGAAAGTACTTGCCGCCTCTCGACTCGTGAGGCGAGTGTCTAATTATTACCTTCAGTCCTCCGTGTCAGCCAAATCCAGTTTGGAAACACCAGAGAGTTTTTTAGGCAAATTCTTAAGGTGCTGGTTGGTCTCGGCAGCAGAATCGGTGGTAGTAGGTTTGGACTTCCAAGGGTACCAGCTGCCAGTCGTTAACAGATCCTTCTCTTTTCTGGGTATAGAGGTATGATGATCCTGTGGATTAAAGCCTCTTTAACCACTGCTTCTTTGGCCTCTTGAGGGAGTCATAGACCTCGGTGCCCTCCTTCCAGAGTATTCTGAGGTGAGCTGGATAGGGAGTCTGGATCCGAATCTGGCTGGAATTAAGTGTTTTATCAGATGCTATATTCCAGACACTGCCTCTGGATTTTGGGGAGGTAGTCATGATCAAAGTATAGCCGTGAGTCTAACATTTCACCTCCTTTTTGCCCACTCTCTGAAGGATATCTTCCTTGGTTCTGCAGCTGTGAAACTTAATTATTATTGAGCATGGCCGAGCCTCAGGGTCCCTTGGGCTTCGGTGAAAATGCTCTATGAGCCCCTTTCAATTTTTAATTTGTACCCCTGGGAAGCTTCAGTACATCTTTCAGCAAGTTGAGGAGGATATCTGCCATGCGCCTGTTTCTGCATTTTCTTTAGACAATATAGGTGCATGTTATCTCATCTCGAGTGGCTCTTCGCATCTAGGCACTTTTGCTCCATGTTGATTGCATGGCGGCATAATGCATGGACTGTTCATCCTAGATGGAGTAGACTGTCTTCAGACTGGGAAATTCGATCTTCCACCCCTGAACCCATTTTTCAACATGCGAAAGTTTTTGATTCAGGTTAGAGAACTCACTTCTGTTTTCGCTCTCATCTTTTATTTCTCTAAGGAGGATGTCAAATCGATGGCACAAGAGCTGCTCATTTTCTTCATCTGTATCATATGGCCTGGTATGCTGGACAGTTCGCAGCTGATTACCTCCTTGGGTGGGATGTAGGTTTAGAACCACTGCCATCTCTTTTCTCCGTGCATGAGTGTTAGTGTTGATTTGAGCCCTCTCCTCTGGGAACCTCCGCCTGACATTTGAAACAGTTTGAAATTGTTTTAGTGAATTTTGGAGGTTAGATTATGGAGTCAAGTGGGAGCCTCTCATTTAGCTGCTTTTTTCTCCGAGCGGAACCAGAAGTCTCCCTAACATAGAAACATAGAATTTGACGCAGATATGACCACTTGGCCCACCCAGTCTGCCCATTTCCTACCTGATGGATAAGCTGCAGATCCTAGTTAACCAGCAGCCTATTTCTTCCTACCCCACCCCTAGAATTGCCTTATGACTGTCCCATGCATGCTTGAATTCCACCACTGCTTTTTGACTTCACAACCTCCTCCGGAAGGCTGTTCCATGCATCCACAACCCTCTCTGTGAAAAAATACTTCCTTAAATTACCTCTGAGCCGCCCCTCTATCTTCAAATTGTGCCCCCTTGTTCTTGCACACCTCTGTTTTTGAAAGATGCTAACCTCTTGGACTTTGTTGACTCCCTTGAGGTACTTGAAAGTTTCTATCATGTCCCCCCTCTCCCTCCTTTCCTCGAGGCTATACATATTAAGCTCCTTAAGTCTCTCTTCATATGTCTTCGGTGCAGACCCTGCACCATTTTAGTTGCCCTCCTCTGGACAGCTTCCATCCTGTCTATGTCTTTGCGGAGGTTGGGTCTCCAGAACTGCATGCAGTACTCCAGATGGGGTCTCACCAGCTGTCTGTACAGAGGGATAATAACTTCCTGTTTTCTACTGGTGATGCCTCTCCCTATGCATCCCAGTATCTCCCAGCCATCCTTGCTGCCCTCTCACATTGCTTGCCCACCTTTAGGTCATCTGATATGACTACCCCCAGGTCCCTTTCCATTTTTGTTGTTGTTAGTATCTCACCCCCCATTGTGTACTCTTCCCCTGGGTTTTTGTTTCCCAGGTGCATTACCTTGCACTTCTTAGCACTGAATCTAAGCTGCCATACATTTGACCATTCCTCTAACCTTTATAGCTTAACCCTTTGAGAACTGAATATGTGTGAGCGTATATAGATTCTGGATGTATATATCGTCTACAGTCTTCTAGGGTTAAAGCTTCCTCTCACTCCTAAAAGGTGGGAGAGGGACTCAGTTGGGAGGATGGTCAGGGGCCTCTTTATTAAGAGCCTTGTGGGAGGACTCCTGGTGGGTTCCTCTTTCTCTATCCTGGGAGGGCTCTTGACACTGGTCAATCCTTCAGATCGCCAGCTCTCTTTGGGGTTCCCTAGGATGGGGAGAGGGAATGGGGCTGCAGGGACCTCTCTTCACCCTTTTTCCTATCTCTTCTTGCTACCCTTCAGTCTCCTCTCCCTTCGGAAGGAGGTGTTTGAATCAGTGGGATCTTCACTCTCCCCCAACCCAGTGGGTTCTTCTTTTGGAAGTGGCTGGGAGGGTGCAGACTCCTGACCGGGGTTGGTTTACAGCCCAGTTTGGGAGTTGGACAGAGATGGGAGGGACCTTCTCCGCTTCCCTATCATGTACTTTTTCCTAGTGGGGAACTCTTAGCCAGGTTACTAAACCTATGGCAACTTCTGCTGGTCATCTGGCTGCCCCCCTCAGGAGGCATTCCCTCTCTTTCTAGTGCCTGTGCCGATCATGGGATGGGGTAATCAGGTCCCTCCCCTTCCCCAATTCTCATTTCATTCTAATTTCTTCTCTCTTTCCTCTTCTTATTCTTTTATTCTGTCCTTGTTTTTGGGCTATTCAGGGGCTGGGGCCTTACAGCCCATCTCCTTCCAGGTCCTCCTCCTACTCTGTCCTCTGGCCAGTGTTGAGAGGTCTAAACCTCACCTTCAGATTCTTGACGATATTGGAAATGCAAGTAATCACAGACAAGTTGCATTTAAGTAATAAACAAGTTTATTACTATAAAAGGGATAAATCACAGTTGCCCTAAGCAGTTCTTATCAATACGAACCGGGAGCCAGTGCTAAGCGTTCCCTACACCTCAAGGTTTCTCTGTAGTCTCTTGGGATCTCTTGGGTCTCCGAGGTATAGAGCCTGTGCATTACATTATATACCTATGATAATTACTATGGTTACTGTAAGATAGAAACATTTCTAGTTACAGAGATGAGCCCTATTGGCCAAATTAGAGGTGGCGCCACAGTCCAAGATAACATTATACAATTCTGTAAAGTCATCAGTTTTAGAACAAAAGTTCTTATACAGAATCTTACATTACAGTGTAGTGGTGCACATCACCAAAGGCGCAATGTTGCCTTACATATTATAATTACTTCAAGGACAGGTGTCCTGGCATCTGACAAGATGTGTGCATTAGCAAGCAAAGTGGATTACAACAATATGCATTCATATCCTGGCATCTACTCTTATACGGTAGATGCCCTTAGTCTAGGTATTAGTGTAACCTATGCATAAACATTATCTGTCCACAGTGTACCTCTGAGGGGTATCAATTAGGGTGCAGAGACTTGTGTAACAATTCCCCCCCTTATTTGCCTCCAAGGGCAGCACAGGCAAATGTGTGGGGAAAGGAGAGGAGCAGTGGTGGGTTTACAATCCCGATCATGAAGCCTTGTAAAGGAACTCAAGCTGCTCACGGTGTTGTCATAGTGTACATAGAGGCAGCAAAGCATAATAATCAAAGTGAATATCAAAATGCTTGTATAATAACAAAACCCTTAAAAGTAATCTCTAACCAAGTGTTAGTCAAGGCATTATTCATCGCCATCATTAATCAGGACAAGAACAGCTTGGCTTTGGTGATATTATTGCTGATGTGGATGAGGTGTGTGTCCTTCCTGTCTAAAAGTGATTTCAGTGTAGGAGTAAGTGGGTCTATGTGTACATTAAAGTATGGCAAGTATTCTGACAGTGTGAGTAGATAATCTGGGTTACCATCAATAATGTCTGCATCCATAAGGGGGATGGGGGTTATAACAGTATGTCTAATAACAGTCTTCTGGTGGGGGACAAAGCAGAAGTTGGGGTAATCAATAGTACAAGTAACAGAACCATATGTATAAGTCTTGTGATTTGTGACGACGCAATACTCGCCATCTGAATTGTACTGTGAATGCACAGTAGGCAGTCTCCACTTTTGCAACTGGACAGGGCATGTGTAAGTCATCTTCGAAATCCGTGTTGACAGGCGTTGAGCTTCCTCACAATAGGATTGGTAAAGCTGATCTGGAGACAAAGTTGAGTCAAAGAGTTGGTGCCGCTCTCAGTGATGTCATCATCCATAGTGAAAGTCCAATCAATGCTGTCTGGAGAGTAGCCACAAACAGGCGATAACATCAAACACATCACATCGGCACAGTAGATGTACTGCTTTTTTGCACAGCAGTCCGTGTGCGGTGCCACCCAGGTATCCAGGAAAGAATGGTAAGACAAGTAGAGGTGGTAGATCCAGGCATTCTTTGTAGATATCTTCATCCAAATGCCCAATGGAATGTGCCAGTGCAAGTTTGTCGAACAAAGCTGTAGTGGGATCAAAACGTCGTAAAGAGACAGTAAAAGAAACAAACATGGTATCTGTTATGGAACATTTCTTAGTAGAGAAACAAGGACCAGTATTAAGGTGTCTGGTCACAAACTCCAAATTTCTCGCTGTGGAGAGAGGAATAGATAAAGTCTGTTGCATACACATGGAAACACAACTAGAAGTTCTACATTTTGGACAATACCATTTGGAAATCCGTCTATTATGTATGATGTCAGGAATTCTTCCAGATTCTAAATCACAGAAGAGGTTGTTGATGGCAGTGAGAATGTATGAGCCATAAGCAGAGCAGAGTATTTCCCTAGCAATGTATTGTTTATCAGCCTCTCTATTGTTTTGTTGTATAAGTGCATTAATCTTATCTTTTGAATCAGTGAATGCTTTAGCAATGTTGTGCATGTTGTATACAGTGTATCTTTCTTCCTGACTAAGGCCATCCACACCATGCAATAATGGAGGTAAAACATTGTTAACCAAGCCAGTGGAAAACTTAGCAGAATGACTTTTGATAGCAGCAATGTCTGCCTTGTTCCAGATAGACATAGCAGTACCAAAAAGACCAGTGACAGTGCCTGTAGCACCTGTAACATCAGAACTGTCAACTTCACATTTGTTACGCTTATGATTCAAACTACCAGAAGGGTTTTCCTCCTAAAATTACCTCTATGTTCAGTAGAATAGACCCCAGTGAAGGATCCTTCTACAAATCTGAAATGCAGCTAAACTATCAAGTAGTAATGTACTATAAAATGCAGATGTATTAGTATTGCGACACATACCAAACTCTTTCATATTCCAGTAAGTAAGGTTAAACAAAACAGGTATATGCATAAACTGTAAATTATTAATTAAAGAACCTGGGAGGGCAGTGGCTGTGAGACCACTACGGGGGCCAGGGTTATGTTTTGGATATTCCAAAAGCTGTTTATCAGTGGGCAGTAATACAGAGAGATACATGGCAGTAGAGGCCATGTGGTGTACAGCACAAAATCTGCGAGCGGAATCTTTGGATAGAGAATTACAGTAAGAAGGATCTATTAAGGCAGTAATATTGTACAAACCAGAATGTCTTAATGCAGTTTGTAACAAGGACAGTGAACCATTTGGGGATAATTTAGCATTAGGCCAACCTTGAAAAGTTCCTTTGGACAGTTTGGCCACAGGGAGGATTTGTCCTTGTGATGTGGTTTCCACTCAGTCTGAAGGGTAGATTTGTCAGAGCAACGACCGAGGCAGTGAGGAAAGCATCAGAACCTTCCTGGACAGTGATCATGGTATCTGGTATTTTGATGGAAACCCTCTGTAGGAGATGCTGGAGGATCCAGTTGTCGAAGGAGGTCCGCACCGTGCTTTTGGACGCAGGGGATCACTCCTGAAAGGAAGAAATATAGGAACAAGATAGCCATCTTGTCAGTGTATCTGAAAAGGAAGATCAAAGATTAGTGTATTAGTACAATTCCACCCAATGGGGTTAGGAAAGGTAAGTTAAGTTCCTTTGTACAGTTTCAACTGGTTTGCATGCAACCACTTGTCAGTCAGTTTGTTGTTGTGCAGGAGTCTAACTTGATAGACTGCCGGACTGAGTTGTTGACAATGGGGTATGGGCCTTCCATTTGTTGGAGAAGGAGTGGTGGATGTGCAAATTGAAGTACCATTACTTGATCTCCAACCTGCCAATCCACTTCTTGTGCGTGTTTGTCAAATTATTTTGGATTGTTGCTGGGCTTTGCCCATGCAGTTTGCAGCATACAAGTGTGTGTGTATGAGGTCTTTTCTGAGTTTTTCCACATATTGATCCACATACACGCGGTCTGCAGTGGGGGTGTGCAGGTCAAACAGCAAGTGTTCAGGTAATCTCATCTGTCTACCAGTCATCACCTCAAAGGGTGTCAGCTGGGTAGTGGCTGAGGGTGTGCCCCTGATTGCCATAAGGAGTAAAGGCAACAGGGATTCCCAGGTTTTGGGATTGTCCTCAATGAATTTGGAAAGCATTTGCTTAATCCTTCTGTTGGCTGTTTCTACTTGACCTGAAGATTGGGGATGATAAGGTATGTGGAACTTTTGTTGAACTCCAAGGAGTTCAAGGGACTCTTTCATCAACTCATCTGTAAAACTAGTTCCTTTGTTGGAGTCTACCTTAAGAGGCAGGCCCCACCTGGAGAAAATCTGTTCCACCAAGATTTCGGCAGTTGTCTTTGTGGTGCATGTCTTAGTGGGGAAAGCCTCAACCCACTTAGAGAATAGGTCAGTTACTACAACAGCATACTTGTTTCTACTGGTATTGGTCAGAGAGCCAATAAAATCAATTTGGATGGCATGCCAAGGGCCAGAATGTCTTTGTGGTAAAAGTTTGGCATTTCGTTTTGTAGGTATGGGATTGTTTTGTGCACAAACAAGGCAATTGTCTATGTATTGTTTAACATCTTTGGTAATACCAGGCCACCAGGCAGTGGTCTTGAGTCGTTGGAGGGTGTTTTCTGCTCCTTGGTGTCCACCAGTAGGAGTATCGTGTACTTGGTGCAAAAATTCAGATCTTAGGTGTCTGGGGACTACCCACAACTTGGTGGTAGTGTCATCTGGTTGAAATCAAATAAGCATGTCATCAGGGATAAGTGCAACTTACCTTCATGCCTTCGGTATGGGTTATGTGGTAGTCTTTCTTCAGTACCTTTGTTAGGAATCTGAACACCTCTCTAAGTTCAGTGTCCAGATGTTTGGCTGCTGAGAGGTCCAGGGAAAAGACTCAGATTTCTTCTTGAGGGCTGCAACATGTACAGCTGCATTAGCCTCTGGGTGGTCCATCATCCAGATGTCCCCCTCAGGCCCTTCCTTAGCAAGGGTGTCTGCGTGTCATTGAAAGCATGATAGGGGTCGTGAAGAGAGTGCGCTTGACCTTGTGAACATAAAGTTTGTGTGCAAACTTTTGTGCCAATGCATGTATGTATATTACCAATTCTTTGTATTTCACAGGGCTGCCGTCAGAAGAGAGGAAGGAGTTATTCTTCCAGAAAGGAAGAAATTCTGCAAGGGAACAACAAACCCAGTTAGAGTCTGTAAGGATGATAGTATCCTGAGTTCCATGTTGGATGAACTCAAGAGCACAAGCCACCGCTGCCATCTCTGCATACTGTGATGAAGCTACACTACAGCGTTTAGATATCTTGACAGTGTTTCCATAAGGGTATATTACCAAAATGCCTATCCCTGCAATCTGTTCTCCCTGATAGTAGGATGCCGAACCATCAGTAAAAATACGGCACAAAGAGGTACTCTCGAGTACCTGTGGCGTGGCAGGGAGGAAAGGACCTGGATCTGGAAGATCAGGTGACTGTAGTGTACAGTCATGGGGTTCTCCCTGAAAAAGGAGACCATGAGCTAGCAGAGATGGAACTTTGGTCGGGTGGACCTGGATATCTCTATCCTGGAGGAGAAGTGACCAGTGTGTCAGCCTAGTGTTAGAGACTGACCCATCCTTCACTCTGAGAGCAAAAAGGTAGTTGGCGTGTGGTTAGTGTTGAGGATCAATGGTGAGTACCCAATGATATACAAGAAGTGCTTGACAGCCCAGTAGGTGGCCAGAAGGTTCCTTTCACAAAGGCCATACTGCTGCTCCACTGCAGTCAAGAGCTGCGATGCATATGCAATGGGTCTCAAGGTGCCATGCACCTTCTGGGCCAGTACTGCTGACATGGCAATGTCAGAGGTGGCACACTCAAGATGGAATAGTAGTGCTGGATTGAGGTTAACCAGTGCTGAGGCAGAAGCCAGAGCCTGCTTCAATGACGTCACAGCCTGGGTGTGAACAGGACCCCAAGTCCATGGAACATCCTTTTTGAGTAGTTCATACAGAGGAGCGGCTTTCTGAGCAAAATCACAAATGAAATCTCTCAAATAGTTTACCATACCTGGAAACCTTCGAAGAGTTGCCACACTGGTAGGCAACGGCAAGTCTTGTAATCCCCTGTACCTTTTTCCAGGTAGGGCTTCGACCCTGGTCAGTTATTTTCAGACCCAGAAAGAATACTTCCTTCTGACACAATTGTGCTTTTGCGGGTTACATTCAGGCCTGCTCTCTGGATGAGAGTCAGTAGTTCGTCCAAGAGATCCAGATGTTGTTCCTGCGTGTGGCCGCACAACAGGTCATCCACATACTGTAAGAGACATTGGGGGTAGAGAAACTCTGTAGGGCATCCATCATGTGGAGATGGAAGAGGGATGGACTGTTATGGAATCCTTGTGGCAAGCAAGTCCACATGTACTGTCGTCCTTCAAAGGTGAAGGCAAACTTATATTGACTCTTGAGGGCCAATGGCAATAACCAAAAACCATTGGAACTGTCCAGGGCACTGAACCATTTCTGGTCTGGTGTTAGGAGTCAGAGCACATCTGGTGCTGATGCAACAGTTGGGGAACAACTGGGAGTGACCTGATTCAGTTTCCTGTAGTCAATAGTAAGTCTCCAGGCGCTTGTGGGTTTTTTCACGGGCCATACTGGGGAGTTGGCAGTAGAAACACAAGTTCTGATTACTCCTTGTTTAAGGAGTGACTTGATCATTTCTCTAAGGGAAGGCAAGGCTCCAGTTGGAAAAGGGTATTGCCTTTGCCTTTCATGTGCCGGACCGGGCACCTCAATGACACTGTGCATTCTATCACAGTCATGCTTGTTAACTGCAAACGCTTCCAAATGTCGTTGCAGAATATGTAAAAGTTTTGGGAAAAGTTCATGATTCTGGAACAAATCTATGATGTCATACTCTTTGTCATTGATAGATATCGTTGCCACAGCATGTGAGTCGGGAATCAAGATAGTATGGTATTGACCCTGAATCTGTATCAGTAGCATGTTAGCTAGATCCACCACACAGTCGTGTGGTGCAAGGAAATCAATTCCTATGATACTGGGATGATCATGCAGTACCATCAGTTGGAAAGTATGTGAGACCTTCAGGTGGCCTAGCTCTACCTGTAAGGGTAGAGAATGGTATCGGTAGCCTAGAGCCATCAACTCCTGACGTATTGGTCTTCTGTCCGGTAGACCAAGGGGACGTGTCCGGGTGTTCATCATGTAGAACAGATACAGCTGCACCTGTATCCAGTAGGACTACTAGTTGGCGGCCCCCAACCTCGGCCTCAGTGCAGGGCCTTCCCGTTTGTATCCAAGACCAGCTTGTTTACAATACGGACTGGGGCCTGTAATTGTCAATCCGCATTGCGGAGGCATGCAGAGGTTGAGCCTGACTTGCATGAATGGTTTCACAATGCTATACTGATGCGATATAGGGAGGAGCTTCTGGGTTCAGGCTTGTATGGGCTTGAGGGTTTGTACTTCCGGTATCTCCATGGCTGGTTGTGGCATGGACCACCGGTTGTACTGCCACAGGTGTGCGCGCTGGAACAGCATCTGCTACAGAGTGCACTTGTCCCAGGAGCTCTCGAATTTTCGATTTTCTTCAGCTATCTCCCTAAATAAAGGAACTGTTCTCTGTGATGGTTTCCCTCTGCCCTTATGCCTTCTGTTCTTAGGCCAATTCCGGTTCCCACCCCACTGCTGTTGTTGTTGTTGTTGTTGGGCCTGTTGGGGGTTTTGTTGGTTACCAGCTGGAGGGGCTGATGGATGTTTGGTCTGCTGGTGTTGGGCCTGCCCTTCCACTGTATAGTGTGTCATGGTCCCGGAGGTGGGTTCCACGGCAGCTACTTTCTTGGAACCGAACCCAAATCACGGATGTACAGTTGATACACCTCTCAGTTTTCCTAAGAATATTGGCAAACCTATCCGTATTTGAGTAAGTGGTTGGCTCTATCTGGTAGGCCATCCAGAGTCTCTGGTGGTAGGTCGCTGGGCTTTCTTTTGTATTTTGCTTTTACGGGTATGCCAGCATCACCCTACTACACCTGGGCTATGAGCGGAAATGAGCTCAGCTGCAACCTCATCAAAGGTAGCGTTCCCATCCTGGCAAACTGCTTCAGGAGTTTGGCCCATAAACCAGGATCGATGGTCTGGCGTAGTATTTGGACCTGGTGTTCTGCAGTGAGGCTGAGCATCTCGCATTTAGAATGCACCTTTTCCAAGTGACAGCAGAGGTTGTCGGACGGGCTCATCCGACCAATACTGTCAGCAATTTGCTGGACAGAGTAGGCCATTTGTAGGGGATTAGTAGGTGGTCGATCAGGCAAAGGTAACGCGTTTCGTGCACCATCCAAGGCTGCGCGAGCTGCAGCTTCTGCTGCAGTGTGAACAACACCTTCCTGAGTGCCAGCTTTTTGGAGAATTTGTCGAATCTGACTTTTAATAGCTTTCATACTCCTTTCAGGAAGAGGGACATTACCTAATGCTCTATCAATCATGGTTTCTATCTCTTGCCTGTCTTCCAGACTAATAACGGCTACCGGAGGTGCCGTCAGGACCAGGCTTGAGCCTGCTCCCCCCCATCATGGGCGCCGCCATGTTGGCATGTCCCATGATGAGCGTCACGATGTCGTCGACGTGTGACCTGGGGAGTCGGGGTGGGGACCCGCCATGCTGTGGATGGCTGGGTGGGGATTCTGGGCCATAGTAGGGGCGTGACTGGGCATTGTACTGTGAGACGTCATCATCAGATAACTCCCCTTCTGATGACGAGTGAAAGGCAGGGGCTACGTCTCCCATTGCCTTAACATGGCCAGCCAAAACCTCTCACTGATGGCGCAGTTTTGCCATCTTAGATCTACATTCATCATGATTCACACTTGCAACATCCATATCAACCTGATCCTGCTTCTGTTTTTGCAAAACTTGGTACGCAGCACTCAATTCGCGATTGTCCCTATAGGCTATTTCTAAATCATTACGTACCCGGTTGATCTTGTCCTGAAACTCACCCATTTCGTCACTCAACTGTGCATTCGCAGCACTCAACAAATCATTCATTTGCATAACTTGACTCTTATCCTGTCTCAAGCTTTCACACTCTTGCTTCAAAGCACACATTTCTTGTTCACCAGCCTGCGCTGAATGATGCAATAGTGAATCCTTTTCATTTCGCAGAGTTTGGAGTTCAGACTCCAAGTTCTGCTGCAGTCTAATACATTCTGTTTCCTGTAAACCCATCTCTTGCTTAAGAGATATGATCTGCAGATCAAGGGTGCGAAACCTCACTTCGGAGGCTTCCAAAGCAGTGTAGAGAGCGGCGACCATCAACCCTTTAGCGTGGCGCTTATTGGTTGATTGTCACATCTCTCTGCGATAGGTTGAAATCCCAGTACAGGGTTGTCGATTGACCTGCGCCCTGGCCAAGTCAGCCCATCCTCCATGGGAGGCAAGGAAGTTAGAGACATCGGGTCTCAGTTCTGTGCAGATATCTGATACTGTGGCCATTGTGTGGAGGGAACAAAAATTCAAACTGTGAAAAGACAGCGGTTGCATATCGATCCACAACATGAGTACTTTAAACACAGCCGGGCTACTGTATAAGTTGCAGGCTTGCAATTCAAAGCTGCTATGGGGTGGGTCGAGGCAACATCAACCACACCCAAAAGTCTGCCAGACTTTGCAAGTGACTACAAACTGGTTTTGTAAAATGGGAGAGGTGATATGGGAATGTACACCTACAGTCCCCATGGAAGGATCAAAGTTTAAGCAACAAGTGAAACCCTACAAATACCAAATATCGCCTGCACACGGTTGCCAATTTGTTGAGAGGTCTAAACCTCACCTTCAGATTCTGACGATATTGGAAATGCAAGTAATCACAGACAAGTTGCATTTAAGTAATAAACAAGTTTATTACTATAAAAGGGATAAATCACAGTTGCCCTAAGCAGTTCTTACCAATACAAACGGAGCCAGTGCTAAGCGTTCCCTACACCTCGAGGTTTCTCTGTAGTCTCTTGGGATCTCTTGGGTCTCTGAGGTGTAGAGCCTGTGCATTACATTATATACCTATGATAATTACTATGGTTACTGTAAGTTAGAAACACTTCTAGTTACAGAGATGACCCCTATTGGCCAAATTAGAGGTGGCTCCACAGTCCAAGATAACATTATACAATTCTGTAAAGTCAACAGTTTTAGAACAAAGAAGTTCTTATACAGAATCCTACATAACGAAGTGTAGTGGTGCACATCACCAAAGGATGGCAATGTTGCCTTACATATTATAATTACTTCAAGGACAGGTGTCTTGGCATCTGACAAGATGTGTGCATTAGCAAGCAAAGTGGATTACAACAATATGCATTCATATCCTGGCATCTACTCTTATACGGTAGATGCCCTTAGCCCTAGGTATTAGTGTAACCTATGCATAAGCATTATCTGTCCACGGTGTACCTCTGAGGGTATCAATTAGGGTGCAGGGACCTTGTGTAACACCAGCCTATTCCTTTTTCAGTTTATATCCTTTCCTTTTACTGTCCCTCAGGCTCCCTTGCCCTGCCTTGTTTTTCTCTATCCTCTTTTTGCTTTATCTCTCCAGCGTGCAGAACTGAGGCAGAGGAGGAGCCAAAGGCCATTAGTGGCCAACCCACGAGCATCACGCAGTGCATTAGCCTCGTGGATAGCTCCTCCCCTTAAAAAGTTCCCATGGGGTGCTGTGCTTGGCATACACCCACCAGTGATGAATGGTGAAGATACACAGGAAGATCAAGAATTATGGTCGGTACATAATTTTCATTTCTGGCAGACTCCTCAGCAGAAT
Organism: Neoceratodus forsteri; assembly: GCA_016271365.2. Taxonomy (NCBI): domain Eukaryota; kingdom Metazoa; phylum Chordata; order Ceratodontiformes; family Ceratodontidae; genus Neoceratodus; species Neoceratodus forsteri. Next base: position 328,630,746 of record CM028137.1, read on the forward strand.
CAGTCAGAACCATCATGACTGGACCATCAATAACACAGGTTCTACAGTCAGTATTCAGAAGGTGGGGCACTCGGAGATAGACCTTTTTGCCTCCACAGACAACCACTAGCTGCCACTCTTTTGCTACAGGCCTCCAGTCCAAGGGACAGTACCACTGGATGCCTTAGCATTGGATTGGACAGGAAAATTCTTTTATGCCTTCCCTCCTTTTCTGCTTTTGCTCAGGGTCCTGGTGAAGCTCAGGTCTTAGTTGGCAACAATGACACTGTTCGCACCAGACTGGGCAAGACAGCTATAGTACCCTCTTCTGTTGTGCCTGTCAGTGGCACAGCCAATTTTCTTCCCACAGGCACAATCTGCTCACATCCTTGCAAGGCAGGATACTGTATTCCAGCCTCAGATCCCTTTCCCTGAAGGCTTGGCTCTTGAGGACTTACAATTTGCCAGCCTACACCTTTCTGAGGAGGCAATGACTGTCCTCAGGAGTTCACGAACATCATCAACTAAGAAAACATATGCCTCAAAATGGAAAAGGTTTTCAATCTGTTGTGGAAAAACTGAGATTGACCCTACTGCAGCTGGGCTAGCCATCCTCTTGGATTACCTAACCCACTTACACTCTCTGGGCCTCAGGCCTTCTACCCTAAAAGTGCATTGGGCTGCTGTTTCAGCATATATTTCTGCTGGCAGGGATAAATCCATGGCATCCTATCCAGTCTTCAGAAAGTTCTTTAAGGGACTACTCCACTTTCACCCCCCGTTGAGTGAACCGGTTCCTCCATGGAACTTAAACATTTGTATTGCTAGGCTCATGGAGCCCCCTTTTGAGCCTGTGGCAACTGTGGACCTGAAATATGTGACCTGGAAGGCTATCTTCTTAGTCGCCATTACTTCAGCAAGGCATGTAAGTGAGTCACAGACCCTGTGTACAAACCCAAACTACATCTTCTTCCACAGAGACAAAGTGGTGCTCAGAACAAATAGGAAATTCCTACCTAAAGTGGTGTCAGACTTTCACTAAAACAGTCCATTACAGTGCCAGTCTTCTTTACAGACAAGTCAAGTTCAGGTGAGCAAAAACTGCACAGCCTGGATGTAAAAAGGGCACTTCGTCATCATCTGAAAAGGACTAAGGGCCATAGGCCTGAGCATACCCAGCTGTTCCTCACCTATGGTGAGGTGGGCAGGGGTAGGCCAGCTTCAAAGAGAACTATTGCATGCTGGATAGTGGCGTGCATACATTTCTGTTACAGTAAGGTCAGAAAACAACATCCTTTGGGCCTCAGGGTACACTCTACCACGGGCATGGCTGCATCAGTTGCTGCAGCAAGAGATGTCTCCTTACTGGATATTTGTAGGGCAGCTACCTAGAAGATTGTTCATACATTAACCAAGCACTATAGCCTGGACCTACAGTCCAGAAGTGATGCCAGGTTTGGCATAGCAGTACTGCAGAATCTTTTTCCTACATAGGTTCTGTACCCTGCCTCGAAAGATACTGCTTGGTAGTCTGCACTACTTAAGTATATTGAAGGGTTCCTGGGGTTAGAAGAAAAAATTACTCACCATAGTAATCTTTGTTTCTTCCAAGGTATCTTTCAATATGCTTAAAGTTTCACTCTGCCTCCTGTTCCAGAACCAGGAAAAAGGTATCCCCCTGTCCTGCATCCCTGCTGGTCACTCTATTTGGTGTTTGACTCACTGTTATGGTTAAAGAATCTTACAAACCAATTAGTTCTGACCCTTTTTTGCCCCTTCTTATAGGGGCCACAATTTTCTTTTTATTATTATTATTATTGTTTATAGGCTGATAAACGAATAATGCACGACAGGGTGGGTGTCATGCTGGGATAATGTCACACTTCAGGTGGTTGGGCATGAGACTGCAGGCCGAGTATGTCCAGCACCCGAGAAATGATGTCATCCCAGCACAACAGACACCCTGGAGTGCATTATTCCTGTTATACAATTGCTCATTTGTATAAAAAGAAAAAAGATTATAAGTATTTTTAGTCATATTTTTGAGTGCAGGCATACTAACCCGAAAAATTGTGCTGATTGTTTCTTCCCTCAGCCAGTAGGTGGAGCTGCTGTACCGTGTGGCTTTGTCCACTGAAGCTTGCTTTCACCCTGTACAAAAGCAAAACAGTTTCTTGTTTTGTGAAGCTGAAAGTCGGCTACATGCTAGCACCCCCCCCCATTCTCTATCTGTCTTTGTTTTTCTGCTTGCCTGTCTCTCTGTTTCCCTGGTTCTCACTCTCTGTTTCTCATCTCTTGCTGAAAGCTGTTGGCACACTTGCCCTCCCATGCTGATTGTTTACTGTGGTGACTGTCTGCATGTGGTTTTCCCGTTGCAGTTGCAGTCTGTTTTGTACCGGGAATAAAAAAAAAAGGAGGCAGTTGCTAAAATGGCAGTAAGGGTCAGTAGCAAGCACACTGTTTTTTTTTTTACAGACACGCTCACTGTTCAGCTAAGGGAGGGTCAGTGTCGTTTTCTTAGTAGAGCATCAACTGCACAGTGCACGCGCTTACTCCGTTCAAGAGGGGAATGTTAGTCATGATGACAGCTTTCTTATGTCTTTGAAATTGGGAATAGAAGGGCAGAAATAACAAAAATAAGGAGTTGCACAGAAACCCTGAATGTGGAAGGGAGGGAGGGCTTCGTCTGTGGGCAGAGTACAGGAAATGACCAAAGTTGCTCAGAATGACGGCTCGTGCTGAAGGTGATGCTGTGGCAGCTTTCTTTTTCTTTCAGTTTTACAAAAAGAAATGACATGGAAAAGAAGTATGCTGTTTGGTATAGTGTAAGGACTTTACTTAATGAGTGATTTTAGTGTAGTTTCCTGACAGTTGGATACAGGGATTTATGTTAAAAAATGTTCCAGCTAAGTACTGGCAAAAGTCACAGTAGCCATGCTAGGTGTGGGCAACTTGGACATGGGTGTGCAGTGATTTCCCCATGTGAATGCAGTCATGTGCACTAGGACTAGATCAATGATGTTATGCTGGGATAGCAACATGGGTACAGTCCCAGACTGACCAATTAGAGCCCAGCATTCTTTCTTGCCATTGTATAATAGATATTATAAGGGTCTTGAGAATCCTGAAGTCTGATTGGTTTTCAGCATTAGAGCCTTATGTTGATCTCCTTATTAATGTACTTGTACAGCCTAATAACATAAGGATTAATCTGCGTGGCACTACTTTTTTAAAAAATTCCATTGCTGGAATTCAGAGCTACCATTATGTTTACCGATTGTAAGCCCGAACAAAAACAAAAATTCAGATTGCCAGCAGTGGTCATTGCCCTTACCCATTTTTAAGATGTGTTCCTGATTGTTGATGCAGGTGGTTGAGATGTATTCCTTTGTGTTTTATCCGAGTAGATGAAAGTACAGTAGTCACTCCTTATAACAAACCCCTTGGGGTCCATCCCATTTGTATGCTATACTGAGGCTTCGTTATAAGGAAGAAATACGTTCTTTTTCCCCAGAGGAAGTACAGTACTCATAATCAAAAAAATAAAACTTGAGATACTTACGTCTCAAAATCTTAAAATAAAGTGGCAGTTTCCTTAGTTAAGCACACACGGTAATGTTCTATAATACCACAAATAAAACCATTTACAAATACTGACATTTACTCACTAACAGCTTTCTACCTCCAGCTGATTCCTCATAGCTGATCTGCCAACACAAATCTGTTTTAACAGCAGGACGTGAGACTCAGCTGTCATAGTGTGAATAAACTGAAATCTGACTGAGGGTGAGGGGTGGGCTAATGATACAGAAGCAGACTGAGCTGTTACAGTGGGGCATATGAACCTGAATTGGATGGAAGGGAACTCGGATACAGACGTGGCTCAGCTAAGAGAAAAGCACAACCGGATGAGGTTGGCTGATCCAGACAGCTCTACATCTAAAATGAAGTGCCTATTTGTGTGCTAATAGTCTCACATCATTTAATCATCTATTAGAAATGGCAATGACTACATCCATATGTAACCCCCCCTGCAAATGGGGGTTCCCAAAAGACTTCCAGGAGCTTGCTTGAATGCTCCAAGCCTGAATGGTGTTTGGCATTTAAGCCATTTATCAGTGAGTGTTTTAGAACCTCTGGTACTTGTCTTTAAGAGCTGTCTGCTTGCAGACATAATTAGTTTGTATGGGGACTGTGTGTTTCTTTTGATTGAGTACCACCAAGCTGCTGCCAATTCACTTCATTTTGCAGTCACTAGGAGTGCAAGGGAACCTATCTGAAAGATGTAACTGTTTGCCAGAAATTATTTAGAGTAATAATGAAATTACAGTTTGTCTAACCTGCTTTCTTTGTAGTCAGAACTGTGTCTGCTAGTTCCCCATTCTAGTTTTGAACTGCTGAACTGGACCAATCAGTGTGGGGTAAGCTAGCTCTAAAATGGTGCCTTGGACGAATCAGAACTTGGACTCATAATCTGAGCCAGCCACAAGAGGATTGTATGGGCAGTGACTCTGGGAGATGTAGTTTAGACTTCAGTGCCTTTTTGGACCAACAGCAGCAGTCTATTGTGAGTGACAGCCAATCCAGTCAAGAACTGGGAGGAACTCAAAGGAAGTGCCCGTTTTGTCGGTTGGAGTTTCAGTTGAGCTTTGCAAGTGAAGAAGGAAGGAGCCCTGTGCTTTTCAGTGTGCAGTTTTAGTCAAAAAGCGTGTAAGGCCCAGAGTTCGGTCTGCAGCTTGTGTAACAGCTTGTTAGGACTGAATCCGTCCTGTGAAAAGAATCAAAGGATCTCTGAAGAGTAGAAACCAGGCTCATTTCCGAATATTTTAATATTATTAAAGTTTCATTAATATGGTTTCAGGTAGAGTTACAGTATGTCTATTGTTTTAGTGGAATATATAATATGTGTATAAAGTAATGGATGAAGGTACTTGATGGGTTCCAAGAGATTTCATTGTTTTTATATTGTTAGTTACGCTTTTCTTTGTGCATAAAGGTGAGTATGGGGGTGGAAGTTAAAGGTATAGTGGTTACAGGGATTATTTGACAATTAGACTTAGAGGGTTAGATTGGGCTAAATAGTAAGTGGTGATCTAATGGTATTACATTGGGAGTTCCTTTAGGGTTACCTTGGGGCGTGTGATGCTTTTAAATGATTTTCTGGTATTTGTGACATTAAATGATTTTTATGTTGATGATGTAGTTATTCTCAACAGTGTGCTGTGTGAATTGAGACTTTCAGTTGGGATTGTAGAAATTTATAATTTTGCTTGGAGGATTGTTTAGCGTAATAAAGTAATTATAAAATAAGATAATGTTTCTGTTCTATTTATAAAGTTAAAAAGATTCTTAGTTTTTGTATTTTCAAATAGTTGCATGTATTACTGTAGTGTGTATATTTTGTGGTATTTGGGGTTGCTTGTTGATATATTTTCTTTTGTTCAGTATATAGATTATGTGGATAAGGTTTCCAAGTTGGGAGTGTTTATAGACAGAGTAGTGTTATGTTTGAAGTTTGGTTGTAGTTTTGTTGTCAATTATCGATATGGTTTGTAGTTTGTGGAGAGTGGCTGATATAGTATTTGGTAGGTGTAAATAATTCTTGAATAAGGCTTTCAGATTTATCTTTGTAGACATTTATACTTGCTTTTATAAGTAGACAATTAAGGCTGTTGTTGTAGACTTCACTCTAAATTTGCATGGTAAAAAGTGTTTCTTTTGGAAGGTACTTTTTGTATATTCAAATTTTCCCAGGCATTTGTAGGGTACTAGAGGGTAGGGAAATTAGAGATACTTTTGTATTTTTTTTTAGAGAATGGTACTTTTGCTAACGTTTTTCTTATATATAGTTTTTCTTCTTGGTTTTGTGAAATTTCTTGAAATTGCTTCTCAATTTCTAGTATTCTAATTTAAATTAAACTTCAAGTCATTACTTTGCTCCAGTTTCTGCTCTGTTTTTGTTTTTCTTAGAAAAGTTTCATTCCTAGTAGGTTGCTGTATGGGCTCTTCCTGTGTTCTTCTTTAAGACCAGGGGTGTACTTTTTCCCTACTGTCTCTCTATTTTTACCACTTTTGTGGTTAATTAAATTCCTTCCTACTGCTTCACTCCGGGTTCCTCCATGTCTCTAGCTCTGCCTTACCCATGACCAGACAAAGCCTCTTAGCTCGAGGTTGCTTCTTGCTCTGGAGAGTACTCTCCTGAGTTTTTCCCCTTGACCACTGGTATAAGGTGATCTTTTTGCTCTTGTGTATACTATAGTAATCCTGCATCCCTATGCAATTGCTCTGCTTGTATCTGACTCATGTATGTAGCCTATGTTTTCTGTAGCTTATGTGCTTGTATCCCATGTTTTTGTATCTTATGTTCTAATGACATGGAACCTTTGTAAAAGAGCTCATGCTCAAAGGTTGTTTCTGAATACATAAATAAAGAAAACAAAATTGTCGGTTAAGCCTCTGCCAGCTCCTGCCCCTCCTTTGGGACAGCCATAACCGACGCTGGCTGAACTGTCGCCTGGCCTGTCAAGATTGATGGCAGTCAGCCCTTCACCACAGGAGCTGTTATCCAGTCACTGAATTCCTCAGGGACTGATGCCAGAACCTGCGAAGCCTCAGGGACTGATGCTGGGGGTTCCCATACATTCCCACCTGGCGCTGCCTCCCCTACTACCAACTTTGGATTACACTGCCTTATTTATGGCTTGGTGGGAGTTCATGCAGAACAAGGAACCCCAGAAGAGGCCTCCTGTCCCACCTCCGAGGGAACTTCTTCTTCACAGGTCCGATTCCTCCTCCCACTTCCTGGACTCCCAGTGACAAGGAGGACCAGCACAAGAAGGATCGCCTTCCATAGACACTGGTCTCGGACTCTGAACCATCCAGGAGGGATCTCCTCCTCCTCTTGACTCCGAGGATTCTTGGTTACCTCCCGAACCTGAGGAGCCCAGGATACCCTGCAGATCTCCTCCTGATGATCCAACTTACTGGATGTCATGGAGGCACATTCAGTTCCTCATGGGCTGGGACTCTGAGGAACTGGACCCAGAACACCAATGCCTGGCAACCTTCCTCAGTAAGAAGGACACTCTGCTCCCAGGGACACACAAACAACCCACTTCTTTTCTAGTACCATTCTGCATATTATTGCTCATTCTTTGGGACACTGTTTGGCAATATGCCCAGTTTCTTTACATAACCAACATTCATTTCTCTTTTCAGAGAAATCTTTTTTTTGAAACCTGGGGCTAACTGGTTTCGGTGGAGGCAGTGAGGATTTTAGCTGCCTTGAAGGTGCGCTTTTCCCTTTCTGTGCTGCCACATCCCATTCGCTCTCAGAGCAGGTCTGCTCTTGGCATAGCGGTCCGAGAGTTCAGCAGCCTCTTGCACTGTTTTGGGATCTCAGTCCTCCAGTCAGATTTTTAGCTTTGCTGGGCATGCCCAATAAAACTGTTGTAACAAAATCACATTTCAATTTTATCAATAGAGTTTGCCTCAATTCCTTCCACCAACATTTTAAAAACTGACGTTGTTTCGTGGCTAGCTCCTCATAGTTCATATCAGGGCTTTTCCGGAACTTACGGAATTTAGCTCTGTATGATTCTGCAGTTAATTCAAATTTCTTTAACAGTGCAGCTTTAAGTTTGCTGTAATCATCACTGTCCTCATTGTCCATTTGACCCAGTGCATCTCGAGCTTTCCCGGTAAGTAGCGGGGATAGCTGGAAGCTCCAGGACTCTCTAGGAATTCTAGCCTGAATACAAACTATTTCAAAAAAATTTAAAAAGCATCCATATCCTCTCCCTCTTTAAATTCGGCTATCAATTTGGAGTTCAATTTGTAACCCAGTCCTGCAGTCCCAGTTAAACCCAAGCCACTTACCTGCTCTGGTGCCGCTGGTTGGAGTCATTGCCACTGGCACTCCTGCTCCTCATGGTGTGCGTCTCAGCATTCTCACTCTCTCTTCTCCTCTGCAGCTCACTGGTGCTCATGCTCCTCATGGTCTGCCTCCCACTGTTCACGGTCCGCCTCTCGCTTCTTTTGCTCCCTCTCCCTCTGGAACTCCAGCTCCATTCTGCGCAACTCAGTTTGCAGCCTGAGTACTTCTGGATCCAGGATACTGGTGACCTTCCCCTGCTGCTGTGGCCCTTCACTGACAGTGGCCCTGTTGTCCTCCTCATTGGATCTGGACACTGCACTGGCTGCTAGCCCTGCCACACTCGAGGTTTGGTCCTTTTCAGTCACGGTCTGTGACTCGGTGCTCTTGGTATCTGCCAGCATCAGGGCATCCACTAGGTTCTGTTTGCTGGCTTTCGCGTCGAACGGGACTCCTCTGTCTCCGCACAACTGCTTTAAGTAGTCTACAGTGTGCCTGCTGTAGTTGGAAGCCATCTTCCCTAACTACTGCTACTCTGACTTGCACTTTAGGAAAAAAATAAATGGGTAGGAACTTGACTGTATGCCAAGTGATATAGTTTTGTCTCCATTTTACAAATAAATCACTGACTTTTTCTTTCTTTTCAAGTGAGCTGACAGTCTCAAGCTGACACACTGAACAATAGAACCTTGTAGTACCAAAATTTTTGCCACGGCTGCCAGCCAATCTGTCACAAACCCACTCAGCAGGTCAGCTCTCTGCTCCCAAAGTGCCAACCTCCGAGCGCAGTCTTGTGAACAATTAACAGAAACAGGGTAACCCTCCTGTCTGTTTTGGGGGTTCGAATCAACCTTTGGTCTCAGTTCTGGAGGGATTCAAACTGTGAACCTCTTGCTAGCATACCCAATGCACAGGCTCAGATAATTCTGTCTTTGGGGGGCCAGATATCTTTGCCTACAGGCACCTAACCAGGTGTACAAAATGAACCCTTAAAAACTCTAATAAAGACCTCAGATTACTCTTACCTTTTTCCAGTTTGGTATCATCATTCAAGCTTATGCACAGTGTCTCCTTTAACCATATATACTTCACTTGTTAAAGAAAAGAAATTAAAGACAGACCAAGTAGGCTCTAAAATAGAGTTTTACTAAAATAGATAAAAGTATGTAAAATATAAAATACAGAACCATATATCACAAGAACCATACAATCTTTAAAAATAAGGTTTTAACAGTGCAATTCCTACTACAGTACTTAGATTTTGTCTCTCTCTACTTGTATACTTGCTTAAAGTGCTAAAGATGTTTCTTTGTCAGAGTGTAGATAAAAGTGTCTCTGAAGGAAAACAAAATACTGTTTAAAAACTGTCTGTGCTAACCCTTTCTGTGAGGTCACCTAGCTCCTCCTCTGTCTATTAAAATCATACACCTAGGGTGTTTTTATCATTTAGAAGGAAGATTAATTAGGTTACACAGCAGAAACGCCTTTTCCCATGTGACTTCCCCAATCAAGTCTGTAAATTTCTTTCATCTATGAGCAGTATCCTCTCACACAGACATCAAAGCATTTATGATTTTGCACCAGTATGCCAAATCTGGTTTCCTTTGAAATGTCATAAAATGGATACTGGTTTCCTCTTAGTAGTTAAAGCTATATTTAACTTGGATAAATAGCAGATTCTTGATTAAGGCCTGTTCTAGTCTGTAATTAGCTTCTGGCCTTCCAGATATCACCTTGCATCTAAAATCTGAGTGTGTGTGTGATCTCACATGCTGTCTCAGCATCTCTCATGAGAGACAGTCCATAACACATTTTTATATTACAAAAAAATCATAGTGTACTCTGAACTGGCTGTCCACGTGTCACACCAGTGTCCTCAGGTGGAAGCAGTCGATGCCCTGTCACAACAGTGGAATTTCAGCAGAGCATACACCTTCCCTCCTCTGCCTCTCCTCCCCAAGGTCATATACAAAATAAGGCACTCAAGAGGAAGCTTTGTTCTTATAGTTCTAGAGTGGCCCAGAAGATGATGGTTCTCTGACTTTGTGAACCTAGCTCAATGTGCACCATTTCATCTTCTAATGGGGGACCTTCTCTAACAGGGCCCATCCTGCATCAAAATCTGTGAGGGTTGCAACCTGTGGCCTGGCTCCTGAACAGAGGAGACTCCTGAAACAGGGTTTCTCTAAGAAGAAAGTGGACACCCTGATGGCTGCCAGGAGGATCTGCACGTCAGCAGCTTTTGCTTACATATGGACCACCTTTTCGGCTTGGGCCAGGGAAAACAATATTCGGCCTTCCAAAGCCACGGTTCTACAGATTTTAGATTTCCTGCAGGAAGGGATGGAAAAAACTTTGGGTTTGAGCACCCTGGGAGTTCAGGTGTCGGCCCATGGAGCCTCCTTGGGTTTGTTACTAGGGACGAACCAGGAGTTATTCATTTTCTGTGGGCTGTCAGCGAGAGACCACCTCTGTTCTGATTCCCTGTTCCCCCATGGAATCTGAATCTGGTTCTGAATGCTCCCTGTAGTAGCATTTCGAACCACTTTTGTCAGTACCGTTGGATGTGCTGTCTTACAAGGTAAGTTTTTTAGTTGCCATGTGCTCAGCCAGGAGGATTGGTGAGCTCCATCCTTTGTCCCACAAAGAACCATACCTTGTCATGCATAAGGATAAGGTGGTGCTCAGAACAGTTCCATCTTTCATTCCTGAGGTTCCCATGGCCTTCCATGTGAACCAGGAAATCTGTCTCCCATCTTTCTGTCTGCAGCCTACTAACCCAAAGGAGAAAGAGTGGCAGAAGTTAGATTTATGAGGGGTTGTTGGGACATATTTTAGATGGATTGCTGAGTTCAGGAAATCAGGTTGTTCAGCCTTTTTGGGGCAGCCAGGCATGGTCAAAAAGCCTCCTAGGCCACCCTAGCTAGGTGGGTGAGGGCCTGTATTGCCAAGGCTTATGTCCTGTGTAGAGGCTATATCCCCAATCTCAGGAATGGTATTTTCCACATTTAGGACCTCTGGAAAATAGATTATAGGGGAGGAAGTCGATTCCTCCACAATCACAGCTTCTTTTCCACCATCAACCAGGCTGGCCCCCTTGGCAGACTGCCAAAATGGCTAGGGGTTAGGAGTTCCCCCTACAGGAGACTAAGGGAATGTCCCTGGTGTTCTGGCCTGATTTCCCACATTCACTAAAAAAATACTAACAAATGACAAACCATAGAAACATAGAAACTGATGGCAGATAACGACCTCATGGCCTACCAACAGCAGTTTTCCCCTGCCTGTTTCAGATACCACAGATCCTATATGATCCATGGCTTATCCTCCATTTTCTATCACAAGAGTTCCTTTATGTCTGTCCAATGCGTTTTGGAAGTCCCCTGCTATTTTGGCTCCTACACCTTCTGCCAGGAGTCTATTTCATGGATCCAACACCCTTTGCCTGTCAAATTACTTTCTCACAATACTCCTAAGTGTGCAGCCCTCTATTTTTATATCATGGCTGTGGCAGTAGCCATCTACCTGTTATTATTTGTAGTATATTTTTGCTATAAATATATGTTTCTTTTTGAATTTCTGCTTGTGAAACATGGCAGTCAACACAAGGCATCATGGGACATTGGATTTGTTTTAAAAAGGAAAAAAATGTTCTGCTTACTTGCTGACCTAAAAGGGCCCAGCTGGCTTCTAGAAAATCTAACACTTATCTGCTAAACTTCCTGAGACTGTTATAAAAACCAGGTTATAACAAACCACTGCTTTGAACTTAGGCACCCGGTCATAAAATATTACATTTTACAGCACACCAAGAAGGAAGCCATTTCTGATAGACCTCTGTGAAAATTCAACCTAATATGAGAAGTGTTTCCAGGATATTTCTGTGAAAGATCAAAGGGATATTGTAACCTGACATAAAACCATACTCTGATGAAGATAGACTGTCTTGTTATAATTAAAAATATTGCTGTATTTGCAGATTCCAATCAAGTATTTATCTGACCAGTTTTGCCTATGCAGTTGCATGTAACAAATTAAGTATGTAGAACTCAGTGTGACCTCACACTAGCAGCCCAGTGACATCACAGGATGGAAGGGACATTCTGGCCTCTTTGATATTGGTGAAGCTGGCTGAAAGGACTGACACTTTTTGTTCTGGACTTCTAAGGGACGCTTTGTTCCTGGACTCAAGAGAGACCACTTCTGCCAAGACTGGTAATTCAGGTGTGAACCTTTGCCAACTGAACACTAAAGTAGAATTAGCTAATCAGAAATCAGTTGCAAGGTGCTTTAATTTGAAATTTTCCATTTCTTTCTCTGATTGTAACCTTAATGTATATATGTTCTGTTTTATGTACTGTCTTTAATTCTTAATAATTTTTGTTTTCCTTAAACCTGCCTGAGACATTTTCTCATTTTGAGTGTGAATGGTAGAATAGTATTCATAATCCTGACATAACTGTTAAGTTTCTTAGTGTGTCACCACATGCAGCCACACTAACAAGGATCTGTGTAAAGATCCAGCAAGGTAAGAAAACACTCATGTCTCAATTGAGTTGGCGGGGGTTGTGAACCAGGTTGGTTGCATGCCCACTGGGTCAAGTAGTGCTCTGCTCTCCCTGAAGAGAGTGTGATATTTGGAGCTGTTACCTTGGTGTGCTAGCGAAGAAGGGTTCATATTTGACCCCAGGACTCAAGACTGGTAGTTTGTTTGGACCCAAAACAAACAGGAGGGTGTCCCTGTTTGTCCCCTGATCATAAATCGCACTGCAAGGTTGGGCATTGTGGGAGCAGAGGGCCTGACCCCCAGAGTGGATTTGTGACAGATTTGGTGGCAGAGGTGGGATCTGAAATATTTGTTTGCACACTGTGCAGTTATTTGGTGGCACAGGTGTTAATAGTCCAGTGTGTCAGATTGATAAACTGTAACACTTCACACACAAATAAGGCAGGTTTTTTTTTTTGTTTAAATAAATATATCATTTTGATTACAGTCTAAAGTTCCCTACCTGTTTTATTTTTTTTTCGGGTGCAAGCTAGTGTAGCCGTAGATTAGGGAAGAAGATGGCTGCACCTACAGCGACTACACTGTGGAATACCTGAGGCAGTTGTGCCAGGAAAGAGGAGTCTGGAGTGATGGATAAAACAAACAGCACCTCATGGAGGCTCTTGTGGCAGCTGATGCACAAGCAACTGTCCAGGGCCTCAGGTCACAGTCGGTGACCAGACTTTGGATGTGGTGGTGCCAGAGTCTGTCACAGTGTCCAGTCCCTGGGAGGAGGGCAGCGAGACCAGTGGGAACCAAGAGCTACAGCACCAGGGGAGGGTCACCACAGGGCTGGAGCCAAAACGGTTCAGGCTGCAGATAGAGTTGAGGAGAATGGAGCTGGAATTTGAGCAGAGAAAGTTCCAGATACAGTTGGAGATGCAGGAAGAAGAAAACCAGCATCTGAGAGAGGCCGAGGAAAGAGAAAAACAGCTTCAGAGAGAGGCTGAGGAAAGAGAAAACCAGCGATGGAGGGAATTCGAACTTGCAAAACTAAAACTCCAAAGATCAGCACTGGTGGTAAGTGGCAGGAGTGAACTTGGACCTCCAGGGCTGGGATACAATTTAAATTCTAAATTCATAGAAACATAGAATTTGATGGCAGATAAGGACCGTTTGGCCCACCTAGTCTGCCCATTTTCCTACCTAACAGATAAGCTGCAGATCCTAGTTAACCAACAGCTTACTTCCTCCTACTTCCCACTAGGACTGCCTTTATGTCTGTCCCATGCATTCTTGAATTCCCCACTGTTCTTGACTCACAACCTCAGGGAGGCTGTTCCATGCATCCACAACCCTCTCTGTAAAAAAATACTTCCTCACATTACCTCTGAGCCGTCCCCCCTCTATCTTCAAAATGTGCCCCCTTGTTCTTGCACATCTCTTTTTCTGAAAGATGCTACCCTCTTGGACTTTGTTGATTCCCTTGAGGTACTTGAAAGTTTCTATCATGTCCCCTCTCTCCCTTCTTTCCTCAAGGTTATACATATTAAGCTCCTTTAGTCTTTCTGCATATGTCTTTTGGTGCAGACCCTGCACCATTTTGGTTGCCCTCCTCTGGACAGCCTCCACTCTGTCTATGTCTTTGTGGAAATGGGGTGTCCAGAACTGCACCTGATACTCAGATGGGGTCTCACCAACTGTCTGTACAGAGGATAACAACTTCCTGTTTTCTACTATTGATGCCTCTCCCTATGCATCCCAGTATCCCCCAGCCTTCCTTACTGCCTTCTCACATTGCTTTCTATCTTTAGGTCATCTGATATAATTACCCCAGGTCCCTTTCCATTTTACTGTTGTCAGTATCTCCCCCTTGTGTACTTTTCCCTGGGTTTTTGTTTCCCAGGCGCATTACCTTGCACTTCTTTGCATTGAATCTGAGCTGCCATACATTTGACCATTCCTCCAACCTTGCAAGTCCTTCTCATCCTTTCCACTCCATCTTGTGTATCAACCCTGTTACAGATCTTTGTGTCATCTGCAAAGAGACATACTTTCCTTCCAGTTCCTCTGCAATGTCACTTATAAAGACATTAAAAGGACTGGTCCCAGTACTGAACCCTGTGGTACCCCACTAGTAACCCTCCTTTCTTCACTGTGGACCCATTTACTACTACCCTTTGCTTCCTGTTGTTTAGCCAATTTTTATCCAGGCTACCACCTTGGGACCCACTCCAAGGCTGGCTAACTGTGTATTAATCTTTTCTGTGGGACTGTATCAACGCTTTGCTAAAATCTAGGTAGGCCATGTCCAGAGTCCCTCCTGGTCTAATACTTTGGTCACCCAGTCAAAGAAATCTATTAGATTCATCTGACATGACCTTCCCATCGTGAATCCATGCTGCCTTGGGTCCCTGGCCCCACTGGCCTCTAGGTACTCAATAATTCTTTCCTTCAGAAGTGATTCCATCATTTTCCCTACCACTGAGGTCGAACTAACTGGTCTGTAGTTTCCTGCCTCTGTCCTGCTCCCACTTTGTGAAGAGAGTCGCATCCACCCTCCTCCAGTCCTCAGGTACCACCCATCCTCCCATGATTTGTTAAAGAGTAGTCAGCGGTTTCACTAGTTCTACCCTTAGTTCTTTTAGAATTCTTGGGTGAATCCCATCAGGCCCCATTGCTTTGTCCACCTTCAATTGTATTAGTTCTTTCAGAACCCTTTCTTCTGTAAATGGACTGGTATCGACCCCCATCTTTAGAGTGTTTCTCTTGTTTGGTTTAGGTACCTCCCCCTCCTCTTCCTTTGTGAATACTAAGCAGAAATATTCAGTATCCCTGCTTTTTCACTGTCACCCTCTACCCACATTCCCTCCCCTTTATTAAGCCTCAGTATCCCTCCTTTGGTCTTTCTTCACTCCCTAATGTACTTATAAAAGGCCTTATCCCTCTTCTTAACAGAGTTGGCTATCCTTTCCTCGGTTTGGGCCTTTGCTATTCTGACTGCCTTCCCAACCTCTTTCTGCTTTAACTGATAAAGTTCTCTGTCCTGTTCCTTCTGTGTTTCCTTATATTTCCTGAATGCTATCCTTTTCTCCTTAACCTTCCCTGCCACCTCTTTTGAGAACCATAGCGTTTTTTTCCTTCGTTGTGTTTTGTTGATTTGCTTTGCACAAAGGCGTGTTGCCTCTGTGATGGCTGTTTTGATTACTCCCTATTGTTCCTCCACCCCTCCTTCTTGCCTGTTTGGTAGTGCTTTTCTGAGGCACTCTCTCATTTTCCCAAAATCAGCCCTCCTAAAGTCTACACTTGCTTTTGTATGGCTTGATTGTATGGCTGTGTTTATCATGAACCACACTGTTTGGTGGTCGCTTGTTCCCAGATGGCTACCCACTTCTAAATCTGAGATTCTTTCTTCATGCCCATTCCTTGTCCATTCCCTTCCCCTGAGATGGGGGTCTGTATACAACCCCCATGCAGATTGTGGCACCATTTCCTGTCTCCAGGGTGACCCAGAGCACCTCATCTGCTCCCTGTTTACTCTTTAGTTCTGTTGCTTTGATCCCTTCCTTTACATAGAGAGCTACTCCTCCTCCTCCTCCTCTTTTACCCTCCCTGTCCCTCCTGTAGATTGTGTATCCTGGTATGTTGACATCCCAGTCATGGTTCCCTGTGTACCATGTTTCTGTGACTGCCACAATATCCAGGCAACCCTCTTCCATCAAGGCCACTAGTTCAGGGAGCTTGTTACACAGACTATGGGCATTGGTACTCATCACCCTCCACTTTTTGATGGCCTTACCCCTTTTAGCTCCATTCCTGTCTTTACTGCCTTTGCCTTTTTTTACATTTACCTCTGTCCTTCTCCCTAATGACTTCTCTACCTTGGTGTTTACCTCACTAATTACTGTGTTTTGTGTGGGGAGGCTGGGATTTCCCTGCTCTTTTTCAGTGCCCCCCCTTGGCTAGTTTAAATGCTTGCCAATGAAGCATTTAAACCTCTCACCTAGGATCCTGATTCCCCCCTGGACAGATGCAGACAATCGCACCAGTATAGGTCTGCATCCCTCCAGGTGGCTCCCCAGTCCCCAATGAAGCCAAAACCCTGAGCGCCACACCAGTTTTTCAACCATTCATTGAATTCCCTGGTGAGGAGTACCCTAGCATCACCCTTGCCATAGACAGGCAGCACCTCCGAGAAGGTTACCATATGCGCTACTTGTCTAAGGCCCCTCCCCAACTCTACAGACTTCTCTTGCACTGCCCTGATCCCATTCCTAGCCAGGTCATTTGTCCTTTGGTGGACAATGACATCCAGCTCTCTCCCTCGTGCAGCTGCTCCCACGATCCTGAGGATTCACTTCCTGTCCCTCTGAGCTGTGGCGCCAGTGGGCCTGCCACCTCCCTCTCCCTTCCTCCCCATTTCTACCCCCTAATGATTGAGTCCCCACCAGGGTTGTTTCCTTCCCTGTGGGGTCCCATGCCACCCTCCTGTGGGTCTCTTTGTGAAGGTTCCCAGCATCCTTCTTGGTCTCCACTGCAGGTGCCTCCATAGAGGAACCACTATCCACCAGAAGAGCGATAGATTATGGAGAGTACAGCTGGAGGATGCAACTCTGTTCCACCACCCTCTCCCTCCCTGAGCCCACCCTGGTCCAGCCTCACCTCTTTCTTGGCAACCTCCGAGGTAGTGGCATTGGCCTGGTGGTCCCTGGGTAGGGGAGGAGGTTTATAACTGAATTTAAAGAGGTGGAGGATAGGGATGCATTTTTGAATTTGTTTGAAAAGGTCTGTTCAGGCTAAAATACCCAGGGAGTCCTGGAGCTTCCAGCTATCCCCACTACTTGCTGGTAAAGCTAGTGATGCATTGGGTCAAATGGACAATCAGGACAGTAGTGATCATGAAAAACTTAAAGCTACGTTGCTTAAAAAGTATGAATTGACACCTGAAGTGTACAGAGTTAAGTTCCGTAAGCTCAGGAGAAGCTCTGACATGAACTACGAGGAACTAACCACAAAGCAATGTCAGTTTTTAAAACGTTGGTGGGAGGGGGTCAAAGTAGACTCTGTAGAGAAAATAGAGGATGTGGTACTTTTGGAGCAATTCTTTTGCAACTTGCCCAGCAGAGCTGAAAACCTGACTTGAGGAATGAGTTCCAAAAACAGTATAGGAGGCTGCCGAGCTCTGGGACCTCTATGCCAGGAACTGGCCTGTTCTGAAAAGAGGGGGCGGGTGTGGCAGCACAAAGAAGGAAAATCGTGCCTTCAGGGCAGTTAAAACCCCACTGCCTACCCAGAAAGCAGGCAGCCCTCAAGGTACAAAGAAAGGATTTGCCTGATAAAGAAACAATTGTTGGTTTTGCAAACAACCTGGGCATCTTGCTAGACATTGTCCTGAAAAGGCACAGAGTGGTCAAAGTGGTGCCGGGAAAGAGCTGGTTTTATTTGTATATCCCTGAAAGCATGCCAGTAAACATGAGGGAGCACATATACCCAGTTACTGTGAATGGGGTATAGACCCATGGTTTAAGGGACATGGGGGTGTCTATTACTTTAGTAAAAGGGGATTTGATTGAGCTTGGACAGTTTATATCTAAACAGTTCATAACTGTAAGGGGATTTACTGGGGAGGAAAAAACTCTGCCCCTAGCAAGTGTTCTCCTGGACTGGGGTGAGACAGGAGAGAGAGGGTGCAAAAAGTGACTGTGGCAGACAATCTTGCCCTGGATGTCATTATAGAGAATAATCTACAAGAGGGGTGGTGTGCAGTTAACCACAGTCAAGCGGCAAAGGCTGATTGTAGTTCCCTGAACCCCATAGAAGCCCCTGTGGAAAACACTGGGAGGCTGGTTCTCCAGTCTGTGTCTCCTGAAATGGGGAGTGGGGAAAGGGAGGTAGAACTTCCCCAGGTAGCAGTTCACAAAATGACTACAGAAGGTTACTCTGAGGGAGGGAGGGATGGCAGTGACCCTGAATTCCCTGATACTAGAGCTGGGGACCCCAGTTTAGAGACTGAAGGGGACATGTCCCATGCCTTGGGAAAATGTGCGGATTTTGCAGCTGCTCAGAGGACTAATCCTAGTTTAGAGGCTGAGGACTTGTGCAGAATCTGTTGGGACACAGGGAGGTGACATGAGACATTGAGTGTATTGGGACAATGGACTGCTGTATACGGAGGATGTAAAGACAGAGGGAAGGGTGATGGGCAGGCAGCTTGTCACTCCCCAGGGTATATGAGCAGTTGCTCATGATATCCCCATGTCTGGACATCTGGGAATCACGTGCACAGCGCAGCAATTGGCCTAAATTTCTATTGGCCCAACTTCACCCAGCAGGTGAAGGAATATTGCAGTTTTGTCACGGTGCCAAGAAACAGGGAAAGCAGGCAGTAAAGCAAAGCTGCCCTGATTCTCTTGCCCCTAGTGGAGGAGCCATTTCAGAGGTAGGAATGGATTTTGTGGGACCTTTGGTACCCCAAGCTGCTTCAGGAAGAGGTATATCCTGGCGGTGGTAGATTATGCCACCCAATACCGAGAGGCAGTCGCCCTATCCTCACTAAGGACAAAGTGGCAGATGCCTTGCTAGGGATTTTCTCCTGTGTCGGGTTTCCGCAGAAGGTTATCACTGAATGAGGGGGTACCTTCATATCGGACCTGATGAAGTGTTTGTGGTAGAAGTGTGGGGTAGTGAAGAGACACACGACACGTTACCACCCGCAAGCCGATGGGCTTGTGGAAAGGTTTAATGGTACCCTTAAATCGATGCTCAAGCATTTGCTGAACAGCATGGAGGGACTGGAGAAATACCTTCCCACATGTTGTTCACATACAGGAGGTGCCCCAAGAGTCAACAGGATTTTCCCTTTGAATTCTTATATGGACGCAGGGTGCATGGGCCCTAGACTTGATCTGGGAGGACTGAGAAGGCAAGCATGCCACCCAGGGAACTTACATAGCAGATTATGTCCTTAAGTGTAGGGAAAAGCTGAAGGAGCTTATGAGAACAGCCCAGAGCAACCTAGCAGCCACCCAGCAGAAGCAAAAGTTATGGAATGACCGCAGGGCCAGAGCTTGCTTGTACACTGTGGGTCAGGAGGTCATGGTCCTAATTCTGGTCCGAAGGGACAAGCTGCAAGCCAAGTGGGCAGGATCGTACAAAGTAGTCAGACAGGTGAATGACGTAAACTACATTGTAGAACTGCCTGACAGGACACATACCCATAGAATGTACCATGTCAACATGATGAAGCCATATGCAAATAGGGCTGACATGGTATTTGTGGTGTGTAGTCCTGGGGAAGGGATGGATGAAGCAGACCCCCTTCTGGACTTGCTTGAGGAATGTAAGCAGGAATCCTCTGTGGAGGCAATCAAACTGTCACCCCAGTTGACCCCAGAGCAGACCCAGAAAGTAAAGGAGGTTTTAGCAGACTTTGCCCCTTTGTTTAATGCCAAGCCTGGACTAACCTCCTTAGTGATGCACAATGCAGACATGGGGACAAAAGTGCCATACAACGGACAGCATATCGGGTGTCTGAGTCCATCTTAAAGGACATTAGGACTGGAGGGAGGAGGTAGAGGAAATGCTGGATTTATGGGTAATCCAGAAATCACACAGCCCTGGACCTCACCCATAGTCCTCATTCCCAAGCTGGATGGCTCTACTCATTTTTGTGTGGACTACTGACTCAGCACAGTCATGAAGTCGGATGCCCACCCAATACCATGGGCGGATGAACTACTGGACAGATTGAGAGGCGACCTAACACCACCATTGACCTGACGAAAGGGTATTGGCAGGTGGAGTTAACTGCCAGAGCTAGGAGAGGTCGGCCTTCATCACTCCGATAGGGTTATTTGAGTTCAAGGTAATGCCTTTCAGAATGAAGAATGCCCTGCCACCTTCCAGATGTTGAACCAGGTGTTACATGGTACTGAAGAGTACACCATGGCATACCTGGATGATATTGCCATCTTCAGTGCCAGCTGGAAGGAACACCTGTCCCACCTGAAAGAATTGTTGGGCAGGATACAGAGGGCCGGGTTAGCTAGGGCGTGTGTAGTAGGGTGGGGACAGCTCCAGCATAATCAAGCCAAGATCAAGGCAATAGAGGCATGGCCCAGACCTAAAACACAGAAGCAGGTTTGGAGTTTTCTAGGGACCACAGGGTACTATCGAAAGTTTATACCAAACTACAGTGCCCTGGCAGCTCCCCTATCTGCCCTGCTAAAGAAAATGCCTAAAAGGGTGAACTGGGAAACCAATCTGTGAATGAGCCTTTACACGACTAAAGGAGGCACTGTGCGGTGCTCCTGTGTTGGCCAGTCCAGACTAGAGTAAGCCATTTGTAGTCCAGACAGATGCCTCAGACGTGGATAGTGGAGCACTACTTATCAGACTTCTAACCAAGAGAAAGATCACCCAATAGTGTACCTCAGTAAGAAATTACTTCCCAGGGGCAGGTGTATTCTACAGTGGAGAAGGAGTGCCTGGCACTGAAGAAATTAGAGCCATACCTATCACGGGAGGCACTTTGAGGTACAGACAGATCATAAACCCTGGTTTGGCTGGTACAGATGGCTAAGACAGATGGTAGGCTTCTAAGACGGAGCCTTGCATTACAGGGATACAATATTACCATTACCCACAGGGCTGGACCAGCAAACACAAAGCGGTCTATCGCGCCATTTAGAAAGTGAACTGAATTTGGAAACTCATCCCATGCCTAGGAATAGATTCCTTCAAATTCAGTCTAGGAGGGAGGGTGTTGCAATAGCTGTCTGCCTGTTATTATTTGTATTATATTTTGCTATAAATATGTTTCTTTTTGAATTTCTGCTTATAAACATGGCAGTCAACACAAGGCAGCATGGGACACTGATTTGTTTTTAAAAAGAAAAAAATGTTCTGCTCTCTTGCTGACCTAAAAGGGCCCAGTTGGCTTGTAGAAAATGTAACACTTATCTGCTGAACTTCCTGAGACAGTTATAAAAAACAGGTTATAACATGCCACTGCTTTTGAACCTGGGCAACTGATCATAAAATATTACATTTTACAGCGTACCATGAAGGAAGCTGTTTCTGATAGAACTCTATGAAAATTCAACCTAATATAAGAAGTGTTTCCAGGATGTTTCTTTGGAAGATCAAGGGATATTGTAACCTGCCATAAAGCATACTCTGATGAAGACAGCTTGTCTTGTTATAATTAAAATATTGCTGTATTTGCAGATTCCAATCAAGTAATCTGACCTGTTTTGCCTATGCAGTTACATGTTACAAATTAAGTATGTAGAACTAACTGAGTGTGACCTCACACTAGCAGCCCAGTGACATTACAGGATGGAGGGACATTCTGGCCTCTTTGATGTTGGAGAAGCTGGCTGAAGGACTGACACTTTTGTTCTGGACTACTAAGGTACACATTGTTCCTGGACTCAAGAGAGACCACTTCTGCCAAGACTGGTAATTCAAGTGTGAACCTTTGCCAACTGAAAACTAAGGTAGAATTAGCTAATCAGTTGCAAGGTGCTTTAACTTGAAATTTTCCATTTCTTTCTCTGATTGTAACCTTAATGTATGTATGTTCTGTTTTATGTACTGTACTTATTTACTATCTTTAATTCTTAGTAAATTTTGTTTTCCTTAAACCTGCCTGAGATATTTTCTCATTTTGAGTTACTTAGCCTGTCACCATATGCAGCCACGCTAACAAGGATCTGTGTAAAGATCCAGCAAGGTAAGAAAATACCTGACTCTCAAGTGAGTCGGCAGTGGGGTTGTGAACTTAGTTGGTTGCATGCCCGCTGAGTCAAGTATTTACTGCTTTCCCTGAAGAGAGTGTGATATTTGGACCTGTTACCTGGGTGTTTTAGTGAAGAAGATTAATATTTGACCCCAGGACTCGGACTGGTAGTTTTCTTGGACCCAAAACAAACAGGAGGGTGTTCCTGTTTGCCCCTGATCATAAATCACACTTCAAGGTTGGGCACTGTGGGAGCAGAAGGCCAGACCCTTGGAGGGGATTTGTGACAATGGCCACCTGTTGGAAATCTTTTTTGTTTGGAAAGCTGATACCCTCTTGTACATTATTTACACACTTGAGGTATTTGAAAGCATCATATGCCCCCCCCCCACTGACAGGGAATCGATATTGAGATTCTCCAGTCTCCACTTGTATGACTTTTGGTGTAGTGCCTGCACCATTGTTGTTGCCCTTCTCTAAACCGCTTCAACCCTGTCTATGTCCTACTGTGGATGAGGCCTACAGAACAAGACACAGTACTCTAAATGAGGTCTCACCAATTTTCTTTACAGTGGCATCCGCACCTCCTTCCTTTCACTGGATATATCTATCACTGTGCACCCCAGCATTCCACTGGCTCTCCTCACAGCCTTCTCACATTGTTTGGTACCCTTAAATCAGCTGATATGATTACTCTTATGGCCCTTTCAGTACCTCTACCACCATCATATACTCTTCTACTGCTTTACTTTACCCACAATGCATGATCTTGCACTTCTTTCTTTGCATTGAATCTTAGCTGCCACACCCTTGACCAATCCTAAATTTACTTGGTCCCTTCTCATTTCTCTACCCGCCTGTAGTGTCAACCCTGTTGCCGATCTTCCTGTTGTTCCCAAAGATACATACCTTTCCTTATAGCCCCTATGGCACTGTGGTAAACATTTAATTTTCCATGTCAAGTAGTCCCATAATTCTTGCCTTTGATTCTTCCAGTCTTCCTTATGTATAAGTTTGATTTGTCTGCGTTTGTACTGTAAAATACTAACAGAAGTGATTTTGTTTTCATCTAGACTATTTTTATAAACATTTTTTTCCATATGGTCAGGTCTCTGTATCTGAGGCATACTAGTGCTTATTAGACACAAGACCAGTGATAGTATTGAGAAGAAAATATGGATTACAATAATGGAGGAATATTATACAGCACACTAATTGTAGTATTTCTAGTGTCAAACATAGATAAGGCAGACCCCAAACTGGGTGCAATGGATCACAAATAAGTGGATAAAAGGGGAAAAGGATCATACAATAAGAATGGAGAGGACAGATGTTTCACTGGCAACATGCACTGCTGCAGTGTGCAAAGGCAGTGTATTGTTGCTGAAAACAAAGTATACAGCGTCTCTTTTTGGCAAGAAACAACCTCAAGGTACACTTACACTGGTGGTGTATACATAAAACAAAAAATGCCATAGACGGGCATCACCCCAATAGCCCAGTGTATTATCTGCAGTCTTAGAAATGGACATAACCAATTCAAAGTCTCATCTTGCTTGATGGTAGTTTTATTGTAAATGTATACAGCAGTAAAACAGAAATTGGGTACCATAACTCGCTCCAAATGTGGTAAAGTGTAAAATCCAAACTGCAAATTGCTACAGAAGGAATCTGCCAAACAACCGTCGCACTTGACCGCATTTGGACAGTGCTAGAAAATACAATGTTATCCTGGCCACTGTGATTTATAGTACCTGTTTTCTGTTTTACTGCTGTCTACATTTAAAATAAAACTACAAGCAAGCATGTTGACACTTTGAAGTGGTTGTGCCAGTTTCTAAGACTGTGGGAAGTACACATGGCTATTGGAGTGCTTGCGTTGGGTAAGTTACTTTTAAAAAGTAATCAGTTACAGTTACTAATTACTTTCAAATAAATGTAATCAGTTAGTTACTAATTACTTTTATATAAAAATTATGCTGTAACTGTAATGCATATTACTTTATATTATTTTATTTTGCCCCACTTCTAATCCCTCTCTCAGGGCTCCCAATGCACCTACCCAGGCTATGCCGAGAGAACTGGGGGTTCACACCATTAGTGTCCCACTCGATTACATCTGGAGGTCTGGATGACCCCCTGGGTGGGGTGGAGGAGGGCCCCCTTTACCCCCTCTGAACTTCGGGGTAGTGTGCATCTAGAGTCCCTCCCCGGGGTTCCTCTTCGGTCGCTTCGGTGCGGGATCCCAGATGTGGGGTCTTTTCCATGTTCTGGTCCCCACCCTTGCAGATGTCAGCACTCAGGGAGGACCACTGAGATGGAGGCATGTAGAGACGTACCTCCGCTCCCATCTTTGGCTGATGCCTGCCCCTCCCTGTCAGTCTGCCTCCTCAGCTGCACCGCCACCCGTGGTCAACCAGGTGGTGGTATGGCAGCAAGGAGAGCAGCCCATGTCTCCCAGAGAAGGAGAGCAGCCCATCGGGTGCTCAGTCCTTCTCCCCAGCTGGCCCTCTGGCGCCCAGGCTCGTAACCAAACCAGGTCACCAGCACCGCCAGTGGTAGCACTACTGCTGTACTGGTGGGTCAACTACTTTATATTACTTTTGATAACATGGTTGTATTTACTCATTGTACATAGCTACGTGCTCATGAAACCCCAAGAAGTGTACAAAAGAAAAAAAAAGATTCTAAAGACAATGAATATGTTAATTTACAACACAGTATCCATCTGACTTTGCCAGCCACAATGATAATAATCCCTTTACAGTTCCATAAATAAGAGCTGTATAAAAAATACACAAACACACACCCTGCATCCACGTAGCAGAACAATAATCAACAGGGTCCTTCTTTGTGGTCACCTTGATTTATTGAAAATGACCTCCGGCACACTGACTGATCTGTATTATACTTGTATAATGATGTTGACTTTGCCCTTGAGCACCTCACCTCCCGCTTCAGCGAAGTGTGTGACAAACATTCCCCTCTTAGAAAGTGGAAAGTCAAGGGTCATAACAATCCATTGATCTCCCCAGACATTATCGATCTCCTAAAGGCCAGGGACCTCCTCTGGCATAAAGCGCGTAACTCGGGTGATCAGTGTGACGTGCAGTCTTATAAAAAGGCTATACAAACAAATCAAACAAGGACGTGCTGCAAGCTGAGGCTGAATGAGTTGGTGCTGAAACAAAGGGCAGCCAGCCCAAACACAACAACGGACCAGAAACTGTTCAGCACTCTTAAGCCTGTTGCAAGATAAATCCAGGTCCAGATGTAAAAAAGTAAATAAACAAGATTTTTAATGTGTTCAAAAGAACAAAAAGGACCTACAGGCAAACAAAGACAAAGCGCTTAACGTGCCCTGGGCATTAAAGCGCTTTGTCTTATTTACAAATCCTTCTTTCATTTCTGATAAACTAAATATTTATTGCACAAATCTGAACACAGACTATCTTAACAAAACTAGAAATGCTGAACAATTCTGAATAGATTATAAAAACTAGCAATGACTGTACCAGGACAATTCGGGCTACAAAAAACTCTTACTATAAAAAAGCCTTGTCTCATGCCTGGACTGATAGTAAGCATTTCTGGAAGAATCTCAATGACGTCACTGGGAAGGATCCTAAATCTGCCCCTACCATGCTCAACACAGATGGGGTCCCTACTGTAGACCCAAAAACCATCTCGAACTCCTTCAACGCAGCATTCACTGACCTAAGTGGAGTCCCCCCAGACTTCTTCAGCCCTACCTCTCCCACTGCTGGCCTTAACAATCCTGTGCAGACCCCTACCCATCCACCTTTCTATTTTAGAACTGTCACTCTTAAAGAAGTCAGGAGGTAGCCAGGAAGTTTCTCCTAAAGGTGTTAGGTAAAGGAAATTACAGCGGAGACATCTTGAACCTCAAGTTTGTCAGTCTTACCCTGGAGGAGCTACTGGCACCCCTTACATATATAATTAACCTATCCCTAAGGTTCGCCCACTTTCCTCAAAAGTGGAAGTCTGCAGGTGTGACACCGGTCCATAAGGGTGGTGACCCTGCCTCATGGTAACTACCAACCTATTTCCCTCCTACCGCCACTATCCAAAGCCCTTGAGAAAATTGTCTCGGACCAGCTGGTTGAATACCTGGATAAGTATCAACTTCTGTGCTCCCAGCAACATGGGTTTAGGGCTGGACACAGCACCGCCACTTCCCTGTTCAAGTTCATGGGCTACATTCATAAATCCTTGGACCAGGGTCAGATGGTTGGTGCAGCATACATTGACTTAACCAAGGCATTCAACATGGTTAGTCATGTCCTTCTGGTGGAGCAAGTTACTAACCTTGGTCTCTTCCCCGATGCAATGGCTTGGTTTAGGAGCTACCTTCTGAATTGATGCAACAAGTAAAGATAGCTAGGTCCTCTCGGACAGCAGACCTGTCAAGTCAGGAGTCCCACAAGGATCACTCCTGGGTCCCCTCCTGTTCATTGTCTTTCTGAATTCGCTTCCTCTCCTGCTGGATATGCATCCTCCTCTGTGCAGATGATACGGTTACTAGTGCTGCTGATGTCAAGGCATTCAAACATTAGCTCCAACGAAACTTTCTGCAGTAGAGAGTTGATTTAACATCCATAAATTAGTACTGAACTATAAAAGACAAAAACCATGCTGTTTGCAACTGCCCAAAGCAAGCATAGATACTGTACCTACTCACTATCCTAAATGATGCTGGAGCACCACTGGAGTTGGTACCTAATTTTAAATATTTAGGGATCAAGGTGGATAGCACCCTCTCTTATGCCAGGCATATAGATAACTTATCCCAAGCCATCAACATCCAGATTGGGCTCCTGTACAGACATAGGCCTAGTCTGACACCTGAAGCCCCCAGCACAGCTATACACAACTCGGTGGTCTCTCTTGTGGACTATGGTCTTATCATATATGAGTTGGCCACTGCCACATCCATAAACATATTACAGTAGCACTAAATAAGGCCTGCTGGTTACTCACAGGTGCTGGGCGTCTAACCCACACCTGTGACCTATATGCACAGGTAAACGGTTTCAGTTCAATGGTAGACTTCGATACCAAACTTGTCTCCTAGCTAAGAAAATTACCTCTGGTCTGATGCCTCCTGTGGTTCAGGAGCTTCTTACTGCTAGCACCAACTCACGTCATACCAGAGGCTCAGTTTGCCAATATTTCAAGATCCCTCAATGCCGAACCTCCAGGGACAAAGGTCTTTTGCCTACTAGCCCCTCTGGTTCAACTAGCTTGCTATTGGCGTATCATCTGCTGCTACCTTGGGAGCCCTCAAATGGAAGCTTAAACTCCGACTTGTCACTCACTCCTCATGTCACTGCACCCACTAATTGCTCTTGCCAACTTACCCCAGATCACCTGGCACAACCTCCATGACTTAAGTCCACTGTCCCATGCAGTTAAGCAACCTGGCAGGGCCCTTGGGCTGACTTATTTTCTCTTGTGCACCAGATCATCTATCACAGCTACTACTGGCTCTCTGTCATTACCAGTAATCTCACTTTCTGTAATTGCACTTAGTTACTGGGCATACTTTGTATAATGTCCTTAAGCTACCATACATTTTCACTATATGTAATGACTCTTGCTCTTGTTATTCAGTTTGCCAACCATTCATGTCCATGTAAATTTGTAGCAGTGTAACAGTGTTATTCTAATCGCTATATTGGCAATCAATTGTTTTATTCCTTTGTTCTTGTTCTTGTTATTTGTCTTGATTGCTGATGTGAAACCTATGTAAGAGCTCTTGCTCAAATGGTATTATCGAATAAAGAATAAAAAAATCTACTGCTGCCCTCTTAAATCTTTTTCCCCACAGCTGAATCCAGACTTTGCCAGCCACTGCTGTCCCTGACCTTTTCATTCCATAACACTCACCCTCCAACACACACACACACACACACACACACACACACACACACACTCTGCATCTACTGCCAGTGCCTTGGCAATCTTTCCCACACAGCTGTATATCCGGACAATGCCAGCCACAACTGCCCCTTTACATCCCACCCTTACCCCACCACCACACAAACCATGCTGCATCTTCTGCACTTGGCAATCTTTCCCACATCTAGCCTGCATTCTCCTCTTGGCTATACAAGAGCCACAACTACCTCCTTATATTTCCATACTAAAATCCCACCCTCACATAGCTCCCCACATTCACACGTGCACCCTGCAGATCTGCTGCCCTTCCTTGCCTTGGTGATCTTTTCTCATTTCCCCACAGCAGCCTGAATCCTAACTTTGCCATTGCCAGCCACAGATCCATCCCACATCACATACAATAAATTCCACCAGCACACACCTGCTTACAACAGCACACAATTTAAACACTCCCACAGCTGAACCTTGACTTGCCACAGAGACACAGTTATAATTATAAATGCGTCTGCCATGATTATTATGCCACTGCCAGTATGCCAGAACTGAAGTCAGTCAGTGTCACTTGCAATCAAATTATCACACAACACAAAACACTTGTTGCACTCCAGTACATACCCCTTCAATGAGGACTGGTGATACTGACAGACCTGGCAGCTGGGCGGACGGACGATCAAGTAGCCTGCTGTGACAGTTAAGCACACGTGCCGTTCGTGGAAATATGCCTTGAGCCCTGCCTTCAGATGAACTACTTGCCTTTTTCCCTACAATAGCTATGCTGGCCCCAATTTTCTCGGAGTTCACAATGGCTACTGTAGAGGGCTATGACTAACAACAAGCAGGGGTGTAGCTAGCTAGCTATAAATTGTACATCAGCTGGCCAATCTGTTGCCCCCTCAAACAAATTTCATCAGTTCCTATAACGATTCTTAGCTTAACCATGTAGCAGTGCATAAGTAGTATAATTTGTATATCAAATGTTGTAAATGATATCTCTAACTCCTTTGGTCCTGTAGCTGCCATATGGCATCAGAACCATCCATTGCTGAACCTGCCCAAAATGGCCACCAGAAGAGAATGAGTTAATAATAAACTGACAAATAAAATGGTGTTTTCTGACATTTATTTGAACAGCACATTACAGAAATAGAACAAAATGGTAATATTAAATTCATGCTGAAAATAGAAAATTGAGTTAGAATTGATGTTTCAATCATAGGTCTTCTTCAGGAATTACCTAAAAGAGAAAAAAAGCAAGGGAAATAAGATAAATATATGTGAGTAAAGAAAATAGGGGCAGGCTGTAGGAGAAAAAGTGATAATAGGTAAGGTAAGAATAGAATCTGGAAAATGAAAAGATGATGACAGGTATGAAAAGGCACAGTAGAAGTGAATGAGCTGAGGAGTCCTTAAGTGGAGAATAATTAACAGGACCTAGTAAGAATGCTGGAAGGTGAAAGTTATGTGTGCACACTCATTTTCATTTTCTACAGATCCAAGAAATACTTAAACTGGAGGGGCCAGTGATTTACATCGATCTGTGACAATTGATACGAGGACACCTAGCGCGACACCTCACCAGAGTCATTCAGCCTAACATAATTTTCTGTAATGAGCCTGGCAAAAACAACCTCAGCACTCACCGGCAGTGGAACTGCAACTATGTAGAAAACAGTGGTGTGATAAATGAGGCTACCTTGTAGTCGTAGCTACCATGTTAGAGCAAAGATCTCATAGGGCAAATCAGTATTAGGTCAAAATTCCTAGGCTAAACATTGCAAGGCTGCATGTCTTTGCTCCAGTTGTCATGCCACAGGTTTACACCACCCTGTAGCTCTGGCAGCTCATAATACCCAGACACTGTGACTATGCAAACCTAAATATCAGCAAGGCTACAAAAAAACTGCACCTCACAGCCATGGAATATTACGTAACTTTTTATTGTGAAAAAAAGGCAAAAAATGGTTGGCAACTTGCATTCAATGTGCAAGGTGGAGATGCTGGGTGGTCATGCAGTGCTTGTCAGAAGTCTGTTTTTTAGCCTGATGTTGTAATAAATTGAGCAGGCAGTCAGCTGACCAGCCTTTGTTTACACTGAAACCTGAATATCAAGACAACAAGCCTTTGTGTGAAACAAATAAAACAAAACTGAGTAAAAAAAAACAAACAAAACACTGTTGTTCTCAAAAGAGGTGGCAGGGGAGATTAGGGAGAAACAGCGTTTAGGAAATATAAGGAATCACAGAAGGAGCAGGACAGAGTATCTGTTAAAGCAGAAGGAAGCAGGGAAGGCAGTCAGAATAGCAAAGGCCCAAACTGAGGAAAAGATAGCCAACTCAGTTAAGAAGGGGGATAAAACCTTTTATAGGTACATTAGGGAGTGAAGAAAGACCAAAGGAGGGATAGTGAGGCTTAATAAAGGGAGGGAGGTTGGCAGAGGGTGACAATGAAAAGGCAGAGATACTGAAGAATGCTTTTGCTCAGTATTCACAAAGAAGAAGTGGGGAGGTACCTAAGCCAAACAATAGAAGCACTCTGGACAGGGGGGGGGTCGATACCAGTCCATTCACAGAAGAAAAGGTCCTGAAAGAACTCCTAGAACTTGAAAGTGGACAAGGAAATGGGGCCTGATGGGATTCACCCCAGAATTCTGAAAGAACTAAGGGGAGACCTAGTGAAACCACTGACTACCATTTTTAAAAAATCATGAGAGGATGGTGTGGTACCTGAGGACTGGAGGAGGGCGGATATGATTCCGCTTCACAAAAGTGGGAGCAAGGCAGAGGCAGAAAACTACAGACCTGTTAGTTTGGCCTCAGTGGTAGGGAAAATGATGGAATCACTGCAGAAGGAAAGAATTGTTAAGTACCTAGAGGCCAGTGGGGCACAGGACCCAAGGCAGCATGGATTCACAGTGGGAAGGTCATGTCAGACAAATCTGATAGATTTCTTTGACTGGGTGACCCAAGTGGTAGACCAGGAGGGGCTGTGGATATGACCTACCTCAGCTTTAGCAAGGCATTTGACACAGTCCACACAAAGATTAATAAACAAGTTAGCCAGCCTGGAAGTGGGTCCCAGAGGTGTTAGCCTGGTAACAAATTAGCTGGCCAATAGGACGCAGAGAGTAATAGTAACAGAGTACATTCTGAAGAAAGAGGTTACTAGTGAGGTACCGCAGGGTTCAGTACTGGGACCGGTCCTCTTTAATGTCTTTATAGGTGACATTGTGGAGGGGCTAGAAAGAGAAATATACCTCTTTGCAGATGACACAAAGATCTGCAACAAAGTTGATACACAAGAGGGGTGGAAAGGATGAGAAGGGACTTAGCAAGGTTGGAGGAATGATCAAAAGTATGGCAGCTTAGATTCAATGCAAAAGTGCAAAAGTAATGCACTTGGGAAACAAAACCCAGGGAAAAGAATACACAATGGGGAGTATTAACAATAACAAAAATGGAAAGGGACCTGGGTGGTCCTATTAGACCACCTACGGTGGTAAGCAGTGTATAAAGGCAGTAAGGAGGGTTGTCGGGTATACCGGGATGCATAAAGAGAGGCATCATCAGTAGAAAACAGGAAGTTGTTATCCATCTGTACAGACAGTTTGTGAGACCCCATCCGGATTACTGCATACAGTTCTGGAGACCCCATCTCCGCAAGGACATAGACAGGATGGAGGCAGTCAGAGGGGGCAAAATAGCCTAGAGGTTAAAGTAATGAGCTGTGAATGAGTTTGGTTCATCCAGCAGACAAACCTGGGTTTGATTCCCACAATGTTCACTTCCATACTGTGTGACTCCGAGTAAGTCATTTATCCTCCCCAGTGCTTTTGGGTCACCCCTGAAAACAGGCACTTGTGCCTAGTGGGCCTTACCTGGTTACCAAAGAGTAAAATAAATAAACTAAAATGGTGCAAGATCTGCACCAGAAGCCACATGAAGAGAGAGTAAAAGAGCTTAATATGTATACCCTTGAGAAAAGAGATGTGCAAGAACAAGGGCACAATTTGAAGATAGAGGAGGGACAGCTTAGGGGCAACGTAAGTAGTTTTTCACGGAGAGGGTGGTGGATGCATGGAACGCCTTTCTGAGTAGGTAGTGGGGTCAAAAACAGTGGGGGAATTCAAGAATGCATGGGACAGACATAAGGCAATTGTAGTGGGGGTAGGAGAAAGTAGGCTTTTGGTTGACTAGGATCTGCAGCTTATCCAATATGTAGGAAAATGGGCAGACTAGGTTGGCCAAGCGGTCCTTATCTGCCATTAAAGTCTATGTTTCTCTGCTTCTACCTGCACAATCTCCAGATTCCTGTGATGTCATAAACCTCTTGAGCTTCGCTCTTGAGGTTTATGAAGTCACAGGAACCCCTTGATGGATTACAGTATCCGTAATAGATGGATGCCCATCTGTTATTCCATTTGTATTACAGTAACTAGTTACTTTTAGGGAAAAGTAATATTACTGTTACTTATCACTTTATTTTAAAAATAATTCATTACTATTACTAGTTACCTTGAAAAGTAATCACATTACAGTTACTAGTTACAAGTAACTAGTTACGCTGAGTGCTGCACCCTGCACCCCCCACGGGGTAGTTTATGTTTCATGCTGCAAGTTGTTGATGATCATGTTTCGAGTAACACATATTTATATTTTGGTCCTGGAGAAAGTGCACACTTTAAATGAACGTAGTGCTCTACAGCATTTACCGGCACAAATGCATCTGTAGAGAACAGAGTCAAGACCAAGGGATAATTTAGGATTGTAAGCCCAAGTTGTCCAAGACACTAGCCCCATTTTTAACATTCATATTTCACACTCGCAACACACAACACATTTATTTGTTAACGAGATGAGCATTTGCAGACGGTCAAACCCATCAATTTACAATCACAGCCAAAGACATGGTGAGATATTTCCTGAAGTTTCTGTGAAATTTCTAGAAAAACCTCCTGCTTTCTGCAGTTCCACAGTAGGGGCTTTAGAAATATTCAAAATATCTGGAAATACCATGTCTTTGGCAACAACTGTAGCTCAATATACACATGTATCTGTCCCATTTGAGAACATCATGATTTGTTAAGCTCATTTTTGTTTTATAATGCAGTGTTGCCTGCCAGAGTAAATAATCAGCAATAGCCGGCCTGATTGTGCTGAGGGTTGAGGCGCTGGATGCACACCTTGCACCGTGCTGGTGACCTGTGTTCGGGAACGAGCATGGGCCACCATGGATTGGCAGGGGAGGAGATGGATCATGCATCTGACAGACTGCTGCCATCTCTGGGAAGAGGAGATCAACGACGGTGCGTACTGAGCCCTAACCCGGAGGCACAGGGCTTGGCGACACAGAAATGCAATAGCGTTGGGCGGGAGCGTGGCAGACGCTTGACATGGGAGCATGTTCGACCCCATTGCAGGTGTCATTGCATGCCGCATGCCCGCAAGAGGGCACAGAAAAATGATAAAAGCTCCTGGCGGATGATGGGGGAGCTCGCAGGCCCCGCACCTGGCCAGCCACAGCACGACGCTGGATCCTGTTTTGATAGGGGAAGTCCCCCTCTGCCCACCTCTCCGGGCGGGGGTAAGCCCTGGAGGTATATGGATGGTGGATGCCGAGGTGCCGGGCTGGGGCTCCCCAGAATGCGAGTCCGTTGGTGCAGGAGTATAAACAATAATTAAAAAAATAATAATCAGCAATACACTTTACATTGCAGTGTTCCTCAGTTGCTACCACGGACTACTTTGAATGAAGGGAATGTAGTGACAAACAACTGAACATTTGAAAAGCAGATGTAAATCCCTATCTCTGCTGGTTCCGTCAGTACAGCGACAGCATACCGCATTCTCATGCTCCACGAATACCGTAGCCTGTCCACTGTACTAAGGGTAACGGGAGATATACCTGTTTGTGCTCGTGAAATGTACAATTCTAACCCCAGGAATCCTTCAATATGCTTAACTAGTACAGTTAGCCTCCTGCATTGAACTGCCCCAGAGGAAATGGAATGTATGCTAATGATGGAACTCTCACTGGCTCGTGCCAATTTCATACTGCTCCCCTAGTAACTGCTATGCTCCAAGACACTCAGAGCTATTACTCTGCCTGCCAGTTTAGATGCCTATAAGAGCTCTCCTCGACTTCTAACTACATTATTTTCTCAATGAGTATCGATAATATTTAAATATTTTTATAAATAACTGCTTCCCCATTGGTATTTGTTGTTAGTTAGTTTTTAGCATTTAGTTTGTTTCCTCATGGGTTCTAGGAACCGCTGTTTCTTAAGTAAAAGTTTTTCTTGTTTATATTGTACATGGGACAGTAGTCCCATTCATTTCTGTATTTTATTTTTTTATTTTATTTTCAGTTCCTTTTACCTCAGGAACCAATTGTTTCATAGTTCCTTTTAGCATGGAACGAGTTGTTGTGGGGTTGTTTGTTTTGGTGTCTGTAGTGTCTGACACTAATGTCAGAGACTCCACAGAAGAAGAGGACATGACCCACTAGTTTTAAGAATTGTTTAACCTGTGGTCAGATTATAGCTAAAGCCAACAGGCACAGTCTCTGTGTGTTTTGTCTTCTTACCAGCCATATTTTATACTGTGATATCTGTAAAACTTTATGTCCTAAAACCCTTAAAAAGAAGACTAAAAAACTGGAAAATTGGCTACTTCGGCATATCCCTCTCAAACAATAAAAGAGGCTTCCGCCTCAGAAAAAGAGGTTCCTTCTAAAAAAGATAAAAACAAGGAACCGGGAGAAAAATCATCAGAAAAGGCAGACCCCACAAAAATAAAAAGGCACATGGAACCGGTCTCGGATCAGATTCCCGAAACACGTAAACACAAAGAAAGCATACCACTGCACCTCCTGCTGAAATGGCAAGGGAGCTCTCAGTGGAAAGACCGACCATGCCCTTGGCTAAGTACATCGCTAAAGTTCTACAAACTCTGCAGGCCCTTCAGGCTGTTTGTAACTTCGTTCCTCCCCCGGTCCCTCCGATCTCTCAGTCGGTTCTCTTGGCAGTTCCTGTTTGGGTTCCTAACACAGTTTCCTCTGCCTTGGAACTGGAATACTTATATGAGGAGGAGGAGGATGTAGGGGAACCCATAGAGCCTGAGGTTTCCTCAGAGCAAGACTTCGGTTCCCCTTCCCGGGGACCAGAGGATTTCTCACCCCATAATGCCTTTGTAGGCAAATGGTGGAGACCCTTAATCTGTCTCTGCAAGACAGTGT
The DNA here is from genome assembly GCA_016271365.2 of Neoceratodus forsteri. Lineage (NCBI taxonomy): Eukaryota > Metazoa > Chordata > Ceratodontiformes > Ceratodontidae > Neoceratodus > Neoceratodus forsteri. The sequence continues at coordinate 328,665,981 of CM028137.1, forward strand.
AAGAGGAAGAGGAAACAGACTTCCTCGACATGATGGGGCTTACCCCCAGAAAGAGACTTATGCTCCCTATTCATAAATCTCTTAAGAAAGCAGGCCTAAAAATCCTTAAAGGGAAACAATGGAAAAGACAAAGCTTGCTTCAGACACTAGAAACTCTCCAATTAGTGCTTTGGGACAGTAACAACTTTATTTAATGATTTAGAGCAGCTACTCATAACTTCCACTTCCTGTTGCTGGTAGCAGCCATTTCATAAGCAGCAGTGAGGCTTCCTGAGCTCACTGTATGCTAATATGCCTATTTGACTTCTGCTATTGGTTGGCAGGGCATATTAGCATAAAGTGAGCTCGGAAGTCTCTGCTACTATGAGATGGTGGCTGCCAGCAACAGAAAGTGAAAGTTGAAGGCCATTGTTTAAATCACTAAAAAATCAATTAGAGGAATTAAAAAAAATTACTGTCTGAAAGCACTAATCAGGAATTTTTGTAGTGCCTGGGTAAAGCTGTGCCTTTTCCATTGTTTCCCTTTAAGGCACCTTCTTCAGTTCCAGCAGTGGATAAGAAGGTACAGAAGAAATATCAGTTGGCTAGATCCGATGCTGATTTTCTTTTTACACATCCTGATCATGAGGGTGTGGTTCAAGCGGTTGCCTGTGACAAGGCCAGAGTACCCCTGGCTTCCCATCCTCCTGACAAGGAGTCAAGGAAGGTTGATGCTATGGGTATGAAGGGGTATCTGGCAGCATCTGTACTGGTTATACAGGTCAATTACATGGCCTATGCAGCCCAGTATCAGAAGGCCCTTTGGTCCATGGTGCTTGCATTAGTGGATAAGGTGACTGGAGAAGTGGGTATAGATCTGGCTGAGACAACCAGGACAGCCATAGATGCTACTGAATACCAGTTCCACATGGCTGTCGATGCCAGCGACACAGCAGCTAGGCTCATGGCACTGGCTGTGTCTATGAGGCGGTTTGCATGGCTGAGAACCACAAACCTAACACAGGATACCCAGACAAAAGTCATGGATTTCCCTGTGAAAACAGTTCACTTTCTGGGGACAAGACTGAGGCTTACATAAAAAGTGGGAGAATATAAGGCCACTTACAGAAGCAACACTATAAAGGATAGGCCTTCCACATCCTATGGAGTTGATGCCAGGGAGGCAGGAGTCATACTCCAGATCCTTCTGCCAGAGTCGGGCACTGCCAGACTACCAGCAGCCCAGAGAGTACTTTAGAGGTAGGGGTAGAAGAGCTACAAGGAAGGCTGGTCCAGCAGCTCGGGCTATGGCCAGCCAAAACAAACTCCTTGACTTGCTTCCACAGGTCACCTCCCTCTGCCAGTAGGTGGCAGGCTGCCTCACTTTCTCCAAGAGTGGCTTTCCTTTACCACAGACAAGTGGGTCTTAGAGGTAGTGAGCCAGGGTCTGTCATTAAGTTTCACAAACCTTCCCAAATTGAGAAACAAGTTGTTTGCTCTTTGACACCAGTGGAAAAGAGCTTGCTGGGAGCAGAGGTAAGAAATGTACTGCTCATGAAAGCAATGGAGCCTGTTCCCCAATCTCAGAGAGGAAAAGGCTTCTATTCAGGATACTTCCTGACAGAAAAGAAAAATGGGGACTGGCGACCCATTTTAGATCTCAGATTTCTAAACAAGCACATAACAAAACCAAAATTCAAGATGGTCACTTTGGCCATGATAATTCCAACCCTCCAGCAAGGAGACTGGCTAGACTTCTTAGATCTCAAGGACACTTATTTCCATATACTGTACCAGTCTGAAAGTAGCTGAGGTTCGGATTGCCTTCAGGACACTACCAGTTCACAGCCATGCCCTTTGGCCTAACATCAGCACCAAGGGCTTTCACAAAGTGCCTAGCCATAGTGGTGGCACACCTGAGGAGACTTGGAGTCACAGTTTTCTCTAGCTGGGTGACTGGCTAGTCATAGGACAGTCCCTCAACAGACCAAGGACTCCCTAGCTCTGGTGCAGAGCACTCTAGAGTCAATGGGGTTCCTAATAAACATCCTGAAGTCTCAACTGGAATCAGTCCAGGTCCTGGACTTCATTGTGTAGCAGAGCTGAACACCCTGCAAGGGTGGGCCTTCTTTCCCCAGCACAGGGTAAACAGCATTCTGGAGCTGGTAGAGTCTTTTCAGTTAAACAGACCCAGGCCAACAAGGCATTTCCTGCAAATTGTGGCACATTGCAGCAGCAGCCACAGCAGTGGTCCCAGGATCCAGATTCTAAATGAGAGACATACAGCTCCATTTGAGGTCCCACTGGTCCCAAAGGCAAGATTCCTGTCCAAGCTGGTGCCTGTCACAAGGACTCTACTACAGGCCCTGCAATGGTGGCAGGACAGGGACAACCTCAGAGAAGATGTGCCCTTCCATACAGAACACCCGTCGGTGGTTCTGACCACAGATGCCTCCCTTCTAGGGTGGGGGGCGCACATGTTGGACCTTACAGCCTGTGGAAGTTGGTCCCCCCAGGAATCACTTCAACACATCAACCTGTTGGAACTCAGAGCATTGTACCTGGCACCACAGTCATTTGCTCTTCAGCTCAGGGGCAAGGTGGTACTGGTTAGAACAGACAACAATACCACCATATACTACATTAACAAACAGGGAGGTACCAGGTGGACCCCATTGTGCACAGAGACCATGAGGGTCTGGACCTGGCCTACTCACTTTGGTGTCTCTCTCCACCCATCCACCTTCCAGGGAAAGACAATGATCTTACCTGTGTCAGTCTTCACCATTCATCACTGGTGGGTGTATGCCAGAGCGCAGCACCCCATAGGAGCTTTTTTTTCCCTAAGGGGGAGGAGCTGGCGCCAGCAGCGCCACCCATGAGACCAGTGCACTGTGTGACGCTCGTGAGTTGGCCAGTAATGGCTGTTGGCTCCTACTCTGCCTCAGTTCTGCTTCTCCCACCATTGAGACAGCACCTCGACAGCTCAGGGGCAAATAATTCTGAGTCTGTGGCCTGGTTTTCAGTGTGGCACTGCACCTCAGTTTTTGAAGCTGTTTTTCAATGCCGTTTCAGTATCTTCGAAGCTTCAATTCTGCCATTCGGTACTCTGCGCTGTTTATTGAAGACCGGTAAGATTTTTCCATTTTCTTATTTAAAACGGCACTGAGTCTTGACTATTTATTGTTTTAGTTTTCCGTTAGCATCATGTCAGGTTTGGAGGACAAGAAGCACTCTTCTAAAGTGGGCTGGCCTCCTATGTGTCTGTGTCCCTGCAGCTGGCAGTTTTCCGTGATAAACTGGCATGATGTCTGCCTTACCTGCCTTGGACCTCAGCATGATATGGACAACTGTGATGCCTGCTTCTCGATGGACTACCGCATTCTAGAGTACCACATGTTTAAAGTTGGTAGGGCTCTGCCGACTTGCAGGGTTGGCGTCACTCACGAGGCTCCAAGCGTAGGTCACTTCTCCCTTTTTCTGGGTCCAATCATGGGCCTATATGGTCCAGTGAGGAGGAGGCCTCCTTCTCCTCTTCCAGCTTTGCCATGGAGGAGGCCTCTTCCATGGTGCCAGAAGGCCGGTCTGGTTCCACCGGGGCTGGGCTGGGAACACCACTCTGGCAGTCATCTTCTCGGAGATGCAGGCTACCCCAGTGTCGAGCCCACAGTTGCTGGGTCTGGCACAGGATGTTCCTCGGCACTGTCCACTGGTGCTGTCTCAGATCCTGGAGTCGTTCATGGCTCCAGTGATCGAGATGCTGTTGCGAGGGGCACTGGCAGCGCCAAGTTTGGGAGGGCCCCCAGAATCACCTGTTTGGAGGTCTTTTAGATCTCCTCCTCTTTGGAGCTGGATGATCGAGAGGAAAATCCAGACTGGTGACCTGATTCCTTGAAGTCAGTGGGCTCTCCGGGGCCGAGGACCATTGTGCCTTCCCAAGTGCTTCTTCCAGCAGCCCTGGTGACTGCACTCAGCGTCAGCTCCCACACTGAGGGCAGTGCCGGGTGTGGGACACAGGACAGTAGTCCCGGGGCCGAGGGAGTGGTGGTCCAGGTGTCGGGAGTGGGGTCAGATGCTGTCCCGGTGCTGTCCCTTCTCCTGATACTAGGACTGGAACCCCATTTCTATGGCTGTCCTTGGTAGCCTGTAGGAATGGGTGGGTCAAGGCACAGGGTGTGAGGAAGAGGTCTTCCTCAGAGTCAGTGGGGTTCTGTGGGTGGGCTTAAGGGCTGTGGCGCCCACTGCAGTCCTTCGGGCATGGAGAGAGCTGCAATGCTCAGCCCAAGTTCTCTCCCTCATTTCCTTCCAGGAATACTTGCTGGCTGGGGTTGGGACCACCTTTCTGGACACATGTGACCCCAGTCCCCTCATGGGGTGCTTCCCTACAGGGGCTCAGTCCCGACCACTTTGTGCTAGTTGAGCGGCCTTTGACTGACCCGACCTCTACGGATCCCCTCAAAGTCTGGGATTGCCTGCTGGTTGCCTAGCCCTGGCAGAGGCATTTCACTTGCTGTGAAAGGTTTCTCCCTCTTGCCTCTGCATCCAGCCCTCTTCTCCCAGGCTATGTGGGTCCTTCAGGTCCCTTGACCTGGGAACAGTTCAGATCTCAGGCTCGCGGACTTCAGAAGATATGTCAGGCCATGGACAAGCAGGTTTTCTGCCTGTCTCCCTCCGCAGCCAGAGTCTGAATCTACAGGTTCTTCTGCCTCCTCATGTCCTCCATCGAGGGAGAGGAGACTTCTATCCACCTGTCCTCTCCGCTGATCAGAGTATCAGTGCTTCCTCATGAGGCTGGTTGAGGACCTGCACATTTTTCTACATGGTAAGACACAACAACAAGCATACAACATGTGCCTTTCTAGGCAAATACAGTGCAGACCTCTTGGTGGTCCCTTCCTGGCCTACACCCTTCCAGGAGGCATTGAACAGTGACTGGCAGCTTCCATCTGCAGTGGCTCCAGCCCCTTCAAGCTGTCAGCATCAATATTGTGCACCCCAGGGGTCTCCAGGCACGTTGCCTCATCCCTCTGTGGGACTGATGTGATTAGATATTCCTACTGGGCATAGGCACCCGGTCACTGACCTGCCTCCAGATCTGGACTCTGTGTAGTTCAACCACCTGGGGTTGAGTGTTTTCTCCTCAGCGTGGGTAACCCTTTGTATTGCATCTCATCAGGCACACCACACTGCCTAGAACAGGTATTTGTGGGTGATGTTAGGTCAGGTGTTGGCATCATTGCCTGATTCGGAGGCAGCCAGGCAGACCACAGTTCTCTCTGTGATAGGCCTGGAGTTAGCAAGGCATCAAGCAAGGGCATCTTATGATGCCAGTGAGGTTGCTTCACGGCTATCAGGGACAGCGATCTGCATTAGGCAGACGGCGTGGCTTCGCCTGTCAGGGCTATCACTTCTGGCCCAGTGTAGAATAATTGCCTCTGCATTCCGGGGGACCCACCTTTTCTCTCACAGGGTGAGGTGGGATCTGCAGGGACACCTTCCTTCCCCAGGAAATGGGGGAGCATGCCTCTCCCTGACCAGTCACAGACCTAACTGGTCTGGTATGGGTCTCCTCCTCCTGTGTTTTCCCCCATGGGAGGCTGAGGGACATCTGTCTCTCAGGGAAGTGATGAAACCCCTTCGGGGGACTCAGTATTCACCCACCAGTGATGAATGGTGAAGACTGGCACAGGGAAGACATGAAAATGACATACCTACTATAATTCTTGATCTTCCTGTGTATCTTCACGATTCATCACTGAAACTCTCCCACCTTCCCCTCAGAAGGTCTCAGTCCCTGCGCGTTGCTTCCTCTCTGCTTACCTCCTTCTCAGGGAACCAGTAAAACTTTCCCTGTATAGCTTATTTTTGTATACTTCTTTATTAAAATGAGTATTTTTACATATAGCTAGAACTGTTACAAATAGCATTACTTTCTTAACAATGCAGTATATGCTATATTGTTAATCCTTAGTGAAGGAAAAAGAAAGAAAATCTATGCAAGAAAAAAGAAAAGCAGTAAATTTCCTTCTGGATATTACTTAATACTCTATAAGTTCCATACCATGTATTAACACTTCTGGTGCAGGAGATATAAAATCAGATACCGGTAGGAAGTTCCTGCTTCAATTAATCCTTTAGAAGGAAAACTGAAGTTGATAGTAAAACAAGAATAAATTACATCTGGATAAACATTAAAAATAAATTACAACTAGAGCACAAACAACGAAGCCAGCATAGGTTTTTTTCATCATTATCACTAAAGGTGATCGTAATATAAACCAAAGGTTGTTTAAGAGTTATACTTAATGGTAGCTAGAGGGAGCCTTGGGAGGAATATTCAAATTTGGGACCTCTCAAGTGTCAAGAGTCCACCCGCATCATGATGGGAGGGAGGCCTGATACATGTCTCACCTTGTCCATCTTTTAAATGCCTCTTATCTGTTTTGTAAATTAAAGGTCCTTTGCTCGAATCCCTCTATATGAGAGACAATAGTTTTCTACTCCAATATTCTAGTGGAGGCCTCTTGGAGCCATTTTGTGGTTCTTGTTTTGTAGGTCACCGTCAGGAGGACCGACCATAAGTATTTGGCCTCTTCCTCTCATGGAAGCGGGGTCACAAGAGCAAATTGATTGGGGAGAGGGTCTCTGTTAAGCCAAAAATATTTCTTATATGATGGGTAATGTCCTGCCAAAAGAGTTCCAGGATAGGACAAAAATAGAATACATGGGCTTGGGAGGCGGTTGGAGACCCACATTTCCTCCAGCAAGCCGGAGAGAGAGAGAGAGAGAGAGAGAGAGAGAGAGAGAGATTCCTCTTAGTTAGGACCTGAGGGACTAGGAAAAACTGGGATCTTACTTTCCAAGTGAATTCTTTCCATATAGGAGAGGAGATAGTGGACCATGTACTCTGCCATATTCTGGGCCAGGTCCTCTGGCATATTGCCAACTGCAGATCCTTTTCCCAGCTTGTTTTGAGTCTTTCAGCCTCATTGGTCTGTTGGTTTATCAGAGATTTATATATATGAGATATGGCATGTTCTCCTGCCCGGGAGGTCCAGATAGTGACTAAGGGCCAGTTATCCTCAGTGTACTGAGAACAGTTGGAGACTCTTTGATTTAGCAGAATAAAATCCTTAAGTTGGTAGTAATGAAGTAAATCATTAGCTCACCACTGAACTCTGACCCGGGCTTCTTCGAAAGAGATAATGGTGCCCTGTCTCAGTAGCTGCCAAGGGGCAACAAAGTCTCTAGAGGCCTGTGAGGTGTACTAAGGGTCCACCCTGGCTAGAGGAAAGTCTGAATTTAAGATAAACCAAGTATATTTCCAAAAATGGGATCTTGCCCTCCTTGTGGAAATGCCCCGGCACCAACCCTCTACGATTGGGGCAATCACTGCAGGAAGATTTGGGATCATTATTTTAAGGTAGGAAGGGTGACATAAGGCCAGTGGAAGGGGATACTTTGTGAGTCTAGATCAATTTTTTTCCAAAGGGCATTATATGTAGGATTCCCCCATAATAATGCCAGACGCATTTGGGAGGCTTACCATTAGTAGGCAAGATTTGGAAGTGCTCGCCTCCTACAACCTTAGGCAGGGACATAACCTGTCTTCTGATTCCTAGTTTACTATTCTGCCAGACAAAGGTTAGAAATAATTTTGTCAGTGTAAAAGCTCCTGTTTTGTTATCACACAGGAATAGACTGAAAAAATATAGGAGTCTGGGCAGTGCATTTATTTTTAAAGCCTGTGTCCTGGCATAAATAGAGAGGAAAGTGAACTCCATCGCCTCATATCAGTTTTTAAGGTTGTGATTAAGGGTAATAATTTAGTTTAAACAACAGTGAAGGTTTATTGGGATCTTAACTCCCAGGTATTTTATAGAGGGCAGATTCCACTTGAAAGGGTATAAATGTTTCATCTCAAGTTGAGGAGAGTAATTAATTGTCAATGCCTCGGTTTTTGTGGTATTTAAAACATATCCAGATAATGCTGAGAATAGAGACAGCAGCTGAAAGAGTGCTGGTAGAGAGGTACAGTACAAGTCACATTAAACTGTTCCTCCAATACGTTGCTGTTGCATTTCTGACTGAGGTCTATAAGTGTTGCTGAATCCAGCACAAAGCCTTGCACAAAGTGTTTCTTAAACAAGTTAAAATACAGCTTTGCATTGCACTGTGACTGGACTGCAGATGCATTGCAACTGAGTTGCAAAAACATTCTACAAACATTGCTGTTCAGCTGGTTAAGCACTGAAAAAATAATATGAGTTGGGTATACATTGCCAGCTCAAAAAAACAGTGCTAAACCAACTAATTGATCGAACAGTTTAATGTGACTTGTACTGTATTTGGATTAGATGTATAAATTAATACATCGTTGGCAAATAAGAGCTAGTTTATATTCTGTACCTGCTATAGTTAGACATTGTATTTCTGGGGTTTGTTGAATTAGGTGGGCTAAGGGTTCGATATAGAGGCAAATAAAAAGAGAGAGGGGCAGCCTGGTGCATTTCCTCTGCAGTGGGAAACTTTTGGAAATATGACCGCTTGAACTAATTAAGCCCTGGGGGTTATGATAAAATTTAAATACTGTTTGTATAAACTGTTCTGGAAAGCCAAATTTTATAAGTACTTGTGTAAAGAAAGACCAGGAGACTTTGCTGAATGCTTTTTCAGCATCCAAACTTAAAAAGAGTGCAGGGTATTTTGTTTTTGGATAAGGTCAATTAGGTAGATACTACAGCTTATATTATCAGATGCTTGGCACTCAGGTATAAAGCCACACTGGTCTTGGTGGACTAGGGAATGGGCAAATTGCTTCAGATGACCAGCTAGAATTGCTGCCATCAATTTATAATCTGTATTTAAGACAGATATGGAGTGATATGAGGAACAATTAGTGGGGTCTTTATCTGGTTTGGGGATTACAGAGATGATGGTGTAATTCCTGGAGGGAGGGACTATACCAGTGGGTGAAGAAATACAGAGAAATAGTCTTAAAAGAAAAAGTGTTATCTTAGACTTAAAAGCTTTGTAAAATTCCCCCGGGAGGCCATTGGTGCCCGGGCATTTACCCGTTTTGAGAGAACTGATTTGACTTTGGATTTCCTGGGAGGTGATGGTGGACAGTATCTCTTTAATATTGTTTTGGTGGAGGTTGAGAAGGTCTATTTTTTCCAAAGAGGAGGATATTTCTTTCTGGGAGGGCTATTGGGGGCTAGAATAAAGTTGTTTATAATATTCTAAAAAGGTATCAGATATCTTCCCCAATAGAGTGTCGGAGGTGACCTGTTTTACTATCCCCTGTACTACTTATTGTTACTTTAGCTTTCTGTACTCTTAGCCGGCTAGCCAGAATTTTGAGTGACTGAGGACCCCCATCGTAATATTTCTGATGCAGAAATAATAGTTTTTGTTCTACTTAATAATTAAGTAGGGAGTTCAGTTCCTTTTTAAGAGAGCTAAGTTCCTTTGCAGTTCGTGGGGAGTAATGTAATTTCTGTTGGTCCTCCTTCTCCCTAATAGGGGTTGTTAAGTCTTGCCTTCTCTGGTCCCTTTTCTTTTTATTTCTGGAGGATAGTTCTATACACTTCCCCCAGAGATGGCCTTTACTGTGTCCCATAATGATGGACTTATATTGGGGTGTCGTTATCGAGTGCCCTAAACAATAGTGTCTTTAAGTTGTTCTGTATGATCTTTATCTCGTAAAAGGGAGAGGTTTAGTCTCCAAAAAGTATTTCTCTGTAAGTCACCAAAAGCCATCCTGGGAAATATAGGGGCATGGTCTGATAGAATAAAATCACCCACCCATGCTTTCTGTGCATAGCTGAGGTGTTCTTGGGAGAGGTAAATGTGGTCTAGGGTACAGTATGTGGAATGGGCCTGGGAAAAAAGGAGATTGGTATTTCCATTAAGAAACTTCCAGGTGTCCATGAATCCCAGCTCTTTTAACAAGGCTGCAACCTCCTTCACCACTTTCCTCTCCTGCCGCTTGAGTGTCATGCCTTGCCTAGTATTTCTGGCAAAATCAATGTTCAGGTCCCTACCCCATATAACCACCCCCTCTGCCCACTGTGATAACAACAACAGGAAAGATCTGTAAGTACAAAAATCAGTATTAGGGGGGAAATAGACTGAGGCCACTGTAACCACTGCCCCATTTAACTTTCCCATAAGTAGTGCATATTTACCATCTTTATCTGAGAGTTTAGCAGTACACTTGAAGGGAACTCTAGGGGATAATAGTATAGCCATTCCTCATCTCCATCCTCTCTTAAAGGAGGATGTGACTACATGGGAAAAGCCCATCTTTTCTAAATGTTTATGCTCTGTAGGAGAGAGGTGTGTCTCCTGTAGGAGGCACATATCCGTCCCAGACTTTCTGAGGTAGGTTAATACTTTAGACCTTTTAACTGAACTAGATAGTCCATGCACATTACAGGAGCAGACTGTAAAGCCCATGGTGGTTTTTAAGTAAGTTTCCCTTGAGTGCACTTATCAGATATTTGAAGTACCAATGTACAGGTTTTCCCTCTGCTGCTCTCAAACCACATGGAAAATGATGATTTGGTAGAAAAGGCATTGTTGCTGGCATTAACAAGAACAATAAACTTTGTGCCAACTTAGCAAACTTTGTACACTGGTTGCTCAAATGCTTCAAGGTCGAAGGACACCAAACAATAGTGTCCTCTGTACCCACCCTGGTGTTTTGGTAGGTGGAGGGTACACTGCTGTACCCCAGTTGGGGGTTGCCCTCTAAGCCGAGGCTTCAGTCAGCTCCTTGCAGAATAGCCACTAAGGAGAAAAAGGACAAGCTCTGGCGACTCCATAACACATTAAATGTACATGGGGTCCTTCGTTATGGAGTCAGGATCGAGAGGAATCTCTCTCCCAACACCAACACGACCTTCATCAAGGCGGGGCTAAGAAGGAACTGTGAAGATGGATGACAGAAAAATATTTTATGTAGGGCTAATGTTATAGGTGAAGAGGGTCTCGATTGATCAGGCCTGAATAAGATGAGCCGGGGTTGGGGCAAGGTAGAAGGGTACCCCTCAATCGTTACCTATCCCCAGATACCGGGGTATCTTTAATTTTTCCCCTGGCTAAAAATATTGTAGCAGAATATGGGAGTTGTCAGGGGGGGGAGTCATGGTCTACACAGCAAAACTTAGGGGAGTTAGAGTATAACACACACTGTTACTAAAAGTAGATTGCTTCTGCCTGGGCAGATTAGCGATAGTCTCAATCGCCCCCTTCCCTCACTCACCACCTCGCACCACCTAATACTTTCTCTTCATATTTATAAAATCAATATAGCTGGTGATTGTGAAACCTGAGCTAAGTAGAAAGGAGAGTTGTAGGTGTCACCCATTTAAACCCCATAACATTATGCAGCACATTTATTTTGTGCTTCAGGTCTGTCTCTCGATTTAACTCTTCTCAAAGGAATTGTCCATAAGTATGGGAGCAAATAGAGAAGCAAGCACCGCTCTCTTCATTTTAGATCAGTTCTCCAAATGATCTTTTATCAGGTACAGCAAATTTAAACAGTAGAGCAAACCAAAGACATGGCTACGCTCCCACGAAAAGTTAGAGGACAGATCACATAGTCAAGTTGGGGCCTGGTGTTATTGTAGGCCTAAGAAAGTACTTGCCGCCTCTCGACTCGTGAGGCGAGTGTCTAATTATTACCTTCAGTCCTCCGTGTCAGCCAAATCCAGTTTGGAAACACCAGAGAGTTTTTTAGGCAAATTCTTAAGGTGCTGGTTGGTCTCGGCAGCAGAATCGGTGGTAGTAGGTTTGGACTTTCGCAAGGGTACCAGCTGCCAGTCGTTAACAGATCCTTCTCTTTTCTGGGTATGAGTGCGTTGATGATCCTGTGGATTAAAGCCTCTTTTAACCACTGCTTCTTTGGCCTCTTGAGGGGAGTCATAGACCTCGGTGCCCTCCTTCCAGAGTATTCTGAGGTGAGCTGGATAGGGAGTCTGGATCCGAATCTGGCTGGAATTAAGTGTTTTTATCAGATTGCTACATTCCAGACACTGCCTCTGGATTTGGGGGGTAGTCATGATCAAAGTATAGCCGTGAGTCTAACATTTCACCTCCTTTTTTTGGCCCACTCTCTGAAGGATATCTTCCTTGGTTCTGCAGCTGTGAAACTTAATTATTATTGAGCATGGCCGAGCCTCAGGGTCCTTGGGCTTCGGTGAAAATGCTCTATGAGCCCTTTCAATTTTTAATTTGTACCCCTGGGGAAGCTTCAGTACATCTTTCAGCAAGTTGAGGAGGATATCTGCCATGGCGCCTGTTTCTGCATTTTCTTTTAGACAATATAGGTGCATGTTATCTCATCTCGAGTGGCTCTTGCGATCTAGGCACTTTTGCTCCATGTTGATTGCATGGCGGCATAATGCATGGACTGTTCATCCTAGATGGAGTAGACTGTCTTCAGACTGGGAAATTCGATCTTCCACCCCCTGAACCCATTTTTCAACATGCGAAAGTTTTTGATTCAGGTTAGAGAACTCACTTCTGTTTTCGGCTCTCATCTCTTTTATTTCTCTAAGGAGGATGTCAAATCGATGGCACAAGAGCTGCTCATTTTCTTCATCTGTATCATATGGCCTGGTATGCTCGACAGTTCGCAGCTGATTACCTCCTTGGGTCGGGGATGTAGGTTTAGAACCACTGCCATCTCTTTCCGTGCATGAGTGTTGGGGTTGATTTCGGGAGCCCCTCTCCCTCTGGGAACCTCCGCCTGACATTTGAAACAGTTTGAAATTGTTTTTAGTGAATTTTTGGAGGTTAGATTATGGAGTCAAGTGGGAGCCTCTCATTTAGCTGCTTTCTTTCTCCGGAGCGGAACCAGAAGTCTCCCTAACATAGAAACATAGAATTTGACGGCAGATAAGGACCACTTGGCCCACCCAGTCTGCCCATTTCCCTACCTGATGGATAAGCTGCAGATCCTAGTTAACCAGCAGCCTATTTCTTCCTACCCCCAACCCCTAGAATTGCCTTATGACTGTCCCATGCATGCTTGAATTCCACCACTGTTTTTGACTTCACAACCTCCTCCGGAAGGCTGTTCCATGCATCCACAACCCTCTCTGTGAAAATACTTCCTTAAATTACCTCTGAGCCGCCCTCTATCTTCAAATTGTGCCCCCTTGTTCTTGCACACCTCTGTTTTTGAAAGATGCTAACCTCTTGGACTTTGTTGATTCCCTTGAGGTACTTGAAAGTTTCTATCATGTCCCCCCTCTCCCTCCTTTCCTCGAGGCTATACATATTAAGCTCCTTAAGTCTCTCTTCATATGTCTTCGGTGCAGACCCTGCACCATTTTAGTTGCCCTCCTCTGGACAGCTTCCATCCTGTCTATGTCTTTGCGGAGGTTGGGTCTCAGAACTGCATGCAGTACTCCAGATGGGGTCTCACCAGCTGTCTGTACAGAGGGATAATAACTTCCTGTTTCTACTGGTGATGCCTCTCCCTATGCATCCCAGTATCTCCCAACCATCCTTGCTGCCCTCTCACATTGCTTGCCCACCTTTAGGTCATCTGATATGACTACCCCAGGTCCCTTTCCATTTTGTTGTTGTTAGTATCTCACCCCCATTGTGTACTCTTCCCTGGGTTTTTGTTTCCCAGGTGCATTACCTTGCACTTCTTAGCACTGAATCTAAGCTGCCATACATTTGACCATTCCTCTAACCTTTATAGCTTAACCCTTTGAGAACTGAATATGTGTGAACGTATATAGATTCTGGATGTATATATACGTCTACAGTCTTCTAAGGGTTAAAGCTTCCTCTCACTCCTAAAAGGTGGCGGAGGGGGACTCAGTTGGGAGGATGGTCAGGGGGCCTCTTTATTAAGAGCCTTGTGGGAGGACTCCTGGTGGGTTCCTCTTTCTCTATCCTGGGAGGGCCCTTGACACTGGTCAATCCTTCAGATGCGCCAGCTCTCTTTGGGGTTCCCTAGGATGGGGAGAGGGAATGGGGCTAGCAGGGACTCTCTCTTCACCCTTTTTTCCTATCTCTTCTTGCTACCCCTTCAGTCTCCCTCCCTTCGGAAGGAGGTGTTTGAATCAGTGGGATCTTCACTCTCCACCCCCAACCCAGTGGGTTCTTCTTTTTTGGAAGTGGCTGGGAGGGGGAGTGCAGACTCCTGACCGGGGTTGGTTTACAGCCCGGTTTGGGAGTTGGACAGAGATGGGAGGGACCTTCTCCGCTTCCCTATCATGTACTTTTTCCCTAGTGGGGAACTCTTAGCCAGGTTACTAAACCTATGGCAACTTCTGCTGGTCATCTGGCTGCCCCCCTCTGGAGGGCATTCCCTCTCTTTCTAGTGCCTGTGCCGATCATGGGATGGGGTAATCAGGTCCCTCCCCCCCTTCCCCAATTCTCATTTCATTCTAATTTCTTTCTCTCTCTTCCTCTTCTTATTCTTTTATTCTGTCCTTGTTTTTGGGCTATTCAGGGGCTGGGGCCTTACAGCCCATCTCCTTCCAGGTCCTCCTCTACTCTGTCCTCTGGCCAGTGTTGAGAGCAAAACTCCACATCAGATTCTTGACGATATTGGAAATGCAAGTAATCACAGACAAGTTGCATTTAAGTAATAAACAAGTTTATTACTATAAAAGGGATAAATCACAGTTGCCCTAAGCAGTTCTTATCAATACGAACCGGGAGCCAGTGCTAAGCGTTCCCTACACCTCAAGGTTTCTCTGTAGTCTCTTGGGATCTCTTGGGTCTCCGAGGTATAGAGCCTGTGCATTACATTATATACCTATGATAATTACTATGGTTACTGTAAGATAGAAACATTTCTAGTTACAGAGATGAGCCCTATTGGCCAAATTAGAGGTGGCGCCACAGTCCAAGATAACATTATACAATTCTGTAAAGTCATCAGTTTTAGAACAAAGAAGTTCTTATACAGAATCTTACATTACCAAGTGTAGTGGTGCACATCACCAAAGGACGGCAATGTTGCCTTACATATTATAATTACTTCAAGGACAGGTGTCCTGGCATCTGACAAGATGTGTGCATTAGCAAGCAAAGTGGATTACAACAATATGCATTCATATCCTGGCATCTACTCTTATACGGTAGATGCCCTTAGCCCTAGGTATTAGTGTAACCTATGCATAAACATTATCTGTCCACAGTGTACCTCTGAGGGTATCAATTAGGGTGCAGAGACCTTGTGTAACAATTCCCCCCCTTGTTGCCTCCAAGGGCAACACAGGCAAATGTGTAGGGAAAGGAGAGGAGCAGTGGTCGTTTACAATCCCGATGCGCAAGCCTTGTAAAGGAACTCAAGCTGCTCACGGTGTTGTCATAGTGTACATCGTAGGCAGCAAAGCATAATAATCAAAGTGAATATCAAAAATGCTTGTATAATAACAAAACCCTTAAAAGTAATCTCTAACCAAGTGTTAGTCAAGGCATTATTCATATCGCCATCATTAATCAGGACAAGAACAGCTTCGTTGGCTTTGGTGATATTATTGCTGATGTGGATGAGGTGTGTGTCCTTCCTGTCTAAAAGTGATTTCAGTGTAGGAGTAAGTGGGTCTATGTGTACATTAAAGTATGGCAAGTATTCTGACAGTGTGAGTAGATAATCTGGGTTACCATCAATAATGTCTGCATCCATAAGGGGGATGGGGGTTATAACAGTATGTCTAATAACAGTCTTCTGGTGGGGGACAAAGCAGAAGTTGGGGTAATCAATAGTACAAGTAACAGAACCATATGTATAAGTCTTGTGATTTGTGACGACGTAATACTCGCCATCTGAATTGTACTGTGAATGCACAGTAGGCAGTCTCCACTTTTGCAACTGGACAGGGCATGTGTAAGTCATCTTCGAAATCCGTGTTGACAGGCGATGAGCTTCCTCACAATAGGATTGGTAAAGCTGATCTGGAGACAAAGTTGAGTCGAAAGAGTTGGTGCCGTTCTCAGTGATGTCATCATCCATAGTGAAAGTCCAATCAATGCTGTCTGGAGAGTAGCCACAAACAGGGCGTATAACATCAAACACATCACATCGGCACAGTAGATGTACTGCTTTTTGCACAGCAGTCCGTAAGCGTGCCACCCAGGTATCCAGGAAAGAATGGTAAGACAAGTAGAGGTGGTAGATCCAGGCATTCTTTGTAGATATCTTCATCCAAATGCCCAATGGAATGTGCCAGTGCAAGTTTGTCGAACAAAGCTGTAGTGGGATCAAAGCGTCGTAAAGAGACAGTAAAAGAAACAAACATGGTATCTGTTATGGAACATTTCTTAGTAGAGAAACAAGGACCAGTATTAAGGTGTCTGGTCACAAACTCCAAATTTCTCGCTGTGGAGAGAGGAATAGATAAAGTCTGTTACACACATGGAAACACAACTAGAAGTTCTACATTTTGGACAATACCATTTGGAAATCCGTCTATTATGTA
The DNA here is from genome assembly GCA_016271365.2 of Neoceratodus forsteri. Classification (NCBI taxonomy): domain Eukaryota; kingdom Metazoa; phylum Chordata; order Ceratodontiformes; family Ceratodontidae; genus Neoceratodus; species Neoceratodus forsteri. Next base: position 328,682,423 of record CM028137.1, read on the forward strand.
TGATGTCAGGAATTCTTCCAGATTCTAAATCACAGAAGAGGTTGTTGATGGCAGTGAGAATGTATGAGCCATAAGCAGAGCAGAGTATTTCCCTAGCAATGTATTGTTTATCAGCCTCTCTATTGTTTTGTTGTATAAGTGCATTAATCTTATCTTTTGAATCAGTGAATGCTTTAGCAATGTTGTGCATGTTGTATACAGTGTATCTTTCTTCCTGACTAAGGCCATCCACACCATGCAATAATGGAGGTAAAACATTGTTAACCAAGCCAGTGGAAAACTTAGCAGAATGACTTTTGATAGCAGCAATGTCTGCCTTGTTCCAGATAGACATAGCAGTACCAAAAAGACCAGTGACAGTGCCTGTAGCACCTGTAACATCAGAACTGTCAACTTCACATTTGTTACGTTTATGATTCAAACTACCAGAAGGGGTTTTCCTCCTAAAATTACCTCTATGTTCAGTAGAATAGACCCCAGTGAAGGGATCCTTCGTACAAATCTGAAATGCAGCTAAACTATCAAGTAGTAATGTACTATAAAATGCAGATGTATTAGTATTGCGACACATACCAAACTCTTTCATATTCCAGTAAGTAAGGTTAAACAAAACAGGTATATGCATAAACTGTAAATTATTAATTAAAGAACCTGGGAGGGCAGTGGCTGTGAGACCACTACGGGGGCCAGGGTTATGTTTTGGATATTCCAAAAGCTGTTTATCAGTGGGCAGTAATACAGAGAGATACATGGCAGTAGAGGCCATGTGGTGTACAGCACAAAATCTCTGGCGGAATCTTTGGATAGAAATTACAGTAAGAAGGATCTATTAAGGCAGTAATATTGTACAAACCAGAATGTCTTAATGCAGTTTGTAACAAGGACAGTGAACCATTTGGGGATAATTTAGCATTAGGCCAACCTTGAAAAGTTCCTTTGGACAGTTTGGCCACAGGGAGGATTTGTCCTTGTGATGTGGTTTGCCACTCAGTCTGAAGGGTAGATTTGTCAGGAGCAACGACCGAGGCAGTGAGGAAAGCATCAGAACCTTCCTGGACAGTGATCATGGTATCTGGTATTTTGATGGAAACTCCCTCTGTAGGAGATGCTGGAGGATCCAGTTGTCGAAGGAGGTCCGGTACCGTGCTTTGGACGCAGGGGATCACTCCTGAAAGGAAGAAATATAGGAACAAGATAGCCATCTTGTCAGTGTATCTGAAAAGGAAGATCAAAGATTAGTGTATTAGTACAATTCCACCCAATGGGGTTAGGAAAGGTAAGTTAAGTTCCTTTGTACAGTTTCAACTGGTTTGCATGCAACCACTTGTCAGTCAGTTTGTTGTTGTGCAGGAGTCTAACTTGATAGACTGCCGGACTGAGCTTGTTGACAATGGGGTATGGGCCTTCCCATTTGTTGGAGAAGGAGTGGGTGGGATGTGCAAATTGAAGTACCATTACTTGATCTCCAACCTGCCAATCCACTTCTTGTGCGTGTTTGTCAAATTATTTTGGATTGTTGCTGGGCTTTGCCCATGCAGTTTGCAGCATACAAGTGTGTGTGTATGAGGTCTTTTCTGAGTTTTTCCACATATTGATCCACATACACGCGGTCTGCAGTGGGGGTGTGCAGGTCAAACAGCAAGTGTTCAGGTAATCTCATCTGTCAGTCATCACCTCAAAGGGTGTCAGCTGGGTAGTGGCTGAGGGTGTGCCCCTGATTGCCATAAGGAGTAAAGGCAACAGGGATTCCCAGGTTTTGGGATTGTCCTCAATGAATTTGGAAAGCATTTGCTTAATCCTTCTGTTGGCTGTTTCTACTTGACCTGAAGATTGGGGATGATAAGGTATGTGGAACTTTTGTTGAACTCCAAGGAGTTCAAGGGACTCTTTCATCAACTCATCTGTAAAACTAGTTCCTTTGTTGGAGTCTACCTTAAGAGGCAGGCCCCACCTGGAGAAAATCTGTTCCACCAAGATTTTGGCAGTTGTCTTTGTGGTGCATGTCTTAGTGGGGAAAGCCTCAACCCACTTAGAGAATAGGTCAGTTACTACAACAGCATACTTGTTTCTACTGGTATTGGTCAGAGAGCCAATAAAATCAATTTGGATGGCATGCCAAGGGCCAGAATGTCTTTGTGGTAAAAGTTTGGCATTTCGTTTTGTAGGTATGGGATTGTTTTGTGCACAAACAAGGCAATTGTCTATGTATTGTTTAACATCTTTGGTAATACCAGGCCACCAGGCAGTGGTCTTGAGTCGTTGGAGGGTGTTTTCTGCTCCTTGGTGTCCACCAGTAGGAGTATCGTGTACTTGGTGCAAAAATTCAGATCTTAGGTGTCTGGGGACTACCCACAACTTGGTGGTAGTGTCATCTGGTTGAAATCAAATAAGCATGTCATCAGGGGATAAGTGCAACTTACCTTCATGCCTTCGGTATGGGTTATGTGTAGGTAGTCTTTCTTCAGTACCTTTGTTAAGGAATCTGAACACCTCTCTAAGTTCAGTGTCCAGATGTTTGGCTGCTGAGAGGTCCAGGGGGGAAAAAGACTCAGATTTCTTCTTGAGGGCTGCAACATGTACAGCTGCATTAGCCTCTGGGTGGTCCATCATCCAGATGTCCCCCCCCTCAGGCCCCTTCCTTAGCAAGGGTGTCTGCGGTGTCATTGAAAGCATGATAGGGGTCGTGAAGAGAGTGCGCTTTGACCTTGTGAACATAAAGTTTGTGTGCAAACTTTTGTGCCAATGCATGTATGTATATTACCAATTCTTTGTATTTCACAGGGCTGCCGTCAGAAGAGAGGAAGGAGTTCTTCTTCCAGAAAGGAAGAAATTCTGCAAGGGAACAACAAACCCAGTTAGAGTCTGTAAGGATGATAGTATCCTGAGTTCCATGTTGGATGAACTCAAGAGCACAAGCCACCGCTGCCATCTCTGCATACTGTGATGAAGCTACACTACAGCGTTTAGATATCTTGACAGTGTTTCCATAAGGTATATTACCAAAATGCCTATCCTGCAATCTGTTCTCCTGATAGTAGGATGCCGAACCATCAGTAAAAATACGGCACAAAGAGGTACTCTCAGTACCTGTGCGTGGCAGGGAGAGAAAGGACCTGGATCTGGAAGATCAGGTGACTGTAGTGTACAGTCATGGGGTTCTCCCTGAAAAAGGAGACCATGAGCTAGCAGAGATGGAACTTTGGTCGGGTGGACCTGGATATCTCTATCCTGGAGGAGAAGTGACCAGTGTGTCAGCCTAGTGTTAGAGACTGACCCATCCTTCACTCTGAGAGCAAAAAGGTAGTTGGCGTGTGGTTAGTGTTGAGGATCAATGGTGAGTACCCAATGATATACAAGAAGTGCTTGACAGCCCAGTAGGTGGCCAGAAGGTTCCTTTCACAAAGGCCATACTGCTGCTCCACTGCAGTCAAGAGCTGCGATGCATATGCAATGGGTCTCAGGTGCCATGCACCTTCTGGGCCAACACTGCTGACATGGCAATGTCAGAGGTGGCACACTCAAGATGGAATAGTAGTGCTGGATTGAGGTTAACCAGTGCTGAGGCAGAAGCCAGAGCCTGCTTCAATGACGCCACAGCCTGGGTGTGAACAGGACCCCAAGTCCATGGAACATCCTTTTGAGTAGTTCATACAGAGGAGCGTTTCTGAGCAAAATCACAAATGAAATCTCTCAAATAGTTTACCATACCTGAAACCTTAAGAGTTGCCACACTGGTAGGCAACGGCAAGTCTTGTAATCCCTGTACCTTTTTCCAGGTAGGGCTTCGACCCTGGTCAGTTATTTTCAGACCCAGAAAGAATACTTCCTTCTGACACAATTGTGCTTTTGCCGGGTTACATTTCAGGCCTGCTCTCTGGATGAGAGTCAGTAGTTCGTCCAAGAGATCCAGATGTTGTTCCTGCGTGGCCGTGGCCAGCAACAGGTCATCCACATACTGTAAGAGACATTGGGGGGTAGAGAAACTCTGTAGGGCATCCATCATGTGGAGATGGAAGAGGGATGGACTGTTATGGAATCCTTGTGGCAAGCAAGTCCACATGTACTGTCGTCCTTCAAAGGTGAAGGCAAACTTATATTGACTCTTGAGGGCCAATGGCAATAACCAAAAACCATTGGAACTGTCCAGGGCACTGAACCATTTCTGGTCTGGTGTTAGGAGTCAGAGCACATCTGGTGCTGATGCAACAGTTGGGGAACAACTGGAGTGACCTGATTCAGTTTCCTGTAGTCAATAGTAAGTCTCCAGGCGGCTTGTGGGTTTTTTCACGGGCCATACTGGGGAGTTGGCAGTAGAAACACAAGTTCTGATTACTCCTTGTTTAAGGAGTGACTTGATCATTTCTCTAAGGGAAGGCAAGGCTCCAGTTGGAAAAGGGTATTGCCTTTGCCTTTCATGTGCCGGACCGGGCACCTCAATGACACTGTGCATTCTATCACAGTCATGCTTGTTAACTGCAAACGCTTCCAAATGTCGTTGCAGAATATGTAAAAGTTTTGGGAAAAGTTCATGATTCTGGAACAAATCTATGATGTCATACTTTGTCATTGATAGATATCGTTGCCACAGCATGTGAGTCGGGAATCAAGATAGTATGGTATTGACCCTGAATCTGTATCAGTAGCATGTTAGCTAGATCCACCACACAGTCGTGTGGTGCAAGAAATCAATTCCTATGATACTGGGATGATCATGCAGTACCATCAGTTGGAAAGTATGAGACCTTCAGGTGGCCTAGCTCTACCTGTAAGGGTAGAGAATGGTATGCAGGTAGCCTAGAGCCATCAACTCCTGACGTATTGGTCTTCTGTCCGGTAGACCAAGGGGACGTGTCCGGGTGTTCATCATGTAGAACAGATACAGCTGCACCTGTATCCAGTAGGACTACTAGTTGGCGGCCCCCAACCTCGGCCTCAGTGCAGGGCCTTCCGTTTGTATCCAAGACCAGCTTGTTTACAATACGGACTGGGGCCTGTAATTGTCAATCCGCATTGCCGGAGGCATGCAGAGGTTGGGCCTGACTTGCATGAATGGTTTCACAATGCTATACTGATGCGATATAGGGAGGAGCTTCTGGGTTCAGGCTTGTATGGGCTTGAGGGCTTGTACTTCCGGTATCTCCATGGCTGGTTGTGGCATGGACCACCGGTTGTACTGCCACAAGGGTGTGCGCGGGAACAGCATCTGCTACAGAGTGCACTTGTCCCAGGAGCTCTCGGAATTTTCGATTTTCTTCAGCTATCTCCCTAAATAAAGGAACTGTTCTCTGTGATGGTTTCCCTCTGCCCTTATGCCTTCTGTTCTTAGGCCAATTCCGGTTCCCACCCCACTGCTGTTGTTGTTGTTGTTGTTGGGCCTGTTGGGGGTTTTGTTGGTTACCAGCTGGAGGGGCTGATGGATGTTTGGTCTGCTGGTGTTGGGCCTGCCCTTCCACTGTATAGTGTGTCATGGTCCCGGAGGTGGGTTCCATGGCAGCTACTTTCTTGGAACCGGAACCCAAATCACGGATGTACAGTTGATACACCCTCTCAGTTTTCCGAAGAATATTGGCAAACCTATCCGTATTTGAGTAAGTGGTTGGCTCTATCTGGTAGGCCATCCAGAGTCTCTGGTGGTAGGTCGCTGGGCTTTCTTTTGTATTTTGCTTTACGGGGTATGCCAGCATCACTCCTACTACACCTGGGCTATGAGCGGAAATGAGCTCAGCTGCAACCTCATCAAAGGTAGCGTTCCCATCCTGGCAAACTGCTTCAGGGAGTTTGGCCCATAAACCAGGATCGATGGTCTGGCGTAGTATTTGGACCTGGTGTTCTGCAGTGAGGCTGAGCATCTCGCATTTAGAATGCACCTTTTCCAAGTGACAGCAGAGGTTGTCGGACGGGCTCATCCGACCAATACTGTCAGCAATTTGCTGGACAGAGTAGGCCATTTGTAGGGGATTAGTAGGTGGTCGATCAGGCAAAGGTAACGCGTCTCGTGCACCATCCAAGGCTGCGCGAGCTGCAGCTTCTGCTGCAGTGTGAACAACACCTTCCTGAGTGCCAGCTTTTTGGAGAATTTGTCGAATCTGACTTTTAATAGCTTTCATACTCCTTTCAGGAAGAGGACATTACCTAATGCTCTATCAATCATGGTTTCTTCTCTTGCCTGTCTTCCAGACTAATACAGCTCACGAGGTGCCGTCAGGACCAGGCTTGAGCCTGCTCCCCATCATGGGCGCCGCCATGTTGGCATGTCCCATGATGAGCGTCACGATGTCGCCGACGGTGACCTGGGGAGTTGGGGGTGGGGACCCGCCATGCTGTGGATGGCTGGGTGGGGATTCTGGGCCATAGTAGGGGCGTGACTGGGCATTGTACTGTGAGACGTCATCATCAGATAACTCCCCTTCTGATGACGAGTGAAAGGCAGGGGCTACGTCTCCCATTGCCTTAACATGGCCAGCCAAAACCTCTCACTGATGGCGCAGTTTTGCCATCTTAGATCTACATTCATCATGATTCACACTTGCAACATCCATATCAACCTGATCCTGCTTCTGTTTTGCAAAACTTGATGCAGCACTCAATTGCGATTGTCCCTATAGGCTATTTCTAAATCATTACATTGCCGGTTGATCTTGTCCTGAAACTCACCCATTTCGTCACTCAACTGTGCATTCGCAGCACTCAACAAATCATTCATTTGCATAACTTGACTCTTATCCTGTCTCAAGCTTTCACACTCTTGCTTCAAAGCACACATTTCTTGTTCACCAGCCTGCGCTGAATGATGCAATAGTGAATCCTTTTCATTCGCAGAGTTTGGAGTTCAGACTCCAAGTTCTGCTGCAGTCTAATACATTCTGTTTCCTGTAAACCCATCTCTTGCTTAAGAGATATGATCTGCAGATCAAGGGTGCGAAACCTCACTTCGGAGGCTTCCAAAGCAGTGTAGAGAGCGGCGACCATCAACCCTTTAGCGTGACGCTTATTGGTTGATTGTCACATCTCTGCGTACTGGGTTGAAATCCCCAGTACAGGGTTGTCGGATTGACCTGCGTCCCGCGCGAAGTCAGCCCATCCTCCATGGGAGGCAAGGAAGTTAGAGACATCGGGTCTCAGTTCTGTGCAGATATCTGATACTGTGGCCATTGTGTGGGAGGGGAACAAAAATTCAAACTGTGAAAAAGACAGCGTGTTGCATATCGATCCACAACATGAGTACTTTAAACACAGCCGGGCTACTGTATAAGTTGCAGGCTTGCAATTCAAAGCTGCTATGGAGTGGGTCGAGACGGCATCAACCACACCCAAAAAGTCTGCCAGACTTTGCAAGTGACTACAAACTGGTTTTGTAAAAATGGGAGAGGTGATATGGGAATGTACACCTACAGTCCCCATGGGAAGGGATCAAAGTTTAAGCAACAAGTGAAACCCTACAAATACCAAATATCGCCTGCACACGGTTGCCAATTTGTTGAGAGGTCTAAACCTCACCTTCAGATTCTTTGACGATATTGGAAATGCAAGTAATCACAGACAAGTTGCATTTAAGTAATAAACAAGTTTATTACTATAAAAGGGATAAATCACAGTTGCCCTAAGCAGTTCTTACCAATACAAACCGGGAGCCAGTGCTAAGCGTTCCCTACACCTCGAGGTTTCTCTGTAGTCTCTTGGGATCTCTTGGGTCTCTGAGGTGTAGAGCCTGTGCATTACATTATATACCTATGATAATTACTATGGTTACTGTAAGTTAGAAACACTTCTAGTTACAGAGATGACCCCTATTGGCCAAATTAGAGGTGGCTCCACAGTCCAAGATAACATTATACAATTCTGTAAAGTCAACAGTTTTAGAACAAAGAAGTTCTTATACAGAATCCTACATAACGAAGTGTAGTGGTGCACATCACCAAAGGATGGCAATGTTGCCTTACATATTATAATTACTTCAAGGACAGGTGTCTTGGCATCTGACAAGATGTGTGCATTAGCAAGCAAAGTGGATTACAACAATATGCATTCATATCCTGGCATCTACTCTTATACGGTAGATGCCCTTAGCCCTAGGTATTAGTGTAACCTATGCATAAGCATTATCTGTCCACGGTGTACCTCTGAGGGTATCAATTAGGGTGCAGGGACCTTGTGTAACACCAGCCTATTCCTTTTTCAGTTTATATCCTTTCCTTTTACTGTCCCTCAGGCTCCCTTGCCCTGCCTTGTTTTTCTCTATCCTCTTTTTGCTTTATCTCTCCAGCGTGCAGAACTGAGGCAGGAGGAGGCCAAAGGCCATTAGTGGCCAACCCACGAGCATCACGCAGTGCATTAGCCTCGTGGATAGCTCCTCCCCTTAAAAAGTTCCCATGGGGTGCTGTGCTTTGGCATACACCCACCAGTGATGAATGGTGAAGATACACAGGAAGATCAAGAATTATGGTCGGTACATAATTTTCATTTCTGGCAGACTCCCTCAGCAGAATCAGTCAGAACCATCATGACTGGACCATCAATAACACAGGTTCTACAGTCAGTATTCAGAAGGTGGGGCACTCCGGAGATAGACCTTTTTGCCTCCACAGACAACCACTAGCTGCCACTCTTTTGCTACAGGCCTCCAGTCCAAGGGACAGTACCACTGGATGCCTTAGCATTGGATTGGACAGGAAAATTCTTTTATGCCTTCCCTCCTTTTCTGCTTTTGCTCAGGGTCCTGGTGAAGCTCAGGTCTTAGTTGGCAACAATGACACTGTTCGCACCAGACTGGGCAAGACAGCTATAGTACTCTCTTCTGTTGTGCCTGTCAGTGGCACAGCCAATTTTCTTCCCACAGGCACAATCTGCTCACATCCTTGCAAGGCAGGATACTGTATTCCAGCCTCAGATCCCTTCCCTGAAGGCTTGGCTCTTGAGGACTTACAATTTGCCAGCCTACACCTTTCTGAGGAGGCAATGACTGTCCTCAGGAGTTCACGAACATCATCAACTAAGAAAACATATGCCTCAAAATGGAAAAGGTTTTCAATCTGTTGTGGAAAAACTGAGATTGACCCTACTGCAGCTGGGCTAGCCATCCTCTTGGATTACCTAACCCACTTACACTCTCTGGGCCTCAGGCCTTCTACCCTAAAAGTGCATTGGGCTGCTGTTTCAGCATATATTTCTGCTGGCAGGGATAAATCCATGGCATCCTATCCAGTCTTCAGAAAGTTCTTTAAGGGACTACTCCACTTTCACCCCCGTTGAGTGAACGGTTCCTCCATGGAACTTAAACATTTGTATTGCTAGGCTCATGGAGCCCCCTTTGAGCCTGTGGCAACTGTGGACCTGAAATATGTGACCTGGAAGGCTATCTTCTTAGTCGCCATTACTTCAGCAAGGCATGTAAGTGAGTCACAGACCCTGTGTACAAACCCAAACTACATCTTCTTCCACAGAGACAAAGTGGTGCTCAGAACAAATAGGAAATTCCTACCTAAAGTGGTGTCAGACTTTCACTAAAACAGTCCATTACAGTGCCAGTCTTCTTTACAGACAAGTCAAGCTCAGGTGAGCAAAACTGCACAGCCTGGATGTAAAGCGCTCAGTCATCATCTGAAAAGGACTAAGGGCCATAGGCCTGAGCATACCCAGCTGTTCCTCACCTATGGTGAGGTGGGCAGGGGTAGGCCAGCTTCAAAGAGAACTATTGCATGCTGGATAGTGGCGTGCATACATTTCTGTTACAGTAAGGTCAGAAAACAACATCCTTTGGGCCTCAGGGTACACTCTACCACGGGCATGGCTGCATCAGTTGCTGCAGCAAGAGATGTCTCCTTACTGGATATTTGTAGGGCAGCTACCTAGAAGATTGTTCATACATTAACCAAGCACTATAGCCTGGACCTACAGTCCAGAAGTGATGCCAGGTTTGGCATAGCAGTACTGCAGAATCTTTTTCCTACATAGGTTCTGTACCCTGCCTCGAAAGATACTGCTTGGTAGTCTGCACTACTTAAGTATATTGAAGGGTTCCTGGGGTTAGAAGAAAAAAATTACTCACCATAGTAATCTTGTTTCTTCCAAGGTATCTTTCAATATGCTTAAAGTTTTCACTCTGCCTCCTGTTCCAGAACCAGGAAAAAGGTATCCCCCTGTCCTGCATCCCTGCTGGTCACTCTATTTGGTGTTTGACTCACTGTTATGGTTAAAGAATCTTACAAACCAATTAGTTCTGACCCTTTTTTGCCCCTTCTTATAGGGGCCACAATTTTCTTTTTATTATTATTATTATTGTTTATAGGTTGATAACTAATAATGCACGATAGGTGGGTCATGCTGGATAATGTCACACTTCAGGTGGTTGGGCATGAGACTGCAGGCCGAGTATGTCCAGCACCCGAGAAATGATGTCATCCCAGCACAACAGACACCCTGAGTGCATTATTCGTTATACAATTGCTCATTTGTATAAAAGAAAAGATTATAAGTATTTTTAGTCATATTTTTGAGTGCAGGCATACTAACCCGAAAAATTGTGCTGATTGTTTCTTCCTCAGCCAGTAGGTGGAGCTGCTGTACCGTGTGGCTTTGTCCACTGAAGCTTGCTTTCACCCTGTACAAAAACAAAACAGTTTCTTGTTTTGTGAAGCTGAAGTCGGCTACATGCTAGCACCCCCATTCTCTATCTGTCTTTGTTTTCTGCTTGCCTGTCTCTCTGTTTCCTGGTTCTCACTCTCTGTTTCTCATCTCTTGCTGAAAGCTGTTGGCACCTGCCCTCCCATGCTGATTGTTTACTGTGGTGACTGTCTGCATGTGGTTTCCGTTACAGTTGCAGTCTGTTTGTACGGGAATAAAAAAAAAGGCAGTTGCTAAAATGGCAGTAAGGGTCAATGTAAGCACACTGTTTTTTTTACAGACCGCTCACTGTTCAGCTAAGGGAGGGTCAGTGTCGTTTTCTTAGTAGAGCATCAACTGCACAGTGCAACCTCCCGTTCAAGAGGGAATGTTAGTCATGATGACAGCTTTCTTATGTCTTTGAAATTGGGAATAGAAGGGCAGAAATAACAAAAATAAGGAGTTGCACAGAAACCCTGAATGTGGAAGGGAGGGAGGGCTTCGTCTGTGGGCAGAGTACAGGAAATGACCAAAGTTGCTCAGAATGACGGCTCGTGCTGAAGGTGATGCTGTGGCAGCTTTCTTTTTCTTTCAGTTTTACAAAAAGAAATGACATGGAAAAGAAGTGTGCGGTGTGGTATAGTGTAAGGACTTTACTTAATGAGTGATTTTAGTGTAGTTTCCTGACAGTTGGATACAGGGATTTATGTTAAAAAAAATGTTCCAGCTAAGTACTGGCAAAAGTCACAGTAGCCATGCTAGGTGTGGGCAACTTGGACATGGGTGTGCAGTGATTTCCCCATGTGAATGCAGTCATGTGTGCACTAGGACTAGATCAATGATGTTATGCTGGGATAGCAACATGGGTACAGTCCCAGACTGACCAATTAGAGCCCAGCATTCTTTCTTGCCATTGTATAATAGATATTATAAGGGTCTTGAGAATCCTGAAGTCTGATTGGTTTTCAGCATTGCGAGAGCCTTATGTTGATCTCCTTATTAATGTACTTGTACAGCCTAATAACATAAGGATTAATCTGCGTGGCACTACTTTTTTAAAAAATTCCATTGCTGGAATTCAGAGCTACCATTATGTTTACCGATTGTAAGCCCGAACAAAAACAAAAATTCAGATTGCCAGCAGTGGTCATTGCCCTTACCCATTTTTAAGATGTGTTCCTGATTGTTGATGCAGGTGGTTGAGATGTATTCCTTTGTGTTTTATCCGAGTAGATGAAAGTACAGTAGTCACTCCTTATAACAAACCCCTTGGGGTCCATCCCATTTGTACGTTATACGAAGGCTTCGTTATAAGGAAGAAATACTGCTACATTTTTTCCCCCAGAGGGAAGTACAGTACTCATAATCAAAAAAAATAAAACTTGAGATACTTACGTCTCAAAATCTTAAAATAAAGTGGCAGTTTCCTTAGTTAAGCACACACGGTAATGTTCTATAATACCACAAATAAAACCATTTACAAATACTGACATTTACTCACGAACAGCTTCTCTACCTCCAGCTGATTCCTCATAGCTGATCTGCCAACACAAATCTGTTTTAACAGCAGGACGTGAGACTCAGCTGTCATAGTGTGAATAAACTGAAATCTGACTGAGGGTGAGGGGTGGGCTAATGATACAGAAGCAGACTGAGCTGTTACAGTGGGGCATATGAACCTGGAATTGGATGGAAGGGAACTCGGATACAGGCGTGGCTCAGCTAAGAGAAGCACAACGGATGAGGTTGGCTGATCCAGACAGCTCTACATCTAAAATGAAGTGCCTATTTGTGTGCTAATAGTCTCACATCATTTAATCATCTATTAGAAATGGCAATGACTACATCCATATGTAACCCCCTGCAAATGGGGGTTCCCAAAAGACTTCAGGAGCTTGCTGAATGCTCCAAGCCTGAATGGTGTTTGGCATTTAAGCCATTTATCAGTAGTGTTTTAGAACCTCTGGTACTGTCTCTTTAAGAGCTGTCTGCTTGCAGACATAATTAGTTGTATGGGGACTGTGTGTTTCTTTGATTGAGTACCACTCAAGCTGCTGCCAATTCACTTCATTTTGCAGTCACTAGGGTGCAAGGGAACCTATCTGAAAGATGTAACTGTTTGCCAGAAATTATTTAGAGTAATAATGAAATTACAGTTTGTCTAACCTGCTTTCTTTGTAGTCAGAACTGTGTCTGCTAGTTCCCCATTCTAGTTTTGAACTGCTGAACTGGACCAATCAGTGTGTGGGGTAAGCTAGCTCTAAAATGGTGCCTTGGACGAATCAGAACTTGGACTCATAATCTGAGCCAGCCACAAGAGGATTGTATGGGCAGTGACTCTGGGAGATGTAGTTTAGACTTCAGTGCCTTTTGGACCAACAGCAGCAGTCTATTGTGAGTGACAGCCAATCCAGTCAAGAACTGGGAGGAACTCAAAGGTGCCGGTTTTGTCGGTTGGAGTTTCAGTTGAGCTTTGCAGTGAAGAAGGAAGGAGCCCTGTGCTTTTCAGTGTGCAGTTTTAGTCAAAAAGCGTGTGTAAGGCCCAGAGTTCGGTCTGCAACTTGGTAACAGCTTGTTAGGACTGAATCCGTCCTGTGAAAAGAATCAAAGGATCTCTGAAGAGAGAAACCAGGCTCACCCTGTAGAAGACTGGAGGAATTGCTGAAAATTGCACTCGGTCTGTCAGGAACTGAATCTGCTGTGTGTTCTCCCGGGTATTGTGCAGTAATTGCGATCGGGATACAGATGCAGCCTGCCTGGTATAGTGCTTTCTTTTATATGGATGTGTGAAGAGGTTTGTGTACCTCAAGTGAGCCCTGCTGACATTGAAGGACCCTATCTTATTTGGAGGTCGTGAGTACTAATTCAGGGTCGCTCCCTGTTGAATTGCCACATTAAATCCAAATGGAATTACTGTACTGCTGACTGTTTAATTCTCCTTTTCTCTGTGTGAAAGGGCTCCTACCAGCTGCCACGGTTTGGACTAGCCACTAGGGCTTGGGTACCCAGGGACAGTAACTGATAAGGGATAGGCCTGTGCACAGAGCCATAGGTAGATTATTAGAGTGATAAGCTAATTAACCTGATTTCCCCCTGTCTTGTTATATCCCCTAAATAAATCAGAGCTGCTTGTTTCAGCAAAGTTATACTGCCTGAGGTATTTGTCTATGTTAAAGTACTGTACTGTGATTGTTGCACTGTATCTCATTTCACAGGAGGTCCCAGTGCCAGAACCAGACCTGGGGTAAGTGTATACTGTGAAGGTAATTCTGATATATTGTGTGGGCCACTAGTGGGAAGAAAGGGGGGTTGCAGTGTCCCAGAGGGCTGTGACCAAGTTAGTTTAACTATTGCAAACCCTGACCTCTGGGTGGAGGCACCCGACATTGGATCCAGGGCACTCAACCTGTTAGTGGCAAATCAGGCAGGGGTAGTAGCCCCTGGGATAGCGCCATCTAGGGGTTACACATGTATAAAAAGTTTTCATTACATCGCACCTTGGTGCGGTGTTCATTTTATCTTCCCCGCATGTACGCTGTGTATGACATTCATTCGAGCTAAGCTTGCACTGGAGGTGATCTGAGTTTCCACTGACCCAAAGAACAGTCTTGTGGTGGCAACACTACCACTAGTGAGGACACACCGACCAAGCTCATCTCCATTTCAGGAGTCTCTCAATCAGGTATGGCACCACAAAACTCGAGTTCTGTGTATAGCACACCATATGGCAGGGGGACACAGTCCTGGAAACAATGCAGATGTTTATTGCATTGGGCGAGGTTTCTTCTTTCATGGAGATCAGATGCAAAATCATTAGTGAAAACAAATCAGGTGACTTTAAAATGTTTTTCTGGGAGTAACAGAATGCCTGCGGTATATGCAGCTAATATTCATCTTCGTATGTTGTGTGTTTCTGTTCCTGCCAGTTAGAGGATTATGATGAGATGGCTTCAGTTCCTGAATGCATTTATTTATTTTCAAAAGTTTCACCAGGATAAGCATACTGAGCTGATAACAGCTTGTTTCAGGATGCTTCCTGGAGGTAAAGCGGAAGAGGAGACAGTACAAAACAGTCATATAACTAGTTAGAGTGCTTTCACCATGTCAGGCTCCTTAATAGATCTGAGTGCTTTAGAGCATAGCAGTTACTAGGGGGAACAGTTTGAAATTGGCAGTGAGAGTTCCATCATTAGCATACATTCCATTTCTCTCCAGGGCAGTTCAACGCAGGAGGCTAACTGCACTAGTTAAGCATATTGAAGGATACCTTGAAAGAAATAAGATTACTATGGCAATTTTTTCTTCAGTGTCAGTACACTCCCCTCAGTCGCACTTGTCCATGGTAGAAACAGATTGTCCACGTCTTTACACTGACTGTTCTTCGCAATATAATTTAAGTAGCATTGTTGATTATCTACTCTGGCTGAAAAAAATAGCTGTTGCAACAGAATAGAGCCCCCCAAAGAAAAAATCTTAGTGTTTGCCATGTTGCTGTACTTGTGTTTGTTGATAAATTAACCCGCATTTGCACTGTATGCTAAATCACATTTGGTAAACTGATATAAATGTCATGGGATGCGAAGTAAACGTTTTTCCTTTTTTTTCTTTGAGGAGGGGGCTGGGGGTTCCCCAAAAGCCTGCCAACTATAACTCGGCTGATTGGAGCATGAGAACAGAGAAGCAAATAACCTATCACTATTACCTCAGTACCAGACAATGCAGACATATGGCTGCATTTTCAGTGAGCACCTAGAATATGGTGATGTGCACATCACAATATGGAGGTCAAATAAGTGCATTGCTTTTGGGGGGTGGGAGTGGGTGGTGTTGCAATGGCAAACAAGAGAAAACCATACTGTGCAAGAATGAAAGCCAAATAAGATAGAGCTGATGACTGCAGGAGAAAACACAACTCACCTAAAATCCAGATCAAAATGACAGTTTCCAAGTGCTGCACTGCAACAATTGACAAGGCTGCACAGGATAAAAGAACTGGACACAGGTTCTGAGATGCAAATGACATAAGAAAAAATTACTCACCTTAGTAATGTTGTTTCTTCTAATGGAGTCTTGCTATATTATGACAATTGCAGTTTGTCCTACCATTAGAACTGCTCCGGAGGTGAAAGAGTTAACTCCCATTCTAAGAATGGAACTTGGAGCCTTGAGCTCGGTTAGAGAAGCTCTGTCTGGGTTATTTCAAACCCAAACTGTCAGATCTTCTGAGCAAAACTCACTAAGGTCTGTGTGGAAGCTGTAACCTACACTAGCCAACTGGCTACCTGACTATTAACACATATTCCTGGTCCCAACACAAAGACCCAAGTCAGGGGACCAGAAGTAATAATATAATATAAGCATTATAAGATAAAATAAAAACACCACACCCCAAAACCCCAAGAAGGGTGGAAAACATATAATGGGCATAACTAAGCGCCCACACTAGGCTGCCACCCATACCCAAGTAGAAGTTCTGAGAGGGGCAGGCTGGGAGGTCATAATATAGCAAGACTCCATTAGAAGAAACAACATTACTAAGGTGAGTAATTTTTTCTTCATACAACATGAAGTCTTGCTATATTATGACAATGCAGACTACACAGCAGTACCTCCATGGAGGAGGGACAGAACCTACTTAGGGAATAGGCTCTGAAGCACAGCTGTGCCAAACCGAGCATCTCTCCTGGCCTGGACATCCAGGGAGTATTGCTTGGTGAAAGTGTGTACCGTTTTCCAGGTAGCTGCTGACATATCTCTAAGATAGGGATGTCTCTGGCAGCAGCTAGAGACGCGGCTGTACCTCTGGTAGAATGAGCCCTCAGGCCAGAGGGGGGAACTTTCCCCAGTTTCTAATAACTAAATTGGATACAAGAGACAATCCACCTGGCAATTGATCTCTTAGTGGCAGGTCTCCCTTTTCTGACCTCACCATAAGTGAGAAAAAGTTGGAGGGATTCGAACCTGTGACCCTTGGTACGTTCTATATAGTAACTTAAGGCCCTCTTAACATCTAAACTGTGCAATCTCCTCTCACCAGAGGAGGAATGTTCAGTGAAAAACACTGGAAGGGAGACAGATTGATTAAGATGGAAATCTGAAACCACCTTAGGCAAAAACTTCCTGTTAGTCCTGAGGACTACCTTATCCCTGTGGAAAGAAATAAAGTCAGTTTCTACTGACAAGGCTTGCAACTCACTTATCGCCTGGCAAGTGATAGCCACTAGGAAAACAGTTTTCCAAGTTAAATACTTAAGCTCTGTAGAAGACAGAGGTTCCAAAGGAGTTGCATTAACTGGGCAATGCAAACATTAAAGATTTGAGCAGGGGCGGATCCTAAAAAGGTGGATTAGTATGAAGTAATCCTTAAAAACTTGGAAAATACAGGGTGAACGGAAAGAGAGGAGGGCTTTCCTGCTGACACAAAAGCAGAGACAGCTGCCAAATGTACCTTCAGGGTTGCTGGTCTCAGGCCCAAAGAATTAAGATGGACCATATAGTCCAAAACAATGGGCAAATCAGCAGATTCGGGAAATATGTTTCCCAGAACACCAAATGGAAAACCTTTTCCACTTAGAATTATAAGTAGCCCTAGTGGAAGGCTTCCTAAAAGCCTTTAGGATTTCAAGAACACCCTGAGAAAGGTGTGGGTCAGCAAATTCTAACTCCTCAAGAGCCAGGCCTTGAGGTTGAGGGATTTGAGTTGGATACAAACTCTCCCTGGGCACAGGTTAACAGGTTGTGATTCCTGGGGAGACACAGGGAAGATGGACTGCTAGGGACAGAAGGAGGGGTACCAGGGCTGCCTGGCCCAATCTGGGGCAATCAGAATCACCCTGCAAGGCTGGGATCTGATTTTGACTAGCACCTTGAATAGGAGAGGAAGCGAAGGCATAAAAACTTCCCTTCCCAATCTAGGAGAAAGGCATCCAGGGGACTGAGCCCAACACTGGGGCGGCAACAGAACAGTGGAAGTTGGTGATTGTCTGGGGCTGCAAAGATCTATCTGAGGGTGCCCCATCTGGCAAAACTATCCCAGTACTTGAGGATCCAGAGACCATTCGTGATGGCCCTGGGAAATCCTGCTGAGAGCATCTGCTAGGACATTGTCCTTTCCTGGAAGGTGAACTGCTATGAGGGAAGTGTTCAGGAATAGGCCGAGACCACAACTTCATTGCCTCGGTGCACAAGGCGAGACCAGTGCCCCCTGCTTGTTGATGTACCACATTGTTGTGGTGTTGTCTGTTCTGACTTGTACCACTTTGTTCTGAACAGACGGAAAACACCTGAAGTGCTAAAAGACAGTTCTGAGTTCCAGCAAATTGATGTGGAGCAGAGATTCCTGAGGGGACCACTCCTGAGTGGAGAGGTCGCCCATGTGGGCTCCCACCCCAGGAGGGAAGCATCCGTAGTGAGGGTCAAGGAGTGAGACAGAGGAATGAAGGGGACCCCAGTCTTAAATTGCTCTGATCCTGCCACCACTGGAGGGCCTGGATCAGGTTCGGTCACTGGGACCAACTTGGAAAGGGGTCTCTTCTCTGAGACCAAAAGGCTCTCAAGTGAAACTGAATGTCCCTCATCTGAAATCTTGCTCCTTGCACTACAGCTGTGACGCAGCCATGTGCCCCAGGAGCTGCAAAAAGTGTCTTGCTGGTCGAGAGACCTGCAGAGTGAAGGAGGAGGCCAGAGCCACCAAGTTCCTTACCCTCTCTAAGGGTAGGAAGGCTCTGGCCTGCTTTGTGTCCAATTCTGCACCTATGAAGGTGAGCATCTGAACTGGTTCCAGAACTGACTTTGGAAGATTGAGCAAGAAGCACAGGGAGGTGAGCAGCTGCTGGGTAACTTGCAGGTGAGATTTTACCTGTTCTGGGACTGGCCTACAATGAGCCAGTGTCAGATAGGAAAGACAGCAATCCTTTGCCTTCTTAAATGAGCAACTGCTACTGCCAGACATTTTGTGAATACCCTTGGGGCAGAGGTGAGGCCGAAGGGCATTGCTCTGAACTGGTAGTGACCTGAGGTCAGTTCGAATCTGAGGTACTTTCGGTGGGAGCTTCTGATTAGGGACGTGAAAATAGGCATCCTTGAGGTCCAGGGAGGCTAGCCAGTCCCCTGGCCTTAGAGAGGGTAAAATCATTGCCAGAGTTACCATTCTGAACTTTGGTTTCAAAAGGTGTTTGTTCAGATATCTCAGGTCTAAAATGGGCTGCCATTCTCCTGTCTTTTTTGGGGTAAGGAAATATCTGGAGTACAGACCCTTGCCCTGGTGTAGGAGAAACCCTTTCTACAGCTCTGAGAGCCAGGAGGGTTGAGACTTCTGTTTCTAAAGTAAAGGTCTCTAAAGAGTTTGCAGGTGGGAAAGATCTGATTCTCATCTTTGGGAACTTTTGAAGCTGAGAATCAGACCCTGACACTACTTCCAGGACCCACTTGTCTGAAGTTAGAGACACCCAGTTCTGAGCAAGTAAGCCAACCTGCCCCTACAGGTAAAGGAGAATCGGCCCTGGGCACCCCATCAGGGTGTCTGTTTGGCAGGTGCTTTAGGCTGAGGGGTGGGAGCAGGCCTGCCCACACCCGTCTGCCTCTCCTCTGAAGAACCCCTCTGAGCATAAGCAGAGGAGGCCTGGGTTTGGTAAAAGGCCTGTGAAAGGCCTACCTCTACCCTGGGGTCTGCCTCTGAGGAGTGACTTGCAGCTCCTTAGCCTGAGCACTCTTATAGGTAGTCCTATATTCATCCATTTCTTCATATAATTCTCTGTCTGCTCCCCAAACAGAGAATTTCCAATAACAGGAAAATCCATAGCCTTACTCTGGGTATCCTGTGACAAGCTAGTACACCTGAGCCAGGCCAACCTCCGAAAAGCTACAGGCGTAGCCATGACTCTAGAGGATACATCATTAAAATCCACAGCAGCATGAAACTGCACCTTAGATGCCTCAATGCCATCAGCAGCCACCTGTTCCAGCTCATTAGCAAGCTGGCCAGAGGCCTGTTTGGCCAAAGCCATGACAGTGTCCCATCCAGATTTTTGATACCTTGCTACATAAGCCATGTAATTTGCTTGCCTGAGTCCCAAGGACGCTGCCATGTATTGTTTTTTAGCCATGGCATCAATCTTCCTGGAATCCTTGTCAGGAGGATGTGAAGCCAAGGGAATATTAGCTTTATTACAGGCTGCAGCCTGAACCACACCAACGTGACTGCATTGCTGTGAAAGGAATTCTGTATCAGGACCTGACAGAGTGTACCTCCTGTCCATCTTTTTGTCCACAGGAGGCGCAAAATTAGGAGTTTTTAAAATTTTTATTGTTTGTTTCCTAAATGATTTATGCAAGGGAATAGACAACCTCCTAGACTCTGGAATATCCATCATTTCTACAAAATCAGGTTCCTCTTGCTCATCCACAGCTTCCTCCAATGGGAGCTGGAGGGTTTCAGCAACTTTTTTGTAAAACATAAAGTGAGAGGGGGACTCAGAAAGCGAAGGGGGAGATTCAAAAGGTCTGTCTGGGGAGATGTCCGGTTCAGTGGGCACACCCAGACCCTCCAAGTCACATTCATACTGTTCATAATCATCCTCCCTCTCCTCTGGTTCATAAAACTCTTCAACATCATATTCCTGAACCGGTGGAACCGACCGAACCGACCTTTTACCAGACAGTGGCGGTTCAGACGGAACCGGAGAAAGTGACTAGACAATTTGAATAGCTCTTGCTATCTCTGCAGCAGTTGGAGAAGGAATTTTGGGCTCCACACCTGCTGATTTTCTTGTTTTCTTTACTGGAACTGGCCCCTCCGAGCCAGCTTTACGTTTGCCCGAGGAAGTCTCACCCTGGTCAGAGGGCACTCCATCCGGTTCGGCTGGCCATCCGGGTCAGCGGACTTTTTGGCCTCTCGTTCCCTGAGCCTGCCAACTCTCTTATCCAGGGTGGCTGCAGGGAAATTTTTACAAATCTGGCAGTCTGAATTGAGGTGGTCAAACCCCAGGCAATATACACATGTGGTGTGTGGGTCAGCCTTGGCAAAGACTTCCCCACAGACATCACAGTGTTGAAACCCAGCAGACAGAGCTTGAACCGATCAGTTTTGCGGTTAAAATAATAATATTCTCGGTTGATTTGAACCGAGAAAACACTGTTTAAACCGAGAAATGAACGAGCAGTAGGAAAATCTCGGGCGACTGTTCAGTGAGGGCGGAGAAGAATCTGACAGTTTGGGTTTGAAATAACCCAGACAGAGCTTCTCTAACCGAGCTCGCACTCCAAGTTCCATTTTTAGAATGGGAGTTAACTCTTTCACCTCCGGAGCAGTTCTAATGGTGGGACAAACTGCAATTGTCATAATATAGCAAGACTTCATGTTGTTTGAAAAGAAGAAAAGAAAAACACTGATGCATACTATTGATTATAAATAGTTTATACTTTGCCGGGTTGATTATGCGGCTGGGAAATCAACCAATGGAATGAATGAGAAAGCATGAGCCAATCAAGGTGGTCTACTGGTGACCACCTGAAGGAGCAGCTTTTGTTGATAGCAACAGGCAAGACTTCCGGGAGCCAAGAAGCTAGCATAACAAGGGGAGAATAGGAGTTTTAACCAGGGTCAAAAGGATGTCATGATGTCGCTCTCTAGTGGGACTGCGAGACCACGGGAGGAGAAGCAGGAGAGGAAGATGGCAAGCAGCACTCTGGGATTCTGCGGCTCCACTATCCCTCGAGACACCGGTAACAAAGGGACATGCTTGTAGTGAGCCACCAAGGTAGCAGGATGGTTCTTATTTTTTTTTTCAGTGATTTGGGGGGCATTTCTGGTGGGGTTTGGATTTAGTTCTCCTTTAATCTGGTTTGGTATGTCAGACTGCATGTGTATCCTCCCGCCACCGGATGATGCTGAAAATAAGCAGACTTGCCTAGCCCTCCTTTCCCAGTCAACAAAAACTAAATAGAAACATAGCATTTCTTGGCAGAAAAGGATCGCTTGGACCACCCAGTCTGTCCAGATGTTTCCTGCTTATTTGGTCTCCGCAGACCCTAACTGGTCTCCAGTGACCCCCCCATGTATTTACCATTTTCCCCCATGCCTATCGCAAGTGTGTTAGAAAACCCTCGTTGTTTTCCCCCTCACTACCTCTGATGGCAAGTTATTCCAGGCATCCACTACTCTTTCAGTGAAGTAGTTTTTCCTCACATCCTTCCTAAATGTTACCCTTCTATCTTTGTTGCATGCCCTCTTGTTCAGTTGCTGTTCCTCATTTGAAGCAGGCTCCCCATCTGTACCCTGTCACCCCCATGAGGTACTTGTAGGTCTCTAGCATGTTTCCCTTCTCCTTCTTCTTCTCTGGCGTGTACACATTGAGATCCTTCAGTCTCTTCTTGTATAGTTTCTCATACAATCCCTGCCCCATTTTAATTGCTCTCCTCTGGACTGTCTCCACCCTATGTCCTTTTTGAGATGCGGCCTCCAGAATTGAACAAACTACTCCCGATGTAGTCTCACTAATGACTTATACAGTGGTAATATCATCTCCTTTCTCCTACTGGGGATACCTCTCCATATACACCCCAGCATCCGCTGGCCCTGCCCACTGCTTTGTCAAACTGCCCTGTTTAAATATAAAAATAAAAAGTAAAATATAAAAATAAAATACAAAATCACACATGCCCCCATAATGCAAAGCATCACGGGCTGCATATGCAAATCACCACATAATAGGTGCCCTTTGCAACTGTGTGAGAGGCCTTTTGGCACCATGCATTTCTGCTTAAAGTTGAACCAGCATAATATGCTGTGGTGATTTGCATATGCAGCACATGATGCTTTTCATTGTGGGGGCATGTGTGATTTTGTATTTCTTTGAAACTTGGCTTCCCAGCCAAATGCCCTTTGGGGTAACCATTGCCTCAGTGCTTGCGCACAGAGGTTCTTTGTCTTCAAAATTAAATATATCATTAATGACTCTAGTCATTAAAGATGGCCGCCAGAGGAGCGAGGGGAAAGGAAATGCTGGAAGTGCTGGCAAGGAAAGGGGATAGTTAAAATGGGTAGAGGTGCATAACAAGGGACATAGAGTTAAAATGGCTGTGTGGGGGGAGCATGGGAGCGGGAGCGCCTGCTTTAGTATCTGGGGATGAGGCAGACACTTGAGTCAGGGAGACTGATAGTGTCTAAAGAGTGGGGAAGCGTACAAGGGGAAGGAGGGGAAGGAAAGGAGGGAGTTAGGTAGAGGGGATTTTCAAGGAAGAAAGATGGGGGAGAGGGTGGGAAAGGAAAGAAGGAAAAGAAGGAACAAAAGGAGCTGCGGGAGGTGGAAGGAGGAGTGGGTCAGATTGAAGATGGAGGGAATGGAATCAGTAGAGAGAAGGTACGGCGGGGAGGAATGGTAGGGGAGGGAAGGGGGTAGTGGACCGAGGAGGAAAGAGAAGTAGGGGGTTATGTGTACAAAGTTATGTGTTTGAATTGTTGCTGAGTTTGTATGTTCTGTTATTGATGTTTTATCTTTTTGAACAAAGTGCAACCAGTGAAACTAGATATATGAAACTATCATGCTATTGGTGGAAAGACAATGATGGAAGGGAAATAATTAATATATGTGAATGTCGATTAGCAAAAGTGTTAATGTAATTAACTGGAATGTTCGGGGTATTACGAATCTAGTAAAGAGGTCTATGCTGTTGACAGCTCTTAAAAAAGGGGGCAGTCCATGTAGCTCTATTACAAGAAATGCACCTAACAGAAGCAGAGCATGCTAAATTGGCTCGAGGATGGGTGGGGTGGTGTTATGCGGCCTTGGCCTCAGTGCGTAAAAGAGGAGTTGCCATACTAATACATAAAGGATTGAACTTGGAGGTGCAGAGAGTAATTAGGGATACTAAGGAGGGGAGATTTGTCTTTATTTCGGGAACCCTGGATGGGGAGCAAATCACTTTAGGATCGGTGTATGCCCCAGCGGTGTATGAATACCAGTTTTATGCCTCTTTGCTGGATTTATTGGTACGGGAACAATTCTCAGGATTAATAATAGGGGTGGATTTGAACTGGGCCATGGACTCGAAAATGGATCATTCCGAGGGGAAAGAGAGAAGCTCAGGGGCAATGCAACAATGGCAAGAGGGGATGGCGGAGCTGTAACTGGTGGACGTCTGGTAAACGGCAAACCCAGGAGTGAGGGAGTATACTTTTTATTCAAACCCCCACAAAACTTGGATACAGATAGACTATATCTACGCCACGAGGGAATGGTATGCACGGATGTGGGAGGTACGACACAGCCCAATATACATTTCGGATCACGCAATGGTGGTAATGAAAATACAAGGGAGAGAGAGACAGGGGACCACCCCCATATGGAAATTCCCCATTTATTTGGCTCAGATCGAGGAATTTAGAAAGCATTTGGAGGATAGTTTGGACTTGTTTATGGCAAAAAATGATAAAGAAGGAACCTCAAATAATATACTGTGGGAAATGGGCAAGGTGTTTATGAGGGGAGCAATTATTGAATACGTATCCCATATAAAGAAAAAATGGTGGGCACAGAGAAGGGAGCTGGAAGGTAAATTAAAGGAATTAGAAAGGAGAGTGGCTTGAGGTGAAAAGGGGGAGGCTGGCCGGACACTGGATATGGTACGGGAGGCTCTAAATGTGCATCTAAGATCAGAAGCGGGGAGAGTCAACCTGTTTAACAGAAGATACATATTTGAGTGGGGAAATAAACCAGGGCCAATGGTGGTTTATCTCATGAAGGGATGCAGGAGGACAAATAGAATTATGGGAGTGAGAGATGAAAAGGGTATCCTGCAGAGTAAAGATAAGGAGGTGCAGAAAGCCTTTCAGACCTTCTTTCAAAAATTATATCAGGCAGGGGATGGGGGAACAAAAGAAAGGATATTAGAATTTTTAGAGAAAGTAAAAGTCCCTAAGGTCACGCAGATGCAGAGGGAAAAGTTGGGGAAACCAATAACGGAGGGGGAGGTGTTGAAAGCCATCCAAAAGTTGCAGAAGGGGAAAGCTAGTGGTCTGGATGGGTATTCAGTGGAGTACTACAAATTGTTGGGGGCCCGAGTTGCAAGGGTATTGTGCAGAGTGTTCCAGCAGAGAGAGGGGATGGAGGAGGTTAGTTTACCAGATACATGTTATGATGCTGTTATATGCCTCATACCAAAGGAGGGGAAGGACCCGCACCTATGCGCCTTGTATCGGCCAATATCACTGTTAAACTGTGATTTGAAGATAATGGCTAAAGTTTTGGCCGGCACATTAGAGGAGATTCTCCCGGGGGTGGTTCACCCAAACCAAACGGGGTTTATTAAAGGAAGAGAGTCGTATCATAATATGAGGTGGCTGCTTAATATACTTTGGGGAGTGAATGGGGAAAGGATAACATAGGGATCCTTTCAATGGATGCGGAAAAAGCGTTTGACAGATTGGAATGGAATTATTTGTTTGAAATACTGGGGAGGTTTGGTCTGGGTGAACCATTCCTGGGATGGATGAAGGCGATGTATAAAAAGCCCAGGGCACAGATAGTAGTAAATGGGGGTAGGTCGGAGAGTTTCAATTTGGAGAGAGGCATGAGGCAGGGCTGCCCACTCTCTCCCCTATTGTTTGCGCTCGCAATAGAGCCTCTGGCGGTTGCAATTAGAGAAAATAGGGACATACAGGGAGTGGGGGGGAAGGTAGATCACAAAAGAAACTGGCACTATAGGCAGATGATATGCTGTTGTTTATGAAGGACCCTAGGCAATCAGTTCCCCCACTTCTGTCATTAATAGAAGCATTTGGGAAATTTTCAGGTTACAAAATTAATCTGGGAAAGTCAGAAGTCATTCGGCCTAAGGGGATGGGTGAGGAGATTAGACAATGGGGACTCAAAGTGGTGGGGGTGAGCATGACATATTTAGGGGTCCAGGTTGGTAGATCGCTGGGGTCCTTATATAATTTAAATTATGTTAAATTGATTAAAACTATAGAGGTGGACTTAAGAAGGTGGACACAGTTGCCCGTATCATGGCTGGGCAGAATTAATGTAATAAAAATGAATGTGCTGCCCAGGATCTTGTATCTTTTACAAATGTTACACCTGGTTTTGTCCAAGGAGGATGTGCATAGACTGATGAAGGCCTTTACTGCCTTTATTTGGAAGGGAAAGCGTCCAAGGATGAGCCTAGGGAGGTTAAATGCAGATAAGGAAAAAGGGGGCCTAAACTTCCCGGACTTGGAAAACTATTTTTTGGCTATACAGCAAAGATATGTGGTGGACTGGGTACATAAGCCTGAAGTGGCCAGATGGGTGGAATTGGAGCAGGGAATGGCACAGGGTAAACTAACGGCATATCTTCATAGTAGAGGGTTAAGGGCGTATAAGATGGGAAAAGAGATTAATTCCCTGGTAGTACAAGTATTGTTGGCCTGGAAGGCGTTAAAGAGGAAAGGATGGACACAAGGAAAGGAGACACTTTTAATGTCGGTGGCAGGGAATCCATATTTCTTGCCAGGGCTGGAGGATACAGGCTACGGGAATTGGGAGCGAAAAGGGATAAGAACTTTGGGACATTTACTAGTGAGAGGGCAGTTCTGTTCATTACAAAAGTTACAGGAAGTGGTAGGAGGGGGTAAGAGAGATAGATTCAGGTATTTTCAGACTAGGGCATATATTGTATGGGAAGCCTTGGAAAGGAAAACAAAGGGTTGTATGAGGTGGATCCAGTAGAGGTGTTGATCGATGCAGCTCAAAAACAAGAAGAAGGATTTATAGGCCGGGTGGTTAAGTGAGGGAAGGCTATACTCCCAGATAGGATGGTAAAAACTAGGAAACTGTGGGAAAGGAACCTTGGACGGAACATATCAGATCAGAATTGGAAATTACTGCTCCAGATGCACTCTGGAATTATGATATGTAACAAATATAAAGAGGCATGCTTTAAATTCATTCATAGAGTGTATCTCCACGGTGATCGTGCATAAAGCGCACCTAGAAGTATCACCCTTATGTGGAAGGTGTGGTTCGAAGAGGGAACATATGTGCATTATTTTTGGAATGCTCGATACTGCAGAAATATTGGAAGGAGGTGGTGGGTAGAGTGGAAAGATTGCCAGACAGGAGTTACCAATGGACCCTCTGGGATGTTTATTCGGGGGGGGGGGAGAATGGGGAAGAGGAGGAATGGATATTATTACCTAGGTGGATCAGGGTACTTTATGTCCTGGCTCGACATGGGATCCAGAATACTTGGGTATCACAGATCGCACTGACAGTACAAGGGTGGTGGAGGATGGTGCTACAGACACTGGAGCTTGAGAGGTTAACATATGTGATGGGGGAAGAAAAGAAAGATTTGAAAGACATTGGGCCCCCTTTTTGGTCTCCTTGTCAGTGGAAGAGAGCTGGATGTTATGGGAGGGTACAGTAGGTTAAGATAGAGATGGATGAAGAGAGAAAGTACAGAGAAAGTAGAAAGGATGAAGTGGAAAAGAAGGGGGAAGCAAAAATGTTTGAGGAGGGTTAAAAGAGAAGATAATGAATGATGGAAAAGTATGGGGAAATGTAGAACTGAGTACAAGACTGGATGGATAAAGCATGAGTATATGGTTGCACTTTCACTTTACTTTATGTTATTTTATTTTAATCTAATTTAAGTTAATTTAATGTAATTTAACTTTGTAGAACCTGAGGGAAACATAGTTTGGAATGAAGTGAACAGATTGATTTCTACAGTGTAAGCTGGTGATAGTGGAGTGAACAAGTTGTGTATTTGATTGTATGTTGAAGCTTGTTGAAAAAGCAAATAAAAATATTATACAAAAAAAAAAAAGATAGCCGCTGTTAGAAAGTTAATACCATGGTCAAAGTTAAGGAGTGAAATAGGCCTGTAATTGTCACAGTCCAAAGGGTCCTTCTCTTTTTCACTTAAACATATGTACACTCCATTCATGGAGTCAGGTAATGCCCCTATATCAAAGGCATTTTGAAAAGCCTGCAGTAAATGAGGGGCAATAGTGCTATTTAGATGTTTATAAAATTTGCCTGAGAGGCCATCGGGACCAGGAGTCTTTCCCTTGGGCGCCCTGGCTATGACTTCAGAAATCTCTTGTAAAGAAATAGTTTTGTCTAATCGCTGCTTTTCTGTGGCCGAAAGGGATGGCAAATTTGTTCTGTTAAGAAAGTCATCTATGGAGTCCATCCAGGAGGGACTTATATAAGTCTTCATAAAATATCTTGAAACATTCATTAATTTTCTTAACATTATAGGATACTACACCACCACTATCCTTAACACCCTTAATATTGTTTTGATTTTGCATCTTACGAAGTCTATATGGCTTATGTATTCATACTCATCTGTATTGCTCCCTTATGCCTATCCTATGCCTGTTTGAAGCCCTGCACTGTAGTCATATCCACCACTTCCTGAAGTAGGCCGTTCCATGCATCCACCACCCTTTCTGTGAAAAAAACTTTCTCACATTACCCCTTAATTGGCCTCCCTCTAATCTCATGCTGTGTCCTCTTGTCCTGCTAGTTTTCTTATATTGAAACATATTAGACTCTTTCACCTTGTTAATGCCCTTTAAAGTGTTTGAGTGTTTCAATCATATCACCTCTCTCCCTCCTTTGCTCTAGAATATACATATTGAGCTCCATTAATCTGTCCTCATATGTTTTCTGATGCAGTCCCTGCACCATTTCGGTCGCCCTTCTCTGGACTGCCTCCATTTTGTTAGTGTCCTTGTGAAGGTGCAGCCTCCAATACTGCATGCAATACTCCAGATAGGGCCTAACCAGCATCTTGTAAAGAGGGATTATTACCTCCCTCTTATGACTCATGGTACCCCTACTAATACACCCCAACATCCCCCTAGTCTTACCTACTGCTTTAGGGGTTTGCTTGGATGATTTCAGGTCATCTGTGATGATGATGCCCAAGTTTCTTTCTTCCCTTGTGATTGCCAGCAACTCCCCTCCCAACTTGTAGGTGGCTTCAGGGTTTCTCTTCCCTACCTGCATGATCTTGCACTTCTTTGTGTTAAACCCCAATTGCCACTCTTCTGACCATTTTGCCAGTTTATCCAGATCTCTTCTCATTCTGCCCACCCCATCTGGATCATCTACTCTGTTGCAGATCTTATTGTCATCTGCAAACAGACAAACATTACCCTCCAGTCCATCTGCAATGTCACTGATGAAGATATTAAAGAGGACTGCCCCAGGACTGATCCCTGAGGTACCCCACTTGTGACTTTCTCTTCTGACCATATATCATTTACCGCCACTCTCTGTTTTCTGCCCGCCAATCAGTTTGCCACCCAGTTGACCAACTTCTGTCCCACCCCAAGTCTACCCAGCTTATTAATCAATCTTCTATGTTGAACAGTATCAAAAGCTTTGCTGAAGTCAAGGTAGGCGACATCAACTGCAACCCCTTGGTCCACCACTCTGGTTACCCAGTCAAAGAAATCTATGAGATTAGTTTGACAGGACCTTCCTGTTGTAAACCCATGCTGTCTTGGATCCTGTGCTCCTATGGATTCCAGGTGTTACACTATCCTTTCCGTAAGGAGTGCCTCCATGATCGTGCCCACTGCTGAGGTAAGACTAACTGGTCTGTAGTTCTGTGGTAGGGGCGCAGGTGCACATGGGCAATCAGGTAGCATGACACATCACCAGTTCATTTTAAATAGTTCACAATTTATTTTATCTTTCTTCAATAGTGGTTTACAGCAGGACAGATTGAATACAATGGACTGATCTGACAGCTTAATCTTCCTTTTAGCACAGAAACTCCTTAGAGCACATTATCCCAATGCCCTGGAGTTTACCTCCAGACCCCAAAAGCAATCTGAATCTTATGCTCAACGTACAGCTTTTATACCCTGCAGGGGTCAGGTGACATCTAAACCCCACCCCTATACTTTCTTTCAAAGAGCATATCTTCATTTACAACGTTTTTATTTTATGTAACATCAAAAACATCATATAATTCATATAATAACCTAATTGTATACACAAAAGTGAATTACACTCTTTCAGAGGGGTTTTAATACATGTTTATTTATTTATTTGAATTTTGTTTACCGGGTAAGACCACTGAGACAGATACAGTCCCTTTTTCAGGATCGACCCGGGGTCACATGATATACACAAGTACAGCAAATATCACAGAGCAGTACAGTATACAGACAAGTATAATGCATGTCATCAGTAAAACATCATCAATTCCATGTACAATTGGAATGGAGCCATACAGATCTATGCATCAGCATATATGCTACACAGAGTCAGTTCTGTGACAAGTGGATACGTGCATAGTGCTATAAGTGCATTAAGGAATAGAAATTGGGGGGAAGGGGAGAAGAGAAGAATGGGGGTAGGGGCTGAGGAAGAAGAGTTGCATCAGCGAGGGCAGGAGCAGGAGATGCGGGAAGCAAGGGAGGCATGGAGGCTGGTCTTAAATAGAGGAAGAGAGGTGCTGTTCAGGACATGTGGAGGAAGAGAGTTCCAGCTAGAAATAGCAACAAAAGAGAAGGCCCTCCTAGTGGTGGTCAGGTGCAGTTTGGGTATATCAAGGAGGGGTAGGGATGTTCAGCGAAGAGTGCGAGGAGTTTGTCTTATGCAAATTATACTCCTTAGACAGGGGAGTGTGAAAGAGTGGACAAATTTGTGGATAAGGCACATGGTGAAATACTTCAATTTAGATTCGTAGGTTAACCAGCCCAGTGAGGAGAGGACTTTGCAGCGGTGCATACAGGAGTTGGTTCCTGGGGCGAATCTCCCTATCCTGTGGTAGGCCTGGGAAAGGAGAGAGAGAGAGAGAGAGAGAGAGGAGGGAGAAGTAGTCAGCAGCAATGGGGCTCCATAGGTCAGGAGGGGAGTGAGGGTTGCGGAGGCAATTCTAAGGCTGGAGGCAGAGGTGAGAAACGGGTGAATTCGGTAGAGTAACCCAAGCTTCTGGTTCACAGCTTTCACAATGTTGGAGACATGGATATTGAAAGAGAGTGCCGTGTCCAGGGTGAAGCCCAGGTATTTGAAGGACAAGACTGTCTCCACAGAGTTGCCCTTGCTTGATATGATATTAAGGGAGGGTGGTGGATCCTTTGTAGAGGGGTGTCGGGAGAACAGCATGCATTTAGTTTTATTAATGTTGAGGACCATTTGTTGACAGCTGAACCAGTCCTCAAGGGAAGCAAAGTCATTGGCAAGATCCCTACTAATTCTGTTGGTATTTGATGAGGAGCGATAGATAATGGCATCATCTGCATAGAGGTGCACTGAGGCACCACCACAGGATTGGGGGAGGTCATTAATGAAGAGGAAAAATAGAAGTGTACCTAGGATGGATCCCTGTGGTACTCCATGTGTTATATGCCTGGGTTCAAAGAAGGAGCCGTTCCATCTGACTCTCTGAGAGTGGCAGGATAAGTAACTTTTTACCCAGTTCCAGGCATGGTTATCCAACCCTAGAGTATGCAGCTGGTGGAGCAGAAGATCATGGTTTACCAGATCGAATGCTTTAGTAAGGTCAACAAAAATGGCACCTGTAGCGTGTCCCTCATCCCCATGGCATGGTATATGTCTATAGTTACTTTTATCAGAGCAGTTTGGGTGCTGTGTTTCCTTCTGAATCTATGCTGATGCCGGGAAAGTATGTTGTGTGATTCAAGGTATTCTTGGAGTTGTTTGTGGACTATGCGCTCCTGTGTTTTTGCCAGGTGGCAGAGGAGGAATATAGGTCTACAGTTGTCGACAATGGTATTGGAACCCCCCTTATGTATTGGTACTACCACTGCTATTTTCCACTTATCAGGTACTATGTTGGACAGGAAGGACCGGTTGAGGAGATCTCGGACCGGGCGTGCAAGAGCTGATGCCCCTAATTTGAGAAATTTTGCCTCTAGGGAGTCGTGTCCAGCAGAACTATCAGGATTAAAGTTTTGGAGGAGCTTCTGGACCTCTTTGAGTGTAGCAAGTTTCAGGTGGAACTCCGGGCGCCTATCAAGGGCCACTTTATAAGGTGACGCCGAATTGAGGGTGGGGAAATTATTGAAAAGTGAGGTATATTTGTCAATGTCTGTGAAGAAGGTGTTAAATCCTGTAGCTATGGATGCAGAGTCAGTGAGGGTAGAGTCACTGGCGAGGACTGTGCTGGGGGAGGTAGCAGTTGTCCCTTTCAACAGTGAGTCAATTTGGCGCCAGAACTTCTTTGGGTTACAGAGGTTTTCCGTTTGGAGCGATTTAAAGTGGGAGCGCTTGGCCTTGTGAAGGGACTGTTTGCATTTGTTCCTGAGATGCCGGTAGGTTTGCCAGTCCGAGGGAAGATCTCTTTTTTTGTAGGCCCTCCATGCTTTGTCCCTATGAGACATAAGCATCTTAATTTCCCTTGTGAGCCATGGCGCCTTGATACCCTTCGATCTACATTTTTTCAGGGGTGCATTTTGGTTAACTATGTGTGTAAAAGTTGTGATGAAGAAGTCTAGGGCATGATTTATGTCCGGAAGGGCATTAATGGGTGTCCAGTCCATGTTAGTGATGGAGGTGACAAAGCTGCCTGTGTCAAATTTAAACATGTCACGGACCAAGGATATCTTGGGAGAGGAGTTAGGGTAGTTGTTTCTCCACACACAAAAGGTAGATGAGTGGTCACTTAGGCAGTCAGGGAGTATTTCAGCTGCTTTTATCCTTGGTGGGCAGTTTGTAACTATCCAGTCAAGTAATGCATATTTCCCGGATTTAGTGTTGACGCGGGTGGGGGTTTGTATGAGCTGGGTAAGGCTTGAGTCAGCCAGTGCAGCATGCAATTTCGTGGCCTGTGTGTGTAGCCAATCCTGGTTAAAATCTCCACAGAGTATAAGGTCATGGCCAGGAAGCTTATCTATGGAATCTAGGAAGGAGGGTGGACTGGCAGAGGCTGTACTAGGGGGTATGTAGTCACATCCAATGGTCAGCTTTTTGACATTTCCAAGCATTAGCGAGGCAAAGAGTAGGTCAGCTGTGGGCATATCCCCATTTGGATTAGGGAGTTCAATGACATCCAGATTAGACCTGAAGTATAGTAGGACGCCACCACCCCTTTTCTCTATCCTGTCTTTTCTGAGACAGCTGTAGCCCTGTATGGCCACCTCGTGCTGCTTTATGGCTGTCTTAAGCCAGGATTCAGTAATACAAAGAACATCTGGTGCCATTTGTGTGAACCAGACCTCTAGTTCCGCCATTTTGGGGCAAATACTTTGGATGTTAATATGAGCAATTTTTAGTCCCTTCATCTGAGGTATAGACAGTGTAATGTGTGGGGGTGGAGTAAGACAGGTGGGCACAGGGGTGGTTTCAATGTCACCTGCACAGGCAAGCAGGAGGAGGACTGAGAAACGGAGCCCTAGAGAGACATGAGAGGAGAGCATATCTATTCCTGTTGATCCTTGGGGTATGCAGAGGTGTTTATAGAGCCAGTGCCCCACTAGTGCAGTGTCCCACTTTGGGAGACAGTGGGTGTAAAGGAGCAACATAGAGGATTCTGGCCATATGAGACATGTTCTAGCCCCAGAAAGCACCACCCCTTTTAGCACAACATAAAAAGATTAGGAAAACGGCCAACCGGCTCTTAAGAGCAGGCTTCAGCTGAAAAAGAAGAAACTCTAAGCTTTTAGAACGCTCAAAGACACCAAAAACCCCTCGCTTTATAACAGGCTCAGTAACAACACTAAACCAGAGAAATTCATCTCTAGAGGGTATATAAACTATCCTCAAAGTTGTCCAAAAGATAATGTTGTATTTTATAGCACTGAAGGCTAAATGCTCTTCACGATGAAGTGACTGACAGCAGAAACAGTCACCATAAACTATGAGTTGCTTAGAGCTCAAATGGCAATTATATATAGAAAAGCTGCTTTAACTGTGAGAGCTCGCTTTTAAGAAGGAAAACGGAATAGGAGAGAGAACCAGTAGGTCCTCTAATATCTTTAAACTGTACAGGGCACAAACAAGCCCTCGGAAGTACAGCCGACAAACAGGGTTTAAATTAAACATTTACACAGCGCCCTGCAATTAATTTCATGGAGGGAAGCCTGCGAGACTGGAAACAGCTCTATACATACTTTTAATAAGAGGACAAAACAGGGGAGGTTCTATTCATTACTGTATAACCTACCATATCTAAACGAGCCCATATCCCAACGGCTGATATTTCAACCCGACAGTATATGTTTCATTTGTAGCCTCACAGTATTTTATTTATTTATTCCCTTCCCAGGTCACTTTCTACTTCTTTAAATTACTTTCGGAATGCAACAATTAAACAAAGTGCTCATTTCTTTTCTAAGCACTTACTTTTTACTTTTTAATGCGGGGGGGGTGTTCTGAGCTACGGCAAACCAATAAGAAATGCCATTCTATTTTTATTTTATTCAATACGATGCTTATTTAAACATTTTCAAGGCATCAGATAATGACACAGAAGCGTTTTGGGTTTGTTTAACCATTTCTACCCATAAATCCTTCACTCATTATTTTACTTTTTGAAACACTAAGCTGTAAGGTTTATACAAGCTAAGGCTCAGCTACTAACTTCCCTTATTAAACTAAACCAACCAAAGCACTTAATATGCAGTAACTAGAAAATTAACATAGCTGAATATACAGCATGACTGTGTGGCAATGTGCAAAGCACAGTAACCTTTTCGGTCGCAGCCAGTAGGATGTTTATACTCAGGCAATCCGAGTAAACACTCGGATAATAAACAAAAGACCCCCAATCACAGTCTTACACCATTTGTAGACTATCTAAATCTCTAATTCGATACCTTTTATTACTTCCAGATTCCTAAATAGAGAAGATACATATATAATTCCAGGGTTCCCTGACTTTTCACAGAGGCACTCTGTTACAAGTTCCCTGCCTCCTCCCTGCTACCACTCTTGCGGAGTGGGATCACATGAGCCCTTCTCCAGTCTTCTGGGACCTCTCCTGGGCTCAGAGACTCACTAAACAGTTCTGATAATGGCTCTGCTAGTTCCACCCTTAGCTCCTTTAGTACCCTGGGATGTATGCCATCCAGTCCCATTGCCTTGTCCACCCTGAGCTTAGCAAGCTCTTGTAGGACCCTCTCTCGTGTGAAGGGACTTGAGCACACCTCCCTTCCTCCTGTGTCCATGGTGCTGAGCTGTGGGCCCTGACCTACCTTCTCTTCAGTAAATACTGAGCAGAAGTATCTATTTAGGATAGATGCTTTTCCTTGGTCCTCCTCCACACACTTCCCCTTATCCCCTTTCATCTTAGCAATACCCCCTCTGGACTTTCTCCTTTCACTAATATATCTATAGAAAGTCTTCACTAATATATCTATAGAAAGTCTTGTCCCCTTCTTTTACCGTTCATGCTAGTGTTCCCTCGGTTTGGGCCTTTGCCTGCCTTACTGCCTTCCCTGCTCCCCTTAGGGAAGTTTGGTATATCTCTCTATCTTTGACCTGCTGCGTTCCCTTATATTTCCTGAAGGCCAGTCTTTTGTCTTTGACCTTTTCTGCTACTGTTTTTGAGAACCAAAGTAGTTTCCTCCTTCTTTTGCTCTTGCCTTTCTCCCTAACACAGTGGGATGTTGCTTCAAGTATTGCATCCTTAATGCTTACCCACTTTGCCTGTACCCCATCACCTATATTTCTTCTTGCCAGGGCTAGCTTAACTCTGTTGGCGAGCTTATCAAAGTCAGATCCTCTGAAGTCCCATATTTCTGCGTTGGAATGGGATGATTTAGTTCTAGTGGCCAAATTGAACCATACCATGTGATGGTCACTGGCCCCCAGGTAACCTTCTACCTGGAATTTTGTGATCCTTTCCCCATTAGTCATTGCTAGATCTAGGATAGCCCTGTCTCTTGTGGGTTGTTGTACCAGTTGTTTGAGGCCCTTCCCCAACAGGGAATCCACTATGTGTCTAATTCTGGTGGATGTTCCTGCTGGTATTGACCAATCTGTATCTGGCATGTTGAAGTCTCCCATTATCAGAACCTCCCCTTTAGCTGTCATGTTTTGTATATCTTCTAACAGTAGTGTGTTACTAACATACTAAAATGCCAGCAGAATAGGCCTAACGGTCTTTCGCGTCTGCTGGTTTGGTCAGCCCCCACCCTGGGAGCTGACCTTGCTGCCCCCCTCGCCTTCTCTGGCTTCTCCCTTCCCAGTTCCGGATATTCTTGCTGCATTGGATTTTGCTTCCAGAACCTTTCCCTGTACCTGTCCCACCCCCTCTTGAACCCCTCCACCATCTCTGCCTCCACCAGCCCCCTAGGCAGCACATTCCATGGCTCCACCACCCTCTCAGTGAAGTAGCACCTCCTCCTTTCTCCCCTGAATCTTCCCCCCTCCAGCTTCCATCCATGCCCTCTAGTGGCCCCCTCCTCTTCCTTCGAAGCACCCTGACTGTTCCACCCCTATTTACCCCCTTCATGTACCTGAAGACCTCTATCATGTCCTCCTGGTCCCTTCTCTCTTCAATGTGTACATATTTAGCTCTTGAGCCTCTCCTCATAGGTCCTGTCCCCCAAGCCCCAAATCATTTTGGTTGCCCTCCTCTGGACCCTCTCCAGGAGTTTAATGTCCTTCTTTAAGTGTGGCCTCCAAAACTGCACGCAGTACTCAAGGTACGGCCTCACCAAGCAGTTATGCAGAGGGAGTATCACTTCCCTCCTTCTGGAGGTGATCCCCCTAGCGATGCATCCCAGCATCCTGTTGGCCTTGGCTGCTGCCCTCCTACAAGTCTCAGAGTTGTTCATCTTGACATCCACCACCACCCCCAGGTCCCTCTCAGCCATTGAGACTTGTAGCATTCCCAGGGTGTACACTTGTCCCGGGTTTCTGGCCCCCAGGTGCAGTACCTTGCATTTCCCTGCATTGAACCTCAGCTTCCACTTTCTAGACCATCTTTCCAGAGCCTCCAGGTCCCCCTGTAGGGCCACCCTCCCCTCCTCCCCATCCACCACCCCCAGTTTTGAGTCATCCATAAGAGACTCATCTCACTCCTGATACCTGTCCTTATGTCAGAGATGAAGGCGTTGAACAGGAGGGGCCCAAGGACTGATCCCTGTGGGACCCCACTAATGACCCTCCTTGGGGATGAGACTATCCTGCCAACTATGACCCTCTGGGTCCGGTCCTGGAGCCAATTGCCTATCCATCTGATCATCTGGTTCCCCACCCCCATTTCTCCCAGCTTATCCAACAGGCCCACGTGAGGAACAGAGTCAAATGCCTTGCTGAAGCCTAGAAAGAGGACATCCACTGGTCTACCCAGGTCCAAGGCACTTGTCACCCAGTCATAGAACTCTGCAAGGTTTGTCTGACACGATTTCCCCGGGATGAATCCATGCTGTCTATCGTCCAGGCACCCTGACTTTTCCAGGTCCCCCCCTAGCCTCTCCTTGACAATGCCCTCCTTCACCTTGCCCACCACTGATGTCAGGCTGACAGGCCTGTAGTTCTCTGCCACCTCCACTGATCCCCCCTTGTGGATAGGCACTATATGTGCCACCTTCCAGTCCTGGGGCACCCACCCTGTCCTCAGAGAGATGGTGAAAATTTCCACCAGGGGTTTCGCCAGGACATCCTCAAGTTCCTTCAGCATTCTGGGATGTCATTTATCCGGCCCCAGTGCTTTCTCCGTCTTAAGGGACCTGAGGGCTTCCCTCACTCTCTCTGCTGAGATTTCCACTTCTGCCACCTCTTCTCCCTGCTTAGCCTTCCCCCCCTCCTGCCAGTGATGCCTCCCCCTCTCCCCAGACCCACCGATCGGTAAGAGTCCCTCCTCCTCAGTATCACCGTCTCCTCCCATGTATGATGCAGCACCCCCATTTTCCTTGGTGAAAACTGAGGTGAAGTACTCATTTAGTACCTCAGCCTGCTCCCCCGGGTCTTGTGCCCATTTCTCCCCTGTTTTAATCTTGCTAATCTGCCCCTTAACCCTTCATTTTTCCCCAGTGTATCTAAAGAACCCCTTGTTCCCTCTCCTAATTTCCCTGGCCAGGTTCTGCTCCTTCCTTGCCTTAGCCAGCCTCACCACCCTAGTGGCCTTTCTAGCCATCAGCTCATACTCCTCTCGATCCCTTTCACTCCTTGAGCACTTGAATTGCCTATAGGCTGCCATCTTTCCCCACACCACCTCCTGGACCTCCCTGGTCCACCAGCAGGGTTTTCGGGCCCTAC
Organism: Neoceratodus forsteri; assembly: GCA_016271365.2. Lineage (NCBI taxonomy): Eukaryota > Metazoa > Chordata > Ceratodontiformes > Ceratodontidae > Neoceratodus > Neoceratodus forsteri. The sequence continues at coordinate 328,720,201 of CM028137.1, forward strand.
CACATTTTCGTCTTACTCTTGCACAGGTGCTGGTAGCATCCTGCACCCCTCTCCTGATGATTTCCCACCTACTATCAGCGTCCATGTCTGACCCAATCCCATCCAAATGCTCCTTAAGGATCCTTCTCATTTCCTTAAAATCCGCCCCCCCTGAAGCCAGTTACCTCCATCTTTGTGCGGCCTTCTGCCCCTCTGGGTCCAGGCAGAACCAGACCATGGCATGGTCACTCCCCACCAACAGGTCCCTTACCTCAGGCCCCAATCTGGTCACTGTCTGCCAGGACCATCCAGTACCCATGCCTCCTGGTTGGTTCCCCACCTGCTGAGTTAGGGCAGCGTCTTGAAAGACATCCAACAACCTCTGTTCCTTGTACCGAGGATGTCATAGTCTCCCAGTCTGTTCCTGGCATGTTTAAGTCCCCAACACCACCACCCTTCCCCAGCCCAATCTGCAGTGTCTCCCAACATCTGCCACAGACTCTCCTCCAGCTCCTCCGCCAGTGCAGGGGGTCTATACACCACTCCTATTTTACTCTCTTGCCCCCCTTGTTATCAGGTGACCCAAACCACCTCCACGTTCCCTTCGCCTCCTCTATTCCCCTATGCCAATGCAGTTTTAACTATCATTGCTACTCCCCCGTCCTTCCTGAACATAGTGTAACCCTCCAGGTTCAGGTCCCAGTCGTGTCCTGCGGTGGCCCAGGTCTCAGTGACCACTGCCACATCCACCACTCCCTCAGTTAGCATCACCTGGAGCTCAGGCATTTTATTGCCCAAGCTCCTGGCATTTAGCAGGACTACCTTCCACCCTTTCCCTGTACTTCCATTTCCCCTGCTCATGTTCCCATGGGGATTCTGTTTTCCCCTGGTTTGCACTTTACCAGTTGGCCTTTTCCTGCATTCCTCCAGCTTCCCAGGGGGGTGGAGACAGAGTTCCTCCTTTATCGGCACCCCCTTGACAGCCTTTTCTCCCATCCCTCCCCCCTTCACAAATTTAAACCCCACTTTTCACCAATGAACCCCTCTATTTTCAACTTAAGGATTCCCCTCCCCTCCAAATTGAGATGGAGCCTATCTCTAGCACACAGCTCCTTATCCTCCCAGGTCTCCCCCCAATCCCCCATCAACCCATGCCCTCTGGCCTCACACCACTCCCTGAGCCACTGGTTTATCTCCCTAATCTTCCTTTTGTGTTCCCCACTAGCTCTTGGCACCGGCAGGATTTCTGAGAAGGAAACTGTGCATCCTATGTCATGACAGACCCTGGCAAGCTCCCTGAATCTTGGCTGTATCTCTGGCTTGCTATTTCCCTCAAAGTCATTTGTACCCAGGTGGACCAGTATGTCCGGGGAACCCCCACAAGCCTTTGCCAGCTGATATACCTTGTGCTTGGCCCTGTGCACCATTAGTCCAGGGAAGCATTTTGTTCTAACTTGCCAGGCTTCTCCCTCCCTTTTGATACCCCTGATCATAGAATCCCCCAACAGGAGCACTCTGACCACTCCTTTTCCTCCATTTCCCCCCCTTCCATATCCCTCATCCTTTCTACCGGCCCCTCCACCCAGCCAGCTCCTTGTTCCTCCCCCTATCTGGGTGCCACATGCCGCCCCCTCCTTATTTACCCTGGCCACCCCCTCCTCTGATCCTATGCCTCTCCTCCTCCCGAGTATCCTTCTGTACCTCGCTAACTCCCCCCTCACTGCTCATGACTGGTCCTTCTACCCCATCCTCTAAACTAGCCTGGCTCTTCCTCCCTCCCTTCCTTCCTGTCTCCGTTTAGTCCCTCCTTGCTTGTCGTGCTCTGCTGGCCTAAACCCTTGGCTCCCTTTACTGTATCCTCCTTGTACTTCTGGTCCTTCTCCTTGCCCTTTCCTCCCAACTGGTCCTTCTCTTTGTGCTTTCCTCCCTCTTCCCCCTGCCCCTCCTGCTCTGATTCACTGCTCCCCCCAATTTCCTGCATTCAGGTTCCCCCATTCCTCCTGCTATCTGGCCCCTGCCTCCTGCCCCCCACTCCCTTTCCATCTCTAACCACCCCTGTCATGGCTACATCACCCCCCTCATCCTCAAGCAGAAGAAGAGAATTGAAGCAGTTACTGAGCGTAAGGTCTGATCCACATCCCTGCCTTGCTTCCTTCTGTCCAGCCCCGGCCATGTGCCTACTTCCCTGAGAATGTTGTCCCTCTGGCCCCCCTTTGTGAGCGTCCCCAGTTACCTGCCTGCTTCCTTGGTAGTGTCCTCCTTTTGGGCCCCCTCTGCCAGGGTCTCTATGTGACCCCCAAGTATTCTCCTGCACTCCTTTCCCTATGCCCCCACCCCTAGTGCTTGGTGCAACCTGGGAGATCCCCTGACCCCTTCCCAACCATACCTCCCCTTCCCCCAGCTGTCTCCTAATCCCCAACCTCCTCCCTAACCTGTGCCAGCTGGTAGCACACTGGGCAACCACCAAACTTCCAAGCCCAGACCAGTATCATGGCTGCTCCACACCCTGTGCACCTCACCATCCTCCCTAAGATGCCGGCCCTAATGACGTGTGGTCCCATCCCCCTCCAAGTAGGTTTCCTTGGGTGAGCCACCAGGTTCCCCACTAGCACCGATTTGTCCCTCCTAACCACCTGCCAGCCTCCCGGACCAACTACCCTCTGTGGTCGAGGTGCTTCAGTTGGATGTTGGGGAAACAGCAGGTGGTTCTTATAATAGATTCCCTCCTGAATATGTGATTTGAGGTGTACAATCTCTGCCCAATCTGCCTGGAGCTGAGCCCTTAGATCTCCAGTGGTCCAGCATGTAGGACAGTGTCCTAAATCCTGTATAGCTGCCCTTTTGAAAAGTGTCCCGCAGTGCCTGCAGTTAATAATATCCATTCCATTCCAGATGATCCTAGCCCCTAAACTATTTTACTTCATGAACAATTTTGCCACTGACATCCCCGGGTTTTGGTGTAACAGAATTGAGAGAATCCTATCTTCATTCCTATGGGAAGGTAAATCTCCTAGGTTGTCCAAATCTAAACCGAGGGCCCCGACAAAAAAGGGTGGATTTGCCCTTCCACAGTGGCAGGGTTATTTTTGGGCTTATAAAATTAAACAAGCGGACAACTGTTTTTTAAAACAGGATACTGATACCACTCATCTTTGGGTCAGGGTAGAGAGAGAACTTGTTGCCCCCATGAGCTTGCCAGACCTGTTCTTTATAAATGCACCATTTCCTTTAACAAGTCATCCAACCCTTTAGATTTCCATTATGGCCTGTAAAAGATTCAATTGTCTCAAAAAGACTGAATTTTTTCCACTGAAATCCATGCCTATTTGGGGGAATTCTTTATTGACACTTGATAATAAAGGCCTTAAAGATATAGGTTGGAAAAGAAAGGGTATACATATTTGGGGGGATCTAGTAGACAAACATAATGGCATACTTTCATTTGAAGATCTTCAAACTAAATTCCACTTAAAATTTTCTGGTTCTGTTTGCAAATTAGGAGTTTCCTCGCTAGCAAGTTTCTGGATGGGAACGTTACCATTTTGTCTTCAACAGCATGGAACTCTTTTTTAAATTGGCTTACCTCCCCAAGAGCTTCAGTCCGATATACAAATTTCTAAACGCAGTTGAGGAAGGCTTAACAGACCATGGCAGGGTTAAATGGCAACTGGATTTGGGCTTAAATATTCTGGTAGACACTTGGAATAAACTATGGGACAATGCTAGCAAAGCCTCCAGAAAAATTCAAGGTAAATTGATACAGTTTAAGAATCTCCATTACTTCTATTCCCCATGGCAGTTATTTAGCCTTGGTCTAGTTCCTAGTGACCAGTCTTGGAGGTGTGGAGAAGTCAGTGCAGGTCTAGCGCATCTACTTTGGCACTGTAAAGAGGTCCTTTCATGTTGGAGGCAAATACTGTACATGTTATTTGCCTATCTATTTTCAGCATTTCTTTTCCCTTATCACCCTTGATTTTTATCCTTGGAGATCTCTCTAGTATTTCAGATATACCCAGGCTAGGAAAATTATGGATTTTAGCAGTGTCATTAGCCTTCAAAAGGCTTCTCCTACAAAAATGGAAAAATATTAGGGTTCCATTAGCTCAACAATGGTTAGAGTCCCTTGGGGGGATAGCCAATAATAAAAGGATTAGTCACTCCTTGCTAAATAAGAATGGGAGTTATTTGAAGGTATGTGGGGACTGTTTCTAGCCTTTTGTGTCTAAATCCTTTATTGTTGTTATAATGTTGTTTCTATTAGTCCAGCTACCAGTAATAAGTGTTGTTAAATGTTATGCTTTTATTTATTAGCATTTAAAAGATCTATAGGACTAATAACATTGTATTGGATGACTTTAGATAATCAATCAATCAATATCTTTATTTATCCAGTTGAACATCATAGAGCAAGCTCATTTACAAGATGGACTTGGTTAGCTCCGGGTCAAATGGTACAATGCATACAGAGATATTTACAATAGCACCAAATAACACAAGTAAAAAACAATTAATGCAAGTAAGTACTCAATGTTACATCAGTTCAAAGTGCTTCTGTAATATTTAAGGAGGACATAAGATGAGGCTGAGTAGGAACTTCAGTAGGAAGAAGTGATCGGCCACTTGTGTAGGGAGCTGACGCAAGCACAGAATTTCAAAAGTAGTGTAATCACACAGCATCACTAAATGTAACACTCTAAACAGAAGGATAAGGGTCTTAACAGTCAAGGAGAAAAGTAATTACAGTTCTTTTTTGGCAAATTTCGGCATGGAAATCAGATTTATGCTTGGTTTAGAATGGACACAGAAGCAGACTGCAGGAACCAATTGGAAGTCAACACTGAAGAACGCTCATGTTACCAATTGGATGGCAGCTAATGCCATGCTTTGCTAATGGGGACTCCGAGCTTAGGTTCTCAGGTGGCAGTAGAGGCAGTGCCGACCGCCTGGTGCCCGGGTTTCCCATGCCTATGGGCAGGGAGTCCGTGGAGAACATATCCTTGGCAGGGTATGGAGGAAGGGGCCGATATTAAGTACTGGGCCACGGACAATGGAACAGCTGAACCAGTGGGAGGACCAAAACAGCAGGACAACAGAATTGGGTATTACTTGATGCCTAAAGACTGGCCCAACCACAGAAATTCAGAAAGGAGTGTAATCAAACAGAGTCCCAACTCTTGACACTCTAAACAGAAAAAAAAAAGGTCATAACTGTTAGGCAGTAAGTAAGTACAGCTCTTTTTTGTGCGAGTTTTAGACTGAATATCAGACTTTAGCTTAGTATTGAGGGAGACACAGGAGCAGATTGCAGGAGCCAATCAGATGCCAGAGCAGAAAAGCGCTCACATTCTGATTGGGTATCGGCAATGCTGCACCTCGCTAGTAAGGAGTCCAGTCTAGGTGTCTCAGGCAGCAGCTATGGAAGCAACAACTGCCCAGTATCTGCATTTCTCCCACCTGAGGAGCAGGGAGCCCCTGAAGGGCTAGTCTATGGCAGGGAAGAGATTTAGGGGACAGAGGAAAGAGATAGTAAGAGTGGAATGCAGTTGAAATGGAATACGAAGATGAAATAGGGCAGTTAAAGGGTACAGGGTAGGGGAATAAGAGCCACAGATTAAGCAATATATAAAAGACAGCAGGGTGAGTAAGGTGTAGCAGCCAGCAAGCCATGAAGAGATAATAATCCTACAGGGATTTCTAGAGGGGAAAAACATTTAAGGCATAAGACGCTCACAGAGCTAAGGTCACCAAAGGTTACAAACGATCATAAATTCAACTATGTTCAGAGGGCAGCAACCTGATGCTTTGGACAAATAAATTAGGGGATGGGCTAACAATTGCATGGCTCACACGCATACTGAGCATATAGAGATTTAAAGGCATTCATACTGCGGAGGCAGCTTAATTTAAATAAATTTTGTACTTTGTTCCACAATGTTGGCAACAGGATACTAATACTCTTATATATGGGTGATATTTTATTATGTATTCAATTCTACTCATATGTAATATTGTTATGAAACTCAATAAAATTTAAATAAAAAAAAACTATTCATATTATGGATGTATTAGAAGGGTGCTGGCACAGATGACTGATGGTAAACAGCAGAGCAGCACACCAAAATGCTTAATTCAGTCTCAGTGAACATGACCTGAAAGCAGTTACTTTTAAAAGCTTCAAAATGGTACCCATTATTTCAGTTCAGGGGTGAAGTATTATAAAAAGAAAAAAAACAAGATTTCACTGGTGCCAACTAGGTTGGTCTTGTTTTTTTATGTTATCTTTGTTTATCTTGTAGCAGGCCATACTGTCTCACCAGTATCATTGTTATAACTGTAGTTATGTAAGGACCACATCCAACATCAGTGTTACAGAATTGTTTGTATACAGTGCTCACAGGGAGGGCTTTGATGCAGTATCACTGCTTTTTAGTAATGCTCTTTTCACTGTACACAGTGGTTCAAGACCACCCAACACCAGGCAATTAGTTTCGTCCCTCCAGCACAAAACTCACTTATAACCCCCTCTCCATATCACCATTTTTTTAAATTTACTAATGGTACAGGTTGTCACCAGACCTTCAGTTGGGGGGAGAGAGACAGATTTTTTTTTATTCCCTCTTGGACCAGTTTGAGTTCCAGACATGTCAGTTAGTTGGGGGAGAGGGACAGATATTTTTATTCCCTGCTGGGCTAGGTTGAGCATCAGAATGGTCAGATAGTTTGAGGGAGGGAGACACATATTTTATTTCCTGATGGCCCGGGTTTGGTCATGGTCAGGGACTCATTAGGTAGTTGGGTGGAGGAGTAGGGACAGATTATTTTAATCACCAACAGATTTTTTTTTATTTATTAAAATGTTTCACCAGGAAGGCACACTGAGTGACAAGTCACTCGTCTCCCGGTGAGACCTGGGGAAAGGGGTACAAGAGGAATGAGACATTAAACATTTACATTACATGATCAACATTAACATACAGTTGTAAGGCAGGTGTTACAAACAGTGTTACAAGAGGGTTGTGCACAATAGGTAGAAAGAGTGGACAATAATAAGTGCCGGGTTAATCCGACTGTTTTACCAAGTGCCCTACCTGTCTGCCCTCTGTTGCTTCCCCTCTGGACTGCACCTCAGTCACTTTATATAGCAATCTGCCATACCCCTTTCTACACGTTGCCTGCTCATGTACCTATGTAACCGTATGAAGCTATGTTATTATATTCCTCTGTAATTGCCTACTCATGTACCTGTATGAAACTATGTTATTATATTCCTCTGTAACTATATGCAAGCAAGCAAAACTTTATATAGTGCCTTTCAAAATCAAGGTGCTTTATATAACAAAAGCATAATAAAATGAATACTGTTATACATTATTTAAAACAAGTCAAATAATTAACTAATTAAACAGGGAAGGCCAAAGAAAATAAATACGTTTTTAACATGGATTTAAGACTACTAATGGTCAGGCATTCTCTTAACCGATGAGGTAGAGAATTCCACAGGGTTGATGCTGCAAATGAGAAAGCACGTGTTCCAGATGTTTTAAGATGAACCCTGGGAATCTCTAGCAGTCCCTCGTTGGCAGATTGGAGAGGGCAATTGGGAGAGTAGGGAGTCAGGAGATCTTTCAGGTAGTCAGGTCCCTGTTCATGTAGGGCTTTAAAGGTAAGCAAGCCTACTTTATAGGTGATCCGCCACTGAACTGGCAGCCAGTGCAGTTCACGCAGCACAGGCATAATATGACTGGTCCTAGAAGTACCAGTCAACAGCCTGGCTGCAGCGTTCTGCACCAGCTGCAAGTGGTGGATATCAACCCCAGACAGCCCTAGGTAGAGGGCATTGCAGTAGTCAAGACGGGTGGTAATGAAGGTGTGGACCAATGTTGGAAGGTCGCCCGGTAGAATCAGATATTTCACCCGGGCAATATTCCTCAGATGGTAAAATGAGGATTTAACCATAGCTGACACCTGAGACTTCAGGGTCAAGCCATCATCAAAAATAACTCCCCAGGTTACATACCCGATCTAAGGTAATGAGCTGGACACCATCAAGCCACAGGCCCGACATGTGCCCAGCCCCAAAACCCACCCTTGGGCAACCCGGATCCACAACCAACACCTCAGTCTTATCCGGATTCAGTCTCAACCAACTCAAGCTCATCCAGTCTTTGATCTTGGAGAGGCAACTATTTAGCACAGAGATCGCATCAACCTATCTGGGCACAAAGGACATATACAGCCGAGTATCATCTGCATAGCAGTGAAAACTCAAGCCGTATCACCTGATGATATCTCCTAGTGGCAGCATATATACTGCGAACAACATGGGCGCCAATATGGAGCCCTGCAGCACCCCGCAGGACAGGGGGAGGGCATCAGAGGAATAAATTCCAGTGACCACCCTCTGAGACCTGCCTATGAGGGAAGATCGAAACCATTCGAGGACTGTACCTGACAGTCCACAAAGGAACCGCAGGGTCTCCAAAAGCACCTCATGGTCCACAGTGTCAAAGGCTGCTGAGAGATCAAGAAGGACCAAGATGGTATCAGCCTTTCGATCTCTTGCCATTGGGAGGTCATTTAATACCCAAACAAGGGCAGTCTCCATGCTATGCCTCTTCCTAAATCCAGACTGGAGAGCTTCATAGACATTGTGAGTTACAAGATGATTGTCCAGTTGCAACACAACCACCTTCTCAATAGCCTTCCCCACAAAGGGAAGGTTAGTGACAGGTCAGCAGTTAGCTGGTTTGTCAGCATCCATGGAGGTTTTTTTTAAGGAGTGGTCGAATGACCACCCCCTTTAGGGAATCTGGAAATATTCCCCTCTCCAAGGATCTCCAATTTCAGCTAGGGTTGGGCAGATAGCATCTACACATCCTACTAAAAGGGAGGTAGGGCCCAGATCCAAACTACAACAGGTTGGGCGCAAAGTCTGGACAATCTTTACAATGTCCATGAATTCCGGTCAGCTGAAATCCGTCCAGATAGACCGGGTGACCATCACCTCCCATTGACCTCCGCAGTCCCTCATGGAGAGAGCCAGGCCGATTCTGGACCTGATGCTGGCAACCTTATCTGCAAAAAACTGAGCTAGCTCATAACACTTAATTTGTGAAAAAGCTCTTCTGGACTGGAGGCAGATTGGCTTGTACAATCTGTCAACGGTTTGAAAAAGCTAAGCTGGTCAGTTCTGCACAGCAGAAATCTCCCTGGACTGGAACTCTGCCTTCTTACGGGTGATTTCTGATTGATAGCCTTTATAATGTTCCATCAATCTAAGCCTGTCAGCATCCAGGACGGACCTCTGCCATGCTGTCTCCAGCCTTCGACCAACCTATCTCATCTCCTTCAAGGCCCCATCATACCAGAGGGACCTTGAGTGAAGAGTGAGTGGTCGAACACGAACAGGAGCAATCAAATCCATGGCATCTCCCACTGCCTTATTATAGGCTAGAACGAGATCCCCAGGACCTGTGCTTTCACCCAGCAATCCTGATAGGTCCAGCACCGCCGACAGACCATCCGGAGTAACTCCCCTTAAGGGGCAGTACCGGACCATCTTTGAAGGGATAGGTCCATTTGGGGGGGCCCTGAAACTGAACTCTATGGTGTGATGATCAGACCAACTGACTGGTTCCACCCCCAAGTCATTGATCTCCATCCCCAGGAGGAACAGCAGATCCAGTGAGTGACCTCCTATATGGGTAGAGGAGGTAATTACCTGTGTAAGTCCCAGCATTGTTATTAGCTGGAGGAGATTTTGACCAAACTGTGAGAGTTCATCGTCGACCCAGGCATTGAAGTCCCCCACAATTATCTATCTGGGGGACTCCAACACCATGTCAATGATGAAGTTCACAATCTCCTGCAGGATAAATCCTCATCACCTGGTGGACGGTAAATGAGGAGTATCCTACAACCTGCACCCTCACCCATGACACACTCAAAGGATCTAGTGGTCCCCACTGGAACATCCACAAGGCCCAGTTCGGTCTTAAAAAAGATGGCCACAACCCCACCCCTACGATCCAACCTCGAGCGGTGACTCTGTTTGTATGTAATCAGTACTTTGTCTGATGAGGAGCATTTGGAAACGAGTCCTTGACTCAAAGATTGTAATTCCAATTTGTACAAATAAATAAAATAAAAAAACAAGTGCTCACGTGAAAGAAAAGGGAGAAAGGAGAGGGAGGGGGTGAGGTGGGGGAAGAGTTGTGTCCCTGGAGACCCCTTCAGGATGCGAGGAACCCTGCAAGGGGACTGGGGTGGACCAGAGAGAAGGGGATAAGGCACTGTCCCAGAGAGACCCCTTCAGGATGTGGGGAACCCTGCAAGGGGGCTCTGTGGTTAGATAGAAAGGGGGATAAGGCTGTAGGGATTTAAAGAGGGAGAAGAGAGAAGGAGGAGGTGTGACTTAATGCTAGGAGGGAGAATAGAACCTAACCCAAGAGAGGTCCCTTCAGGATATGGAGTACCCTGCAAGGGGGTTGGGGAAGGTCAGGAGATAGGGATTAAGAGAGTGAAAGGAGGGAGAGGGAGGGATGGAGAATTGAACCCTTGAGGGGAAGAGAATTCACATCTTTGGAGGGGATGGGGCCTAATCAATAGTCCATGAGGATGCATTGGACCCTTCAAGTAGTCATGGAAAGCCAAGATAGTGGCTAGATAGAAGAGGGGAGATATGCTTAGGCTCTGTTGGACCCCTTCAGGATGCTGAGAACCCTGTAAGGGGAACTGCAAAGACTAGGGAGAAAGGTAGATGGGGGAGGGGAAGGAAAGGAAACAAGCCTAGGCCCAGTAGGACCCCTTCAGGATGCTAAGAACCCTGCAAGGGGACTGCAAAGACTAGGAAGAAAAGGTAGAATGGGGGATGGGAAGGAGAAGAGACATGCCTAGGTGCAGTAGGGCCCCTTCAGGATGCTGAGAATCCTGCAAGGGGACTGCAAAGGCTAGGGAGACAGGTAGATGGGGGAGGGGGAACGAGAGTAGTCAAGCCTAGATGTAGTAGGACCCCTTCAGGATTCTGAGAACCCTGCAAGATTACTGCAGATCTAGAGAGAAAGGAGGGATGGTGGGGGAATTGAGTAAATGAGAGATACAAGCCCCTTGGGGGTTAGGAGAGGAACCCATGGAGAGCATTCGGGGTCCCTTATATTCTGTGAGAGATCAAGGGAGGCCAGTAAGGAGGAGCAATTTGGGGGAAGGGGAAGAGAGCTATAAATTTCCGGGGGGGTGGTGCACAGGGTAAAATGAAGATGCTGTAAGAGGGGTAGGGTTTGTCCAGGGCTTAGAGGAGGGAATTAGGGAGGGACATGTCAGATCATGTTGTGCACTGGACCAGTTAAGTAGTTGGGGGAGGGGGCCAGATTGTTTTTATTACCTGATAAGCCAGGCTGGACACGGGACCCATCAGTTTGCTGCAGGGAGACTGATTTTTTTTTAATTCCTTGACGAGCCACGATGGGCACTAGACCATCCTGCTGTGTAGCCAGATGAGTTGGAGGCATGCATGACAATGTGATCCCTAAGTGTGTAGACAGAGCCACTCAACTAGAGCCATACTGCAGGTAGTAACAGCGTAGACAGAAACTAGAAAACCATGCACACACACACCAGCAGAAGTAGCAAGCTGCTACAATGATGCAACCATGAGGACAAGACTATTGTGCTGTGGCAAAGAGTTCAGACCTGTGGATTCCCACTAATGCCAGCTTCACCTGTAGAGTCTTCCAGACCTGGCAGAGACACGTCTTGTACAGTGATAGGTTTGCCCATGCCTCTGCATCCAGCTCCCCTTCTTCCAGGCCATGTTGGTCCCTTGGGACCTTTGACCTGGGAACAGTTCAGAACCTGGGCTGCGGATTTCCCCCAGTATGTTAGGGCTATGGACGAACAGATCTTTTGACCAGTTCCCCCTCTGCAGCCTCAGTCTGACTCTGCAAAATCCTCGGCCTCCTTATCTTCCTCCACAGAGGAAGAGGAGCCCTCTGTCCAAGTGTCCTCAGACACTGATCAAGCTCAGTATTAGCGCTTCCTAGCAAGGCTGGTCAGGGACTTGCACATTACCCACTTCACCTGTCACAATGCCGAGCATGCGACGCAAGCCTTCTTAGGCGATTTTTGGGGCACACCATTTTGTGGTCCCCTCCTGGACAGTTCCCTTCCAGGAGGCGTTGTACAGCACCTGGCAGCTTCCATATACCTCAGTTCCAACCCCCATGGACTGCCAGAGGCGGTATTGTGCAACCTGAGGGTCTCCAGGCTCTCTGCTTCATCACACTTAGGGACTGATGCATCTGGACACTCCTTCCGGGCATAGACATCCGGTTCGCAACCGACCCCCGGATTCTGACTCTACGGAGTTCGATCGTCTGGGGTGGAGAGTTTTCTCCTCTGTGCAGATGATTCTAGCCATTGTTTCACATCAAGTACCACGCTGCCTATAACAGGCATCTGTGGGCAATGCTGGGCAAGGCTGTAGCATCGCTGCCCAATTTGGAGGCTACCCTGCAAGCCATAGCCCTCTGCTATGGGTCTGGAGCTGGCAAGGCACCAGTCCAAGGGGCATGTTGACACAATGAGAGCTTGCTTGCAGGACAAGGATCTGCATTAGGTGGATGGTGTGGCTTTTCCCTCTGAGGTTGTCACCTTTGGCCTGGCATAGGTTACGGGCCTTCTCTTTCCGGGGACCTCTATATTTTCCCGCAGGGCGATACAGGAGTTGCAGGGGAGCCTTCCTGTCCTGACCAGTCCCAGGCCTAACTGGCCAGTGGAGGGCTTCCACCCCCTCCTTGTTTTTCCCCATGGGGGGGCTGAGGGATGCTGTTGTAGTGCCCCAGAGTTGGAGACACCACAGAACTAGAAAAAAATAGAAAAATGCTGCTTTATAAGGTGCTCAAGAAATGCCAAAGTGCCTAGTTTAGGATGCCAGCATCAAAACCTGTTACAAATCCTGCCTAAAATATTGTAAATAGTTCAGAAATAATGCAAACGTTAAGTGCAATGCCATGCTGCAGCAAATAGAATGCCAGGCTGAGCAGATGGAATGCCCACTGTGTGGCACCTGCCATACCTTCCAGAATTAGAACCCAGAGTGTTGCAGTTTGAAAAATAATTATCTGTTAAGAGAATCATGGTGACTGTGGAGGAGAGAGGACACAGAAAGCGAGGAGGGACGAAAAGGGCTTGCCAGGAGGGCTGAAGCTGTCCCTGAGGGCTTTGCTGTGTGCCCCTCTGCCTCCAGTCACTGAAGAGAAGCCTACCATCGAGTGTTCAGTCCGTGGTGCCACTGTGAGGTGCCGGGAAGTGAAGAGAGACATCCTGTTATCCCCCCTGTAGGTCTTGGTGCCCCATTTTGTTATTTTGTTGAAAAATTCATGTTTCAGTCCCCCAGTGGTGGTGATCGCGCTGCTGCATCATGTTGTGCTGTCCCAGGACCTTTGCAAGGTCCCTTGCTGTTCTGCAACTGCCTGCAGCTCTCTCCCTCTTCGAGCAGCACCTCCCACCTCCCATCTACATTTTTGCCTCCCAGTGGTGTGGTGAGTTGGTTAAAGCTACCAACTCTCTGAGGCCTAAAATTGGGACAGTCCATCCTGACCATGACCACCCCCACCATGTCACTCCCATGGGCACCGCTGCAGACAACGCTGCACACAATCAATTACATTTTTCTGCTTGTTCTGGCCATGCTGCCCCACTGTAACACCAGTAGCAAACATCCAGATTAAAACAATACATCATTCTGCCGCAGTACGTTCCAAATCATGATGTACAGAAAGTTCATTAGAAGCAAACCTGTGTTAAATTGTGATCAGACATTCGAGCTGCATGTATTGTTCCTCCCGACAGTCCCACCCAATCCACTTAGGGCCTGTCTACACTGCACTGAAAATCTGTAACGTTTTGAAACCATTACGGACTGAAAACGTTACCGTGCATCCACTCTACCACTGAAAATGTTTTGAAAATGTTTTGAAAATATTATAGGATTTTATTTATGTAGTGTAGACAGGGTCAAAAAGAGTTTTGAAACTGTTACAGAAACCATTGTTAAAACAACCTCATAACAGGTTTCTGTAACCATTTTGAAAACGCTATTTGTAATGTTACCAGTGTAAACGCAAACCGTTACGGTAATGATTTGGGCACTCTGTAACATTACAGAGAGAGTTTTCAAGGGTAGTGTAGGTAGGGCCTCACACTCACCTCAGTTGTTGAGCAAACTTCACTTACTGTGCTCCCACTGACATGTTTGCGGTACAACACAGGCACAGGGGTTGAAGTTGCAAACTGCTGTCCAGCCCGAGCAGTGCCACAGTGGTGCTGAAGTAACTCACTCACGGATTAGCAGTCAGCAAAAAAAAAGGGACAAAACTGGGACAAATATGCAAAAACCAGGACAAAAGTGACATTTTGCAAAACTTGTGGGGACACCTGGGACATGCGGCCTAAAATAAGGACTGTCCTGGGAAAATAGGGACTATTGGTAGCTTTAGAGTTGGTGGCAGCACATCACAACATGCTGTCCGCCTCCAAAGAAAAGAAAAGTTTTTTTTTTTTAAGTTTGTGCTAGGCGCAAAGGAGAATGGCTGAATGCCGTGAGAGGGGCGGGCCAGGGGCTCTAAATTTAAATAAACTAAGCCTGCAGTGCACGGCGATGCCCACAGGGAGGGGTTTGTGAGGAAAGGCCTCAGTAGGCCCACACATATTCATTAGGGAGGCATGGTTGTTGTGGGAGACTGACAGGAAGGCCTAGGACAGGCCCAGATATTGAAAAGGGAAAGCCAGGCTCAGCGATTTAAGGGTCCCTGTCCAGAAGAGCGGTCCAGTGTATTTGAAAGGGCACAGCGTAAAAGAGGCCCTGTGTATTTGAAGGGGCACAGCTTAAGGGAGGCCCAAGTATTTAAAGGAACCCTGTCTAGAAAGGAGGCCCAGTGTATTTAAAAGGGGGCTAACCCAGGAAAAGTCCAGCGATCTGAAAGAAGCCCAGATAAGGCAGGCCCAGTATTTAAAGGGGCAGTACAGGCCTAACTGTTCATGGCAATAGGAAGCCCAGGATCTACAGGGCATGTTAGGCCTACTGCTACATTAAAGGGGCAAGTTAGACCCACTGCTACATTAAAGGGGCAAGCTAGGCCCACTGCTAGCCATTTAGATTCCCCAGGTGTTATAGGGGCTCAGCAGCATTAGTGACCCCGGATGTTTAAGGAGTCTAGCTAACCATACAGAACCGCAGTAACAGGAAGAACATGATCTAGTCAGAGGGACCCCCTGTTAGGTCCACCAGAGCTAGGGTTCACCCAGAAACGTGAATTGCCTGTATATTTACTGTGATCTGGACACAGAGACTGTATAATTGACCTCTGCAACAAGAACTGAGACTTTATTTGCATTGCTATTATTACTACAAACAGTGAAAGTGCCAGAAAGTATTGCTTTGTTGCCAGCATTTCAGTGTTGCAAGGTGTTCGAATCAGTCCTCAGCAAGTTTCTGGAATCCTTTCACCATTGTGTATCCAAATCAATTTTCTTTAAGTACTCTAGGAATCACTTTCAGTGCATCTCCGAAGCAGCAAGCAGCAGATCTTTGAAGAACCATGCTGCAGTCATCTCTGTTGCAACGTCCTGTTTATTATTTTCTGCCCTCAAGTTTCCCAGTGTACGGCCTGGCCCAGTATAAAGGTACCATCTGTTTTCTTGTTTTATCATTCCTGTCGAAGTTCTGTCCAGATATTCTGCCACAGTATCCCGCATCATCATCCTGTTTCTTATTTTATGTAGTCCTTGGTTGGTCCAGCCTTGGTGCCCAGAATCCCATTGCTTCTCACATTTCACAGACTTCCTTCTTCAGTATTTTCTTTGTGCCCAGACAGTCCAGAAGAGGGCTGTGGCTGGGTGTTCAGCATCTTCTTCATGTCCCAACAGTCCAGAAGAGGGCTGTGGCTGGGTGTTCAGTATCTTCTTCATGTCCCGACAGTCCAGAAGAGGGCTGTGGATGGGTGTTCAGTATCTTCTTCTTCTTCTCCCGGCAGTCCAGAAGTGGGCTGTGGCCGGGTTTGTTATGCTTCAATTCCGACAGCCCTCAGTGGGTTCTGAGCTGAAGAAATCTTTGCATTGTTCCAAAATTCCGGCAACCCTAGCGAGATGGGATGTGGCCGAGAGACTCATGGCTTGTTCAAAATCCTCTCTGCAGTCCTTTCGTTGTTAGCCCAGTCAGCCAAGTGTTCCCCTTGTGTTTCATATACTGCAACCCAGTTTCTTCTCAACGACAGAGAAAGCTCATCTGCGTGAATTGCCTTTTACGACTAATGTAGAATCTTATTGTAATATTGTAATAGTAAGGTATTGTAACCCAAGATTGAAATAAATAAATAAATAAATAAGAAATCAATATGTTTTAGAGTTCATTAGAGTGTAGTACTCCCAAATAATATGCCCTAGGTAGAGGTGCACCTCAGGGTAGTATTAGGAAACTGCATAGTGAAGTTGCTGATCTTAGAGTATAGACCACTCATAAAGTGGAGCTGTTACAGTGGATTATTGCAAGTGTGCATAGAATCACCCTCGTATAGGGTACAAAGTATAGACCGCTCGTAAAGCAGAGCTGTTACAGCTGTTGGATTTAGAGTTCTCCTCGTACAGGAGAGTAGGGATAAGTGTTCCCTGTGACCGTGCTCCCCTTCCCCATTTTGTATGAATAAAATCCTGAGCAGTATTTGGAATCTATTTCTGACTCCCTGCCTCTCTTTGTCAGGTGCTACCATCCACCTATTTGAGACCTGTGTTAGTAATTTGTGTGCAAGTTAATGGTGTCTTCAATACAGTTGCTTTATTTACCCCTTTTTATATTGATGTGGAAACCCAGCACACGTTAACATCCATTTTACCACCTTCAGGGCACCACACTATTCTCTCAGGGATTCCTGGGCACCTTTCGGGGGGGGGGCTCGGTACTCACCCACCAGTGATGAATGGTGAAGATTGACACAGGGAAGATATGAAAATTACGTACCTACCATAATTCTTGATCTTCCTGTGTTTCTTCACCATTCATCACTGAATCCCACCCACCTTCCCCTCACAAGGCCTCAGTCCCTGAGCTGCTCACCCCCCCCTTTCTCTTTTGGGATTTTTTCCCCTCCTTCCCTGGCAGGCCCACTAAGAGGCCTCTTGGGGAGAGTGTCAGACGAGGGCAAGTAGGGCCTCTGTCTGGGCTTCACAGGGTCTTCTGGTGGGCCCCTTCATTATCCTGAGTCTGATCTACGGGGTTGGCTATCCCCTTGGTTCGCTAACCTGGAGTCTTCTGGGATGAGGGGGGTTCTACGGCTGATCAAAACTCCCTCTGCCCTTGTTATTCTACTCTTTGGCTATACCCTCCCCTCTGGGGAGGGACTTTTTAATATCAGGGTTCCTTCTCCTCCCCCCCCAGAACCCTATGGGTTCTCTTGATTACGGTAACAGGAGGAGTGGGAAATCCTCCTTGGGAGTTGAGATTCAAGGGGGGGCCTTACACATCTTATGGGATTCTTCAGAGTTCCTCAGAATCTCCCTGTTGAACGATATCCCTTGGAGGATCTGCCTTTGTCAGCTTAATTCCTTGATGGGTCTTGGCCTCCCCCTCTCCTTCCTCTCCCCCTTAATTTTTCTCTGTATCTCTCTTTCTCTTTCCTCTCTTCCTGCCCTTTGACCATCCAGGGACTGGGGCCTTTTTCAGCCCATAACCTCCCAGGTCCCCCTCCTACTCTGTCCTCTGGTCAGCCTATTTCTTTTTCAGTTTACATCTTTTCCTTTTGCTGTCTCTTGGGCTCCCTTGCCCCACCCGTATTTTTTTCTATATCCTGTTTTCTTCTGTCTCCCCAGCATGCAGAACTGAGGTGGAGAGGAGCCAAAGGCAATTACTGGCCAACCCATGAGTGCCACGCAGTGTGTCAGCCTTGTGGGTGGCACCAATGGCACAGGCTCCTCCCTCATACAAAACAAAAAAGGTTGCATGGGGTGCCTGTCTCTGGCCAGACACCCACCAGTGATGAATGGTGAAGATACACAGGAAGATCAAGAATTATGGTAGGAATATAATTTTCATTTGTGGTTAAACTTCAAATGGCTGATTCCCTTTCACAAAGAAAAGACATGTTTTAAATGTAAAGAGTGGCCTAGGTAAGGCCAGATGTTTCCAGCTAGGCAGATGGTGATGATAACAACAGGGCAATCTCTAAATAACAAATCTGGTTTGGACCAGTCTGAGAAACAGGTGGTCCCCAGAGATCAAAAACAAAGGCAGTGTGATGTCAGAGAGGCCAGTCCAGTGATGAGGGGATAGCAGACTGGCCAGCTGAAGGTATTGCTGTTGTATATTTGTAGTAAGAGTTCAGGTATGCTTTGGGATATTGAACTAGTAACATCACTAATTTGAGTCTGCCATAACTAACCATTGCCCAATTGGGGGTAAGCATCTTTCATTCTGCTTGTAGATATAGATAGCACTGAGTTTGTTTTTTCTGTGTGACTGCTATCTTTTTTCCAATATGTTTATTTTTTATCTCTGTAGACATACTATATTCTCTGTAGTCTTTAGTGTATATTATTCTCCAACATATGTTAATATCATAGAGTATTAAATATTGTTTTTATATATTTCATGCTTTTTGTGACTTAGTCCTTTCAGGATAGATAACCAGAGGTAAATTGGCAAGTCTGTGGTCTGCTTCCAAAGAGGTAGGCTGCAAAGTTACCATACCTAAAGCAAAGTGTTCTCATCTGTGATGAAAGGGGTAGCTCATTTGCCCTTTGGTAAAGAGCACTGTACTGTGTGAGCAGTGACTCTTGTGGGATTCGGACCAAGAGATGCCCTGAGTGAGACTGCAGCTGGATGGTGGGAGCATGCCAAGGTAACCATTCAGGCATCTGAAAGGTTGTGAAAACTGGTAGCAGTGTAGACTGAGTTTTGGGAGTGAATCAGTCCATGACAAATTGGTTGGCAGCAGTCAAACCTGAAACAGATTGTCAATAAAAAGGTCATCTGTCCAGTCACAAAACAGAATATACAAAAGGGAATACTGTACATACAGCCATTTTTATTTGTCATCAAGGCACAGGTCAGGAAGCACAGGAAAAAACAGGAGCAGTTGTAGAATTCGCAAAAAGTGTGTATTAGTACTAGCAGTAACATAAAAAATATAAGCTTGTTCAGTATAACTATTTACAAAGACAGAATAAACAGAGAAGAGCCATCTGAGTTTTCCTTCAATCTCTGTGTGTCTCTTGCAAGAAATTGCAGCTCTGCCTTATAAGTCTTTGCAGCCCCCTTCTTAACAAGCATCCTGTTTTTTTTTTTCTAAAATGTTTTTGTATGTTTCAGGCAGGTGCAGCAAGAACACAATGTCCCAGAACTGAGGCCCCTTCTCCACAGCTTCTGAAAAAGGGCTTAAAAACTGCTCTCAGGTTAACCCCTTGAGTGCCCAATAGCTTTTTGCAATCATTTCAAACTATAATTATATACATTTCAATAGTAACACTATATAATTTCTAAACAAAGGATCCCAATATCAGTTACATTTTCCACAGTTTTATGACTTGGTGTGTAGTGCAGTCATTAAACAGTTGAAACTCTTTAGGTGAAGCAGGGTCACATGACCACGGATATATGGACCAGCAACCAAACAATTTACTACATGACTGTTACAGTTCATTGGGCAAGTTTCAGTCAAGTAATAATTCTCTCTCTACCATAAGTAGTAGGAAGCAGGCTGTATTATATGGCACCACTTTTGAAGACAACCACCTGTTGTGAATATTTTGCATGAGACTGCAAAATCAATTCCAGAAATGGCTTACTCAGTATTCCTTATGTAACCCCTGCAAATGGGGTTCCCTAAAAGTCTTCCAGGAGCTTGCCTGAATGCTTCAAGTCTGGGTGGTGTTCAAGGCCTGAGCTGCTTAACTGTGATTGTAAGTGAGTGCTATTTGAGCCTCCATGTACTGTCTTTTAAGAGCTGTCTGCTTGCAGACTTAATTAGTTTGTATGGGGTACTGTGTATTTAATGCTCGAATCCTGCCCAAGCTGCAGAGTAATCGCTCCATTTTGCAGTTACTGAAGGTGCAAAGGGAGCCCATCTGAAAGCTGTAACTGTTTGCCTGTAATCATTTAAAATATTAGCAAAATTGTAGTTTGTCTAACCTGCCTTTATTGCAGCTGGGACTCTGTGTGTGTTACCTCTCCATTTTGGACCTAAACTGCTGTGCTGGGCCAATTGGGTTAAGGGAGCCCTAAAATGGAGCCTGTGGACAAATCAGAACTTGGACTCTTAATTTTGAGCCAGCCACAAGGGGATTGTATGGGCAGTGACTCTGGGAAATGTAGTTTTGACCTTGGTGCCTTTTTCTACCAACAGAGGGAGTCTTATTGTGGGTGACAGCTGAATCAGCCAACAGAATGGTGTGGAGCTAAAGGAAATGCCCTGCTCTGTGACTGGAAAGTTTAGATCAGTTGTGGCAGTGAAGAGAGAAGGAGCTGTGTGCTTCTGCTGTGTATAGTTTCACGTGGGAAGCGCGTGTGAAGCCCTGAGTTTCAGTCTGCAGCCTTTGTGAGTGCCAGTTTGGACTGAATCTGAGTTGTGAGGAAAAAGAAGCACTAGAAGTGTGGAAATCAGGCTCACCCTGTAGAAGACTGGAGAAATTGCTGAATCGCGCTCGGTCTGTCAGGAACTGAAGCTGCTGTGTGTGCTCCCGGGTATCTTGCAGTAATTGTGATCAGGATCGAGGAGCAGTCTGCCTGGTATAGTACTTTCCTTTTACATATGAATGTGCGTAGTGCTTGTGGGGAATTGCTATTTCCAATCCACTATGCTGTGTGCTGTGTGTTGAAGCTGGAAGCAAACCCCAGCTTGTCTCGAACTAAATCCGTTTGCTATAAACTGCAGTGGGGTCCGGTCACAAGGACCTTGTCTCCATGCCCTGCTGTTTCTGACAATCCAGAAGAACATCCACCATCCGGTTCTCAGCTTGGGTATTGTGAGTACAAATCAGGGTATTCCCCTGCAGCTTGTTTTCAACCACAAGTGTGTCATCTAATTCTTGTTGTTTGTTTGCTTCATGGACTGAGCCATCAGGCTCCTGATTACAATTGGGTGCTGTGCATATATTTTCTTCTACAGGGCCCTGTCCATCTGCACCTGCCAGCCAACCCAGGGCAATGGACCTGGCTAGCCCCCCCTCCAACCTGGGTACCCAGAGTGTGACTTTTCAGACCCTGTATGTGTGCACAGTACTGTGATTTAATGCCAGTAATTAACCTGATTTCCCCCCCTCCCATGTTACTGTTCCCTAAATAAATCAGATTTGTTGTTGTTAAACTTTAAACTGCCTGAAGTGTCAGTACCTTCATGCCAAGCACTGCATTGGTTTGTGTATGCTGCTTAACCTTATTTTTCAGGGGGTCCTCAGAGATGAACCTGCGAATCAGTCTCGAGGGTAAGTGGTACCATATGAATGAACAGTGTGTACATGTGGGGTATTGATACTGTAACTCCTGTGCATCATGTGGGCCATTAGAGGGATTAGAAGGGGGTCTCAGTGGCCCAGAGGGCTGTGACCAAACTAGACCAACCATTACAAACCCTGACCTCTGGGTGGAGGCACCTGCCATAGAACCTAGGCCCCTCAACCTGTCAGTAGTCAAGCAGGCAGGGATAGTAGCCCTTTGGGATAGCGCCACCTGTTGGTTACATCTTGGAGGTTCACTGGTGGGATTTTGTGTCCTCTAGTGGCCACATTTATGAACCACTGTTAAAAAAAAAATAGGTACCCTGACAGAAGTGGCTGTGCACCGGTTGGTGGAGTGGTGTACTGCGGAGGAGATTGTCCCCCAAAATGCTATGCTTATCCTGGACATCCCCCTGGGTATCAATACAGACACCATACAGGGAGTACTTTCCAAGGTAGAAGGTTTACAAAACCCTGTGGTGGTGGGTCGACATGCTGATCTGCTCACCCACACTTTCATGGCCCTAGTAGAGTATAAGGACCCCATAGATAGCTCCAAAGTGCCACAGACTATTACCCCAGAGGGAGCCCTCACTGCCTGGAGAGTGATAATTAACAACAGTAGAAACCCGGGGGAGAATGAGCCCCCCCCCCACTAACTGAAACTTTTGAGGAGAAATTTGCTAAATTGTTGCTGGAGGAAGGGAAAACTGTGGAGGACTTGAAGAAATTATTCTTGCCACCTGGGGGTGTTCCTCCCCAACACCTCTCCGGCTCCAGTACCACTAGCTATGGTGGCTGAACCAATGCAGGCTCCTATTTCTGCACCTGCCATTAGTCACGACTCTTACCGAACACTGAGGATCTTCTCTGGTACCCTCCCTACCCCCAAGGGGGAGGATGATTGGGACACCTGGATAGATTGTGTTGCCCCCCCTGATACCTGAATGGCAGTGTGTGGAGACTGAGAAATGAAAAAGAATCATAGAAAGTCTGAGGGGTCCTGCCCTAGAGGCCATTACATTTTTGAGGTCCACAAATCCTGATGCATCTGCCCAGAAGTACCTATCTGTGGTTGAAGGCAATTTTGGGAGCATTGAGTCAGGGGAGAGCTTGATGTGGAAATTTCAAGGTACAAAACAGTGGCCAGGGAAAGTTTTTCTTCATATGTTACTAGTCTGGAAAGAGCTCTGCAGAAGACTCTACCGAAAAGGTGGGTAGCCACCAGTGACTTAAACCATGTAAGGTTGGAGCACCTACTACAGCATGCAAAGCATTCTAAATTGCAGCTCCTTCAATTAAGGCTCCCAGACAGAAGGGGTAACCCACCAGACTATTGTGACTTAATAAAAGAACTTCGGGAGCTTGAAGATGAGGAGGGGGATTCTAATTCTGGGGTGAGCGCAGCCCAAGTGATCACAGCATCGGAAGGTCCTTGTGAAGTGGGGATCAATGAGGGTGTGCCACCATGGGGTGAACTGCTGAGAGAGATCAGGGAATTCAAAAACAGTCTCTTTATGAAGGCTGCGACTGCAAGTACAGGCCCCAACCTATATCTGACTGCATCTGCTATGGGAGTGGGGATACCCACCCAGGTATCTCCTGCTGACAACAGCTCAAAACTCGATGTCTTGACCATAGAAGTGGGGAAATTGATGAGATGTCTCCAAATGCTTATCACGCCACAGACAGAGATGGCTCCAAGGTGTCCAGTTTGTAGTAACTTCTCCTGGCTCCTAGTGTGATGCCTCAGCCAGCTCAAACTCCAGAAAGTATGTTTTGCTATAATTGTGGGAAGGATGGGCATGAAGAGAGAATGCCAGTCCTCAAAAAGACACAGACAAAGTTGTATATAAGCTACAAGGAGAGCTTCAGAGAACAAATCAGTGGTTAAGAGTTGCACGAAATGATCCCAGTGAGGGTCCCAAAATGCTAACTCACGCCTTTGTGGCAAGGTTGCTGCCCAGGCCCCCACTACCGCCTCGCCAGACTGGTGCAGAATAGTGGGTCCCTCCATGGAGACCACTGTAAAGGTGAATGGAGTATCTACAAGAGCTGTATTAGACAGTGGCTCCTAAGGACAATTATGTGCCAGGACTGGTATCAGAAGCATTTGTCAGACGTACTTACAACCATTGGAAGGACTGCATGTAGGGGTTAAGGAGAAGGCCTACCCCTAACTCCGGTATATCCAAATGTGGCTGTTCTTCCCTCCTCCGTGGCTGGAGTGGTAGAGGAAGTACAGACCCTGACCTTAGTGTGTCCCCTACTGGACTCTATGATGGGGTTCTGCTACTAACTGGGACAAATGCGCATATGTTTGGACGGTTGACGAGTTGTGTTATGAGAAACAGGGGTCACAGACTGGAACAGCAGAATTCTGGCATTGATCAAGAACACCTATGATGCCCAGAGAGATGCTGACAAAGTGGAACCAGAGGAACCGGTTGGAATTGTCTGGAAAAAGGATCCTGAGTCTCTGATCCTGGCGCCAAATGCCCAGCGATTTTACAGGAGAGGTCCATATCAGAAAGGATGTCAAGAATAAAACCTCATGCTGGATGCTCCGCGATGGGAAATTGCCAGAAGGACTGCTGGTCAAGCTAAGTATTTTGCCTGCCAGAGCCCATGCTTATGCCAGACGGGTAATGGTCCAAGTTCATAATGTGTCTGATAGAGAGATCGAGTAATAGAGGTTGCACCTGGCTAATGTGCATTGTGTGGATACTGCAGTGTTGCCTAGTAACAAGTGTTTGGTGGAGAATGACAGAGTGACTTCAACTTGTTTGATTTTGGTGACTCCCCATTGCCAGCCGAATGGAAGATGAGAATCAGTAGAAAGCTTGCCCAGAGAGACCATGTGTTTTCTTTCAAAGAATGAGACGTAGGATGTGTGCAAGGAGCTGAGCACCACATCCGGCTGCATGATGAAAGGCCATTTCATGAGAGGTCTCGACGCCTGGCACCTGTTGACATAGATGATGTGAGACGGCATCTGCAAGAGATGCTTGCTGCTGGTGTAATACAAGAATCCAGAAGCTCATATGCTTCACCTATTGTGGTAGTGAGAAAAAAGAATGGGACAGTAAGGATGTGCGTGGATTATCGCACCTTGAACCGGTGGACTATCCCTGATCAGTACACAATGCCCTGCATCCAGGATGCTTTAGACTGCCTGAATGGTAGCAAATGGTTCTCCGTGGTGGATCTTTGCAGTGGGTACTACCAGATCCCGATGGCCCCGAAGACCGTGAGAAGACAGCCTTTATCTGTCCACTTGGCTTCTAGTGAATTCGCTGAGGATGCCTCAGGATTTCAGGTGCCCCAGCCACTTTTCAATGACTGATGGAGCGTGCAGTGGGGACCATGAACTTTTAGAGTGCCTGGTGTACCTGGATGATGTTACTGTGTTTGGCAGCTCAGTGGAGGAACATGAGAGCAGATTGTTCAATGTGTTGAACAGACTGGAAGACTTTGGCCTAAAACTGTCCATCGATAAATGTCAATTCTTCCAAACATCTGTAAAGTATGGGACACATAGTCTCCAATCAAGGAATAGAGACCAACCCAAGTAAAGTTGAGGCCTTGACCACCTGGCCACAGCCCCACAATCTAAAAGAACTGCAAAGATTCCTGGGATTTTGTGGCTACTATCGCCATTTCATCAAGGACTATTCAAGAGTGATCCATCCTTTACTTAATCTTACTCAAGGTTACCCTCCTACCCACAAAAAATACAGGAGGTCGGTTTCTTCTGAGCCTGAGAGAGTGCATTTCCGTCCCAATTAAGTATTTGGAGCCAGATGGACACCTGAGTGTGAAGCTGCTTTTCATGAGGTTATATATCAACTTACCCACACTCCTGTCCTTGCCTGTGCAGATCCAGCAAAGCCCTATGTCTTGCATACTGATGCTAGCCTGCAAGGCTTGGGGCTGTATTGTACCAAGAGCACGAGAATGGCTGAGACCAGTGGCCTCTTGCCAGTAGAAGCCTGACTCCATCCGAAAAGAACTATCCTGTACATAAGTTAGAGTTCCTAGCTTTGAAGTGGGCTTGTTGACCAGTTCCATGAGTACTTGTATGGGACTAAGATACTATTAAAAACTGACAATAATCCTTTGACTTATGTGCAGACTTCGGCTAAGTTGGATGCCACTGGCCACAGGTGGCTTTCTGCATTATCTACATATGACTATGCTGTTGAATACAGAGCAGGCCTGAACCACATAGATGCTGATGCTCTCCTGAGGCCTGTTCCCAGAATGACTGGGTCAGACTGTCAGAACCTGATATTCGAAAGCACTTACCAGAAGTGTGACAGGGAGGAACAAATGTCCACGAACGCAGTGGACTGTATGGTGGATTGTTTGGGACCCTCTGAGAATTGCATAACTGCTGCTTATTGCCATTTTTCTGCAATAGACATTGGTGCACTGCCTCAGCTGGACAATGACAGTATTCAGCGGACTCAATCCCGAGATCCCATGATTAAATCAGCTTTAGAAGCCCTCTATGCAGGGAAAGATATGTCCAAATTACGCTCCACTGATTTGAGAACTGCATTGTTATACAAGGAAGGTCCTAAGTTGAAACTGATCAATAGACTGTTATACAGAGAAACAGTAGACAGAGGGGGACAAATAGACAAACAACAACTAGTGCTGCCCACTGCCTTTTGAGACTCAGTACTGAGGTCTTTACACAACCACATGGGCACCTTGGTATAGAAAGAACACTTGACTTGGTGAGATACAGATTCTATTGGCCTAAGATGGGGGCTGAGCAACACATTCAAACTTGTAATCGCTGCTTACAGAGGAAAGCTTTTGCCCAGAGGGCTTCCCCTTGTTAACATCACCACCAGTGCACCCATGAAGTTGGTCTGTATTGATTTTCTGAGTTTGAGTCAGATCAAAGAAACATTAGTAATGTGTTGGTGGTCACTGACCATTTTATTAGATATGCCCAAGCTTTCCCCACCAAGGACCAGAAGGCATCCACTGTGGCAAAAGTACTTGTAGAAAACTTTTTTGTTCACTATGGGGCTCCACAAAGAATCCATTCTGATCAAGGGAGAGACTTTGAGAGTCGTCTGATCAAAGAGATGCTTTCTCTGTGGGGAGTGCAAAAGTCCAGAACCACCCCTTACCACCCCAGGGGACCCACAGCCTGAACGTTTCAACCGCACTTTGCTAGATATGCTAGGCACCTTCCACCCAAAGGACAAGCATAGATGGAGCCAACAAATTAGCACCCTGGTACATGCCTACAACTGCACCAAAAGTGATGCCACTGGGTTCTCCCCCCTACCACCTGATGTTTGGAAGAGAAGCTTGACTGCCGGTAGATGTATGTTTTGGAGTTTCTCCTGATGGGGTTTGAGATGACAACTATTTACAGTATGTGCAAAAGTTAAAGGCCCAGCTAAATCATGCGTACCAGCTGGCGCAAACCATGGCTGCCAAAAGAAATCTGGCCAACAAAGAAAGGTATGATAAAAAGGTGAAAGCACAGGAACTCCAGGAGGGAGATCGGGGTATTGCTAAGAAATCTGGGACTGCATGGCAAGCATAAGATTGCTGACAGATGGCACCATCTCCCTCACATTGTAGTGGGCAAAATAGATGATCTGCCTGTGTACAAAGTAAGGCCTGAGAATAATTCAAAAGATGTTAAAACAATGCATAGAAATCATTTACTGCCCATTGGACAAATCTTGATTGAGTCTGAGCCCCCAGAAAATGCCCCCTCTGGACCAGTGACTAGAGCTGCTGCTAAGAAAAATCAAGAAAGTCTACACCTACAGAAGCTGAGTTAAAATGTTCCCCTCCACAAGTCCCAGTTGAACATGACTGTCAGTCCATGTCAGAGGAAAGTGAGTGTGGCTTTGAATACTACCCTTCTTACGAACTGAATCAATTGTTTCGGGGAAATCCCCTAGTCAATCCTGGAGATGAAGCTAGGCCTTCTGGACTGTCTAAGCTCCCAGCTTTGTCCCTGGAGCCAATGCTCCCAGAAAGTGAAGTGCAAAGCATCAAATCAGATGATATGGAATTATTGTGTATGGTTGAACTGTTTGAGCTTTCAGAGGAGGAAAATGATGGACTGGAACAGACTGGTGATATACCAGAACAAGAAGAGTATTTTGAGTGCCCTGATGGTCCACTGCCAGTGTCCGAAAGCTCTCCATGTGAGCCAAGTGTTGTGGACTCAGAGATTGTAACTCCTGGAGCTGAAAGTGCCCCAAGTTCTAGCCTGTCTACCCCAATGGAGACTCCCCTGACAAGTGAGGACAGTGCTGAAAATGAGGCTCAGAGTGCAGAGACTGTAACAGTTCCCCCTAGAGAGACTGGTGGAGCTGTAAAGCCTGTGGTGCATCTCAGTTATGATTCCCTTGGGAAGCCTGTGGACTTGCCTCTCAATGTTGTCCATAAAGGAGTGTATGTGACCCTGAGCTCATTGCCCAAGCTGAACATCAGTGCTAACTCCAAGTTACTTGTGTTGCCCTCTAGGTATGGTGCCCCTGCCCCATCCAGCCCCAAGGTAGCTGATAGAGAAGGGCCCCCTCTCTTCAGGTTTCATGTACAGGAGGTAATAACCTGAATTATGATACACTGTGTGGATAATACTGTGTAAAAGTGATGTACTAAAAGTTTCAGAAATGTGTTTCTGGTAAGGTGATATGTTGACTGATGATTACATGTATAAGCCTAATGTGATATTGATGTAAATGTACATGGTTGTGTTGAAATTTATGGGGTGCTTACTTGACATGGACACCAAGTTTTTCCAGGCCAGGAAGGTGTAACCTCAGCAAATGGGGGTTCCCAAAAGTTTTCCAGGAGCTTGCCTGAATGCCCCAAGCCTGGGTGGTGTTCAGCGTCTGAGCTGCTTAACTGTGATTGTAAGTGAGTGCTATTTGAGCCTCCACATACTGTCTCTTTAAGAGCTGTCTGCTTGCAGACTTAATTAGTTTGTATGGGGGACTGTGTATTTAATGCTTGAATCCCACCCGAAGCTGCGAGTAATCGCCCATTTTATGTCGCTGAAGGTGCAAAGGAGCCCATCTGAAAGCTGTAACTGTTTGCATGTAATCATTTAAAGTATTAGCAAAATTGTAGTTTGTCTAACCTGCCTTTATTGCAGCTGGGACTCTGTGTGTGTTACCTCTCCATTTTGGACCTAAACTGTGCTGGGCCATAATTGGGTTAAGGGAGCCCTAAAATGGAGCCTGTGGATGAATCAGAACTTGGACTCTTAATTTTGAGCCAGCCACAAGGGGATTGTATGGGTAGTGATTCTGGGAAATGTAGTTTTGACCTTGGCACCTTTTTCTACCAACAGAGGGAGTCTTATTGTGAGTGACAGCTGAATCAGCCAACAGAATGGTGTGGAGCTAAAGGAAATGCCCTGCTCTGTGACTGGAAAGTTTAGATCAGTTGTGGCAGTGAAGAGAGAAGGAGCTGTGTGCTTCTGCGGTGTATAGTTTCGCACAGGAAGCACGTGTGAAGCCCTGAGTTTTGGTCTGCAGCCTTTGTGAGTGCCAGTTTGGACTGAATCCGAGTTGTGAGGAGAAAGAAGCACTAGAAGTGTGGAAATCAGGCTCACCCTGTACAAGACTGGAGAAATTGCTGAATCACCCTCAGTCTGTCAGGAACTGAAGCTGCTGTGTGTGCTCCTGGGTATCTTGCAGTAATTACATGGGATCAAGGAGCAGCCTGCCTGGTATAGTACTTTCCTTTACATATGAATATGTAGTGCTTGTGGGGAATCGCTATTTCCAATCCCCTGTGCTGTGTGCTGTGTTGAAACTGGAAGCAAACCCCAGCTTGTCTCAACTAAATCCATTTGCTATAAACTGCAGTGGGTTCAGTCACAAGGACCTTTGTCTCCATGCCCTGCTGTTTCTGACAATCCAGAAGAACATCCACCATCCGTTCTCAGCTTGGGTATTGTGAGTACAAATCAGGGTATTCCCCTGCAGCCTGTTTTCAACCACAAGTGTGTCATCTAATTCTGTTGTTTGTTTGTTTCATGGACTGAGCCATCAGGCTCTGATTACAATTGGGTGCTGTGCATATATTTTCTTCTACAGGGCCCTATCCATCTGCACCTGCCGCCAACCCAAGGCAACAGACCTGGCTAGTGCCCCACCAACCTGGGTACCCAGAGTGTGACTTTTCAGACCCTTTTATGTGCACAGTACTGTGATGTAATGCCACTAATTAACCTGATTTCCTCCCATGTTACTGTTCCCTAAATAAATCAGATTTGTTGTTGTTGTTAAACTGTCTGAAGTGTCAGTACCTTCATGCCAAGCACTGTATTGGTTTGTGTGTGCTGCTAACCTTATTTTTCAGGGGTCCTCAGAGACGAACCTCTAATCAGTCTCGAGGGTAAGTGGTACCTATGAATGAACAGTGTGTACATGTGGGGTATTGGTACTGTAACTCCTGTGCATCGTGGTGGGCCATTAGAAGGATTAGAAGGGTTCTCAGTGTCCCAGAGGGCTGTGACCAAACTAGACCAACCATTACAAACCCTGACCTCTGGGTGGAGGCACCCCCATAGAACCTAGGCTCCTCAACCTGTCAGTAGTCAATCAGGCAGGGGTAGTAGCCCTTGGGATGCGCCACCTGGGGTTACACTTATCTCCAGGATTCTTAGTATCAGATAATGGTGCCAACACAGTCAAAGCTGTTAGAGATGGCAGCCACCAACACATACCTTATTTTGCCCATTGTTTAAATCTTCTTATCAGTGGTTTCTTAAATGGAAACAGAAACGCTGAACACCAGTTTGGTCTTGCTAGGAAAATATGTGGGCATTTCAGGCCCTCTGTGAAAGCGCACAAAAATCCTGAAAGGGCTGCAGAGGTCAAACAACTTACCCTTGCATACATTTAAGCAGGAAGTTCCAACCCACTTGAAATGACCTTCTCGTAACAAGATCTTCTCTTTGCGCTGCATATGCAAGCAAAAGTATAAATGACCCAAACTACAGACTGTCCATAACGGACAATGACAGTGAGTCACGTGGTTACTTAGACAGGCCAAAGCAGGCAAAAAACATATCCAGAAACAGGTGGACTCACACTGAATATAACCAGCCCTAAATAATTATAAGTCCACGCTCTTGTTGCAAAAGGGGCTACTTGATGAAGCTCAAATGAGCGATGGCTGGGGCATCTGGCCATAGTGGTATAGCAGTGTCACGCCCTACTGAAAGTTGTTGATTTTCATTCTGTAAGTCCAACTTTTTACTGATTTGCACTTTTAGACAAATAAATAAGGAGCACTTTTGCAAAAAGATGTGGACTTACAACTACTGAGGAGCTGACTATGTTCAGTGTAAGTAAGAGAATGCTGCTCTGTCTTTACAACCTTCCTGCCCTGGGCCCTCTTGCTGCCTCTTCCTTGTCCCCCCTCCCAAATCCTCACTTTTTGTGTGTAACTATTCCATTTCTAATCCTCACTTAAATTTTAAATATGAAGTCTCATTCATAGCAATCACCATAGCCTCAAATCATAGACATTTGGTTACTTAGGCCCTGGCCCACTGCAACCAAAATGCCAGGCAGACTTGAACGAGTGGTTTGGCTGCCATGCATTGCAGTGATGTTGTGTGACTTACCTTGACCTTGCTGCTCTGATCAACACCTGCACCCGAGTCCTAGCTCTGTTTACAGCACTTCCTCTCTCGACAATGTCTTTTCATTGTTTTCTTGGTCAGACTCAAGAATCCAGAAAGAAGACTGATAAGAGAGACTGGATGAGAGAGGCTGTGGGTCAGATCGATGATGACTATACTGGGATGCAAGCCTTGAGTTGGGGAGCTCAACCATCATGCAGAAACAAGCCAGCCCAGCAACTTGGAACTGCATATACTGACAGCTGGCGAATCCCACAAAATGGATGCCACAGAGTGAAGAAATCAGCACACAGCGATGCTGATGGCTCTAGTGGTACTGATATATGCACTGGCATTTCACTGTCTGCGAGTCAGTCTCTCTGTCACTCATCCAGCCAGCTGCAAGAGCTGCATTTTGGTTGCTTCACAACAGCTCTGCTGTTTGTTAAGTCAGACAGACTGATAGCAGAATGCGACCAGCAGCACACAGTGAGGCAGCATTATAAACATACATCACTCAGAGATGCTGGCGGGCTGTGGCCATCCAGTCAGTGTTGCACTGCTGGCAAATTACCCCACCCCTTAGGAAATCACAGTTTGGCCCCAAAAAGAATCGGACTGAAGCTTGCAAAAGTAAAAAGATAAAAAATGCTAGCTTTGGAAAAACATTCCAACAGCATTGAGCAGGCAATTGGGTGGTAATTCAGGGCAATAATACAGCTGGGACTGTAATTGGATTAAGGCTAGAATGGGGGATGGGACCGAAGGCTTCAAGAAAGCACAGGTCGCGTATAGTAAAATGGGAAAAAAAATGACAGAAGTATCAGACGGGAATAGGGGTCTGGAACTGGAATAGTCAGGGAATATGAAAGGCAACTGCACTTGCACATTATTACAAAAATCATGTAAAAAAGAAAACAATCCGAACATAAATGCAACTGATAGTTTATGGTGAAACATAAGTTGAGAGCACAGAACCAGTAGTCCCAGCGCTCCGGGTCATGCTATACATGAGTTGCAACTATGTCTGATTTGTTATTTTCTTTTTTACATTGTTTTTGTGGTGATTTCCGAGCACAGTTGCCTGTGTTGCCTTCAATATTGTTTTTTAACCTGCACTGATGGTGTTTCCTTCATAGGCGCAGTCACCTGCCAAGAGCCAGCTGGCTTGAGGGGTGGGGAGGCATGCAAAGATTAGTCTGTATGGTATGCTGCAGGTATGGTCTGTAGCCTGACTCCAAGACAGTGAGGGTGGGCAGGTGGTTTGGCAAGCAAAGACCAGGAGACAGACTGAGCAAGAAAGATGCATGCAGATAGGGGAGCCAGCCCATAGGAATAGTTGTGGCAGAGACAATCCGGTGGCACTGAAGGTTGAGGCACTGGTCGGCTACACCTGCGCCTTGCTGGTGACCTGGGTTAGGGAATGACCCTGGGTCACCGGGGGTCATCGGGGCGAGAGAGGATCAAGCATCCAGTGGACTGCTCTCCTCTCGGAGAGGGAGGGTTTGTTATCCCACCCACTGACTGCCCTCTGGCGATGGCTGGGGGGCAGTATGGGTCAGAAGGGACGTACTGATGCCCTTGCATCAGTAGGGAGGTGGGCGGGGAGAACAATGCTGGAAAAAGAGCCTGGCAGGCTCTGTGATGATCCACCATGTCCCGAGGGCTGTCCCCGGTTTCTGGAATGGGTCTCTGGGGGAGGGTGGGAGAAGCCAGCACCCTCCTCCCTGGCCCTGCTGTGGGGGGCAAGCCGTGGGGGAATTTTTGGGGACTGGCAGGAACAGGAGCGTGCAGGACCGGAGAGTGAGTCCCTCCGCAAGGAGGGCCATAGCCACCTGCCTGGGCTCCAGGTGGAAAACACAGTAATTTAAAAAAAGGAATAGTTGTGGCTTACCTCAGCAAGTGGATGGTAGGGCAACAAATGAGGGGCACAGATGACTCACAAGATGACTAAAGAAGGTACCCTGTGTGTGACGCTTTGGACAGCTGGTTCTGATTGTGACACTTGGACAGCTGGTTCTGATTACTCTATGATTTTTGTAAAATAAAAATATAGTGTGATTGTCTATCGTGAGAAATGATGTGCCCTGGATGACCCCTGCAGGTTTCACTTCAAAGGGCAGGATATATGTTAGACAGCAGATCTCTGTAAGGTGATTAACTTGCAAAACTCACATTTTATGGCCTTATTTAGGATCTGGGCTGTTTGAGCTAAGAACTAAAATATCCATTTTATGATGTCCTCAGGAATGGCAGTTAATTTCAACTGGAGCTGGAAAACTATGTTACAGCTAGATGAGAATCTGCCTAGTTGAAACAGCTCTTTGATGTCTTTGTGAAAGCAGGAAACTGATCCTGGATGAAAGAAGACACTGGAAATTCACAGACTTGATTGGGAAGTCATGTGGGAAATGAGTTTGCTGATGCCACCTATTTAATTTACCTTCTGAAGTATATGACATCCTGATTGTATATTTTTAACAAACAGAGGAGGAGCTGGGTGACATCATGGAGAAGGCAGGGTCAAGACAGTTTTAATTATACTGTGAGTGACCTGTAGAGATACACATGTTTGGACTCTGAAGCTACAACATCTTTCAGCACTGTAAGATTAGAAGAAAACATTAGGTAGACAGGCCTAAGTGTATTATTGGTAGGAATTTGCACTTTTAACCTTATTCTTTTAAAAGATTGTATGGTTTTGTGATATATTGTCCTGTATTTACATTTTAAATTGTTATCTATTTTAAGTAAACATCTCTTTTAGAGACTACTTGGTGTGCATTTGAAATTCTTTCTTTGACAAGTGAAGCATATATGGTTACAGTGACACTGTGCATAGCTTAATGGTAATACCAAACTGGAAAAAGGTAAGAGTTTATTCTGAGGTCTTCAATAGAGTTTTAAGGGTTCATTTTGTATACCTGGTTAGGTGCCTGTAGGCAAAAGATATCGGGCATCCCCCGAAGAGCAGAATTATCTGAGCTTGTACATTGGGTATGCTAGCAAGAGGTTCACAGTTTGAATTCCTCCAAGAACTTGAGACCAAAGGTTGATTCAAACCCACAAAACAGACAGGAGGGTTACACTGTACTGTTCACAGTACTGCGCTTGGAGGTCGGCACTGTGGGAGCGGAGGGCCTGACCTGCTGAGGGGGTTTACACCCTGCACCAGCCGAGGCATGTTTGTGCAGATCAATGGAGCCAGCCACACCATGAATGAAGCAGTTGACTCCTTTCAACCATGCAAAGTTTATGCCCCGCAAAAAGAAAAAGCATCAGAATCAGCCTCACTGGTCATTGGTCTGTTATTGCTGAGCCCCTTGCAGCCTGAGCTGCATTGGACCCAGCAGTGACACACCTCCTGAAATGGCCTTCTTATAACAAGATGTTCACTTTGCTGCACACACAAGCAAGCATAACTACAACAACATGACCAAAATACATAGACAAACAGTAAATAAGTGCAGCCGTAAGGTACAACCACAATTAAGCTTCAAACTATGAGCAGTTACATTGACGTTTCTGGAGAAAGAAAGCAGTAGCTTGAGCCTTGAATGAAGTGAAAGAGGAGTGGGCACTCACCACTGAGGGTAGTGAATTCCATGCTTTGGCAGCTCTAAATACAAATGAGCATTAGACAAGGACCATTTTCCTGAAGGGCATGTGCAATTTATTTCAGCTGGAGAATTGCACAGTAGAACAAGATGCATCATGCCAACAATGCAGAAGCTTAGCAAGGACATAAGCTATATCATATAGTTCCACAATGGGGCTGGCAATATAACCTAGAGGTCAGAGTAATGAGCTGAGCTGTGAATGAGCTTGGTACATCCAGCAGACCTGGTTTGATTCCCCAGCCTGCACTTGCATACTGTGCAACTCCTGAGCAAGTCACTTAGCCTCCCAGTGCTCCATGGTCACCCTTGAATACAGGCACTTGAACCTAGTGGGCCTTACCCAGTTACCAAAAAATAATTAAAAAAGGGGGGGGCGTGGCTTAGCAGCTGAATGGAGCAGATACTCCTTTACAGAGCTCCACAGGGTTTGACCTTAAAAGTGCATAAAATAATTTTTGCTTTTTATTTTTGAAGTGTTTTTTACTGGAACTTTATGTTGATAGTGAAGTTGGTACCATGATAGGCAAATCGAAGAATACTGCAGCCACTATGGACTTTTTTAAACCCAGACTATCTCAGCCATGGGAGCGTTGGCCTGCGCAGTGATGGAGCCTCGGGTGATGGTAATTCCAGTAACGAGGAGTTGTCCCTCGCCACAGTCCATTTGACCCTAATACAGCTTGTTAAGATTGTCCAGGACATCGATAAAAATGTGGATGCCCTGAATCCCAGGGTCAGCTGTCCTGAGACATGGATTAATGCTATTGAACAGACCATGCAGTGTATGGAAGGTTCAGTCAGTAACTCTGCTGAGGCAATGACCAAACTTATAAAAGAAAAGTCCTTGTTGTGGCTGCATTTAGAAAATTTAGAAAATTAGACTAGAGAATGCAATGTGCTCCGTTATTGAGCTCCCAGAACAAGCAGAGGGTGAGGACACCCTGAGTTCTGTACAAACCTTTTACCACAACTTTAGGGATGTCAGAAGAGGATCTTGCCCAAGCCTTAGAAAAAGCCTACAGGATCACCCCTCATAGAGTTTTTGAAGGTAATTTGGGACCAAGGACCTTTTTGGTGGTCTGCAACAGTGTGGGTGTTAGAGACTGTATTTTTAGAGACTGTATTTTGAGTATGGCTAAACAGAGGAGGCAGCTTCGCTATGGAGATGCAGATATTTCAGTGTTCCCGGACCTCTCCTTCTCTACGAGGCAGAAGAGGAAGGCCTTTGATTGGGTGCAATCCTCTTTTTAGAGCACTAAAATTTCAGCATCAGCTTCTTTTCCTGCCAAACTTAAGGCCCAGTGGAATGGCTGCACCTGTATGTTTAATGAACCCTCCAATGCCACTAAGTTGCTAACTTACACTGAGACTGACATGACTGGAGAGGAGAAAGCCTCATTGGAGGAAGAGGCTGCAGGAGAAGAATGAATCTCCTCTGGATTTCTTGGACTTTGCTTGCCGTGAGTGCACACGTAAACTGCCCTAGAATTGTGGAACCTACAGTGATTGTTTCTGTATTTATTTATTTAGTTAGTTAGTTTTTGTTGATCAGGTAGGTGCACTAGACAGCAAAGCTGACTATTTTCAGGCACAACCCAGGTGGTTACATACAATGGTTGGGAAAACAGCATTGAATACAACTAATAAATCAGGTGACAACAAGCAGTACAATTAGCCAAAAGCATATTGTTAGGTAACAACAGAATGTATTCAGAGTCAGGCATGGAATAATACAGACATAACACAATGCAGTGACATAGACAAAGATTCGACAGATAAGAGCCCTGTACATGACATTATCAATAACTGTGCAAATGGTGGTAAGTGCAAGGAAATAAATGGTTCAGGTAAAGCTCTGGGAGATCAGGATAGGAAACAGTGCCAGGACAATAGCTAAAAGGCTCAGGCAAGTGAATGGGTACACCCACCACAGGAGCAGAGTCCAGAACTGACAGGTACCTTATAGAGTTCCTACTTAAAACTCCAGGGGTTTGGGAGGTCCTGAGTGGCAGCGGAAAGGAATTCCACACTTTCGGAGCACTAACAAAGATGGAATTTTCACCCATTTTTGAGTTACACTTAGGTTGGGCAAGGTAGGATTTATCAGAGGATCTCAGGGGGTAGGCAGAGTGAGCAGGTTTTAACAGTAGGGCCAGCTTGTTGGGTTTCTGGGAGGCGTATAATGTTTTGATGAAGCTAGTGATAGTGTATTGCCGAAAGCTGAAGGGGCTAACCAGCCCAGGCCGGAGTAGAGTGAACAGTGGTGAGTGAGCTTGGGAAATGACAGAGCAAAGCAGCAGATGTTGTTATAGCAGATGTTCCACTTATGGAGGGCCCTCTCGAGGATTATGGCACGGCAATCATCCCATAGGCCAGTTTAGGTCTCAGAACCCTCTAAGCGATAGCCAGCCTTGCCACAGACGTGAGGCTGTGCCTAAGTTTATACATGAGACCAAGTTGTACATTGACTGTTTTGATAGTACAAGTTAGGTGCAGGTCATAGTCCAGGGCCGAATCCAAGGTGACTCCAAGGTATCTAAAAGAGGAGACGGTGTTGAGGGGGTTGCCATCGGATGCTCTGATGAATAATGGTTAGTGTCAGGCCCTGATTATGGATCCCAAGCTGAAGATCATGGCAGCTGCCTTGTTGTTGAGTACAAGTCTATTTTGCTTCAACCAGTGTTGGAAGGTATTGAAGTCTGGGTTTAGGTTCCAGTTTATGTCAGATAGGTCAGAAGAGCTGGAGTAGAATGCCAAATCATCAGCATATAACAGGGCAGAACATGAGCCGCAAAGTGAGGGGAGATCATTTGTGAAGGTTAATAAAAGTAGAGGGCCAAATATGGATCACTGAGGAACTCCAGTCCAGGTGTGGGAGAGAGACTTGGCATTTCTGATCTGCACGAGTTGCTGATACTCAGAGAGATAATTGTAGAACCAGGTGATTGCAGAGGTAGAGAAACCAAGGGTGGACAGCTTGGATAGGAGCAGCGGGTGGTCCACCAAGTCAAAAGTCTTTGTGAGATCTACGAAAATCATCCCTGTGAGAGACCCTTTGTCTATGGCAAGCCTGACATTGTTGATTAACTGGATAAGAGCAGTGGGAGTGCTGTGCCCTCGTCGAATGCCATGTTGATCCGGAGTGAGAAGATTATGTAAGTGGACTTGTTCTGTTTTTTTGTTTAATCTGTCCCTTTGTCCCTTCCCTCACTCCCTTTGATATGCACTGTTACTGTACGCCACTTGGGCAATTTTTGTTACATCTATACACTGCGTGGGGTATGATGGTGTTTTTCAACACACTTCCCATGCGTGTTTGCCTCCTTTATGTGGACTCCAATGCATCTGTATGTTTCCATACTTGTGGAAGCTGTTGATATTTTATTGTTTAAGCATGCAGGCTGACCAAGTTGATTTTGTAGTGGAGGGAGTGGTGGGGATCTGTCTGATTATCTTCCAGGGTAGTGATGTACTGTACTGCTCTGTTTTCTGCTGCTCTGTTTATTGCCTAACTGCTGACCACTGCGATTGTTCAGTTTTAATAGGAGTTCCAGCTTCAAATATATTCTTGTATTATTACTCCTAGGTTTGCTCCTGGGAATATCTTTTGTTATAAAGTTACTCTATGTTATGGTCTATGAGGGATACTATGGGGTATAGTGCCGTGATGGTAATATTTGGCATCGACTTTTCATTACTCGCTGTTGTCATCCCTGTAATGCTCTGAGCTGCGACAAGCTGTGGGATTTAGGTGTATTAACTCCTGTGGTTTTCTTTTTTTGAGTACTTCTCCCTATGATGTATCTCAAGGAAGGGTGTTTTTCTTGATTCCTCTATATGTACTAACATACTAAAATGCCAGCAGAATAGGCCTAACGGTCTTTCGCATCTGCTCGTTTGGTCAGCCCCCACCCTGGGAGCTGACCTTGCTGCCCCCCTCGCCTTCTCCCTTCCCAGTTCCGGATATTTTCGCTGCATTGGATTTTGCTTCCAGAACCCTTCCCCTGTACCTGTCCCACCCCCTCTTGAACCCCTCCACTGTCTCTGCCTCCACCAGCCCCCTAGGCAGCACATTCCATGGCTCCACCACCCTCTCAGTGAAGTAGCACATCCTCCTTTCTCCCTGAATCTTCCCCTCCAGCTTCCACCCATGCCCTCTAGTGCCCCCCTCCTCCTTCCTTCAAGCACCCTGACTGTTCC
Organism: Neoceratodus forsteri; assembly: GCA_016271365.2. Classification (NCBI taxonomy): domain Eukaryota; kingdom Metazoa; phylum Chordata; order Ceratodontiformes; family Ceratodontidae; genus Neoceratodus; species Neoceratodus forsteri. Next base: position 328,759,111 of record CM028137.1, read on the forward strand.
TCCCTATTTACCCCCTTCATGTACCTGAAGACCTCATCATGTCCCCCCAGTCCCTTCTCTCTTCCAATGTGTATATTTAGCTCTTCGAGCCTCCTCATAGGTCCTGTTCCCCAAGCCCCAAATCATTTTGGTTCGCTCCTCTGGACCCTCTCCAGGAGTTTAATGTCCCTCTTAAGTGTGGCTCTCAAAACTGCACGCAGTACTCAAGTGCGGCCTCACCAAGCAGTTATACAGAGGAGATCACTTCCTCCTTCTGAAGGTGATCCCCAGGGATGCATCCCAGCATCCTGTTGGCCTTGGCTGCTGCCCTCCTACAAGTCTCCGAATTGTTCATCTTGACATCCACCACCACCCCCAGGTCCCTCTCAGCCATCGAGACTTGTAGCATTTGCCCCCCCAGGGTGTACACTTGGCCCGGGTTTCTGGCCCCCAGGTGCAGTACCTTGCATTTCCCTGCATTGAACCTCAGCTTCCACTTTCTAGACCATCTTTCCAGAGCCTCCAGGTCCCCCTGTAGGGCCACCCTCCCTCTCCCCATCCACCACCGCCCCCAGTTTTGAGTCATCTGCAAAGAGACTCATCTCACTCCTGATATCTGTCCTTATGTCAGAGACATAGGCATTGAACAGGAGGGGCCCAAGGACTGATCCCTGTGGGACCCCACTAATGACCCTCCTTGGGGATGAGACTATCCCGCCAACTATCCGGTCCTGGAGCCAATTGCCTATCCATCTGATCATCTGGTTCCTCACCCCCATTTCTCCCAGCTTATCCAACAGGCCCACGTGAGGAACAGAGTCAAATGCCTTGCTGAAGTCTAGAAAGAGGACGTCCACTGGTCTACCCAGGTGCAAGGCACTCGTCACCCAGTCATAGAACTCCACAAGGTTTGTCTGACACGATTTCCCTGGGACGAATCCATGCTGTCTATCGTCCAGGCACCCTGACTTTTCCAGGTCCCCTTAGCCTCTCCTTGACAATGCCCTCCATCACCTTGCCCACCACCGATGTCAGGCTGACAGACCTGTAGTTCCCTGCCACCTCCCTTGATCCCCTTGTGGATAGGCACTATATGCGCCACTTTTCCAGTCCTGGGGCACCCACCTGTCCTCAGAGAGATGGTGAAAAGCTCTGCCAGGGGTTTTGCCAGGACATCCGCAAGTTCCTTCAGCACTCTGGGATGTAATTTATCCGGCCCCGTGCTTTCTCCATCTTAAGGGACCTGAGGGCCTCACTCTCTCTGCTGTGATTTCCTTCCGCTACCTCTCCTCCTTGCTTAGCCTTCCCCTCCTGCCAGTGATGCCTCCCTCTCCCCAGACCCACCGATCGGTAAGGGTCCCTCTTCCTCAGTATCACTGTCACTCCCATGTATGATGCAGCACTCCCATTTTCCTTGGTGGAAAACTGAGGTGAAGTACCATTTATACCTCAGTCTGCTCCCTGGGTCTTGTGACAATCTCTCCCTGTTTTAATCCTGTTAATCTGCCCCTCACCCTTCGTTTTTCCCCAATGTATCTAAAGAACCCCTTGTTCCCTCTCCTAATTTCCCTGGCCAGGTTCTGCTCCTTCCTTGCCTTAGCCACCCCTCACCACCCTAGTGGCCCTTCTAGCCATCAGCTCATACTCCCTCGATCCCTTCACCCTGAGCACTTGAATTGTCTATAGGCTGCCTTCTTTCCTGCACCACCTCCTGGACCTCCCTGGTCCACCAGCAGGGTTTTGGGCCCCACCGCATTGTTTTACTCTTGCACAGGTGCTTGTAGCATCCTGCACCCCTCCTGATGATTTCCACCACTATCAGTGTCCATGTCTGACCCAATCCCATCCAAATGCTCCTTAAGGATCCTTCCCATTTCTTAAAATCCACCCCTGAAGTCAGTTACCTCTGTCTTTGTGCAGCCCTTCTACCCCTCTAGTCCAGGCAGAACCAGACCCGTGGCATGGTCACTCCCGCCAACGGGTACCTTTCCTCCAGGCCCCAGTCTGGTCACTGTCTGCCAGGACCACATCCAGTACCCGCACCTCCCTGGTCAGTTCCCCACCTGCTGAGTTAGGAATGCATCTTGAAAGACATCCAACAATCTCTGTTCCCTGGCCACCAAGATGCCATAGTCTCCCAGTCTGTTCCTGGCATGTTTAAGTCCCCAACACCACCACTCTTCCTGCCCAGTCTGCAGTGTCTCCCAACATCTGCCACCAGACTCCTCCAGCTCCTCTGCCAGTGCAGGGGTCTATACACCACTCCTATTTTACTCTTGCTCCCCCTTGTTATCAAGGTAACCCAAATCACCTCCACTTGTCCTCCGCCTCTCTACTCCCCTATGCCAATGGAAGCGGATCATCATTGCTACCCTCCTCCCTCCCTCCCCCTGTCCTTCCTGAACATAGTGTAACCTCCAGGTTCAGGTCCCAGTCGTGTCCTGCGGTGGCCCAGGTCTCAGTGACCGCTGCCACATCCACTGCTCCCTCAGTTAGCATCACCTGGAGCTCAGGCATTTTATTGCCCAAGCTCCTGGCATTTAGCAGGACTACCTTCCACCCTGTCCCTATACTTCCATTTGCTCCTGCTCATGTTCCATGGGGATTCTGTTTCTCCTGGTCTGCACTTTACCAGTTGACCTTTGACTTGCTTTTATGCTTCATTTATGTATCCCTCTGTGTGTAGCTGTAATTGTAAGTTTTTCTTTGAAACTTACAAATACACGATACAAAAAAAATGTAAAAGAAGCATTCAAACAGATTATTCATGTTTATATTCCATGATGGCTTTTGCAATGTACTATCTGTGACAAATATCTTCATGGAATAGAAATTTGAATGATAGTCACCTCTGGAACTATACCAAAAGCTCATATTTTTAAATATTCGACTGGGAAAGTCACACTGAGCTGAATCTTAGTTTCAAGTGCTTTCTGTGAACACAGGGGGTCAAGTGGCTTGCTCAAGGTCACACAATACACACAGTATACAAGTGGCAGCCACGGGATTCAGACCCTAAGTCTGCCCAGTCCCCAAAATGCAAACAGAAGAAGGAGGTAAGCAGTACTACTTCAGATGAAGAGGAGACCCAGGTTATATTTAATGACTCTTAATAGCTACATATTATGGTTGTGTTCTACTTGGTCTCTTTTGAGACAGTATACTTTCATTTTATTTGATTTTTTTAGTTAGGTTTTTTCTTACCTCCCTTGCCATCTTTCAGGGATATACCCAGGCACTCACCTGTCATTTGGCCGTGGTTTTCTCTCACACCTGCCATCCTCTCTATGGCATGGGCAATCCCTCTTCTCAGGACTCACACACACAAACAACACACACACACACACACACACACAGCAACCCTATGATGACAGCATGCTCCCAGAACAAGCCGCAGGGGTCGCTGTGGTGCCAGAACCCACCAGCAAACCTCATCGACTGAGGCACACTGCTGCAGGACAACTACCTCAACCTGACCTGCCTCCCGGACACAGCAACCTGAGCTCCGCTCAAACTTGGTCAGTTGCATATAGACAGTGCATTGTCTTCAGGGCCATCAGGAAGCTCTATAGTTCCATTTTCAATTCTATTTTCAAACAGGTTGTTTATTTTAAATGTGCTATGAAGCACAAATGAATTCTGTTGGACTCCTTCTGGACATTTTCTGAGACTGATAACCCCTGTGATCCGTAGAAGCTCCGGGTATAGAGTACGTACTTGTCTTTGTAGGACGGTCCTCACTTTCTATCAAATGCTGATTTAACTCATGGTCTGTTTGTATTGACTGGCACCTTTATCTACTCTCCTATTGTTTGTTACAATTATTATACCAGAATTATAGATAAAATACTCTTATACAGTTTGCTTATCTTTAAAATGGTTAAAGAGGTGTGTTGATGTAAGCAATGTTTAACCAAGTTTTAATTTTTATTGCTCGTCATTAATGATATCTGGGATTGGACTACAGGGAGATCGCGTAGGCACCTCTTTGGGGATGTGGATATTCTGGATTATAGTTTAGTTTGCCTTCTAATGAATTAGTCATGTTGCTCATAGGCCCAGCTTGCAAACATATTTAGAAACTTTGAGGATAATATATTTGTTTCTCAATGATATAACAAAATGTGATAAATGCATGTTCAGCTTTTGATTAAAGAGAGGTATAGTCTCCAGTAGTCTATGTTTGGGACTGCTTATCACATGGTCTGTATTCAGTTGTTTTGCAGTTGAGAAAATAAACACTTGGCATGAAGGGGTACAAGATCCCCTGTCTTTTAAACTAAATTTCCTATTCGTCATCATTTCTATATAAATTATGTCTTTACCAGCATGGGATTCTCTTGCTATTTGTGGGACTGGGGCAGACTCTTCAAAATAATTATGTGCCAGAAGATGTGGTTTAGGGTTACACACTAAGTAAGTGACTCTGGTAGGATTCAAACCTGGGCCTTCATGTGCACAGCTCTGGGTACTGACTGCTGCATTACACTACCTCTTTAACTCTTGGGAGCATAACAGCTGAAGAAGCAGCATCCATTTTAGTGCATTCACTTGGTTGAACCTGGTTGACTTGGAGTAAGTGCGTACTGTGCATACACAGCCTGAAAAGTAAAGGGATAAAAGCTAGACTATGCCAGTCTAGCAACTGTTAGGGACTAGTGTGTGATCAATAAGGTGTGGTAATCAATGTGATGTTTGACTGGGGGGTCTTTTATTCAATAAGTGTATCACATGATGTTCAGACTTCTTGCTCTAAGACCACAGTATCTGCACAGTGGAGTTCAGAATCAATGGGGGTTTGTCAATAAAGAGTGACATGAAGGGACGCAAAGTAGTTACAGGTAATCAATGCTGAGAAAGCAAAATGTACGTCACAGTAGCATTCACAGATGGGAAGAACGAGCCCTGTAAAGATTCCTAAGATTTAAAGAAACAACTTATGCAAATTGATTTACTGCAAATCAAATATAACCTTCAAGTAAGTACCATGCCGCCCGTGGCGCTGAGGGTTGAGGCGCTAGACGCCACACCGTAAGTTTACCGGGCGGCCCGGGTTCGGAACGGACTCGGCAGCCGGGGTCGGTGGGGGAGGGAGGATCGAGCGCCCCAACGGATGCTCTCCTCAGGGGTGGGTGACCAAGAACGCTCTGGTGTCGGCATCCCTTCCATAGCCGGTGAAGCACCAACAGTAGGGAAGGGATGGAGGCGGCTTCGCTTGTCGGAGCCGGGAGGGGGGACGCCGCGCGATGAGGGCTGGCGTATGCCAGCACGTGAGCCACCGGGGACATAGTCCCAGCGCACGCGACTAGGGCGTAAGCGGCGAGAAAACCGAAAACATCTCCGCTGCCCTAGATGAAGTCCGCCTTAAGTTTACCCGGACCACCTACAAGGACAGACCCCAATGTGCCAGGGAGAGGAGGAAGGGCACTCTAGGGGCAGATCCCTAAGGTGGGTGTCGGGGGACATGAGCGGATGGAAGGAGGGTGCACCGGGGGTAGGGAAGGAGGATAAAGATGAAAAATAAAAAAAAAAAAAAAAAAGAAGTTAAGTACCACAATGTCCAAAAGGACGTCTTCATACAGTGGCGACTGCTCATGAACATGCAGCCATGAAATCAAAGAGGAAAGAAATCACGTTTCTAAAGTTAATGCCTGCAGCTCAGCTAAAAGTTCAGACTCACTACACTGAGTTACGAGTAGTTTGAGATGTTCCATATTGGACTGTATCAAGACAAGGCCTGGTGGCAAGGGAAAGGATCCTCCAGTGTCCCTGAGCTCACATTCGTTACATATCCTGCAGAGTAGAGAGAAGAATTCTTGATCCCTGAAAGGGCTTTTGTGCACACTGTAAAGTTACTACCTCAAAACCATTTACACCTCAATGAATGAGATTTCTGGTTGTGCAGGGACTGTGTGTGTACTAACATGGCAAGCACAAACATTCTCATGCAGTCACAGACGAGTGATTGCTTGCAGTCAGTAGGAGAATGGATTGATTTACCTTTGCTCCTTGGCCACACTAGCTAATAACGTTCAGTTTCTTCAATTTCCAGACATGACAACAAAACAAGACAACTATGACACTGATAAACTGTTATCAGTGGACCTGACCAGAATCTATTTCTCCAGCAACAACACAACAGAGTGATCTGCAAAAATCACCAATGCAGTCAGAAGATCCACAGAAAATGACAATGAGACATCCACTTCACAGTACCCTCTGAAAGAACAGAAAAAATAAACCAAGTCACCAAACTTTGCAAATGAACATGAACAAATCTCATCTGCTTTCCAAACAGCAAAAATCACAAACAAACATTGAGACACTTAACTTGAACCATTTTAGTTCAACATTTTTTTACATACATTTTGTACACTTTCCCTCTATTCTCTGAATAATTTTTGTAGTTAATGCTGTTTCTTACCTGGCCCCAAGCAGCAGTCCAGATGACAGCCACCCCAGCCCTGTCTCCCCAATTTTCTGTCAGGACTTACCATCATGCGAAGGCAGCATTGCCTGAGTGTTCACAGGGTGTGGGGCTTGCAGGTGGCTGTAGTCAGTGGTCACCCAGGAGTCCATTTTTCCCCCATTTTCTCCCTTACCCCATGGAGGAGTGGGCATGCAATGCTGCCCAGACATCCCCACACATACAACCGTATGTGAGACATTGCCATTTGACACTCTGACCCTTCACTATCCTGAGAGTCCCTGACTGCTGTAGCCCCAGTCAGTGCTAGGGGCCAAGTCGGACACTGTAACCTTCCCTCCCTGGGAAAGGGGAGCAGTCCTCCAGATGCTTCAGCCTCTTCCCACCCCAGCTGACCCAGGTCTGTTCCCGATCCTGGGTCATCAGAATGGTGGCAGGTGAGATACAAGCGCCTCAAGTCTCCACACCATGTGGCTGGTTCTATTCTCCTAATACTATACTGTAGAATTCTACGCTTTCCTATTGACAACTCATTACCTGTTACAGAACATAAAAAAATTAATTTCTGACATCCTTACATAGCTCCTCGTGAATTTTCTTTTTAAAACAAATACTGTTGTGACAGCTTCTATCCCTACTTTTGTAATTAATTACTTACATTATTAAACATGACCACTACTTGCAATTTCTAAAAACCTCTTCCGTTGAGCCTACGTACCTGTTTAATGTGCACACTAGACTCACACTCCTGGCTGTAGTAGGTTAATGTTATCACGTATTTCTAATGGCAAATACTACAGCACTGTCCCAACGGATTTCATTTTTACATAGCAGCCACGGCACAGGACTGGGAACTTTTAAAACCTTCAAATCCTATATCTTGATTCAGAAATGAAACTATATGAGAAAAATTTACTGCTTGCTGACTGCATTGCAAACTCTCTCTTCCTACAATACTACTCTGCCTTCATCATTTATTCATTTATTTATTTATTTAATTTTGGTAACAGGATTCTCTACAACACAACCAAAACCTACCTGACCAGACATGCAAACAAACATGTGGCATTGACATGTTTGTTCAAATCATAACAGCTCTTGACTTTGTTTCTTTTCATAGGAGAAAATATGTCAAGTAGGAGGGGTTACTGGACTCTTAAAAAGTAGTGCACCCCCGAGTGTGGGTCGAGTGGGGAAGAGCTGGGTAAACTAGGAGTTTGGAAGTTGGGTGGGTAGTACAGAGAGTAGTAGTAGACACTCATTGGGAGTGCACTCTGTGTAAACCGTAAATTGTTCTTGTGATATCAGTACCCCTTTCCTGTTAAATCAATGCCCCTCTGAGAACACCAGTATGGCAGTGGCTGTTGTGGTGCTGTCTCTTGTCTCTGATGGAACATATTTTAGGTTACTGAAGGGTAGTAAGTACCCTGTGTTTTTCTCTCTGTAATGGAGACTGGGATCCCCAGAGACAGTTGTTTTTCTATCCAAGAACCATTGAACCATATGTTCAGAAACACCTTAGGGACATCACAAAAAGTAGACCTGACAACCCACTAGTGATGCATTTTAAAATCCATCATAATGCTCTAGTGTCTGAAATGAAATGGATGGGGTTGGAACATGTCAGGGAGGCACTTGAGGGGCAGAGATCACCTTAACAGAGTGCTAAAAGAGAAACTGGCTGGATACATTGGCTTCAAAAAAACTTAAATCACTGGTCCAGTGGCACACTGGGCTGAGGTGCTGGATGCCTTACCTCCCAATGTGCTGGCAACCCGGGTTTGGGAATGGACTCTGGTCACTCATGGATCAGCCAGGGTGAGGAAGGATTGAGCATCTGCCGACAGCTCTCCTTCCTCGGGGGTGGGAGGACTCAGCATTGTGCTGTAGACTGACACCTAGTGGAGGTCTTGGTCAACTACAGGCACAATAAAGAAGGAATGGACCCAATGAGGGCATAAGATTGCCTCCACAGAGCTAGAGACACCTCGCCCCACCCATTGCATGTACGTAGGTCCAGGGAGAAAATGGAAAAAGGAATCGGAGCTGGCAGACTCCATGATGGCAGGCTGCACCCATACCTCCCCCCCCCCCCCGGCAATCTAGATGTTGGCTTCCAGGGGTGTGGGGAAGCCGGCACCCCTCACCACCGGCCCTGTCACGGGGGGGTAACCCATGGAGGATGACCGGTTAGGGTGGGTGTGGGGAAAGCCTCACCGGAGAGATGAGTCCCTTCCAAGGGAGGGGTCAGAGCCACCTGCCAGCACCGCCGGAGGAATGAATTACATATGGGGGGAAAAAAATTAAACCTTATGGAGATAATGATGATTTTGCTCTAAACCTCTTTTTATGATTGATCTGGGATGTAAAGGAACCCCACAGCGTTCCTAATCTAGTTGTATTTGGGGGGCTTTAAGTGTTATAAAAATGTTGTGTGTTGTTAACTCAGCCCTATTTCATTACTGTAGTCTTCAGAAAGTCACCCTTAATATACTTTGTTATACTGAACTGTAAAACTGTTGTTTGTTACAGTTGTTAATGCCACTTTCTGTCCTTTTCTCCTTATTATACTGAGGGTCTTGTAGTTGGCTGTGGTGGACTTAAACATGAAGCATTGGGCACTACATCATGGATGTCCAAAAATGCTGGAAATTATTACAAGCTGCTGCAGAAAGGGCACTTGCAACAGGACAGGGTGCAAATAGATGAGTTTTATCTACAGAGGGTCAGTACCATCCTGAAGTTTGCTTGTCTCTCCAAGGGATCGGCATGGTGGAATCAAAATGCTTGGCCATTGGCGTCTACTGTATAAGCCGGACTTCCCTATGCACTATAATTCAGACTGAGGTTCCTCATTTGTCTAACTTGAGATATATGCCATCATGGTTTAGATTTACACCGCAATAGCGGATTAGTATAGGCAGCTAACCTTTTTAGGAGTTCATAAGGGATGTCCATTAACACTGAATCAATGTTAGCTGGTTGTACTGAAGGGGACTATTATAACTGTCTATGTTTACAATTTCTACATTCTTAAGATTCATAGCTCTGGCTTTCCTGGTGTGGTATAGGGTGACACTATTTCATTAATTAGCATGGTTGTCATGTGATGAATGCACTGCACTATTTAAGGCAGCTGTAGTAACCTGGCAGACCCCCGAGGAAGCCTGAGAAGGATGAAGCACCAAGGTAACTATTCTCAGACTTCTGCCATAGCATGGTTCTGTTGGAGGTAACATTTGTTTTTGCATCTGTCCCTGGCACTACTGGGATTTATGGTCACACTTTAAGTGTCAGTTTCATTGCAACTGCGGGGTAGGTAATTATTAATTACATGCAATGGGGGTAATTACACTGTAGTTACATGTAACTGCATTACAGTTGCAATGCAGTTACAGTGTAGTAGTTACTCTGTAACTTTTGCACTTAAGCATGGCTACTATTGCATTGCTGTTCAAAAGTGCTCTGATGTCATTTGTATCAGTCTAGGTGAATGCAGGATGTCTGTCCTAGACATTTTTACTGACAGTATTTTCAAAGCACTTGTATGACATGATATGCATAGCCATTTGCTCTCCAGCAGAGCTGTGAGTATTCCGACATAGTCCAGTTCTGAATGCAATACAGCCCAACTATGATGTATCTTAATGAATTTTGCACTGTGCATTTTCTTGCAATAATTTTTTTCAATATTTTTGTAATAAAAGGTTTTCCTGCAATCTGATATGTGTGTTTGCCAGTGATTTCCGCTATACAAGACACTAGTGAGGGCCCACCTAGAGTACAGTGTACAGTTCTGGAGACCATACCTACATAAGGACATAGGGTAGAGAAGGTTCAGAGGAGGGCAACAAAGATGGTGCATGGATTGCATCACAGGTCCTATGAAGACAGGTTGAAGGAACTGAACATGTACTCCTGGAGGAGAGGGAGAGGAGGGATGATGATAGAGACATACAAGTATCTCACAAGGAGGAACAGGGTGCAGGAATACACTATTTTTAAGTGAAAAAGATGTTCCAGGACTAGAGGCATGGGATGAAGTTGGAGGAGGATGATTCAGAGGAAACATGAGGAAGAATTTCTTCACAGAGCAGATTGGTGGACAAGTGGAACACCCTGCCAGAGGAAGTGGTGGGGCTGAAACAATCACGGATTTAAGAATGCATGGGATAGACATAAAGGAATTCTGGAGGTCAGGGGTAAGGGGCAACAGACTTCTAGGAAAACATAAACTGAACTTACAAGCTCAAATGGGCAGACTGGGTGGGCCATAGGCCCTTATCTGCCGACACTTTCTATGTATCTATGTATCTATGTATTTACAACTTGTTTTGTAGATCGTATACCACAGTTAAACCTCTGTGTGTGTTCCTTTTACATCTGGGGTTGAATTATATGCTGCAATCCTCTGGTCGCCCAGTCATTTTGGTAGCATGGACTTTGGCATTCTACTCACAGCAATCAGTACTTCTCAATCCTAAGCAACAAATGCTGCAAGCTAGACCAACTTTTCCCTGGTCTAGCCTGTGTCTGTCAGAGGACCCTTTTCACAGGGCTTGTGCCAAACAGTTGGCGTAAGCTACCATAAACTGAGGAAACTGTCGCAACTCAGCCGACAATATAAATTGAGTGCAGTTGCAGCAAAGGAGTTACAGCAGCTGCACCAAAATCAAAGGGTTCCACGGGACTTAACACAAGCCCTGCATCAGCTTTTTGAAAAGGAGCCCTATGTGTTAACTTGTTGAGGCTGAGGGACCCCTAAAGTACCACCTGTAAAGGAAGGTGTTCATCCCTAATGCTGTAAAGCAAACTTAAACTATTAATATTCAATTTAATGAAAGGAAGTTCATGGCACTGTGCTAGTGGGTGAGGAACCTGGGCTGCAAATACACCCTGTGTGGAGTAATAGTGGGCAGCACAACCAAGGAAAGGATCTAGGGAGACTGTGGACAGTAAGCTGAAGGCAATATACTGCTGCAGGCAAAGAGGAAACAATACTAGGAGAATGGGCAGAGGGGTAGGAGCAGGTCAGGGGAGATCCTCCCTGTACAAGGCCCTGGTTCAACCAAACCTGGAGTACTGTGTCTAGTTTTGTTAGCACATTACAAAAACTACATAGAAAGTGCAGTCACCTAGGGACCCCCAATGGTCCAGCAGCAGCAGTTGTGCTCCCATTCATGTGACCCAGGTTAGAGACGAGCCTGGAAACTTGTGTTGAGCAAGGCAATAGGCTGTATCAGTGGCAGTGGGTTCCATTGTCCTACAGGAGGCCAAGCATTTGATCCCCTGAGTGAGCTGTGTATGCACGGTGCCAAAAAGGCTGTCAATCATGTCAAGGGGTAGGGGAGGGACATGCACCCTGCACATCGACACCCGACAGCGAAACACAAAAAGACCATTACAGCAACAGTCGCTGTAATGGTCGCTTTGTGTTTGCTTTGCACAATGTTCTGCCCCTCGACCAACTCGACCTGCAGCTGATAATCCTAAAGTCTGGGGGTGCGGAGCAAAACCCTGCATGGGGGTGTGGGGGGTGCAGTCCCCCACAGAAAACACTCGCTGCATGGGCGGCACAATACCAACATCATTATTGTGCCGTCGCTGTGGGGGAGGTCGGCATTTTCACTGTCGACCTCCTTTGGTGCTTCCAGGGAGGGATCGGGGAGAAAACTGGGAGGAAAATAGCCACCTGCCATCAGAATGACAGCTTTGACCCCAACAGGGTACATATACCCAGAAAACCTCTGTAACCTAGCTATTTTGACTTAGTAGGCTTTTCCTAGTTAAACTCTTTCATTAGATCAGTATTCCTGGAAACCAGGTATATCCCTGTTTGGTGGGTGGTTGGTTGGGTGAATAACAGCCTCTATTTAAGAAAATATATCTATATAACAAGCATTGGAACAAGCACCACACTGGACTGGATAATCTCCAATAATGCGGAGAGTGTAAATAATATAGTCATCCACCCTGACTCCCTCAGTGACCACTCCCCTATCTTCTGCAGGTGGACCAACAAATTTCATACTCCACCACCTAGGATTATATTCAGTAGAGTGCCAAAAACGGCCACCTTGATCTCTTAAATAAACAGCTTTGTGATCAGTACTGGTCTCTGTTGGACTCCACTGATGACATATATGTGGCTCTCAAACACTTTATTAAGGTCTTCAATGCAGACTGTGACTCTCATGCACCTTTTAAAAGGATGAAAATCCATGAGATTACTCATCCCTGGATAACTCCTGACATCATAACTGGCATGAAACAAAGGGACCACCTATGGCACCGAGCCAAAGCCTCTGGTAACCCAAGGGACCTGCAATTATGTAAAGCTGCAAGGAATGCCTGCAGTCGGGCTATCCAGCAGGCCAAGAACAAGTATCATAGAGTGATGCTTACCAGTACGTGGGGGGATAGCAGAAAATTCTGGTCAAACATCAATGATATCCTTGGCAAAGCTCAGAAAGTGTCACCCTCTATGATAAATCTGGACGGTACACCAACCTTTGAACCACTTAAAATTGCAAATACCTTTAATGACACCTTCACTAACTTGAGCAGTGTTCACCCACATGACTTCATATCAAAATGCAAAGGAGGCTGCCAGACATCCCCCTTTCTACTTTAAAGGGTATCCATTTCCCAGAACTGAAAACTCCTGACTAATGTTCTGGGAAAGTCCAAATATAGTGATGACTCATTGGACCTCTAACTTATTGCTCTTACCTTAGACAAAGTACTACTACCCATCACGAAGATCATTAACCTTTCCCTAACCCTGTCTCAATTCCGTCAGGTATGGACAATGGCCCTTGTGACCCCAATACATAAATCTGGTGGTGGGCCTTGCTAAGCTACTACAGGCCCATATCAATCTTCCCCATATCAAGCGTGTTGGAGCATATTGTTGCTAATCAATTGGTGGAGTATCTCAAAAATATTCCATCCAATACCCACAACAACACAGCTTCCAAAGGGCACAGCACCTCCATGGCATTCCTTGAATTCTCCAGCAATATTCATCAATCTTTGACCAAAATAAACTAGTAGGAGCAGCATTCATAGACTTAACGAAGGTGTTTGACACAGCTAACCACCCACTCCTCCTTGGTCAATTAACTAGCTTGGACTCTCTTGTGATTCACTGAACTGGTTCAGAAGCCATCTGGATGGCAGGACACAATGGGTGAAAATAGCCAATGTCACATTTGACCAACTGGTCATCAGTTCAGGGGTACCACAAGGGCTCAATACTGGGTCCACTCCTCTTCAGTATCTTCTGAACAACTTTCCTGTAGCATGTCACCTAAGGTCCTTTCTTTATGCTGATGATGCGGTCTTCTATACATCCCACACTCAACCCCAGCCTTCTTGAAAGAGAGCTACAGCTTGATTCAAACAAGCTGAACAATGGTTTAGTATGCACAAACTAGTACTGAACCATAAGAAAATTAAAGTGTTGCTGTTCTCATCCACCCAGGGCAAGCACAAATCTCACCTCTTACTGTCAGAAATAGCCTAGAACACCCCTCAAACAGATCCAGCACTTCAGTACCTAGGTGTTACTCTGGAGAGTAATCTAACCTACATACCCACATTGTGAATGTTGTCAGGATTGCCAGTGTTAGGATAGGGTTCCTCTACAGTCACAGATCGTGTTAACGCTAAGCCCTCAAACTTGCAAACCACAGCTCAATCCTATCAGTCATTGATTATGGCCTGGTCATTTATAGCGCTGCCTCCACCACATCACTCAGAAGGCTAATGGTCACCATGAACAAGGTATGCAGACTCTACATGGGTGCCCATCACCTCACCCACACATGTGAGTTCTACTCACATTCTGGGTGGCTCCAACTTGCCAGCAGGATTAAATACCAGATGTGCCTGCTTACAAAAAAAGCTCTCCTTGGGCTCCTCCCACAAGGGGTAGTAAACCTCCTGAACAAATCCACCAAGACCCAACAAACCCGCTCATCTACTACTGATCTCCTTCTAGTTCCCAGATGCCAGACTTCCCAATGTCAACGGACCTTTCTGTACCAGGAACCACACTGGTACAATGGAACAATGGTCTATGCTCTGAATTAACTAACCTTATAGAGATGGGGTGCTACAAGCAACTACTTCGGCAGCACCTTGCAACTGAAAGCCACTGTGACTGCATCTCATAATGTAATGGTCCTACCTGCTTCCTGCCCCCCTCCTGCCCAGACTTACCTCTCATGAAATCCCTTCTCACTCTCCCTCCCTCTCTCTCCTTCACTCCTCCCTATCTTCCTCTCTCCCTCTCAGCTACTTTTATACCCACCAGCTGCTAACAGTCAGTCCTAGGTGTTCAACATATTTAATTATCAGTTCAACTCACTATACTGCCTAACCTGTGTTGTATGCTGTATTACCAGTGCTCGTTGGAATCAAAATATGTCTACTTTTGCTGTTTAATGATGTTTTGTTATTTACAATTTTTGTTGCTTGTATATCGCTTTTCTAGCTTCCCTTCTTCTGTTTGTTATCATAATCCCACCGATGTGGAGCCTTTGTAAATGAGCTATGTTTAGCTCAAAGGTATTTGTAATCCAAGATGAAATAAATAAATACATTTGTCAATGCTGAATGGTTCTTTTCATTGTGTATGTATCAGGGATGTATGATGTTATTTAAAATAACATAAAAGACTATCCCTCTGTAAAACAAGTCACACTTGAATAGAAGTATCTTTTTATAGCACCTTGACTGAAATGTTAACACAGGAGTGCACCATACTGTACTTATGCTGTTGAAAATCATGATGCACACATCAACAACAGTGTTTCCTGCACTCACAGTGTGAATGTCCAATTTGCCACATAAAAATGTTCACTTTGGTTGTGCACTAAAGCTGGAGCAAGTTGTTTCAGCTTACTAATACAGTCCCAGCCCATAGAGTGGCAACGAGTGATACATATCTGTGTACAGTAGTTTCACGCGACAGTACTGTACTTAATGTGAAAATGTAAATTAGCATTAAAACATGCAAGGACATTTTAAAATAGTATTAAAACCTTCAACAGCAAAGCGCATTAATGAACTCTTCATCCTCCTGTTCAGCCTGAGAATCAACAATCTGTGCTACAGTGTCATGGTCTGTCAGTTCGCCATCAGGCTGTGTTGTCACCTGAACAAACCAGCCTGTCGAAAATCTTGAGATCAATGGTGGGGGGACAAGATCAAGTTCAATTTTGGCCTCTCACTGTCCCTGCCCCAGACAAATCCTGACTTTCGATAGCAGTTCTGGATCAATGTGTTTGTGCATCAGTTGAATAGTATCCAGGGCTGTCAGATGTATGGAGAGCTCTGTGGGGGCATCTAATCTGTATTTTCACAACAATTACCGAAATCAAATAAGAAAAATCATATTCCACAAACAAAAAATAGCAATCAAAGTGTAACTTGGCAAAGACTGCACACTGTAGTAACTGAGAGTTGTTTAAACTGTGCAGACAAGCACATCCACACTGGCAGCATGAATCTGTGATTGTCTATTGATATGTGATCTCAATATGTATTCCCTGGAGGAGGGGAGAGAGAGGGGGATATGATAGAGACTTTCAGATACCTCAGGGGTGTAAATAAGGTACAAGAGGGTATTGCCTTTAAAAAAAAAAGATGTTCAAGAACAAGGGCCATGATATGAAGGACGGGGGACTTAATGCACATGAGAAAGTATTTTTTCATGGAAGGGTGGTGGATCGATGGAACAGCCTCCCAGCAGAGGCGTCAGAGGCAAAACAATAGGGAATTCAAAAATGATTGGGACAGACATAAAAGAACTCTAGTGATAGGAAAGAGAGGGTATGCCGCAGTTCATTTTGGATCTGGGGTATATGAAACAGGTAGGGAAATGGGTAGACTATGTGGGCCAAGCAGTCTTTATCTGCTGTCAAATTCTATGCTTCTATGTGTAACACGCAGAGGTATCAGAAATCTTTATAAAACATTCTCAAAGTATCTTAAAAGGGTTATAAAATACAGTATGACTACCATACCAGTAACTGTCAGGTTACTAGAAAAGAATGGAGATCGGCAATCTGCAGTACTTTGTTAAATAAATGAATTTAAAAAAAAAGTGAGAACTGCACATTTTTCATGTTACTAGCACCGAAGGGAAATATAATGAGAAAAGCATAGACTATGCTAAGCTACCTACGATTTTCAACAGAGCTGCTTGGTGAGTAAGTTCACATACATAATCATTTAGAACAAATACGTGACTCAAATTCAAGTGACCAAGCCATCATTATACTGGATGTTTGCTTTAGATCATAGGCCCGTCTCACACTACAGCAGTTAGGAGAAACATTTTTAAAATGAATTAAGCCTTACCGTGTTTCAGCACTCGCACTGTCCAATCCATTTTTTGACCCGCTTCAAAGGAACCGTGCTGTTCTGTTCATACTGTGGATGTATAACGGGTCCGTGACATGGCGCACTATCGTGTTACAGCCGAAGCTTGTTACCAACATGCAATGCATGTGGATGTTTCCAGATTCCTCTGTTCGGTTTCCACGACATTGTTTAGAAATGGCAGCCCACAATGATTAGTTACTGTTGTCTGTTCTGCATCCAGTTATACAGAGGCATACAGATGGCGAGTGAAGGAGAATGGGTAGTAACATATTGTTGAAACAGAGGAGGTAGCGTTTCTTGTATCAGCAAATGCAGAGGTTGAACTTGCTGCTAATTGTACTACATAATGTAGTTGCTAGTGCTTGTTTAACTTTGACCTTGGATAGAGGTGTTTGGTGTAGGGAAAGGAGTGCTGATTGGTGGGACAACATAGTCCTAAACACTTGGGGAGATGCAGAATGGCTACTGAATTTCTGTATGACCAGGAATACTTTTAATGCATTGTGTACTGAACTGCAAGACAGCATCGCCAGGATGGACACACAGTTAAGAAAATCTATACCAGTTGTTAAACGGTAACGATTACTGTGTGGAATTGGCCACAAACATAGAATATCGTCACTGTGGGCATCTTTTGCGCTGGACGCTGGACTGTGTGTGAGGTAGTTGTATGTGTGTCAAGCAATAGTGCAAATACTTTTGCCACGTGTCATTCATTTTGGCAACTGTGAGGAAGTGACTGCTGGCTTTGAGCATGAGTGGGCTTCCTTCCTGTGGTGATGCCATAGAGTACACCCACTTCCCAATCATCTGCCCACCCAGTAATGCTACTGACTATTATAACAGAAAGATCTACTACTCTATCATTATGCAGACCGTAGTGGACAACCTTGCTTTTGAGGACATAAATATTGGCTGGCCAGGATGTGTGCATGACGCAAGAGTCTTTAAGAGCAGCTCTATATACAGAAAGGGGCAGAATGGGACCCTATTCCCAGACACAACACGGGATATGGGGGGCACCATTGTTCCAACAGTGATAATTGGTGATCCCGCCTACCCCCTGCTTTCTTGGTTAATGAAGGCATTCCCAGACTACAATGACCCACGCAAGAGAAATTTCAACTACAGACTCAGCAGAGCACGCATGGTAGTCGAGTGTGCCTTTGGCAGACTTAAGGGTAGATGGCGGAGTCTTTCAAAGTGCATGGAATTTTCCCTTGAACATGTCCACACAGTGGTTGCTGCTTGCTGTGTCCTAGACAATGTCTGCGAATCCAAATCAGAGGAGTTCTTGCAGGAATGGATAAGAGACAGCGATGCATATCAGCAACCTGAGGCACATCAGGTAACACATGAAGACAGCAGTATTGCTGAAGTAGGGAGACAGGCACATGCCATCCTTGAAGCCTTTGCCATGTACCTAGAAACACACCCAGGAGATGACAGTCATACCTTGCATGCCAACTGATACCCACAAATGCAGTAGTCAGTTCTGAACCTCAGTAATGAATTGCATTCTGACACCCTAACAGCATATGTTAATGCATTTTGGTGCTAATACCTCAAAACACAGTATTGTGTGTATTTCCTTGTGACTTTACAGAGTACAGAAGATGTAACTGTGATGCTTTTAATGATTACAAAGTAGATTGTTTTAATCGAAGTTATATATTTTTACTGTTTACCAGTTCTTATGTTCTCCTGATGTTACTATTTCAGCCAAGTGTTTTCTCTTTACCTACTTCATGTATGAACATTTGAAGTTCCATATGTAAAACGATTAGAAACACTATTTCACAGCTATGCTCTTTTGCACTTAGGACTGTAGTTGTCAGAGATGTAACTTGTGAGTGAAATTGCTTTAACAGTTCTACAACAATTTGCAATAAAACACCAGCATGTGTTCGGATTAAAAGGAACTTTGCAAATTTAGGAAAAGAATTACAAGTTTTTATGGCATTACAATGTCAACATTAAAATGAATGTTAAAACACACAAATCAGTGTGGTATGTCTTTCATTACAGTTTTATCAACCTGGAAACAAACTGTTACGTGTAAATCATTTTATTGTATTGTAAACATCACTGTACTCATAGTTCAGTCCAGGTCATATCATCACTGAATAACTCTTGAGACATGTTGACCCTAGCAGGCCTTGCACAATAACTGCCATGCACAGCATTGAGAGCCATGTTTTCAGAGGGTACCCGTGATTGTTGACAGAAGTGCACTGAAAGGACCACTGTAAACAGAACCTTGCATATTTTGTGGGGGAACAGATGGTTGAGAAGTAGATGGCTGGTGGAACAATGGCAAAGGCTGGGGGTTGAAAAATATTTAAATCAGATTATTAAAAAAAGTTGCTGACTGTTCAGCTTCAAGTTTGCGCATGCGCTCCTCCATCTCCAACTCTGCCTTAGCTCTTTCTGCTTCTGCCTTCATCATCTTTTCGTGCTGCTCTGCCAGCAGTTTATGTGTGGGCTCAAAAAGTGACTCCATTACTTCCTGCAACTGGTTTAATTTTTTTTTTTCTTATGAAGATTTTGAAGGGTTCAGTATCTGTGTCCTTCTTCCCACTGAAGATACTGGTGTGCTTGTTGATGGACGTACTGGTTCCTGTTCTGAGCTCTCTATCAGAGACTCACACAGCACAGGTTGATCAGACCCACCAGAGGTATTACCATGGGCAGCAGAGTTGTCATCCAGATTCAGCTCCCTCTCAGAGTCTGAAATAGTAACTACAAACAATATTTAAAAATGCAACCCTATTAGGACAGCTATATGCTATAATTACCAACATTCTATCCATGTGAAAACAGGCAAACCACACCACCTCGTAGTCATGTCTACACAATGATGTGCAGGCAACTACAGTTTCCACACCTGGATGACAGACAGCGCATATATACTAAGCATACACAACACGCAGTGATTGTGAGGTGTGTTGGTTGTATGAACGCAGTAAACTGCAGCACAGCGCTGGCATTAATGCTGGATGGTGGGATTGTTGGGCATCAGGTGGCAGTTCTACACAGACAGGATGGTGAGCATTACATACAAGGTTCTCAAATACTGAAGTTCTGGCACATGTTACAGCACATGTACCCACGCTATATCCATTCATTATGCCTGTGTTGTGGTGACAAGTCATGCTGTGAGTATTATGTGTTTGTGGGACTGCATCTCCATGTTTCCGCATTGTACCCTTGAACATACATGAGACTCAGCAGATCAAACTCATAACGGTTGTCATCTTCAGCATCGTGTTCTCATCTCTTTGATCACAGCTTTCAAGTACTACTGCAGGTTCTGTAGATGGTCTTGTCTCCAAAATACGATCAATCTCCTCAAAAACGGACAAACTACTATTTTAGCGCCAGACTTTTATTCATGTCTTTGGTCCGTGGTATTTCACCTTCAACTGCTTAATTTTCTCACGGCACTGCTTAGCTGATTCTCTATCCCAAGTGATGTAAGGTGCTCAGACACTTTCTGTACACCATTGCTATTTTTATGAACACTGTTTAGTTCATTTTGTACGGTCTCAGAAGACCAAAAGTCGAGCAGTGCTCTAACAGAGTCATCATTCCAGGCTGCTGCACGCTCCGTCATATTCACTCACTGTGTCAAATTCTTATTGTATTTGTGACACTTTCTATTGAATATGTCAATATTCATGAAGAAAAATACAGTAAAGGTCAGCAATCAATTGAAACTGAACACTGCATACCAAAATACAGAAATCTCCTCATGATCGTTGTCTGCTTTTACAGTCACTGTGTATCTTTAATTTTCCCTCTCGAAAGCAGTGCAGGTGCAGTATGGTGCATCTGGGAAGAAGACGTTCATATCAGGGGGCAAGACACAGCGCAGAGGTAGCACAGATCAGCCGAACACGGAATCATGTTCGCACTGTGAGTAAAAACGATTTAAGTACTCAAATGTTTTAACAGACCATACTATAGCCTAGGTCCGATCAGGGTTTTAGTAACGGTTCATTAAAACGTGTCCCAAAGTGGTTAGATGGACCAAAGATGCTGGCATGGATCTGAAATGATTCAATGCCCCAGAACCGCTTCCAGACCACCCAGTGTGAACGGGGCATTAGAATGAATTGTTATAAACAGAGAGACACAGTGAGTGTGACAGGACAAAGAGTCAGACCGTGCTCCATGACACTGCAAACTGTAAGCACAGAAAGCGACCTTTTACATATAAGTTAATTAAAGACAAAAAAAAATTTGAACATATGCAGTTCATAAAATTACATCAGTGGCATAGTGCAAATGACAGTTAACAGCATGTATATATTTTGACAAAATACTTGCAGTGAAGGCTGAACCACGCCAGGAGAGCAAACAAGCAGACATTACAACTAGCACACTCTTTTTTGTTTGTTTGTTTTTTTGTTAGGATTGCATTATGGACACAGTAGCATATTTCATATTGCATTACAGTGACAAACTTATTTTAAATAATATGCAGTGCTGTATCCCTGCGTGTTCACTGTATGAAACAGTAGACTCATGCATGAAATACATTTCTCACATAGACCTGGTTTTCATCCTCGGCCTGACCACTATGCAGTCCCACACAACTGGTGACAGCTCACAAACCTGACAGAAGACAATATATTATACTGATTTAAAATACACTACCTGTATAAGTAAGCAATAACCCATGACAGGGTGTGTGGTTACTGAGGATTGATCAACACCCTGGCTGTGTTGTGAGGCATGAGGGCAAAGCCCGAGTGTCCTCACAGCACCCAGGGTGTTGATTATCCCCAGTAACCACACACCCGGGAGTGGGTTAATACAGCTTTGTCAGAGGGTGGATTTAGTGACAAACACAGAACACGCCTAGTTGCTGGAACATACTAGCTTAGTGTGTTGAAATGGTTTGTTGAGAGATCAAATCAAATCAAAATATTATTTTTGTAAAACAAAGAAAATAAATTCCTCAGTTCTTATCGAACAAATGCACCACAGAGTGATCGTATATGACCAACAGGACCACCATCCTCTGTGTCCAACACCTATCTGAAGAATAGTTCATTTCCAGTCATTTTATACTGCCTACTTGATGACATCATAAGACATCTGATCCGCCCCTATCACTAATACAATAAAATAAACTGCTCTAATACATGAATTTCGGCGGTATCAGAGTCCAACAGATTAATTTTATTATATTAGTGATAGGGGTGGATCTGGGGTAGCAGAGCGAGGGAAGGCAGTGAACGTCACAGTCCTCTGCCGAATTCCTTGCGGCACTGAAGGAGAAGGTAAAGTCTACTAGAGGGACGCATTACAACAGCGAGAGTGTCTCTATCTGGTAGCTGTTCTTCTCTATAAACAGGTGCTGACCTTTTTTCCAGTTACAAGTGATTCTGATGCATGAATATTGGATAGCGAGAAGGGGGGGAGGGAAACAACAGAATAATCCTTCATTTTTGATTTTATTTATTTTACATGCATTTCTGCTATTACACCACAGCCCCACTCGCTTACTGCTGCTCCTCATATCACAACCCGCCTCCCGCTGGACACCTGCACTCCAAAATCAACATAAAAATGAGGGACAAGTAAATGGGGGTTCTTTCTTCCTTTTCCAGGACTCCTTGTATTACAAAATAAACAATAATCTTATTGAATTTATGATTATGACAGGATTGCCTGATTACATTATAGGACAATAACACTCTCACTAAACCTTGGTTATACCCCACCTCATGGACAAAAGGAAAACAGAGAGGACAGATAAGAGAGGTTACCATAATAGGAGGCCAACCCTATTATGGTAGAAAGATAGATTACAGCATAAAAGATTAAGGAAAAAACAAGCACTACTGCAGTAGATTTTAAAGGAAAACGGAGAATAGAGAAGATGTCTATAGAGGGGTTTCCACACTATCACACGCTTATAACATGGGCTTATTGCAGTGTCTGAAAGAATAATTTTTGTTTTGTAAATTAATGAAATGTGTACATTTTGCTATGTATCCTTACTCTTAATAAAGTAGTGCCTGTTAAACATTGTCTTCTTTGTCTTTTTTTACACTTCAATTGCAGTAATATACTCGTATTTAAGGTCAAATTTATTTATGACTTTGATAACCGGATGAGTGCACTGATCCCAGGGACTGTTTTCAGGCATGACCCGGGCCGTAACACATGGCGCAGGGTGACAGTGGAGTACAAGGTAACAGTAATACACATGAAACAGATTTGATGCAAGCAACAATAGTAAGCACAAATACACAGGTTTGATGCACAGGTCGATTTGAGAACAGTGAATACAAGGCTTCAGTATCGGACATGAGGAGATTTGGTACAAAACAAACAAATCGTAGGCACAGTGTACAATGTGTGATGGCATCATCCAGTGAGCAAGTAATACACAGAATACTCAGTAAAAAATATATATATACTATGTACAGGCAAGGAGTCAAATATTACTGTGAAAAATACAATATAACAGTTGTAGACAGGGGAGTTGACTAGTGTGGGTAGGTGGGTAACCCCTGGGCTGGGGAGTTGACTAGTGTGGGTTGGTGTCAGATCCCTGGGAGCAGCGGCAGGATGAGTTTGCCAGGAACCAGACTTTAAGGTGGAACTTGAAACTGGAGTGTGTGTCAATGGAATGGAGTTCAGCCGTTAGTTTGTTCCACTGCAAAGGGGCAGCTGCAGACCAAGCTCTGCAACCCATATTGGTGGATACCCTAGGAACAGCTAGAGGGGGAGCACCATTAGAGCGGAGGATGCGGAGGAGCATTCAGGTTTTCAGAAGGGCAGTTGGGGGGGATTCTGGAGCCATGCAGATGACATTGTCTACCATGCAACAGAGGGCTAGGTCAAAGCGACCTTGTAGCGGTCGCCATCCAAGGGTATTATAGAGGGTACAGTGGTGGGTGGAGAATGGGGCCAAAAAGCAAAGCGACAGGTGCTGTTGTAGGCAGCGGAGAGTTTAGCCATGGCAGTAGCTGAGGTCCTGGCATAAATAGGGGAGCAGTAGTCAAGAATAGGGAGAAGATTACCCTGGACAATGGCTAGTCTGGCTTCAGGGGTAAGGTATTGCCTGAATTTATAGGCGGCACCTAACTTTTGATGGAATCTTCTGACAAGAGAATTTGCATGCTCAGTGAAGGTAAGGGAGGGTCGAGCAGTACTCTTAAGTATGTGTAGGTGTTGGCATACTCCAGGGCTGGGCCGTCTGGGGTGAGAATGCGTAAGGGGACATGGTTTTTAGTTTTGGCCAGAAAGGGCTTAGATCCAAGCAGCGTGGATTTAGTTTTTTGGGAATTTACTAAGAGGAGTTTTTTTGAGAACCAGCTGTGGGCCGCAGCATAGTTGTGGGAGAGAACTGAGGAGATTGTGGCTGTGGATTTGTCACTGTGGAAGAAGACAAGGTCATCGGCATACAGGAGAGAATGACAGTTGAGGCAGTCGAAGGGAAGCACATTAACGAATAAGGAGAAAAGGAGGGGACCCAGGATTGAGCCTTGAGAGACCCCCACAGAGACAGGCAGGGTGGGGGAGCAGGTTTGATCAATACACATGAATTGTGAGTGATCAGTAAGGTAGTTGGTCAACCAGCTTGTGACTTTCTGAGAACAACCAAGGAGGCTAAGCTTGAGGAAGGAGAGCATGGTTAACCATGTCAAAAGCCTTTGAGAGGTTGACGAAGACAGCCCCAGTGGCTTTACCATTATCCATGTTAGAGAGGATGTGGTCAGTCAGAAGGGTGAGGGCAGTGGCGGTGGAATGATTTCTTAAGCTGTGCTGTTGGTTGCATAGGAGGTGTATTTGCCTAAGTACTCAGTGAGCTGATTGTGGACTGCTCTCTCGAGTAGTTTACTGAGATGAGGGAGGATGGATATCCGATGGTAATTGTCGGAGGATTTGGGTAATACCAGATTTAAGAATGGGATAACCATAGCTATTTTCCATGGGTCAGGCATGGAGGAGGTGGATAGGGCAAGGTTAAAGATGAAGGTGAGTGGCCTGGCAATCACTGGAGAGATCAGCTTAAGGAAGGCTGGAGATAGTCCATCAGATCTGGAGGAGCCGTGGTTAGGTAGACCTTTGAGTAGCTTCACTGTGTCGTGTATGAAGAGGGCTTTAAAATAGAATGGGGGTATTTAGAGGTGAGTGGCAAAGCTGGAGGAGGATGGCAGTGTATCAGGTATTAGGGCTGTGCTTTGAGGTTGGGCAGTTGGCAGCTTATTTAGGTACATGGATAAGTTGGTGAACTTACAGTTGAAGACACTGGCCACATCGTGAGGGTCGGTCAGCAGCCTATCCTGGGAGTTGAGATGTGGTGCAGCATAGCTGGGGCGGGGTTTAGGAGGAGCTGACTGAGTCCCAGAATTTTGTATGGTCTCAAAGGTTGGCTTTTGCAGATTGCAGAAGTGGATCTGTTTCAAAATGTGGCCTATTGTTTACATTTGCTCCTCATGCGCCTGTAAGCAAATATTGCTAGGAAACACTACATTTTAAGAATATGCATTTTGTTATTTATTTTACATACCTGATTATATGTGATGTTTCCCAATGAAAGTGGTGTAGCAAAGTATTGTGTAACGGGTATGAACAGTAGGAGACATACAGCACAGAACCATGTTTCCTATAGTTAAAACATTTAGGCCCAGATATTCAAAAGGGTTGCGCCATGAGCAACAGGGTTGTGCATGCGCAAGTCCTACATTGCGCCATTCTGCGATATTCAGCAGGAGGCAGTTGCCACTGAAAACAGGTTGAGCAACAGCGCAATGCAAATGAATGCATGCTCAACAGGTGGGGGAGGAACCATGCATAAACTGCACAACCCGATATTCAGTCGGGTTGTGCAGAGTTGTGCAGGCGCAACCCCCAACCTGCGCCTGCACAACTTTGAGCCAAAAAAAGGATCAAGTTGAGGGCCACCCACAGGTGAGCTGCTGTATTGCAGGGCACAACACAGCAGCTGCCACCCGTGGCTGGCCCCCAACTCAGTCCCTGTGCCCCCCCACCAGCCCGATTGCGGGCAGAACGTGAAAAGAACCCCAAACATCTCCTCCTAATGCCCGATCGAGGGCAGAATGTATACTGACAACCCTCTAGTGCCCGATCGCAGGCAGAATGTATACTGACAACCCCCGCCCAAACATCTTCCAATGCCCGATCGCGGGCAGTACGTATCATGACAACCCCCAACATCTCCCAATGCCCGATCGTGGGCAGTATGTATAATGACAACCCCAACATCTCCCAATGCCCGATCACGGGCAGAATGTGAACAACCCCAGTGCCCGATCGCGGGCAGAATGTAAAGAGCCCCCAACCCGAATATCTCCCTGGTGGTCCAGTGGACCGTAATGCCGATCGCGGGCAGAATGTCCATTGACAACCCCCAAACATCTCCCTGGTGTCATAGTGTCCCCTCCACCCACCCACGAAGCCCCACCACCGCTCCCCGGCGGCGGCGAGGCGGCTGTCGAGGGGGAGGCGAAGTGGAGGGGCCGTGGGTGGGTGGGGTGGGGGACACTAGACACCAGGAGATATTTGGGTTGGGGGCTTTGATTCTGCCCACGATCGGGCACTTGGGGGTTGATACACGCTCTGCCCGCGATTGGGCATCGGGAGCTGTTTGGGGGAGGTGTTCAGATACACATACTGCCCGCAACGGGCTGGTGGGGGCACAGGGACTGAGTTGGGGGCCAGCCACGGGTGGCAGCTGCTGTGTTGCGCCCTGCAGTACAGCAGCTCACCTGTGGGTGGCCCTCAACTTGATCCTTTTTTGGCTCAAAGTTGTGCAGGCGCATGTTGGGGGTTGCGCCTGCACAACTCTGCACAGCCCGACTGAATATCGGGTTGTGCAGTTTATGCATGGTTCCTCCCTTCATGTTGAGCATGCATTCATTTGCATTAGCGCTGTTGCTCAGCCTGTTTTCAGTGGCGCAACTGCCTCCTGCTGAATATCGCAGAATGGCGCATGTAGATTTCATGGATGCGCAGAACCCTGCTGCGCATGGAGCAACCCTTGAATATCTGGGCCTATGTGTGTAGTGCAATTGAGAAACACATTCTGGTCACACTGTGCTGCATTACTAGCAGTACTGAGGAAACATGCAGTCTGATTTTTGGTCCATGTCAGACCAAGACTAGTTCAGTGTGGAGCACTAAAAATGCATAGAATAATACATTGCGGTTTCTGCATTTTACATTGCTATTTCTTATTGTTCTGTACCATACTGCAAGATGAACAGAGTACTTTGCTCTGTGTCCCTCACTGACTATACAGACTACCATTTAACTCCGTCTCTTAATTAATTCACAAAGTACCTTAAATTCGTTTTTTGCCCGATGGAAGAAGAAACATTACAGGACACAGTGCAATTTATTTAAACACAGACATGGACACAGCTACCACTGCATCACTAAAAGCAACAAAATACTGAAAACATATTATCTCCTGTGCAAAAACATTAACTGCTGAATGTTGTATTTCATTCTAACTTCACAAGCCTTTTAAAATTGTAATGCAACATGGGAAACATGAAGTAATCCATTATTTTTAACAAATACATGAACTTCACTATAAGCAGTAGATTTGCTGTGGAACTATATTACATACTTCACTTTGCAGTTCATAGTAAGTTGTGCTATACGTAATGCATTATATGCTTGGTTTCTCAGTGCTTCTTCAAGACAGCTGTTTTAAAACAATATTACTCTGACCTCACTGTCTTGAAGGTGCTGTACTACTGCTGGTTTGCCATAGTGCTTACATCATTATTAGGTACCCCAACATAATAATTTAAATTTACAGTACCATGGTTCTGAAAATTTGCTAGGTTAAAGCCAAAACACTTGTCTGAACTATCAAATGCTACACAATGTGAAGGACTTGCATGTGTCTCACCAATGGCACTATTGCTACTAATAATTTTGGACTTCTGACCACTGTTGCTAACATCATTATTGCCCGTATTAACCTTAACTGTGGATTTCACTGTAGGGCTTTCATCAGTTATGTTGCCATCTGTTTGTTTACTACCAGCAGAACTTAGTAGTGCACTCCACTTTTTCCTGTCAGATGTAGAAGCAGTCCAATAATTCTTCAGACTAGTTACACAGCGGTGACCTGTGACCGACATTATTTTACGTGTGGCAAGTCCTGCGTTAGACAAAATCTGGACTGCAGTACTTCTTATTGAATGGTTGGTGTACCTTCTAGATAACTTGGCTGCTTTGCAATAATTTAGGCATTATATTCCCTAAATAATTAATTCCCACTGGCTGCACTGAAAACCAGTATTGGTCCTGGGGGTGAAATTATCTCTTGGGATGCAAATATAAAGCTGGAGCACCAGGAGGGCATACACTCAAATATTCTTTGAATATTTTTACATTACATAACTCATTGCCTGGATCTGCAAATAAAAACCCTCTAAGGCTTTCTTTGTTGGCTTCCATCAGAGTACCATGATTTTTGGTGTGTGGGTTAAATGACAACGAGAGGTACTCCACACCATTTCATCACTGTTAACTGAAAAAGAGTTCTGCTGCAGTTCTCTAACTCCCCGTCTGCCATGACATGCTAGTCCCAGTTGTAATTCATATCAGACACGTCTTACAAGGCCAGAAGGTGTGTTAGGCGATAGGGCTTCTGAGGATCTCAATTTAAGAAGGTCAGACTGTGTGATGGATGGGTGGTGTGACGCTGTATCCAAGCCTTCTTTCCTTATTTGTTTAAGGACTGAGGAAAACACATTATTTGCACCTTTGAACAATGGATCTGTTGTTATGTTAATTTGTCTATTATTTTCTACGTTATTCAGAAATTGATTCAGGCCTGCCCTAAGGCATAACAAAGAACTCACAGTATACAATTTCCCTTCTGTCCATCTCACACTTCCATAGAATTCTCTCAATATGCAAGCCAAATCTGCTACTGGTACTGTCTTAAAATCTATATTTTCATTTCTGCTTTGCAACCAAACAGTTAGTACATTTGTGGCCCACATGGTACTTTTTGTGTATTTTTTTCATCTTTAGCTTGTTCGAACGCATCCATTTCAGATGGAGGCAAGCTGATATGTCTGACAGTTTTCACAGTACTTTTTTGTTTCTTTGATTGTTGTGTTTTCTTAATGTTAACAGTACTGTTCATTTCATTGCACTTTGAAACATCTTCATGTATGTCCCCTACATATTGCCATTGCTTATGTGTTTTCACATCTGGTTTCCCTATCTCATTGTTAAGCAGTACCATTGATGACTGTTCCTGTGTCATATAAGTAGGTCTTGCCTGTGTGGCCAGTACACCCTGCTTTCTGTTCTGCAATGCATGAATCCACATTAAAATCACA
The DNA here is from genome assembly GCA_016271365.2 of Neoceratodus forsteri. Lineage (NCBI taxonomy): Eukaryota > Metazoa > Chordata > Ceratodontiformes > Ceratodontidae > Neoceratodus > Neoceratodus forsteri. The sequence goes on from CM028137.1 coordinate 328,788,271, forward strand.
ATTTGTTTTCTTCTCCATACATTAGGCAAGTATTTTTTTTTTTTTTTACTCTTTCTTTATCCCTCCTACTTTCTGCCACTGATCACTCTCTCTCGGAGCTCCCCTAATAGTTCCCCTTCTGCAGCTCCCTTGAGTAGTCTGCCCCTAGAGTACTAACGCTGGCCACATACCTGCAGAGCCTCGGATTACCCTCCAGGCAGGGTGGCAGAGATCCCCCATATCTCCCCCCGAACAACGACTGGGAGCACGTACATCGGAGTCTGCTCTCTTGGGTGCTGCCACGGGACCAACAAACAGGCTCGTCACCTAGACCAGGGCAGGATTTTTCCTGATGTTCTGGTGCATCCCCCCAACGTAGGCATGCAATAGGAACAAGGCTGCTGGTACACGTGTAGACGCACGTCGAAGCCAGTCCCCTGCCAACGTCTACCCTTACGTGGAACGCCTCCCCATCTGGCACTGACTCAACCTGAGGTTCCCCAACAGGTGGTGGTAATGCAGCAGAGAGTACTGTACCCTTCCCAGAGAAGGAGGAGCTGCCATTGGGTGCTCAATACTTCTCCCTCCCTGCCGCCCCCGCCGACCCGAGTCCCTCCCAACCCAGGTCGCTGGTGGCGGTGCAAGGTGGCGGCCCAGCGCCAACCCTCAGTGGCACCGGCTGGCTATTAGGCAAGTATTAATTACACTTCTCAATCAGTTGCTGATGCTGCACTGTACCTGACACTGACTTGTGCAGCTCTACATCAGTAGGTTTTACAGGACTATCAATAGGTTTTGTCTTCTGCAAACATTTCTTTGGAGACAGATCATTACACATGCCATTCACAGTCAAATACTGCTGCTTTGTTGAACTGTACAGGTCGAATACATCATTATCAACATTATTATCTGACTGTTTCTTTGCTGTTGTCATACCCACTGTAGTACATGCATGTACATCACTATTAAGGTCACATTTTAACTTTACTGGTGATTAACCATTTGAAATTGTTTCTCAAGCCACTCCTCCATGATAAGGACCAAGCATTTTGAAAGCATATGCCATTTTTCTACTGCAACTTTCATAGCACACAACTTTTGTACCACACTGTCTTTTATAAGGCTACAGAAAACCATGATCAGGTGGATGCTTCACTTATTCTATTTCAGACACAAGTTTAAAATTAAAATACAACAAGATGAGAACAGGACAGACAGCACGATGATCAGCTTTGCTGTCTGCTTCCCAGATTCAAAATTTCCCACCTCATGTCACATGACCATAACCCACCATAGGGCGGGCACAGTATGGACAAAACAGTTCTCTATTGGTCTGATTATAACACTGACATCCATGCTCACTTTAAGTACAAGGATATGCAAAGATTCCACAAACATTCACTGTGCTGAGTGGGTGGCTGGGAGACATACAGGACCGCATACTTTTTCAGTGTCCGTGATGGGCGGTTGTTGGGAATGTATTAAAAATAGACAGACCCGGGAAACAGCTCAGACATACAGTGTCCAGCAGGGATGGGTATGTGGGAATCAAGCACTACTGGGGATGCCATTGTACTGCAGCAATTAAAAAAACAGGACCAGGAAGCTGCACGGACATACTCTGTCAACGGGAGGGATTTAGCTCCTTCATCACTGTCCGCTGGGGTGGGTGGGTGGAAAGAAATGTTGGAAGGAGGGTGCCATATGCCTGTCTGTTATGCATGCATCACTAACCCCGCTGATGCATACTGCCTCCATGTTCAGAATATACTCACAGAAGAACAGTGTCCACAGGGGCGGTGGTGGAAACCACAAATCTTGTTCTCCACTGCACAACCCATTACAGCACAGGGAGACACCATGAGATACAGTACTGACAACGTCGTATACCAACATAGATGCGTATGGATTCATTCTACAGCCGCATTACTGTAAGTGTTAGTATATCACGGATTAATGTATGGCAACGCAAACTGAGTTCACCAATCACAGTGCACGCTTTCATGTTGCCCATGTTATAAAAGACAATAACTTACATATGGACAAGTGGCTATAACAAAAGTAAAGTGAATGACTGAACAGTTTAATTTAATTTTTTATTGTTGGGAAAACAATGAACTGTGAGTTAACGTGACAAGCTGCTAGACAGTTGCCAGTCAAACAGTGGCAGCTTTCCTGTCTGTCCCTCACTTCCGGTTACAGAGCAATAAATTGCAAAGCTCGTCTTCCAACACTTCCTACAGATATGAATATCAGAAAAAAATGAAAATAATCTATTAGTAGTGCATAACTTCATTGCGAATCCTCATTCATATCACCAGACAAGGCAAGCAGTAACAAGGAAATGAACTAATTGTTTACAATCCACTAGCTCTTTAATCCCTTAGATGTCATAGTCTGTAATATATGTATCCGCTGGTCATACAATTAATAAATGACTTAATTTCAGATTTTCTGCCTGTCCTCAGATGCATGAATGTTTTGCTGTCTCTAGTGTGTCCACAACAAGTACAATATTCACACCTGTAATTGCCATTAGGAGACTCGCAACCAAGTATTAAGTTTGTTTTTGTGGCAGTGTAAAACTATACACTTGCAAATGTTTTAGGTTTTTACAGTGTCTGTAGCGATGCTCAGTCCCCCATATTTTTAAAGGCATCATAAGTTTGCAAACATTCCGATGTTGCTTAAGGATCTGTCACTTCCACAAGTCAGCATTACAAGTTGCCACAAAATTAATTTGTTGTTATCACTCTCGTCTCTCCTTAGGTCTTAACCTTTTCTCCCTCTTTAGTGTTTATGCCTGTATATAAGCTGTTGCTACTATCCTATAGTTCCTTTCCAGAAAATGTCTGCCCATTTCTTTTGTCTTGTGAGCACAGTCATTGTCATCATTGCACTTTTGTCTCACGCATACCATTTGGCTGTGTAGAGTGTTGCTTCTGAAATGTCGAGGTGACTGTTAGTATATAAGAGGGAATTTCTCTCCATCGGTTTTTGAAAGACGCTTGTTTGCAGTTTTCTTTATTTTTAAATCCAAAAAGTTTATTTCCGTGTTGCTGCTCATCCAAGTGAATTTGAGATTCCTGACACATCAGTTAATATATTCCATGAATGCTGACAGTTCTGTGTCATTCCCTTTCCAAATAAGGAGGCAATCATTTATGCATGTTTTTCATTTTACCATGTATTGCCTAATGGGTTCAATTCTCCATATTTATTTCTATTTATTCTATTTTATTTATTGTGCACCAGGATTAAAATATACCTTTGGACCAAAGGTTCTTTTTACAGGTTCTCGTCCGATACAATCAATGTATAATAACTGGAAGGAACAGATGCAAACAATGTCAATTACTTAAGGATAAAATAGCATCAAGGATACAAAAAAAACAAGAGCAGAAAGAGGGAGAACAGGGTGGCAGAGGGTGAAACATAAGAGGCAGTCAGAAATGTGACATGCTATATAAGTGCTGCTGGCTTCATAAGTGCAGGGAAGGGCAGGTGGGTGTAGGTGGAGGAGGAGGAGCTGGGAAGGAAGGTGAAGGGAGAAAGTAGGGATATAGGAAAGGGACTGGGGCAGGCGAGGCAGGCTGAGAGCAAAGGAGGAGTTGGAGGTAATGCAAGTGAAGGGAGGGGAGGGAGTGGGGTGATCTAGGGGGTGAGGCTGGGGAGGACATGGAGGAGAGAGGACTGTGGTGAGGTGTATAAGAGGGATGGATAAAACAGTGTCGGTAAAGGGAGGAAGGGGTGATGGGGAGGAGGTATAATGAAGGGGAAGAATAGCAGAGGCAGGGTGGGGGAAAGGAGGAAGATGGGGTAGAAGAAAAAATTACTCACCATAGTAACTTGTTTCTTCAAAGGGATCACTCATTATAATTAAACTGATGCAGTCATCCTCCTGTGTTGAACTGCCCGAGAGACTGAATGCTATGCAAATGACAGAACTCTCATTGGCTCATGCCAATTTCAAACTGCTGCCCTAGCAACTGCTGCACTGTAAGTGCTTCAGATTCTTAAGGTGCCTAACTGGGTATAATACCCTCTAGCTAATCTTTGCATAAAAGAAAAACTACCCCCAAGATCAAAAATCCCAAGAGACAGGCCTAAAAGGAGACTATAAGGAAACCAACTGGTTCAAAGAGTGAGTCTCTAATCTGGCCTATAAGTAAGCATTAATCCACAACAAAGTAGGGCTCTACTAGGGAATTAATGCCCGTTGGGGGCTTGGTATGAAGCCACAGGCTGAGGGCCTCCAACCACCAGCCAGGCAATAATTCCCAACTTTGGAGTGAACTACTGAGCTTGTAACATGGCAAGTGCAAGGTCAGTATTGTTACAGTACTATTTGATTTACAATGAGATAAAATTGTCAAGATCAGTAATACCACTTGAGAAACTATGCTGGAGTTTCGGCTTTTGAAACACTAAAGATCTAACAACGCATGTGCACATTGCACGCTTCACATACATTAATGTAGTGATGGGAAATTCAGAACAGATGCTGACATAACATTGCTGTCTGAAACAGACAAAACATGAAGTTTTTTTACTTCTGAGTGACTGATGTCATGTATTGCCCTTCGTTGTTACATCGGCCAGATACATGACAGTACTGCATTGTGGGAAACATGTATTTTACATATTTATCCCCCAGAAAATGTGGCAACACTGCTCTATTTTCCTGTGTGGAAACTAATTAATGGTGACCACTTCATTTCACTAACAGCACTGGGTGCGTATGTCGGAAGGAATGGTAGGACATGTTTATTGATATTCACCTACGTCAGCGGCAGCGCCAAAGCAGATCCTGGTACTGGGGGCATGTTTCAGCAGATCACTCCTGACCGTCACCACACTTGGTTGCTCGACCGCACTACTTGTGATAGCTGGAGTATTTGCTTGATCCTGAGAAAAGCCGTGTTCAAATTGTTAGTTTGCCATTCCCTAACTTCAGCAGCATGCACTAGCTGGCATTACTAGGAATTAATACCCACAAGATGCATGTCACATGTCCTTGTTTTACCAATTGGAAGTTTGTATTTTACACACTATTAATTGCAATGTTACAAATAACATTAAAGCAGAGATGCAGAACAAAATTCCTCCACTTTTTTTTTAAAGGGTCTAGTAGGGAGGCAGCATGGTGCTTTAATCATAATGAGTAATCCCTTGAAGAAACAAGATTACTATGGTGAATGATTTTTTCTTCTAACCCCAGGAATCACTCATTATGATTAAACTGATGTAGACTACCAAGCAGTACCTCTGGAGGCTGGGCAGAGAACCTATTTGGGGAACAGGTTCTGCAGAACTGCTGTGCAAAACCTGGCATTACTTCTGGATTGTAGATCCAGGCTGTAGAGCTTTTGTGAAAGTGTGCACTGTTTTCCATGTAGCTGCTTTGGCAGATTTCCAGTAGTGGGTATCTCTTGAAGCTGCCATTAACGCAGCTGTACCCCTGGTGGCATGTGCCCTTAGGCCCAGGGGTACCTGTTTACCCACATTACTGTAACAAAACTGTATACATGCCACTATCCAGCGAGCAATTGCATGTTTTGTGGCAGCTCTGCCCCTACCTACTTCGCCATAAGTGAGGAAGAGCTGTGTCTGTCCTGGTCTGTATGCCTTCGTTCTGTCAATGTAATGGCTCAGTGCCCTCTTGACATCGAGGCAGTGAAGCTTCCTTTCTGGAGAACTGGAGTTCTCTGTAAAAAAAAACAGGTAGAGTCATAGACTGATTCAAGTGAAAATCAGGTACCACTTTGGGGAGAAATTTCCTATTGGTCCTTAGGACCACCTTATCCCTACGAAATGAAATGTAGTCCACTTCTGTAAACAGGGCTTGCAGCTCACTGATCCTCCTGGCAGAGGTGATAGCCACTAGAAACACAGTTTTCCAGGTGACATACTTCAGGTCTGCAGTTGCCATATGTTTGAATGGTGGCTCCATCAGCTTGGCAATGCAGATGTTTAGATTCCAGGTTGGGACGGGTTCCCACAGAGGACGGTGAAGGAGGTTGAGACCCTTTTATATCCCGAAAACTGGATGAGAGGCCATGGACCTTTCCTTACCAGCTCACAGGTAAGCCGAGACTAAAGCCAGGTGGACCTTTAGGGTTGAGGGCCTCAATCCTAATGAGTGCAGGTGTGTCAGGTAATCCAGGAGAACAGCAAGATCAGCCCTGGAGAGGTCAGTACCCTTACCTGAGCTCCAAATGGAGAACCTCTTCCACTTAGAGGAATATGTTTTTCTAGTGGAAGGTTTTCTGGAGCCCCCAAGCGCTGTCAGGATTTGTTCTGACAGCTTGAGGTTAGCAGACTCTAAGTCTTCAAGAACCAGGCCTTGAGTCTCTGTGATTTGAGGTTCGGATACAGGATACTGCTCTGAGAGGAGGTCAGCAGGTTGCGCCTCCTGGGCAAGTGAATTGAGAGGTCACTGACAGAGTCAGTAGAAGCTGTGTACCAGTGCTGCCTCACCAGTCTGCTGCCACCAGTATCATTATTGTTGCTGCTTGAACTTTAATTTCAGTAGGGGCCTGCAGCAGTACAGGGGCAATTGGTGATTTTCTGCAGAGGCAAAAAGATCCACATTTGGAGTGACCCACCTTCTGAAAACTGCGTTGAGGATCTGAGGGTTCAGTGACCGCTCATGGTGGTCCTAACTTATCCTGCTGAGAGAATCTGCCAGTACATTGTCCTTCCCTGGAAGGTGTGTGGCTGATAGAGATACCTGCATGGTGTATGCCAGGGACCACAGCTTCATTGCCTCTGTGCAAAGTGGGGCAGACCTGGTTCCTCCTTGTTTTTTGATATAGTACATGGTTGTGGTGTTGTCTATCCTGACTTGTACCACCTTGTTTTGCAGATGGGGCAAACGCCAATAGAGCCAGGTACACCACCCTGAGCTCCAGTAGATTTATGTGCATCAGGGACTCTTGAGGAGACTATGTGCCATTTGTTGTGTGATCCAGCATGTGTGCCCCCCAACTGAGAAGGGAAGCATCTGTTGTGAGAATTAGGGAGGGCTATTCCCTTAGAAAGGGTACACCGACCCTTAGGTTGTGTTCGTCCAGCCACCATTGAAGTGCCTACAGTAGGCTGTGGGTGACTGGAACCAGTTTGGACTGTGGGTCTGTCTTTTGTGACCAGTACTGTCTCAAGTGAAACTGGATGTCTCTCATCTGTAATCTGGAACCTGGCACCACTGTGGTGGTAGCTGTCATGTGCCCCAGTAGCCTGAGGAATTCCCTGGCTGACTTGGGCTTGCCCAGCATGAAGGAACTTGCAATCTGTAGGATGCTATCCACTCTGTCCTGGGGCAGGAAAGCTCTGCCCAAGTTGGTGTTCAGCTCTGCTCCAATGAAGTCCAGCACTTGTGCTGGCTCTTGCTGCGATTTCTGCTCATTTATGAGGAAACCTAGGGATTTCAGCATAGATTTTGTGAGTGCCAGTGACTGCTTTGCATGTTGCAGGGACTGGCCTACAATTAACTGGTCGTCCAGGTAGGGGAAGACTGTCACACCTTGTTTTCTCAGGTATTCAACCACCACTGCTAGGCATTTTGTGAATGTCCTTGGTGCACAAGTCAGACCGAATGGGAGTGCTGCAAATTGGTATTGACCTGAGACCAGTCTGAACCTCAGGTACTCTCTGTGAGTTGATCTGACAGGAATGTGAAAATAGGCGTCCCTAGAGTCCAGGGACGCCAACCAATCTCCTTTTTGCAGTGTGGGGATGATTATTGAGAGAGTCACCATTTTGAACTTTGGCTTCAGAATATGCTTGTTCAGAAGCCTTAGATCCAGGATAGATAGCCAGTCCCCATTTTTCTTTTTGGTAAGGAAGTATCTGGAATAGAAGTCTCTGTGCCTTTGGTTTAGGGGCACTGGTTCCATTGCTTTGATTGATAGGAGGTGCTTTACCTCTGGATTCTGTCTGCAGAGGTGACTGAGGCAAAGGTTCTTGTTCTCAGCTTGGGAAGTGATTTGAAGCTGAGTGACAGCCTCAGGCTCACTACCTCCAGGATCCACTTGTCTGTGGTGATGGCATGCCAAACCTGGAGGTAGTGAGTCAATCTGCCACCCAGCAGTGGTGGTGAGGGTGATGGGGGATGACCTGTACCAGCCCGTTAGAGATTCTGTGTGGGCTGATCCTGGTTTGTGGTGAGGGAGAAGCCTGTCTCATTGCCCTTCAACCCCTCCCTCTAAAATAGCCTCTCACCTGCTGGTAGACCTATGACGCCTGTGCTTGGAAAAAAGGTCTGGGGTAGGATCCCCTACCCCTATCCCTGCCTCCCCTATTTTGGGCCCTATAAGAGGTGGAAGGCTTTTCTTTAGAATTACTTCAATAGGTGCCCTTATATTCCTCCACTCTTTTCATGTAGGTCTCTGTTTTGTCACCAAATAAGGAATTTTTCTCGCATGGAAAATCCATAGCATTAGCTTGAGTGTCCAAGGTTAGGTTGGTAGCTCTTAGCCAGGCAAATCTCCTGAGGGAGACAGATAAAGCCATCAATCTGGTTAGTGTGTCATTAACATCCACTGCCATGTGGAACTGATATTTGTGGCATCAAGGGCAGCCCTTGCCGCTTCTTGCAAGTCAACTGCCACTTTACCTGGAACTTCATCAGACAGAGCAAGAACAGAATTCCATAGTGCCTTCTGACATTGAACAGGAAAGGCCCATATAATTTGCCTACCTAACAACGAGTGAGGCAGCCATATACCCCTTCTTTCCCATGGTATCCATCTTTCTTGAGTCCTGTCAGAGGGATGGGTTGCTAGGGGATCCTGGCTCTTATCACAGGCAGCAGCCTGGACCACTCCTTCAGGATCAGGTGACTGAACAGAAAATCAGCAGTGGTTCTATCCAGCTGATATTTCTTATCTATTTTCTTGTCCACTCCAGATATTGGAATTGGAGTGTTTAATATTTGTAGCACAGCCTTTTTTAAAGATTTGGCATAGGCAACAGAAGGTGTTTTGTGGGAGCTAATCCCATCATATCCAGGAAATCTGCTTCCTCCACATCATCCTCCATCTCCTGGAGGGGAGATTGAGGGTATCCACCATATTCTTTACAAAGGCATAGTGGAGAGGTATAGTCCTCTGGTCCCCTGGGAGGGAGCCAAAGTCCTGCTCTGGGGAAACCTCTGGTTCTGTAGGTTCCCCTTTATATTCCACTTCATCCTCCTGTGGATTACAAGACAGAGGTTGAGGTTCCTGTGGTGCTGGGACTTGCACAGGAACCAGTGCAGCCAGTGTGGAAACTGGGACCACAGCCTGTAAGGCTTGCAAAATCTGTAAAGCCTTTGCAATGTCCTCAGCTGAGGGCATATTCTGTTTGTCTGCTGGGAGTTCCTTAGCCTTCTCGGACAGAGGTGCAGTGACATGCTTTTCTTTGTATTTTTTCTTAAGTGGGACAGTTTCAGCTACTGTCTCAACAGCCTTTTTAGATTTACCTTGCACAGTCTTATCTGACCCCTTGTCAGTATTCTTGGTACTCCTGTCCTTATTTGGGACAAAGGAGTTTTCTTCTGCAGTACTAGCAGAGGCAGACGCATTTCCTAATTCTTTAGATTTCTTTTTTCAAAGTCAGGGACAGAAAGTTTTACAAATTTCACAGTTTGAAAAAATATGACTAGTTCCCAAACAAAACACACAGAGAATGCTTGTCTGCTTTTGCTATAACCTGACCACAAGACTCACAATATTTAAACCCAGTGAATCCTGTGCATATTTTCAGGTTTATCAACAGGGACCTCTGACATTGAGCAAAGTACAGAATTTAGACATTTGTGAAAAATAATAGGTTCCCTGGAAGTGACAAATTTAAATATGGAACCGAGCGCTAATCGGTTCCCTAACTGGAGAGGGAACCAAAAATAAACTAAATTTAAATAAAAATACAAACTGTCAACGGATCCAAAGGGGAACCACTGAGTAAACAAGAATTAATGCTAAATTTGAGGTAAAAACCTCACAGAGAACCATGAGTCCTCAGTTCCACGGAACCGTGAGAGAACCGCAAAAATTATAAAAACAGTAAAACACTAATAAACTATACCAAACTAACTTATAAGGGCAGCAATCTAAAATTAATAGCTTAAAATGATACTTATCAACCAACTTAAAGGATCTGAAGTAAGTTGAAGGAGAGTTCTCCGGACTTCTTCACTAGGCAGGCAGAGTAAAGAATCTGAAGCACTCAAGAGTGTAGCAATTGCTAGGGCAGCAGTTTGAAATTGGCATGAGCCAATGAGAGTTCTTGCATTTGCATTGCATTCCATCTCTGGGCAGTTCAACACAGGGAGGTAGACTGCATCAGTTTAATCATAATGAGTGATTCCTGGGGTTAGAAGACAGGGAGAGGGAAGTAGGGGGTTGAGGGGGTAGAATGAGAAGGAGTGCCATGAAAACCTAGTGGATACAGTCGCAGCTGCTGAGATTGGTGAGGTGGTGGAGCAGTTTACTTATTATAGGGCCAAGCTTATTCTCAGCAGTGACTTCTGGTGGAGTCCATCTGACAGGGAGGGAGCCCTGACATAGAAGGAGCACTGGGCCAGGGAGGTTCAGCAGAAGAGAACCAGGAGAGATGATTTGTTGGAACTGTGGGTGCACCAGGTGTGAGGGGTCGGCAACATAAAGGCATGAGATGCTGGAGGAGTAAGGCAAAGGCAAATTTTATTTTCTAGGAGGCAGGTCCGGTAGGCTATCCTCCCTTGGAGGTGGAGCCAATTAGACTGTTTATAAAGTTCACAAGTATGCATACTTTTCCAGGCTCCGTGACAAGACAGCAGTACTTATTCAGTGCAGTTTTAATTTTTTAAGCTAGTATCAGTAGCAGTAGCAGACCCATAAAAAATTAGTCCATAGTCAATTTGGTGCCACAAGTTAATATACCCCCAAGGAAAACATCCCCTAAGTAACTCTATTATATTAGACCCACCTTGTACAAAGAAAGCCAGTCTGAGATATAATAGTTTAAATGTCTCGACATGCAGATCACATAATAGGCTTGGTGATACGACTCTGCAGAAAAGTTTAGCAAGACACTGGAATGAACTGCTCAATGACTTGAAGTCTATACAAAAACATTCTACTTTTAGAGTAACCTTAAATAGACACTTACATTCCAGCTGTATCTGTTTTAGATGAATGTATGATTATCTGTATTTATTGTGTCTAAATGTAAAGTGTTTAGTATTGTAATCTGTTAAGGTTTCTTTTATTGTGTCTTTTGTAACCACAGGACATTGTTAAAAATGGGGGTAAAACCCTAACAATTTGTATCCTGTATAAGAATAAAATGTTATCATCATCGTCATCAATTATCAGCAGGACAGAGCTGGATATGGCTATGCGCATTGCCTCAGTGGTAAGGTAGTGGCGATGGCGATAGAGGATCCCTATCCTTGAATTTAAGGCTTTGGAGAGGAGTCTAATGTGAGAGTTATGGAGAGTGAGCTGCCTAGCGTAATCCCAAAGTATTTGAACTCCTGTACTTGATACAGTGGGATGTGATGACTGTTCAGCATAGTTAAGCTGGCAGTTCTATGTTTGCTGTGAGAGTTAAAGAACGACATAGACTTGTTTTTTTTATAGTTCAACAGTTTATGCTGTCAAACCATTTTTCAGCAAGGCTAAAATTAGCCTGTAGATCATGGGAAAGAAGAGATGGGTTAGTGTGAGTAGAAAAGAGGACGGCATCATCTGCGTACGGCATCATTTTGTTGTGGCAGGCTGACGGGAAGGTGTTGATAAAAAGGCTAAAGAGCAGCGGACCAAGGATGGATTCTTGGGGTACCCCAGATCACACAGGGAGGCTGTTGGATAGTGAGTCACTGATCTTAACTTGTTGGCACCTACCCATTAAGTAACTTTCAAACCAGTTGGTGACCTTATGTGAGAGGCCTAGGGTGGGGAGGGAGTTCAACAGGAGGTGGTGATTAATGGTGTCAAAAGCCTTGGTCAGATCTACATACACCACACCTAACATATGTTCCCAGTCCAAGGCCTTTTGGATGTGACTGATAAATTCAAGCAGGGCCGTGGTAGTACTGTGGACCTTTCTAAATCCATATTGCTGTGGACACTGTATGTTGTATTTGTCGAGGTATTCCAACAGTTGGTCCTCAACAATGCACTGGAGTGCTTTAGAAAGTGGGGGATTGAAATGGGGTGGTAATTGTTATAAAGAGACCTATTACCACTCTTGTGAACTGGCATGACGACAGAAAATTTCCAAAGCTGGGGAACTGTCTGAAGGAGGCGAGAGGTTTAGGAGTTTGGTGAGGGGAGTAAGAAAGGGAAAGAAGTTTTAGATCCAGGGTGGGATATATGTGATTCTTCCCAAAGCCCACATATAGGTTTGTCCACTAGGGGCAAAGGTCGTCACCATTATAAATAGACTGAAAGACTTGCTACTGCATAGTGTTTACACCGCCAACAAGAAAACACCTAGTGCTTGGTTGCAGAGTCTCCCTAATGGCAATTACAGCTGTAATAGTGTAAACACTAGAGACAGAAAAAAAATATTCGCACATCTGAGGAGTGGCAGAAAATATGAAATTAAGTAATTTTGTAATTGTATGAACAGCAGTGTTATCTATAGGCTGACACATCTGTGCAGATTGTCCTACAATGATCAAAGAGATGCTGCAAATATCATATAGGAAAGCACAAAACAGCTATCCACAGTAACAACTTATGCCATGGCAAGGCATTCTGAAGACAGTAACCATGTTCAGTGGCCCAATGACATTTCAACGGACTTCACAAGGGGAAATTAAATGCAAGAGAGAGTGATCCAACATAAGGCTTTTTGGATACATACATTACAGACTAGGACAGCTAAGGGGATACAATGAGGCCATTCCATTGTATGGATTCTTATAACATGCAAAAGCTCCCTCACCCCCACATGGATACAGAGACATTGTGATCTGATACAGACCTTGTAATGTGCCCGTTTCCACAACAGAGCACTGCAGGCAGACCACACTCCTAAAGCCGCTCAGCTGATTGCTGACTGGCTCTATGCAAATGAAAGGACTGAAGCACTCTCTCATTGCAGCATTTCAGTCCTTTAAAGTACACAAAGTTTCCACCCATCAGACTGTGACCAGCTGTTACGGAGGACTTGGCTGGTCATTGGTCTGCAATGCTGAGCCCATTGCAGATCAAAATGTAATTGGCTCAGCAGTGACACACCTCTGAAATGCTGTTAATCCTAACAAGATGTTTCTTGCACCTACGCAAGGAAACATAAAAATGAAAGTGCAACCCTCATCTTCAGGCAGCATGGCAGCTGTCCTGCAACACTGTCCTGGATGGTGGCAGGCATAGCCCAGGGAACTTCCATGTCCAGAGGTATACAGTGTTACTACTTGCAAAGAGTCCTTTGCACTCAACACTTCAGGTTGCTGGACTGCCTGCAGGAGTTTGTGGATGTGGGCACCTTACAGGGTGGAACAGAATATAGTGGACTACTGGACTTTAGGCACTTCGACTTAACTGGAGGGCTTCAAATTAAAGTTCATTTGTTCAATTAGAAATTGTGGGACAAAGTACCCCAGTTCACCAGCTCATATGCAGTTCATTACGGTAATTTGGTTCCGCAAACAACCATTCAAATCCTCTGTCAGTGAGAGCTCTACATGTCATCCGCATAGCAGCCACCTGCTGTGGTGCATTTCCATATTGCCTTGCATCCCAGCAGTGTCCCTCAGAACATGGTCTCTGACACGCTATACTTTTACATAGCTTATGAGTGCAAAAAAACAAGAATTTCAGTACTCACCTTTTGTCAGATAATGACTCCTGTACAGAGGGCTGTCTTGTTGACGAGGAGTAAGAGTCCATGAAAGAAGTCAAACTAACCTTCCCAGGAACCGCACAGCCCAAGAATTTGTTGTCAAATAGCCTACTACATATGTGAATGATGGATTAATAAAGGAAAAGAACACAGAAAACATTGTGAAGGTTTGGGCTGTGCTGGTTCTCAGGAAGGTCAGTTTGACTTTTCATTTCCTGGACAGCTTACAAACAGCCTATCTTTACTTCTCAGGCAGTGCTGTGCTGGCATGATAGGTAGTCTGAGATGAAGGGTTAAGATGGTTGTCTGTTGAAACTAGAGTAGTTGAGGGGATGTATATGGTTACTATAGCATAGCGGTAGAAACAGAGACATAGAAAGTGTTGGCAGGAAAGGACCAGTAGTCCTATCTAGTCTGCCCTATTTTCCTGCCTATTACTGCACCGTGATCTCTATTTGGTCACAGGTGAACCTCCCTCCTCCCTTTCCTCTACCTATTATACCTACATGCCAGTCCCATACATGCTTGAAGCTCTGCTCTGTCTTTTCCCCACCACCTGCTCTGGTAGGCCATTCCAGGTGTCCACCACCCTTTCTCAGGGCAGTTTTATGCATAGGCTAGAGGCTGCAGCCTAGGAGCACCGCTGTTTAGGGCACCTGCTGAATAAGGCACTGAGATCTATGTTTTGACCACCTGTTCATAGTCTCTGTTGGTGCTGCCTGAATCCACTTAGCACTTGGAGCCTCATCTTGCGGCACACTGCAGAAACACACATACATATACACACACTCACATCACAGGTTTAACTAGCATGATAAGTCAGAGTCTGCCTCCAGCAAAAACAACAAGCCTGTCCTGACTCCTGCTGTGACCCCATGCTATCATTTGGCCCCTTTCTCCATTCTCCTCTTCCACTATGTCTCCACTGAAAAATGCTTATGCTGAGTTGTCTCTTGCCCCCCAAGTAAATGTCCCTGCCTCCCAGTCCTGTTCCGTCATTCACTGACATGGTGCTGAACCTTCCCAATCAGTGGTGAATTTGGATTTCAAAATCCCACTGATGCCAAATTGCTTAGAGCGGCCATGGGAATGCTTTGCTAAGTGTGTGTAAGAAGGCCACATTTCAGGCAGCTTTTCTTTCTTTCGGACAGTGACTTGGCATTGATTCAGTTCTGACATTCTACGGCACATCAGCACTGTTGGGACTTGGAAGCATAACTCTTGGCACCGATGACCAATGGCAATGTTTCTGTTTTTATGAGCATTGAGCAGAATAAAGAGGTTTGATTTTTTGCTGGGTTTTCCCTCAGGTAAGTGAAAATATTGAAGGATTCGAAGAGCTGACCCACTACATTACTAACTCCTTGTGTAAACATCCTGGATCAGGCTCACCAAATGCACAAAGTTCAAGTGCCTCTTTGTACTTCCATTTGTACCAACTATCCTTGTGAAAGTCACCCAGTGGTCTTTTGTTACTACACAGATCTGACTGGGAATTCATTGCATTTCCATGTATTTCCTCAGTGAGACACAATTGTAATAAGTTAGTTTCACTTATTTTCAACTTTTTTAGTCTGAAGAAACTGATTTTTCACTGCTTCATGCAACTCAGGGCTGAGGCTGACTTAGAAATCCTAGGAGAAAATCCTGTACCCTTCCTCCATCTAATAGATGCTACCATCCTTTCAAAGTCTGTGCTCCGGGTTTGTTCTTGTTATGTTTCATCCACAATTTCTGGCTTTGAGTCGGAGTCAGTGCTCATGCCTTGGTGGGCCAAAGAAAAGGCAGAACTAAAGCAGCCAATATGCAAATTATACCAATGGATTTTCAAACAACCATTGCACACAAGTAAGGGAGAGAGAGTGATTAGTGAAATGCTGAAGCCACTCCTGTCTGATTAACAAATCAGTAAAGAAACCACCAAAACCCCACAGCAATAAAACCAAACTATGTTCTGTGCAAGGGAGACCAGTTGAGCTCCAGACAGGCAACTAGTAGGTAGGCAGACACCACGGCAATGGCATCTGATTTAGCAGCCAAGATGCCAAATATACAAAACTTGTAACACAGAAAAATGCACAATACTGGTCCTATTAGATGGAGATGCAGTAACAAACTTGATCCATAAACAAAACAAAACTGCACTCCAAGTGGTGTAGTGAAAAACGTGGTTTGTACAGGAGTCATGCAAACAATAAAAAGATGGTACTGTATGCAATGTTGCCATCCTCTGAATTGAGGAGGGGGTACATGAAGTTTCTAGCCTATGGGTGCCATCTGAGTTAATGCAGCCCTGCTTTTTCTGTGAAGAAGTATTATCTAACATCCTTCTTAAACTTCCCACCTCCAGTTTCATAGCAAGCCCCCATGTTCTGGTGCTCCTCTTCTGAAAGAGACTCCATTTCTGCACTTTGTTTACCCAAGTGAGGTTCTTATAGATCTTAATCATAGCCTCTCTCACCATCCTCTCCTCCAGGGAGTATATGCTGATCTCCTGTAGTCTCTCCTCGTATGGTTTCTCATGCAGCCCCTGCACCATTTTGATGGCCCTCCTCTGGACTGCTTCCACCCTGTAAATGTCCTTGTGGAGGTGCAGCTTCCAGAACTGAACACAGTACTCCAGCTGAGGTCTCACTAGTGAGTGGTACAGTGGCAACACTATTTCTCTTTTCCTGCTAGAAATCCATTTCACTATGCACCCCAGCATCTGGCTAGCCTCACCTACTGCCTTGTCAGGCCATTCTGTCACTTTGAGATATAGGGGATTGTGTATGAGCAAACATACACAACAAGGCAGTTGTGATCGAGAGGTTTCCGTGGTAACCAGATGACCACGGAAACCTCGAGATCTAACAACTGCTTTGTTTGTGTATGCTTGCTTATACACAATATTTTATAGTGTATGGGCAAGCATAATCAACGCTCCGTGATCCCCAAACAAGTCTACCTCTTAAAATAAGGCTTACTTTGAGATGTGTAGCAGCGCGCCAACTTCTGCATCGCCGTGGGCCGCTCAATTGCACATGCACGAATGCGTTCGATCTTGTTGTGCTGCACCGGTGACATACTCAGTGCAGCACAACAAGACAGTGACACACTGAGGCAAGCACAACAACCCTGTTGGGAGCATGGATTTCCATGCTCAACAGCTTTCAATACACTATAATCAAATATCAGTCCCTCAAGGTCCCTCTCTTGCTTGGTGACTGTAAGTACCTCCCCATCTTATGCATAGCCCCTGGGTTTCCCCACCCCAGGTGCATGATTTTGCACTTTTGGCATTGAAACCCAGTTGCTACACCCTAGAACCTAGACCACACCTCTAGTTTCCCCAGATCCCTTTGCATTCTTCTCCACCCCCTCCTGGGTGTCGACCCTGTTGCAGATTCTTGCATCATCTGCAAAGAGACACACCTTCCCCTCCAGTTCCTCAGAAATGTCCCTTATGAAGGCATTAAAGAGGACAGGTCCAGTTACCGAATCCTGTGGTACTCCACTGGTCACACTCCCGTCCCCCGAGTGACTGCCATTTAATACCACCTTCTGCCTCCTATCCTTCAACCAATTAGATACCCATTATATCACCTTCTCCCCCATCCCCAGGTTGCTAAATTTCTTAATCAGTCTCCTGTGTGGTACGGTGTTAAATGTCTTACTGAAGTGCAGATAGGCCACATCCACTGCCTTTTCCTGATCCACCTCCATAGATACCCAGTCAAAGAAATCCATTAGATTTGTTTGACATGATCTTCCTGCTGTGAAGCCATGCTGCCAGTGAACCTGCAGCCCATTTGCCTCCAGGTATTCCATCAGTCTCTCCTTCAGCAGGGTTTCCACTAATTCCCCCACCATTGAAGTGAGACTAACTGGTCTGTAATTGCTAGCCTCCTCCCTTATGCCGCTCTTATGCAGAGGGACCACATTGGCTCTCCTCCAGTTCTCTGAAAAGTACAGTTGCGTAAGAACTTACAGTAACACTAAACCAAACAAAAGAAGCACTCTGGGTAGTGGGGTTGATGCCAGTCCATTTACAGAAGAAAGAGTCCTGAAAGAACTCCTAAAACTCAAGGTGGACAAAGCAATGAGGCCTGAGGGGATTCACCCTAAAATCCTAAAAGAGCTAAGAGAGGACCTAGTGACACCACTAACCACTAATTTAACAAATCATGGGAAGATGGGGTGGCACCTGAGGACTGGAGGAGGGCAGATGTGATTCCCCTTCACAAAAGTGGGAGCAAGGCAGAAGCAGGAAACTACAGACCTGTTAGTTTGACCTCAGTGGTGGGGAAAATGATGGAATCACTTCTTAAAGAAAGAATTGTTCAGTACCTAGAGGCCAGAAGGGCACAGGATCCAAAGCAGCATGGATTCACAACAGAAAGGTCATGTCAGACGAATCTAATCGATTTCTTTGACTGGGTGACCAAAGTAATAGACCAGGGAGGGGGCTGTGGATATGGCCTACCTAGACTTTAGCAAGGCATTTGACACAGTCCCGCACAAAAGATTAATAATCAAGTTAGCCAGCCTGGGAGTGGGTCCCAGGGTGGTAGCCTGGGTAGCAAACTGGCTGCACAACAGGACACAGAAGGCAATAGTGAATGGAACACATTCTGACGAAAGGGGGGGTAACTAGTGGAATACCTCAGGGCTCAGTACTGGGTCCAGTCCTCTTTAACGTCTTTATAGGTGACATTGCAGAGGGTCTGGAAGGAAAGGTATGCCTCCTTGCAGATGACACAAAGATCTGTAACAGAGTTAATACACAAGGGATGAGAAGGGACTTGGCAAGGTTGGAGGAATTGTCAGACATATGGCAACTTAGATTCAATGCAAAGAAGTGCAAAGTAATGCACCCGGGAAATAAAAATCCAGGATAAGAGTACACAATAGCAGGGGAGGTACTAACAACAACAGTACTGGAAAGAGATCTGGGTGTAGTCATATCAGATGACCTAAAGGTGGGCAAGCAATGTGAGAAGTCAGGAAGGAGAGCTGGGGGATACTGGGATGCATAGGGAGGGGCATCACAAGTAGAAAAAGGGAAGTGGTTATCCCTCTATACAGACAGTTGGTGAGACCCCATCTGGAGTACTGTGTGCAGTTTTGGAGACCTCATCTACACAAGGACATAAACAGGATGGAAGCAGTCCAGAGGAGGGCAACTAAAATGGTGCAGGGTCTACATTAGAAACCATATGAAGAGAGACTGAGAGAGCTTAATATGTATACCCTTGATGAAAGGAGGGACAAGGGGGACATGATAGAAACTTTTAAGTACCTCAAGGGAATCAACAAAGTCCAGGAGGGTAGCATCTTTCAGAAAAAGAGATGTGTAAGAACAAGCGGGCACAATTTAAAGTTAGAGGGGGGGACGGCTCAGGGGTAATGTGAGGAAATTATTTTTCACGGAGAGAGTGGTGGACGCATGGAACAGCCTTCCTGGAGAGGTTGTGGTGTCTAAAACAGTGGGGGAATTCAAATATGCATGGGACAGACATAAGGCAATTATAGTGGGGGGTTGCAGGAAGTAGGCTGTTGGTTAACTAGAATCTGCAGCTTATCCAATAGGTAAGGAAATGGGCAGACTGGGGTGGGCCAAGTGGTCCTTATCTGCCATCAAAGTCTATGTTTCTATGTTTCTATAGATCTTCAAGAGTATCTCTTGCAGCAGATCATAACACATGGTATATCAGCCACAGGCATAATTTCCTCTGGATGACTTCTCAGCAGTCGACCCTGGGACCTCGCCCTAATGTTACCACGTGGTGTCAGTATGGCATGTATAAAAGAGGGAGGACACAGCTATTCCTCAATTCTTTTCCATCCTAGTGACCAAATGAGAAACATTTCTCAGGCCTCCAATGAGAACAGAGGTGAGAAATAAGGCAGCAGCTCATGGAATCATAAAAAGACAGGAGCAAGGCACCCTCTGAAGTAACAGCAAGGGGGAAGTAGGTGGGTGTTATGACTTGCTGTAAGAGATACTCTTGAAGATCTGCTGTTACAGTAAGTTCTTATGCAACTGTACTATCTTCTTCAAGACAATCTCTTGTAGCAGGTCATAAGATATGGGAAGATTCCCAAGCAGTTATTATGCCAAGGGGAGGAGGAAATGAACCATTAGGACTTAGGACAGAAGGCCTTGTAGAACGGCCCATCCAAAATTGGTCCGCTTCTTGGAAGTGATGTCTAGACTGTAATGTTTTGTGAATGTATGTACAGTAGACCACATGGTGGTGTCGCAAGTTTCTAAGGTAGAAACTCCCCAGAAACACACCATTGAGGCAGCCATGTCTCTGGTAGACTGGGGTTTCACAACCCCTGTGAGACGTTTGTCGCATTTTGTATAAATATATGAAATGCAGATGGCCAACTATGTGGACAAGCGCTGCTTTGAGATCTGAGTGCCCTGGTTTCCAGGGGCAAAAGACACAAAACATTGCTCAGTTTTCTCACAACTGTGAAGTGCAGAGAAGATAAATTCTCGATGTTCTATGCACATCGAAGTATAAGCAGGATTGCCTGGATTCACAAGCTCCGATAGTACACTGATAAGTGGATAACCTAATTTAAAGTAAATCAGAAACAACCTTGACAAAATGACAGGTTTGTGCAGAAGATACCCTATCATTATGAAATTGCAGGTAGGGTGAAATACGTCTTCCTGGTGT
Source organism: Neoceratodus forsteri (assembly GCA_016271365.2). NCBI lineage: Eukaryota > Metazoa > Chordata > Ceratodontiformes > Ceratodontidae > Neoceratodus > Neoceratodus forsteri. Next base: position 328,808,742 of record CM028137.1, read on the forward strand.
AATGGCAACTAAAAATATAATTTTCCAAGAAAGATAATGGAGTTTGCTGGAGTCAGTGGCTGCAAAGGACTCATAGTCAATTTTTCAAGCACAAAATTCAAATCTCACACAGGACTGGATCCCAGATAGGGGATGAAGGTGCAGAATATCTTTTAAAAGGATCGAATCAAAGGTAAGTGGGACAATGGTTTGATGCCCACAGGTAAATGAAATGCAGCAGTGGCGGAAAGGTGGACTTTTACAGAGGAATATTTCAGTCCACCCTCCGATAAGGAGAGCAAATAGTCTAAGATGCTCTGAGGGGAACACTCTTAAGGATCCAAGTCCTGTTTAGATGCCCAAATGGAGAAGTGTTTCCATTTCATTGAATAGGAAGACCATGTAGATGGCTTCCTGGCAGCCCAGAGGACTTCCGCCACCTTTGGGGACACCCTGAAGCATGAGAGAACTATGTCCTCAGGAGCCAGGCATGCAAATGGAGGGAGTGAAGGTCCAGGTATAGCCGGGAACCTTGTGCCTTGAACAACAGAGCCTGGCAAATTGGCAGAAGTAGGGGATCTGGTTCTGAGAGCTGTAGAAGCAGAAGGAACCAAATCTGTCTTGGTCGGAATGGTGCTATGAGAATCATAGATGCCCTATCCCGGACCAGTTACAGCAGTACTCTCTGAACGAGAGGAAAGGGTGGGAAGGCATAAAGAAATCTTCCTGTCCAGGAAAGAGATAACGCATCACACCACACAGTTCCAGGACCTTGCTCGAGAGAGCAGTAAAGAGGCAGTTTTGCGAAGAGGCAAATAAGTCCAACTCCAGTCGACCCCATTGGTGGAAGACATTGTTTAGCATGTCCAGTAGGATTTCCCACTAGTGGGCCAGGGCAGTGTATCTGCTCAGGGCATCCTCCAGGGTGTTGGACACTCCAGGGATGTGGACCGAAAGAAGATGAATACTTCTCTGGATCGCCCAGTACCAGACCCTTATCGATTCTCTGCAGAGAAGGTAAGAATGGGTGCCTCATCACTTATTTAGGTTGTGAACTACTGCAGAATTGTCTGATTGCACCTGAAGACAACCTGAGGGAAGGAGAGTCTCGAACGCCTGTAAGGAGTAGAGGACTGCCCTCATCTCCAAGACATTGATGTGGAGACGGGTCTCTACCGGCATCCAGGATCCTTGGGATCAGACATGTAGAAGATGAACTCCCCACCCTGTCAAGGAGACATCTGTAGTCACAATGAGACACGAGACAGGAGAACAAAATGGCATGCCTCGCATTAAGTTGTCTGTGGACTTCCACCATTGTAGTGCTCGAAGATGTGGGATAGACATCAGGACCAGAGCACTGAAATCGTCCTCCTGCTGGTCCCATTGGACTCTCAGGGACCACTGAAGGACTCATATTCAGCCTGGCATGGGGGACTTTTGGTATTGTGGCTGCCAAATGACCCAGGGAGGCATTAGTCTTGTGCCGAGACCAATCTGCTTGAGTCTAGTCGGTGCGCCAAAGCAATCAGGCATCCGCCTGAGCCTTGGGCAAAATGCCATCCCCAAGGAGGTGTCTAACATAGCTCTGATGTAGAGGAGGCATTGTGTGGGGTCCATCTTGGATTTCGATAGTTTACAGCTATTCCTACCCCGGCAAACAACTGAAGGGTTCGAAAGTGTGAACAGCAGCCTTTGTGGAAAGATGCTTTCAGCAGCCAGTCATCCAGGTAAGGAAAGACATAGAGGCCTTCCTTGCAGAGGGCCACTGTGACTGCCACTAGGCATTTTGTGAACACACTCTGGGCTGAGGAAAGTCCGAATGGGAGGGCTCTGAACTGGTAATGATGACCCTGGAACATAAAACAGAGAAACCGTCTGTGAGCAGGGTGCATCTGGATATGGAGGTACACATCCTTCATATCGAGAGAGAAGAGCCAATGTCCTGTATTTTCAGCAAGGGGAGAAGTGCCAGAAGAGACACCATCCTGAACATTTGGTATTTGATATAGAGGTTGAGACTCCTAAGATTCAAAATGGGGCGTAAGTCCCTCATCCATTTGGGAACCAGGAAAAAATGGGAGTAAAATCCCGCACCTTTCTGTGGAAGCGGAACTGATTCAATGGCATGCTTTGTGAGCAAAGCATTGATTTTGTTCTGTAAGACCAATGCTTGGTCTAGGGGATAATAAGAGACCGTTGGTGGCAAAGCAGGGGGTACCTCTGTGAACTCCAGTGTGTGTCCTGATTCGATCAACGGCAGGAGCCACAGGTCAGAGGAGATGGTTTGCCACCTTAGTAGGTGCAGAGGAAACCTGCCCTGATGGCCATGGAAGGGTCTCTAGTCCCACAACCGGAGGAAGACTTCAGGCTGAAGGCTGGCCCTGTTGGGAGCAGCAGAGACATAACAGTACATTTCTGGAGCATTTCTAGGACCAGGCAATGTCAATTGAGGCTTATACTTGTTGGCAGGTGGTCGTTGAGCACTGCAATGCGACCTGTAGGGGTGGCCCCTAGAGGACCCCCGTACACCGGTTTTGCTTTTGGACAGTACAGGCTACGGACCGATGGAAGGGTACTACCTGAGTCTTATAAATCCTTCAACATTTCTTGGGTCTGTGGACCAAAAAGCTGATCACCCTTAAGGGGAGCATTAAGAATGGATTGCTGCACATCCTTTGAAAATCCTGACACTCTCAGCCAGATGTGACATCTTAGATAAACTCCTGCAGAGGACGTATGGGCTGTAGTGTCAATGGTATCATAGGTGGTCTTGAGCAGGTAACGCCATACAGCTGCCACAGTAGACATCTTGGCTGTCAGATCCTCCTGGGTAGAACCCACAGGAGGAACTGGACCATTGCCTGGGAGGCTTTTAGGATTTCCTCCTTATTTTCAGGAGAATTCCCATGTAATTGAGTATGGAGAGACATGGTAGCCAAGGAAGCCAACCCTTTTCCCATAACATCCAATTTCTTGGATTCCTTATCTGGGGCTGAGCACTCATGTGTTGAGGTCTGGAGGAACTATCATGAGCAGCATTGATCATTACAGAATCCACCTGAGGTGGAGACATAAAGTAGGGGTGGTCAACCGGGCTTGATAAATCCGGTTCCACTATGCCGCAGCAACAAATTTCTTGTCAATTGATGGCACAGCGACAACACAACAGCGCCAATTGGTGTTGTGCTGTCGCTCGGGAACAAGTGTTTTCTGTGGGGGGCTTCACCCCCCAACCCCTCCATTCTTTAGATTGCTAACTCCAGTCAGAGTTAGTTCTTGGATGGGGAAAACACCTCCCGGCACTCAGTGTTGGTGAGGAGACCATCACATGACCGCCGACAATGTCACTGTGATGATCTTCGCTGTAGAACTGACACTGTATGGTCAGTGTACGGATAAATCCTATCAGCCTTACAAGGATTGGAGGGAATTTTAAAAGGTTGCTTCCAAGCAGCCCAGATGGCCTCTTCAAAGGCATCCACCAAAGGGGGGATGACCAGAGTGGGGCATTCTGGTACACCCAAATACTGTGCCAACTTATTTCTTGAAGCATCCTGCTCAGTATCCTGGAACCCAAAAGTTTTCTGGAGATGTATCATTATGTCCAAAAATGTGGGATCATCAGGCGGAAAACATGGTAGTTCAAGGGTAGGTTCACCCTGTACAGAAAAGGCAGCCGAGGAGAATTGAGGGAACTCCTCCAGGTCCATACCATTGTCAGCATCCAGGTCAGCCAAATCCCAGTCCTGCAGGAAAGGGTCATCCATGTACACATCCTGAGGTTGAAAACCCTGGGAGACAGGGGAAGAGCTGGCCATCCTCTGGGTCAAGAAGGCTGAGAGGGAGCAGAGCCAAATTGACCCTTCACTGGGGGGTGAGGGGTCTTCGTAAGGTCTGGGATAGTATTTACTAGCATCTGGACATCAATCATGGCCATCTGCCCAGCAAGTAGCGGGGTAGAATGGACTGAGTGAATAGGAACCACTGACAGTAATGGAATCAAGAGAGCAGCCATCAATGTGGGGTGTGTATAAGACCCCAGGATCATCGCTGAGGGCGCTAACATAAAGCCCTTTGAGGTAAGACTGGTCATCGATGAGAGAATCATCGATGGGGCCAGAAGCCATCATCGACGGACGATGGCTAGAAACCATAGAGGGTGAGGCAGTGATGGAAGCTACAATTCACCCGGAACTCACCATCGACAGAGGAGCCATCAACAAGGGAAGAGAGGAGCCAACAATCATTGATGGTGTAGAAGAGCGATGTTACATTGGCAACCTTCTCAGTACTTGCTTTAATAGTGGGCAGGGTACTTATTATCGGCGACAAAGGCGGCAGAAACGTGCTTTGTTTTGTTGGCATGGTTCTTACTGGGACCCTTTCCTATTGATGAGGAGGACTCACCCGCAGAGTGGTGAGACCCTGAGGAGGATGTTGAAGACTCCCTGGGCTTGGAGTGTTGCTGCTGCTCCAGAAGAGCAACCTATTGTTCCATGAGGAACTCACGAAGCTGCTGAAGCCTTTGTTTTGTGGCCTTGTTGAACCGGTTACAGAGGATGCAATCCTGAGTGTTGTGTTCAGGACCAAGGCACTGAACACAGATGTTGTGGAGGTCCTCTGTAGCAATTCTGTGACCACAGATATACATTCGGAATAAGGGATCCGAAGACATCAGTAGATGAACCCATTTAGAATGAATCATTGGTCAATAGAACTCTTCGTCAGCGCTCCGAATGAGGACTTGTTGCATGCAGGTCGCAGTTGAAAAGAACTAAGGACCTGCTGATAAACAAGATGTGGGGAGGGATATCTCAGGGTATCACAAAAGGATGGATATGCCGAAGGGGAGGGGCTGACGTTGCTAACCCCATCAGCCAGGTGTAGGAATCCTTAAGTCCCTAAAAGGACAAATCTCCGGGGCTAGATGACATACATCTCAGAGTTCTGTGGAAGTTGGTGGATGTTCTGACTGCACCTCTGGTGGATCTCTTTAACATGTCACTAGAGACCGGGTGGGTGCCTAGGGATTGGAGGCTGGCACATGTTGTGCCCATCCACAAAGGGGATCAAGGGAGGTGCTGGGAAACTATAGACCCGTCAGTTTGATGTCGGTGGTGGGGAAGATGATGGAGAGCATACTGAAGGAAAGATTGGGGGGGTTCTTGGAGGAGAGGGGATACCTGGATAGTCGTCAGCATGGGTTTGTGCCAGGTAGATCGTGTCAAACTAACCTTGTGGAGTTCTATGAATGGATGACATCAGAACTCGACAGGGGGAGACCAGTGGATGTACTGTTCCTGGACTTCAGCCAGGCATTTGACTCGGCCCCTCACAATGGCCTACTAGAGAAGCTGAGGGGGATGGGGGCAGGCCCATTGATGGGCAGATGGATCAGAAGCTGGCTTGCTGGGCACACTCAGAGTGGTCAGCAGGGAGGTCTCATCTCCTAAAGGGGTCATTAAGTGGGGTCCCACAGGGCTCAGTTCTGGGGCTGCTCCTGTTTAATGCCTACATCTCTGATATCAGGGAAGATATCAGGTGCAAAATGAGTCTCTTTGTGGATGACTCTAAGCTGGGTGCAGTGGTAGAGGGGGAGGAGGGGAGGTTGGCCCTGCAAGGGGGACCTGGACACTCTGGATAGGTGGGCCTGCACCTAGAAATTGAATTTTAACTCCTCCAAGTGCAAGGTGCTACACCTTGGGTGGGGTAACCCCAAACATGGGTACACCCTGGGAGGGGATGAGTTGCAGGCCATGACAGGGGAGAAAGACCTGGGAGTCCTGGTGGATGTCAACATGAATAATTCAGAGCAGTGCAGGAGGGCTGTGGTCAAGGCAATCAGGATGCTGGGCTACATCGCAAAGGGGATTACCTCAAGGAGCAGGGAAATGATTCTGCCACTGTACAATGGCTTGGTTAGACCACACCTTGAGTACTGTGTGCAGTACTGGAGGTCACACTTAAGGAGGGACATCCAACTCCTGGAAATGGTTCAGGTGAGAGCAACCAAAATGATCCAGGGCCTGGGGGGGATGACATATGAGAAGAGACTAGAGAAGCTTGGCCTGTTCTCGCTGAAGGAGAGGAGGGACTGGGGGGATATGATTGAGGTCTTCAAGTACCTCAAGGGAATCAATAGGGTAAATTGAGATGGGATCTTTAGGCTGAAGGAGGGTGGAATCACCAGAGGACATAGTTGGAAGCTCGAGGGTAAAAGGATGGGGGGGGGGAGGAGGAGGAGGTATTTCACTGAGAGAGTAGTGGAACCATGGAATGCACTGCCCGGGGAGATGGTATTGGCTTCTACAGTGGAAGGGTTCAAGAGAGGGTGGGACAGGTATAGGCAAGGGATGAAACAGAGGTTGGCTTGCCCCGGGGGGGCTGGAATTGAGGGAGGGAGAAACAGGGAAAGGAAACAGGGGATGGCTTCAGTACCCACACAGGGTTCTGAAGCATGAGCAGACTTGATAGACCATGAGGCCTACTCTGCTGGCATCTAGTATGTTAGTAGCTGGGACCTCCCCCTTTTATATGTGCCATACTGACACCAAGTGGTAACGTTAGGGGGAGGTCCCAGGGTCAACTGCTAAGAAGTCATCCGGAGGAAATTACCTCACGGCTGATATCCCACGTGTTATGACCTGCTGTAAGAGATTGTCTCGAAGATCTACCCATCTCCAATAAGTTGCTGAATAGTGTTGCCAGAGGGGTGGCTTGCACTGTGCTCCATTTTTTTAGTACCCTTGGGTAGAGCCCATCTGGCCCCATCATCTTATTTACCTTTAGGGCTTCCAATCCCTGGTGGACTCTCTCTTCCAGAAATGGACTTGTATCTACTTCTCCCTCCCTCGGTACCTGCTGATGCATGTTGGTCCAGCCCCTCCTCCTTCCACTGTGAAAACTGAGCAGAAGTAGTTGTTTAAAATTTCTGATTTTTCTTGATCTTCCTCTGCACAACCCTGCCCCACCCCATTCTCCTGATCCTCATTATCCCACCCCCTTCCCCTCCTCTTTTTCTTCACATACCTGAAGAAAGTCTTATCCCCTTCTTTGACTCCAGGGTGATCCTCTCCTCTGTTCAAGCCTTTGTTGCCCTAACCCTTGTTCCCGCCACCCTTTGTTTATCTAGATATACCACCCTGTCCCCCTCCATTTGGATCTCCTTTTATTTCTTAAAAGCATTTTTTTCTTCTCCCTTACCACTTTAGCTGTCTCCTTCGAGAACCAAAGTGGCCAATTCCTCCTCTTATCCTTAATTATTTTCTTCAAACAGCTTGCCATTGCCTTAGTTATTCCCTCTCTTTTCCTTTTCTAGTGTGCCTCCACTCCTTCCTGGTTATCCGCCCCTTCAAGGTATTTGCTAAGGCAGTATCCCATTTCTTTAAAATCTGCTCTCTTAAGTCCAGGACCCTCGCCTAGTGTTTTTTTTCTTCTGTTAAATCTGTATGCTGAACCACATGGAGCCACCCACTGTGATGTCTGCAATGCTGTCCCTGTTTGTAAGTACCAGATCCAGCACTGCCCCAACTCTAGTGGGTTCTGCAACTAGCTGCCTCAGAAATGCCTCTTGCAGGGAGTCTAGGATGGCCTGCTCCTAGCTGTAGCTGTGGCTACACTGCCCCAGTCTACATCTGGCAGATTAAAGTCCCCATGATCAATACCTCCTCTCTGCTTTCCATTCTGCCAATAACCTCCCCCAAAACCCTGTCCAACTCATCCCCCTATGCTGGTGGTCTGTACACCACCCCCACATGGATAAAGGCCCCAGATCTGGTCTCCAAGCCAACCCAAAGAATCTCCAGCCCTTTCTCAGTCCTACAGTTTCCTCATATCCGTGGGGCATTTATATCCTCCCAACACACAAAAGAACCCCTCCCCATTTCCTCCCTGCCCAATCTTTCTGAAACATGGTGTATGGCTACATCCCAGCTGTGGTTGTCGGTGCACCATGATTCTGTTATGGCTATTAGATCCAAGTCTGCCTCCACAATGGTTACCGCAAGGTCAGGATTTTTATCTCCTAGGCTCCTTGCATTGGTTCACACAGCTCTCTTTTCTTTTCGTCCCTCTCTGCCCCTACTCCGCTCTCCCTTCCTCAGTCCATCCTTCATCCTTCCTATGTCTCTGGTACTTACCTCTCCTTTTTTTATCCAGCCTCTGTCCCTCCCTAATTCTCCTCTCTTAGACTTTCGCCACCCTCCCAACTCTTTCCCCTGCTTGTCCATATGCCCTCTGAAAATTCCCCTGGGCGTGTCCTTTCTGATGCTTCACTTTTGGAGGGGGCATTCACTGCTTCCCTCAATGTTTCTGTCTCCCCTTAGTTCACATGCTCATGAAAGTACCATTTAAACCTTCCACCCAGACTACCAAGGCCATCTCCTTTGTACAGGCCTCTACCCCCCCCCACGTTAAGACTCCAGGCCCCGGAGTAACAAATCCCTCTTCTATGCCTTCAACCAGATGTTGAAGACATTGGTGCAATATTCCCTCTCCTCCCCACCATGCACAGGTCCAGTGAAGACCACCATGCAAGCTACCTGCTTCAGGCCCCTCCCTAGCTCCCTAAACCTATCCTGCACTACTCCTACTGCATCCCCAGCCAGGTTATTTGTCCCCAGATGGACAATGACATCCAATTCACTGTCTTGCTCCACTGCCCTAGCATTACTAAGGATCTGCTCCCCATCCTTCAGTGCCAAGGTGCCAGGTAGGAACCTCACCTCCCCCTTTCCCTCCCACACTGTCCCCAAAACAACCTCCCTAAAAACTGAGTCCCCTACCAGAAGTTGCTTCCTCTTCTGCTGGGATCCTCTTGCCTCTCACCTTGGGACCTCCTCTCTGGAGGACCCTCACATCCTCCCTTACCACTACCATGGGTGCCTCCCCATGGCAGTCTTGTCCCACCAGAGCGGTGAAAGAGTTGTGCAGTGGCACCTATTGAGGAATGTGTTCCCAACCCCTATCCTACTGAAGTGCACCACAGTCCAGCTGCCCCTCATTCTTCACCTCTTCTGAGGTAACGGTGGAGGACTTGGTGGCCCTGTATGGGGAGGAGGTCACCCAAATCCTAGAAAACTCAGCTCAGAGTCTAGTGACTTCCTCCCTCATCCCAGAAGAAATATGTCAAGGAAACTGATGGATTTTGAAGATGTTAAGCACAGCAGGATTATTTTTCTGTCAGCAAAAAATACCAAATAAAGGTATCAGGTAGTACACCAGAGGTAGGACTCGAGATCACACTCTTGTAGATTGGATGTGATGTATTATATTGTATTGTATTGGATGGAAAGGATGTACTCACCAGATGTAGATTAGAGCATCCCAGCTGCAGCTTCAGGTAGGAGTAGGGATATCCTGGATGCCCTGGAGGGAGCATTCCTCAGCAACTTGTGGGGGAGCTCACTTGTGAGAAAGCAGTTTTGGAGCTTGTACTCACCAATGGAGACAGTGTTGCAGAAGTCACCGTGGGTGGCCACCTGGGGACCAGCGATCACTGTATGGTGTAGCTCAATATATGAACTGTGGCAGAAGTGAACCACACAAAGGCAAGGGTCCTGGACTTCAAGAGGGCTGATTTTACAAAGATGGGGGAATGCCTCAGGGAGGTCATGACGGGGGTGACTTAAGTGGAGTGGAGGAACAGTGGGCAAACTAAAAGGGGGATAATGAGGCAACAAACCTCTACATCAGGCAAGTAGCAAAAGCAAGAAGAAAAAGAGACCACTATGGTTCTCAAAGAGGTGGCTAGGAAGGTAAAGGCAAAAAAGTTAGCGCTCAGGAGGTATAGGAGACACAGAGTGAGAAGGATAGGAAAGAGTATCAAGAGAAGCAGAGTGAGACTGGGAAAGCAGTCAGAAGCACAAAGGCACATACTGAGGAGAAAATAGCCCAGGCAGTAAAGAATGGGACAAGACATTTTTCAGGTATGTAAGTGAAAGGAGAAAGACCAAAGGAGGGATCATAAGGCTAAGAAGGAAGGGGAAAAGTGTGGAAGGGGACCAGGAAAAGCAGACATCATGAACAAATACTTTTTCAGTGTTCACAGAGAAAGGGAAGGTGAGGGTCCACAGATAAATGTCAGGAGTATTGATGGTAGGGAGGTGGACACTAGTCCATTTACAGTGAAAAGTGTCCTAAACGAACTCAAAAATTTGAAAGTGGACAAGGCAAAGAGTCCAGATGGGATACATACAAGGATATTGAAAGAGCTCAGAAGGTGCTAGTTGCACCTCTGACAGTCCTGCTCAACCACTCACTGGAGGTGGGAGTGGTACTGGAGGACTGGAGGAGGCAGATATAGTTCCACTTCACAAAAGTGGTAGCAAGAGAGGCTGGCAATTACAGACCAGTCAGCCTGACTTCAGTGGTGGGGAAATTAATGTAATCACTACTGAAGGAAAGGATTGTGGAATACCTTGAATCCAGTGGCTTACAAGATCCAAAGCAGCATGGATTCACAAGGGGGAGGTTATGTCAAACAAATCTGATAGATTCCTTTGACTGGTTGACCAGGGAAGTGGATCAGGGTGCAGCAGTGGATGTGGCCTACCTAAATTTCAGTAAGGGCTTCAACACCGTTCCATATAGGAGACTCATACATAAGCTTGGTAGCCTAGGACTGGGTCCAAAGATGGTAAACTGGATAAGAAATTGGTTGGGGGATAGAAGACAGAGGGTGGTGGTAAATGGAGTTCACTCTGAGGAAGGGAGGGTGACTAGTCAGGTACCACAAAAATCATTACTGGTGCTGGTCATCTTTAATGTCTTTATTAGAGACATTGCAGAGGGGCTAGAAGGGAAGGGAAGGTATGCCTTTTTGCTGATGACACTAAGATCTGCAATAGGTTTGACACACTGGGGGTGGAAAAAATGAAGAGGGATCTAAGAAAGCTTGAGAAGTGGTCAAGAGTGTGGCAACTAAATTTCAATGTGAAAAAGTGTGAAATCATGCACAAACACAGGGTAGAATATAAATTGGGGGAGTGGTACTGGCAACCACCAAACAGGAAAGAAACCTGGGGGTAATCATATCTGATTACCTAAAAGTGACCAAACAGTGTGACAAGGCAGTTGGGAGAGTCAGTGGGATGCTAGGGTGTATAGGGAGGCGTATCACAAGCAGAAAGTGGGAGGTGGCGATATCGCTGTATAAATCACTGGTAAGGCCTCACCTGGAGTACTGTGTCCCAGTCTGGAGACATCTCAGGAAGGACATAGACAGAGTTGAGGCAGTCCAGAGGAGAGCAACTAAAATGGTGCAGGGTCTGCATCAAAAGCCCTATGAAGAGAGACTGAAGAGACTCAATATGTATACCCTGGAGAAAGGAGAGAGGGACATAATAGAGACTTTCAAATACCTCAAGGATACAAATAAGGTTTAAGAAGGAAGCTTTTTCAGAGTAAAAGATGCTCAAGAAGAAGAGGTCATGCTATGAAGTTGGAGGAATAGATTAAGGGAGATGTGAGGAAGTACTTCTTCACAGAGTGGTAGATGCCTAGAACAGCCTCCCAAGCGGAGGTGATGGGGCAAAACTGTCATGAGATTCAAGAATGCATGGGATAAGCATGGGGAACCTTAGTGGTAGGGAAAGGGGAGATAAAGCTGAAGATCAGGTAGGGTATGCAGTGTTACAGTAGGTAGGGAAAATGGGCAGACTAGGTGGGACAAGCAGTCCCTATCTGCAATCAAACTCTATGCTTTTATTGCATAGCAGGACAGTGACTTATCCATTAGGCCACTAGAGCACTAGTATTTTGATTTATGTGCAGCATACTGTAGTACTGTACATTTGGCATAGTTCTGTCTACTTATGGCAGGAACAACCAGTCTTTTCAGGAACAGTGCAGACACATGGACCCTCTCTATCCCCTATAAGTTGTACTGGTAAAGGTTATGGTACAAATCCCAGTGATGCGTCCATTTACTGCATGTAAAACCTGTCCCAGTGGCATCTCCTTTTCTTGAATGTAACCCTGTCATGGTGCTGTCTCCATTTACTGTTTGTAACCCTGTCCCAGTGGTGTCTCCATTTACCCAGTGCTGTCTCCATTTACTGTATTTAACCCTTGACCCAGTGGTGCCTCCATTTACTGTATGTAACCCCTATCCCAGTGGTGCCTCCATTTACTGTATGTAACCCATGTCCCAATGGTGCCTCCACTTACTGTATGTAACTCCTGTCTCAATGCTGTCTCCATTTACTGTATGTAATCCCTGTTCCAGTGGTGCCTTCATTTATTGAATGTAACCCCTCTCCAAGTGATGGTTCCATTTACTGTATTTAATCCCTGTCCCAGTGGTGTCTCCCACTTTACTGCATATAACCCCTGTCCCAATGGTGCCTCCATTTACTGTACATAACCCCTGTCCCAGTGGTCCCTCTATTTACTGTATGTAACTCCTGCCCCAGTGGTGTCTCCATTTACTGTATGTAACCCCTGTCCCATTGCTGCCTACATTTACTGTACTTAACCACTGTCCCCTTGGTGCCTCCATTTACAGTACTTAACCCCATCCCCTTGGTGTCTCCATTTAATGTATGTAACCCCTTTCCCAATAGTGCCTCCATTTACTGTACATAGCCCTGTCCCAGTGGTGCCTCTATTTACTGTATGTAACCCCTGTCCCAGTGGTGCCTCCATTTACTATATGTAACCCCTTTCCCAGTGTGCCTCCATTACTGTATGTAACCCCTGTCCCAGTGGTGTCTCCATTTACTGTATGTAACCCCTGTCCCAGTGGTGCCTCCATTTATTGTACATACTCCCTGTCCCAGTGGTGCCTCCATTTGCTGTATGTAACCCCTGTCCCAGTGGTGTCTCCATTTACTGTATGTAACCCCTTTCCCAATGGTGCCTCCATTTATTGTATGTAACCCCAGTCCCAGGGGTGCCTCCATTTACTATACATAACCCCTGTCCCAGTGGTGCCTCTATTTATTGTATGTAACCCCTGTCCCAGGGTGCCTCCATTTACTGTATGTAACCCATGTCCCAATGGTGCCTCCACTTACTGTATGTAACCCCTGTCCCAGTGGTGCCTCCATTTACTGTATGTAACCACTGTCGGTGGCATCTCCATTTACTGTATGTAACCCCTGCCCCAGTGGTGCCTCCATTTACTGCATGTAATCCCTGTCCCTGGGTGCCTCCATTTACTGTAGGTGACCTCTGTGTAAGTGGTGCCTCCATTTACTGTATATAACTTTTGCCACAGTGCTGTCTCCACTAGTGTTGTCTCCATTTACTGCATGTAACCCCTGTCCTGGTGGTGTCTCCATTTACTGTATGTGACCCCTGTTCAAGGGGTGCCTCCATGTACTGTATGTAATCCCTGTTCCAGTGGTGTTTCCATTTACTGTATTAACCCTGTCCCGTTGGTGCCTCCATTTACTGTATGTAAACTCTGTCCCAGTGGTGCCTCCATTTATTCTGTGTAACTAAGAACCATAAATCAAATATCTGTATTCCCCTGTCTGTGTGAGATGTTAAAATGGAAAGACTATAAAATGTTCTGATGGCAAATAATCTGAGAGTCTTTGGGAAAACTTTTCAAAAGGAATAATTATTTCACCATCCTTCAAGTCAGTTATTAAATCATGTATTTTAATGACATACCAAGTTAGGGATATTCAAGAAGTATCAGATTCTAACATTTCTGCTTGGTATTCTGCCCATAAAAGGCAGTATGGGTGTGAGACCTACTTACAGTTATCTTTGACTCCAAACAAAAGACCAGTGATTACTAGATGCCAGTTTGAGTATACTGGCCTAAAACCAAATGGAGGTCAAATATAATAGCTCAACTGGAAATGTCTGGAATGTTATCGTACTTTAAGTCATGATGAAACATTGTTTCATATTATGTTCCCAATGCCCTCTGTACCTGAATGGAGAAACATGTATCTTAAATGGATTAGAGAGAGATACGGTTAAAGATGTACTGATTGTAACAAATTGCATCACTGGGGTGTTAAGACACCAAAAGAAGGTGGCAGTAATTAATGTGTAAACTAATTTGTCTGCTGATGCACAATGCCTCTTTGTAAAGATACTATGCCTATGTTCAAAATTGTATGTATTTATTATTTTATAGTTGTAATTTTGTAATAACCTGTGGTCCAACAAATAAAATCTGAATCTATGTAACCACTGTCCCTGTGGTGTCTCCATTTACTATATGTAACCCCTGTCCCAATGGTGTCCCCATTTACTGTATGCAACCCTGTCCAGATGGTGTCTCCATTTACTGTATTAGTGTCTCCATTTACTGTATTAAACAACTGTCACAGTAGTATCTAGTTGTACCGTATGTAACCCCTAACCCAGTGGTGCCTCCATTTACCTGATGTAACCCCTGTCCCAGTGGTGTCAACATCTACTGAATGTAACCCCTGTACCAGTGATGTCAACATTTACTGTATGTAACCTGCAACAGTGGTATCTCCATTTACTGTATAACCCTGTCCCAGCTGCTGTCTCTATTTACTTTATACAGAAACATAGATATTATCAGCAGAAAAGGACCACCAGGCCCATCCAGTCTGCCCATAAGCCCTACCCTGTATTCAGCCTCTGGCCCTATCTGGTCAGTGGTCCTTCATCACCCCTCCCACCTCAAGGTTCCCACTTGCCTGTCACAGGCATTTTAAAAGCCCCAACCATACTCACTCCCACCATCTCTTGTGACAGACCATTCCATGTACCCACCACCCTTTCTGTGAAGAAACACGTTCTCACATTTCCTCTCAATCTGCCCCCTCCAGTTTCATATCATGCCACCTTGTTCTTGTGCTCCTTCTACATTGGAAGAGGTCTCCCCCTTGCACCTTGTTCATGCCCTTGAGGTACTTGAAAGTTTCTATCATGTCCCCCCACTCTCTCCTTTCCTTCAGTGAGTACATATTGAGGACCTTAGTCTCCCCTGATATGTTTTGTGGTGCAAGCCATGTACCATCTTGGTCAGCTCTTCTCTGGACTGCCTCCACTCTGTTAATGTCCTTACACAGGTGTGGCCTCCAGAATGTATGCAGTATTTCTAGGTGAAGCCTCACCAGTGTTTTATACAATGGCATCACTACTTCCCTCCTTCTGCTAGTGATCGCTTTGCCTGTACACCCCAGCATGCTACTGGCCTTCACCACCACCTTTGCACTCTGCTTTGACACCTTTAAGTCATCTGAGATGATAACCCCAAAGTCCCTTTCCTCCTTTGTGACCGTCAGCACCACCCCCATCCTATAGCTCTTCCCAGGGTTTCCTCTTCCCAGGTGCATTATTTTGCACTTCTTAGCATTGAACTTCAGTTGCCACACCTCTGACCATTCTTCAAGCTTCCCCAGGCCCCTCTTCATTTTCTCCACCCCTTCTGGAGTATCCACTCTGTTGTAGACCTCAGTGTCATCTGCAAACAGGCAGACCTTTCCTTCTAGCCCTTCAGCAATGTCAATAATTAATATATATTGAATAGGACTGGCCCCAGGACTGATCCTGAGTACCCTGTCCCAGTGGTGCCTCCATTCACTGTAAGTAACCCCTGTCCCAGTGATGCCTCCATTTACTGTATATAACCCCTGTCCCAGTGGTGTCTGCATTTACTGTATATAAACCCGGTCCCAGTGGTGCCTCCATTTACTCTATGTAACCCCTTACCCAGTGATGCCTCCAGTTCCTGTATGTAACCCCTGTCCCAGTGATGTCTTCATTTATTGTATATATATATATATATATATATATATATATATATATATACCTGTCCCAGTGGTACCTCAATTTACTGTATGTAACCCCTGTCTCAGTAGTACCTCCATGTACTGTAGGTAACCCCTGTCCCAGTGGTGCCTCCATTTACTGTATGTAACCTCTGTCTCAGCAGTGCATCTATTTATTGCATGTAACCCCAGTCTCAGTGGAGCATCCATTTACTGCATGTAACCCCTGTCCCAGTGGTGTCTCCAATTACTGTATGTAACTCCTGTTCCAGTGGTGTTTCCATTTACTGTAGTAACCCCTATCCCAGTGGGGCACTGGATTAGAATAGTACTGACAACATAAAACATAGACTTTGATGGCAGATAGGACCACTTGGCCCACCCAGTCTGCCCATTTCCTTCCTATTGGATAAGCTGCAGATTCTAGTTAACCAACAGCCTACTTCCTGCAACCCTCCACTACAATTGCCTTATGTCTGTCCCATACATGTTTGAATTCCCCACTGTTTTAGACCCAACAACCTCCCAGGAAGGCAGTTCCATGCATCCACCACTCTCTCCGTGAAAAAAAAATTCCTTACATAACCCCTGAGCCGTCCCCCCTCTATCTTTAAATTGTCTCCCCTTGTTCTTACACATCTCTTTTTCTGAAAGATGCTACCCTCCTGGACTTTTCTGATTCCTTGAGGGTACTTGAAAGTTTCTATCATGTCCCCCCTCTCCCTCCTTTCATCAAGGGTATACATATCAAGCTCTCTCAGTCTCTCTTCATATGGTTTCTGGTGCAGACCCTGCACCATTTTAGTTGCCCTCCTCTGGACTGCTTCCATCTTGTCTATGTCCTTGCGTAGATGGGGTCTCCAAAACTGCACACAGTATTCCAGATGGGGTCTCACCAACTGTCTGTACAGAAGGATAACCACTTCCCTTTTTCTACTTGTGATGCCCCTTCCTATGCATCCCAGTATCCCCCATGGCTCTCCTTACTGACTTCTCACATTGCTTACCCACCTTTAGGTCATCTGATATGACTACCCCAAGTCCCTTTCCATTTTGTTGTTGTTAGTATCTCCCCTGCTATTGTGTACTCTTCTCCTGGGTTTTTGTTTCCCAGGTGCATTACTTTGCACTTCTTTGCATTGAATCTAAGTTGCCATATGTCTGACCATTCCTCCAACCTTGCCAAGTCCCTTCTCATCCTTTTTACCCCACTTGTGTATCAACTCTGTTACAGATCTTTTGTCATCTGCAAGAGGCATACCTTTCCCTCAGACCCTGTGCAATGTCACCTATAAAGATGTTAAAGAGGACTGGACCCAGTACTGAGCCCTGAGGTACTCCACTAGTAACCCCCTTCTTCAGAATGTGTTCCATTCACTATTGCCTTCTGTGTCCTGTTGTGCAGCCAGTTTGCTACCCAGGCTACCACCTTGGAACCCACTCCCAGGCTGGCTAACTTGATTATTAGTCTTTTGTGCTGGACTGTGTCAAATGCCTTGCTAAAGTCTAGGTAGGCCATATCCACAGTCCCTCCCTGGTCTATTACTTTGGTCACCCAGTCAAAGAAATCAATTAGATTTGTCTGACTTGACCTTCCTGCTGTAAATCCATGCTGCTTTGGGTCCTGTGCCCCACTGGCCTCTAGGTACTCAACAATTCTTTCTTTTAGAAGTGATTCCATCATTTTCCCTACCACTGAGGTCAAACTTACAGGTCTATAGTTTCCTGCATCTGCCTTGCTCCCACTTTTGTGAATGGGGAATCACATCTGCCCTCCTCTAGTCCTCAGGTACCACCCCATCCTCCCATGATTTGTTAAAAAGTGTGGTCAGTGATGTCACAAGGTCCTCCCTTAGTTCTTTTAGGATTCTGGAGTGAATCCCATCAGGCCTCATTGCTTTGTCCACCTTGAGTTTTAGGGAGTTCATTCAGGACTCTTTCTTCTGTAAATGGACTGGTCTCAACCCCCACCCAGAGTGCTTCCATTGTCTGGTTTAGGTAACTCCTCATCTTCTTTTGTGAATACTGAGCAAAAGTATACATTCAGTATCTCTGCCTTTTCACTGTCTCCCTCTGCCCACCTCCCCTCTCCTTTATTAATCTTCACTATTCTCCTTAACCTTTCTATGCCCCTAATGAACCTATAAAGGTTTTATCCCCTTGTTAACTGAGTTAGCTATTTTTCCTCGGTTGGGGCCTTTGCTATTCTGACTGCCTTCTCCACTTCTTTCTGCTTTAATTGATACAGTTCCTGTCGTGCTCCTTCTGTGATTTCTTATACTTTTTGAATGCAGCCTTTTTCTCCTTAACCTTCCCTGCCACCTCTTTTTGAGAACCATAATTTGTTTTTACTCTGCTTTGTTTCTTTATTTGTTTCCACAAGGCTTGTTGTCTGTATGATAGCAGTTTTGATTTTTTCCATTGTTCTTCCACCCTCCCTTTTGGCCATTTGCTAGTGCATTCCTCAGGTATTCACCCATTTTGCCAAATTTGGCCCTTCTAAAGTCCAGTATCCTTGTTTTTGTGTGGCTTGTCTTCATGGTTGTGCTTATTGTGAAGAACACTGTGCAGTAGTCACTTGTTCCCAGATGTCTACTGACTTCTAAATTTGTGATCCTCTCTCCACTTGAGAGTACCAGGTCTAGTATTGCTCCCTCCCGAGTGGGTTCCAACACTAGCTGTCTAAGGCCTGCCCCCTGCAGGGCATCGAGAATGACCCTCCTCTTGGATGTGGCTGCAGAACATGTCATCCAGTTAACATCTGGCATATTCAGGTCCCCCATCAACAGTATCTCCCCTTTTCAGCCATTTGAGAATGTCCTCTATCATTTTCTTGTCCTTTCCTCCCTTGAGGCGGAAGTCTGTATATAACCCTGTGCGATTGTGATGCCATTCCCTGTCTCCAAGGTGACCCAGAGTGCCTCTTGTCCTCCCCCTTTACTTTTTAGTTCTGTAGCTTTGATCCCTTCCCTTATGTATAGAGCTACTCCACCTCCTCTTTTACCCTTCCTGTCCCTTCTGTAGACTGTGTACCCCAGTATGTTGACATCCCAGTCATGGTTCTCCGTGTACCATGTTTCCATGACTGCCACAATAGCCAATTTTTCATCTTCCATCAGGGCTACTAGCTCAGGAAGCTTGTTTCCCAGACTATGGGCATTGGTACTCATTGCCCTCCATTTAATGTTGGCTTTATCCTTCCCCCGATCCCTGCTCTTATTGCCCTTGTCTATTTTTCCATTTACCCCTGTCCTGCCCTCTGTTGAGCTCTGTACCTCAGTGTTTACCTTACTACCTGCCATGTTTTGTGGGGGGAGGCTTGAAATTTCCTGCCTCTTATCAGCACCTCCCCCCTTGGCTAGTTTAAAAGCTTGCCAAGGAAGCATTTAAACCTGTCACTTAGGAGCTTGGTTCCCTTCGTGGACAGATGCAGACCATCGTGCCAGTATAGACCTTCATCTCTCCAGGTGTACCCCCAGTCCCCAAAGAAGCCAAAGCCCTGTGCTCTGCACCAGTTTTGCAACCATTCATTAAACTGCATGGTGTGCAGCACCCTAGCCTCACCCCTGCCATGGACTGGCAGCACCTCTGAGAAGGTAACCGTGCTTGCTACCTGTCTGAGGCCCCTCCCCAACTCCACAAATTCATCCTGCACTGCACTGATTCCATGCCTAGCTAGGCCATTTGTCCCAAGGTGGACAATGATATCTAGTTCCCTTTCCTGTGATGCTGCTTCTGCAATTGTGAGGATTCACTTCTTGTCCTCAAGCCATGGCACCAGGCAGGCACCTATCTCTCTCTCTCCCCTCCCAAGTTCTACCCCCCTAACAACTGAGTCCCCTATCAGAAGCTGTTTCCTTCCCCTGTGGTGTCCTTTGCCACCCTTTTGTGGGTCTCCCTTGTAGATGTCCTCAGCATTCTTCTTGGTCTCCACTGAGGGTGCCATCATAGAGGAACCTTGCTCTGCCAGACTGGCGTATGATTTGTGTAGAGGTACAACTAGAGGGCTTCACCTCTGTTCTACCACCCACACCCTCCCAGAACCTACTGTGGTCCAACTGCTCTTCATACTTGGCAACCTCTGAGGCAGTGGTTGTGGCAGTGGTGCTCTTTGGGTGGGGGAGGCCTCCTTAGTCCTTGCCAGTTCAGCCTGGAGGTGGGCAATCTCCTCCCACAGAGCTGACAGTTGCCTGCAAAAGGGACAACAATGCAGTTCCCAGAATGTCTCCCAGAAAACTGCTGCCCACAGCCAGTGCATTGCACCACTCCTCACATGTCCCTCTCCCTTATAATATACAATATGTAATATGCATTTTTTTTTGGTGATGTTTACTTACCCTTTATGCACTGTGATGGGTTATTAAGAATATGACAGTTCTGCCCCAAGACCTGTTGAGGAAGTGATGTCAGAACTTTGGCTATAAAGGAAATGCCACACCTGGGGTGGGGAAGGGGTGGGTAGTCCACAACCACAGGTGACTGTTAGAAACAATCAAATACACCACTGCTCCACCACCCTGGTGAGTACTGCCCTTTATAGTAATTCAACTAACCTCCAGTAACTTATTTAAAAATAGTTCAACTATCACAAATCCTACGCACCAGTAAATTATTTAAAATAGTTTCTGTCCCAAAATCCTAGTAGTCAATCTAGCTACCCCTAATGGACAACCAAAATGCAGTATTCAAACCCTTGTGAAGTTACTTCCAAGATAAGCAGAGTTTGCAAGCTCCTTATTCAACTCCTCAGCCACTTGTAAATTATTCAAAAATAGCTTAACTGTCAGAAAATCCTACTAGACAATCTAGCTACCTCCAAGGGTCTACCCAAATGCAGTATTTAAATCCTTCTGAAGTTACTCACAAGATAGACAGAGTTTGCAAGCCCCTTCTTGGTTAAACACTAAATAAATATGTAAATAAAAAGCAATTACCAAGGGTAGTTAGTTTCACCTCCACAGAATTGAGCAAAAGTGCGTTGTTGCAGATATCAAGTGCAATATAAATTTCCACACAGCTCAAAGCTGAATACAGAAGTAGTGTCCTTCCAGGTCAAGAAGATGTGCTTGCTGTTGGCAAGAAGGGCACAGAAAAAACAGTGCCAATATTTTCTTTTGTGGGGGCTCCACCCTTGCACCCCAATAAGGATTCTCACTCCAGGGGGCGGATCTCGGGGCAAGAAAAATATGTGGGGCCATGGAATACTGTTTCCATGGCCCTCGTGACAAGTGTTAAGGTCCCAATCAGGAAAACTTTTGCCTGACCGAGCTGCTCATGCCCCAGCTCCACACCACAGAAGCAGCTCAGCTGCTCTTGGATTCTGCTGCCCTTGTCTGTACAGCAGTACCACAGACAGCGACCAGTGGAGTGCATATAGCTAGCGCTGTAAATCCCTGCTCACTGTCCCTGGCAGCACTTACAGACTAGCACTCTCTTGACAGGTGCTATAAATGTAGTGCTCATCTAACCAGGTACCTCCCAGTGCTGCCTCCCCATTATTGTCTGTATCCCTTGTCCCCGTGGTGCCTCCACTTACTGTATGTAACTCCTCTCCACAAGGATCTGTTAAGCCCTAGCATAAACATTATTTTTAAGGATTTAATGGGTCTGTCTTCTGGGCAGCTCAAGATGCTGCTCCTTGAGCTTAAAGCAAAAAATAGCATGCATAACACACTGGGAGGAATTTGACAATCATAAAGAGCTGTTCTGCTGGGACGGGCTGCACCCAAGTAGGAGGGGAAGCACACTCCTTTGTAAGCAGATACTGGTTGAAATAAACAAGTGTTTAAACTAAATAAATGGGGAGAAGCCTGCAAGTGCAGCTTCTATAGATGTGATATCTTCCAGAAATACGAATAATTCTGAGACTCACACACAGACTGATGTAAGGCATATAAATTCATTATATAAGAATCATATCAGGCATAGTTCTAACCTTACGCTATTGTTAATGCCCACAGCTTGCACAATAAAAAGAATGAATTACAATATAGTATGTCAAAATATGCTGTTGACATTTGTGGTGTAACAGAAACATGGCTTACTGTCGGGGACTGGAGTATGGATATACCAGGATATACTAGCATTGCAAAACACCGTAAATCAAAGAGAGGTGGAGGTACTGTTTTGTACTGTGCAGAACATTTAATGGCACATGAGATTAATCATAAAAATACCTCTGGAAGTGACAATGAGCTTATATGGGCCAAAATCAAAACTGACTGTAAGCCCATAGTAATTGGCTTGGGATATAGAGCACCAAACCTAGACACAGAGCAAAATAATAGATTTATAGTGGACATAACCAATATGGAAATCAAAGACAATTACATATTGATGGGATATTTTAATTTCCCAGAAATAAATTGGGACTCTATGGAGGGTTCAGGAACTATTGAAAGGAAGTTTATTGAGACAATTATTCAGAATGACTTAGTACAACTAATAAAAGTGGCCACAAGAGGGAAAAACATTTTGGATTTAGTTTTTACTAACTTTCAGGACTGTATGGACACCCCAAAAATTCAGGACCCCTAGGTGACAGTGACGATGATATGATAAATCTAAATATAAAAACAACTCACAA
Organism: Neoceratodus forsteri; assembly: GCA_016271365.2. Classification (NCBI taxonomy): domain Eukaryota; kingdom Metazoa; phylum Chordata; order Ceratodontiformes; family Ceratodontidae; genus Neoceratodus; species Neoceratodus forsteri. Next base: position 328,831,023 of record CM028137.1, read on the forward strand.
AAACCAGCCACAAGGAAAATCTAAATTCAGAGATTTTTATGAAGCAACTTATTATGAAATTAAAAAAACATCTGCAGGCCTGGAATTGGAACTTTGACTTTAAAAAAAACTAGAAATGAATGAAATTTGGAAAGAACTGGAAAGTAAAATTGATTACAGCATCAGAAAATGGGTTCCAGAATGAACTAAATACGGTAACAACTGAAGAGTTCCTCCATGATGGAACTGTGCAATTAAAAGAAGTATAAACAAAAAGAAAACATTTTTTAACAATTTAAAAGAAACCTACCGTAAATAATGCATCAAGATCTAAAAAGCAACTCAAAAAAACAAGTGTTTAATAACTCAAACAAAGCAAAAAATGGAACTAAAGTTAGCAACCACAGTAACAGATAACAAAAAACAATTTTATAATTACATGGGAAACTTGCATGGAAACAAAACTGGGGTAGGCCCATTACACATACTTGATGAAATAACTACTAATGAAGTCATTATGGCCAAGGGAGTAAATAATTATTTTGTAAGTGTGTAGAAAAACAAAGAATGTATATACCCAGTAAACAGGGACAAAAATAACAGGTTGGCACCCATAACAGTAGCTGATGTGGTCAGTATTATTCAAAATATAAAACAAAATGCAACACCAGGGCCTGATGGTATTGCTCCTATATTCTTTATTCCTATATTCTTAAAGAAACTATCATGAGTTATCAGGTCCATTAGGATTGTTATTTAATGCTTCATTAAATGAAGGCAAGACACTAAAGGAATGGAGGATAGCCACCATGACCCCCATCCACAAGAGAGGTAGTAGAAGTGAAGTCCAGAATTATAGGTCAATAAGCTTGATCTCTGTAATAGGCAAACTCTTAGAATAATTAATACAGCAACAAATAACATCCCATTTATTAAAATATGGTCACTTAGATGCTACACAACATGGTTTCTTCCCAGGAAGATCATGCCTCACAAATCAGCTTCAATTTTTTGAACCGGTAAGCTCAGCTTTGGACAAAGGTTTACCAGCTGACATAGTCTTTCTTGGCTATGCAAAAGCATTTGACACCACATCACATAAGGTGCTAATTGACCACCTAATTAAAACTGATCTTCATCCTAACATCATCAACTGGGTTATATCATGGTTGGAAAATAGGTAACAGCGGGTAGCAATCAGATGGCATATGTCACCTCTTGGGGCTATGACAAGTGGGGTACCTCAGGGCTCAGTCTTGGGGCCTACCCTTTTCAACATAATTGTTGCATCCATGCAGTCACCCATGAATGCATGGCTTAGTAAGTCACGCTGATGACTGCAAAATAAGTGGAATAATTAATAAGGCAATCAGCTCAGGAATTCCAAAGAAGCTACAATTTTTGGAGTCCTGGGCAACTGTGAACAAAATGAGCTTCAATGCCAGCAAATGTAGAGTGATATATTTGGGAAGTAATAATCTGGGTTACCAATACCAGCTCAATAATATAGTACTTCAATCAACGACAAGTGAAAAGGATTTAGGTATTATAGTGTCAAATAACCTATCCTTTGAACAACACACAAAGAATACAGTCAAAAGTGTCATGGTATCTTGGGATGTATTCTCAGAAATATTAAAAGTAGGGTGTCAGATGTATTAGTTCCTCTCTGTACCAGTCTGATCATGCCTCAACTTGAGTATTGTTCACCATTCTATACACCCAACACAGTAGGATGCCAAAAACTAATTGAAGGAATTCTGAGAAAAGTGACCAAGAAAGTCAGAAATATGGCTGAACTGACTTATACAGATAGACTACAAAATCTAAAACTGTTCTCAATGAACTACAGATAGCTAAAGGGAGATTTATGCTCAACTTATAAGGCAATGAATGATGAATTCTTGATGGAGACCAAAGGCATAGTCAAGCAAGTAAATAATAATAATACCCAGTCACACAAATTTAAAATAAAGGGGGACACAAACAAGACAAACAAACATAACTTTTGATTTACTCCGAGGATAATCAGTGAATTGAACATCTTGCCAACCAATATTGTGGAGAGTGATACCATGACTATGTTCAAAAATAGATTAGATAAACATATGGGTATGCAAAAATATTTTACCACCATTGAAATGGTGGCGAGTTCATAATAGGCCTCAGCCTCTGAACTTGTAACATTCTATGAATCTATGAAATCTACAGTTGGTACAGTGGCACTTGACTCTTTCTGTCCTCTGGGGTCAAGGTACTCAGATAATATATTGCAAAGTCGGATACCACTCCTTTTTTTTTATTTCAGATGCAATCAGATGAGAGTATTTTTGGTAAATGCTCGAAGTCTAACCCAAGAGAAAAGAGCAGAACTGGAGCAGATGACTAGAAAGAAAACCACTGTCATGACAGGAGTAACTGAAACACGGTGGGATGAGACCTCAGAATGGAACAAACAATGTACAGCTTCATTTTCTTCAGCAAAGAAAGAATGAATGTAAAAGGGTGGTGCAGTGACATGTTACATTAGAAGTACTGTAGTATAAGAATAGAATAGTCCGTAATCCATCCTGAGCAGTTTGGGTTCATTAAAACTGAAATATTATGCATAACATATGGAGAACATTATTATTGGCAGAAAATGTCCAGGCAAGACAAATACCTGCTGTCTTCCTTAGCCAGGATGCTGAGAAGGCGTTCGACAGGGTGTCCTGGAATTTTTAGTGGGACACCCTGTCTACTCTCTGTTTTTCAGATGCATTCCTGAAATGGCTGCAGAACATTTATTTTGAACCTAGGGCCTATGTAAGAATCAATGGTGCAATAACATCACCAATAGAACTGCAGCAGGGGAACCAGACAGGGCTGTCCCCTCTCCCCCTGTTGTTCGCCTTTTACATTGAACCTTTGGTGGCAGCGATCCATGGGGATCCGGCGGTTGAGGGGATCCCACTGGGTCAGGTAGAATACAAGCTGGGATTATTTGCAGATGATGTTCTACTTACAGTGAGCTCCCCTGAGGCATGTGTCCCAGCAACATTGTCTATTCTTGATCAATATGAGAGAGTACTGGGGTTTAAACTAAACAAGACAAAAACCGAAATACTAACTTTTTAATTTTGCCCCATCAGATGAGTTGAAGTGATCCTTCCCATCCCAATGAAATAGGTTGTCTATCAAGCACTTGGGGATTTATATCCCTAAGGACTTAAATAACTTAGAGCTCTTTAATTACGAACCCCTTAAGCAAACACTACAGCTAGAATTGAAAGGATAGGGCAACTTACAGTTAACACTATTTCAAAAAGTAGAGGTTCTCCGAATGACTATTCTCCCTTGTCTACTCTGTTTATACCAGTCCATCCCAAAGTTTCCGGCAAGATTTAAATTTAAATCTTGGACTACAACGTTGTCCAACTTTATATGAGGGGGCAGTGCCCAAGAATTCGGGTGTCAATCCTGCAGTTGCCCCTAGCGTGAAGAGGGATCAACTCCCCAAACTTAGAATGGTATGCCATGGCAGCTTTCTTTAAGATAGCTCTGCAGTGGTTATCAGACACCTACCGATCACCCTGGCAGGATATTGAATTTGCGATCAACAATTTATACGATACAGCCCATATATTATTTTCGACAGAAGGGTTCGCTCCCTCTCTCAGACATTTTACTGATATAACTTCACGGGTCTTGAAAACATGGTTCAAGCTTTGTAGACACCCAAAATTTAAGGATATCTTTTCTTATATGCATCTATTGAGTGATGATGTGTTTTTTTTTACCAAACTAAATGGATATTACATTTCAACACTGGCACCAGCTAGGCCTACAGTTTATTTACAAGCTTATGGATAGAGAGGGAGTGGTACCTTTTGAAGTATTACAACGGACCTACGGACTTCCCCCTTGAGACTATTATTGTTACACACAAGTAAAAAGATACATCCAACAACAATCAGAATGTAGTACTAAACTCCCAATTAGGAAACCCCCTTTTCTGGAACTAACAACTCAACATAGTGATGGGCATATAGGAACTCATTTAATATAACAGTTGTATAAAATATTGAGAGACATGCTGGGGGACTCCACATCCTCAGGCCTTGATAGTTGTAATGCTGATCTGGAGTTGCAAATTTCTTTGGATGTGTGGAATGACTCAGCACTTGCTGAGGTCAAGTTACGAGTTTGATACTGCATCAAGAATTTGCATGGAAATGCAGAAATAGATATTTCAGGGCTCCGGTGATTGTAACCAAATACCTGCCAACCCAATATGGGCATCGCTGGAGAGAATGCCATTGCCGACTGGCTGATTTGACACATATCTTCTGGTCATGCCCCCTCCTGACCCCATTTTGGTGCTCATTTCAGAATGAAGTGAAAGACTGTCTGGGAGACAATACAGAACCTACAGATGAAATAGTATTGCTAACAATTATAACCCCCTCACTCCCCTCCATGGCATAAGACATTGCTACCAGTTCTCTTATTGGCAGCAAAGAAGGCGGTGACAAGGCAGTGGATGAAACCCATCATACCCACAGTGTCCGACTGGAGATTAATAGTACAATCTATTTACCAATTAAAGTAGTTATCTGCAGGTTTGGCTGACAGAATGCTGGCCTTCACCACTAGATGGAAGAAATGGGTGTGGTACATGGCCCAAGTTGATTCTACATTTGTTCCATAAGGGGAGAGGAAGCTGCTCCAGTTGGGATTGTCAGGAAAGAATGTTTGCATTGAGATTAGCTGCAAACTACATTTGGAATATCTTAACCCACTAAAAAGCAAATTGTGAAAATGTCTTTTATTCCTTTTTAAATTAATCTAGGGACTAAGACTGAGATTATATGTTCTCCTCTGACATGATTGTAGAAGTATAAAGCACGGACTAATAACAATATGATATCTGTGACTGGATGTTCTAGGTATGCTCTGACTGGCTCCACTTCTATGGTGTCCTGTAATGTGTATAACTGTTTATATTTGCACTTCAAACTGTATATATTGTACTGCTTGTATCTCTATGCATTTTGTACCACTGTCACGTACCCTATCTGGGCAAGTAATGTTTTCCTGACTCTGTTAATCAGATTGTATCTGTACTATGTTGTCCTATGTATCTGAATCATACTTTCCTGTACTCTCCCGGTCGTTCCTGAAAATAGGCAAATGTCTTGTCAAGTGTACTTACCCGGTTATCAAAAGCTAAAAAACAATGCAAACTGTTTTTAATGAGTCTCATAATAAAAATGAAATTAAAAAAAAAGTACTGTAGCATAGACTGCATGCAAATTACTAATAACAAGGAACAGGATATTATTGAAAGCATATAGGTAGAAATAACAGACAAACTAAGAAAAGTCAAACATACAGTAAGCGTAGGCTGTAGGGCAGGCCACTGAAAATGGATGAGGTTGAGACAGGTGGTACTTACAAATGAGAGGTATTCAACTGAGACAGATACAATAGTGATGGGAGATGTCAATCTACTGAGCATAAACTGGTCACAACAAAAAGCAATCAACAAAACGAAAATTATTTTTAGATGCAACCATAAAAGCGAGGACAAAAAGTCAAAGAATCAACAAGAGGAAAAATCTCCTGGATGTATTACTAATGAATATGCCTGATGAAATTGAAAATATTAAAGTGAGAGAACCTTTGGGGTGCAGCAACTATGAAATAGTAATCTTTACTACAGATCAAAGACCGAACATAACGAAGGGATAACTGCCCAATCAAACTATTCTAAAGCCAACTTCAATTTAATGTCAGAGGATCTATCCAAAACTGACTGGGAAAAGGTGTTTAGAAAGGAAATGTAAATGACTGTTGGGAAGCTGCTCAAAAGCATAATATTAGAAATGGAAAGTCATTACATACCCAGAAGCAAATTATATAATAGAAAAGTAATGAAACCAGTCTGGTTAAACAAAAAACTAATAACAGCTTTAGGATGAGAAAGAGACTTTTATAAAATACAAGACAAATACAAATAAAATCAATAGGGATTGCTATAAAAGGGCTATAGTAACAAAAAGCAAAGTACCAAAGGTACTGACAGGCATCAAATTCCATTTTGTAAACTATTAGTTGACAGCATAAATGTTGGTTCCCATATATCTGGAGATAGGACAAAAATGGAGTTTTACTGCCCACACATTACTACACTCATTTCCGAAACATCTGTACAGAGAAAAGAACAATGTACCTTCTTTATACTGATAAGGCGAATTACTGGAAAATGAAAGGGTGAAGTGGTATGTTAGGTGCAACCACCACTGTTATCCTGTACCTAGATAGGTAGGAGTCATCATTCATTTTTATGCTTTTATATTACACAACCCTACTTGCCCCTGTGAGAAGTGCTGTGGTGGTGTGGGATGACAGTTCCGTGGAGAAGGCAGTGCAGCTGCTGGGGGGTGTGACAGTGCTGTATAACTGACCAGTTAATTCCTCAATGTCCTGTAAGCCAATCTGGTCAAAGTAGGTCACGAAGTACCATGCTGATCAATACATCCCCATGCTACTGTGGCTGTACTTGTCTGGGTGTGTTCATCAGTGTGCCAACCACGGAACCAGAGGCAACGTGATCCTCTCCATCTTCTCTGAGCTGTTTGGGAGATGGCAGGCTCAGAATGAGCATTAGATTCACTGACTTCAAACAAAAAAAGAAACAGATGTGCTAGTCAAGAGATGGCAGGTTTGGCATGAACACTTTACCCACTGATTTTAAACAAAAATATATATATATGTGCTGGTTGGGAGATGACAGGTCCACACCCAAGGCCCACATTACTGATAATGTTTATCTCACACCCAAAATGGGTGTTTGGTGGGCAAGTGCCTGACACCAATTTTGGGCAAGAACTATGAATAACCACTAGTGTGATTGTGAGGAGGGGGTATCCAGGGGAGTTGTTTGTTCAGCGCAAAGACATTGAATATGCTGCCCAAGGTGTTATATTGGGTTGTTACAAGGTCAGTGTTAATTTGAAGAGCTCTGATGAACCAAAGAATATCAATTGGTATCTTCTGACACAAAGACCTGCTACTCTCCTCACCTTATACACTCTCTATACTCCTCCCAACCCACACTATCTCCCATTTCCTCCTTGACCTCTCCCCAAGCTTCACCCACCTGGTCTCACTACCTATGTCCCTGGTCCATCTGTCCTTCCTCCTTACTTCTGTACCAGCTTGCTACTTCCAAGCATGCCCCCAAATTCTCATCCAACACCCCTGTTCTTTACCCCAGAAATTTACTACAGTAGCCACCAAACTCTTACTTACCTTGCTGCTGCTGCAGGTGATGTTGAACACTGTCCTGGCCAGCCCTCCCTCTCCTCCCAAGTCCCTTGTGGGTTGAAAGTAGCCCATCTAAACATCAGGAGCCTCCTACCCAAACTTAATCTTCTTCAACCCTTGTCTTAGACCTCAGCCCTGACATTCTGATCATTACTGAAACATGGCTACAGTCTAACATTACTGACACAAATGTATCTATTCCTGACTACTCCCTCATCCACCAGGACTGCTGCACCAGAGGTGGCGGCATTGCCATGTATATTACCTCCTCCATCCAATTCGTCCTTGTACTCATGTTCTCCTTCCTGCAGGCCTATCAGTTACTTATGGTAAAGATGTTCCTCCCCTTCTCACTGTTCATTTTTTATTGCCGGAACATATTGCTGCCCCAGCCCATCTCCTTCTTCTATCACCGAACTACTATCTATCCTTCAGACTCACTCTTCCTCTGGTAAACTGCACATATTGGGAGATTTTAACATGAACTGGTTCTCACCCACCTAAAATAAAACCGGACCAAGATAGCCTCACTAAACTTGACTCATATAATTAGAAAACTCACCCGTCTAAACACACTCAAAATCACTCCTTAATTGACTAGTCTCACCTCCCACCCACATCATATTATTGCAGCGAATTTTACCTAACACTCTAGCGGCCATCACTTAATCTACTCCGTTCAGCAAAGTCCACCGCCCTAAAGCCCCACTTAAAATCCTATTAATTCAGCATACAAATCCTTAAATCTGGCTCCAGTATTAAATGACCTGACAACCACTGATTGGTCCCCATCCCCTTGCTTCCACGATCGACTCCGCACTGGAATACTTCAATTCAAGCTACTAGCTATCTGGGACCAATATGGCCCCCTAAGATGCACCTGGGTGCACAACTCTACCTCCCTTGGGTCACTGCTGAGCTGGTGGCTTGTCTACATGCCAGAGATCAGGTGTGGAAGTTACACAAATCCACTGCCTCCCAAACTGCCTTCCAGAAGTATCACTCTCTCAGAAATGCTTGCACCAGGGCAATTAGACTGGCCAAAGCTGATCACTTATCAGCCACATTTAATTCAAACATAAACCACTCATCCAAATTCTGGAAGGTGGTTCAGTCCCTATTCTCCCCTCTATCCCAGCCCTCATCACTAGTCCTCAAAGTAGGCGATGTCTCTCATCTGATCCCCTCATTGTTGCCTCAGAATTTAACACCTATTTCACCTGTTGTTCCTTCTCACTTCTCTCTACCCTCCTTTATTCCTTTTTACCTCCCACTACCCGAGCCCTCTAACTCAGTCTGCCCCTCCTCTCCCTCTTTCTACTTCTGTCCTATATCTCTAGCAGGTGCCCTCAAAAGTCTTCTTACCCCCAACCCCTCTAAGGGTAAGTGCCCCCCTGGTCTTGACTTCAAGATTCTATATCTGCTATTGCTTCTCCCCTTGCTTCTTTATTAAATATCTTTCTCTCTTTTGCATCCATCCCATCTGGCTGGAAACATGACACTGCTCAGGATTTTAATCATCCTATTTGTCATGCAGTTATTACCACTTGCTACAGTATGTATATTTCACTGCTGTGAACATCTCATTGCAAACAGCTTCTGAACTTATTAATTGCCATGCTGTAAATATCTTTGTTTTATATATCTCACAATTGTGTACTTTTCAATGCACTCTGCTGCTACTCTGTAACCCCGGGTCATGCCTGGAAATGAGCTTCTGCTCAAGGTGCCTTTCCTGGTTATCAACTTTTAAATAAATAAAATAAAATAAATAAATAAACAAATAAACTGTCATCCCTCTTGCAAAAGATGGGGACCCTTCCTCGCCAGGTAACTACTGGCCTGTCTCTTTGCTCCCCATTCTTACCAAGCTTCAGGAGCACTTGGTGCTATCCCAACTCTCATCCTACCTTGATTCCTCCTCATTCTTCACACCTTACCAGTCTGGTTTCCAGAAATGCCACTCCATTACCTCCTCGCTCCTTAGGCTACTGACTCCATACTCATAGGTATGGACCAGGGTCTCATCACCTCTGCTATCTTTGTCAACCTTGCCAAGGCTTTTGACACAGTCTCCCACCCCCACCTGCTTGCCAAACTCTCAGCTGTGCAGTTCTCAAATGCAGCTAGCTGGTTCCGCTCTTACCTCATGGGTAGAACACAATCCGTTCGGATTAATGATACAACTTCCCCTCCCCTTCCCATCAACACTGGAGTTCCGCAGGGTTCCATGTTAGGCCCACTACTCTTCTCCATCTTCCTAAACAACCTTCCCTCTGCCTGTCCTCTCACCTCCATCCACATGTATGCGGACATTACTGTCCTGTATACTGCTGGCCCCTCTCCCACTGATGTAGCATCCAGACTTCAGCAAGACTTTGATAAGATCCAGCTTTGGTTTTGCTCAAACCAGTTATTCTTGAATGCCAAGAAGACAGACTCCATTACCTTCGGCATTAGGCAGAGACTCTCTTGGCTACAATCCTTCCCCTCTTTCCACACCCTAGATGGGACTTTACTCGAGGACAACTCCTTCTTTTGGTACCTCAGGGTTTGGCTTGACCGGAACCTCACCTTCTCTAGATACACAGATGCCATCCACAAAAAACTGCACCCAAACTGGATGTCCTATACAGACATCATGGATGTATTCCACTGCCGGCCCACCGCGATCCTGCCCAGAAGATGATCCTACCTATTTTTGACCATGGGGATGTAGTCTACAGCGCTGCTCCCAAATCTTTACTAACCAGGCTTACCTCTCTCTTCCACTTCTTCTACCATTTCATTCTTGACTGCCTTCCCCATACCCATCACTGCACCCTATACCAATCTCTCTCCCTTCCCTCCCTAGCAGACAGACACCTTATCCACTGTGCAAACTTTCTTGCTAAATTCTGGTTTCACTCTCTTCCCCCCTTATCTCTTCTCCTCCTCTATTTCTCTCAAACCTCATTCCTCTTGCTCCCTTAGATACTGTACCTTGACCACTGCACCTTAAACATCCCTCCCACATCCACGTCAGCAGGTCAGGCAGCATTCTCCACCACTTCCCAAAATGATGGAACTCCCTCCCACTGCCCATCTGCCACGCTGCCTCCCCTTGGGTCCTCTCCTTCCTCCTATAGGACCATTTCTCCTCTTCCCACACATGCGCTTAATTTCCACCCTCTCCATAGTTTTGCCTCTCTGCTCGTTACTCATGTTAGCACTTAATCTATTGTTACTCATTTGATGGTTTCATATAGCTCTAGTACACTGATGTTAGGCTGAAATGACTGCTATTTGGTTTTGTCATCCTGATATTTTCTTGTATCTCTTATCTATATATTAGTATTTGTGTCTGTCTTTTGCTTTGTATTTACTGTTTATCCTGTCCTCTCCCCCCAAGACACATCTGGAAATGAGCACTCACTGCTCAGTATGCTTTTCCTGGTGAAACTTTTAAATAAATAAATAAAAATAAAATGTCCAGGTGCATAAGCACTGTAGATTAAATAAAAATTAATTATACAGTCTAAAATTAACATAATGGAGCTGAAGGTTATGGGTTAATGGATACACAGTTAATGTAGACATACTGTCTGCCACGAACATGGAGAAGAGCCTATTTACTCTGGTAATCTGCACTCACTGCCAAAAACTAGCTCCAGCATGGGATCATTGTGCTAGTCTGGGGCTGCACTATTTAAAAGTGGGTAATGGGGTGGTGGTAGGCTGTATGGAATGCTACTTCTGGAGATGGTGTTGTGGGATTTATTTACCTTGTGGTAACGGGCTGTTGGGAAGGGATCAGGTAGTGGGGACATGGATCAGGAATTTATAATGCTTTAAATGGAAGATTTAAATAAGTGGGTTGGAGCTGGGATTTGGTAGAGTGATTTGGACATTTTTTTAATACTGGGAGACTGGGACCATTTCACTCCAAACCAGGTACATACAGAAATGTCATAGGATGCAAATGTCCCAGCACCCAGCACTTACAATCAGTCTTTGCACCCCTAGCACCTTACCTGTCATATTCCCTCGAACAAGGCCCCCTGGCTGCACTGTCTCCTGCCCTCGCCCACCTCCCCCGTATCTTCACTTCTGCCCCGCCCCAACCACCTCCGTGTTCCCCTTACCTGCCTCCTTCACCCCTTCCCCCATCTCCCACCCCCTTCCAATGTCTTGCTCATAGCTCAAGTATTTGTACTGGTTATTACATGTCTGTAAGTCAATGACTATATGTTTGTAATTAAAAATGATGACTGTTGCACATGCTGACGTGGAACCTTTGTAACGAGCCTCAGCTCAAAGGTATTGTAATCCTAGATTGAAATAAATAAATAGGATGCACGGCTTGTAGTTTATGGAGTTTCCATATGTACCCACCCAAATGGTGGCTTACCTGAGTCAACACTGCCTATCCATACACCCACCTTGTAAACGCCAGCCCTGAGACTGCAGCCTGTGTGGGGCCAGAAGAGCTCTTCTGTTGCAGCCTGGAGGGCGTTTTCTGTTCAGCATTCCTCATGACAACCAGCTCACTTCCACATCTAGCCAAGCAGACCACCAACATTAGGTAAAAAAAAAGGAAACATCTGCTGGTCAGGAGATGGCAAATCTGGAGTGAGCACTGAACCTGCCAACTTCAAGTAAAAAAAAAAAAAGATGTGTTGTTGAGAGATGGCAGGTCCAAGGTGAACACCAAGCCCAAACAATAAATAAAAAAGATGTTGTGGTCAGGAGATGGCAAGTACAAGGTGAGCAGCAGAGCCGCTGACGATAAATAAAAAGAAAATATGTGCCAGTCAGGAAATAGCAGGTCTGAGCTGAGCACCAGACCCACTGACAATACATTTAAAAAAACGATGTGCCAGTTGGGAGATGGTGGGTCCAAAATGAGCACTGAAACCACTAACAATAAATAAAAAATAAAGATATGGTCAGGAGATGGTGGGTCTGAAGTTAGCACTGGACCCACCAATAATAAATAAAAACTAAAAAGATGTATTGATTGGGAGATGGGGGGGCAAGGTGAGTACCAGACCGCTGACAAAAACAGATGTGGTGGCCAGGAGACCATGGGCCCAAAGTCAGCACTGGGTCCACTTACTGTAAAAATAAATTAATTAATTAAAATGAAAAAAAAGATGCACTACTAGTTGGGATGGATGACAGGTTCACGGTGAGCGATGTACCTCCTGACTTTTCATAAATTAAAGTGTTCCCCCAGCAACAAGGGAGACATGGACATGTCACACTGCTCCAGTCACAAAATCAAAAGGTCCCTGCCAAGGAGGGAGGCCAGGACCCATAATCCACTCAGGCAGTAGAATCAAAGGACCCCATAGCAAGGAAGACCAGGAGCAAATCCTCCACTCTGTCTCCTTTTGAAAAAGCCCTCCTCTAATAAGAAGACAGGGAGTCATTACACATTCAGAGCTCACTCCGCCAATGCAAGTCAATGCTTGAAATCTGTAGGAATCACAGGGCCGACTTTCTGCTGGGGTGTCAATGAGGAATAATTCCTTACACATCCCACTGCAGAAAATCTGACACATAAATACAACAATAGGCTCTAAACTTCTGTTGGTGCTATAAAGGACTAGGAAAGTTAAACGCAACATTGCATTGATCTTAGTACATAGCAAGGGAAATATGAATTCCTTTCCTGAATATGTACATTTCAAAAAAGAACAATACAGATCAATATGTCCACTATCACTAAATTCAATTCCAACCTGTAATTTAAAGGAAATGGCATCATTGCTGAATGTCTTTTTTGGATCAGTATTTGATATGTCAGGTAAAATAAGCCAAAAAAAGAAACTAATGGGTAATAATGGAGAGTATTTGTTTCGACTCGCCATTCCTACTAAATAGTTATTTGCAGTCTACTTTGCTAATTTCTTTCAGGAATTTAAAGGTCTCTGTCTTATCTCACCTCCCCCTTTTGTCCTCCACCTAGTACAAGTTCAGAGCCCCAAGCCAATCCTCACAGTACCTGGTTGTTGTCCCTGAATCATTTTGATTACCTTACACTGCACATCTCCATCCTGTTTTGTCTTTCTATAGGTGGGGACTCCAGAACTGGGCATGGTATTCCAGATAGGGCCTCACCTGTGCTCTATACAGAGGCAGTATTATCTCTTACCTCCTGCAATCAAACCCCTCCCAATACACCTCAGCATTTTGGTTGCCCTGTTGTAGGCCTTGATGCACTGGCAAGATCATTTAAGGGACTCACTTATGATGACTCCAAGTCTCATTCATAAGAAGTAGCACTCAGCTTAACCTCTCCCATATAATATTCCATTCAGGGGTTCTGGTTCCATGTGCGCACAACCTTGCACATTCTGGCTTTGACTTTCAACTGTCAAACCTTGGACCATGTCTCTAACATTTGCATTTCCTTCTGCAACTCCATTAGACCCTCCTCACCATTTATTTACCCTGCCACAAAGTTTAGTATGATTTGCAAAGAGACACATCTAGCCTCATATTCCTTGTGTAACCACCCAGTCCCCTGGGGTAACTAGAATCCCATCAGTCAGTGCTAGGTAGGGAAGGTAGCTGGTGAATAACTAGTTAATTGGGTTTTCACCTACTCCCTCTCTTGTTTACTTGGTCTCAGCTGAGATGAGAGAGATAAGGACATTTAGAACTCTCAGCAGCATAAGCCACAGCAGCTGGTTGTGAGTGGGAGTTTTAGAATCTTTGGGTTAGTCTGTCAGTAGCAGTTGAAGTGTGAGGAGTGAGAGCTGCAGTGTGGGCTCTGAGAGGAGAGCCTATTTTCTCACCCTAGTCCTGAAAGTCTCCAGCCTGCCACGAGATGTGGTGGAAACAGTTGTCTACAGCAGGATCTCCTGATTTTCATCCCCGGAGGGATGAAAAGGACTGCTAGAGAATGGATTCTAGGGGCAATCCCTTATTTGATCCAGGACAATTTGAAGCTGCCTGTACTGTTCCAACTGTGAGTAGATCTGACTATGTGCTTCTTGAAGAAAGTACCTGTGCTTTGGTGTTTCTCTGGTTAAAATGGAAAGGTACACCAATTCTGTTCTGAAGTTGAGACTTTTCTCAGTTTAAAGTTGGCTGGCAATTGTGGGGTCCAGAAGCAGACTGTTCACATTGTTCAGGACTTTAATTTCTTACACTACCAGAGTAGTGTTTCTTAAATGCTGGATGAGAAAGTTCATTCAAAGATGCATTTACCTAAGTGTGTTCATGAAGTTTAAGGTGTAACTTGTGAAAGAATGGCTGGGTATGAATTTGGAAGCAAAAGGTGGGCAGCCCCCATCTGGAGTAAACAGTTCAGCACTACAGGTTCCATAGGGTGCCTGATTATTTCAGACATGGTGACCAGTATCTGAAGAAGTTTACCCCGGAGGTGGGTTGTGCTAGTAATGAGCCCTGGTGTCTGTCGGCCAGCTGCCACTTGAAGAAGTTTTAAAGTCCTGCCATATGGGAATGTGTGCATTAGTTGTGGCCAGTGCCACTGGAAGAAATGTTCATGCTCTGGCCAGTGCCACTGAAGAGAATTCAGTGTCCTATGAAATATGGGAATACGTAGAGTTTCTGTCAGATACAGTCATTTTGTTGTTCTGCCAATTCCTTGTGCCACGATGTGTAAACTTTGGGGGGTCCACCCTTGGTTTAGAGAACATCTTTGAGAGTAAAATCACATTCTAGAACCCCAGCTCTGGTTTGGACATTCATGTTACTGCTTCCTGTGTGGAGTTACTGGATACCCCTCCAGAAGTAGGGATAGTTAGTATAGCCCTAGCAAAAAGTTCTCTCCTCAGGACCTGGGTTATTGGTCATAAGTATTGCTTTTGTACACCCCACCCCTTTGTTTGACCTCTAGAAGTAATGAGCCTAGTATACTTTACCAAAGCTAGGGATGGTACCATTTCCAAAGTAGTTTGTGCCCATTCAAGGGTGCCAGGGGTAGCTAACCATGTAAAGTAGTGGGGGTGGTTACATTTGTATGCCTAAGGTATGCCTCTTTGCAGATGACACCAAAATCTGCAGTAGGGATAGATACTTGAGAGGGTGGAGAGAATGTGTAGAGACCTGAGAAAACTTGAGAGTGGTGGGCAGTATGGAAGCTGGGTTACAATGCAGAAAAGTGCAAAAATCATGCACCTAGGGCACATAAACCCAGGGACAGTGTATAAAATGGGGAGAGGTATTTAAGGTCACTACACTGGAAAGGCATCTTGGGATTATCATATCTGATGAGTTCATGGGTGGTGAGGCAGTGTGACAAGGCAGTGGGCAGAGCCAGTGGGATGCTGGGTGCATAGGGAGGGAATCACCAGAAGGAGGAAGGAGGTGGTGTCACCACTGTATCGATTGTTGGTGAGACTCCGCCTGGAGTACTGTGTCCAGTTCTGGAGACCGCTGCTCAGGAAGAGCACAGACAGGGTGGAGGCTGTCTGTAGGAAGGCACTTAAAATGCTACAAGGACAGTGAAAAAGCAGGGATACTCAACAAATATTTCTGCTCAATATTCACAAAAGAGGAGGAGGGGGAGGTGCCTAATCCAATTAACAGAAGCACTCTGGATGGGGGGTCGATCCCAGTCCCTTAACAGAAGAAAGGGTTCTGAAAGAACTCTTAAAACTGAAGGTGGACAAAGCAATGCGGCCTGACAGAATTCACCCCAGAATTCTAAAACAATTAAGGGGAGAACTAGTGAAACCACTGACTACCCTTTTTAACAAATCATGGGAGGATGGTGTGGTACCCGAGGACTGGAGGAAGGCGGATGTGATTCCCCTTCACAAAAGTGGGACCAAGACAGAGGCAGGAAATTACAGATCTGTCAGTTTGACCTCTGTGGTAGGGAAAGTGATGGAATCACTTCTGAAGCAAAGAATTGTTGAGTACCTAGAGGCCATTGGGGCACAGGACCCAAGGCAGCATGGGTTCACAGCAGGAAGGTCATGTCAGATGAATCTAATTGATTTCTTTGACTGGGTGACCAAAGTAGTAGACCAGGGAGGGGCTGTGGACGTGGCCTACCTAGACTTTAGCAAGGCATTTGACATAGTCCCACACAAAAGATTAATAGTCAAATTAACCAGCCTGGGAGTGGGTCCCAGGGTGGTAGTCTGGGTAAAACATTGGCTGGACAACAGGACACAGAAGGTAATTGTAAATGGAGTCCACTCTGAAGAAAGAGGGGTTACTAGTGGGGTACTGCAGGGTTCAGTACTGGGTCCAGTCCTTTTTAATGTCTTTATAAGTGACATTGCAGAGGGACAGGAAGGAAAAGTATGCCTCTTTGCAGATGACACAAAGATCTGCAACAGGGTTGATACACAAGGAGGTGTGGAAAGGATGAGAAGGTACTTGGCAAGGCTGGAAGAATGGTCAGAAGCATGGCAGCTTGGATTCAATGCAAAGAAGTGCAAAATAATGCACCTGGGAAACAAAAACCCAGAGGAAGATTACACAATGGGGGGATGTAGTAACAACAACAAAAATGGAAAGGGACCTGGGGGTAATCATATCAGAAAACCTTAAGGTTAGCAAGCAATGTGAGAAGGCAGTAGGGAGGGCTGGGGGATACTGGGATGTATAGGGAGAGGTATCACCAGCAGAAAACAGGAAGTTGTTAGCCCTCTGTACAGACAGTTGGTGAGACCCCATCTGGAGTACTGCGTCATGTTCTGGAGACCCCATCTACACAAGGACATAGACAGGATAGAGGCAGTCCAGAAGAGGGCAACTAAAATGGTGCAGGGTCTGCAAAAGAAGCCATATGAGGAGAGACTAATGGAGCTTAATATGTATACCCTTGAGGAAAGGAGGGAGAGGGGGGACATGATAGAAACTTTTAAGTACCTCAGTGGAATCAACAGAGTCCAAGAGGGTAGCATTTTTCAGAAAAAGAGATGTGCAAGAAGAAAAAATTACTCACCTTAGTAATGTTGTTTCTTCTAATGGAGTCTTGCTATATTATAGACATTAGCAGTTTGATCCAGCTCTAGAACTGCCCTGGACTGAAATGGTTAAAACCATTCCAAAATAGAATTTTGGCATCAGAGCAGCTCTATCTGTGTCATTTCAAACTTGAACTGTCAGATCTTTATGAGCCAAACTCACTAAGGTCTGTGTGGAAGCTGTAACCTACACTAGCCAAATGGCTACCTAAATAATAACAACCATTGATGGTCCCAACACCCAAGACTCAAGTCAGGGGACCAGAAATACTAACACCATTCTAATAATATGAAAATGGAACATAATTATAATAAAACACACACACGCAGCACACATACACACCCCAAAGTCCCAAGGGACAAAATGCTAAAGAACATAAGTAGTGCCCACACTAAGTTGCCCGCACCCACCAAGTAGAGGTTCTGAGAGGGGCAGGTTGGGAGGTCTATAATATAGCAAGACTCCATTAGAAGAAACAACATTACTAAGGTGAGTAATTTTTTCTTCAAACAACATGAAGTCTTGCTATATTATAGACATTAGCAGAATACACAGCAGTACCTCCATGGAGGAGGGGCAGAACCTACTTAGGGAATAGGCTCTGAAGAACAGCTGTGCCAAACCAAGCATCTCTCCTGGCCTGGACATCCAGGGAGTAATGCTTGGTAAAAGTGTGTACCGTTTTCCAAGTAGCAGCCTGGCAAATCTCTAATAAAGGGATATCTCTGGCAGCAGCTAGAGACGCAGCTGTACCCCTGGTAGAATGAGCCCTCAAACCGGGGGCTCTGCCCACTTTCTGATAACAAAATTGGATACAGAGACAATCCACCTGGCTATTGATCTCTTAGTGGCAGGTTTGCCTTTCCCAACTTCACCATAGGTAAGGAAAAGTTGGAGGATTCGAACCTGTGACCTTTGGTGCGCTCTATATAATAACTAAGAGCTCTCTTAACATCCAGGCTGTGCAACCTCCTCTCACCGAGAGGAGTGATCAGTGAAAAATACTGGAAGGAGATAGATTGATTAAGATGGAAATCTGAAACCACCTTAGGCAAAACTTCCTATTAGTCCTAAGGACTACCTTATCCCTGTGGAAAGAAATAAAGTCAGTCTCCACTGACAAGGCTTGCAATTCACTTATGCATCTGGCAGAAGTGATAGCCACTAGAAAACAGTTTTCCAAGTTAGGTACTTAAGCTCTGCAGAAGACAGTGGTTCAAAGGGGTTGCATTAACTGGGCAATGCAAACAATAAGGTCCCAAGCAGGGCCGGTTCTCAAAGGGAGGATTAGTATGGAGTAATCCCTTAAAAAACTTGAAAACACAGGATGAGAGGAAAGAGGGATGACTTTCCTGTTGACACAAAAGCAGGCACAGCTGCCAAATGAACTCTCAGGGTAGCTGGTCTGAGACCCAAGGAATTAAGAATGTACCATGTAATCTAACAAAATGGGCAATTCAGCAGATTCTGGGAAATATTTTTCCTAGCACACCAAATGGAAAACCTTTTCCATTTAGAACTATAAGTAGCTCTATGGAAGGCTTTCTGGAAGCCTTTAGGATCTCAAGAACACCCTGAGAGAGGTGTAAATCAGCAACTCTAACTCCTCAAGAGCCAGGCCTTGAGGTTGAGGGATTTGAGGTCCGGATACCAAACCCTTCCCTGGGCACAAGTCAACAGATTATGATTCCTGGGGAGGCACAGGGAAGATGGACTGTCAGAGACAGAAGGAGTGGGTACCAGGGCTGTCTGGCCCAATCCGTGGCAATCAGAATCACCCTGCAAGGCTGAGATCTGACTTTGACTAGTACTTTGAATAGAGAGGAAAGGGGGAAGCATAGAGGAACTTCCTCCCAATCCAGAAGAAGGGCATCCAGGGAACTGAGCCCAGCACTGGAGGCCTGCAACAGAACAGAGGAAGTTTGTGATTGTCTGGGGCTGCAAAAAGATCTATCTGAGGGATGCCCCACCTGGCAAAAACTATCCCCAGCACTTGAGGATCCAGGGACCATTCGTGATGGCCCTAGGAAATCCTGCTGAGGGCATCCGCTAGGACATTGTCCTTCCCTGGAAGATGAACTGCTATGAGGGAAGTGTTCAGGGAATAGGCCAGAGACCACAACTTCATTGCCTCGGTGCACAAGGCCGAAGACCGAGTGCCCCCCTGTTTGTTGATGTACCACATTGTTGTGGTGCTGTCTGTTCTGACTTGTATCACCTTGTTGTGGACAGATGCAGAAAAAGCTTGAAGAGCTAAAAAGACAGCTCTGAGTTCCAGGAAAGTGATGTGGAGCAGAGATTCCTGGGGGGACCAAACTCCCTGAGTGGAAAGGTCGCCCATGTGGGCTCCCCAACCCAGAAGGGAAGAATCTGTAGAGAGTCAAGTCGTGAGAAGGGAAATGAAGGGACCCCTCTCTTAATTGCTCTGATCCTGCCACCACTGGAGAGCTAGGATCAAGGTTCGAGTCACTGGACCAACTTGGAAAGGGGTCTCTTCTCTGAGACCAAAAGGTTCTCAAGTGAAACTGAATGTCTCTCATCTGAAATCTGGCTCCTGCACAACAGCTGTGGATGCAGCCATGTGCCCCAGGAGCTGCAGAAAGTGTCTTGCTGGTCGAGACCTGCAGAGTGAAGAAGAGGCCAGAGCCACTAAATTCCTTACCCTTTCTGGGGAAGAAAGGCTCTGGCTAGCTTTGTGTCCAATTCTGCCCTATAAAGGTGAGTACCTGGACTGGTTCCAGAACCGACTTTGGTAGGTTTAGCAGAAAACCCAGGGAGCTGAGAAGCTGCTGGGTGACCTGCAGGTGAGATTTTACCTGTTCTGGGGACTGGCCTACAATGAGCCAGTCGTCTAGATAGGGAAAACAGCAATCCTCTGCCTCCTTAAGTGGGCCACTGCCACTGCTAGACACTTTGTGAATACCCTGGAGCAGAGGTAAGGCCGAAGGGCATTGCTCTGAACTGGTAATGACCTGAGGGCAGTTCGAATCTGAGGTACTTTCGATGGGATCTTCTGATTAGGACATGGAAATAGGCATCCTTGAGGTCCAGGGAGGCTAGCCAGTCCCTGGCCTTAGGGAAGGTAAAATCATTGCCAGAGTTACCATTTTGAACTTTGGTTTCAAAGATGCTTGTTCAGATATCTGAGATCTAGGTTGGGCCACCATTCTCCTGTCTTTTTGGGGTAAGGAAGTATCTTGAATACAGGCCCCTGCCCTGATGCAGGAGGAACCCTTCTACTGCTCTGAGAGCTAACAGGATGAGACCTCTGTTTCCAGAGCGAGGGTCTCTGAAGCACTTGTAGGTAGAAAAATCTGCTTCTCAACTTGGGAAACTTTTTGAAGCTGAGAACCAGACCCTGGCTTACTACTTCCAGAACCCACTTGTTCTGAGGTTAAAGAAGCCCAATTCTGACTGAAGTAAGCCAGCCTGCCCCCCACTGGTACAGGAGAATCGCCCTGGGCACCCCATCAGGGTGCCTGTTTCAGGAGCTTTAGGCTGGGGGTGGGAGCAGATCTGCCCACCCCTCGTCTGCCCCTGCTCTGAAGAAGCCCTCTGAGCATAGGCAGAGGAGGCCTGAGTCTGGTAGAAAGGACTGTGAAAAGGCCTACCCCTACCCCTGGGGCATGCTTTGAGGAGTGGCTTGCCGCCCTAGCCTGGGCACTCTTGTAAGTAGTCCTATATTCATCCATCTTCTTCATGTAATTCTCTGTCTGCTCTCCAAACAGAGAATTTCCACCACAGGAAAATCCATAGCCTTAGTCTGGGTATCCTGTGACAAACTAGTACACCTGAGCCAGGCCAACCTACAAAAGCTACAGATGTGGCCATGACCCTAGAGGAAACATCATTAACATCCACAGCAGCATGAAACTGAACCTTAGAGGCTTAATGCCATCAGCAGCCACCTGTTCTAGTTCACTAGCCAGCTGGCCATGGGCCTGCTTGGCCAATTGCATAACAGTATCCCATCTAGATTTCTGATACCTAGCTACAAGCCATATAATTTGCTTGCCTGAGTCCCAGAGAGGCTGCCATATACTGTTTTTTTGCCATGGCATCAGTCTTCCTGGAATCCTTGTCAGGAGGATGTGAAGCCAAGGAATATTAGCTTTATCACAGGCAGCAGCCTGAACTACCCTAACATGACTGCATTGCTGAGAAAGGAATTCTGTATCAGGGCCTGACAATGTATACCTTCTGTCCATCTTTTATCTACAGGAGGCACAGAATTAGGAGCTTTAAAATTTTAATTGTTTGTTTCTAAAAGACTTATGTAAAGGAATAGACAATCTCCTAGACTCTGAATATCCATCATTTCTACAAAATCAGGCTCCTCTTGCTCATCCACGGCCTCTTCTAAAGGAAGCTGGAGGGTTTCAGCAACTTTTTATAAAACATAAAATGAGATGGGGACTCAGACAGCATAGGGGAGATTCTAAAAGTCTGTCTGGGGAGATGTCCGTTCAATGGGCACACCAGACCTTCCAGCCACATTCATACTGTTCATAATCCTCCTCCCCTCCTCTGGTTCATAAAATTCCTCAATATCATAATCCTGAACCACTGGGACCGGACGAACCGACCTTTTACCAGATAGTGGTGGTTCGACGGACCCTGAGACAGTGACTGGACAATTTGTATGGCTTTTGCTATCTCTGCAGCAGTTGGAGAAGGAATTTTGGACTCCAGACCTGCTGATTTTCTTGTTTTCTTTACTGGAATTGGTTCCTCAGAACCAGCTTTTCTTTGCCGAGAAGTCTGGCCCTGGTCAGAGGCACTCCCTCTGGTTCGGTTGGCGCGAACGGGCTGTCCCATCGGGTCCAGCCCGGACATTTTTGCTCTCGTTTCCCTGAGCCTGCCCAATCTTTTTCCAGGGTGGCTGCAGGGAAATTTCTACATACCTCGGCAGTCTGACTGGAGGTGGTCAAACCCCAGACAATAAACACATGTGGTGTGTGGGTCAGCCTTGGCAAAGACTTCCCACAAACATCACAGTGTTAAAACCAGTGGGCCGGTTTTCTTTGGGTTTCTCAGACATAATGCCAGCCTAACCAAAACTTGCCCTTTTAACGGCAGTGCTGAGAAGACACCCTTATCGGTTCCTAACCGTAATACGGTATTGGAAAAACGAATAACCGCTTTTTTTTAGAACCGATAAGAACCGGAACCGCACTCTAAAATAGTAACTTTTAGTTTTAAATGAGCTTTAAACCCAATGATCGGTTCAAAACCGAACCGATAACTTAAGTTCCACACAGACAAAACCTTCATTTACTTACGGTTACCACAGATAGAGCTTGAACCGAACGGTTTTGCGGTTAAAATAAAACTATTCTCGGTTAAATCCAACCGAGAAAACACTTTTTAAACCGAGAAATGAACTGAGCAGAAGAAATCTCCGGAGCAACTGTTCACTGAGGCGGAGTAAAGAATCTGACAGTTCAAGTTTGAAATGACACAGATAGAGCTGCTCTCGTGCCAAAATTCTATTTTGGAATGGTTTTAACCATTTCACTCCGGGGCAGTTCTAGAGCTGGATCAAACTGCTAATGTCTATAATATAGCAAGACTTCATGTTGTTTGAACAAGGGGACACAATCTGAAGACAGAGGAGGGGCGGTTCAGGGGCAATGTGAGGAAGTATTTTTTCCACAGGTGGACGCATGGAACAGCCTTCCTGAAGAGGTTGTGGGGTCTAAAACTGTGGGGAATTCAAGAATGCATGGGACAGACATAAGGCAATTTTTGTGGGGGGTAGGAAGAAATAGGCTGTTGGTTAACTAGGATCTGCAGCTTATCCTGTAGGTAGGGAAATGGGCAGACTAGGTGGGCCAAACAGTCCTTATCTGCCATCAAAGTCTATGTTTCTATGTTTCAGGGGCTACATCGTTCATAAGGCCTGCAAGGAAAGACTGAGGTATTTCAATATCTACACCGCAGAAGAGAGGGAGGGAGAGGGGGACATAATAGAGTCCTGCAGTACCTCACAGAGGTGAATAAGATAAATGAGGGGAGTCTTTTTCAGGAGAAAATGAGCATGAGAGCAAGGGGGCATGCTATGAAGCCTGGAAGTTGGGACAATTTGGGTAGGATGTTAGGAAGTACTTCTTCACTGAAAGAGTTATGGATACTTGGAACAGTGTTCCAGCAGAAGCAGTGAGGGCTAAAACAGTGGTGGACTTCAAGCTTGCAAGGGATAGGAACAAAGGAATCTTGGTAAGAAAGCAGGGAGGGGTAGCTGGAGATCAGGTAGGGTCTGCGGTAACAATATAGGCAGTGACAAAATGGGTAAACTAGGTGGGCCGGGCCAGTAGGTCCTTATCTGATGACAAATTCTGTTTCCATGTCACGTATGAACATATTGAAAGGGTCTGGTCCCAGGACTGACCCCTGCAGCATCCCACTCGTGACCTCCCTCTCTTCCGGCTTGACTCCATTTACCACCACCTTCTGCCGCCTCCCCAACCAGCTTTTAACTAAGCCCTTGGCTATAGCCAGATCCTATAACTTCTTCAGCATTTCTGTGGGGCAACAAGTTGAATGCCTTCAAACCACGGAAACAGAGAATTTGTCAACAGAAAAGAACCAATTGGCTCCACCCAGTCTGCCCAGTCATTCCCGCTCTAGTATGTCTCTGCAGGCTCTAACTGGTCTCCAGCGACCCTCCCTCCTTCCTGCCTATTTACTAATATTCTCCTATGTTTATCCCATGCATGCTTGAGCCCCTTACTGTTTTCTCCTCCACCACTTCTGCTGGCAGTCTGTTTGAGCCATCCACCACTCTTTCAGTGAAGTAGTTTTCCTCAAATCCCTCTTAAACTCCACCCCCACTCTCCAACTTCATTGCATGCCCTCTGGTCCTGGTTCTCTTTCTCATTTGAAAGAGACTTCCATCCTGTACCTTGTTCACCCTGTAAGGTTCTTGTAAGTCTCAATCATATTCCTCTCACCCTCACTTTTCTAGGGTGTACAAGTTAAGATTCCTCAATCTCCCTTGTAGGACTTTTTATGCAACCACTGCACAATTTTAATTGCCCTACAATGTACTGCCTCCATTAAAAAAAACTCTGTCTGGAAGTGGATACCAGATGTAGATGCAGCGTGCAGGATTATTAGTGGCAGAAGTGCCCAGAACACACCCTACATCCCCATGCAGAGGGTGTTCTGGAAACTTCTTGCCACTACTAAATCTTTGCACCAGCAACTGTAATGGCACCCACTTCCATGAGTTTTATTTTTTATGTCTGTATATGGGCTGGCAGCCTTTTCAGCACCACCTGGCTTTCCTGAGTGCACTTTTTTCTTCACAATGTACTGCCTCCACTCTGTCTATATCCTTTCTGAGGTGCAGACTCCAGAACTGGACACAATACTCCAGGTGGTGTCTCATCAGCAAACAATACAGTAGTAATAAGCCCGGCCCGGTGGCGCTGAGGGTTGAGGCGCTGGACGCCACACTTTGCGTCATGCCGGCGACCCGGGTTCAGGAACGAGCCTGGGTCATCGAGGGTCGGCAGGGGAGGGAGAGGATTGAGCATGCGAGGGACAGCTCTCCTCTCCCAGGATGGAGGGGGGTATTCGCCTGGTGCTTGGCTGGTCTCTGGCGGAGGCCAGAGGAACAGCAAGCGCAGGAGTATGTACAAGAGAGGGCTGGGAGTGGCGGTCATTGGCATAATGCCTTGACGCCAGGACACCAGCCACTTCCTCAGAAAAGGGAAAAACACTGCCAGAGCACGGGTAGACGGAGCAACAAGAACACCGACCCTAATGGCAATTGTCTGCCTGACCACCAGGGGACCCCGACAAGACATTGAAGCATTGGAACGTTCAGGTCCTGTCCTGTACCTGCCTGGGGGGTATAGCCATGGCTCCATGGTGGGGGACTCCTGGGAATCAGATAAGGCAAGTCGCATGGGTGGTTTTTGGTGTCTCCCCAAGAAGACATAACTCCTGGGTGAGAAGGTGGATAAACAGAAAGAGAAAACACAAAAAACAGTGGTAATACTACCCCTCCACCTGCTGGTTATAACTCCTTATGCATCCCAGCACCTCCCTGGCCCTACCCACTGCTTTGTCACACTGTCTTGCCTTTTGGGGTCATCAGATATGATAACCCAATGTTCCTTCCTGCTTAGTGCCTATCAGTAACACCCCCAATCCTATACTCAGCTCCTGGGTTTATATGTCCTAGGTGCAAGACTTTGCACTTTTTGGTATTTAACCCCAGCTGCCAAGCCCTTCACCAATCCATGAGTTTCCCAGGGTCCCTATGCATTCTCTCCACCCTTGAGTATCTGCCCTATTACAGATTTTGGTGTCATTGCAAAAAGACATACCTCCTCTTCCAGTTCTTCCACAATGTTACTTATGAAGACATTAATGAGGACCAGTCCCATTAGTAAGCCTTAGTGGCACCCCACTGGCCACTCTCCCCTCATCAGAGTGAGTGACATTAACCACCACCCTCTAGCACCTATCCATTAACCAGTTTCTTACTCAATGTACCACTTTGGATCACACCCATAGGCTGCTCAATTCCTGTATCAGTCTGCTTTGTGGCACAGTGTAAAAAGGCCTTGCTAAAGTCCACACAGGCTATGTCCACTGCCATCCCTTGACCTATTTCCCTGGTCACCCAGTTAAAAAAATCAATTAGATTTGTCTGGCATGGCCCCCACCAGTGAATTCACGCTTCTTTGGTCTTGTAGCCCACTGGATTCAAAATACTCTACTAACCTTTCCTTTAAGAGGGTTTCCATTCACTTCCCACCAATGATGCGAGACTGATCAGCCTACAGTTGCTAGCCTCATCCCCACTGCCGCTCTTATGGAGTGGGGCCACCTCTGCTCTCCTCCAGTCCTCTGGAACTATGCCAGTTTCTACTGAGCTGTTGAATAAAGCTGTCGTGGTGAGCAGAGCATCCTCCCAGTTCCTTTAGTGTCCTTGGGTGTACCCCATCTGGTCCCAGAGCCTTGTCCATTTTCAGAGCTGTGAGTCTCTTCAAGACTTTTCTTTTGAAAATGGACTTGTGTCCACTTCCCCTCTTCAATTGTTCCTGCTGTTCTTTTTTTACACAGGCTTTTTCCCTTTCACCTGTCCTTTCCCACGTGTGCCCAGGGCGCTAATGAATGCGTGTGGAGGCGTACGCCCTCCAGCACTGCGGAGTGCCCCATCCTACTAGCCACCCTCTCCACCTGCACCACTACCTGACCTCCACCCGATGGTGATGGGACTACAGGAGGGACAGCGTCCACTCCAGGAGAGGAATCCTGCTCCTACCTTCCCCTTCGGGCCGGCTCCCCAACGACCTGAGGTTGTTCCCAAACCTGGCCGCCGCATGACACAAGATAAGGCTAGGTGCCTCAACCCTCTGCGCCACCGGGCTAGCATTCCTGCTACTCTCTTTTGGCCTGTCCCCACCTCCCTCCACTATGAAGACTCAGAGGAAGTACTTGTTCAGGATGTCTTTTTTTTATTATAATTTTTATTCAGCTTAGTGGTGCATATGGACATATAATCATCTCAAAATCAGTTGTAAGCTCCGATTATAGTTCACAATTGACATATTACATGTATATTGTACATCAATATAGGCACAAGCAGCAGGGACAAACTGTATACTCGCTGAAGGCAAAAATTTCAAGGCCATTGTTAGTCTGGATCCTCGGTTCCTCAGGGGATGCTGGCTATAAGTACAAAGGGGAAAGTGTTACAGGCCGAACGAAACCTCATAAGGTGGTATCATTTATTAACATTTTTAGGGAACCAAGTCAGGTCACCGGGTGGCCATATATAGAAACTAGGTGGTACATTGATTCATTAAGATGGGAATTCTATTTTGTATGCGAGCTGTTAAAGCACTCCATTTTCTACATATCATACACTGTGTCTTCCCAAATGCATATTGTTAGGGAGGGTTGTAGCCATAATCTTGTGATAGTTTTCTTTGCTGCTGCAAGGAGTATGCTTATAAAATAAATCTGATGCCATTGTTTTACATAGAAACATAACATAGAAGTTGATGGCAGATAAGACCGTAGGCCCATCCAGTCTGCCCATTTCTTTTCTACCTTATAAATGTGCCATCGCCTTTTGCTCTGTCAGTGGCCTATCTATTCATACTCATTTGTATTGCTCCCTTATGCCTATCCCATGCCTGTTTGAAGCCCTGCACTGTATTCATAGCCACCACTTTGTGGTAAGCCATTCCATGCATCCACCACCTTTCTGTGAAAAAGAATTTCTCACATTCCCCTTAATCGGTCCCCTCTAATCTCATGCTGTGTCCTCTTGTCCTGCTATTTTTCTTATATTTAAACATGTTAGACTCTTTCACCTTGTTAATGCCCTTAAGGTGTTTGAATGCCTCGATCATATCACCTCTCCCTCCTTTGCTCTAGGGTATACATATTGAGCTCTGTTAATCTGTCCTCATGTCTTCTGATGCAGTCCTGCACCATTTTGGTGCCCTTCTGACTGCCTCAATTTGGTTAATGTCCTGTGAAGGTGTAGCCTCCAATACTGCACGCAGTATCAGATGGGGCCTAACCAGTGTCTTGTAAAGAGGATTATTACCTCCCTCTTACGACTTGTGATACCCTACTAATACACCCTAACACCCCTAGCCTTACCTACTGCTTTAGAGGTCTGCTTTGATGATTTCAGGTCATCAGTGATGATGATGCCCAAGTCTCTTTCTTCCTTTGTGACTGCTAGCAACTCCTCCCAGCCTATAGGTGGCTTCAGGGTTCTCTTCCCTATGTGCATGATTTTGCACTTCTTTGCATTAAATCCTAGTTGCCACTCTTCTGACCATTTTGCTAGTTTATCCAGATCTCTTTCATTCTACCCACCCCATCTGGACCATCTACTCTGTTGCAGATCTTGGTGTCATCTGCAAACAGACAAGCCTTACCTCTAGTCCATCTGCAAGGTCACTAATGAAGATGTTGAAGAGGACTGGCCCCAGGACTGATCCCTGAGGTACCCCACTTGTGACTTGCATCTCTTCTGACTGTATACCATTTACCACCACTCTGTTTTCTGCCCATCAACCAGTTTGCCACCCACTTGACCAACTTCTGACCCACCCCGAGCCTACCCAGCTTATTTATCAATCTTCTATGTGGAACAGTGTCAAAAGCTTTGCTGAAGTCAAGGTAGGCGACATCAACAGCTCTCCCTTGGTCCACCACTCTGGTTACCCAGTCAAAGAAATCTATGAGATTAGTTTGACAGGACCTTCCTTTTGTAAACCCATGCTGTCTTGGATCCTGTGCCCCTATGGATTCCAGGTGTTGCACTATCCTTTCCTTAAGGAGTACCTCCATAATCTTGCCTACTACTGAGGTAAGACTGACTGGTCTGTAGTTCCCTGCCTCCTCCCTGCTACCACTCTTGTGGAGCGGGATCACATGAGCCCTTCTCCAGTTTTCTGGGACCTCTCCTGTGCTCAGAGACTCGCTAAACAGTTCTGCTAATGGCTCTGCTAGTTCCACCTTAGCTCCTTAAGTACCCTGGGATGTATGCCATCAGGTCCCATTGCCTTATCCACCTGAGCTTAGCAAGCTCTTGTAGGACCCTTTCTTTTGTGAAGGAGTGGAGCTCACCTCCTCCCTGTGTCCATGATGCTGAGCTGTGGGCCCTGCCCTACCTTCTCTTCAGTAAATACTGAGCAAAAGTATCAATTTAGGATAGATGCCTTATAAGGTCCTCCTCCTCCACATGTCCTTTTCTCCATTAAGTTTAGCAATACCCCCTCTGGACTTTCTCCTTTCACTAATGTATCTATAGAAAGTCTTGTCACCTTCTTTTACTGTTCATGCTAGTGTTTCCTCAGTTTGGGACTTTGTCTGCCTTACTGCCTTCCCTGCTTCCCTTAGGGCAGTTTGGTATGCCTCCCATCTTCATCCCGCTGTGTTCCTTATATTTCCTGAAGGCCAGCCTTTTGGCTCTGACCTTTTCTGCTACTGTATTTGAGAACCAAAGTGGTTTCTTCTTCTTTGCACTTCCTTTTCTGTCTAATACAATGGGATGTTGCTTCAAGTATCGCATCCTATGCTTGCCCACTTTGCCTGTACCCTCTCACCTGTGTTTCTTTTGCCAGGGCTAGCTTAACTCTGTTGGCCATCTTATCAAAGTCAGCTCCTCTGAAGTCCCATATTTTGCCTTGAATGGGATGATTTAGATGTAGTAGCCAAATTGAACCATACCATGTGATGGTCACTGGCCCTGGTGACCTTCTACCTGGAGATCTGTGATCCCTTCCTGTTAGTCAGTACTAGATCTAGGATAGCTCTGTCTCTTGTGGGTTGCTGTACCAGTTGTTTGAGGCCCTCCCCTGCAGGAATCCACTATTATGTCTAGTTCTGGCAGATGTTCCTGCTGTATTGACCAATCTGTATCCGCATGTTGAAGTCTCCCATTATCAGAACCTCCCTTTAGCTGTCATGTTTTGTATATCTTCCAACAGTAATGTGTCTGTGTCTCCCCTGGTCTGGGGCCTGTAGACAACCCAGATCTTATGGCTGTCCCATTTCCTGTTTCCAGGGTGACCCACAGTTCTTCTGGCTCCTTATGTGTATTCTGAATTTCTGTAGCTTTGATATTTTCATTGACATACAGGCCACTCCTCCCCCTTTTGCACCTCGGTCTCTTCTGAACAATACATAGCCAGGTACTGAAGTCTCCCAAGTGTGGTTACTGGTAAACCACGTCTCACTAATTGTACTATGTCCAGTTTAGCCTCTGACATTATTGCCTGCAGGTCTGGGATCTTATTTCCCAGGCTGTGAGCATTTGTGTACATGATTTTCCATTGGCCAGATTTTGGTGTGTCAGTTGTTGGGTGAGTTTGGCATTACCCTATAAATACGTGTGGGGAGACAAACTTTTTTCTTACCTGGTGATGCAAATGAATTGCAAACATGCTGAATCCCTGTTTGACCTCTAGCTGAGGGGGAGGTGTTCTTCCCATTTGGCCAGTATGGGTGCTGCCCTCCCCATTGCCATTTAAATATTCTGAAAGACGCCAAACTTCTGCCCCAATGCACTGACTCCTCCTTAGTCAGATGCAGTCCATCAAATTTAAAGAAATTTCAGTCCCAGAACTGTTGCCAGTTCCTACAAATCTGTGTCCTTTTCCTGGCACCAGCCCTTGAGCCACGTGTTTAGCTCCCTATCTCCCCTTCTCTGACCTTCCGTCCATCTGCTCCCTCTCCCAGACTGGCAGGATCTCAGAGAAGATGCCAGACGAAATAGATGATAATTTGTCACCCAGCCTGGTCAGGTGTTCCTTGGTCTCCACAACTGACCGGCTGGTGAGATCATTAGTCCCTATGTGTACTAGGACATCAATATTTTCTCCTGCTTTGTGAACAATTTAGCAATGCAGTCAGTGTCTCTCCATGCTGATGTACCTGGGAGACATCTGACCATTACCCTGGCTGGAGATGGGTATCAACTCCCCGAATCATGGAGTCTCCTACGATCAGAAGTTTTTTGGATTTCCTTTTTGCTTTTTTTGTTTTGGTTCCTGATTTGGGTGAGTTTTGTTGTGCTAGCTCCTGTGCTGCAGTGTCCTGCTCTGCAGTGTCTTCTGCCTCTTTGTTTGATTTCAGAGATAGAGGCAGATACCTGTTTGTAGCATTTATATGGTTTTTGGAGGTAATATGTTGGAGAGCAGAGAGTGATGGGTCACCCGATTTGCCCCTCCTAACCACCTGCCAACCTCCTGGACCAACTACCCTCTGCGATTTTACTTGTTTGGGTAAGTGCAACAGAATGGCTGTTTCAGGTGTAAGTGTTCCCAGGCCTGGTAAAAGATCTCCCAGTGCCCGCCCCCTTTCCTCTCAGTAGCATTTGAGTGCCAGACAATACCAAAGTATATGCGCATGGGTGGAGACCTCACAGCCGCATTGTCTCCAACAGGAAGTCCTGAGAGCACGAAAATGTTGCCGTAATCTGTGGTGTGCGGAAAAATTGCACCACCACCTTCCAGCCAAATTCTCTCCAACTGTAGGAGGCCGTCATTTGATGCTGCCTGAGCCAGATTTGTTGCCAGTCCTCCAGGGTCAGTTCTAGCATCATCTCTGCTTCCCAATTAATCTGGACCCCTTCCATCAAACTCATTGGAAGGTGTGTCAGGTCCTTATAAAAGCGGGATATTAAATACTTAGGTGAAGATTCTCTCTGTACCTGAACAAGAGCCAGTACAGGTGGGATGACCCTAGTTGTGATATCTATGCCCAGGGTATTACTCAAGTAATGTTGCATTTGCAAATATTTATAGAGGCCCCTTTGTGGGAATGAATACTCCACCTGTAGCTGTGTGAAGGCCTTCAGAATTCCATCCTGATAAAAATGGTAGCTATGAACTAACCTCTGTTCCACCAGTCACTGAACCTCAGTCCATTGTGTACAGCCCCAGTGCAGTACGGGATCCCTATCCATGTAGCCCCAAACATGTCAGGGTTTTTCAGGTATGTCCTCCATTGGTAAATAGGCTCTTACAAATAATGAGGATTGAAATGAATTCTATATTACCTGGCTGAAATAGCTAGTTTTATCCAGAGGGTACATTGAAAGGGCAATTTCAACCTGATCCTATCCCAGTGCCCCAGCAGAAGGGCCAAGCCAGTTGAGCATGTGAGTGAGTAGAGCTGCCAGTGCATACTCATAGAGATTAGGTAGGGTGAGACCGCTCCTATCTTTAGGCAAATGCAATTTTCACATTGCCATAAATAAGAGGAGATTACTCTGTTCCATCTGTTGATCTCCTTCTTGGTTGGGAAAAAATGGATGGTTTGCACTAAGTATAATATTATGGGCAGAATGTTCATTTGAATCAACTGGACTCTGTTTAATAGGGAGATCAGTAAGTGAACCCATCTGTGCAGATCCTCCTTGACCTGTGAAAAGAGTGGGTCATAATTCTGAATATCGGTAGTATTTGGGTTAAAGGTTAAGATCACTCCTGAATATTTACTCTGGGTGCAGTTCCACCAAAATGGGTACCACTGCTGTAAGGCAGGTGGCAGATTGCCCTGGACCAGCAAGACCTCTGTTTTACTTTTATTTTGTAACCCGTTGTTGTTTCAATTATTCGCAAACTTTCCTCCAACGCTACTAGGGATGTCTCCAGGTTAGTAATATAGAGCAGAAGGTTGTCCGTAATGTCTCTGCAAAGACATAGACAGAGTGGAGGCTGTCCAGAGGAGGGCAACCAAAATGGTGCAGGGTCTGCACCAGAAGACATACGAAGAAAGACTAAAGGAGCTTAATATGTATACTCTTGAGGAAAGAAGGGAGAGAGGGACATGATAGAAACTTTCAAGTACCTCAAGGGAATTAACAAAGTCCAAGAGGGTAGCATCTTCCAGAAAAGAGATGTGCAAGAACAAGGGGGCACAATTTGAAGATAGAGGGGGGACGGCTCAGGGGTAATGTGAGGAAGTATTTTTTCACTGAGAGGGTTGTGGATGCATGGAACAGCCTCCCTGAGGAGGTCGTGGAGTCAAGAACAGTGGGGGACTTCAAGAATGCATGGGACAGGCATAAGGCAGTCCTAGTGGCAGGTAAGAGGAAGTAAGCTGTTGGTTAACTAGGATCTGCAGCTTATCTGTTAGGTAGGAAAACTGGCAGGCTAGGTAGGCCAAGCGGTCCTTATCTGCCATCAAATTCTATGTTTCTATGTCCGCATAGTAAGCTATCTTATGCAGACTTCTGTTCATTGTTTATCCCTGGATCAGATCTGCGGGGACTGCCACAAGTACTGTGCTATAGGTTCCACATACAGTATAATGCAAAAAGGTAGGGGGAAGAGGGCAACCCTGGTTGGTGCCCCTGGGTAAGGGAAATCGAGAGGAGTGCGAGCCACTGACCTTGACCATGGCCTCTGGACATGTACATAATCCTGATATATTGTCTAAAAATGTTTGGGGGAAACCAAATTTCATGAGTGCAGCTTGTAAAAATGGCCATGAGACCCTGTCAAAGGCCTTCTGGGTGTCTACACTTGGGATCATCAACGGTGATTTATGTTCTTTTGCTGTTGTCTGTTGTTTATCGAGATTTTATAAAGCTGGATTGATCTGGATGGATGATTTCTGGAGAATATCATCAAGACGGTGAGCAATTATGCTAGTACAAATTTTAGAGTCCTGGTTCAATACTGAAATGGGGCGATATGATTCACAAATATGGGGGTTATTTGATTTTAAGATAGACAAAATAGTGGCTTGTTGCCAGGAGATGTGGTATGTCAAAGTGGAATGACTTTCCTGAAGGGCTGCTGATAGGGGGTCTCATGTAAGTTCAAATGTGCTTTTCTAAAATTCTGCTCCAAAGCAGTTGGGGCCCAGGTTCTTCCCATTCTTAAGAGTAGAGATTGCATTAAAGATTTCTTGTGTTGTGATAGGGTGTGAGAGTTGCTCTATATGGTGTTCTCCAAGAGTAGGGAGACTCAATCTGAGCAAAAAAGTGTCTATCTCCTTCTGGCCAGGCTGGGAGGATTCTGTATAAAGATCTGAATAAAATTGTTTAAATATATTAAGCACTGTATATGGGAGGTGCTATAAACTAATCTCCCAGATTAAGAATCTTTAACTTTAGGAATCAATACCATTTGGGTCTGCCTACGCAATTGGTACGCCAATAGCCAAGCTTCCCGGGCCCCACACCCCCAATAATATCTTTGGTGCAGCCACAAAGGTGCCTGCTCTGTTCTTAGAGTCAATATCTTTTGTATCTCCTGCTGTGTCCAGGACACTTGACCTGCCAGGGAATTGTCTCCCTGCATATGAACAGTCTAGAGAAAACAACATTTTTTTTGAAGTTCCTTTAGATGGGATTCCATCTGGCATTTCTTTTTAGCTGCAAAAGCTATAATATGACCACACAGCACTGATGAACTGTATATGGGAGGTGCTATAAACTAATCTCCCAGACTGAGGATCTTTAATTTTAGGAATCAATACTATTTGGGTCTACCTATGCAATTGGTACGCCAATAGCCAAGCTGCCTGGGCCCCACCCCCCCTCCATAATATCTTTGGTGCAGCCACAGCAGTGCCTTCTCTGTTTTTACAGTCAATATCTTTTGTATCTCCTGTTATGTCTGGGACACTTGGCCTGCCAAGGAATTGTCTTCCTGCATACGAACAGTTTGGAGAAAAAGTTTGTCTTGAAGTTCTTTTAGATGGGATTCCATCTGTTATTTCTTTTTAGCTGCAAATGCTATAATATGACCACGCAGCACTGATTTTAAGGTATCCCATAGGAGTTGGGAGGAGGTTTTAGGGAGGCATTATCCCGTGCTGTCTCAGGGATTTTCTCCTCTAAGAAATCCCGGAAGGCCTGGTCCTTCAGTAGGGAGTTGTTAAGTCAGCAGATAGCGTGTTTCTGCTCCTGAAAAATAGAAAAATCTAATGCGATCTGAGCGTGATCCGATAGGTGGATGTTCTTAATTTTCACAGTCTGGACCATATCTAGATGCTGTCCACTCACACAGAAGTTGTCTAACCTTATGTAATGTCTAAGAGAATGTGAGTAAAATGAGAACTGTCACTGTGAAGGATATAGATGCCGCTATGCATTGACCAAACCCATATCCTTTAGTAGTCTTCTATGGTGTTTTTGTCCTGAGGACATGGGCGAGGGTCTGGAAGTCGAAGAATCTAAAGAGGGATTCAAGAGAGAGTTAAAGTCCCCCACCACCATCCCCTTCTTATGAGATACGATAGTGTCTACCAAGGACTGTATAGAGGAGGCATCACTGTCTGGGGGGACGTATAGACTATACACTATTAAGAGTTGACCATTTATCTATCCCATAACTATGACCAGACGTCCCTCCTTATCAGTGTGATGGCTGGATATTTCGAAATGGGAGTGTTTAGGTACCAATATCACTGCCCTCCCCCACCTACTATGTTGAGTCAATTATGTGGGAGAAACCAAACTTCAGCAGCTTCTGATGTTCACTTTGTGACAAATGTGTCTCTTGCAGCAGCAAAAAGTCCAGTTGGAACTTCTTTAGTGCCGTTAAAGTCTGATATTTGGAAAGGCTGTAGCCTGAGGTTCTATGGGTGGGGGGAATAGCTCCTCCCCCATCTCCTATGTAAACCCTCAGGCTACGCCCGCTCTGCTTAGAAGCGAGTGCACTTGCTGCACTCACTCCATGCTGGGGCTGGCTCCTTTCCTCTCTGTTCTGCCCCCCTCTCCTGTGCTCCCATGCCCACCTCTGCTGCCTTTCATTTGTTTCCCCCTGCCCTCCCTCTCCATTTGTTTCTTTACCTTTTCTTGTTTGTTTTCTGCCTCACCTCCAGCTCTGCAGCGATCGCAGATTCATGCTACCGCTTTCCGCTTGCTTTCAGCTCCTCTATGGAACTCCTCTGAACACGGTGTCCTGCACTCCTCGACCATGTGGCTTGTTGCTGTGATTACTGCTCACTCGGTCCTCTCCTCAAGGCTTCTTCTGGATTGAGGTGTTTTCGGGCTCCAGCGTCCCTATGATTGCAGCTTGCGCACCACCTCTGTGCTCACTTGCCCACTCCCCTCTGCTGCTGATTGGGGTGGGACTCTGTAGACTCTCCTCGGCACTTCTGCCTGCTGCCTGCACAGCCCATGTTGCTTTGCTGCATCCAACGCCATTCGTTCTGAAGCTGCTCCGCTTCTCAGCCATAGAAAGGACATTGCTGGGCACAGAAACAGGGCTTCTATAACAAGTCTTTCTTTTCTTCAAGGATCCTCAGGCAATCAACTGTACTGCCATAGAGGCACATCATATACTCCATGATTTCCTTCAACACTAGCGACTATGACTCCTACCACCTTAATCGTATAGTAATTTGCTGCTTTCACTTTTAATAGCATGCATGCAGTGATGGGGGCTCTATAGTTGGCTTCTCTCTCTCTTACCTGCCACAAAGTGAGTATTCCATGAAACTGGCCCACTAAACTGAAATACTCCACTGCTTAGCTGACTGTATTTAAACACCTCCCAGAATGTAAGATCCTTAGGAGTGCAACTTGATTACTCTGGAAAATTGCAGGGGAACTGTCATCAACAAGATTTCTTCATGTCTGAAAGCCCATAAAAAGCTGTCCCCACTATGCAGCCTCATTTTCTTCAACTGCTTGCACTACTCATCTGGGGATGCTTTGTGCTCTTGCTGGTCACATTGTTGGTAGCTGCTTAATCATGACCACATGTGCCTATCACCTCACTGAGGCCACCCACTAAGCCAGGTTTATCTTCTGAACAGTATGTATGTTGTTTTCCTATCAGTTGCTAGGATTCTACCTCTCCACTGTTTCCACCCTGGTGGTCCGTGCAGTGGGCCCTATGTACTTTCCTCACCACAAGCAGCAGCGCTAGCCATAGCTTATGAGTTGTGTACCCTTTCTCCTATCTTTGGGAGGGCTGGACAAAGGACCACAGACAAATCATCCCTGCAGTTACTGACATGTTTTATTTTCCAGCTCTGCACGGACACCCTGCTAACAGCCCTCACTTATTGGACAAGCAGCTGGCTCGACCCCTCACCTGGCTCATCAGGTGGACCTACATGGTGGTCCACCATCTATCAGGCCTAGTTCTGCATACTCAGTCCTGCTGGCTACTCTTTCCTCTGGTTGACTCTCACTATTCACCTCAGGCAATCCGACATGGAGGCCTTGCCTGTTCAGCTGGTCTACATGGTAGCCTACCTCGACTCCCTCTCATTTCTCCTACCTCGACGGACATACATGGAGGTCCAGCCACACCGCTGGCCTCCTTAGATGCCTAGTTCTACTCATTCTTATTTCTCCTGCCATCAGCTGACCTATGTGGAGGTTAGGCTGCTCCTGCTAGCCCACGTGGGGGCCTAGCTAGTTATTTTGCTATTGTCCTCTAGTGGACTCATTGGTATGCATGGCCACTGAGCATTCAATCATGGCAATCTGAGACCTGCTTCAGATCCTGTTCCTGATGACCTTCATCTGTGCTTACCCTACTGCATCAGTCCATCATGCATCTACAGTATCCCTCCTTCCTCTTATCTCCTTCAGCTTTGGTCTATGCCGGGACATCCGTGTTGTGCTCCTCCATTCTTGGGCTTCTCTGGACAATTGTCTTCTCTAAAGCCTTAGTTCCACTGTACCACTGGATTTACAGCTCCATGCAAGCTTCCACCTTCCTGCTGTTTTGCTCCAGCTCCAGATCGGATTGCATGTTCATTTCCTCCTTCACCGAAGTTGGATCTCCTTCTGCAGGACCATCCTCTTCAGTATTGTTTACCTGCTACTCACCTTGCTCATCTGGATCTGGACCGTATCGAGACCTTTCATTCCATCCACCTACCTTTACCCTGTGCATATGTAGTGTTTCCCCTCTCCTTGGACTGGACCTGGTTCTGCTCCTGCTGCTTCACTCTCTGCCCACCTTGTTCCAGATTGCTGTTGCACCTCTTTGGCATCATTTACCAAGCTCTTCCTCAGACCCCCTTTTCTTCACATCGCCTCCTTGCCAACCTCATGCAACAAGTTTGGGACTCTACCATCATGTCTCACCTTCAGTTGTAGTTATCCAGTATTGGGCGTTTGCTAGCTGCCTACCTTCTACTTGCTGCACCTGACTTGCATTCATCAAAGATGTTCCTGCTTGCATAGCTGTGGACCTTACCTCTGCTTCTATTGACGACATCACAGGACATTTGTAATTGGTTCCACTTGATGTTTCTCGCCATGCTTGTTTCAGCTCGTTCTAGGATTTACTACTGCTGCCGTCTCCTACCAGGACATCTAAGCCATGCTCTATTCCATTGTGCCATTCCTATCTCATAGGTTCAGGCCTCGGACATTAACCTACTCCAGTGATATGAGGCTTATCGTATCTGGGTGAGTTGCCAATTCATCTGACTCAGTCTTCTCTTCACTGTATTCTTCTGTCATGCCTTGACCATCAGGGACTCAACATTTTACTGGACCTTGTCATACCTAACCTCATAAGTTCACCTTTGCAGTTTCACCCATTTGGCCCTGGCTCATGCCCAGCGTACATCTATATCTGCCCTCTGCAGGGCTATATTGCTCAGCAAAACAGGAGGCTTCCTCGACTTACTCCTACTCACCCTCACTGGGCTTCAACATCTAACATACAGAAACCTGACTCACCCCACAAAGGAGGCACGGAGGTTTCTAATGTTTACTCTACAAACGGAAGTTTCTATCTACCTTGCCCATGAGGGCTTGCTTCTGTTCGACTTATTCCTACTCGCCCTCTATGGGCTCATATGTTTATTCCTTAGAAACCTGCCTCGCCCTGCAAGGGGGCATGGAGGTTTCTATCTGCCTCACCTCAAATTACCTGTTTTTTTTGCCCAGTTCACCCTCATTGGGCTCATATTGCCTATTTTATACTTACCTGCTTCGCCTCACATGGGGCCTGGAGGTTCATCGGGCTTTTATTGCCTATTTTACACTTACCTGCTTCACCTCATATGGGGCCTGGCGGTTCATCGGGCTTATATTGCCTATTTTACACTATCCTGCTTTGCCCCACATGGGGTCTGGAAGTTTCCATTTGCTCCACCCTCTTACGGTTTAGCAGCCTGCACTCAGCTTACTCGCATTGCCACCAATGGTCTACAGCTTTACAGCAATTTGCAAAGCGGGGCACATGGACCAATGTTCTCCCTTTTCTGCCTCGCAAGGAAACAGCTGTTCGCTCATAGTTCCTCCTTCGAATGGAAGTCTTTGCTTTTTGTATTGCTCTTCAACCAGTTCTACACTCTCCCTTCTAAGATTGATTATTCTCTCAACTGTTGATCAAATTTACCTTGTATCAAACTTCTCAGATTGTACATTTATGGTTACTGAACTGGGAACTCACTAACAGGATATGCTACCGTCTTTTCGCCGGACACTTAACATCAGTACCTCGAATCCAGGATTGCCTGCTTGCAATTGAATTCAAGATCTTCAATCAACTGGGTTTCGGATTAGCCAACAACTTAATATTTGTTAATTTAGGATTATTCTCCTTTAGTATCCCCAGAGGACAGGCAGGTCAGTAGCCATGGGTCCTCAGAGGTTTCCCCCAAAAGGGGGTTTCCTCTCCTGCGTGCTACTGGCCACACTCTCCGGAGTTGGAGGAGGTAATCACAGCAAGCGTTCCAAGGTAATCAGTAATTCTGACCAGCCCGCCAACTGTTGCTAAACCTCAAAACATGGATGTTACTCTGCCCTAGTCTATTTTTCCAATGTCTCCACCTCTGAGCACAAAAAGCTGATATCTTTTATCAAGGCCACATTCACCTCAGATTGTCTCCTCAGCCTCAGGTAAGGTCCTCAATTGCTGTTTTATTTTCTGCCATCTTGGAATTAATTTTACCCCCATTTCAGCTCCCTACTCACCAGCCATTTGTTGCTTTTACTTGTGCTACTACAGCACCCTGGACCCCCTTTGCACTTTTTTTTTTATATATATACAACTTTTTATCCGCCCAGGAACCCTGGCAGGTGGCTGCGGTCTCTCCTTTCAGAAATATTCACTCTCCAGCTTACCTGCATCCCTGTATCACCGACCCAGTCAGTCCCCACTGGATTGCCCCCTGTAGTGGGGCCAAGAGGAAGGACACCGCACCCTCCGAGACCCAATCTAGATGCACCGGCCGACTCCCCATGGATGCATGAGCCAACACGGAACCTGCCAGGCTCTGATTTTCCACTTTTCTCCCATCCCCCCTCCCCGCCAACATACTGACATTGGCATGTGTCTCCCGACCCGTACTGCCCTCCAGAGGGCAGTCAACGAGCGGGATGACAGGTCTCCTTCCCCTGAGAGAGGAGAGCAGTCCTCTGGATGCTCAGTCCTCTCTCACCCCTGCTGACCCCCGGAGGCCAAAGCTCTTTCCCGAACCCGGGTCGCTGGCGTGATGCAAGGTGTGGCATCCAGCACCTCAACCCTCAGCGCCACTGAGCTGGCCCATTTGCGCTACTTTTCTAGGTAGGAAATTTATGGTATTTTCTACGTTCTGGCGCTCCTGTTGTTGCTTCTGTATGCCTTTAACTCTCAATCCAATTTAATTGTTAGATGTTATTTTATTTTTATCAGTTTATTTCAGTTTGGGTTGGCGCCACCCATTTTTCAATGCAGTGTGTGTGGGGCGTGTATGCCAACTCATATAAAGTGATAAAAATAGCATAACATAGCTAAGTTGGAACAGCACTGTCAGGAGCACAGGAATGTGATTTTTCAATAAATGACATAACTGAAGCGGTCCGTGAGTTTACAAGATATGGCAGTGTTTTTTTTGTTGTCAGTTTATTTCAGTTGGGGTGGCTTCAGCCCCACCCCATGTAAAAATAAATAAATAAAAAGGGTGTGGTGGGCTCTGCTAAATCAATTAAGAAAGCAATAAGACATGACAGGATGTGGGTTGTTGATTGATAAGAGCACGCCCCCAGGTGCGTTGTTAGGCACGAGTCGCTTGCTCCTATTGACTACAGCAGCTGGGTAGTGCTCTTATCAATCAACAACCCACACCATGAAGTATCTTATTGCTCTTATAAAATGGGCAACAACTATTTCTAACAATCAAACAAAACTCTGGACGCATTATTAAAGATTTAATAATAGTATGTTATTTTATTTAAATATGGTGAAAAATAGTCCCCAGACTTGGACAGAGGAGTGGTAAAATTGATTGAACAGCAACTCACTGAAAAATGTTAAACCAGTGAGTTGGAGGGACAGCAATGTATTATTTGAGCAGTTTGGGTCTGCCTCTGTAACTGTGTTTTCCCCTTTTCTTTTGTTTTTATAAAGTATTACTGTATTGCCTACTTTCTTCATCCTGGGTTTTTTTCAGTTTTTTCCTCATTCAAGACACAGAATGTTTATCATGGAATGTTTACCATGGAATACAGGGATTCAAAATTCTGCTCAGTTCTGCTGGTAGAATGTTACTCTCCCAACATACTGTACACGCAGACAACAAGGCTCTGTTTTAGAGCCAGTGACTCAATTATCTCACTGTCAGGGCAAGCAAAAGAGATGTCACTGATAAGCAGGTAAAGACAGAAGGGGAATTTTTCACTGTTAGCAAAGAAACAGTTGTAATGAAAACTATAAACAATACTTGATGTTTCTAATGTGTTTATGTGTGTAAGGAGAGTGTGATGATCAGGGAAACAACATTTACTTAATTTGTTTTATTTTTTATTTAAGGTAGTTTGATTTTTAGGGCCCAGTTGAAGGTTTTTACAGTGTAAAGGTAGCAGCCATGTTTGTGATGGCAGATCAGTTCTGGTTGCAGAGGGACTGATGGAAGATATCAGTTGCTCAATGATACTGCTGCCCTTTCACCTATGGAGGTTAAGGTACCAGGAAAGTAGTGCCACCTTTCAGTTTGTTGACAGGTAAGACATGCCTTTTGACCAATCAGGGTGCAGGATTTCTTTTATCCATTTTATAAAGTCAAATAAACTGATAAAAATATAATAACATAGCTAAATTGGATTGAGAATTAAACTGCATGCCGACAACACAACACAAATGCCATATAAAAACACCAAAAAAAAACCCAAACACTGTCATATCATCCTGTAAACCCCATGGACCGCTTCAGTTAAGTTTATTATTGGAAAAATCATGCTCCTTTAACTCAATTCAATTTAATGGGGGTAGAGCCACCCCCCAATTCAAACAGAAGTAAAGTGATAGGTCATACATATTACTGTAAAGAGTCATGGTTGCATTACAGTATACAGAGGTTGTGGTCTTGCCAGTACTATGGTAGAAGCCACACAGTTTGCAAAGGACTATGTCTTCTGTTAGCACCCCTTTGCAACCGTGAGAGGGCTTTCGCACCATACACTTCCGCTTAAAGTTGGACCAGCATAACATTCTGTGGTGATTTGCATATGCAGCCCATGATGCTTTGCATTGTGGGGGCATGTGTGATTTTGTATTTTCTTGAAACTTGGCTTCCCAGCCAAATGCCCTTTGGGGTAACCCTTGCCTCAGTGTTTACGCACAGAGGTTCTTTGTCTGATAAAAATAAATTCAATCGAGAGTTAAAGGCATACAGAAGCACCGCCAGGAGTGTGATTATTACACAATGCTCATGGTGATGTAAATACTGTGTATTTTCTACATAGAAAAGTGGCACAAGGAAGGTCCAAGTGCTATAGTATCGCTGTTTCTTTTTTTTTTTTTTTTTACTTTCTCTTTATCCTCCTTACTACCTCCGGGCCCCTCCTTCCGTCTCACCATGTCTCCGCCTACCTTGGGGATCTGCCCCTAGAGTGCCTATCCTCCTCTCCTGCACAGTGGGTCTGTCCTGCAGGTGGTCGGGTGGACTTAGGTGACCTTCATCTAGGGCTTGCGGAGGGTTTTCATTTTCTCCCTTACGTCCCCTACCCCTAGGGCGTCAGGCAGCAGGGCGTCGTCCCGAGATAAGCGTGCTGGCCTTGCGCCAAACCCTCATCGTCGTGGCGTCCCCTCCCGACTCCGTTGAGCGGAGCACGCCTCCATCCCCTCAATTGTCAGTGCCCACGGCTATGAGGGTGATGAAACGCAGAGCGTTCATAGTTCCCACCCTGAGGGAGGAGACATCCGTTGGGGCGCTCAATCTTCCCTCTCCCTGCCGACCCCGGCCACAGATTCGTTCCCGAACCGGGTCGCGGCGTAGCGCAGGTGTGGCATCCAGTGCCTCAACCCTCAGCGCCACCGGGCCAGCAAGTATCGCTGTTTCATTTTAATGTTCGGGCTGAATATGGTCCACAGGGGCCCGGGTGCTATCCCGTTGCAGGCATCACTATCTCCTGTGTGCCATATGCAGCCTTGATGCATGCCAGTGCAGCGCAGATCCTCTTAACATTGTGCCAACATGGACAGATATTCACTCAGATAGCACCGCTCCATCAACGAGTGCTATCCATCTGAATATCGCTTGGAGGTGGTGAATGGAAGCACAGCACAAATGGCTGCACTACGCTTGCGCCAGGCTCTGAATATCAGGGCAGTTATCACTAGGCACTGTGTCCCAAAGTCTTAGTACAGAGTCTGTACAAATGTCCATATCTGCTGCTCTGCATTGGAATGTGCCACAACGATGTTCAGGGGGGAAAAGGAGCCACAAATTCAGTTTGTGCTGCATCACACAAGGTACCATTATTACACCCCAGTACCCCAGGTCTATGTTGAAGCAAGAAACTTGCTACAGCCCAGAACACAGGCTGATACCCAATATAAAAGGAGGTTCAGGTGTTCAAGGCTTTTAAGTGCGACGCTGAGGAGGATGGGCATGCACACCCGTCCGACAACTGCACAGTCGCAGTTTGTGAGACCAGACCAGACAAGAACAGCAGCCAGAATCAGGAGAGGGGGAGGAAGAAGCAAAATCACCCAGATACACCTATCCTGAGCCATAGTGAAGCAGTTGAAAGTTCTCAAAATGTCTGCTATGGCTCCAGAATCAGCCAGATTGTGATCCCCTTCACTTACTGCTGCTACACAATCTGCAGGGGAAAGCAGAGAAGAGCAGACTGACAAGTCCGCAGCAGAAGACAATAAATGGCTATTTTAAATGATTACATGAGCAAAAACAAAAAATCTGAAGTTTTTAACAGTTAAGAAGCAGTTAAACAGCAAAGAAAATCACAATATACAGCACCTCATGCACCCTTCCATAGCCCCAGAATACTGAACAAACTGCAACAGACTACAGGGTCATACAACGTATGACTCTTACTACCAAGTCATGATCATTTTGTTATGAATGCCTGCTAATCAGAACTAAATCTTTGCCTCCCAAGCAGTTTGGATTAGCGGGGTTCTACTGTACCTTATCAAATAGAGAGCAACTTCCACCATGTGAATGCGATAAGAAAAGTACGCCAACAGCCCCAGTGCTTCAACCTGCAGGTCTTCATCTTTTTTGTGCTGAGTGCACTTGCTTGGTTTACATTGACTGTTCTCAGAAGTTAGCCTGCCTCTTAGTGCACCATGGGTAGCTCTGAGTGCCCCACTCCATTTGTTTATTTTTTGCACTCAGTGGGGCTGGTGGGAAGCATGGGGAATGGGGGTACATTCTGGCAATGGATCTCAGTTCAAGGCCATTCCAGCAGGGGTACAGTACTCAGTTGGAAGGCCATTTTGGTGTGGCTTTCAGTGCAGGGTTAAAGTCAGTCTTCTTTATCCATACCCAGTATGTCACATTAAATGTGAATTAAAAAGATTATTTTAAATGAATGTAAAGCCACATGTAAAAACATCACATTTTGCTAGGAACAAAGCTGCACCATTTATTAGTAGAATAAGCTGGAAACAGCAGGGGTGTTATTTGTAAAACAGGGAGTTGCATCTCGAATTGCTTCTCATCTCCTTGAATGGCTAAACGAGAAATCTGTTGCTTTTCCACAACGTCCTGCGCCGCTTCCTATCAAACCACTTCTGGGTCAACAGAAAAAACAAACAACTGTGTCTATGACCTTTGGTACCAACCACAAATTGACTAGAATCCCAACTCTGCCCATTTTCTCCACCATGCATGGCATCTCTCAGAAGTGTTTCAGTTCTTCCAATACCTTGGTGTGTGGCTGGACAGCAAACTTGGCTTCCCTTCCCACACTGATGTCATTCACGCCAAGTTCTGCTCTAAACTTGGTGTTCTATGCACTAAGCT
Source organism: Neoceratodus forsteri (assembly GCA_016271365.2). Classification (NCBI taxonomy): domain Eukaryota; kingdom Metazoa; phylum Chordata; order Ceratodontiformes; family Ceratodontidae; genus Neoceratodus; species Neoceratodus forsteri. The sequence continues at coordinate 328,875,930 of CM028137.1, forward strand.
TGTCAACCCAAATGGTGTTCATCTTTGACTATGCAGATGTATCCTATGGTACCACCTCCTCCACCTCCTGTCCAGTCTGGACACCCCTGCAACTCCTTCTGCCGCTCTGCAATTAATTACCCCATACCCACCACTGTTCACTCTATTCCTCCTTATGCATTCTTCCCTATCCTCAAGTTGCCAGATACACTGTGCCTCATTCATATCCAAATGACAGTTTGGGTCCCTTCCTAGTCCTCCATCCTCTGCCTCCTGCTCCCTTCATTCCAGGGATCTAGCACCTTCGACATTCCTCATCCCCACTCCTCTTCTGGACAATCTGCCTTTTCCTATTGTCTTCCTTCACTCTGGAATCAGCTCTCCTCCTGTGTCTGCTTCACTGCCTCAATTAGGTATTAGATTAAAGTCTCCCCCTCCTCCCGTTTTCTCCCTACCTGACTGCTTCCCTTCTATTTGTCTCCTACCCCAATGTAGGTATGGTTAAAACACCTGATTTTGTTGCCAGTGCAACCCTGTGTCCCCCACCTCGGTTACTAGACATTTTACTAGTGTGTACTAAGTGTGTTTTTACAGTGTGTTTACAGTTTTCTGCAGCAGAGTCCTTACAATGTTTAACTGTGTACTAGAATCATATATAGTGTAATGGTTTTTTTTTCATTTAGGCACTCTGGGCAGCAAATGGTTAAACTTGCAGGTGTTCCCTGGCACCAGTCAGCAGCTGGGCAGCAGTGTCAAATGGGAGGAACTCTCACAGCAGCATAAGATACAATGGAATGTTGCAGCAAGGGGGTCAGTTGCTCACCCAGAACTTTGAGTTAGTCTAACTGAAGAGAGCTGAAGTGAGAGGTCTCCTATCCTCTCCTGTCCTGTCTCGGTCCCAGAATAGCTGAGCGTCGAGTTTTGGTGGTGGCTTTCTCCACTGGCATATCCCAGTGTGGGCTGAGGTACTTTTAATACACCTGGTCATGTACAGTCAGTAAAATCGGGGTAACATCCCTGAACTGTGAGAGACTTTTCTTTGTGTGGCAGCCCAGTGCTGGCTCCTCCAGGATGGTACCAATGGGAATGCCTGCCAGGGTTTGTGGATAACAGTCTGTGGTGTGCCTCACTGGCACAGTTTCTGTACAGGACAGAGTGGATCACCCTGACTGGAAAAAGAACAGTGCGTTCTCTGACCAGTAGTCATACCAGATGACATAAAGGTAAGTAAGCAAGCAATGTGAGAAGGCAGTAAGGAGGGCTGGGGGATACTGGGATGTATAGGAAGAGGCATCACCAGTAGAAAACAGGAAGTTGTTATCCCTCTGTACAGACAATTGGTGAGACCCCATCTGGAGTACTGCGTGCAGTTCTGGAGATTCCATCACCGTAAGGACATAGACAGGATGGAGGCAGTCCAGAGGAGGGCAACAAAAATGGTGCAGGGTCTGTGCCAGAAGCCATATGAAGAGAGACTAAAGGAGCTTAATAGGTATACCCTTGAGGAAAGGAGGGAGAGGGGGGACATGATAAAAACTTTCAAGTACCTCAAGGGAATCAACAAAGTCCAGGAGGATAGCATCTTTCAGAAAAAGATGTGCAAGAACAAGGAGGCACAATCTTAAGATGGGGGTGGTGGCTCAAGGGCAACGTGAGGAAGTATTTTTTCCACGGAGAGGATGGTGGATGCATGGAACGGCCTTCCTGAGGAAGTCATAGGGTCAAAAACAGTGGGGGAATTCAAGAATGCATGGGACAGACATAAAGCAATTCTGGTGGGGTGAAGGAAGAAGTAGTCCGTTGGCTAACTAGGATCTGCAGCTTATCAATAGGTAGGAAATGGGCAGACCAGGTGGGCCAAGCGGTCCTTATCTGTTGTCAAAGTCTATGTTTCTGTGTAGAAGATGGGAAGGACTCGCTACAAATCAAGTTGTACAAGTCACAGAATGTGTTTCAGTAAAGGACATTATATGTTCCCAAATATGCAGTTTCTAACAAGAATGTGAAGAGTGTGAAATTTAAGGACAGCAACTCTCCCAAAAGTTTCCTAGTTTTCTGACAAAAGTATTTTCAGTATGAGCACCAGTTACCTTCAACAGTTTTCTGCCTGTGTGGAAAAATGCGCTTTGTGAACCGTGTTCAATTTCTGTGAGGACACGCTCTGTCCTGACTCCGATCCCAGAAAGGGAACAGAGACACTTTTGCTTGATCCCTAATGCAGGGACCTTCCTGGACTTTTGTGTACAGTGCGATGGATTGTGTACCCTTTGTATATTCTGCACCTGCAGTCCCCCAGTGGGCAAAACATTCTTGTTTCTCAACCTTGTGTACAGAATAAACCTAAGACTATGACTTGACCCTAGCTAAAGATGAGGACATACATTTGTGCTTGCTGTTTTACTGATACCCCACATTTGTGCATCTTCCCAGTGCCATGGCCCACCCCAGTTCCCGCTTTAAATACAAATGTTTTGTGTAACACCCCACTTGAGATCCAAGCACACAGGAAGCAACCCCTAACATTGACAGATATAAATACTGGCAGAAAGAAGACCATTGGTCCATCTAGTCTGCCTGTAATACTCTACATTATCTCAAGACCTGTTGTCTATACAGGGTTTTGTTGTACTACCCCCCAGTAACTACTAAGCCCCTTTACTCTGTCCCAGCCATGATAGAAACCATTAATGGTTTTGGCATCCACATCCTCAGATGACTGACTGTTCCACGGTTCATCCACTAACTCTGTAAAATAAAACTTCCTCCTGACTCTCCCTCGCCAGCATCCACTCATGTCCCCATGTTCTAGATGCACTACTCCTGTTGAATAGTTCCTCACTGTTTACCTCATACACTCCTCCTAGAACTTGAAGGTCTCAGTCATACCACCCCTCTCTCATCTGGCCTCCAGCGATTACATGGCGAGTGTTCTAAACTCATCCTTGTAGGATCTGCCCTGCTGGCCATGAATCATTTTGGTTACCCTATACCACGTCATCTCCAGCCTGTCTTGTCTTTCCTCGGGTAAGAACTCCAGAAATGGGCAGAGTGCTTCGGCTGGGGCCTCACCAGTTATTAACAGAAAGGCAATAATATCACTTTCCTTCTGCTATCAAAACCCTCCCAATACACCCCAACATCCTGGTTGCCATACTGCAGGCCTTGTAACTGTGGCTAGATTGTTTAGGGGAGTCACCTGTGTTGACTGCTAGGTCCTCTTCCTCAGAAGTAGTGCCCAGCTTAACTCCTCCCATCCAATACTCTGTCTTGGGGTTCTTGTTCCCTATGTGCATCACTTTGTACTGAATTTCAACTGCCAAATCTTGGACCAACTCTCAAACCTTTGCAGGTCCCTCTGCAACCACCTCACCCCCTCCTCGCTGTCCAACCTACCACAGAGCTTAGTGCCATCTGTGTACAGACATATCTTGCCCTGAATGTCTTCTCTTATGCCACTGATGAACATAATGAAAAGGACTGGACCCAGGACTGAACCTTGTGGACTCTTGCTCTCCCCAGATTCGACATTTACCACTACCCTCTACTTTCTGCCCCCCAACCAACTACCCATCCATTTAACTACATCCCTCACAGCTCCTAGCTCCTCTAGATTCTTCAGCAACTTTCTTTGTGACACTGAGTCAAATGCCTTGCTGAAATCAAAGTTGAGTAAATCTACTGCTCGTCTCTTATCTATTGCCCTAATTACCCATGAAAGAATACTATCAGGTTGGTCTGACAAGACCTCCCTGCCACGAACCCTTGCTGTTTACTATCCTGGAGCTCACTACTCTCCACATAGTCCAGTAGGTCTCTGACTAGTGTCTCCATCAGTTTGCCCACAGCAGAGGTGAAACTGACAGGTCTTTAGTTACTCAGATGCTCCTTGTGCCCACAGCTGCAGTGCAGAACTACCGCCAGGGACATAGCTACAATGGTGCAAAGGCTGCAACTGCAACCGAGCCCACAAGGTTAAGGGGCCCAATCGGAATCATTTTGATTTTTTTAAGTAATGAATATATTCCCCAGGAAAGCACTGCGCATGCGCTTTAATGCAGTCATTTTTTTTTCTTTCCAGCTGAGCTGTGCATGCTGCAGAACGCAAGTGATAAGGGAGTCGTCGGACTGGGAGGAGGATAGAGTAAGAGTGAGTGACAGCAGCAGTGTGGGGACGAGTGGGGTGTGTGCTCAGATTTGGAGGAGACAGTGACAGTGCAGCAATGTTGGAACAGGGGTGTCACAGGTGTGCATTAACTACCACATGACTCTGTAGCGGACAGCTTAAGAGTCATGTGGTAAGTTACTATAGCCAAGTGCACATGTCAGCACTGGCAAATCGCGCCATGTGGTCATAAGGAGAGGACAACTGGATCATTGGAGTGAATGTGTGTTGTGTCTAGGTGGCTCACCATGCTTGCTTCTGTTGTGTTGTTTCACATCAATTCAAAATATTGCCAATTCGTTGCCATTTTAAGGCGCAGCAGGTGAACTGAAACAAGCAACATAAAAAAAAAAAGTTTAGGTCACAACACAGGTGTGCTTAGACCTAGAGGAGCACAAGCTAGCTACTGGAAATGGATTCAGGGCAGGTGTGGAGGCACCTGTGATGCTATCTCTCTCATCAAACAATATTGCAGATGAATCTGCCATGCAGCATGCTAACAAAAAACTAAGACTACTCTTACAAAATGTGCCATGTGATCCCTTTCTTGCTCCTGAAAAATCCACTAGGGATAGGCAAAAGGGACCTCTGATGATCAACATCTACTCTGAAGCTTGGCACCTCAAACAAGGTAGTAACCCCCTACTGTTGCACTTCAGTGCCAGCACCAACCATACGATCCCAAGTCCCTACTCCCAATTGCTTTTCTTTATTTGCACAGTACCCTAGATGGCCCAAATTAAATGCAACTTTTCATTATGCTCTGCCCTTTTAGTTTTTGCTGCCCCCAGTACACCTTTATACAGTAGAGAACTGGACTTTTGGGTGAGATATTAAACTGAGGTCCCTTCTGCTCATGTTTTGTAATTGCCCAGAGAACATAGGAACAACATGCTGTAATATTTAAGGTAGGAAGTGTAGTGCCCCAGAGTTCCTGGTCCCTCAAAGGGGCATCCGGGTGCTCTGGGGCTGTAAGCAGTAAGATGCCCCAGGGTTAGACAGGTGCCCCAGACAGGTCCCCTGTAGAGGTGCCCCAGAGTTAGGTAGCCCCCAAATGTAGAGCTCCAGCTGGGCTCCGTTTAAAAATAATTTTGCTGCTGGTTTTTCCCAGCCTGCTGCAGTCCTTCAGAACCCTCCCCCAGTTACCTCGCACTGGGCACCTGAACTCATGGGCCCAGTCACGAGGGCAGCCAGGGATGGGCTAGAGATGATTCCAACAAGACTCCTCAGCCCTTTTAAATGGCTACAGCCATTCATAAGTTAGTTTGGTTAGAGAGAGAAGAGAGGAGAAGCAGCAGCATGGAGAGGGAGTGCTAGGCCGGCCGGGCTTGCCAAAGGAGAAGGACTTACCCGATGTCCTGAGGTCCCTCCGATGTACTGACCAGTCCGAGCTGATCGCTCCCTTTCTCCTGAGTCGGCGGCAGCAGTCTGTCGGGTCTTCACTGCCCACGTGTCCTGTCGGAAAGGGGTGGCAGGTGTAAAGCCGCCCTCCAGTTTCAGCAGCCCAGCAATGGAGTGGTTCCAACCGGAGGGGTGGCAGGTCCAGACTGTCCCCTCCAGTCCTAAGCCCCAGCAGACGTTCATCGGAGGAGGGCAGCAAGTCCAGGCCGCCTCCGGGGAAGTCCAGTAGCAGGATGTTCGTTGGGAGGGGCGACGGCAACAGAAGTAGGCCATCCCTCCACCAGCAGCCCAGCAGTTACTAGAGGCCTGTGGGAGGAGGTGGGTCCAGGCACCCCACAGAGGTTTCAGCAGCAATCCCGGCACAGGCAAGGAAATGGGTGGCAGGGTGAGTGGCGGCAGCATCAGGTCCAGATGCTGGCCACCTTACAGTAAAGAGAACTTTTTTCTTAAATAAACTTTTGCACTACGGAGCACCAGCAGAGATTGTGGGAGTGGGCAAGGCCCCAGCAATGCACTGCCCACAGGCGGGTCAGGAGGAGTCTCCATTGAGCAGGAAATCTGGGGGCGGGCAAGGCCCCAGTCAAGAACCGCCCACAGGGGCGGAGAAAGGAAGGGCTCCTTGAGCCAAGTGACTGTGGGGCAGGCTAGGCCACAGAAATGGACTGCCCATTGAGGGGACTACAAAAGAATGCCCTATTGACAGAAAGATAAGGGGCTGAAATTGTACGAATGTTTATAAATACTGACTGCCAGTGTTAAAGGGGCAATACCAGGCTCCTTAGGTTTACAAAGGGGTGGGAACTGTACAAATGATTTCAATAAATATTGATGAATGCCTTCAGACTGGATTAAAAGGAGCAATTCTAGGCCCTAGTGATTTAAAGGGGCAACAACAGGCTCACCACCTAAAGGGGTCAGCAGATCAGGCCCATGACCGAAAGGGGCCCATACTGTGGATGTTAAGGCAGAATTACAAAGGCAGAACATTCCTTTGAGTCAGGAACTGTAAATAAATAAATGTTTGCCTAAATACTGTGGATTAGTGCCTGTCTGCAGATTGAAAGGGGCCTGCATCAGAGGCCAGGGTTAAAGAGGCATTGCACACTCAGTAACAAACTGTTATAAATAAATGTATATAAATGCTTAATAGTGATGTTTTTGGTGCCCCTGTCATGCTGTGATTCACTGTCCCAGCATCCATGTGCCAGTCGGAGATGGCCACTAAGAGTGTATCCCTGTGATTTACTTTATCTGAACAGTTTTATTTGTTAGAAAAGTGCCCTAAATGAGTAATGCTTTTCCTAGAAATAAATACACCAACATAAAGTTTAGTAAAATAAATGTTTTATTTGTGCCACCACCCTTTTGGTTGTGGCCAACTTGCTGTAGCTTGGACCCAGGCCCAACACGCCTCATACTGGGGTGTGCGGATACCATTGGCCCTGTCCTTGCAGAGATTGTTTAGTGCTCTTTAGATTCGGGTGAGTTCCCGAACTCCCTGAAGGAGGCGGTGGTGACACCACTCCTTAAGAAATCTACTCTTGACCCAAACTATCCTGCTAAATACAGGCCAATCTCTAACCTTCCCTTTGTAGGCAAGGTGATTGAGAAAGTAGTTGCGCTGTAGCTGGAGAACCATCATACCATCCATGATATATATATGATCCTCTCCAGTCTGCTTTTCTGAAGAGGCATAGCACTGAGACTGCTCTGGTTCAGGTGCTCAATGATCTCCTGATGGCAAGAGATCAGAAGCTCTGTTTCATCTTGGTGCTTCTTGATCTCTCTTCAGCTTCTGACACCGTGGACCATGGGGAATTGCTGGAGTGCTTGAGGGGGTATCTGTGGCCTGTCAGGGACAGTCCTCAGATGGTTTCTATCTTTCCTCACTGGCAGGTCCCAGAGGGTGGTGTCTGGGATGTATTCCTCGGACTCATTCTCTCTGCCATGTGGGGTCGCTCAGGGCTCCATGCTGTCCCCAATGTTGTTTGCGGTGCATATGCTGCCATTGGGAGACAGTATGGACTGAGGTTTCACTGTTATGCAGATGATACCCAGCTCTACCTGTCTTTTGTGCCTGAACAGGATAGTGCAGTCTCAGACCTCAACAGCTGCATCACAGAAATCCAGGACTGGATGAAGACTGAGGTGTTGGTGGTGGATCCAGGTCGCTGGATAGGAGTGGTCAATGGCAGGGTCTCCTTGGGGCTCTGTACGGGGTAACCAGTTGACTTCCTCTGAACGGGTGCGAAACCTGGGGGTTATTCTTGATGATGGGCTGACATTGCGTTCGCAGGTGTCGGCAGTAGTCAAGGTCTCTTTTTATCATCTGAGGAACATCGCCCGGGTTAAGCATCTTGTTTGGTCTAGTGACCTTCCAACGCTGATCCACACCTTTGTGACCTTGTGCCTGGACTACTGCAACTCCCTTTACCTAGGGCTTCCGGGGGTTGATATCTGTTGCTTGCAGCTAGTGCAGAACGCAGCGGCATGACTGCTGATGGGGGTTCCTCATTCGGGCCACATCTCTCCTATGCTGTGCGAACTGCACTGGCTGCCTGTACAGTGGCAGATCACCTTCAAGGTCAGTCTTCTGACCTACAAGGCCCTACATGGACAGGGTCTGGGCTACCTGCAACAGCTCCTGAATCCTTACTGCCCCAACCACTCTGCTCAGCTGATGAGGGGTTGCTAGAATTTCCCAGGGTACAGTTGAAAACTTCTGGGTCACAAGCTTTTATGCACGCGGCCCCCACCTTGTGGAACTCGCTACCTCATCCGATTCAAGGGTACCAGACCATGGAGAGCTTTAAGATGGCCTTAAAGGCCCATTTGTTCCATCTTGCCTTTGGGGATTTTATGTAGTAAACTGTTTTGGTAAGAGCTCAGAATTGTACTGTCTTTATTTTATTGGCTTTAATGTGTTTTTATTGACAAAATTTGTACAGCGCTTTGATCATTTTAATTGAGCTATAAAATAAAGATTATTATTATTCTGCTTGTGTGTGGTCCCAGTTGCTCCGACCCGGTTTTCCCCAGACCAGCTGTCCTGTCTGCCTGTTTGTCCTGATGTCCCGGCAGCTCATGGAGTGGCTGTGGCTGGATGATGGTGACAGACTAGTTCCTGGAGGGGGTGATCATTTCCGGTGCTCCTGGGTGTCCTCAGCCGAAGATTCACCAACCTCAGAATAGTCTTGGCCTATGTCCTGTTCTGTGTTCTCTCCCTGCCCTGGGCAGCTGTTTCCCTATCTTGCTTCCTTCCTTTCCGCATTTAGGCACGCCAGGGTAACTGGCTGCGAGTGTTCACAACTAATCTACGGTATAGGATGTAGTGTAATAATTTAATGATTTTCTAGTTCATTTGCCTTTTAGAGTTCAGATATTTAGTGTAATGTTATTGTTTAGTTATGTTTAATAAACTTTGACCTTGTTTTTGCATTCAAGTTAGCTTCACGCTTCTCTTTGTGTTACCAGCAAGTTACCAGTAAGCTTGGGCCCCCTTTCCAAAAATTTCCCCGACACCCTCTGGCCAGGCGTCACACAAAAATCCACATCCGGGTGGTTGGTGTTTTCAGATTACATGTTTTCCCTCCAACTTGTAGCTGGGGTGGACCTGTGCCCTGACCTGACCAGGCCATTATGAGAGTGGTCAGTGTCTGTGGCTTCCCTTGCCCATTACACAAAACATGGCATAGTCGGCAGGATGTAGAACAAGTGCTCCGATGAGCCCAAAGTGTGAAGCGACTCAGGTAGGAATGCAAAACAATGGTGTTATGTACAGTATATAGTATTTTAAGCATGTTAGTTATACATGGGGACATGTATGTTTATGTGGGGGTGAATTTGTAGTTCCCCAGAGTTCCAGGTGCCCTCCCAAAAATGGGCATCCAGGTGCTGGCTAGGCAGTAAGGTGCCCCAGGGTTAGACAGGTGCCCCAGATAGGTCCCCTGTATATGTGCCCCAGAAAGTTAGGTAGCCCCCAAATGCAGAGCCCCAGCTGGGCTTCATTTAAAAAGATGCTGCTGCTTGTTTTTCCCTGCCTACTGCAGTTCTTTAGAATCCTTCCCTCCCATGTTACCTCGCACTGGGCACCTGCACACATGAGCCCGGTCGCGAGGTCAGGCAGGGATGGGCTCAAGAGGATTCCGACTGGAATACTCAGTCCTTTTGAACGGCTACAGCCGTTCGTTGTTAGTTTGGTTAGAGATGGAAGGAGCAGCAGCAGCGTGGGGAGGGGAGCGCTAGGCCGGCCGGGGCCCGGCCAAAGGGGAGGAACTTAACCTGATGTCCTGGGGGTCCCTCCCAGTCCATAGCTGATCATTCCCCCTCTTGAGTCTGCGGCAGCAGCAGTCCGTCGGGTCCTCAGTGCCCACGTCGGCGCTTATGTCCTTTCAGGAGGGGCAGCAGGTGTAAAGGCCAGCCCCTCCAGTTTCAGCAGCCCAGCAATGGAGTGGTTCCGTCGGGAGGGGCAGCAGGTCCAGACCATACCCTCCAGTCCTCAGCCCAGCAGATGTTCATCGGGAGTGGAAGCAGGTCCAGGCCGTCCCCTCCGTAAGTCCGCTAGCGGGATGTTCGTAGGGAGGGGCGGCGGCAGCAGAAGTAGGCCGTCCCTCCACCAGCACGCCAGCAGTTAGTAGAGGCCTGTGGGAGGAGGCGGGGTCCAGGCCCCCCCCCCAAGAGGCTGCAGCAGCAATCCTGGCACAGGCAAGGAAACGAGCAACAGGGTGAGTGGTGGCAGCACCAGGTCCGGGTGCTGGCCGCCTTTGCTGACTAAAGGTGGCCTTTGTTGTTGTTTTTTTAAATGAAGAAACTTTGGCGCTATAGAGTGTTGGCAGAGACTGTCAGGGCAGCCAAGGCCCCAGCAATGGGCCGCCCATGGGGCAGGTCAAGAGGCGGCTCCATGAGGCAGGGAAATGTGGGGACGGGCAAGGCCCCAGTCAAGGACCATCCATGGGGCAGAGAAAAGGAAGGGCTCCCTTTAGCCAAGTGACTGTGGGGCAGGCTAGGCCCCAGAAATGGGAGCTACAAAAGAGAGCCCCATTGACAGAAAGAGAAAGGGGCTGAAATTGTATGAATGTTTATAACTAATATTGACCCGCCTTCTGGTGGTTTTAAAGGGGGGCAACACCAGGCTACTTAGGTTTAAAAAGGGGCGGGAACTGTATAAATGAGTTCAATACTGATGAATGCCTTCAGACTGGATTAAAAAGAGCAATTCCAGACCCTAGTGATTTAAAGGAGCAACAACAGGCTCACCAGCTAAAGGCGTCAGCAGATCAGGTCCACAATCGAAAGGGGCACATACTGTGGATGTTAAGACTGAACTACAAGGGCAGAACACTCCTTTGAGCCAAGAATTGTAAATCAATAACTGTTTGCCTAAATACTGTAGATTAATACCTGTCAGCAGATCGAAAGGGGCCTGCATCAGAGGTCAGGGTTAAAGGGGCAATGAACCCTCAGGAACGAACTGTTGTAAATAAATGTACATAAATGCTTAATGGTGATATTTTTACATACTAACATACTATTTGCCAGCAGATTAGGCCTACGGTCTATCGAGTCTGCTCGAACCTTAGATCCTTAGTTGGGTGCCGAGGCCCTCCATCCCTTGTGCTCCAGAAACCCCTATCATCCATCCCCACCCCCTGGGACAGGCCATCATCTGATACATCCACTTTCTGTGTCTATCCACCCTCTCTTGAAGCCCTCCACTGTGGATCTCTGAACCAGCCGCCGGCAGTGCATTCCAAGGGTCCACCACCCTCTCAGTGAAAAACCTCCTCCTCTTTTCTCCCTCACCCTTCCACCTTCCAACTTCTAAACCATGCCCTCTGGTGATACCTCCCTGCTTTAGTCTAAAGATCCCTCCATGTTTACCTATTTATTCCTTGAGGTACTTGAAGACCTCAATCATGTCCCCCTCTCTCCTCTCCTCCAATGAAACAGGCAGAACTCCTCAAGTCTGTCCTCATACGCCAAAACTCTAGCCTCAGTATCATCTTAGTTGCCCTCCTCTGTACCCTCTCCAGGAGCTGTATGTCCCTCTTCAAGTGTGGTCTCCAGTACTGTACACAGTCCTCAAGGTGTGGTCTAACTAGTCCATTGTACAGCGGCAGAATCACTTCCTTGCTCCTAGAGGTGATCCCCCTTACGATGCATCCCAACATCCTGTTTGCCTTGCTAGCTGCTCTCCTGCACTGCTCAGAGTATTCATACATGCATCCACCATGACCCCTAGGTCTTTTTCCCCTATTGAGGCCTCCAGCGCCTCCCCTCCCAGGGTGTACCTGTGTTTAGGGTTTCCCCGACCAAGATGCAACACCTTGCACTTGGTGATATTGAAATTTAATTTCCATGTGAGCCCAGCTTTCCAGGGTGTCCAGGTCCTTGCAGGGCCAACCTCCCTCTTCTCCCTCAACTACTGCTCCCATCTTGCAGTCAACCACGAGAGACTCATTTCACACCCTATACCCTCCTGATGTCCGATATGTAGCCATTAAACAGGATGGACCCAGGACCGAGCCCTGCGGTGCCCCACTACCAACCTCTCTAGGGTTCGAGAGCTCCCACAGACCACCACTCTCTGGCGCGTCCAGCTAGCCAGTTTTCAATCCATCTGACCATCAAAGGGCCTACTCCTAACCCCATCAGTTTCTCCACCAGACCATTGTGGGGACAGAGTCAAACGCCTTGCTGAAGTCCAAGAATAATACATCCACAGGCTTTCCCTGTCCAGTTCTGATGTTACCCATTAGAGAACTCCACAAGATTGGTTTGACATGATCTACCTGGTACAAACCCATGCTGCCGACTATCCAGACCTCCCATCTCCTCCAAGTACACCCCAATCGCTCCTTTAGTATACTCTCCATTAATTTTCCCACCACGAGGTCAAACTGATGGGTCTATAGTTACCTGTAATTCCTCGACCCCCTTTATGGATTGGCACCACATGTGCCTCTCGCCAATCCCTAGGTACCTTCCCTGTCTCAAGTGACCTGTTGAAGAGCTCTGCCAGGGGTGCAGCCAGTATGTCCGCCAATTCCCACAGTACTCTCGGATGAATGCCATCCGGCCCAGGAGATTTGTCTTTCGTTAGGCCTTGAGGGCTAACCACACCCTTTTGTCGGAGATAGCATCATCCGTCCCCTCCACCTTACTGGCCTTTTTATCCTTATCCAGATGTGACACCCCTGGGTACCTCTCCTCCCTCTTGCTCCATTTCTGTTGCTCCCCTGATCCCACTCACTGCCGCTTCTATCCCCTTCATGCCTTGCTTTGTAGATATCCCATCCCCCTCCCTAGTGAACACAGAGGCAAAGTACTCGTTAAATACCTCTGCTTGGTCCCTCGCCTCTTCCACCCACCCTCCTTCTGATCTCAATCTGCTGAGATGGCCCTTAGTTTATCTCCACTCCCCAATGTACCGGAAGAACCCCTTTTCCCCTCTATGTATCCCCTGTGCCAGCCGCTGCTCTTTACTGGACTTTGCTACCCTCACCACACGGGTGACTTTTCTAGATGCAAGATGGTACATTTCCTTATCCCTATCCCCTCTTGTTGTTTTATATTTTTTGTAGGCTACCTTCTTTTCTCTGACTGCTACCTGTACCTCACTGGACCACCAGCATGGTTTATGTGACCTTGCTCCTTTACGTTTCAACTTAGCGCAGATCCTGACTGCCTCATGAAGTCCCCGTTTTATGACCTCCCATCTCCTTTCCACACCTGTCATTGATTTAATCCCTTCAAGTGATCCTTTAGAATATTTCCCATGCCCACAAAGTCTGCTCCCCTAAAGTCCACTGCCAGTGTCCCAGATCTCCCCCCATGCTTATTTGAAACCAGATAGTATTGTGGTCGCCTCCCTGTCAGGGGGTCCTGTACAACCAGGTCCTCACCAGATCCCCATCTGCCAGAACCACGTCCAGGACATGCCCCTCCCTTGTGGGCTCCATCACATGCTGTGTTAAGAACACATCCGGAAGCGATCCAGCAGCCTCTGCTCCTTGGTCACCTTAGAGGACATGGTTCCCAGTTTGTACTTAGCATATTAGGTCCCCATCAACACCACTCCTTCCCTTTGGTCCACACTGTGCAACGATGTTGTCCGCAAACCATCCTCTAGAACATCACTCATCCTGGGGGCCTATATACTACACCCAGCTTGGACCTCATCTCCTGCTGGGGAGTAAGCAGACCCATAAGGCCTCACGCTTCCCTCTGCCTCTTCTACCCTAGCAATTTCTATGTAATCTCTAATGAGCGTAGCCATTCCACCCCTCTGCCCTCCTTTCTATCCTTCCCAAGCATAGTGTCTACCCCATGTTTAGGTCCCAGTCATGGTTTTTGCTGGCCCACGCCTCGTGACCACCGCCACATCCACCCTCGAACAGCATGGTCTGGAACTCTGGCAACTTGTTTCCCAAGCTCCTGGCATTTACTAACACCAACCCCCACCCCTTATCCCTGATCCTCTTTGTCGAACCCCACCCAGAGTCCTTATACTTCCATCCTCCCTCTGCTCCTCCTGAAACCTCCACCCCCAGTCTGTTCCTCCCTCCCCCCTTGGGCTTGAAGGCTACTCCCCTCATCTGGAGGAGAGGGCTTCTGGTCAGCCCCTCCCTTATCCCTCCCCCTCACAAGTTTAAACCCCACCTTTCTTGAATGTAGACAGCCATCCCTGTTTAGGACTTCCTTCCCTAATGGGGCAAGATAAAGCCTGTCCTTGGCATATAGTCCTTATCGTCCCAAACTCCTTTCCAGTTCCTAACACCCCCAACCCCACTCTTCACCCCACTTCCTGAGCAGTCATTAACCTCTGTGAACCACTTTTTCTCCACTGAGGCCTTTGGTACTGGCAATATCTCCAAAAGGAAATGTTGCCCATTATCCCGACAGACTCTAGCAAGTTCTTGGAACCTTGCTTGGATTTTCAAGCGCTATTTCCCTCTAGATCGTTAGTTCCCAAATGCCAGGAAATCCAGTTTCCTCACAATCCTAACCATTTATACACCATGAACTTTACTCTGTGCACTGTCAGCCCAGAGATACTCACTACCTTCACCTGTCTATGGCATCCACCCCTGTCCCTCCCACTGGATACCCCTAATCACGAGTCTCCCAATAACAGAACCTTAACACCGCCATCATCCTTATGCTTACCTCCACTATGCCCTCTCAGCCCCCATCCCCCTTTATTCATGATCTCAATTCCATGGAGTCTTCCTGCCTTATTAGAGACCCCTTGTCACCCTCCCTTTCTGCCTCCTCGTTATTTTGCCCACTAACTCAAACCCCTCTGAATAGGTGTCCCCTTAACCTCTCTTATCCGAACCATTTATCCTGGCCCTGATGGTTTCCCCTTCCCCCACCGCCATCCTCCCCCTTGTAATAGTACCCTGCCTCAGAGGCTCTCTGTGGGTCCCTTTAGCTAGGGCCCCATCCTGGTACTAACCCCCTGCTGAAGGGGGCTCTCCACCTCCTTGTCTCCCAGTTTCTCTCCAATCATGCTCTCCTCCCTCATGTCTGCAATATGTTGCATCTCCCCATTGCTTAACATTTATGTTCCCCTCTCCTCTGGGACTATTTCTATCCTTTCCATTGCTGGTCTGTGATGCCCTATGGGTATCACTCCCTCCCGGCCTCTGTATAAGTTTCCTCATTTCCACCAACCCCTTTCTCCCCCTCTAGGTTGCTTAGTAGCTCAAATTTATTGTGACACTCTATGTCAGCCTCCATCAAGTAACCAGAGTTTTCACTGACTGCACCTCTAAACTTCCCCTCTTCTTCCTCTCTTGCTCTGTTCAGCTTAGGAGCTCCCTTCCCACACTCTGCTGTTATAGGCTTCCCCACAACAGCCCCTCCTGACTCTTCCCCCTCTACTCTCTTTGTATTCAGAATGTTCACCCCGTACACTTTCCCCTTAGTGTCAACATCCCTAAGGGTCCTCTGTCCCTAATAGCCCCTCCTGCTTGCTGTAACATAACGTCCTGTAATTTCAGGCGTTCACCAGCCTCCCCTCAGTCCCACCCTTCTGCTGCCCATACCCACCCCTTATCCTTGACACCCCCAGCTTACTCCTTAACCAACATACCTCACTCCTGATACAAGATAGCTGTCTACAGAGTGGCAGCCTCCCTCTCTCAGGCTCAATTGAAATTATTGCCATCCACAGCCTGTGAAGCCTACAACCTTCCGAGATGCCTGCCATGGTGGAATATGGCCACCCTGTTTCCCCCCTCTGTTTATAATGGCACACCCCTTTTCTCAGTCCCTTTCCCTGGAATACAGTTTCTCTCTATACTGACTGCAGTTATTTACAAACCCATTTCAACCCTGACAAGTTCCCAAGTCACAGAAACACATACAGTCCAGTGCGTGTTCAGTCCACTAACAGTGTGTGTATGCAGACATCAGGTACCGTATGATGTCACAGGCCCACCAGCTCCTGTTGCTTCAAATTTCAGTCCCAAACAGAAATACTCAGCCCTTCAATCCCAACCCCCAGTGGCTTTTTAGTATTTAAGAAACAGGCAAACAACACATTTAAATTTCACTCTAATTATCACTGCCAAACAACTGTTACCAAGCCTCAAAAGTTACAATATCACAGCCCAAGTAACAGTTCTAACTCAAGGTAATAATTTTTAACACATAGAACTAATTTCACGTACAAAACTATTTAAAGATTTCAGTTAAAACAGAATATAACCCCAGACCTCTGTCCTTACCAGCCTCCTGCTTATGTTCCCAAGTGAACAATGAAAGACAAGGTAATTCCTGTTAATGTCCCCTCCCCCTAACACCAGGCAAACAGCACATTTAAATTTCACTCTAATTATCACTGCCAAACAACTGTTCCCAAGCCTCAAAAGTTACAATATCACAGCCCAAGTAACAGTTCTAACTCAAGGTAATAATTTTTAACACATAGAACTAATTTCACGTACAAAACTATTCAAATATTTCAGTTAAAACCGAATATAACCCCAGACCTCTGTCCTTACCAGCCTCCTGCTTATGTTCCCAAGTGAACAATGAAAGACAAGGTAATTCCTGTTAATGTCCCTTCCCCCTAACACCAGGCAAACAACACATTTAAATTTCACTCTAATTAGCACTGCCAAACAACTGTTCCCAAGCTTCTAAAGTTACAATATCACAGCCCAAGTAACAGTTCTAACTCAAGGTAATAATTTTTAACACATAGAACTAATTTCACATACAAAACTATTCAAATATTTCAGTTAAACAGAATATAACCTCAGACCTCTGTCCTTACCAGCCTGCTGCTTATGTTCCCAAGTGAACAATTGGTACCCATTGATGGTGTGTGATTCACTGGCCCAGCGTCCATGTGCCAGCCAAAGATGGCCACTAAGAGACTGTGCCCTTGTGATTTACTTTATCTGATTATCTAAACTGTTTTGTTAGTAAAGTGCCCTAAATCAATAATGTTTTGCTAGAAATACATACACCAACACACGGTTTCTCAGATAACCATTTTATTTGAGCTGCCACCCTTCTGCTTTGGAGGTCCCAGGTGCCCTGACCTGGTTTCCCCAGACCTAGCTGTCCTGTCTGCCCATTTGACCTGATGTCATGGCAGCCCACGGAGAGCTGTGGCTGGGTGATGGTGGCAGACTAGTTCCTAGCGGTGATGATTTCCGGTGGTCCAGGGTGTCCTCAGCTGAGGATTCACCAACCCTCGAATAGTCTTGGCCTGTGTCCTGTTCTGTGTTCTCTCCCTGCCCAGGGCAGCTAGTTCCCCATCTTGCTTCCTTCCTTTCCCTGCTTAGACATGCAAGGGTGGCTGGCTGAGAGTGTTCACAACTGATTTACAGTATAGGATGTAGTATAATAATTTAGTATGTTACAGTTCTTTTCCCTTTTAGAGTTTAGAGTTTTAGAGATTAGATATTTAGTGTAATATTATTGTTTAGTTATGTTTAATAAACCTTGACCTTGTTTTTGCATTCGAGTCAGCTTGGATCCCTTCCCCAAAATTTCCCCGACACCCATGAGGCAGGCGTATACAAAATCCACCTCCGGTGAGGCATTGTCAGATTACATCTTTCCCTCCAAGCTGTAGCTGGGGTGGACCTGTGCCCTGACACAACCAGGCCATTTTGAGAGCGGTCGGCATCAGTGGCTTCCCTCGCCCATTACAGAACGGACTGTAGGTCCATCATGTCCAACAGCTCCTCCTCCTCATAAGCAGGGATGATACAATGTGCAGTGCAAACATGTACAAAGTTATAAGGATTCCCTACACACTCTACTACCCAGGGTACCCGTGATGTTGTTTGTAAGCAGACTTTTTCCCAGGATTATCATAAAGCCCTGAAGTGTTTCCATGTCAACTGGCTGGCTGTTCTACAGCTTCACCACTTTCTGGTGAGCAAAGGGACTCCTAGTGTTATCCCTAAATTGTGGCATGCCTGAGCCCCAAGGTGTCCCCACTCCATGCATCCTTGTGGCAAGATGGGTGATCAAAAGGCTCAGAAGCATCAATTTTAGTTGTTTTCAAAGTGGTTAAGCAAAATTATTATACTTCAAAATGGAAAGTTATAATATACTCTTGCTCTCAGCCCTCTGGTATTGCTATGCCTCTCACTACCTCTGCTACTCTCAGTCTTAGCTCTTTTGAACTTAAAGCCATCATAGGTCCAGGCTATAAAGTTTCTCCTCACCTGCATTAGGAGGTAGTGGGGGATAGGTGCAGCAGCAAGGCAGGCCATACTGTAAGCACTACAGTAATATTTGTACTTCCTCCCATTTTGAATCGTGTTCTTTGATTGCACTTGGTACCCTGTGTTTTGCATCCTTTCTCCCTTCCCCGAGTCGCACCTGAGAAACAAGCATTGGCTCAGTGTGCCTTTCCCGGTCACCAATTTTCAAATAAAGAGGGAGGCACTGCAAGGAAACAAATCCTGGTGTTTGAGATAACAAGGAATCAAATGAGCAGAACTGTCACGTAACCTGCAAGAGGGGAGGAAGACAGGTTTCTGCTGCAGAATATACACACGCTGTTACGGACGCTCCTGCACCAGCGCTGTCGGTACACACTGCTCCTCTCATGCAGAGCTGTTGCTGCTTAGCTGTCCCAACTCATCTTCCAGCCTAGACCATTCATTCTCTTCTCCGCTCTACTACAAAGCTGCTGCCGACTGTTCTCTCAGCTCCTGTAGCCCTATTTTCTAACATCCTGTCCCTGCGCCTCTACTGCAGACCACAACTCTCCCACCACCAACTTCCAGCCTTCTCCTCTCTCCCAAATGCAGACAGCCCACTCTTCTCCAAGCGAAGCTCACAGCCTCTGCAGAGTTACACAGACTGCTCAACTCAACTGTCTTGTCCCGACTGCAGAACCCTCTCATTCCTTTCTGCTCCCGTTTCCTACATAGTTCTGTTTAATTCTCCCAGCTGCTCCAGATCCATCTCCTGATCCTGCATAAATGCCACCATAGATCGGTTGGCTCCTGATGCCGGTTCCACCAACTCACAGCTCAAATTAACTTCGCTGCCAACCACCTGCTGCCCAGTGCCCACCCTGTGTCCTGCATAACTGTCCTTTCATATCGCCCCGAGTTCTGCGTAATTCAGCAAGACCGTACCATCGCCACTAACGGAGGAGAGTAGTGTAACAATCGCAGAGCGGTTCCCTTCAAATACCTACACACCGCCCCGCTGGGTAACCCCTAACGTAATTTTCATTACATAGTTTCTGGGCTACCTCGACGAGTGCAGGTGTGTAAGGATGCGGAGCGAGTAGCTGGGCTTCCGGTATGTTGTTTCACCCCTTCTAGCGTTGGAGGCAGTTGGTGCAGTCCGGGGGTGGGCGGGGTGAGCGCGCGCGCGCGTGAGGGAGACCGCGCGGCCGTGGTGGCAGAAGTATTGGGACGCGCGGTGCGGGCTGGCAGTGCAGGCAGTGTGGAACAGCCATGGCAAGGGAGGGCAGCGAGCAGCGAGCGCTGCAGTACGAGCAGACTTTGGTGAGTGACGGACAAACAGTGAGGGAGTGGGGAGTCGGGGCGGCGGAAGGGTGTCTTCTCATTCTCTCTAGAATGATGTCCGCAGCAGAGGACTGTCGCTGCACCGAGGCAATTTTATTATTATGGAATTAGTATACATAACTAGCAGTCAGTAGGGGGCAGTACATGTGTGTTCCTGCCCCATTTGGGGCATTATGTGAGGTACTGCGGTGTACCTGCTTACAAACTACAGGGGCAATACCTCTTTGGTATTACCATAGGGAGAGAAGGTCAAGTAGTACCGGCTCAGAAACCGTAGGGAATTAGCTGGACATGTTTTTTACTGCCCCAGTTGGGGAGAGGCAATACTTGGGGCAGTGCTGTGTACTTGCTTACATACAGAAGGAGGTTGTAACTGTCACACTATGCTACAGGAGCAATATTGGGGCAGAACCAAATTGTCAACTAAGTGCCACTTGTCAGACTGCAGCACTTGTCTCTTATTGTCCCAGTAGGGGCATTACTTGATGCGGTGTTGAGTACTGCTCCAGCTGGGACAAATGGGAGCACTGCGGAAGTACCTGTTGAATGGCTAGAAATGCAGTACCTCACCTACCTCATACTGCCCCAGCAGGGGCATTACTAGGGACAGCGTAGAAGGTGGCAGTATTTGTGTGTTACTGCCCTGGCCCCAGTAGGGGCATTACCTCACCTAACGTCTGTCTAAGGCATTATCTGCATTGCAGCTGGGGGTAGTTTCTAAGTAACTGCTACCTGGACAGCTGAGGGCAGTACAGCACTCTAAAACACCTGTCTGCAGGGGGCACCTTTTGTCTGCTGCTACTACCATAGTTCAGTACTCTATTTAATACATGCCTATAAGTGGGTACTACTTGCCCACTACCCTGCTATATGGGTGCGGTACTGTACCCCAGTACCTGTCTGAAGGGAACACTATATCCGCCTGTTGCTTTACCAGCAGTGCACAATACTGCACCCAGTACCTGCCTGCAAACACTTGCTTTGTGTTTTTCTCCCAACCCACATGCACACCCTGAATCCAGGACAGCAGTACAAAGTGTGCAGCGGCTTCCCCTTCCAATCCAGCTTGGTTCTTCAGAGCCTGAAGGGACTGTATTGCTGAGGGCTGTGAGTTCCCCATTAGCAGCCTTTAATGCTGGCAATGCTAGTGCTTTTTAAATTTCTGCTTCGCATTCATTTCAGAGGGCCCTATATGTACTGTGTAATAATATTAAATGCACACTAAAAATAAAAATTAGAGTTAGAATCAACGTTTCAACCATAGAGCTTCTTCAGGAATTGTCTAAAAGAGAACTATGCAAAGTTAGTCCCTGCTTTTTTCTGTCTTCCAAGTAATTCCTGAAAAAGACCTATGGTTGAAATGTCGATTCTAACTATAGTTTCTATTTTCAGCGTGCAGTTAATATTACCTTTTTGTTTTGTTTTTGGCCCACACACTGATGTAACACTATGTTTTTTGTTTATTAAGATATATATTGCTGTCTGATGAACTGCATTTATTATGTATATGTGTGGTTTTGTGTTTGCATTTCCAACCAATCCAGTATTGCTTTTTGTGTGTCTGGGGGGTGTGGGTTGGGGGGGATGGTAAAGCTGACATTGGGCTAAAGTTGGTAGCCTGATGCTTGCCATTTGCAGTGATGACCTGCCCAAGAGGTTTTGCAGTCTACAGAACCTACACGGTTAAAAACTGACAACGTTTAAAATTGAGAGTGGGTTTTATTAAAATGCTGGCCAATGGTTATTGTGTGTTGGATTCTGTTGTCTGCTTTTGCTGTCAGAAGTTTTATAAACTGCATTTGTGGTCTGGCGTTGCAGAGAGAGAGAGATGTATGGCGTTCCCAGTAGTCTGATTTTCCAGCTATATTTTTTTGCGGGGGTTGCAGTGAAATCTTCTAGCTGCTGCAGCAGGAGTACCTCTCTGCCTCTAATGCGTGTAGTGTGTACTATGTGATTTATTCTTATGAAGACTAATCGCCACGTGTAGATCAACAAGTCTGTATGTAAGTCCGCCTATGGCTATTCTGTACTGCAAGGTTCCCCTTCTCCAGTGTAAGAACTTTGATGGTGTTGGTGAGTTTCATTCGAAGTCCCCTCCAATTTTGTGGAGAGCAAGAGCAATTTAAATAATGTGCCTCTCACCCACCATTGCAGGTGAAATAGTTATACAATAATGCACTCCAGGGTGTGTGTCGTGCTAGGATAACGTCATGCCTCAGGTGGTTGGGCATGAGGCCGAAGGCAGAGTGTGTCCAACACCTGAGATGTGACGCTTATCCCAGCATGACACACACCCTGGAGTGCATTATTACTATTATGCAGTGGCTCACTCATAAAGAAAAAAAAATTCATAAAAAAATAAAAAATAAACTTTCAAAATAATTTTTCCCTTTATTTTTTGCTGAACGTGAGAACATGTTTAGGAAAAAGTCTGCAGTTTCTGTTTTTCCCACTAGGTGGTGCTGTCACATACTGTCTTCTGTTTCTCTCTGCAGGTTTTGTTGTGCACAGGTTTTCTCTCCATGCACAACTCTGTGTCTGTGCTTGTCTTTGCCAGCAGTATCATACATGCTGGCCCGTGTCACTGCCCTGTAAAAAAAAAAAAAAAAAAAAAAAAATTGTTTTAATTTATGATAATGGCTGTTTCTTATGTGATGTGAGTAGCAGGCTGCCGAGTCAGTGCAAGGAGTATGGCAGCTGAGCTGACTGTCGAGAGTAGCTACCACGCTGTGTTCTGCAGGAGGTATGGCTTTACTTTAGTTTTTTTGAGGAGGGCAGGGATGGAGAATGTGTGACACTTGAAACAGACAAAAAAGTTACATTTTTTATGGCACCTTTTCCTCCGGCAACTGAGTGGCATCAGTGAACTGCGTGACCTGCAGTTACGGTCTCCATGGTTCACTGAAGCCACTAGGTTTAGGGAAGAAAACGGACATGAAAATAATAATTTATTCTGTAAGCTTTATGTGTTGGGGGAGAGCAGACTTGTGACTTGGTGGAGAGAGGTTTTTAGATCTTCGAGACAATCTCTTGAAGCAGGTCATAACACATGGGGACCTTCTGCTGGAGGCACTTGTTTCTGGAAGACTTCTTAGTAGTCGTACCTGGGACCGCCCCCTCATGCACCACATGACCAGGTCCGTGCACTATTAAAGAGAGGATGATCCTGATACTCCTCAGTTCTTTCTTTCGCACGACCTGTACATACTGTATCTCTCCTCGAAATCAGCTCAGCAGTACCTTTGCCTTTTAAAATTTCCTTTTTCTTCTACTAACTTTTGTCATTGCTAACCATCTTTACTAGACCGACGACGATGAAGATACTTCGAATTTTCATAAGCATAATTACATTTTCAGCATTGCTGATGGTGGCGTCTGCCCTCTCGTTGATGATGGCTTCCACCCTCTCGACTATAGCTTTTCCCTCTCGTTGATGACGGCCTCTGCCCTCTCGTCGTCGACTGCTTCTGCCCTCTCATCAATGATGGCTTCTGCCTTCTCTTTGATGGTGGCTTCTGCCATAGTGTTGGTGATAGCTTCAGCCCTCTCATCACGATGGTTTCCATCCGCTCTCATTGATGATGGCTTCCGCCCTCTTGTGGACGAGGGCTTCAGTGGCGATGGCTTCAGCCCTCTACTTGCTGTGGTCTTCGTCCCTCTCGTTGTCAAGGGCTCTCTCAATCAGCAATGGACTCTCGTTGATGGTGGCTCCTGCATCCTCTTGTCACCACTGGCTTCAAAAGGCTTCCCCACTCTCATTGCGGAAGTCTTGACCCCTGGTCCCATGGGTTTCACCCTTAGGTAAACACTGGCCTTGGGTCTTCGTTGCCAATAACATCTCATTGCAGAAGGCTTTGCCCTTCTCCTCGATGAGGATGTAACATAGAAACACAGAAGTTGATGGCAGATAAGGACCGCAAGGCCCATCCAGTCTGCCCATTTCTTTTCTACCTTATAAATGTGCCATCGGCTTTTGCCTGTTCAGTGGCCTATCTATTCATTGTCATTTGTATTGCTCCCTTATGCCTATCCCATGCCTGTTTGAAGCCCTGCACTGTATTCATAGCCACCACTTCTTGTGGTAAGCCATTCCATGCATCCACCACCCTTTCTGTGAAAAAGAATTTCCCCACATTCCCCCTTAATCGTCCCCCTTCTAATCTCATGCTGTGTCCTCTTGGACCCTCTTGTCCTCAGTACACCCCAGAACAATCTGCGGGTCTAGACCCAGGTGCCCTTGCCTTTGGCCTCACTGTGGGCCTCCTCATCGTCTCCTAACGGAGTGTGAATTATGCGCTGCCTAACCAGCGGCTTCGGCTATGCTGTGTCCTTTGTAATCCACACCTGGACCCTGTTTGGTCTTTAACTGAAACTCTGCCCTCATACTGGGTATACGGTTATTTATTTCACTGCTTCGACATCACCGATATCCTCCTCTAAAACCGAGGGACTCTTTTTTCGAACAGTGCTGGCTCCTTTGGGTCGACGCTTTGCTGGCCTGCTGGGGTTTGTTTCCCCACCAGTTTTCTTCTCTCCATTATTCCAATGGAGTCTTTTTTTAAATTTTATTTTATTTATGCAAAGGGAATAGTTCAGTACATACATTTAATGACATTTTCACTTATAACGTCAGACCTTTGCAACCAATTTCGTTTTTAACATTTAAAAGTTAAAAAAAAAAAAAAGGATTCCGTTTTCTGTTTAATGAACAGCAGTCATTAAATTTCAAGTCTTGGAGTTAAGTATTGTAACTATAAACTTTAAAAACTATAAAACTTTATAAAAACTTTAGAGCTATAAAGCTGTCATCCTCCGATGGTACTTCTAACATTCATCTTTTATCATTCTTAAATTACTCGTATCTCTTTTCATACATTTCACATTTGTCCATGGGTTCAGCTTTACTTGTTTCTCACTTTCCATTGAATATTTTAAAACTCTTCTGCCGGGCCTCAGATTCCCTAGCTTGTTTTAGGCCATGCCCAGACTAGTTGAGGAGATTCCTGTGCAAACTCCATTTGTGTTTTTCCTTATTTTCTCCTGACTCCCCTGTCCTATGTCCACCTCTCCCTATCCCTTCCATCTCTAATCCATACTTAGCATTTATTGTATGTCTATGGCATGCATTTCCCATTTGGTCCGCCGATTTGTGAATTGGGGTTGTCTGTGTTGGACTGCAAAGGTTATCCTTTCCATTTCTTATATTGTGTTGATTATGTTAACCCATTCATTTATCGTAGGGCTATCCTTCTGCAGCCATCGTTTAGTAATTACCTTGAGGCCAGCAGCACACAGCACTTGCCAGAGATATCTAGCCTCTTTCCCTCTTAAAGACCCAGGTTCTATTCCTAGTATCAGGTGTTCTGGACCCAGCTCCTCCATACCTTCAGAAATTACCCAAAGATGTCTGCTGACTTCTCCTCAGTAAGGTTATACCCCCTAGGCATGACCACAGGATATGCAGGTGTCCGGCCCTGGCCTCGCTGCAACCCCTCCAGCATGTGGAGATACCACCTGTCTTGAACTTGGCTTGTGTTTCTGTGACTAAAAATACTGGATTCTGATTTTCCATATGAACTCCCGCCACGTTGGGGAGGAGGTGGCACCCCAAATCACCCCCCAGCTTTTGTCCAAAGTATCTTTTTCTATCTTGTTGCCTAATTCCCCCTCCCACTTTGATTTGACCTTGAGAGTACCGTGTCATAAATCTACCAGGAAGTCAGAGTATAGCACTGTAATCACCTCCCCTCCCAGATGGGGAGGCTCAATTGGCTTCAAATGGCGGGGAAGGGAGCTCTGAGCTCCTCAGCACTGTTGGATTGCCCAGGCTAGCCCATATCCATTTCCTAATTTGGTAATATTTAAATCGATCAGATGGTTTTAGATCATGTAGGGCCATAGCAGTTTCAAACGAGACAGATGTTCCCCCACTAAAGACCTGTCACGCTGAATGTAAGCCCTCCCTTGCTCGGTTTTTAAACCATGGGTCATGTGTGGCTGGTTCCAATTGAATATCCCAAGCCCACTACCTGTATTTGCACATGTGTTGGGCAGTTCCAGCGCTGGTGGTACCTCGTCTCCATCCCTCCAGGGCCACAAGAACCCCTATTGGTTGTTGTTGTTTGTCTCCCAACCTTTGTTAATAGGGGTTGAAGGGAATAGCCTGTGGGAGGGGGGTGTCCTTAAAGTGGTCCAATTCCATGGACTTCCAGTGAGAGAGAGAAATTGGGGTGGCACCACATTAATACTATCTTCATCTGAAAAGCAACCCAATATTCCAGTAGATAAGGGACCGCTAGGCCTCCCATCCCCTTTGGCAAGTATAATATATCTCTGGCTACTCTCGGCCTCCCAGCTCCCCAAATAAAGGACATCAATTGTCTCTGCCAGCACAGCAGTGTCTGAAGTGGGACCACACACGGCACACTTTGGAACAGATAAAGGAGACGGGGGAGTATGTTCATTTTGGTAGATTGGAGTCTAGCATATAGGGAAAGAGGTAGAAGGGCCCATCTCTTATAGTTTTGGGATATTTCATGTATGAGGGGAGGATAATTATCTGCTAACAGAGTTGCCGGGTTTATTCCTAAGTAAATCCCCAGATACTTCAATTTATCCAGTTCCCATCTCATTGGGTACTTCTGCCTGGTGTTACGGGGAACCTGGTAAGAGCAGGCTAAACTCTGTCTTGGCTGCATTTAGTGAGTATCCAGAGATTTCGGTGAATTCTGTATCTGCTTGAAAACTTCCGGAAGGGAGGTCTCCGGGTTACTCAGAAACAGCAAGAAATCATCTGTGTACAGGCCTAGTTTATGTTCAGTTCCCCCCACTTCCACGCTCTGTATCGCCGGATTTAGGAATATCACCTGGGCCAGCGGCTCTACAAAGATAGTAAAAGGCAGGGGCAAGAGGGGGCAACCCTGCCTCGTACCTCTCTCTAGCTGGAATGACCTCCCAACATGACCGTTCACTCGCACACATCCCCGAGGGATGGTGTACAACCGGGTTATCGGTAGGCAGAAGGCATCTGGGAAGCCAAAGCCTGCCAGGGACGCCTGTAGGAAAGGCCAAAGCACCTTATCGAATGCCTTTTTGGCATCTAAGCTCATGACCAGGGCAGCCTTCCCCATCCTTCCTAGGTGATCCAAGATATTTACTGCTCGATGAATGCCATCCTGAGCCTGCTGGCCCGGGACAAAACACGTCTGATCTATATGTATAAGTTGCTGGATGATGGATTCCAACCTCCTGGTCATGATTCTAGCCATTATGCTATAATCTGTATTTAGTATAGATATTGGCCTGTATGAGGAGCATAGCAAGGGGTCCCTGGTGGGCTTGGGCAACACTGCAGCTACTGCATACTGTATGCCCACGGGGGGCAACGCCTTCTCCAGTCAGCAGTGGGTTGTACACCCTATTCAGAATGGGGGATAACTGTGCTTTAAAAAACTTGTAAAATTCAGGCGGATAGCCATCCATCCCGGGACATTTCCCGGTCTTAATTCGTGACATTTCGGACGCAATTTCTGATTCTTTGATTGGTGCAATCAGTTTGGCCGCTTCCTCTCTCCTAACCTGGGGAAAATGTAACATTTCTATGAATTGAGTTATTTTGTTTACATCAGGGGGGTACCAAGACTATATAGCTCCTGGTAGTAATCTGAAAAGGCTTCTGCTATATTTATTGTGTTGGGGAGCTGTTGATTCGTGTATGGATGTTTGAGCCTAATTATAGTAGCCCTGGCTCTTCTTTGCCATAACCTACTGGCTAGCAGTCTCAGTGCCTGAAGTCCCCCCTCGTAAAATTTTTGTTTAAGGTACATCAAATTCTATTCTACTTTATAGTCCAGGATAGCGTTAAGTGATTTTCTATGGACCTGGACTTCCCTTTCCTTTATGGGATTATATTTCTCTTTTAGGAGATAGTTCTAGCTCCCTGATCTGAGTCTGCAGGAAATTTTTTTTTGATCCTCCCTCTCTCTTTTCTTGTGTGCAGCCAGGGCAGTCAAGTTCCCCCTAAGCACCGCCTTCACTGTATCCCACAGAATGGATGGGGAAACCTCTAAATTGTCATTAGCCATCAGGATTTTGGCATCTTGGATTAGCTTCTGATTGTCTTTTCCCTGGATGAGGGATAACTTAAGGCGCCACAGGGTTCTGTTCCTGCTTTGCCCCAGCTGGATCTGCATTACTAGTGGAGCATGTCTGAGGTAAAAAGTTTTCTTAATGCTGACCTCTGAGGCAGTGGGCCCCCTAACAGTTCGGGCCCTACTGCAACCGCAGCTCTTGCATCCCCACCCCACCCCCCACCCCGTCACGTCCTGGCCACATGGATATTGTGAAGAAGTTTAATAAGTAAATAGACTGTAGAACAGTTCTTACCATACTGAGTCGGATTTATCTCCTCCTGAATATCATACCAAATCTGCTCAAAAACCTATATTGCTCAGCTGTCTTTGCCACAAGTGAAGTAAGTGTTATAGGTCTGACAGTCATTTCCTGTCTCATCTACCTTACCCTTTTTGGGGAGGGGAACTACCTCCCCCCCCCTTCCAGTTCTTTTCGTCTGCCCCCCTTTAATTAATCACCCAGGTATACTGTCAGGTCTCTTGGCTGTGCTCCCATTAATCCTTTCAAGCTTTTGTAGCACTGATACACTTGTGACTAGATATTCTTGTGGAACACATAAACCCTTAAAAGAGGGAACTGCCAAAGTGTCCGTTTGTCCAGTGAAACTACAGAAATATTCACTGAATTTCACACACAGCGAATGTATCTTTGTTAACATCATTCACACCAGCATTTTCAACCCTAATTTCACCTTAACCCCACCACCACCATTTACTACTATCTGTGGCCAAAAGATCCTGTATTTTATCCTTGGAAAAACATCTGTCTCATGCTTTTATTAGCTCTAAACACCTTATTCCTGTAAAATCTATACAACTCCCTACCCCCTTTTTTCTTAGCCAGCTGTCTTGCCTTCACCCATTTCTTAAACTGGGAGGGTGATCCATGGTTTATTACTGAGTAGTTTAGTGACTTTCTTTGTTGCTGAATTTTCCCTAATAATGTTTTCTAATTCACCACCCACTTTTTCCCACATTGTTTGAGCTGAACCTTGCAAAAAATTAGCATTTCAAAATGTATTATTCTTTTTCAGCCGCTCCACTACTTCCACTTTATTTGATACTATGATTTCCTAGGTATGTACCTCTCTTCTAGGGAGTTTAAAGGAAGGCAAATGTGTAATGACTGCAACAGTATGGCCTGACTCTCCTATAGGGCTCCATATCAGCACTCTGTGATACCAATCCTCCAAATTGGTTAGAAACAAATCTAAGATATTGGTTCCCTGCGTGGGTTCCTCCACAAGTTGTTTCAGTTTTTGTGGTTACCTAAATTACTCCACTGACAATTTATTAAAATCTCCCATTAGGACCATCCCTGATATTGGGTGTTTCGTCTTTATCCTATCTAGGGCAAAATTTCAAATAGTTGCACATCATCTTATTGTTATTTCCTGGTGGGAGATAAATTATCCCAACAATTAACGTGTTTGCACCTTGTGGGGCTCTTTCCAACTCTAATCTTGCCCACAACAATTCCAGCTTATTGTACGTCCCTTTCCCCCATCCTTTTGGTTTTAAATTCCTTTCTATTTTATTTATTTATTTATTTTTATGTATCTGTTTAATTTCATTCATTTGGTAACCAGGCAAGGCTCACAAGGCAAAAAGGCCTGTTTTCAGGGGTAACCCGGGAGCACTAGGAAGGTTAAGTGACTTGCTCGGGGTCACACAGTATGCAAGTGGAGGTTGTGGGAATCAAACCCAGGTCTACTGGATGTACCAAGTTCATTCACAGCGTGTTACTTTAACCTCAAGGCTGTACTGCTAGCCCTTTCTCACTAAACACACTAAGCTCTTTTTATCTTGATTTCTCCTCATAACTTCAAACTCCTCTAAAGCTATTTGTTTATCTGTTATATTTTCTGTACACCACATTTCTGTCAATCCAGTTACTCCCTGAGTTTTATGCAACTTGCAGTTCAGTTCATCAAATTTTGTTATCAACAATCCTGGAAATGGCTCTGCAATGAATAGCACAGGTGCGCTATTTAAAATTCACAAAAACAGCCATGTAAATGAGCCCATTGGTGGCCATTTGCATGCCCGTTATGGGCCCATTTACATAGGCTGCGCAAGATGCCCAATAATACTTGTATCATTCCCCCCCCCCACACACACACACCAATCGCTGCCTGATAGTATATCACGTGTGTAGTGTTCTCCCTCTAGCTGATCGCTGGCCTGATAGTACTTTTTAACATTTTCTGGTGCTCGTGTTCTCCCCCAATCACCAGACTGATAGTACTATAATATATTTCTTGGTGGCGGAGGAGGGGACTACTGCACCAGGAAATTATATACCCAACTGTTTTCAATGGTGATCGGGGCACAATACCTCCACCAACCACTAGGGTCCAAGGATAAGGCAAGGTCTCAGTCAGTGACACGGCATGACAACAGGACAGATTAACAGAAATTAGTGTTTGTTTAAAATTTACTTGAGCTTGAATTGAAATTGACAGTTATGTATAGCAAACAGAACACTGTGAGATGAGTAAATAACACCATGTTTTTACAAATTATTTGTCATCACCAATCCATCGCTCCCTCTCTCCAGTCTACTGCTGTTTTTGATAAAAACATTTAATTTGTATTATGTACAAGTTTAATTTTCATTGCCTAGCAGTTAAGAGAACTGAGCTAACTCTACAAGTTATTTTGCCCAGTAGAAACTGTTTTTTTTTTTTTTCAGTAGTGCATTAAAGAGCACCTTTCCTGGTTCTCACCTCCACACCCCAGAAGCATCCCTAGGTACTCCTGACTTGCATGCTGGATTAAAACATCTTTTCTGGTGTCAGGCTTTAGGGAGGGAAGGGATCGTATTCTGGCTCTGTGGGCGAGACCTGATCCTTCACTTTCCTGTTCGGGAGGCGCCTCCCCACACTACTTGCGTTTTTGTGATGCAATAGTCAGGACGGCATGGGGGGTGCTCCATTGACTTCAATGGAACATCGTGTTTAAGACTGACTTTAATATTTTTAATGACCCGATATGAACTAATCAAGGCTGCTGCTTAATTAGGAAGGCCCTTCTTGGTTGAGCAGTGGCCTTGATTAGTTCATATCGGGCCATTAAAATATCAAAATAAGTCTTTAAATAAGAAACCCCATTGAAGTGCGTGCCCCTTTGCTCTCAAGACTATTACATCACAAAACATGCTATCATGGCGGGGTGCTCCGAATAGGGAAGTAGACAAGATTGGGCTCTCGGCGCCATAGAGCCAAAATACAGTACCTTCCCTCCCTAAAGCCTACTATCAGAAACTATTTTTAAATCCAAAATGAAAGTCAAGGGAGCCTAGGGATACTTCTCAGGGTCCTGAGGGGCAATTTATAGAAAGTGCACTGAAGATGCTCTTTAAATTCTGTTATTGCTCTACTTATCCAGGCTAGCCTTTTAGTTATCCTAGTGGGTGTTTCTAATTTACATGCTGCTGGTAAGACGTTGCTTTTTAGAAATGTATCTGTCTGATGTAGTTTATGTCCCTGTACTAGTCTTCTGTTGTTGGCACAATGTATCCATGTTCTACTGTAGAACTCTGTGGCTGAGCGCGCATAAACTACATGTTATCATACTACAGTTCCAAAAGGGAAGGTAGCAACAGAGTATAAATTGAAAACAGCCATACAGAGCATAACAGAATTTTAACCAGTACTTAAACAGCTTCTAGTATCAAAAATTACTTACAGGTTCAGTGCACTTCTAGTTAGTGGCCAGGTGCATCATGCATCCTCCAGGCTGTAGAGTGGGCCGGCACTGAGCTTTTTAGTTAAGTAACATTTTTTTGTCATATATTATAACAATATGAAATGATTCACAACAAATGAGTTTGAGAGTGAAGAATAGTAAAATGAAAGCAGCGGTAATAAGGACAGTCCAGTCACTCAGCAAGAATTTTGCAGGAAAAGGTATAAGAATTCTGTGGATTGAGTGGGTTGGTTGCTGTTTGGCAGTTTTTACTTTGCTGCACTCTGGATGTAAATGATTATATGCAAGAATGTAGTGGGGCATGGTGTGGGGTTGTGGTGGTACCTACGGCACCCTGCCAACTATGAATACTGAGAACTGAGTTTTGTTTTGTAACGTAATGCCCTCCCCTCAGCCAGTCTATAGGGTTGTGTAATTAAAAAAAAAAAAAAAAAAAAAACTACAGCAGTTAGGCAGCTTAATAAATTGTGTTCCTCCATTCCTCCATGGATTTCAAAATCATTAGCCACCGTGGCTTAACAGACCCCACATTTGTTTTGCTACCACAATAAACCTTGAGCCACACATCAAGTTATGGTAACAATTAGTACAATGGTTGATTGAGTCAAGTGTAGGAGATACAGGTTTGAAGTTTATTATAGTGGATTTTTCCATGTGGTTCAACGTTCAAGAGATGATCAACACTGTCCTTTCTGTTTTTACATGCGGTCTCAGACACTGTTTTGTTCAGCTTTTCTTTTTTTCAGTACTGCTAGCACCACCTCTACAGAATCTCTCTGATTTCAATTCTGTTTACTGTATCAGATTTCTTTTTCAGACTATGCTTCAGTGCGTTCCAATTGTTTTTTCTTCTTCTATTTGTTTTTGATAGTTTATTTCGCACTGTATCATTTCAAGAGCATTTATTTTCTCAGTCCTGACACATACTGTCTTTTATTTAATCTCGCACACTTTATTTCAGACTGTTACTGCCTTTCTTTTTCTGTCTTTTGCAGTGCCCTCCAATTTCTGGCTTAAATATGCTCCTTCTTTTTAGAAACATAGAATTTGACGACAGATAAGGACCGCTTGGCCCACCTAGTCTGCCCATTTTCCTACCTAACACATAAGCTGCAGATCCTAGTTAACCAACAGCTTACTTCCTCCTACCCCCCACTAGGACTGCCTTATGTCTGTCCCATGCAT
This sequence comes from Neoceratodus forsteri, assembly GCA_016271365.2. Classification (NCBI taxonomy): domain Eukaryota; kingdom Metazoa; phylum Chordata; order Ceratodontiformes; family Ceratodontidae; genus Neoceratodus; species Neoceratodus forsteri. The sequence goes on from CM028137.1 coordinate 328,908,521, forward strand.
TCTTGAATTCCCCACTGTTCTTGACTCACGACCTCCTCAGGAGGCTGTTCCATGCATCCACAACCCTCTCCTGTGAAAAATACTTCCTCACATTACCTCTGAGCCGCCCCTCTATCTTCAAATTGTGTCCCCTTATTCTTGCACATCTCTTTTCTGAAAGATGCACCGCTTGGACTTTGTTGATTCCTTGAGGTACTTGAAAGTTTCTATCATGTCCCCTCTCCCATCTTTCCTCAAAGGTATACATATTAAGCTCCTTTAGTCTTTCTTGATGTCTTGTGGTGCAGACCCTGCACCATTTTGTTGCCTCCTTCTGGACAGCCCTCCTCTGTCTATGTCTTTGCAGAGATGGGGTCTCCAGAACTGCACACAGTACTCCAGATGTGGTCTCACCAACTGTTTGTACAGAGGGATAACAACTTCCTGTTTTCTACTATTGATGCCTCTTCCTTTGCATCCCAGTATCTCCCCAGCCTTCCTTACTACCTTCTCACATTGCTTGCCCACCTTTAGGTCATCTGATATAATTACCCCCAGGTCCCTTTCCATTTTTACTGTTGTCAGTATCCCACCCCCCATTGTGTACTCTTCCCCTGGGTTTTGTTTCCCAGGTGCATTACCTTGCACTTCTTTGCATTGAATCTGAGCTGCCATACATTTGACCATTCCTCCAACTTTGCCAAGTCCCTTCTCATCCTTTCCACTCCATCTTGTCAGGGTTTTAAATAGTTGATTAGCAGTTTTTTTCTTGGGACAATACTAACTGTACAGAAATCATTTATATAGGTTTTCTAGAAGTGTTATGTTTCTTAAACACAGTGAGGCAAGTGCTATGCATTTTCAAAATGTTTTAGAACTTTTATGAGCAAAACGCTAATCAATTTTTAGTGTTAAATAAAACCCTGCTTGTGTATCAACCCTGTTGCAAATCTTTGTGTCATCTGCAAAGAGACATACTTTTCCTTCCAGTCCCTCTGCAATGTCACTTGTAAAGACATTAAAAAGGACCGGTCCCAGTTTATTTCTGTAATCTGACATTTCTCTCAGTTCTGTGCAGTGTCCTCCAGTTACTTGACTTTTATAGAAAGGGTACAGACAGTTCTGAATCCTGATTGGCTAAGATAAGATTCTAGCTGTGTATTTTATTAAGACTGTACCACGGGTTTATATATAAAAAAAAAAAAAAAAAAGCCCCAGTACCTGTGTCTGTAGTGCAGTCCATTATCCCTGAGTGCAGTCGAGTTTTTTTTAGCCACCATTTGTGTAGCGATCGGCTCCTGCTCTCATCCGTTCAGTTAAAATAAAAATAAAGAACTACACAGAAACCCAAGGAACATGTTTATTTAAAAAAAAAAATCCACGTGCCTTGTCCTCTCGACTTGCTATCCTCACTGGACTCACCAGCGCTGTGTCGCTCTGACTCTTGAGCTGATGGTGGTGAGACCAGCGGGAGTTTTACAGAAAGTGCTACCGCAGATGGTAGCATTCTGCCGGCAAGATTGAAACAGATTTGCGGTCTTGCTGGCTGCCTGGTGTAAAGACCCAGCGGCTCACTGTCATGCAGACTTGGCACAGCACAGCGGTGCTGGTGGCAACTGGGCAACATGCAGGCATTGTGGAAAGTGGAGGGACCATATACTGTAAAATTTAGGATTTTTTTTTCCAATTGTTTAACCTGTTTAATAAATTAAAATGTTTTCCAATGTATTATGTTTTATAAACCTGTTCATTTTATAAGCGCATTAATACACTATGAGGTGTGGGTTAGTTGGGATAAACACACTTCTAGGGGCAGTAAGGCACTCAGTTTGCGGCTTTATGGCTCACTACACCCCTAGGCATGTGTTTTATCCAGACTAACCCACACCCCATTGTGTGTTATTACTTATTTACTAACATACTAATTGCCAGCAGATTAGGTCTTACAGTCTATCGAGTCTGCTCAAATCTCAGATCCCTAGTTGGGTGCCGAGGCCCTCCCATCCCCTTGTGTTCCAGAAACCCCTATCATCCATCTCCACCCCCCTGGACCAGGCCATCATATGATACATCTGCTTTCTGTGTCTGTTCCACCCTCTCTTGAAGCCCTCTACTGTGGATATCTGAACCAGCTCGCCAGGCAGCGCTTTCCAAGGGTCCACCACCCTCTCAGTGGAAAAACCTCCTCCTCTTTCCCCCTCACCCTTCCACCTTCCAACTTCAAACCATGCCCTCTGGTGATACCTCCCTGCTTTAGTCTAAAGATCCCCTCCATGTTTGCCCTATTTATTCCCTTGATGTACTTGAAGACCTCAATCATGTCCCCCCTGTCTCTCCTCTCCTCCAATGAAAACAGGCAGAGCTCCTCAAGTCTGTCCTCATACGTCAAATCCCATGTCCTCATATCATCTTTGTTGCCCTCCTCTGTACCCTCTCCAGGAGCTGTATGTCTCTCCAAGTGTGGTCTCCAGTAATGTACACAGTACTCAAGGTGTGGTCTAACCAGTCCATTGTACAGCGGCAGAATCACTTCCCTGCTCCTAGAGGTGATCCCCCTTACGATGCATCCCAACATCCTGTTTGACTTGCTAGCCGCTCTCCTGCACTGCTCAGTTATTCATACATGCATCCACCATGACTCCTAGGTCTTTTTTCCCTGTTGAGGCCTCCAGCGCCTCCCCTCCCAGGGTGTACCAGTGTTTAGGGTTTCCCCGCCCAAGGTGTAACACCTTGCACTTGGTGATATTGAAATTTAATTTCCATGTGTGAGCCCAGCTTTCCATGGTGTCCAGGTCCCCTTGCAGTTCCATCCTCCCCTCTTCCCCTCAACTACTGCTCCCATCTTGAAGTCATCAGCGAAGAGATTAATTTCACACCCTATACCCTCCCTGATGTCCGATATGTATGCATTAAACAGGATCGTACCCAGGACCGAGCCCTGCAGTACCCCACTACCGACCTCTCTAGAGTTCGAGAGCTCCCCACCGACTACTACTCTGGGTGCATCCAGCTAGCCAGTTTTCAATCCATCTGACCATCAAAGGCCTACTTCAACCCCGTCAGTTTCTCCACCAGACCATTGTGGGGACAGAGTCAAACGCCTTGCTGAAGTCCAAGAATAATACATCCACAGGCTTTCCCTGTCCAGTTCTGATGTTACCCATTGTAGAACTCCACAAGATTGGTTTGACATGATCTACCTGGCACAAACCCATGTTGCCGACTATCCAGACCTCCACCTCCTCCAAGTACACCCCAGTCGTTCCTTTAGTATACTCTCCATTAATTTTCCACCATCGAGGTCAAACTGATGGGTCTGTAGTTACCTGGTACTTCTCTCGACCCCCCCCCCTTATGGATTGGCACCACATGTGCCTCTCGCCAATCCCTAGGTACCCTCCCTGTCTCAAGCAACCTGTTGAAGAGCTCCACTCCTGCTTTTGTTCTGTAATCTTTCATATTTCACTCAATTCTGTAGACTCCTATGTCAGTCCTGCCTGCCAGTTGTCTCTCTCTCATGCTTCCTTTCGTCTTCCTAAAAACTTTTTCTTTTTTGATTTTAATTTTCTTTTTTAGTTCACTGCCTTCCTTAACTAATGTTTTTCATCCAGTCCTCCCTCTGTTTGTTTTCTTATTTTCGTTTGTGATCCAGAGCTCCACATTCATCTTCTCCATTTCACCATTGCGGCCCATCTGACTTGCGCTCTACAGCCTGCCCTCCTGAAATATCACGCAGTCACATTCTGGTTGGCTGGAGGAGAATGTATGTGAACTGGAGCCAATCAGACATAGGCAGTTATCTGACTGCCGATATCTGAAACATGCTCATTCAGTGACTCCATTGACAAAGTCTCGTGGGAGCATATAAGATCCAACATGGCACCAGCTGCCAGTAGTTTTTTGCCCCTCTCTCTGTACTTCTGTATGCTGTGATGAGATGAGGTGGCAAAAATAGCTGCAGTGCTGAATTTTTGCCTTCGTGGCGCTCTGAGAGCAGGATCCTTTAGCCATGAGGCTTCAGACTTCGTTTTGATGGCGATGTGGTGAATGGTAAGCGGGAATGTAGATGTTCTTAATTTGAGTAATTGCCTTGTGTGCTGCACTGTGGTCAATAACTTATAAGTCAACTGCGTATGTTTAAAAGACCAAACGCAGTCAGGACAAGGACAACAAGTACATACTTTCAGTCCATCCAAAGTTTTAGTATTGCCCAGTAGTATGTAATAGAACTACACAAGAAATATAGTGGTGTTCCTTTAAATTATTCATATTGTGTATATACACACACACACACACACACACACACACACTGTTTGAGTTGCGAGCCCAGACAGTTTTATTCTTTACTTATTAATGTACATACTCAACCAGAAGTCAAACTGTTTTTTTTTTCTTCCTCTCCACACAAAATGAAAACGTAAGCAGAAGAGACACTGACTGAGTTTACTTAAAGTTCGTCTGTGGTGTAGTAAGGTACATTAGCTGCCTACTGCAGCCTGGTTTGAACCTAGTTTAGTAGCAGTTTATGGGAGCAGCTGGTCGTGAGGTCCAAACAACTGCAAAATGTAATGAATTGTAAATTATGATGAGGGGTCACAAAGCGAGGCGTGATGAAGTCCAGTCATTGATGTGAATGATGATATGAGAAGAAAATGAAGACAGGAAGAAACAGTAGTGTTCTCTGTTTAAATTTACACACGCCTCTTAATAGTGTATTTAACATACACATTGACTGAGGAGTCTCTTCATAAATTTAGAGTGAGAATGGTTTTGTAAGAGAGTGACTGAGTAGGATTCAAAGTAAGATACTTCCTTGTTCAGTATATATCTTAATAAATGCAATGAAAACTGATTTAGATATAAAAAAAGGCAACAAGCACAGATTGTTAGAAAGGACCTGTGTGGCATACTGCATACTATGTGCTAGGCCAGACACTGCCAGCATCGATCTTTGCTCAGTAAACAATGCAAAAACAACAAGTTAACTGACTGCCTGCTGCACTAGTAGGGCCAGCACCAGCTGTCCGATGCTGTGTACCCTGTGATGTTTGCAGTGTATAAAATGCCCCAAACAAACTGTGTTAAACTGTGTGTGTGACAAAACTTAAATGCAGTCAGTGTGTCTTCTGCTTATGTTTTCCTTTTGGGTGAGAAACAAAACATGGTTTGACAGTATCCCATTGTTGGGTGCCGTGAATGTAGGCGCCGAAACAAGGGCGTGAGTTATATCCTGCCGAATTACCGTCTAGTCTCCAAACTTCCCTTTTGGGGTAAGGTTGTTGAGAAAATCGTAGCGCAGCAGCTCGAGGAGCACCTCATGGCCTTTGATATCTATGAGCTACTCCAGTCAGATTTCAGACCCAGGTATAGCAGCAAAACGGCATTAGTTAGGGTGCACACTGACCTCCTCAGGGCTAGAGATCGAGGAGACAGGTCAATTCTTGTTCTCCTTGATTTCTCCTCAGTTTTTAACACTGTAGATCACATTGTGCTTCTTGATTGCCTTAGAGAGTACTGTGGACTCACCGGCACTGTCATCAGTTGGTTTGAATTGGTTTGAGTCCTATCTCTCTGGCAGAAAGCAGCGGGTGTTGATGGGGAATTTCTCCTCCTCCTCTCCGAGGCTCCTGCCACGTGGAGTACCTCAGGGGTTGATCTTGTCACTGTGTTATTTGCAGTATGTATGCTGTCCCTGAGAGTGCTCATTAGGTGGTACAGTGTGGGTTTTCACTGTTATGCAGGTGCCACCCAGCTGTACCTGTCCTTTGCCCCTGGAACACCGAATGCTTTTGGAGTGCTTATTAGCTGCCTGGCCGAGATCAGTGACTGTATGTCCTCTAGCTGGCTGCGACTGAACCCGGGTTAAGCAAAGGTCCTAGTGATTGAGCCAGGATGTGAGCATGATGGGAGTGCCTCCGACATGGTCACTGGTCTAGTCCTGGGATCCACATCGTTGATGGCCTCCTCTAGGGTGCGAGATCTTAGCGTGGTCCTGGATGACAGGCTGACACTTGAGGCACAGGTGTCGGCTGTTGTCCAAAGTGGTTTCTGCCACTTGAGAAACATTGCCAGGATCAAACACCTAGTTCCGCCTGAGGATCTGCCCATGCTGGTGCATGCCTTTGTGATATCCAGACCAGATTACTGTAATGCTCTTTACTTCGTGGTCTCTGGAGGTGCACTTCACCGACTGCAGCTGGTGCAGAACACAGCTTCCAGGCTGCTGACTGGCCTTTCTAGTTCCAGCTGTGTGATCCTGGTTCTGCATGCCCTGCATTGCCTGCCGGTTAGGTGGAGGGCTAGCTTCAAGGTGAGTTTACTCACTTATAAGGCCCTGGCTACCTGACTGATCTCCTGACACCCACCACCTCGGTCCAATCCCTCCACTCCTTGACCAGGGACCTCCTTGAAGTTCCCAGGACCAGGTTAAGAACCCCTGGTGACTGGGCTTTTAGTGTAGCCAGACCGGTCCTATGGAACTCGCTTCCAGCTGTTCTTGGGGAGGCCTCTTCGGTTGAGAGGTTTAAGAGTGGTTTAAAAGCCTACTTGTTTTCCCTGGCTTTCCCTGCTGTAGTGATCTGACCTGCTCTAAAAACTTACTACTGCTAGGGTTAAATGCTATATCTGATGTTTTATTGTTTTATCTATTTCTATTTCTGTTTTTTTTTTTTTTTTTTATGATATGTGAGTTTATTTAATACCCTACCTTTTTTATGTAAGGTGCCCAGAGCTTCCGGGATTGGGTGCTGTATAAATAAATCTTGCCTTGCTTTATAGGGTCGAGCTGGATTTTAGGTCATCATGCAGTCACGCCCTATTGGGTGTCCCACAACTTTGTGCCCCTTCATGGCATGCTCCCCCCCCTCCGAGGTTGTTCTGTTTATTTTGTGGGGTGTGGGGGCTTAATACTAAGTTTTTATTGGGATGGTCCTGTGGCGCTGTCAGGTTAGGGTGCTGGAAAGACGTATGTGATAATTCTGGGTGCCATAATTCCAGTGCCCTAAATGACTTCACCCACATTGCATGCGCACCATCGTGGGTGAACCTGGTTTGACTTCTGGTTGAGTACATACATTAATTAAGAAACCCGGGGCAGAGTACAAAATGGGTAGAGTGGTATTGATGACCACCAAGCAGGAAAGAGACCTGGGGAAAGTCATATCAGATGACTTAAATGTGTCCAGGCAGTGCGTCAGGCAGTTGGGAGGGCTAGTGAGATGCTGGGGTGCATAGGGAGGAATATCACCAGCAGAAAGAGGGAGGTGATGTTGCCTCTGTATAGACCTCTGGTAAGACCCCATCTAGAGTAATGTGTCCAGTTTTGGAGATCACATCTCCGGAAGGACATAGATAGAGTGGAGGTGGTTGAAAGGAAGACAACTAAAATGGTGCAGGGTCTGCATCAAAAGCCTATGAGGAGAGACTGAAAGATCTCAACTTGTACATCCTTGAACAGAGGAGGGAGAATGGGGATATGATAGAGATCATTAAATGTCTCATAGAGTAAATAATGTACAGGAGGGAAGTGTTTTTCAGAAGAAAAGGTGCTTGAGAACTACAGGACATGCTGTGAAGCTGGAGGGGGTAGATTCAGGAGAGATGTGAGGAAGTACTTCTTCACAGAAAGAGTGGTGGATTCGTGGAATAATCTTCCAGCCGAAGTGGTGGGGTGAAAACAGTGGTGAGGTCCAAGAATGCATGGGATAATCACAAGGGAATCATAGTGGAAATGAAGGGGAGGGAGGGAAGGGCATAATTATGGGGGAGACGGGGGGAACATGACCCCCCCCAATATTTTATCATTGCCGTCTTGAATAACTTACGTAAAATCCTCTTATGGTTGTGGTCACCTCCAACTATTACACAAAAGTTACTCCACTGGGAGGAAAAAAGAGCTGTAGGTCGAGTATGGTCTGCGGTAATAGTGTAAGTAGGGAGGAATGGGCAGACTGGATGAACCAAGCAGTCCTTATCTGTCTTCAAATTCTATGTTTCTGTGTGTTTGACAAAAAGAGGATAGATCAGTTAGAAACAAACTGTAACAGTAAAATAAAAAATTCTGTCTCTGCCACCACTAAAAGCAGGCAGCAGAAGAACACATTGAAGTAGCAATAAATTATGGAGGGATTAACCCACAACAGGGTATGGGTTTACTGAGGATTAATCCACGCCTAGGGGTTGGAATCACGAGGCGAAATCAAGTGATTTCAGCCAACCAGGCATGGATTAATGCTCAGTAAACCCATACGCTGCCGTGGGTTAATTCATTTATAACATGGGCAACGTTTTTTTTTAGTTTTACCTAAAGAAATAGTGAATTAAAGCCATGTGAACATGCAACTGTGGGTATATCGGAGATTAATCAATGGTCAGGTGACCTGTTTGGATGAATCAAAACCCAGTATTTTAGGAATGCATGTGGGGGCAGTGTGAGGTGAGTGGTCTTGACCAAGTTGGAGCCTAGTAGTAATTGTGGTATCAGTCAAGAGTAATAGTAAGTCGACTCGTATTGTCAACAACAAAGAAAAGATGAGTACTTTTGTGAATTTTGGACACACCCATTAGGCTCTTGCACATAGGCTGTCTCTGCCATCTTTATTTCTTTAGTTTCTAGGAAAGCACCTATGAGCCAGAGGCTCATTTACAGTGGTTCCACGTCACAATGGTACAATTGCAATAATGAAACCATGTTACATACAGGATGAAGATAGCACAAAAAAATACTTATAAAAAACAAAAAATACTCAATCAGGTTCATCTGGTACAGTTATACAATAACAGTATACAGATATAAACAGTTACATTGGGGTGAAGATATCACTCAATAGGATACAGGATCTAGGTCACTTGGTACAGTTATGAATGTAATACAGTTAACAAGATAGGCTGATTCAGGAAGCAAGGAGAACATCAGACTAAGTAAATAGGTAGACTTCTATGTAAGTAGCCAGAACTTGTTAGAGCAACATTTCTATTGTCTGAAGTGCTACTAAGAATAGACAGCAGGGAGGACTGTGCTACCAGGAGAAGACATGCGAAGCAGAGTCCCTTGAACTCGGAGGAAGATGGGAGACTAATCAGGCAGGATGGGGAGGGATTGTACAAAAGTAAACAGAGGGAGGTGGGAGACTTTTCAGGGTGGGGTAAGGGAGGTGATACAGGGAGAGGAGGAGGGGGCTGGGGTGGAGGAGCGATGTAGGGGAGGGGGAGAGGGCAGAGGGATGGGAGTGGGAAGACGGTGGGGTGAGGGTGGGGGATGGGGAGAAACCAAGGGCAGAAGAAAAAACAGGGAGGGAGAAGAGAGGGGAGGTGGGATAAGGAGCATCTCTGGCAATGCTCATAAATCGTTAACGTGCTGCTTGTTCCATGACACCATGCCACAGGAACAGGACAAAAATAGGACAGACTCAACCTTAACCCGCCAGTGCACCATAAGCCTAATTTTAATATGGGAGATCACATGGTAGACGATTCCTTCCCACAAAGGACAAACTTGGATAAGTTGCACTTCCTGATAGGAGAGGATGTTGTTACATTTGCTACCCTTAAGAACAGGAATAACTTCGAGTTACAAAGGAAATATTTTCAATTCCTATAACTGCAACATGTGATATACCTCATACTGCCAGCTAGGGGCTTGACCTTGGCCGCCAGTCTCACCCAATGAGGTGTGGTCAGAACTCAGTCAGCAAGACTCACAAAGCCAAAGATATGCCATCTCGGCCCTGTCTCTACAAGAAACTTAGGGCTCGTGACTCTGAAACCATGCAATTTAAATTAAATTAGAGTGCTGGACCACAGAATTTCTGAGTCTAGAAAACCCTGATAATCGGAACAGAATATGGTTACACCTGCTCAAATGCATTAAATTCAACTGGTTAATATTAGCGCGCTACAAGTTAATCAATATTATGTTCTTGACTCTGAAAAATCACCTAAGATGCAAAGGATAGAGTCAGATATCTTTACTATATGTAAGACCCATAGAGGCACACTCAAGCATATATTTTAGGACTGCCCCTAATCGACACCCTTATGGAATGAAATAAAAACTAGGCTTGACCCCCCCCCCACTGGGCCTCCAACCAGGATGCATTTGAAGATGCCATTGGACATGCTTACTGGGCTTTGGCTTAGAAAAATGAACAGGTCCAAAAAGGTACCAAATGGCTCTCGTAGCAGCTATAGCCAGAAAGGTTATTGCCAGACACTGGCTAGATGATCAGACCCTAAGTTACAAGGAGTGGCCAATAACCATTCTTGAGGCACTAAGGATGGTAAAAATGCTGGCTAGCATGAACCACAGAGATAAAACATTCGCCTCCACATGGGAGAGGTTCCGGGTTCTGCTTCAGTTGCCGCAGGACACAGATGGAGGACAGGTATGATCAAGAGGTACTAAGATGTCAGACTGACTGAGAAACCACCGTATCAGAATTAGTAATGCGTGCTGTCTTAATTGTTTTCATATTAATTCTGTAGATCTATAATTATTACATTAATATTTTAGGTTGCTGCTGTTTTTTTGTTGTTTTTTTTTTTTAGGTTCTCAAGTTAATTGTTCGAACATTGTTATTGTGTACTGTTTCATAACTATGTTATGGTTTTAATTACTGGAATATATAAGACACATGTAGTGTGTGTGTGTATGATTTTTTTAACGTTATTAAATATACAATAATGGATGGGGAAGTGTGCTTAATGAGAAATTAATGGTTGCCGGAGGTGTGGGATGCTACATAAACACCGAGGGCGAAGCCGAAGTGGTTTATTAAAGCATCCCACACCGAGGGCAACCATTAATTTTGAATTTAAGCACACTTTCCTATCTTTATTAATTATAATTGCTGGTCAGCAATTTTTTGCCTAAGGGATTGTACTGCTGTTATAGACACACACACACACACCACACTTGCACACTCACACTCTCTCTCTCTCTTAGTGAGAAAAGAGAGTTTCATCGTGAGGAGTCTTTTTTTTTTTTTTTGTTAATAGCCGTTTCTTTTTACTTTGGGGTTTCAGACTGGTGGGATGGTGCTTACCTTTGAGAAGTGCTTCGGAGCTGTTCCTGGGTCCTGAAGCGTATCTGACCCATTTCATTTCTGGGGAATTGTTCTGCAGTGTGGGTTGTGGATAGCAGGATCAACCAGATACATTTTTAAAAATAAAAAAGCAACACGACGACTCCCGGTGTGGCGGCTCCTTGGTAAGCGCGATGAGGAGCCGCTATGTTTTTCACAGTGTTTAGCCCGCCCATTAACAGTGGAGAGCCAACCAGGAATGGCTCCTGTGGGACTGACGTGGCATGTGTTTGCTATAACGGCTAATTATAACTGGCTAAGCCTATGGAAAAAATTGCTGGCCAGTTATTATAGTACAATACTTTTTTTTCCTTCCTCCCTTCTCCGGTCAGCCCACATCTTCAATCAATCAATTAATCAAAATCTTTATTTTGCCAGGTGGAACATCACTGAGACAAGCTCATTAACAAGATGGACCTGGGGCAAAACAACTGCCAACAGGGTTAAGACATAATGGGTTGAGTGAACGTACATAACAATTACATAGTAATAATAATATAATAACATACCTTGCTCTGCCTTGCCCCAGCCCGTCACCCTGGCGCCCCCTGGGACTTACCTGCCATCCCGTGTTCCCCCAGAGCCTTCCTCCTGTGGTGGGGGCCCTTCCATACCCCTGCTGCACATGGATCCTGTTCTGGGAGGCAGGGTCTAAGTAGCTAGGTGTAGGGCCTGTGGGTAGTGGTCAGCTTCATCCTGCCACCAGGGATTTTTCTTGTTTGACCCTGTTCCTTCAGAAAATCAGTGTAAGGGCATGTCAAGCACGCACACATGTGAGCATGCGCGATGCAGTACCTGCCGACGTCTTCCCACCCACAAACCGCTCCAGCTGCACTGCCACCTGTGGTCACCCAGGTGGCAGTACCTCTGCGGAGCGGGCCGCCCTCCCTCACTAGAGGAGGGGAACGTCCTCTGGGATGCTTGATTCTCCTCCCCACTGCCGGCCCCCAGCACCTCACGCTTATTCTCGAACACAGGTCACAGGCATCGTGATTGGTAGCACTACTTCTGCACTGACGGGTCAGCCCATAGTAAAATAAGTTTTAAAAAAAGAGATAGGATGGAGGCTCTAGGAATTAAATTTCTACTGTAAGTTGGATTCTGCATGACATGACACAAATTATTCTTCCGAGTCAGAAGAAGACAATAGTACTGACTGCTGGTTCTGGTTTGTATGAGAAATTTGACTGCTGCTGTTGCTGCTGTGTGTTAAATCAACAGATACTGAAGAAGATGACGACCCACCACCACCTACTGCTCTATACTCTGTACTGTAAAATGTACTCTGTGGTCTCGTTTTTATTTCCGTTTAAGAAGAGTTTTACCTACATTAAAATTTGTGAGTGGTTCACCTTCAGCTACAATTCATGAGAGCATTTCAAGATATGAATCCAAGAAATTACTCTTAAACCTAGTTTTGATCTTGTTTTTGCAATGAAAATCCTCTTTCACGACAGGCACTGTTTACTGGTGTGGCACAAGATCACTGGTATGACCACAAGAGAGCAGTCGTGACGTGGTAAGGTAAATGGCAGAATACTTTGTAATGATTACCTTTGCAGAGTCCGAGAATTGCAGCTGAGTGGAGCAGTGTTGCTGAGTTAACCCTTTCACTTGGGACCATTCTGTTTTGTCTCAGCTGGATCTATGTGAAGATCAGGTTCACCGCTTGCACTGCTGTGCCGCTGGCCATAATGAGAAAGAAGAGTATCCATTTCTTTCTTACCGTAGTCCGTCAGGACAGATGAATTAGCATCTTTTGTTCTAGGATCAAAGATTTGGAAAGCACACAAAACATCTATCATTTGTACAGGAAATCGTCTGTGAAGTTTGCTAACCAGTTTGTTGGTGTAGCTATTTTTGAGATTTTCAAACAATTTCAAATTGTTCCTTGGGTACTTTGCAAGTCTGTACTTCTACAACTAAAACAAGGACTTCATCTTCTTCAGTAAGCAGTTGTAGAACTTCTTTGAGCATGGGGCTAGGGCTTATTTTCATTTGTTGCTATGCTTGTGACTGCACTAGAAATCACAGGTATGATGATAGTTAGGTCTAAGTTGTCATTCCTGCACATGTAACAAAACTCTGTAAGCTTTTCCAGAATGATAAGCATGAGGTATGCAGCTACAAACAACTTGACTCTTTTAAGCATTTTTAAAACCCTTGTTGCTGTGGCATTGTGTGTGGAAGCAGTATCATTTTCAAAATAAAAACTACAAGAAAAGGCCATAATCTATTGTCTTGACTGTTTTATGTAGTGCTAATCAGCATACCTGTTCGGATTCTTGGAGACAAAGCACAGGATCATCCAATGGCGCCTCTAATTCTCTGAGATGATGAGTCCTAACTGCACTAGTTGAAAAATATAATTAGTGGCTGAAAGTAAGCTTAGCTGTGGCACCTTGAAGGACCCTAAGGGATAGGTCTGGCAGTGACATAGATGAGGGCTTAGAAACAGAGAATAGAAAAATGATTTGTAGAAACATGTAGTGGTCCATTCTATCCAGGTGGAACTCATTTTGCAGTTCTTTAAAGGTCCTAAAATGCCATCACAATAGCATTTGTAGATATGTGACAAGTCCTGTCTTCCCCATAGGTTAAATTAAGAATCCTATTTAGTTGGGATAAAGGTGGGGTCCAGGGCTGGGGCTCTTAGCCATTTAGTCCCTAATTTATCATCTAATCAATAAGAACAAAAAACGTACAAGGCTGGGGTGCTGTAGATAAAAAACGATATGTAATAACAAAGAAATCTAGCACTCATCACCAGTATAAAGGACACAGCTCACCACATATATAAAGTGGCAATTGTTTATTTAAGGTGTGCTGTAGCACCTTAAATAAAAAATTGGCACTTTATATATGTGGTGAGCTGCATCCTTTATACTGGTGGTGAGTGCCAGATTTCTTTGTCATTACTTATACATCCCTAATTTATAATCTTTAGATAAGAGGAATTTGTACCAAGTGTTAAGTAGGTTGGAATTTAGGAAGAGTGCGTGGGGTTTGTGTTGGTCCCCGACAGAGTTAAACAGAAGTAGGTGGTCGCTATCTCGGAGGAGGAAAATGTTTTTCTGCAGCTGCACCCATTGCGGTATGGGGCGAGAGCTGTATCCAGTGAAGTACATGTTTTATCTGTGCAGCTGTTGTGTATCGAAAGAGGCTAGGGATGGCAAGGTCTCCTTTTGGTTTGGCCAGTTGCAGTTTCTTGTAAGCTATTTGGGGTCTCTCTCCCTTCAGTAAAAATCTAGATATGGATTTATTCCAGTTGTGAGGGCATCCAATGGAATGTCTGGAAATAATATGGTATAGTGATGTGAGCGACTATTATTGAGCAGTTCAATTTGAGCAACTCAATAATATTGCTCCTACTAAGAGCGAATGGGGGAAAATCGCAGCTAAGCAAGTTTCAGCAAGTATAGCAGTGAGCTGCACTCACTAGAACAAGATATGACTATTTGTTTGGCCAAGCCTTGCCAAGCTGGCCAACTGGTGCAGTGGCTAGAACCAGCGTCACTTGAGCAGGTGGACCCGGGTTTGGGTCTCGGTCTGGCTCAAGGAGACTTTTTTAATCATTTTTTAAGTCTGCTCCCCTGGGTGTAGTAAACTTTAGATTGGGGTGCAGGGGGCATAGCCCCATCCCACATAAAAACACTTTTTTTGACGGAGGAAGCGACCGTCACTCTTTGTGATGGTAGGTATAATTTTAGTCACCCTTCTGACGTTGGGCACTTTTGCATTGGTTTTGTGATCGCGTAGTGAAAGACTCTCCGTTATCACGTAAAACCAAATATATATATATGTATGTATATGTGTGTGTGTGTGTGTGTGTGTGTATATATATATATATATATATATATATATATATATATATATATATATATATATAAAATTTAATTTATCTCTGGGAGATGGCCTTGATCCTGTTTAATAGGGAGAACAGTAAAGGTTGCCAGTGTTACGGTCTTCTTGTACTCCTTTGACCAATAGGGTAATTATTCATATTTAGGGAAGCTAAATCAGCTGATATGTGGATTCCTAGATAATTGATGGCAGGTTTACCCCATTTAAAGGGGTAGCAGATTTTTAAAGTAGACGTAGGGTGGAGGCTTATCTGTAGGGCCTATGTTATGGTTGTATTAATTTTATAGCCTGCTTATTCCTCCATCTTGTTGAAGCATTGGGAGTGGCTGAAAGGGAGGAATCTGGGTCTGTGATATACAGAAGTTCACAGGCACAATATGCCAACTTGGGAGTGTGATCTCCCACTGAGTACCCTTGTGTCTCTGTACACTGCCTAAAGAATTGTGCCAGGGGTTCTGCATATATCTTAAGCAGATATGGGGACAGTGGATATCCCTGGCATGTGCCTCTCATTAGTGGGAATCTAGCTGAATATGAACCATTGGCTTCAACCATGGCCAGTGGTGATGAAAATTGGCCAGTCAGGAGGTTGCAGAAGTCATCCAGGAAGACACATTTATTAAGGGCATGGTGTAGAAATGCTCATGAGGCCCTCTCAGAAGCCTTCTGTGCATGCATGGTCAATCAACAATAGGGTCTGCTTTATGTTGTCTTTCATTTGTTGACTCCTAATGAATCCTAATTTACCTGGTTGGTTTATGTCCGGGAGGATATTATCGAGCCTGTGGGCTAATATGCTTGTGAATAATTTATAATCCTGCTTTAGTATGAATGTTGGTCAGTAAGATTAACTTTGTCACTGGTTTCTGAGGTTTAAGTATGGCTGATATGTTGGCATAGCACCAAGAATCCAGGCAGATTGCAGTCTTACGGTATGCCTGAAAGGTGCTGACTAGGAGATTAAGGAGTAATTCTGCTGTTGACTTGTAAAATTCTGCACCATAACCATCTGGGCTGGAGCGTTTCCCAGTTTCAGAATCCTTGATGACTGTAAGTAGTTTGGGAGGGGAGTGGACTGCGCAAGTCGTGCAGCCCATTCCTCCGTGACCTTGGGAAGTTGTAGACTCTCCAGGAGGGCCTGTACAGAGTCTGGGGTGGGGAGTGGTCTGGTCTTGAGTGTATAGAGTGGTGTAGTATTTCTGTAGGATTTGGAGGATGTCTACAGTGTGACTGTGGTGCTTGCCTATGTTAGGGTCATACAGTTCAGTTATAGTGGCCATTTTACGTTGTCTCCATAATCTGTAAGCTAAGATTTGGTTGCCCTACATCTCCCTTTCATTGTAAGTTTGTCTCAGTCAAAACAAGATTTGTTCTGTTTTATATGTAAGCAAATCTCAGATCTTGGCCTGTGTTTGCTTGATTTGTGGTTGGAGGGAGTGGTCTACCTGCATGTGTGCAAGTTGCAGGAAGTGTTATTTATCCTGGCGCTGTAAGAGTTGTGCCTTTCATTGCCTCTTTTTCTTGGAGTCATAGGCAATGATTTCTCCCTGTAATATTGCCTTTATAGTGTCCCATAATGTCTGTGGGTATATATCTGCATTAATGTTCTCACAAGTAATTCTGGGGATCGAATTCTGTAGTAGTTTATGGAATTCAGGGTCTCTTAGAAGTGATGGATTAAATTCCCATTGGGTAGTGCTCTTCTCTGGGTGTGTACGAAGTTGGATTGATGTGAGGGCATGGGCAGAGAGGACTATGTTTTCGATGTCTGCTGCCACAACCAGTCCAGATTTTCCCCACTGATACAGAAATAGTCTGATCTAGAGCTGTGCCTGTGTGGGTTGGAATGAAATGTATATTGTTTGTCTCTGGGATGTAGGTGGTGCCAGGTATCCAGAAGGCTCAAGTTCCTTAACAGTCTCTGTAAGTGGCATTGTCCCATTGTCAAAGAGAGGTTTGGGATTTGTGGACTCTGCTGTGGGATTCAGGAGACAGTTATATTCTTCCCTAATCAGTAGTGTTCCCAAGTGATGAATAATAATGGAATTCATTAGCTGTTGTATCGAGGAGGCATCACTGGCCAGTAGGACATGGATACTACAGACGGTGAGGAGCTGATCATATAGAGTGCCTGCTGCCAGGGCTAATCTGCCCTCCTTATCTGGATATGTAGTTTCACATGTGAAATGGCGAATTTTGGGGTATTGGTTATTGTCACTCCTCTACACTGGTATTTTTTTTTTTTAATGCAGATTCTGTTACTTGTTCAAATCCTAATTTGAGTAGTTTCTGTTGATTGTACTGTTGAGATGCATCTCCTGCAAAAGGAGGCAGTTAGGACATGATTTTTGGGGGGGTTAGGATGATCTTGGCCCGTTTTTAACCAGACTGGACAGATTATTGACATTATGAGAGATTATTTTAAAATGTGATGTCAAGGGGGTGAGGTGGGGTCCTTTACCCATCTGTTGTAGGTTGATCCCGATTAAGGTGGTATATCTCCACCCCCCTGGTTGGGTCAGTCTAGGAGAATTGTACCATTTCCATTTGGGTTAGGTCCCGAGCCTTTAATGACAACAAGCTTACACAACAACTGTTCTGAGCAGTAAGATGTCCCGTGTTAACTACTGGGGGGGGGGGGACCTGGTTGCAGAAAACCTAGGCGTAATAACCAAGTAACATAACCTTTAACATCAGAGGGTCAAAACTGGCACTGGCCCACTAGTTGAATGCTGGTAGAATTTGTATCTGGCTACTAAAATTTTCGTTTAACTAACCCCAATGGGCTTGTACTGAAGGAGGTAACATTTCAGTAAGTACGTCAGGTGGACGAATGGAGAAGTCTGTGGGGCTAGTGTCTTTCCAAATCACTAGCCGTGCTGTAGTGGCTACAAAGCCTAACTTCTATCCCTGCAGTGTCAAATAGGGAGGAGCCTAACAGTGGTCCCATTTAACTATAGCCAGCTTGGCCAGGGTAAGGGGTTCTGGGGCCAGTAGGGTGCAGAGAAAACCTCCCCATAGTCCCACCATGTCTGAAGGGTACTTGAGTAGTACTTCCAAGATAGGTGGTGGAACTGTTTCCTTTCCTGGTTGCAGTACCCATGATGGATTTAGGTGGGTGGGAGAGTGAAGAAAACTTCCATTTTGGAGTTGTGACTAACCACTGTAGGTTGTCCAGCCTCTAGCCAGGATGTGGTAGCTCTTAGGGGACTGCCCTATAGATTGGCTGGACGGTCCTGTTATCAGTTTTGTAACAGATTGCTTTCACCCATTATGAAGGCTTTCCTTTCCAGAATCTCAGAAGGTCTTTTGTAAAAGCTGTTTTAACATCATCTGAGAATGAAAAATACACTGAGGATGGGTCTAAGGATGTCAGATATGTTTTTGTTTAAAAACAATATGATTACATTTTTTGCTAAATAAATATTACTGCTTTTAACGTTTGAACTTTTAACGTTGTCATTTTTCAACATTTTGGACCCACATTTTTAACACGGCCTTTCTTGACACCACCTCATGAACAATATAGGTGTCATTTTTCAAATCCCTTCCAAGACATGTTTTCGCAGTCGCACCACAAAATGTTTTGAGACATGATTTAAAAAAAAAATTACACCTGGCCTGATTAGAAGGTGGGGTAATAAAAAGACTTTGTTAAACACTGTATGGAAGAGGTACAGCTAGTTGCCTAATTTAAAGTGCGTTCATGTAAACTTCTGTGGTTAGAAACTGAGTAACAGTTAATGCAAGATCACAGATTAACAGACTTTATTTTCATTTCTCTGCCTGGTACACTTAAAAAGCAATCCACGTATAACAAGTTCTGTCAAAGTGATTAAAAAAAATCATCAGAATCCACGATTCCACTGAGAAACCACGGGAGTTGGTGCCACTGTGGGGAAACAAGAATCTTACAAATAACTAAAAAACTATACCTGACCTAGAGTGGGGAAAGCTAGGAATTTAGAGGTGGGGATATACAGCAATAGACTTGATAACAAAGATTGTATTTTCATTTCAGAATCTTAGGACAATCTACAGAATCTAGAAAAAGCATTGCTGTTTTTATCTTCAGCTTGGAGAACTGTGAAGAAAACATTTTACAAGCGGACATGTCATCACCTAACTGTCCTGTCTGGGAACAAATTAACCAAATTTGCATCTGCAGGGAAGGGAGCAAGCTTGCTCTATAATCTAATTGCAGATAATGACACCTGTATAGCTAAGTCAGTCAAAGTAAAATGGGAAAAGGAGTTAAACGTGGAAATAACTGCTAAACAGTGGAGACTAGCCTAGCAGCTAAATGCAGATAAAAGCAGTAGGGAAGTCCAAGGTAATCTAATGCAATTTAAAATATTGCAGTGCTTGTATCACGCACTGCACTGGAGGAGATGAATGTGGTAGATGAGCCTTGCTGGAGCTGCAAAAAACTGCATGCAGACATGGTGCATCTGTTTTGGGGAATGTCCCGAGATACAGAATGTACGGAGTTAAATCTGTGTTGTATGGTCAGAAGTCACACAAAGTATGATTCCTATGACTCCAGCTCTGTCCATTCCTGGGATCTTGTTGATAATATGAACATGAATTATAATCAAAAACTGTGGACATTGCTCCCCAAGGTGTTAAGAAGTTACTGCTATGAAATGGGAAGTCTGACAAATATTAATGAATGGTTTGATTATACGAGTCTTGATGTGAACAACAAAAGAATTTGTCACCAGCTTTCGAGTAGAATGGATACATTCAAAGCCATTTGGTCACCCTTTTTAAAAGAATCAAATAGAAATTAATCTGTGTTATATGACTGTACCAATTTATTTGAATTACTGTGAACCACTGTTAGTGAGAATTGTGCATGATTTAGCATTTTAACTACTAAAGTAATGGTATGAATTAAAATCTTTTTCACTAATGTCTTCAACCAACATATGAACTTGTATTCATCTTTCTTACGAATGTTATTCATTACTGTAATTTTAAATAACAATAAACCTTTTTTTTTCCTATGGAAAAAAAGAAAATTTGAGGTCAAAATCTCTAAAAACGGTGCGGGCCCGGTGGTGCTGAGGATTGAGGTGCTGGATGCCACACCTCGCGCCACGATGGTGACCCAGGTTCGGGACAGACTCGGGTGGCCATAGGTCGGCAGGGGAGGGAGAGGATGGAGCATCTGAAGGACTGCTCTCCTCTCCCTGGGGAGGGATCCGGGTCTGCTTGGTGTCCTGGGGACCCCCGATAGAGATCAGGGGTAACACAGGCACACCAGCCGACATGAGGGAAGGAGAGTGGCAGATGCCAGTAGGGAAGCCATGCTGGGGCGTCATTGCACGTCACTCTCCTAGGGGCAACCAGACACGCGAGGGAAAACCCCCTGCCAGTCGGGTGAAATGATGGCAAACCTCCAGAGGTGGATGCTGCACACGCCCAACACCGGCCGTGAAGCCGACTCTACCCTGGGGATCCCTGGCCTTCTCTGGGACCTGGAGAGGTAGGGATCCTGAAACTGATGTCCTGCTGGTGGATTGGTTCAGGTGGGCGTTAGAAGCTGACGCCAAGCGAGCTAGCCCGACGGATGCCCCAGTCTGGTAGGGTGCAGAAAAATAATGTACAAAAACAAAAACAAAAAATCTCTAAAAACAACAAAGTTATGAAGAAACATTGACATTTTTCAACATTTAGTCATAACTTTGGTAGTTTTGAGATTTTGTCGTTAAATTTTCTAGAGTCTTTTTTGTACCCCACCTCATAACAATGACAGGTGTCCTTTTCCAGATCCAACCCAAAATGTGTTTTCACAGTCGTGCTGCAAAATTACATTTTGGGCAGGATTTCACAAATGGCATCTGTCATGTCAAAAAGGTGGGGGTAGTAAAACAACTATGTTGAAAATGTGGGGTCAGAATCTCAAAAAGCAACAAAGTTTTGAAGAAACTTTAACATTTTTCAGAATTTGCTCATAACGTTGATTTGTTTTACATTTTGAACCAACATTTTCTACATTATTGTTATTTTACTCTGCTCCTGAACATGGCAGGTGTCCTTTTTCAAATCCCACTCCCAAATCTATTTTTTCAGTTTCTGTAAAATCGCATTTCGGCTGGTGATTTGATAAATGACACCAGTCATGTTCATACGATTTAGTAATAAAAATACTGGGCTAGATTTTCAAACGATGTGGGAACTAAATTCCACTGGCAGGACGAAATCTCTGCACCTGTGAAATTTTGTAGTTTCAGCAGCACGGCTGCGGGGGATATTATGCTTGGTCCCACTAGGCATAACTTTTCCCTGCAACCTCGCCGACAAAAAGCTAACTATGACACCATAAATCATAGAGCTGGTTATAAACTGGCTCCACTTTTGAAAAATACTGTAGCTGTGGAAAATAACGGCTCCGCACATCGAAACCCATTTGCGCCAGTTTTCCCCCGCAGCTGCAGGATTTTCAGCAGCTTTGAAAATCTAGCACGCTGTCTTGAAAAGTTTGGGTCACAATCTAAGAAAACAACAACCTTCTGTGTGAACTGCTCATTTCCCAATCATGACAATTTTACTATTAAAACTCATTTTTAATTGTTTTTAATTTTATCTTCTGTGCTATCTATGCCCATCAACCACTAAGTAAATACAAGTGAGCAAACATGATTGGCGCTGGCCAGTGCTTGGCTTTTATCCCTTCTCCTATTCTGATTGTGGGTCAGCCCTCTAGAGCTAATAATAAGCGGCTTGAATTAGCTGGCCTGGTGGTGCTGAGGGTTGATGCGCTGGATGCCACACCTCGTGCTACACGAAAACCCAGGTTCGGGAATGGACTGGTTGCTCAGGGGCCAGCAAGGGGTGAATAAGGATTAAGTGTCTGTAGACAGCTGTCCTTTGTCGGGGGAGGATGGTGTGGTGCGCTGCTTGCCTGACACCCAGCTGGCTGGTCTCAGCACATGTGTGCCGTCAGAATGGGGTGGGGGCCTGTGTTTAGGGCGTAGGCTGCCTCCATGGAGGTGGAGCCTAGCCGCTCCGCCCATTGCATGTTCGTGGTCCCAGGGAGTAAAGCAGGTGGAAAAGCAGGAGCTGGCAGGCTCCATGATGGCCTGATGCACCCCCGCACCAAGCCGCCCCGACTTCTGGATTGTGCTTCGGGAGGGGGAGTTGATGTTCTCTACTCCCGCCTCTCATGGGGGAACTATGGGGCACGGCTGAGCAGGGATGGTCGGGTTCGAAGGACAAGCCCTCCTAGGGAGGGCAGGAGCCACCTGCCAGCTCCGCGGAGGCACAGAAAGTATAAATACAAAAAAAATGGCTTGAATCGAACAAGCATGCTGATTTCTTACAACTGTGTGCATAGTGCCGGCCAGGTGGCGCAGTGGAATGGTGTTCCACTTATTACTCCAGCAACCCGGGTTTGGAAATAGACTCCAGTTGCTGGGGGCTGGCCAGGCGAAGGAGAGATGAGAAGCCAGCTGGGGGAAAGAGAGATGGGTATCCCAGAGGAGAAGCTCTGCTCCTTTGGGGAGGGGTTGATTTTCTTCCTCCGCTGTTTGCCTGCCACCTGACAGAAGCTGGGTGGTAGCACAGCCGAGGCACATTTCAGAGATGAGTTTTCATAGGACACCACAAATGTCCATACACCAAGGCACACAGATGTCTGCTCACCAGTGCACTTTGTATGCATCATTGCATGTTAGCAACCCTGGGAGAAAACTAACTGAAAATTCCCCATTTGACAAGCTGCTCTCCAGCCCCTTGCAGGCCCTGCACTACTGCCTAGGCACCAACCAGTGCATCAGCTCCTGATGGTCACATGACTGCATTCATTTTCACTGCCTCATGGGTCAGATTTTACTTAACTTTTTTTTTCTTGTTTAAGTGTTATAGTACCTCTCAATTGTTTTACCCAACTATACAGTATGTCTTGTTATGGGTTAAGCCTTACCTGTACCTGCTCTGCCCCCTACTTTTACTAAACCAAGGGACAGACAGTGACTAGCACATCAGCTCACCATAAATGCCCACGGTGCCAGCTATTTACAGACATTCTGTCATACCTCTTACCAGAACCCTTTGTGTTGGCTTGTTACAAACACCCACTGCACTGGCCATCTGCAAGAAAACTGGCCTTTTGCAAACCGCAAGACTATGCTTGTCTGTGTCTGATACAGAATGCTTCCCACCGACTGGCGTGGTAGGCCAGGTTGGCATTTTGGAGATCCCGACCAGTTCATTGCATGTTGTGAAGATTTGTAAATTGGAGGCAGCATAGCACAGTGGTTTAAGGCTCTGAGCTGCAAATCTGGAGACCTGGGTTTGAATCCCACAGCCCCCACTTGCATATACTGTGTGACCCTGAGCAAGTCTCTTAACCCCTGTGCTCCCAGGTTGCACCTGTAAAAAAAAAAAAAAGCAGCTTTTCAGCTTAGTGTGTCTCACCTAGTTAAACAATTGAAAATAAATAAAATTCCTCTCGTGATGGTTTGATGCATTATCTGAGCAGATTACCCTTACCCCTTCCCCCATCCCATAGGTACTGCAGTTTTTTGTTTTTTTTTTTGGGGGGTTTGGTGCATTTTGAACCCCACCCCTACTGCTGGTTTGGGAGATGCACGTTTTGAACCCTGCAGCCCCTCCAGTTGCCTACGTGTACCTATTTGCTGGTAGTGATGGAGGCTTTGTCTGATTTTTGTTTTGTATATTTTGCATACATTATATATTGTGTTTATTATAATGTTACTACTTAGTTCATTCATAGTCTTATGTACAGCCAATGGTATCCTGCATTATTTTTTCTGTATACACCCAGTGAAAACACTTGGAAATGAGTCTTGGCACTGTGTTCTTTTCCTGGTTACCAATATTTAAATAAATAAGTAACTACCGTAACATTAGTGCACTGTATTGCAGTACAGAAAATCAGGTTTAATTATTTTTTTTTTTTTAATCTTCTTTCCCTGCATCCCTCACTACCCTACTCTTTAAGGCCTGCTTATCTGCACCTTGCTGCATGACAGTCATCTTCTACTGTTAATTGCTGCCTCCAGGGTCCCCAGCATCCTTTAGATTGTCTGTCTTATCCCTATCAGGAGACTCCTCTCCCTGTGAGGGATGTACAAGAGGAGAGAGAAATCACTCCAAGTCAACTGGCCACTTTAGCCTGGGTCGGAGGTCCAGTGTTGATGTGATAGGTGACCTGGATGTGTGTGTGCGGGGGAGTGGGAGCCATCATCTGGCTTGCTAGGCTGAACCCATTTCTCCCTGTTCTGTGTCCCTCCCTTTACATACAGTTTTGCACACCATGTCAACATCTTGGGGTGCTGAGCCAACCGACACATGATCACCCTTACCAGCCAGGCTTTGTTCCACCACCAGATGTGGCTGTCCAAGCCACACACTGCTACACCTTCCCGGGCAGTGTCCACACAGATGCTCCTTTGTCCTCTTTACTGCCTCCCACTGCCAGCATCCCAAGCTCTTATGCAAACTCGGTTGTCCGTGAATGAGCGGATGCCCAGCTGTTTATACCACAAAGCCAGCTTGGTATTTGTTTTACATTTATTTTTAATTGTATTTTACGTAGGAGCAGGGCCTAATTTTCAAGAGGGTCCCGAAGAGGCAGATAGCAGCGCCAAAAGTACATCACATTTAAAAAAATAAATTGTAACATTTTCTAATAGTGTGGTCAAGAATCATAGCTTCAGAACATGACAAGATTGTGCAGTTACTCAAGCTAAAGTGACTTTACTATGGGTTTGGCAGAGCGTATACATCAATTTGCTTATTGTTTGCGGGACACTTTTCCTGCAGTGCTGAATTCCTTTGCTGCAAAACTGAATACCCAGTAACTGTATGGTGTCGAGGTTGGGGGCTATGCAGAAAATTTAAAAGAACTAGAAGTGATTCAGAATATATTTTTGCGTACAATGTTAGGGCTACCAAGGGCACACTTGTGAGAGCAGAGGCGGAGTTATTAACAATAAAAAGTGCTGTCCTCAAAAGAATAGTAAATAACTGGACTAAAATAATGTCATGGATTATTTCCACTTCCCAAAACTGTATGTATTTGAAATTATGGAAAAGCAAACATGGTTTGGTATGTATACCCTCATAAAAGTTTAAAGTCCTTAGGCTTTGTTGACACAGGTACCCTGGAAGCTTTAAGAAATCCCAAGTGTTATGGTAAATCTGTGATCGAGAGAATAGAAAATGTTACAAAACAAGAAACTTTTGCTAGAATTTCAGAAGCTGCAAGTTCTGTCTTGTATAGGAGTAGTAAACTGGAATGGCAGATGGAACCATAGAGAATATGCAATAAAATTACAGCATGGCCCTCCGTGTTTTTTAGAATGGAATTGATAAGAGAATCCCTCCCAAATTATGTTTACAGCTCTAATATCCAAAATTAAATCAACCCATGTGATGTTGTAGATGCCCTAGAAATGTCATATTTTAGTGGAGTACCTGAGATTTGAAGTAATGAGGCAAAAATTATTATTGCTTATTGATAAAGGGGGCAAAATTGTTGGTGACAGTCTCACAGATTCCAGACAGAAATGATTACGATTTCTTTTTTGGGATAAAATTTGCATACACATTGGAGTGGCATCTTTGCATTGCACGTCCTGAATTTTTAAAACAGTTACTGTTATAAAACTTAGGGTCCAACAAGGACCACTGCTGCATAGGTCACTGTACCTCAGATGCGACCAAGTCAAAAACAAAAAACAGAAAACCAGGCAACACCTACTTCATTGCTGAAATGCTGTAGTGCAAAGTTACGCTGTCCATAAAGTGCTGACATATAAACAAGTAAACTGTTGCACTTGCTATATATATAAGGCAGGGCACAAAAACGACAAACTGATTATGTGACTCGACCGGTTTCGCTATAAGCTTCTTCAGGTGTCTCAGATGTATCTCACTGTTGCCCGTTTTAAAATGCAGCAATGAAAGTGACATACCCTATTAATTTATACCAGTGCAAAATGTCATTTAAATCCGGACCATAATGAACACCCAAATTTACCATCCACATAGCCAGACAGGTCGCATGCACAGACCTCCTGAAGGTGTAGGTGAAGGAAAGACGAGCCCCACTGGAACAACTATTGAATTTCATCACTACCTGTGGGTGTCAGTTTAGAGCCGTAAAGGGTATAGTGATGAAACATATGGGTTTACTACAGTCAGACCCGATTTTAAGAAACTATACCTAAACACCTTCACGTAAAGTAGTGTATAGAGCTGACTAACACAGGTGATAAGGTTGTCAATAGTATGCAAACACCAGATACACATTCATCTAGTACCTGTTTACCCCCCCTACCCCATGGTACTTTTAAATGTGGATGCTGCAGATATTGTGAATATGTAGGAAAAAACACTCATTTCACTTCAGTGAATTTGAGAAAATCATTTGAAATCCAGCATTTCATTAATTGCCACAGCACTCTGTGGTTTGTTTAGCCATATGTACCTATGGCTCATTCTGTATAGGCAAAACGTGTCCGTTTAAGACCCATATGTGGAGCACATGCGAACCATACAGGAAAGAGATTACAGCAATGCATTGTCCTTACACATTTACTCACAGGCAGCACCACAGGAACATGTTATCTTCTTCGGGGGTATCTCAATCATCGGGCAACACCATATGAACCTTCATCATCGGTGAAGGGGAATCCACATGGAAGATTCTCAGCAGTACAACTGGGGCCACTCACACCGTCGATGTCATCAACTCTATAAAGGCGTGTGTGGCCCCGCTCCCTCCTCAGTTCTTTCCCACCATTGACTCAAGTGCATGGGTCTCTGTGGAAACTCAGTCACAGTATTTGCACCTTTTTTCCTCGTAACAAATCTCTTTTTCAAGAGATTGCTTCTTTTTCTTTATGTCGAGAGTTAATCCTTCTACTTCTGTCTTCCTACTGCTCTCTCTTCCGTTACTGCTGTTGTGGAAAGAAGAGTGTCTCTGCAGATGAACACTCCACTTATG
This sequence comes from Neoceratodus forsteri, assembly GCA_016271365.2. Taxonomy (NCBI): domain Eukaryota; kingdom Metazoa; phylum Chordata; order Ceratodontiformes; family Ceratodontidae; genus Neoceratodus; species Neoceratodus forsteri. Next base: position 328,935,428 of record CM028137.1, read on the forward strand.
TCTGTTGTCTAGGGCCTGACCACGAAGTTTCTGACTGTGAGCTCTGCCAGAAGTTTAATCAAACAACCCATCGGCAATGTAAAAAGGCCTTAAAGAAATTCCTGATGTAACAACAGGTAGCCAGCTCCAGGCAGGGATCCTCCAGGGCCCTGGCCCCCTAGTCGCTGGCCAGTTCTTCAAGCTCCCAGGCCTCCAATGCCCGAAACAGGTCCTCAGGGAAAAAAGGCATGAGAAAGACCAAGATTGCAACGCTTCCCCCAGTGTTGATCTCGCTCCCCGTCGGCCTCTTCTTCTTCTTCTGGGATCTTCATTGGCTGCGGCCGCTCTGATGAAGAGAACTGCTGTCCGGGTCTCTGTGCCCACCAGACCCATACTTACAGCACCTCTGCCCGATTCACAGGGTGCCCGGCCGTCGACCTCTGGGTCATCAGCCCCTCTGCTGTCAACAACAGGCTCATTGTCTTCGGCCCTTCTGTCGAGGCCTGCTCTTCTCCCACCAGGGTTACAGGCTTGTTTGTTTCTCAGGACACAGCAGGTGGGTTGTCAATCCTTGTGTCATCGAACCCCCCCCCCCCAATCGATGAACACCGTCGACCTCAATGAAGTACTGCTCAAGCTCACCAATGTTCTTGTGCAGCGACTGGGTGCCTTAAACTGGCCCTCTTTACTGATGCTGTTGACAACAGCTTTGTCGTCGACACCAACTCATCGGCCCCAGAAAGCTCCATGTGGGCCGTTGACAGCACACCTGACGCCAGACCCAGAGACTGAAGAGGTCGACGTCGAGGAGGATTACCATCCAGATCTCATTCTCCCTGAGGAGGAGGAGGATGAGGAAGAGGTCTGATCTACTCTACTTTCTCTCTCCTAAAGCTGGTCTCTGTGCTCATTACTACTGGAGGTCCTTCCTGGTACCATGTGACAGGCAGGATACAGATCTCTGTAGGGAGACTACATCCTCCTCTCCATTTCATGTAGCCATCAGTTTACTTCCTGCCTGACAAGGGGCAGGTTCTCTGTAGGGGCTCTGTCACTGGAGTGACAGAGCTGAAGACATCGAACTGTAAGTACTGATTATTTATTTTTATTGGCAAGAGAGTTTCAGCAGCTTCATCAAGAAATTCTACTTAAGGGATTTGCCTGTCTTCTTTACTGGGGTCTCCAGTCTCAGCCGTGCATGCTGTGCAGACAGGCTCCAGAGCTGAAGATATCAAATTGTAAGTGCTGATTATTTTTATTGGCAAGATAGGTCCAGCAGTTTCATGAAGAAATTCTACTTAAGGGATTTGCCTCTCTTCTTTACTGGGGACTCAGTTTCAGCCGTGCATGCTGTACAGACTGGCTCCCTCCCCCCTCCCCCTTCCAGCGCTCTGAGGAGTTCCCACAGCACTGCCTTTCTCTCCCCCACCCCCATCCAGAGTCGATTCCTTCTTGGGGGTGCAGCAGGACTTACAAGGGGCACAACAGTTATTCCCAGCAGCGGAAGAGCCACGTTTCCCCTTCAGCTCATCGACGGATGCGCTATACCATGGACAGGCTCCATTCAGAGCAGCAGGAGAAGTCAGTCAGAGCAATTGTTCTCCACCAGCGGGGTCCCATGATGAACCAGCTTGTCGACAGCATTCAGAGCAGCAGGGGAAGTCAGTCAGAGTGATCGCGGTACACCAGCGAGGGTCCTTCGATGAACCAGGTCATCTATGGCATTTTCAGCATCAAGGCATGCCTTGAGGCGAGGGGGGCAACGCTTCTAGCGTGTCGACAAGCATCTACTTGCCTTTGCTCGTCGATAGATTTACAAGCCCCTGTTTTCAAGCTTCACTGCTAGCCTTTGCTCATCGACTGCTTTACAAGCCCCTGGCTCCAACCATCAGTGTCATCAGGAGGAACCGTATAAGGGGCTATTGTGGGTCTGTCAGTAAGGGCTGGAACAGAGTCACAGTTTAAATTCCTTGCCCAAGGGACACCACAAGTATCAGTATGTCCTCTGTTAAAATGGACAAGCCCTCAAGGGGCAGAAAGTGCCACAAATGCAGATTCCCTTCCCCCCCTTGCTGGCCACCTTTGTGGGTTTGCTTTGCTTAAACTGCAAAAATGCCATGGCCCCAAAGTTGAGAACAGCCATGGAACCATCCATTTCAGAGTTGCAGGGCCAACAAACCCTGGTGATGGGGTCTGAACAGACCTCCACCTTGGATGGGCGGCATTCCTCATCCAGACCTCATCAGAAAGCTAAACAGGGCTTTTGCCCTCATCCCATCTCCCTTTGATAACCTGCACAATCCCCAGATCACAGACACAGAGGAAAGCCACCTGAAGGTGAACCCCCTCCCCATCCTCAGATGAGGAGGGGTACCCTTCCTCACCCATGACAGGAGGAGAAAGAGGTCCAGATCCAGGAGCAGATCCAAGATCCCCACAAGGGGAAATGCTGATGCCACAGGTCCCCTGACCCATCAGAGTCCATTTACTCCTCCCCAGAAGAGGGAGAACTTCCGGTTGATGACTCCGATTCAGATGCCTCACTATCCACAAACCTTGACTTGGTTGAGCTAGCATATTTTTCATCGAACAGGTGACCAAGGAGATTCACCTGGGACCCTCCTCACCAGCTCCCTAAGCACTCAAAGCCAGCTTGCAGGCTACCGTCAGCCTCTAAACCTTAACAAAAAAAAAAAAAAGTTATCCCAGCAGAGGGTGGGGCCTCCCTGTGGGACCAGCGGATAGGAAGGTGGACGATCTCCCAAGAAGGCATTCCAGTCGCCGCAACCCTGCTCAAGGCAGCTACAGCCAACCTATTCTTGGCACGAGCAGCACTATCATGGGCCACTGACCTGGCATTCCAGCTTGCTGATGAGCCAGATAAGAACAATCCTGCCCTGTAGCAACTATAACCAGTGGGGCTAGCGTCTGCCTACTCAGCTGCCGTATCTGAGGAGGCAGTCAGATGTGCAGCAGGAGCCATATTTTATCAGACCTCGGCTCAATGCAACCTGTGGCTGCGGGCATGGCAGGTGGACGCCTCCTCAAAGGTGCACTAGGTGAATGCCCCCTATGAAGAAGGCCTCCTTTTTGGATCCGCTGTAAAGGAGGCAGTCAAGGAACCTGGAGAAACAACAAATGTTTACATGCCACAATCCAGGGGCAGGAACAGGTCCTGGTCATTGGGATCCAGGTAGAATTTTCGAGCACAGAATTATTCAAGGGGACAAAATAAAACATTTTCAGGCTGACAAATTTAATTCTTCTCCCGCACCAAGCGTGTCTTCAGGGAGGAGGGGCTCCCGGGACGCCGGAGTTGGTGCCAAAAAGTCTCAGTGATGATCCCTGGACCCACCCTTGAGTAGGGGGTAGGCTTTCCATTTTTTTTTTTGTTTGTTTTTTTGAGGAGTGGGTCCACACCATCACGAAAAATTGGGTGCTAGATATAGTATGCATGGGTTACTTCGAGTTCGAATCAAAGCCCTCGCTGTCCCATGCGTTGCACTCCCCATATCCAGCAATCAGGAAAAGGCAGCAGCGATACAAGTGATCAGAGACCTTATCCAGGCATGGTGATCCGAAGAAGTTCCCATCTTAGAATGGCACGCGTTTTTCTCTCTTTCTTTTTTTTTTTTTTTTTGCAGTTAATCTTTTTATTGGTATATATAACAGAAAAGAATGCATCTTCCACAACACAACAATATATGTATAATGATATGGTTGTACAATACAGACAATAGCACATATCAATACAGGGAATGGTAAAAGGAAGGTGAAGGAAATAAAGTCTATGCAATTGTTTACAGGTGAATAATAAAACTGTGTTAAACAAGCTTGATAGTTACATATTCGGAAAGATGCCCTGTAAGTCGGATTAAAAAAAAAAAGGGGGTGGAAGTTAGAACAAGTTCTTGAAACAGATTATTTAGTAAGTATATAAATGTTGTGGTGTTTGTTGAATGTATTGTGAAGAGAAAAGAAGGAAAGGGACAAAAGTAAAGATAAGTAGAGAAAAAAAATTAAACTACATCAGCAGAACTGGGGCCAACACCTTGAGGTACCACAATCCTTGCAGCCTGAGCAGTGACTTTCACAAGCTACCAATCAAAATGTGAATTGTGACATCACTAGTAACCAGGAGAGACAGTCCCTACTGCTTCATGTGAAAGTGAAACCTGGCAGTAAGAAATGGTTCTCATTGGTTACTAGTGACGTCATGGTCATTGTGGGTTCAGTGTTGATGTAGTGGGAGGAACGGAACTGACTTTTTCCTATCCAGACAGAGTGCTGCTCCACAACATCACCTCAGTACTGTCAGATAGAAAATCTTTGAATTAGCAAACAGAAGATAATAAATACGTGAGATATAAGAAGTGATGGCTGACTACATCTAAAGTTACAATTAACTGCAGGCAGTTTCCAAGCAGTACACTAGCTCTTTAAGAAACTATTCCTGCCACCTGGGGTGTTCCTTCCCAACACCCCCTCCCACTCCAGCACCTGTTACTACCCCGTCTTCTGTGCCCATGTCAATGTTGGCCCCTATATCTGTACCTGCCATTAGTCATGACTGCTACCGAAGGTTGACAATCTTCTCGGGCACCCTCCCCACTCCCCAGGGGTAGGATGACTGGGAGATCTGGATAGACTATGTTGCCCCTCTAGTACTTGAATGGCAATGCTCAGAAGCAGAGAAATGAAAGAGGTTGAGTGAGAGCCTCAAGGTCCTGCCCTGGCTACCATCCATGCCAAGCGGGCCAATAACCCTGAAGCAACTGCACAGGACTATCTTGATGCATTGGAGAATGTGCATGGGAGCCTGGATTCAGATGAGGACCTGTGGTGGAGAGTAAGAAATGCCCAGCAGTACTCAGGGGAGCCATTGTCTGTGTATGTACCTCGGCTTGAAAAGCTGCTACAAGAGTGCCTCAGAAAGGGTAGTTTGCTGTCAAATGGATTAGATCAAACTAGGCTGGACTGGATCCTTAAGTCTGCTCCATTTTCAGAATTGTTACTGCTTCAGTTGTGCCTTGCCAACTGACTGGAATCACCCCCCCCCTTATGATGAGCTAATGAAAGAAATTCGGGGGGTTGAGCCAAGGCGACCGCGGGAGGGGGGAATTTCACCAATATCTTTTGCTACTGCGCAAGTGACAGAGAGTGATCATCCAAGTGGGGTTCAGGGGCAAAATTCAGCACTTAACGAGCACTCTGAGAATGCAAAGGACTTCCCGCCCTGGGCCCAGTTTTTGAAAGTCAAGCTATTAAAGGAAGTCTGACAGTTGAAGGCGAGTGCCTCTGCAAGGGTTCCTCCCATGGAACAAAATTCTGGTTCCTCTCAGGACGTGACTACCATGGGGGTGGGGGTGCACCCTCAGGCATCCTCTACTGAGGGTAGCTCCCAGGCTGAAATCAAATTGACTGCCACCCTGAAGGAACTATTGAGACACATTGCACCCTTCTCACGCTGCAAGCAGATTTTGGACCCGATCCCTTGCTAGTACTTCGGTTCCCATGCAATGTTCTCTCCAAGGATGACCCAGGACTCTATCATTTGTCACAACTGTGGAAAGGATGGCCATATGAAGAGGGAATGCCAGTCTCAGAAAGACATAGAGAAGGTGGTGAACCAGCTTCAAGGAGAGCTTCAGAAAACAAATCCGTGGTCAAGGGGTGCATGAAATTACCACAGTGAAGGCTTTGGACATCCTAACTCAAACCCCTTTGTGGTTAAATCATCCATCCAGGCCCCTGTTGCTGTCCCTCCAGACTGGTCCAAAATAGTGGGCCCTTCAATGGAGACTACCATGGCTGTGAATGGTATTCCTACTCAGGCTGTGCTGGATAGTGGGTCGCAAGTGACCATTATATTTAAGAACTGGTATGACAAACACTTTTCTGCTGTGCCCTTACAATCCCTGGAAGACCTACATGCGTGGGTGCTGAGTGACAAGTCTTATCCCTACCTAGGATATGTGCACCTCTGGTTGTCATTTCCTGCAGCTGTAACTGATTTAGAGGAGCAAGTCGAGACACTGGCCTTAGTGTGTCCCCCTACTGGACTGTATAATGGGGTTCCCCTGTAAATAGGGACCAACACACATATGTTTGGGAGACTGACACACCTCTGTCATGAGAAACAAGATCGACGGACTGGGAGGGCCCTAAGAAATCCCGCTCTGATCAAGAGGGCCTATGATTTGCAACAGAACCCCAAGGGAGTGGACCAGGATGAACCGGTAGGGTCATGTGGAAGAAGGATCGATTCAATGGTACTGGCCCCAACACCCAGTGTACCATTCAAGGGAGGTCCACCTGCAAAGATGTCAAGAACAAAGTACTGATGTTGGACACACAAGGCGATGGAAAATTGCCAGAAGGTTATTGGTTGAGCCCAGCATCTTGGCAGCACGTGCTCATGCTTATGCATGATGAGTGATAGTCCAGATTCATAATGTGTCAGATTGGGAGATCCGGTTGAACAGAGGATGCACCCTAGCTACGGTACACTGCACAGACGCTGCAGTGTTGCCCAACAACAAGCACCATGGCAAGACAGATAGAGTGACTCCTAACTTGTTTGATTTTGGTGACTCCCCGTTGCCAGCTGAATGGAAAACTAGAATTAGCCAGAAACTTGCCCAGAGAGATCAAGTGTTTTCATTGAAGGAATGGGATGTGGGATGTGTCCAGGGTGCGGAGCATCTCATACCTAGCACGATGAATGGCCATTTCGAGAGAGGTCTCGATGCCTAGCCCTGTAGACATAGATGATGTGAGAAGACACTTGAATGAAATGCTCTGGCTGGTGTGGTACAAGAATCCAGGAGCCCATATGCTTCTCCCATTGTGGTTGTGCATAAGAAGAATGGATCTGTGAGAATGTGTGTTGATTATTGAACTCAGAATCAGCGGACCATCCCCGATCAATACACCATGCCCCATATACAAGATGCTCTGGATTGTATGAATGGGAGCAAATGGTTCTCGGTGTTAAATCTTCACAGTGGATATTACCAGATTCCAATGGCTCTGGAGGACCATGAGAAGACAGCCTTCATTTGTCATTCAGGGGTTCTACGAATTTCTGAGAATGCCACAGGGGATATCGGGCGCCCCAGCCACCTTCCAGCGACTGATAGAATGAGCGGTGGGAGACATGAATTTGCTGGAATGCCTGGTGTACTTGGACGGTGTCATTGTGTTTAGGAGCTCCCTAGAGGAACATGAGAGTCGACTGTTAAAAGTACTAGACTGACTGGAAGATTTTGGCCTCAAGCTGCCATTGACAAGTGCCAGTTTTTCCAAACCTCTGTGAAGTATGTGGATCACATAGTGTCAACAAAGGGATAGAGACTGATCCTAGTAAAGTCGAAGCCTTGACTACTTGGCTCCAGACCCACAATTTGAAAGAACTACAATGTTTCTGAGTTCTGTGGCTACTACCGCGGTTCATAAAGGACTATTCCAAAGCGATTCGGCCACTCTTGAATCTTACCAGGGTTACCCTCCTACCAATCAGAAATACAAAAGGGTCCATCAAAGAACCAGACAAAGCATATTTCTGCCCAGGTGAAATTTTCAGGTCCCGTTGGATGCCTGACTATGAAGCAGCTTTCCACGAAGTCATATACCAGCTCACCCACGCCACCATCCTCACTTATGCTGATCCCACCGAACCCTATGTGCTGCGTACTGACACCAGTCTGCAGGGTCTAGGAGCTGTACTGTATTGAGACCATGAGGATGGTTTGAGACCAGTGGCATTTGCCAGTAGAAGCTTGACCCCATCAGAGTGAAACTACCCTGTGCACAAGTTGGAGTTCCTTGCGTTAAAATGGGACATGGTTGACCAGTTTCATGATTACCCCCATGGGGCAAAAATATTGATGAGGACTCACAATAACTCATTGACCTATGTACAGACTTCATCTAAGTTAGACACCACTAGGCACTGGTGGCTTCTGCATCATCAACATATGACTATGCTGTCGTATATAGACCAGGCCTGAATCATATTGATGCTGATGCCCCATCCGGAAGCCCATTTCCAAGAGCGACTGGGTCAGGCTGTCTGAATCTTACATCCGAGCATTGTGCCAAAAGTTTGATAGAAACAGATATCTACAGACACAGTGGACTGCTTAGTAGATTGCTTGGGCCCTTCTGACACCTGCATACCGGCTGCGTATTGCCACTTCTCTGCTCTAGATATTAGTGCACTACCTCAGTTTGACAATGACAGTATTAAGTGGGCTCAATCCTGAGATCCTATGATTCAGCCAGCACTTGATGCCCTTCGTGCAGGAAAAGATGCGTCCAAGTTGTGTTTCTCTGATCTGCTAACCGCTTTATTGTTTAAAGAAGGCCACAGGTTGAAGCTGCTTAATCAGTTGTTGTATAGAGAGACTGTAGATCGAGGTGGCCAAATAGACAAGCAACAATTGGTCCTGCCCACAGCCTTCAAAGATTTGGTACTGAGGTCCCTCCACTATCATATGGGCCACCTTGGTATCGACCGGACCCTTGACCTAGTACGATCTCGATTCTACTGGCCCAAGATGGGGGCTGATGTTGAGCAGCATATAAGGACTTGTAGTCACTGCCTGCAGAGAAAAGCCTTGCCAAATTTTTGAAGGTTGTGGGCAGGACCAATTTTTGCTTGTCTATTTGGCCTCCCCGATCTACAGTCTCTCTATACAACAACTGATTAAGCAGTTTCAACCTGGGGCCTTCTTCAAACAATAAAGCGGTTCGCATATCAGAGGAATGCAACTTGGACACATCTTTTCCTGCATGAAGGGTGTCAAGTGCTGGCTGAATCATCAGATCTTGGGATTGAGCCCACTGAATGCTGTCATTGTCAAACTGAGGTAGTGAACTAATATCTAGAGCAGAGAAGTGGCAATACGCAGCCGGTATGCAGGTGTCAGAGGGGCCCAAGCAATCTACTAAGCAGTCTGCTGTGTCCGTAGACATCTGCTCATTTCTATCAAATTTTTGGCACAGTGCTCGGATGTCAGGTTCAGACAGCCTGACCCAGTCGCTCTTGGAAATGGGCCTTGGGATAGGGCATCGGCTTCAATATAATTCAGGCCTGGTCTGTATTCGACAGCATAATCATATGCTGACAATGCAGAAAGCCACCGGTGCCCCATGGCGTCTAACTTCGCTGAAGTCTGTACATAGGTCAATGGGTTATTGTCAGTCCTCACCGATATTTTTGCCCCATAGAAGTAATCATGAAACTGGTGGGCAATGGCCCATTTTAACGCAAGGAACTCCAACTTGTGTACAGGGTAGTTTCACTCTGATGGGGTCAAGCTCCTACTGGCGAATGCCACTGGTCTCAAACCATCCTCATGGTCTTGATACAGTACAGCTCCAAGACCCTGCAGACTGGCGTCAGTATGCAGCACATAGGGTTTAGTGGGATCAGCATAAGCGAGGATGGGGCATGGGTGAGCTGGTATATGACTTCATGGAAAGCTGCTTCACAGTCAGGCATCCAACGGGACCTGAAAAAGTTCACCTGGGTGGAAATATGCTTTGTCTGGTTCTTTGACAGACCCTTTTTTGTATTTCCGATTGGTAGGAGGGTAACCCTGGGTAAGATTCAAGAGTGGCTGAATCACTTTGGAATAGTCCTTTATGAACCAGTGTTAGTAGCCACAGAATCCCAGAAAATGTTGTAGTTCTTTCAAGTAGTGGGGCTTGGGCCAAGTAGTCAAGGCTTCAACTTTACTAAGCTCAGTCTCTATCCCCCTCTGTAGACACTATGTGCCCCACATACTTCACAGAGGTTTGGAAAAACTGGCGCTTGTTGATGGACAGCTTGAGGCCGAAATCTTCCAGTCAGTCTAGTACTTTGAACAGTCGACTCTCATGTTTATCTAGGGAGCTCCTGAACACAATGACATTGTCCAAGTACACCAGGCATTCTAGCAAATTCATGTCTCCCACTGCTCGTTCCATCAGTAGCTGGAAGGTGGCTGGGGCACCTGATATCCCTTGTGGCATTCTCAGGAATTTGTAGAACCCCAATGGTCAGATGAAGGCTGTCTTCTCACGGTCCTCAGGAGCCATCAGAATCTGGTAATATCCACTGCGAAGATCCAACACCGAGAACCATTTGCTCCCATTCAAACAATCCAGAGCATTTTGTCTACAGGGCATGGATTATTGATCGGGATGGTCTGCCAATTCAGAGTTCGATAATCAACACACATTCTTACAGATCCATTCTTCTTATGCACAACCACAATGGGAGAAGCATATGGGCTCCTGGATTCTTGTAGCACACCAGCAGCGAGCATTTCCTGCAAGTGCTTTCTCACATCGTCTATGTCTTTAGGGCCTAGGCATCGAGACCTCTCTTGAAATGGCTGCTCATCGTGCAGGTGTATGTGATGCTCCACTCCCTGAACACATCCCACGCCCCACTCCTTCAATGAAACACTTGATCTCGCTGAGCAAGTTTCTGGCTCATTCTAGTCTTCCATTCAGCTGGCAATGGGGAGTCACCAAAATCAAACAAATCGGGAGTCACTCTAGCTGTCTTGCCAGGGTGCTTGTTGCTGGGCAACACTGCAGTGTCTGCACAGTGTACCGTAGCTAGGGTGCATCCTCTGTTCAACCGGATCTCCCGATCTGACACATTATGTATCTGGACCATCACTCATCATGCATAGGCATGAGCACGAGCTGGCAAGATTGCTGGGCTTGCCCAATAATCCTTCCAGCAATTTTCCATTGCCTGGTGCGACCAACATCAGTATTTTGTTTGTGACATCTTTGCAGAGGCAGACCTCCCCTTGAACAGTACACTGGGTGTTAGGGGCCAGTACCATTGAATCAGGATCCTTCTTCCAGACAACCCCTACCGGTTCATCCTGGTCCACTCCCTTGGGGTTCTGCTGCAAATCATAGGCCTTCTGGATCAGAGGGGTAATCCTTAGGGCCCTCCCAGTCCGTCGAACTTGTTTCTCACGACAGAGGTGTGTCAGTCTCCCAAACATATGTGTGTTGGTCCCTATTAACAGGGGAACCCCATTATACAGTCCAGTAGGGGGACACACTAAGGCCAGTGTCTCGACTTGCTCCTCTAAACCAGTTACAGCTCGAACTTGTTTCTCATGACAGAGTTGTGCCAGTCTCCCAAACATATGGGCGTTAGTCGCAATTAACAGGGGAACCCCATCATACAGTCTAGTAGGGGGACACACTAAGGCCAGTGTCTCGACTTGCTCCTCTACACCAGTTACAGCTCGAACTTGCTTCTCACGACAGAGTTGTGCCAGTCTCCCAAACATATGGGCGTTGTTCGCAATTAACAGGGGAACCCCATCATACAGTCTAGTAGGGGGACACACTAAGGCCAGTGTCTCGACTTGCTCCTCTACACCAGTTACAGCAGCAGGAAATGACAACCAGAGGTAGACATATCCTAGGTAGGGATAAGACTTGTCACTCAGCCCCAAGACATGTAGGTCTTCCAGAGATTGTAAGGGCACAGCAGATTAGTGTTTGTCATACCAGTCCTTAAATATAATGGTCACTTGCGACCCACTGTCCAGCACAGCCCAAGTAGGAATACCATTCACAGCCATGGTAGTCTCCATTGAAGAGCCCACTATTTTGGACCAGTCTGGAGGGACAGCAGCAGGGGCCTGGATGGACGATTTAGCCACAAAGGGGTTTGAGTTAGGATGTCTGAAGCCTTCACTGCGGTCATTTTGTGCACCCCTTGACCACTGATTCATTTTCCGAAGCTCTCCTTGAAGCCGGTTCACCACTTTCTCTAGGTCTTTCTAAGACCGGCATTCCCTCTTCATATGGCCATCCTTTCCACAGTTGTGACAAATGATAGACTCCTGGGTCATCCTTGGAGAGAACATTGCATGAGGAACTGAAGTAGTAGCAAGGGATCAGGATCCAATATCTGCTTGCAGTGGTGAGAGGGGTGCAACGTGTCTTAATAGTTCCTTTAGGGTGGCAGTCAGTTCTTTGATTTCCATTGTTCAGGGGAATTTCCAATACAAGCAAGGCATTGTGAGGGTCAATCTCCTGCCCTGTACACCACACCACCAACTGTTGCACAGCCACTTCTGTTGGGGCAGCCATTTATGTTTGACAATAATTCATAATTTCGGCCACTAGAAGACGCAAAATCCCAGCAGTGAGCCTCCAAGATGTAACCCCGAGGTGGCGCTATCCCAAGGGCTATTACCCCTGCCTGCTTGGCTAATAGCAGGTTAAGGGGCCTGAGTTCTGAAACGGGTGCCTCCACCCAGAGGTCATGGTTGGTAGTTGTCAAGCTAACCTGGGCACAGCCCTCCGGGACACTGTAACCCCCTCTTTCCCCTCTAGTGGCCTGAACACTGTACAATAATCACTTTCACAATACCCCGGTACACCACACAAGTACCCACACTGTTTGCACTTACCACCAGGCTGGTTCCTCTAGCTTCACCCCTGGGGACCCCCTGTAAAACAAGGTTATGCACAGCAAATAGCAACAGTACAGTACTTTGAGCACAAACTGGAACCACAATCATATTACATGCAGAAAAAGTTAGATCTGATTTATTCAGGGGACTTGAACAAGGGAGGGGCAAAATCAGGTTAATTAGCTTAAAGGTTATATCATTCAAGCAGTTATGCATGCTCTTTGAGTCCCCCCACACAGTCCACCTCTGGGTACCCAGGTGGAGAAGAGATGGGTTGGTCAGGACCGTTGCCCAGGGTTGTAGCTGGTTGGGGCCCTGTGATGGAAAACACAACATGCACAGTACACAATATTTGTAATCCGGAGCCAGAGGGCTCAGTTCGTAAAGGAAACAAAACAAGACAATCAGATGACACACTCAGATTAAGCTGTTGTTGCAGGGAGCTACCCTGATATTTACTCACGATACCCAAGACTGGACACAGGCTGGACAAAAATCGAGACTGCAGGTGGTTGATCTGGAATGCCAGGAGAAGCAGGGCCCACACGAGTCACAGAGGCGTCATTCCTGTTCAAGCATGGAGGAGAGGGCTGATCCCCAGGCAGGTCTCTCATTGATGGCTTCTCTGTGCAGCGGGTAGTCTGGCTGGGCCAGTCTGGCAAGGCCCAGACCGCATGGAGACAAATTTAGATGCAGTCCATTTTGGGCTGGATACAGCTTCCAGCAAGCAGAACACAGTTCACACAATGAGGAAATAACTCACAACTCACTAGCAGCTCATAGCACATTTACATGTACGGAAATTCTACTGTACCAGGCAAAGCACTCTGTGGTCACAATCGCAAAGTCTCTGCACACACCGGGAGCTAAGGGGTAGCTGGAACTCCTGACAGGCTGATCGCATTCAGCAAAATCTTCGGTCTTCTTCAGGTTGAGCCTGGCCCACTTCAGTAGCTTACTATAGTCACACAAACTTGGATTTAGTCCAAAATAATTCTCTTCTCTCCTTCTCAGGAGCAGCAGACAGACATGCAGGCCGAAACTTAGCCCTTTCACAGTTTTCCCATGCAAATCCACTCAGGACTGCTGCCCAAAATACACTTGAGCTCTTCTCATTTCACTTCCCAGCTCAGAACTAATTGAGAAACTGCATGCAGTCCGGTACTTCCCCAAGATCCAAAAGATTTGGTTGTCTGATTTGACTGTCAGTCAAAGCAAGAGCTCCCCCTTCAGTTGCAAAAAAGGCACAAAAATCTGAAACTACAGTTCCTACAGATTTTGAATTCAGACAGCTCCTGTAGTCCAGCTACAGTTTAGGTCACACCAGTGCTGTTTGATCCAATTTGCTGTCCAGGACCAAAACAGTGGAGACAAACAAAAGAGTCCTTGCTATAAAGAAAGCAGGTTAGACAAACTACATTATCATTATCACTCTAAATAATTTTCAGCAAATAGTTAACATCTTTTAACAGAGCTTCCTCTCAGATTACTTAAGCTGCAATCAGGCAGCTCTTAAAGAGTCAGTACACAGAGGCTATACAGGCTCTGGTAATCACATTTAAACTGCTAAAACGCAGGACACCAGCTTGGCAGTGAGCATTTAGGCAACCTCAAGGAAGACTTTTTGGGAACCCCCATTTGTAGGGGGGTTACATAAGGAATATCAACTCTAAATCAGAGCCGATTTGAAGGGGGGCGACACAAGGCGAAGGGCCAAAATTTCACCCTCAGGTCCCCCACAGTGACAATTTCGAAACCTATTGAAATTGTCACTGTGAGGATTTTTGCCGTAATAGTTTTGTTGTTCAGTCGGCACACCCCTTGCCATCTCCCCCTTCTGATTTATTGAATCTCTTGAATGCTTTTGTCTTGGCCCTCACCACTTCCATGACTTCCCGAGTCAGCCAGCTGGGCTTCTTTGCCCTTCCCATCTTACTTCGTGTCCTAGTACATGACTCAGTGGCCTCCACCAGCCCATGCTTAATGATGTCCCATTTTTGATTCGCATCCATGCATAGTTGGATTCCTGCCAGATGCCTTCTCATAATTTTCCCCATCCTTTTAAAGTCTGCCCCTTAAATTCAATCACCTTAGTGCCCATACCACCTGCTTCCCTCCCCATATTGAGCGTGAACCACACCGAGTGGTGGTCGCTCAATGCTAGAGGGTCCTCCACCCTCTGATTCCTTACAGCCTCCCCATTTGATAGTACCAGGTCGAGAGTCTTTTCCAACCTTGATGGCTCATGGACCAGCTGCACCAGAAAGCTGTCCTGAAATGCCTCTAATATGACCTGCTCCTTTGTACTCGTGGTGGCTGGGGTGCTCCAATCCACCACAGCTAGGTTGAAGTCCCCCATCACCACTGTGTTCCCCTTTCTACAAACCCTTTTCATTTGCTCAGCTACTTCTCTGTCATCCACTTGAGCTGGTGGCCTGTACACCACCCCCATCCACAGTATCCTATTTTTTGAGTCCTGAACAGCATCCATAGGGCCTCTGTCCTTCTCTCCTCCCCCCTCCTCCCTTGAACACCTTATCCCCTCACATACATAAATTGCTACACCCCCCCCTTTCCTCTTGGCCCGATCCTTCCTGAATATTCTATACTGGGAACATGATGCGGGGACCCTTAAAATAACTGTACTCCGACTTTAAAGTTCTCGTGGTTTTATACTTTCTTTTATTGTCTCCCCTATGTTTTGCTCTGTTCTAGACCTTGTTAACATTTTTTTTCTAGAAAATATATACAAATCCTTAATTATTTTCAATGTTTAACATTCATCCTATTTCATTTTTACATTCTGTTTATAAAACATTAGTATCTGTTCACATTTACCACTCTGTTCTGTTCAAGCTTGAATACTGCTTTTATACTTTGTGATTTCCTTTCTTAAGATGCCACCTATGGGTTACAAAAAATTATTACTGTTCCCATTTAATATATGTATCCTAAATCCAGCTCCATGCCTTCCATTTATTTAAGGATTTGTGTATATTTTTTTAGAAAAAAAAAACATGAGCAAGGTCTAGAACAGAGCGAAACGTAGGGGAGACAATAAAAGAAAATATAAATCCATGAGAACTTTGAAGTCAGAGTACAACTATTTAAAGGGCCCCCACATCACATTCCCAGATTAGCTTTTACAGCACCACGGGGAGCCGAAAAAAGAACACAAAGAGAAAAACAGGATTCCATTGCCTACTAAAATTCAATGAACCTGAATATTCTATACCCTGGGATCATCATATCCCAATCCTGGTACTGGGTCTCCCACATTTCCATGATGGCCGTGATGTCCACCCTCCCTACTGACAAGAGAGTCTGTAACTCAGCTGATTTGTTACCTAGGTTTCTTGCATTCAATGAGACCACCCTCCAACCTGTTTCTCTCCCTATCTCTCCCTGATTTTCCCCCTCTTAATCTCCTCTTGTGCCAATCCCCAAATTCTCTCCTGATAGCTTGGGGGTGAATACAGGGAACCCTCTGTTCTATGAAAGACCAATTAGAGCCCTATTTAACCTAGTAGAATTTCCCATCTCAATTTTAATGATATGTAAGACAGACCACTTTTTAACTTGCTACGGTAAGACAAACTCACAGTGCCTTAAACCAAATCCTACTGCTGTCTCCTCCCCTTTATAGGGGTAGATGTTGTCATGGTAACTAGGAGGGCCAAGGCGTGGATGATCCTGGTAGCACCAGACTGGCCTTGCCAGTATTGGTACCTAGATCTCCTTAGCCTCAGCAGCAGGCCTCTGTAGCAGTTACCTCTGCTCCCAGATCTACTATATTTTCACATAGGGGAAGATCCTGCACCTAGATCTGCAGTCCCTGCACCTCACAGCATGGTTCTTGAGTGGCTGGATTTTCAGGTTTTAGGTCTTTTGGAAAATGCGCTCTATGTTGTAGAGGCTTCCTGGAAAGAGTCAACCTGTCAGTGCTATGCCTTCAAATGGAAAATATTTTCCATTTGGGGCCAGGGCAGGGAGCTTGTCCCCTGCCTGCCACTTGCCTAGCATCATAGGCAATTTGTGATCCCTTTCTCATTTGGGACTGAGGTCAATTACTCTCAATGTGCACCTGGAAGCCATCTCTGCATACCAGGTGTGGGTAGGTATACTGATGGTGGCATAGGAGAAGGTGGTCAGGCACTTCTTCAGGGGCCTGGACCACCTGTTTCCACTGGTGTATGCCATCACCACCTTGGGATGTGTTTTTGGTGTTGGCAGTGCTCATGGGTAAGCCGTATGAGCTGATGCACAGGTGTGAGATGTCACACCTGTCGAGGAAGACCGCTTTCTTTGTGGCTATCACCTCTACCAGAAGGACTGGTAAGTTCCAGGTGCTCTTGGTGGAGTCTTTGTACCTGGTGTTCCACAAGGACAAGGTAGTCCTCTGCCCCCACCTGAAGTTCCTCCTGAGGGTTGTGTCAGAGTTTCACCTTAATCAGGTGATTAACCTCCCAGTGTATTTCACTAATCCAACCTCGGAGGCCGAGCACAGACTCCACTCATTGAACCTGAGGTAAGCACTCGTTTATTATAAGGCATGTATGGCTGGAGTTCTGAGAGAGGTTCTTCAGCTTTTTGTGACATGTGCTGAAGCCACACCTGGCAAACCAGCAGCTAAGCAGATGATTGGTAGGTGGATAGTCTCCTATATCAACCTCTGCCATAGATTGACTGGTATGGAGCCTCTCGTAGGGCTTACAGCTCCTTCCACCAGACATACTGCTTCCTCAGTGGATGATTCCAGGGACATCCATATCCAAGAAATCTGCAGGGCCACTACCTAGAAGTCAGCACACATCTTCAGCTGCTATTACAGCATCAATCTTGAGTCACACCGGGATGCTGCTTTTGGGATCTCGGTTCTCTTGTCCCTGTTTGCCAAGTAAGGGTGTCACCTTGCCCCCTCCTCCCAGAGAACTGCTAAGACTCTGCTAGAGTGTGGATATTGCACCATATTCATGCCTCTAAAAATGAGGGTTACTCATCTGTGACCTTAGTTCTAGGAGTGGTATGTGGTGCACATCCACACAACCTACTGACCTCCCCTGGCAAGTGGTGCAAGGATCCCTGCTTCCAGCATGCAAGATGTGACATTACAGGGCAGAGCCAAGGAGTATACCACCTGGGTGGGTAGGAGGAGCTTAGTTTGAAGACATCTGGCAAGATTTAAAGGGGAAAGGAAGACTGCGAAGAAAGACTAAAGGAGCTTAATATGTATACCTTGAGGAAAGAAGGGGGAGAGGGGACATGATAGAAACTTTCAAGTACCTCAAGGGAATCAACAAAGTCCAAGAGGGTAGCAACTTTCAGAAAAAGAGATGTGCAAGAACAAGGAGGCACAATTTGAAGACGGGACGGCTCAGAGGTAATGTGAGGAAGTATTTTTTCATGGACAGGGTTGTGGATGCATGGAACAGCCTCCCTGAGGAGGTTGTGGAGTCAAGAACACTGGGGGAATTCAAGAATGCATGGGACAATTATAAAGCAGTCCTAGTGGGGGGTAGGAGGAAGTAAGCTGTTGGTTAACTAGGATCTGCAGCTTATCTGTAAGGTAGGAAAATGGGCAGACTAGGTGGGCCAAGCGGTCCTTATCTGCCATCAGATTCTATGTCTCTATGCCAGAGTGTGGATGTGTACCATACATATACCACTCCTAGAACTACGAGTATAAGGGAGTAACCCTTATATGTTTGCCAGTGGTGCACTAACAGGCCCTACAACTTGCAGAGCTGTGAAGAAGACAAAACTCCTCCAGCAGAAAGGAAGATCTGATGTCACTGGACCAAGTTGAGGGATATACCACCTTATGCTCCCTAGATATGAAGGATGCATACCTTCATATCAAGATCAGAAAAGCTCACAGACACTATCTTCACTTTATGCTGGAAGGGGAGCATTACCAGTTCGAGGTACTGCCCTATGGCTTTTCTTCTGTGCCATGGGTCTTAACCAAATACTTGGCAGCTGTGGCAACAGCCCTTCACAGGACAGGCCTATATGTCTTACCGTATCTGGATGATTGGCTTTTAAAAGCCAGTACTAAGGAAAATTTGCTACATGCCTTGTCTCAGACTCGGACACGGCAGTTGTTGGATGATTTAAGAGGCCCTGTGAATGTGCCACCCTGTCTCGGACATGGCAGTTGTTCAATAACTTAAGAGTCACAGTGAATGTGCCAAAGTCAGTCCTGACTCTCTGACAGAGACTGCAGTACACAGGAGCAGTCTTGGACACAGTACAGGGCTATTCTTTCCTACCCTTGTACAGGGTGGAAAACCTAATTGCTCAAGAAAGATTGGTATACAACAGTCATCACGACCCAGCCGGAACTTTATTACATCTTCTGGAACTTAATGGCAGCAGCCATTGTCACTATGCTAATGTCCCACTTATATATGAGGATCCCTTAGTGAACATTAAGGGTCCAATGGGATCAGCTGATGGATTAGCTGGACCAAATGGTACTCATCACAGCTCCATTGTGTAGAGCACTGTCACTGTGAATTGACTGTCACAACCTATTAAAAGGTGTTCCATTCCTTATTCCAGCTCAGAACCAGATCCTCACCACAGATGCCTCTGACTCTGAGTGGGAGGCACACCTCGGATCCTATCAGAAACAAAGGGTTCCTGGACCCAGGTGGAGGCCAAGTTGCAAATAAATGTCCTGGAGATGAAGGCTGCCATGTACAGCTTCCAGGTATTTCAGGAGTGTCCACATACAGGTCCTCTGTTGATTTTAGATGGACAACATCAGCGTGATGCATTACATTAACAAACAGGGGGGCACTCATTCCTATTGCATATGCAGGGAAGTGATGGGACTGTGGTACTGGGTGCCAGCACACAGCCTAGACTTATCAGCTGTGCATCTCTCAGATGTCCAAAGCATCGCAGCAGACAAGCAAAGCAGGTCACAATCCAAGATGCACCACTGGGAACTGCTGACCTCAGTTGTAGATGTCCTCTTTGCAAGATGGGGGTCATCCAGATTTGGACCTTTTTGTGTCCCCACACAATGCAAAACTGCCACGTTTCCGCTCACGAACTCCAGGGCCAGGAGTTTTCTGGCAGGATGTGTTGTCTCTTTCTTGGAAAAGGGAAATGTCTGTATGTATTCCCTCCATTTCTACTAATACAGAGGCAATTGCTCAAAGTGAAGATGGAGAGCACAAACCTCATCCTCATTGCTCCACTAAGGTCTCTTCAGATATGGCTTCTAGTTCTGCAGCAGCTGGCAGTGGAGCTCCCAATTGCTCTACCTCTTTGCAGGGATCTCCAACCTTTTCCAATCTCCCATTTTAAGGGAACATTGTTGAGAAGGTTGTGGCACAGCAACCTGAGGAACACCTCATAGCCTTTGATCTCTATGAACCATTCCAGTATGGATTCCATGTGAGGCATAGTACGGAAACCTCACTAGTTTTGGTGCATGATGACCTCCACAGGGCCAGAGATTGGGGGGAGGGGACAATTCTTGTCCTCCTGGATCTCTCTTCAGCCTTTGACATAGTAGACCATTGTGTGTTACTTGACCGCCTGAGGGAATTTTGTGGACTCACCGGCTCTGTCATCTGCTGGTTTGAGTTCCACCTCATGAATAGGAGGCAACGGGTAGCGATGGGGAATTTCTCCTTCTTCCTTAACCTACTGTCGTGTGGAGTACCTCAGGGTTCGGTCTTGTCACCAATGCTGTTTGCCATGTATATGCTGCCCCTGGGTGAGCTCATTAGGAAATATGGTCTGGGTTTTCATTGCTACACTGATGATACCCAGCTGTATTTTTCCTTTGCCCCTGGAACATCCAGTGAGGTGGAAGTACTTAACAACTGCCTCGTGGAGATCAACAATTGGATGGCCTCCAGCTGGTTGTGACTAAACCCTGATAAGACGGAGGTACTGGTAGTGGAGTCAAACAGAGGATGGAACAGGTTGGCTTTTGGCGCCAAAACCGGCTTGTTCCTGGGATCTGTGCCAATTGAAGGCCTCCTCTAGGGTACGAAACCTTGGCTGATCTTTGACAGTGGTTTGATGCTTGAATCTCAGGTGTTATCCGTTGTCTGCACCTGCTTCTATCATCTTAGGAATATCACCAGGGTTAACCCCTAGTTCTGTCCATGGACCTCCCCACCTTAGTGCATGCCTTCGTGGCATCCAGACTTGATTACTGTAATGCGCTCTTCCTCGGGGTCTCAGGGGGTAACCTCCACTGGCTGCAGCTGGTGCAGAACGCAGCTGCCATGCTGCTGACTGGGCAGTCGAAATTGCTTAAACTGCCAGTGACAGAGCATTTAGTGGCACCAGACCTGTCCTGTGGAATTCACTTCCTCCATCTGTTTGGAGGGGCCCTTCGGTTGAGGTTATCAAAACTGGCCTCAAGGCCCTCCTGTTTAGTCAAGCCTTCCCGGACAAGGTATACTAGCCCTTTTGGGAGTCCCACCTTTTGTTTCCTTTCTTGACTATCTGTTCTAGAGAGTTCTGTGCTATCACAGATCCTATTTATTGTATGTTGTTTTTATTATTATTAACATTTTATCTTATTTAAAATGTTATACTGATAGTGTGTTTTACTGTACGGCACCAAGAGCCTCCAGGATTGAGTGCCTATAAAAATGAAATTTGCCTTGCCTTGCCATCTGCTGTCACATGACAGGGGTCTCTGGTGCATCCAGACCAGAAGTTCTTACATTTGCATGTGTGGTTCCTGAAGACATAGCCATAGCATGTTTTGGTGTATCACCTAATGTTGCTGATATGCTGGTTGCGGCCATAAAGCCTTCTACCAGACATAAATATTCTCTGAAATGGAAGTGATTCTCCTTGTGGGCTGCTTCCAGGAATTCTGACTCATTCACCTGTCCTGTAAATGCGGCATTGGAATACTTGCTGTCACAGACTCTAGAGTATTCCTCACTTAAGGTGCATTTGGCTGCTATATCAGCTTTCCATTCCCCTATGGATGGGTGTATGGTTGCCCAATTGGAGGTCTCCCATACTTTTCTGAGAACTTTTTTGCATATAAAACCTCCTGTCCATACCCTGGTCCAACCTTGGGATCTGAATTATGTCCTAGAGAAACTGACATTGGCTTCTTTTTAGCCAGACATGAGTTGTGACCCATGCCTCCTGTCATGGAAAGTGTTTTTTTTTTTGTTGCCATCACTTCGCTTGAATTATTTCAGAGCTGCAGGCTCTTATTTGTGAGCCTCCTTATTTGATTTTACACAAAGACAGAGTTTTCTTTGTGTAGAAATCCTAAGGTTCTACCAAAGATGATATTTGTGTTTACATTGAATCAAACGATACACCATCCTTTTTACTACCATGAGTATGCCATTCAGTGTGAGCTCCATACTTTGAATGTTCATAGGATACTGAGATATGTGAATCACTCCAAGGACTGCAAAAAATCCTGTCAGCTTCTTTTTTGTTTGCCCCTGGGAAAGAGGGCACCACTGTATCTAAACTGTGCCTGTGCAAACGGCCGGCACATTGTATTCCGATCTGTTATTAAGTATGCTAAGGAACTTCCTGGTGTGGTTTGTGGTCACTTCACAAGGGATATGGCCACTTCTATTGCTTGTTTCAGAAATGTTTCTGTGGCTGACATTTGTGCGGTGGCCACATGTAGCACTGTCCTCACATTCACCAAGCACTATAGTCTGGGCATAGCCTCTCATAGATGAGCAAGTTTTGGCCTTGGGTACTACAAGGCCTTTTGTCTTGAATCAGACTATAGCAGCCTCCCAATTGGCTTTTGGGACTGCTTGAAACTTGTTACAAAGGTGTGGCCTAACTAAGGAGATATCCTTGAAGCAGAACAGTTATGTACAGTACTTACAGTCACAGTAGATCTTCAAGAGAATGTCTTCCGTTAGGCCATGCCATCCTTCCCTCGGTCCCTTATATGTTGTCTAGTAAGGTTGGCATCAGATATTTCTGCCTTATCCTAATCAATGGCTGTTCTGTCCAGCATCATTTATCACCTGATATGCTTGCTGCTGGTTTGAGCTTCTGGTTCCCCAGACATGGAGGTCTTCTGAATCTAATCTTAGGCAGGGAACTGAGGTGAATTGGGGCCACCAACATTTATATAGATGCTGACACATGACATGGTTGTGGCTGGCCCCTGGCTTGCAGAAGTTTCTGTGTGGTCCTAGCATTTACAGGGGTGTAGTTCCAAAGGTGTGGCTTAATGGAAGAGATTCTCTTGAAGATCTACTGTTACTGTAAATATGCAACTGTTCTTTACGTACTTACTTTAACAGTAGATCTCTGAGAGAATCTCTTCCATTAGTCCATGCCATCCCTTCCTCTGTCCCCCTTCTGAGTCAGTGAGGGTTGCATTAGATATTGTGCCTGAACCTAATATATGTATCCTTTATCCAGCTCCATGCCTCCCTTATATGCCTTGTGTTGGTCTTATCTCCTGGCTTCCCACAGCTGGAGGTCCTCTGAGTTTAATCTCCAGCAGGGAACTGAGGAGTGATGAGACTGCCCATGTTTATATAGACACTGATGCATGACATTGTTGTGGGCAGCCCCCGGCTAGCAAACGTTTCCGTGTAGTCATAGTGGCTGGCTGCTATAGTTCCAAAGGTGTGGACAAATGGAGGAGATTCTCTCGAAGATCTTCTGTTGCAGTAAGTATGTAATTGTTCTTTCTAGGAGTGTTATATAGTCCACATCCACTCCACCCTGCCGGCCTCCCCTAGCAAGTGGCACACTGACCCCTGCTTCCAATGTGCATGATCTAACATCATGGAGCAGAGCCAGAGGATATACCACCCAGGTGATGGGAAGAGCTTAGCTTAAAGATGTGCTGGTGAATCATCACTTCCAGCTGAACTGCCAGTGTGTGGATGTGAACTACTGTATATATCACTCCTAAAACTATGGTTACAGGTGAGTAACTTTTTTGGAGGACATAACAGCATGTGTGGCAAAAACAAATCATCATCTCCACATCTCAGACAACAACCATCTTATCTGTCTGAGAGGCTCCTCAATTTCCCAGGGGTACAGTATTCCTAGTGCAGGGAAATGTACTGCACGAACTTCAACCTACTAGGCATGTGGATGAGTATACCATCTTCTTGCATGTCAGCCCAATCCCCTTAATTATTCTGATGGTACTGCAGCAGCTGATTGTAGTGGAGCCACCCCTCTAACAAAGAACTCCAGGCTTGGGTCCAGGCTAGCTAAGTTCTTGCTGATGGTAGCCACCCTGACAAACAGGTGATCCACACCCCCCACACACAACAGCCTCAGCCTCTGCTTTGGGACCATTATTCTGACTATTGTTCGATGGTTTCCTGTCAGAGTTGTCTGGACATAGATTCAGATGACTGATCCACCACCAGTGATTCCACACCCAATTGCTTCTCTGTTGCAGCACGTCTGCATCCCTGGATGTTACCTTGGGAGGTACTCGAGAAGTGGGAGTCTTACCCCATTATGGACATCCTGAGCAGGATTCCTTGCCCGGTGTAGCATTTCCTGTCTCCAATTCCATCCTGGGTTTGGCACTTAGTATTTGGCAGCATCTAGCCTCATGCAGGCCCCTCCCCCTGGACTTGCTGTCCCTTTCAGTTGGCTTTCTGGGTTCTCTGAGCACTCATCTGACGAAGGCCTTGTGGAGTGTTCAGTTTTCCTAAAACTAAAGGTACAGGGTGACATGGATAAGCCACCAGATGAGTCTAAAAAGCAGGACATCCTTGAAAGCAAGATGCATGCCATGGCCTCTCTTGGCATCCATCGCTCCAGTTATGTGGCCCTAATGATTCTGTCAGGAGCTGATAAGCTCAGAGACATGATCCCTCTGCTTCCTGAAGATAGTCAATCCAAAGACCATGCACTTAGGGATATGGGACTCTATGCATCATTTGCAAACAGCTTTGGACTCTGCCAATTCTGCAGTCCAATGGAGTGGTGGTGGTGGTGGTGTCTCTCCTCAGGAAGACTGGTTGCATGCCTCCACATTCTCACAGTAGACCCAGCACCAGCTGGTGAACTTGCCCATTTTGGGTACTGTCCTGAGGCCCTGGGCTAAAACACCATTTCAGCCATATCGAGAAGTCCAATGTCACCTTAAACATTGTCTTAGCAGGCTTAAGTAGCCATCTATGCTCAAGTGGTGATAATTTTGGAATGCCTTTTTTGGGACTGACTACCAGCAGGAGCCACAGCAACCATTCCAACATAGCCATGCTAAACCAAACATGTCCAGAAGTCAGAATCAGAAGGGGTGGGGCATCTAGTGTCCAGTCCTCCCTGTCTAAGAGTGAAAAGTGACTGGCTGCAGGTAGCCTTTCCCTCTGCTGCACAGTCCCTGCTGATGTTCCCGGTTGGGGGTCAAATATTTGCTTCCTTCGACAATAGTCTGCCATTCCTTCAGACATAATGTGTTCTGGAGGTTCTGTGGTTGGGTTCATCTCCAGAGTTCAAGGCTCCCCTCTATGATGATCCCAAGCACCTTTTGAGTGTGTGGTGCCCGTAGGCACTCTAGCCACAAGGCAGAATGAGATGGCTCAGCATTCAGAGTGCAATGTGTTATCAAGATTTCTCAGACACTGTATAGCCTTGCAGGGCCTTATTTCAATACTTTTTGGTACAGAAACAGATGGTAGGTTGGTGCTAAATCTCAACCTGCATGTTCTGAAGAGTTTCATCTACAGGTGAAAGTTCCACATAGTCACTCAGTCAGATAATACCATCCCTGGAACCCAGGATTTGGTTTTGCTCCCTGACCTCCAGAACAAGTATTTTTATATTTCAGTCCACCAATCCAACAGGCAGATCTTCCAAGAATCAATCTTCACCATTCATTCCCACTTATGGGTCTAAGCCGGAAGCACCAGGACTCAGCTGGAGCAGTCTTTTGCAGCCTAGGGGACCGATGTCGGTGCTGGCGCCATCCATGAGGTAAATGCAGTGATGTTATGCTTGTGGGCTGGCCAGTAACCATCACTGGTCCCCTACCTTCCTCATTTCTGTTTTTTCCCACCATTGAGTATACACCATGGGGGCTTCATCACCAAACCTGCATCACAGACTTTCCTCAGTTCATCACTGCTTAGTTCAACACCATTCTCTTCAGCACCTGTTTTTCTCAGTGCTGTTTTATTTTTGCATTTTCTATTGTTTTTACTTCGAATCTATACTCTTCCTGTTTTTTGTTAATTTATCCATGTCACCATGTCCAGTCCTGAGGTGTATAAGGGCAAGAAGGCCAAGCAGAAGAAGAAGTTTTGTGGTGACTCCCCCATTCATCAGTGCTCCTGTGGGGGCCACATTGTCATTCAGAACCATCATGAAGTCTACTTGACCTGCCTTAGCGCCAACCACAACATGGAGAGGTATGATGCCTGCTTCTCCATGGACTTCTGCACCCTTGAGAAGCGCACATGGAGGTGGTACAATGATTCACCTACCTTTTGAAGCAGGCATTATACCATGGTAAGATTGCTGGTCTCTTTCCCCTTCGCAGTACTTTACCTACTGTGGAAGACCATAGCTATCCGTGTACTCACCGAAAAATCAAGACCCTGGGGGAGGGGTCAGGTGGACAGTTTGCTACCTCCTGAAGGTTGGGTGGACAGCCGGCTTCTTCTTGGGGGTCAGCTGAGCACCCCTTCCAGTCTGTTGGCTCTTTGGGGTAGCATATGCCCCAGGTGGGGAGACTGAAGCTATACGCTGGGTCTACACCGGTGGGCACCTTGGTATTGTGGCCTGGAGCCACCTCAGCTCTTTGTGCTAAGGCCTGTACTGGTAAGCAAGGCAGAGTGAACTGCAAGACCAGGTTCCCTTCCAGCACTGTTTGCAGTGCCAGAGAAGGGAAGGGAAGGGTTCCAGAGCCAGTCCCTTGCTAGGCCTCGAGGTTAGTGTAATTTCTTCCCCTGAGCGATTGGATGAATCAGGGGAAGATGCTGATGCCAACATTAGGCCTGTGGATGGGACCAGCAAAGATGGATGCCTTCCTGGGCCTGATTCTGAGTCTGTCTCAGGGCTGGGAGTCTCACCTGGAGTTGCCTCTCAGGTGGATGCTGTGGATGGCACTGGGACCCCTTCTGGTGCCGTTCGTGGTGCTGGTTCGGGTCTTGGTGCCATTGGTGGGTGCTGGGATGGGACCAGCACCATTCATTAAGCCAGATACAAGGCCGACTATTCTGGTGACCATAGCCTAGAATCTGGGCTTGGCCCGGGAGGGCAGCATTAGCACTGGTGAGGAGATGAGGCTGCGAACTGGGCCTGCAGCTCACTTCTTTGCCAGAGGTGGTGAAAACTGTGGCAGGGGTCGCAGTGCTGCTTCTGGCCCAGTTTCTCTCCAGGAATTTCTAGTCCTGGTAGGGACCAAGGCCACCCTATGGGATGCATACAGCTTCGCTCTCCCAACCTGGGGTTCCCCCCAAGGGCACTGCCTGGACCAGTCTACAGATATTGGTCATTCACAGTCAGCTGAGTTTGCCAGGCCTTCCCTCTGGGCAAGGTCCCCTGAGCATTCTCGCAGCCCTGGCAGAGGACCTGGCCTGGTCACCCATGTTTCCCCTCCTCCCCTTCCCCCTCTGCTGCCCCCCTTCTGTCCTAGGTATTTCTGGTCCCCTTGGGCCCATGACCTGGGACCAAGTCAGGTCAGTGGCTGGCGTGTTCCACAGTTTTCACTGTAGAGCTGATAGGGCTATTTTTAGGCCTGAGGTTCCTGCGCTGCCACTACTTGAATCCAGCTCTTCCTCTCCCAATTATTCCTCTGAGGAAGAGGATGTTTTGGTCCATCTTACCTGACGCTCAGTACTCTCAGTACCAGCAATTCCTATTGGAGTTGATAAAGGAGCTGAGTGGTCACCATTTTACAGATCACAATACTGCTAACCTAGCGCTGTCATTCCTCAGAGAATGCAGTAATGACAGTACTGTCATCCTTCCGTGGCCCTGGCCATTTATTCAGACATCCAGAAATGTCTGGCTCCATCGTTTTGGCCCTTCTCCAGCCCCTAGGGACAGCCAGTGCAGGTATTGTGCTCCCATGGGGTCTCCAGATTCTATCCCTCATCCCACCACAAGAATTCTGGTGCTGCAAACCTCCTCTGGTCCCAGGTACTTAGTGCACTACCGCCCTCCCCAACACTGACTCTGCAGAGATCGATGCTTGGAGTAGGAAAGTCTTTGTGGTGCATGCACCATGATGTGCATCTCTACATATCAGGCACACAGGCAGCTTATGGCAAGGAGCTGTGGGCAACGCTTAATCAATTCTTGGCATCCATACTAGACTGCAAGACAATCAGGAAGGTCATTTGCATTTCTGCCCAGGGCCTGGAGCTAGCAAGTACCAAGTGAAGGCATCTTAAGATGCCAACAAGGTAGCTTCCAGGCTGGTGCAAACTGCAGTTCTACATTCAGTGGATGGCATGGCTTTGCCTCTCTAGGTTGGCATCCCTGGCCCAGTGTAGTATGCTCAACTCACACTACTGAGGACTTATTTCTTCTTCCACATGGTCAAGTGTGAGTTTTTGGGACACCCTCCTGTGCCCAGGCCATGGAAGCTCCCACCTGCCACTGACCAGTCTTGGGTTCTGCTGAACCAGTAAGGAGTCCCTGCCCTGCTGTGGTTATCCCCCACAGAGGACTAAAGGAAGAACTGTTTCCCTCCAGGTGAGTCAACTCCTCCCCTCTTTGGGGGAAAGCCTAGCACTCTGACCCATAAGTGGGAATGAATGGTGACGATTACTTTTTGTAAGATATGAAAATGATGTACTCACTGTAAATGTTGTCTTCCAGAATATCTTCACCATTCACTCACATGCCCACCCAGCATCCCCCACTATGAGTCAGGACCTTGAGGTAGCTCACCCTGTTTTTTTTTTCAGGCACATGGTATCCTCTTGCCACTCTCTCAGGGCTGTCTCTCCTTTAGAGGATATCCCTGTTCCTTTGTGGTGGGAAGTGAGCCCTCTTGCCCCCTCCCACTTACCTGCTTTTATTGTGTTTAACAACAACAACAAAAAAAAGAGGAATTAGGATCTCTGCTCTCCTTTCCAAAAAAAACTTTTTTTTTTGTATTTTTAACCTCCTACATTCCCCTTCTAGGAGGTTTTTGGTTATCCCCTACAGCTGCTGTGACCTTTGTCTCTACTCGACAATTTTACCACCCTCTGCCAACTGGTGGCATTGCTTCAAATCAAGATGCAGCCCACATCTATGGTGCCTGAAGGGGCAGATATCAGGGAAGTTATTTTTTTATTATTATTTCAGCCTTTAAGCTATATACTGCCCCACACCTCGGTACTGGGTCTCTTCTCCTTTCTTCTCTCTTCACTCTCTTGGAGTGGCAAGAGGATATTAGCAGTGCTCTGGGCCTGCTCCAGTCTCTCTTTTCTTTTGAATTTTGTTTTAATTCTTGGTTCGTGTCCTCCTGTGGTGCGAGACCCTTCATGAATTGGCTTCTGCCATCTTAACCTTGCAGAGATTCCTCCAGGTCTCTTCAAGGCCAGCCAGAGCTAAATGCCAGGGATACGGCCCTTCCTGTCTAGGTAGCTAGTAGGCTTTGACTCTTGCACCCACTACCCCTGTGCCACTTAGGCCCATCCCTTAGTTTCTCTAAGTTGGTAGTCGGTTTTATTATTTTTATGATTTTATATCCTATATCCTTTTCCTATCCCTTTTTGGCTAGGAGTCTATAACCTTCACTTTCTTTCTTCTCTCCCACTAATTTTTTTTCTGGCTAACAGAACTGAAGCAGGTAGGGGGCCAATGTTGGTTACTGGCCAACCGATTAGCATGACATCAGTACTTTGCTTCATGGGTAGCACCGGCACCATCGATCTCCTAGGCTACAAAAGACTACTTCCGCTGGGTCCTGGTGTCTCTGACTTAGACCTGTAAGTGTGAATGAATGGCGAAGATATTCTGGAAGATCACCCATTATGGTGAGTATGTAATGTTTATTTCCTCCAGTTCTGAGTGGGCAACATGCTGTGTCTGTTCAAGTCCATGTCCTTCGGCCTCTCATCAGCACTCATTATGTTTATAAAGAGCCTGTCTATCATGGTGGCCTTCCTCAAGGTGCAGAGTCCCTAAGGTCTTCTGGTACCTGAACAGCTGGCTCATTATGGGCAGTACCATCTAGGTCATGGAACAGTTCAGGAATCTGGCTGTTCAGACATTTCAGGATATGGGCCTCTTGGTCAATCTAGTAAAATCTGGTACTGTACTCCCTCCATGCCGTGGTTTATTTTAGGCAGAGAATCTTATCTCCTTTGCTGATCATTTCAGGTCGGGCAGTTGATCTCCGCCAGGACTTCCTTTAGCTGTTGGAGTTCATGGCCACTAGGAAAACCATGGTCCATTGGTGAATGCACCACTTTAATAGGAATTAGGGCACCAGTGGTCCCAGAACTAGGTCCACCTAAAGCAGCCAATTTGGGTGACACAGCCGATATGGGAAGCATAGTGTTAGCTGTACCCCTAGAACCTCTAAAAAGGATTCCCCTTTCTATTGCCGAGCTGTCCTTCATGTTGTAAGCAGATTTATTTTTGGTGGGGGTGGGTTTCTCATCTGTTAGACTGCAGAACCCATGGGTTGTGGTAGCCGAGTGAGACTGGCAAGCATACCAATCTGCTGGGGCTCTAGCCAGTGCACCTGACACTGGCAAAGTCTGCTGCATTAACTCAGGGTCAGGTTTCGCAACACAACCAACATGTTCTATCTGAACAAGCAAGGGAGATGCACTCCTTTCCTGTGTCAAGAAGCACTCCAGACCTGGGCCCTTGAATGCAGCCTGCTGGCTAATCTCCTTGCAGTGCACGTGGTGGTCGAGGACAAACACTTGGCAGATACTCTTGGGTAGGAGACTTTGCATTAGTGGCCCTTGCTTTAGGATTTATTGACACAGCTGTTTGCCCATTGGGGCACACTTCTGGTGGACATGTTTGCTTCCTGGGGAAAAGACAGTTTGAGGCTGTTCTGTGTCAGCTTCCCCTCAGACAGGAATGCCGATGGAGATGCCTTCTTCTAGCCCTTGACCCCAGATCTTCTTTATACTTTCCCTCTGTTCCCCTTGATCCACAAAGAGATTCTCAAGGCACACAGGGACAGAGCAACCCTGATCCTGATAGCTTCAGATAGACCACATCAGTTCTGGTACCAGGATCTCCTCAGCCTCAGCAGAAATCCTCCATGGCAGATTCTGCTGCATCTGGACTTGGTGACGAAATCAGGAGGGATGATCAAGCATCAGGACCTGCTGTCCCAGCACGTGTCTGCCTGGTTCCTCAGGGGCTAGAGTTCCAGGCTGTGGGCCTTTTGGAAGATGTTCTTCATGATCTTCACAGAGTCCTTGTGGGAGCCAGAACTTTTGGGGGGTGGCAGCAAATTTATGCCCCACACACATGCAACTTGCACATGCCCACTGGTATACAGTGCACCTGCCCCAACCATCTCAGATTTTTTTCCCCACCATTGAAATGCAGTGATCTTCCAAGAATGAATCTTCAACATTGATTTGAACTAGTGGATCTGAGCAACAGGCCCTAGGACCCCATGTGAACCAGAACTTTAGTGGGCCAGTGAGGCAGTAGCCATTGCATGCGTGTCTTTGCAGAACACCCATGTCCACTGGTATATAGCAGAACCAGCCACTAACCACCTCAGTTCCTTTTTTCCCCATGCTGAGTGCAAATCAGTCGGGAGTCAGAACTCACTGTCTATGCAACAACAGCATTCAGTTTTAGTATTTAAAACTAGACTTTATTCTTGTGTCAGTTTAGCATTTAACACAAATATTTTAGTTTCTCTCAGCCCTACCAAATGTGAATGATCGACCATGGAGGATGGTAGAAAACCTGACAAGGCATGTTACCCTGGCAGTGGGGCTGCCTAGTCAACACCTCTCTCTGGGAAGATGCTCTGACAATGAGCACAGGAGGGAAGGCAGCCTTTCCAGAAGCACAAAAAGAAGTGGTCCAGATCCTGCACGTGTTCAGCATCGGAGTCCAGGCACCACTTGGCCTCTCCCTTTTCTTAGAGGAAGGGAAAGAAACAGCACTGGTTGAGGTCATCTTCTGTTAAGTCTGTTGTGAGACATCCTACTTCTGCAGGCCTGCAGTCTTCACTATCACTGGTGATGTGACAGTGGACACCAAGACCTGCAAAGTGGCTGTCTCCATCCTAGAGACTACCTCTGCCTTCTAGGGAGGACACCAGTGGACAGTTCAGTCATTGGGCAGCTCTTATGGAGCAGTGAATGCAGCATCTAACTCATGTGGTACTTCTTCTGGCACCTTGCCACTGGACCTGGATGTGCATCTGCCTGTGGCACCAGTCACCATGCCAGTGTCACAAGCAGTGCCACCAATGTCTGTCCCACTTGTGGTATTGCCACCATCCTTTTTGGGGGCAGGGATAGCCATGACACCGTCGCTGGTCACTTTGGTGCTGGCTGGGTCATTGATGCCATATGCGCCTTCGCGTGCAGTGCCAGGGTCAGGCCCCTCAGGGCCTGCCCCAGTGCTATATGTATTGTCAGGTGTTACTTCACATGAGCTTGCGGTGCTGTGAGCCATCATGCTGCTGCCCATGGCACTGCCTTCAATGACTTTCTTTAGGTCCCTGGGGTCAGTGCTGCCATGGCCCTGTGCTTTGCTGTTAGCTCTGCCACCTTCCTCCTTCTATTATCCCCCTAGTGAGGAGAGTATAGAGTGAGATGAGTCAGACCCTGACCTTGTCATCTCTGGTGGTGGGGACGATGACTTATTTTATGGTCCAGAGGTCTCAGTCCCAGTGCGTGTGTCTTCCACAGGTCATTTCCTTTCCTTTAAGGCTCTGCTCAGAAATATGCATCTATGAGCGCGGATATAGTTCAGTATCCACACATTGGCAGTTGCAACAAAAGTGCTGATTCATCATCTGTCTTGAAGCTAAGCTCCTCCCACTACCTGGGTGGTATATCCCCTGACTCAGCCCTGTGACCTCAGATCTTTCTTTCCGCTGGAAGAACAAGTCAACTCCTTTGAGATTCTGCAAATGACAGTGTGCCATAGGTGAACTCCTTTCTTTGAATTTTTTCGAATCTTGTTTCTTTTCCTGGTCCTTTCAACACCATGGCATTAGTGGAGAGGAAGCATCAGAAGCCAGGGTTCAAATTTTGTGTGTGGTGCTGACAGAAAATGTCAGCCACCAGTCCTCACAATACATGCCTGTACTGCCTGGGTGGGTAGCATGACATGGCCAATTACAGCCTTTGTTTGTCGATGTTCTCAGAAACTCTTGAGGACAAGAAGCATCAAATTACCTTTGACTGGCCTTTGGAGCAGGACCTAAAGGACCACCCTAAGGGTTGCAAGAAGACTTTGGTGGCTGCAGGGTCTGCACTTTAGCTTGCTGCCCTTGAGGAGTAAGCAGTGGCTGCTACAGTAGGCACCTCCTCAGTCTTGGCGTTGCTACTGACTGGAACCAGCTACAGGGGGATGTCATTCATGGAGGGATTCCATGAAATGTGCATGGCCCTCCAGATCTTCAGGGAGAGCCCTGCCTACAGTGGCAAGAAGCTCAAACTCTACCAGTGCCAGACATGGAACCTGAAGAGACTGAGGTCCTCCCACTTTCTCGACTTGCCTGACTGCTGGACTCTGGTTGAGACTCCGTCGGTCAAGGGGAAGGTTGAGAGCTCCTTGGTACCCCCATCGGGCTTGTTGATCTCCACTACAGTTGAGCAGGCTGTGGAAATCTTCCTCGAGTCTGTCAAATTGGTTGTCAGATGAGATCGAGGAGTCAATCTCGCAGACCCCAGTGCTACTAGTTCTCACTCAGAGGATGCAGATCGGTCAGTGTCCCCGATCAGTTCACCTCAGGAGCAGCCTCCACTGGTGGTTGAGCTTCAAAGCCTGTCTTGGTCAATTTGTCCAGGCATGTGGGTACCACAACCAGCTGTTAGGCTCACCTTGACGTCAATCATCCAGTCGCTGTCTCAGTCGAGGCACTCTTGATCTTCTTCAGAGATATCTCTTTCATCAGGTCACACCTATGGAACTATACTGCATCAGCGCTATGAATCCACAGAAACTTTTGCCAGCATTCCACCAGGGGTCCGCCCACAACAATGTCATGCGCAAGCATCCTCATAAGGCATTGGCGGCCCCCTCTCTCCTAAGTTATTTTCCCATCATTGATTCTGCTCATTAGACCCATCAGCAGAAACAGCTATGTGAGTTTATTATTTTTCTTAAAAACAATTATCACCTTCACCCTTGTGACTTCTTCTATGCCACCGAAGGGGCCCACCAAATTATTTTGCTTTTTCGACTGTGGGGAGTGCAATTTTAAAGATGGCATGCATAATGTCTACATCTGTTGCCCAGGCCTCAACCACAACGTTCAGGCCTGTGACATTTGCTGTGCTTTTAACTCAGTGACCCAGCAACAGAGGCAGGGGACCCTTGCTAATTTCCTACTGTGGAAAGCCCTCGCAGCAATGGAGAAGCAGCTCCAAGAGAAGACAGCATCATCCGACCCCACAGTTGGCTCCAGGGGCAAACACGCATTGAAGAGTCAGGACAAGAAATCCTCGGGGAAACACCATAAGAAGCATAAGCATCAATCAAACAAGTATCCCTGGGAGAGGTCTCACTCACTGATACACCCAGCACAGTCAACCTCATCTCCATCATCTCCAACTGTCCTGCAGCCATCTACAGCAGGGTCTATCCAGGGCTCTGCTGTCAATACTATGGTGGACAGCTTTCCCCCATTGATGGTTTCTCCAGCACCATAGGGCATATTCAGTTAGAAACAAAATCTGATGGATATTGTCTCATGTTTGTCATTGTCAAATAAAGCCCGACTGATCCGGGTGTGTTAAGTCAGGGAGAAGGCCCTCCAATCAGGATGCCCAGATAGATGTAAAGAGTTTATAATCCATATTTAAAATGTACAGTATATAGGATGATATGAAGCAGGGCTCGTGGGATCATTTTCGGGTTTCAAAATTGCTGAGATAGTCACATAGACCCAAGATGGGTGGTGAGAGATCTTGCCCTTATGTAACGCTCAAAAGATCTCTACTAGTAAAGGGCTAGAATGTCTGAAAAAGCTTTGTACCATTCGACGGGAAAGCCGTTGGGGCCATGGCATTTGTGGGTTTTTGCAGATTTTAATGCTATGTTCAGCTTATCAATGGAAATAGAAGTCAACAGTTACTCCTGTTGGGCTAGAGTAAGCTTAGGTAAGGAAAGACACTGTAAAAACTCAGCCTATTTGAGTTGGATTTGGGAGTGACTGTTCTGCATATACCGTTTGATAATGACGTCTAAAGGAATTCTGAATACTGGAAAGATCATGAAACATCTGACCAGAAATGGAGTCTCTAATTTGTAGAACACAGGTATTTTTCCTTGTAAATTCTTAGATGTCTGGCTAATAATCTAGTCCCTTGGGCTCCTCTTCATTAAAAGACTGTTTTAGTTATAATAGGTTTTGTTGTATTTTAGAGTCTACAATTGTTTGCAGCTCAGCTTTAATGGAATATTTTTTTTTCAGAATTACCCTGTCTTTATTTAGATATAAATATAGCAAGGGCTGAAGTTCCTGCATCAGCTGAGTGTACTGACATTCTTGTAATCTTTTTTGTTCCATGGAGAATGCTATAATTTCACCTCTAATGACAGTTTTCATAGCATCCCATAATATGGGATCCATTATCTCCTGGGAGAAATTTGTCTGCTAGGATTTGTTTAAGTTTATCCTTCACATGTGAACAAAACTGTTCATTCTTCAACAACACTGTGTTAAATTTCCAAAAGGAGGATTTACAGCTTTTACCTAAATTAACGTTCACGATTAAGAGAGTAGGATCTGATAAAATTGTTGTAGCATATGTTAAGTCCTGAAAATTAGCAAAGTGTTCACATGTGGTATAAAAATAATCTATTCTAGAATAGCTCCAATGTCTTGCAGAGTAGTAGGTGTATGCTTTAGTCATAGTGTAAAACTGTCTCCAAATGTCTATCAAGCCCTGCTGAGGCAGTTGTAGTTTCAGATACTTCTGAACTGCAGATTGGTGATACCTCGTCAGGTGAGATGTGTCCAAATCTGGAGACATTGTTATATTGAAATCTCCCCCCAACAATACCTGACCTTGAAGAAGATCCAATAATTCTCCTAAGATTTTTTTAAATACAGGGGTGTCGGATTTTGGAGAGAAATACACGTTGGCTAAGGTAACAACTGAGCCATATAACTGGTCTATCTGAATAACATATCTGCCATAGGGGTCATTGTATTCTTGCTGTAATTGAAAGGGTACAGTAGCTGGCATGAGAATTGTGGTGCCTCGGCATTTTGCTTTATGATAAGAGGAGGCATACATCTTATATCTATCATTCATTTCTAATTTGAGATGTTCAGCTGGGGAGAGATGTGTCTCCTGTAAATAGATTAAATCAGGAGCTTGACGGTGAAGGACCTGAAACA
Source organism: Neoceratodus forsteri (assembly GCA_016271365.2). Lineage (NCBI taxonomy): Eukaryota > Metazoa > Chordata > Ceratodontiformes > Ceratodontidae > Neoceratodus > Neoceratodus forsteri. The sequence continues at coordinate 328,971,335 of CM028137.1, forward strand.
TCCGAGAATATTTCACTGAATTATTGAGTTCATTTACGTTGTTGCAGGAGAGGATTCTTACTGGAGAGACCACCATGTATGTCTATTTATGAAAGTAGCTCTGCTGGTTAAGACCACTGTAATATGTAGTACTAGGACAAGGTTCCCCCCTCTCCCACCCAGCAAAAAGGGATTGCACTCCCCCGACACTCGTCCCATGGGACCTGATACATAGAAACATAGACTTTGATGGCAGAAAAGGACTGCTTGGCCCACCTAGTCTGCCCATTTCCTTATCTATTGGTTAAGCTGCAGATCCTAGTTAACCAACAGCCTACTTCTTTCTACCCCCATAAAAATTTTGCCTTATGTCTGTCCCATGCATTCTTGAATTCCCCTACTGTTTTTGACCCCACAACCTCCTCAGGAAGGCCGTTCCATGTGTCAACCACCCTCTCTGTGAAAAAATACTTCCTCACATTGCCCTTGAGCCATCCCCCCTCTATCTTCAAATTGTGTCCTGGTGTTCTTGCACATCTCTTTTTCTGAAAGATGCTACCCTCTTGGACTTTGTTGATTACCTTGAGGTGCTTGAAAATTTCTATCATGTCCCCCTTCTCCCTCCTTTCCTCAATGGTATACATATTAAGCTCCTTTAGTATCTCTTCATATGGCTTCTGTTGCAGACCCTGCACCATTTTAGTTGCCCTCCTCTGGACTGCCTCCATCCTGTCTATGTTCTTGTGGAGAAGGGGTCTCCAGAACTAGCCGCAGTACTCCAGATGGGGTCTCACCAACTGTCTGTACAGAGGGATAACAACTTCCTGTTTTCTACTGGTGATGCCTCTCCCTATGCATCCCAGTATCCCCGCAGCCATCCCTACTGCCTTCTCACATTGCTTGCTTACCTCATTGCTTGCTTACCTTTAAGTAATCTGATATGACTTCCTCCAGGTCCTTTTCCATTTTTGTTGTTGTTAAGAACTCCCCCCATTGTGTACTCTTCCCCTGGGTTTTCATTTCCCAGGTGCATTACTTTGCACTTCTTTGCATTGAATCTAAGCTGCCATACTTTTGACCATTCCTCCAACTTTGCCAAGTCCCTTCTCATCCCCCCCCCCTTGTGCATCAACTCCATTGCAGATCTTTGTGTAGTCTGCAAATAGGCACACTTTTCCTTCCAGTCACTCTGCAATGTCACTTATAAAGACATTAAAAAGGACCAGACCCAGTACTGAACCCTGCAGTACCCCACCAGTAACTCCTCTTACTTCAGAGTGGACTCCTTTTACTATTACCCTCTGTGTCCTGTTGTCCAGCCAATGTTTTACCCAGGCTATCACCCTGGGACCCACTTCCAGGCTGGCTAATTTGTTTATTAATCTTTTGTGTGGGACTCAAATACCTTGCTAAAGTCTATGTAAGCCATGTCCACAGCCCCTCCCTGGTCTACTACTTTGGTCACCCAGTCAAAGAAATCTATTAGATTCATCTGACATGACCTTCCCACTGTGGATCCATGCTGCCTTGGGTCCTGTGCCCCACTGGCCTCTAGGTACTCAACAATTCTTTTTTTCAGAAGTAATTCCATCATTTTCCCTACCACTGAGGTCAAACTAACAGGTCTGTAGTTTCCCGCCTCTTCTTTACTCCCACATTTGTGAAGGGGAATCACATCCGCCATCCTCCAGTCCTTAGGTATTACACCATCCTCCCATGATTTTTTAAAAATGGTAGTCAGTGGTGTCACTAGTTCTCCCCTTAGTTCTTTTATAATTTTGGGGTGAATCCCATCAGGCCCCATTGCTTTGTCCACCTTCAGTTTTAGGAGTTCTTTCGGAACCCTTTCTTCCGTGAAAGGACTGATATCGATCCCCCTATCCAGAGTGCTTCTACTGATTGGAGTAGGTACCTCCCCCTCCTCTTCTTTTGTGAATACTGAGCAGAAGTATTCGTTCAGTATCCCAGCTTTTTCACTGTCCTTCTCTGCCCACACACCCACCCTCCCCTTTATTAAGCCTCACTATCCCTCCCTTGGTCTTTCTTTGCTCCCTAATGTACCTATGAAAGGTTTTATCCTCCTTCTTAACCGAGTTGGCTATCTTTTCCTTGGTCTTCTGTCCTGCTCCTTCTGTGTTTCCCTATACTTTCTGAAGGCTATCTTTTTCTCCCTAACCTTCTCCACCACCTTTTTTGAGAACCATAGTGTTTTTTTTCTTTCATTTTGATTTGTTTATTTGCTTCACACAAAGGCTTGTTGCCTCTGTGGTGGCAGTTTTGATGTTTCCCCATTGTTCCTCCACTCCTCCTTCTTGCCTGTTTGCTAGTGCTTTTCTGAGGCATTCTCCCATTTTGACAAAGTCAGCCCTCCTAAAGTCCCATACTCTCACTTTTGTGTGACTTGACTCTGTGGCTGTGTTTCTCGTGAACCACTCTGTTTGGTGGTCACTTGTTCTCAGATGGCTACCCACTTCTGGATCTGAGATCCTCTCTTCGTCCCCTTTTGAGAGTACCAGGTTTAAGATTGCTTCCTCCTGAGTGGGTTCCAACACTAGCTGTCTGAGGCATGCCCCCTGTAGGGCATCAAGGATGACCCTGCTCTTGGATGTGGCTTCAGCAAAGGTGATCCAGTTAACATCTGGCATATTCAGGTCCCCCATCAACAATATCTCCCCTTTCTCTGCCATCCTAAGGATGCCTTCTATCATTTCCTTGTCCATTTCTTCCCCCGAGACAGGGGTCTGTATACAACCCCAGTGCGGACTGTGGTGCCATTTCCAGTCTCTAGGGTGACCCACAGTGCCTCCTCTCCTCCCTGTTTACCCTTTAGTTCCATTGCTTTGATTCCTTCCCTTAAGTAGAGAGCTAGTCTTCCTCCTCTTCTACTCTCCCAATCCCTCCTGTAGATTGTGTACCCTGGTATGTTGACATCCCAGTCATGGTTCTCTGTGTACCATGTTTCTGTGACTGCCACGATATCCAGGCATCCCTCTTCCACTAAGGCCACCAGTTCAGGGAGCTTGTTACCTAGACTACAGGCATTGGTGCTCATTACCCTCCATTTTTTGATGGCCTTACCCCTTTTTGCCCCATCTCTGTCCTTACCACCTTTGCCTTTTATTCTATTTACCCCTGCCCTTCTCCCTACTGACTTCTCTGTCTTGGTGTTTATCTCACTAACTACCCTGATTTTTGTTTGGGGGGGTCTAGGATTTCCCCTTCTCCTTTTCAGTTCCTCCCCTGTGGCTAGTTTAAATGCTTGCCAATGAAGCATTTAAACATATCACCTAGGATCCTGGTTCCCCTCCTGGACAGACCCAGTATAGGCATGCATCCCTCCAGATGGAACCCCAGTCCCTAATGAAGCCACAACCCTTAGCTCTGCACCAGTTTTTCAATGATTGATTGAATTCCGTGGTGTAAGCACCCTAGCTTCATCCATGCCATAGACAGACAGCACCTTCAAGAAGGTTACTGTGCTTGCTACTTGTCTAAGGCCCCTCCCCAACTCCACAAACTCCTCCTGCACTGCTCTGATCCTTTTTCCAGTCAGATCATTTGTCCCTAGGTGGACAATGACATCCAGACCCCCCATGCAGCTGCTCCTGTGATCCTGAGGATTCGCTCCCTGTCCCTCTAAGCCATGGTGCCAAGCAAGCACCTTACCTTCCTTCACCCCTCCCCCAGTTCTACCCTGCTAACAATGGAGCCCCCCACCAGGAGTTGTTTCCTTCCTTTGTGGGGTCCCATGCCACCCTCCTGTGAATCTACTTTGTGGAGGTTTCCAGCATCCTCCTTGGTCCCCACTGTGGGTGCCTCCATAGAGGAATCACACTCTGCTAGAATGGCGTACAAATTGTGGAGAGGTACAACTGGAGGGCTGCACCTCTGCTCCACCACCCTCACCCTCCCTGAGCCCACTGTGGTCCAACCACTCCTCTTTCTTGGCAACCTCTGAGGCAGCGGTGGCGGCCCTGGTGGTCCCTGGGTGGGAGAGGAGGTCCTCCGAATCCTGAACAACTCAGCCTGGAGATGAGCAACCTCCTCCATCAGCCCAGAGAGGTACCTGCAGATGGAACAGCACCGCATCCTCCAGAACGTCTCCCAGAAGACTGCCGCTCCACAGCCACTGCACTGCATCACTCCCATCATGTCTTATTTGTGGCCCCTCAACTGTTGTTTTGTATGCTTACTCTTTTCTTTCTCTGTTTATTTATTTATTTTATATATTTTTTTTCCCTACTTTCATATTGCCTCAGTGCCCTTAAAGCTTCTGCTCTTCCTGTTCTGGGACAGGAAGTTCCTGTATTCCTCGGCAGTCTCCTTCTTACTTGCTCAGAGTCAGATCCCCAGCAGCTGGGGGGGGGGAGGAGAGCAACTCTTTTCCTTCTGGGATGGTGAGTCTTTTGTGCCTCTGTGATCACTCCCTTCCTGCTCCCAAACAGGAAGATCCTGTTGTCAGTCAAATCCTGTGCCTATAAAAGTAGAACTGGCTAAGAATAGGGAGGTAGAGGGAAGGGAGGGAAGGCCATATAGTACCAGCAGAATAGTAAGGTTCTAACAACACCTCCTTCCTCTTGCTGTTCTCTGTCAAAAACTATCTAGGGCAGTTTTAAATCCAAAACACCTGGCTTCCTGCTACATAAGCCAGTCCCCCTAATTCATAGTTCCCTTCTTCACCTAGCTTACTGCACAGATAACAATTCCCTTCACCCAACTCAGACACATTAACTCTTGCTTTTTTTTTGTTTGTTTTAACCCTAAATTGAAGGTCCCAGTACTAGAGTTCTAGTTCTTGAGTTCCAGTAGAGCAGTAAAGTTCAAACAGCACCTCCTTCCTCTTGCTGCTCTCTGCCAAAAGTAATCTAGGGCAGTTTTAAATCCAAAACACCTAGCTTCCTGCTGCCTAAGCCACTCCCCCTAATTTACAGTTCCCTTCTTTACCTGGCTAACTGCACAGATAACAATTCCCTTCACCCAACTCAGACACACTAACTCTTGCTTTTTTCTGTTTGTTTTTACCCTAAATTGAAGGTCTCAGTAGTAGAGTTCTAGTTCTTAAGTCCCAGTAGAGTAGTAAAGTTCTAACAGCACCTCCTTCCTCTTGCTGTTTTTTGCCAAAAGCTATCTAGGGCAGTTTTAAATCCAAAACACCTGGCTTTCTGCTGCCTAAGCCACTCCCCCAATTCACAGTTCCGTTCTTCATCTAGCTAATGGCACAGATAACAATTCCCTTCACCGAACTCAGACAAACACACTAACTCTTGTTTTTTTGTTTGTTTGTTTTTACCCTAAATTGAAGGTCCCAGTAGTAGAGTTCTAGTTCTTAAGTCACAGTAGAGTAGTAAAGTTCCAACAGCACTTCCTTCCTCTTGCTGTGGATACAGTGGGGTTGTCGGAGGTTCACATCATCTCTTTGAAGGGTGGACCCATATCTTCAGGAGAGCATGGCCAACTGCTTTGGAATAGATATTGAAAGAAAAAATGTTGCATCTGTCTCTGATTTTTATATAATAAAGAGATACAATCTAAGAATAGTAGGCTGGTCATACCAAATGGAAACCATAAAATCATGGTTTGGAACAATTTTTAACAATGATGCCAACTGGGCAGCCCATAGTGGCTCAGTAGGTAGCACACTCGCCTCTGTGGCAAGGAGATCAGAAGGCTGTGGGTTCAGTTCCCACATCTGGCACTTGGGTTAATATCCCAGTACTGACACTGTAGTGCAGCATGAGAGGGGTGCTGCACTTCTGAGGTGCCGTCTTTCAGATGAGACGTTAAACCGAGGTCCCATCTGCCTGGATTGGTGGTAGTTCAGGTGGATATTAGAGATCCCATGGCACTTATCGAAAAGAGCAGGGGAATGTCCCTGGTGTCCAGGCCAAATTTCCCTCATTCACTAAAAATACCACCAACAGCTTAATATGATTCAAGGTCATCTGTTTCCCCCCCCCCTCAGGTCGTGCCTGAAAATAGGCAGGATTTGTCTGGTGCACTTACCCAGTCAACAAAAACTAAATAAATAAACAAATAAATAAATCTAAAAAATACATTTTAACAATATGGGCTAGCAGGTCAGAGTTGGGTCATCAAGTGGTGTAGTGGCTATTAGGAAATAAAACTCTGATCCATCCCCTGGCGGGCAAATGTATTCCTTGCCCTGAGGGCCCCAGGAAGCAGGGGTCCCATCTTGTGAAAACTAATTGATTTCCAGCATAGAGGAGCAAAGCAGATCACTCCCTACGGTCTTGGGATAAGTTGTTATTGGTGGAAGGAAGTCTCCCGAGTAGGACTAATAGTCAGGAGAAAAAAATCTCCCAGGCCTTCCTGATGGAATACCTCCCTTCAAAACAGGAATGGAAGGAACAAAGGAAAAAATAAAAGAGGGTAAGGTGAGAAAACATAGAAACATAGAATTTGACAGCAGATAAGGACCGCTTGGCCCACCCAGTCTGTCCATTTCCCTACCTGATGGATAAGCTGCAGATTCTAGTTAATCAACAGCTTACTTCCTCCTGCCCCCCACTAGAATTGCCTTATGCCTGTCCCATGCATTCTTGAATTCTCCCATTGTTCCTGACTCCACTACCTCCTCAGGAAGGCTGATCCATGCATCAACAACTCTCTCTGTGAAAAAATACTTTCTAACATTACCTCTGAGCCATCCCCCCCTCTATCTTCAAATTGCGCCCCCTTGTTCTTGCACATCACTTCTTCTGAAAGATACTACCCTCTTGTACCTTGTTAAATTCCCTTGAGATACTTGAAAGTTTCTATCACGTCCCCCCTCTCCCTCCTTTCTTCAAGGGTATACATATTAAGCTGCTTTAGTCTCTCCTCAGATGTCTTCTGGTGCAGACCTTGCACCATTTTGTTGTTGTCCTCTGAACAGCCTCCACTCTGTCTATGTCTTTGCAGAGATGGGTCTCAGAATTGCATGCAGTACTCCAGATGGGGTCTCACTAACTGTCTGTAGAGAGGATAACAACTTCCTGTTTTCTACTGTTGATGCCTCTCCCTATGTATCCCAGTATCCTCCCAGCCCTCCTTACTGCCTTCTCACATTGCTTGCCCACCTTTAGGTCATCTGATATAATTACTCCTAGGTCTCTTTCAATTTTTGTTGTTGTTATTAACTCACCCCCATTGTGTACTCTTTCCCTGGGTTTTTGTTTCTCAGATGCATAACCTTGCACTTCTATGCATTGAATTTGAGCTGCCACATATTTGACTATTCCTCCAACCTTGCCAAGTCCCTTTTCATTCTTTCCACCCCACCTTGCGTATCAACCCTGTTGCAGATCTTTGTGACATCTGCAAAGAGGCATACCTTTCCTTCCAGGTGCTCTCCAATGTCACTTTTAAAGATATTAAAGAGGACCGGTCCCAGTACCGAACCTTGCTGTATGCTGCTAGTTACCCTCCTTTCTTCACTGTGGACTCTGTTTACTATTACCCTTTGTATTCTGTTGTCCAGGCAGTTTTTTATCCAGGCTACCACCTTGGGACCCACTCCAAGGCTGGCTAACTTCTATATTAAACTTTTGTGTGAGACTGTGTCGAATGCCTTGCTAAAATCTAGGTAGGCCATATCCACAGCCCCTCCCTGGTCTACTACTTTGGTCACCCAGTCAAAGAAATCTATTAGGTTCATCTGACACGACCTTCCTGCTGTGAATCCATGCTGCCTTGGGTCCTGCGCCCCACTGGCCTCTAGGTACTCAATAATTCTTTTCTTTAGAAGTGATTCCATCATTTTCCTTACCACTGAAGTCAAACTAACTGGTCTGTAGTTTCCTGCCTCTGCCCTTCTCCCACATTTGTGAAGTGGAATCACATTTGCCTTCTCCAGTTCTCAGGTACCACTCCATCCTCCCATGATTTGTTGAAGAGAGTAATCAGTGGTGTTACTAGTTCTACCCTTAGTTCTTTTAGTATTCTTGGGTGAATCCCATCAGGCCCCATTGCTTTGTCCACCCTCAGTTTCAAGAGTTCTTTCAAACTCCTTTCTTCTGTGAATGGACTGGTATCGACCACCCCTATTCAGAGTTTCTCCCTTGTTTGGTTTAGGCACCTCCCCCTCCTCATCTGTTGTGAATACTGAGCAGAAATATTTGTTCAGTATCCCTGCTTTTCCACTGTCACCCTCTGCCCACATTCCCTCCCCTTTATTAAGTCTCTGTATCCCTCCCTTGGTCTTGCTTTGCTCCTTAATGTACCTATTAAAGGTTTTGTCCCCCTTCTTAACAGAGTTGGCTATCTTTTCCTCAGTTTGTGCCTTTGCTATTCTGACTGCCTTCCCTGCCTCCTTCTGCTTTAACTGATAAAGTTCTCCGTCCTGATCCTTCTGTGTTTCCTTATATTTCCTGAATGCTGTCCTTTTCTCCTTAACCGTCACTGCCACCTCCTTTGAGAACCATAGTGGTTCTCAAAAAAACTTGATTTCATAGACCTGTAAGGGCTGTAAATGGTTGTGTCCCCTGAAGTTTTAATGACATGTCAATGAGTCCTGTGAGTTGCTAAATTGTAATTAAAAAAAAAGTTGGCATGCCTCTAAGGATCTTAATAGAAAAAAACTAGGAGAAATTAGCTTTACAATTACTAATTAAATTTAAAACAGTCTTAAGTCCATATCTTAGTCATAAAATAACAGTATGCTGGCGTGATGGAGTGGCCATAATACACCTTTAACAGACATGTTATAGTGCAACTAAATTTAAATCCTGTACTGTGGTAAGATAATGCCACTGGTGGTCTATCTTTGCATGTTGCTGTTCTCCAGTAGTTATACAGTCCTGAAAACAGGATGGAGATGGAGTGATGTGTAAAGGAACAAATATAGGGCCATAGATTAGTTCTAGCTGTTGGCCAAAATTGAAAGTAAAATTCTGCTTCGAGACATAGCAGTGCCTCAGTGTAATCACTAACTGTAGAGCTGTTGCACTCTGTAACACAGCTGCTTTAATACAGAGCTCTATCTAGTGGAAATGAGTGGTCATTACGAATTAGGTTGAATTTCTAACATAAATCAGCCAGTTCATATAGAGTCCTCCTGACTATTTAATTCCATACGTCTCAAGGGAGTGATAAGATACTGTAGTCTGAGGGAGGTACACAAAAAACAGAAGTCGGCAAGAACTGGCGAAGTAAATGTAGGCTCCAGTGGATAGAAATATTGATTTGTATCCCCGTAACTTGAGAAATAATCCAAGCTGCAGTCAGATCAACTGTGCGTCAGTGAAAGGATACTGGGGTGAGAGATAGGCAGGACTAGGACAATGGTGGGCTGGGCTTCAGAACCCATGAATGGGAAATCATGAAAAAAGCTGTTGATCTAAGGTACTAGTGAGCATAAAACATAGTTTTGTGTTAAAGAGCACCTTTCCTGGTCCTTTTAACTTTTATGTGTAAATTACCCCTTCTTGCATTGATTCTGGAATTGTTTTTCATTACTGTACTCTGTAGTTAGTTTTTGCATTCTGAGCTGCTAAAAACTGCAGAGTGTACCGGAGTATCTATAGCAAGTCTGGTGCTGCTGTGGACCCGGGGCTGTACTGCTGACATCACTGTATGGCAGAGGAGTGACTCACACTGTAGTACAGTGAAGCTGCAGCAGTTTTGCAAGGGAAAACTACATTACTACAGTAGGAGTACATACTGTGGTCCGTCTTCACTAAGACACCCTGTTAGCAATGCATTGTGCCAACATCCAAATGCCTTGTCAGTATGTTTTTTGTAACACTGACAGCTTCCTCTGTAACAAAGCATGGGAAGTGAGAGAAGATCCAGTTGCTGTCAGCAGAGACAACTGTCAGTTTATGCATCAGTGTAATTAGTCTCTATAACTTGATCATTTGAAAGCAGTAATGACTCCTTACCCATGCCATACTGGTGCTTTCCATGTCTTTCTGTAGTAAAGCACCTGCCAGTCACCCTGATTGAAAATCCCTTACTGCTTCTCACCTCTCCAACATCAGCATAGCACAGTGGAACACCAAAGACTAATTTTGGTACCATATAATACAAACAATGGCCCCTATGCACTTCTGGGGAGGAAGGTATGCACCTAAGGCGCGTACCCACTCATGTACCTACACAGCCCAGATAGGTGCATGGTGCATGGTATGCACAAGCACATGCACCGTGGGTGCCTGTCCACAGCCCCACCCCCTCAGTGTGCAGGGTCACGTGGGGCAGTCAGGGGCAGAGCCACGGACCTGGGCTGGCATCCAATTGGATGTCCATCTGGGTACCATAGTGGATTCCTTGTGCCCATGTGGCGGGCACACTGCTCAGGGGCAAGCCAGGTAAAGCGGCAACATTTTGCCTCTTGCCAGGCACTCACTCAATCCGCTGCCTCAGCCCTCCCCAGCAGTCTAGTGGGCTGGGGCAGCACGGAGGTCCATAGCCTGGTACCGCCACTCCTGGCAGACAAAGAACATGGGGGTGCACACTGGGTTATGCTTGGGTCCTGGCTGGTGTAACCAGTGCCCCCTGTGTCTGGCACTATGCAACCTAGTGAATGCCACATAGTGTAGGCACGCCCCCCCCGACATGCCCCCATCATGGAGTTCAGTTTCAGTTTATTATTTACACTGGAAAAGCATGTGAGCAAAAGCTGCTCATTTTCACAAGCATCCAGTTGGGACAAATACAACATGTGGCTACATATAGTAGGACTACACAGTCTCTGTTACAGAGTTGCCTGTGGGGCTAGGGAGGCGGGCGAGTAAGTGCCTTGTGTACACTTGGTGAATGCCACCAGGGAACCACGGGACCCTTGCTATGTAGCATTCACACTCAAGGTTGCCTACACATCTTGGATATGCAGTGCATAGGCAACATTTTCATTTGTACATAGAGGCCAATGTGTTTAGATATGCCATATGCACTGTAGAGGTGGTTTTAAAAACTGAGGGCTATTTCCAGGGAAATTCTTGTTTGAAAAGTGAAACCAGGATTCCACACATGCATAAACAGGTGATATTATATGGTACCAAAATTAGCCTTTGGCATTCCGTGGTGCCATGCTGATGTTGAGGAGGTGTGGAATGGAGGAGCAGTAAGGGATTTTCGATCGGAGTGACTGTCAGACGCTTTATTAGAGAAAGACAAGGAAGGCATCAGTATGGCATGGGTAAGGAGGCATTACTGCTTTCAAATGATCAAGGTATAGACACTAATCACACCGATGCATAAACTTACAGGTAGCTGTCTCGGTTGATAGCAACTCGATCTTCTCTCACTCCCTATGCTTTGTTACAGAGGCAGAAGTCAGTCAGTTTTACAGAAAAACATACTGAAGAGGCATATGGATTTTGGCATAATGCATTGCTAACAGGGTTCCTGGGGAAGGGAAAACACAGTATGTACACCTAGTACTGGTAGTTTTCCCTTGCAAAACTGCTGCAACTGCACTGTACTGTGCAGTGTGAGTCACTCCTCTGCCATATAATGATGTCAGTGGGAGCCAGAAGCCCAGCAGCTGAACAGTAAAGACAAGTGCAGCAAGGTTAAAGTAGGTTTCAAAAACAAATGCAAAATATGGAATGCAGAGTAAACCCTGGCCAGAAATAACAAATGCACACACCCTTTCAGGTCTAGTACTGTATATAATGACTACAAGCTGTAAGTTTTTGGACCATCATGAAAGGTGCTCTTTAAAGCACCTAATTAGGGACCAAATAAGAGCTCTGTATTTCAATGGTTCAAAGAGATTGTTAAGTGAATATAAGCTTCAGGGGGTTGTTTGTTGGGGGAAGGAGGCCCGGCTATTATCAGTCATCCATCTCGCAGATGACCAAGTGGATATATTCCCTCAGCAAATAAGTTAAGCTAAGAGCTGTCCTGGAGCTTTAAGGCATATTAGTGAGATTGATAGCTAGGTTAATGCCAGTTATGAGCAACTCGTGTCATGCATGGTGATCTCCTGGTTTCCGCGATCCCTGCCTTCCCCCCAGACTACCAACACCTACCTTCTCTCTCAAAATAGGATATTTTCAGCTTCTTGGAAGTTCCTGAGGTCCCTCCCATAGTTATAACCCCCCCCATGTACTCAACTCTGCTTTGGAGGATGTCACATACGCGGTTTGATACCAATTTAATGAAGTACAACCCGTTCCCAGGAAGGCAGATAAAGGGAAAGGGGAACATGTTTAGCCAGGAAAGGCACACTTAGCCAGAGCTTGTTTCCAGGTGCAACCTGGGAGCACAAGGAAGTTAAGTGACTTTCTCAGGGTCACACAGTATGCAAGTCGGGGCTGATGGGATTCAAACCTCGGTCTCCAGGTGTGCAGCTCAGTACCCTGAACCATTACACTATACTGCCTCCTCCATAAAACATACCCTCTACCCTGTAACAAGGCATGTTGTGCTTCTCAGCCTAAGACAGACTCAGCGATAGTAACACCTGATCACCACTGTTCTCTGGCTCCTACTCACCTTAATTCTTGCCCTGTGGGCAAGGAATCCAGAAAGGTAGATGCTCTAGGCAAGTGTACCTATGCCTCTGCCTATTTGGGCTTAACAACTGCTAATTATCAAGTCTATATGGTGAAATACCAAGATATTTTGTGTTGTAAGGCGCACATTGCTACCCACGGGTTACCAGAGGGTGCAGCAAAACAGGACCTATTACACAATCTTGAGGCAACTACCCAAGTAGGCAAACATTTCCTAAGAACAGTATATGATGCCCTGAATGTGTCAGTGGGGGCAGCAGCAGCAGGCATTTGTTTAAGACGCTATGCCTGGCGCAGAGTCTCTGGACCTCCAGGTGAGGTACAGAGAACAGTACTAAATGCCCCTTTCAGAGGGCAGAAATTATTTGGCAAGGAGGCAAAGAAGCATTAAAGTATTTGCCCTCCATCCAGTTGCTACAAGAGTGCCCAGGATGACCCACCTCCAGTTTATGTGCCTTTAAACATGCCCACAGTGGGTCTAGATGCCACACTGACCATCTTGCCTCCTCCCAAGGGGGCCGTAGCATAGAATGCAGTCTGACTGCAGCCTCAGCCACTTTACATACTACAAGAGGTTTCCCCAAAGAAGGGCGTATCAGCATCTGACTTTCCATGGTCCTGATAATCTCCATTAGTCATACAAAAGGGTGTAGCAACTCCCCCCTTTTTTCAGAGTACCAACCATATAGGCACCTATTGGCTTCCATCTCCCCAGGTCCCTTATGGCTCCTTGTCCTCGAAAGAACCTAATGGTTGCATGTGTTACTCTGGACCAATTGTCCTAACAAATTTGTTCCAGTTCCTTCAAAATAGTAATAGACTGGGTAACCATCATTCCAGATGAAAAGCTATACACCATTTTTCTCCAGGCAATTTGGAAAGGCAGTGCCAAGAGCAGCCTTCGGCCAATGGGCTACCACCTTGGTGGGACCAATCAGGGATTAAGATCTACCCTCCTTTTCCCTTTCTCCTTTGTAGAGCTATGACTGAGGCTATACCCTTGACACAGGAGCCTATAAAGGTAGGATGAGGGGTACATTATAGTTTATGAAATGAGCTTTCAAAACACTGAAAGCTGATTGACTGAGAGCCCCTTGCAGCCATACATTTATTTCTTAACAATGTCCACAAAAAAATAAGTACCAGCTTGCAGTGCCCACTTACCAAAATATATCCCTGTGCCCACAGTGAATTTAGAACTAAGCTGACTGCCATTTTTTCCCCCTTGCTTATGGACAAAGCCCCCCCCCCGTGATTCTCTATACTGAGTGCTTCAGCAGACAGTGGCAGTAGGCAGTATAGTGCAGTGGTCTAAGGCTCTGAGCTGCAAATTTGGTGACATCCAGCAGACCAGACCTGGGTTTGAATCCCACAGCTTCCACTTGCATACTGTGTGACCCTGAGCAAGTCATTTAACCTCCTTGTGCTCCCAGGTCGCTCCTGTAAAAAAGCTTTCAGCTTAGTGTGCTATACCTGGTTTAACAACTAAAAAATAAAATAAAAGACACAAAACACAGCGATAGCCTCCACACAATGTCCCAGCTTAATGACATTTCTCTCCCTTATTTTCTGTTAAAAATAAAATGTTCTACTTCAGTGTAGTAGCACTAGTATGACATTTGCTCAGTGATACTCCCAGACAGCCCGGCTTGCCTTACCTCCAGCTCCACTTGAAACAGTTTCTTGTTTTTTAACAGAAACCACCCACATTTTACATCCCCCGCCTGATTGTGAGGGAACTCTGTCATGCACGATCTGTCACCTGATGGCACTCCATCTCTGACTTGCGATGCCTGCTGCACTCTGTTGCCACTCTCTAATTCAGTTCCACACCATGGACTCCACAATAAAATACACAACCACACAAAAAAAAAAAAACCAAAAAACAAGCAAACAGATCACCGGGAGTGTGGAAGAGACAGGAGGAGATGGGACTGAGTACCACAGAAGAGAGGGAGCAATAAAAGAAATAAGGCAATCATTAACAGTAAAAACAACTAACACTGCACTTCCCTCTACTGGAAAGTCAGTCAGTGTCAGTGGCTCAGTAGGTAGCAAACTCGCCTCTGAGGCCGGGAGATCAGAGGGCTGTGGGTTCAGTTCCCACATCTGGCACTTGGATTAATATCCCAGTACTGACACTGCAGTGCAGCATGAGAGGGGTGCTGCACTTCTGAGGTGCCATCTTTTGGATGAGATGTTAAACCGAGGTCCCATCTGCCTGGATTGGTGGTAGTTCAGGTGGATGTTAAAGATCCCATGGCACTTATCGAAAAGAGTAGGGGAATTTCCCCGGTATCCTGGCCAAATTTCCCTCATTCACTAAAAATACCACCAACAGCTTAATCTGGTTCAAGGTCAGGTGGCATTCATCTGTATCCCCCTCCCCCGGGTCGTGCCTGAAAATAGGCAGGATTTGTCTAGTGCACTTAGCTGGTCAACATAAAAAATTAAAAATAAAGTACACCGGTAGAGGCACTACTTTACCAACAAAACCTGCTTTCATGTCATCTATAATAATTTTTTTATATTTTTGTATTTTGCCAATTGCTCTAGAAAATGTCACATACAGCACATTTTCTAAGAGCAACAATACCCTCCAGGGTGGGCAGTATTGGGATATACTGGACCTTCCAGGGGCTATAAGCCCCTCCGCCTGAGGCATATGGGCTTGTTATGCCCATGGGCGGTCTGGTATATCCCAATACTGCCCACCCTATTGGGTGTTATTGCTTACATCAGGACCTGGAGGTGTTTGTCCCTGCCTGTCTGAGGCTAGATGGCTATGCCTGCTATATAACTTTTGACAAACAGTAGAGTTATTACCATAGATGTCCTTACTAAATAAGTAAGGCACTGCATTCTTAGTGGTCTATTTTTGGCCACATCCTTTTCAACCTCTCTTTAGCATATCGAGAGGCTATGCTACCTGGTTTATTATGGCTGCAGTGGGTGGAGTCTGCACATGTACAAAAGAAGTGATGTCATATTTTCTGTCCGTGGAACTGCCTGAAGGTGTAAATAGTCTCCTCTAGCTTACCCTCCTCCAAGAAATGTTTTCCGCCCTCAAATAAATACGCTCTCATATTAGTCAATGGTTGCAGGGCACTATTTTCTTTCTTAAATGGGAGGTACAAGAACTGGAACCTGAGTAGTGGGAGGCAGCATTAGTTTTTTTTGGGAGGGAGTAAGATCCATCCCCACCTCCACCCAAGAAGCTCCTAAAGATCCACCCCATCTTTTTTTGGTTCATGTGGGAGGGGCATGAGGTGGATCAATCATGTTGGAACAACTGACTATCAGAGCTGCCTGGGTAAGTAACTAAGGAGTGCCTGAAACTGCATCTAGGCATACCCCCTCCCCCCCACACACACATACATAGACATCGTGATTTTTAATTTTTTTTTTAACTCTAAGCATGTCAATATTTGGCTCTAACAGTATGAGAAAGTTGGGCATAAAAATAAAATAGAAAAAAGGATCAAGCACGTGCCTTTTCCTTTGTCAGATACATGCAGACAGAAGGTCACAATTCCTGTATGACAAGTTCATTATGTGGATGTTTTCCATGTAAAACATAAATTTTGTTTATGTCATGTCTGTAGCATCATTTGTAGCCAGTAAACTATTATTTACATAGGTACTGTAAATGACAGATTTTAATTCAGAAATCCTGTCTTGATAAAGTTATTTTTTTAGCAGTTCTGTAAGATTTATGTCTCTCTGATGTTAGATTGCATAGCACAGAAACAAAAGGGTTTCTGTAATTGATTGCTGTTTGCATGAAAAGTGGGCATGACAGTGGCATGCAAGAGTGAAGTCTAAATTGTTTCTTGGCCATTCTGAGATCTGAAGTTTAACAGTAATGAGTGAAGAGAATAAAGTATTGTGTTTTGTGTATTTAAATAGGTTTAGTGCTTTGAAGTTAAAAGATATACTGTAAATATATATACATAGGGCTGGATATTCAAACTGCACCATTCAAAGGCGCAAGCCCTTGCGCTGCGCAAAATAGTTGCGCAGGGGTATGGCCCAGGTGATATTCAAGGGTTGCGCTATTGAGCAACTCCTTTGAATATCGCTCCCAACCACAACCACTGTGCATGGCGCAGTGGAACTTGTCCTGGCGCAAGTTGATGGAGCAGTCAACTTCGGTGGCGCCATCTCAGTGCACCATGCTTGCCAAATCCACGATATTCAAAGGTGACATGCAAATGGGGCTACTAGCATGCAAGGCGCAGGGGCCATTTGCATGTCATTATAACCCATTGCTGTCTCGGCTCTTATGTAGGTGCGCCCGATCCCCAGGACTTGCGCCTGGTGCCCTGCCAGACAGCAGCCATCGGGACCCGATGCACCCTGCAGCCCGATTGCGAGGCATCAATGGCTCCCCTCCCGCTCACATCCCTGGTGGTCCAGTGGACTGTAATGCCCGATCGCGGGCAGAATGTATATTGACACCCCCACCCAAACATCTCCCTGGTGTCTAGTGTCCCCCACCCACCCACCCATGAAGCCCCACCACCCCGCCTCCCCCAGCAGCCAGCAGGCGGCAGCATCCCACCCGCCTGCCGCCCCGCCCGCCCGCCGACTGACTGGCTGGTAGGGCTGCACACCGGTAGTGCAGAGCTAGAGCCAATGGGCGTGCAGCCCATACTGTACATGACAGTCCAGATTTGTGAATGAATGGACCACCAGGGAGATATTCGGGTTGGGGAGGGGCACTTACTACTGCCCACGATCGGCATTGGGGGTTCTTATTACATTCTGCCCGTGATCGGCATTGGGGGTTCTTGACATTCTGCCCATGATCGGCACTGGGGGGTTCTATTACATTCTGCTCATGGATCGGGCATTACGGTCCACTGGACCACCAGGGATGTGAACGGAGGGGAGCCACATTGATGCCCACGATCGGCATTACAGTCCACTGGACCACCAGGGATGTGAATGGGAGGGGGAGCTACATTGATGCCCGCCATCGGGCTGGTGGGGGCATGGGATTGAATTGGGGGCTGAAGCACGGTGGCAGCTGCTGTGTTGCGCCCCTGCAATACAGCAGCTCACCTGTGGGTGGCCCTCAACTTAAGCCTTTTTTTGGCTCAAAGTTGTTCAGGCGCAGGTTGGGGGTTGCGCCTGCACAACTCTGCACAGCCCAACTGAATATCGGGCTGTGCAGTTTATGCATGGTTCCTCCCCC
Organism: Neoceratodus forsteri; assembly: GCA_016271365.2. NCBI lineage: Eukaryota > Metazoa > Chordata > Ceratodontiformes > Ceratodontidae > Neoceratodus > Neoceratodus forsteri. The sequence goes on from CM028137.1 coordinate 328,988,978, forward strand.
TCCTGTTGAGCATGCATTCATTTGCATTGTGCTGTTGCTCAGCCTGTTTTCAGTTGCGCAACTGCCTCCTGCTGAATATCGCAGAATGGCGCAATGTAGGACTTGAACTGCGCATGGCGCAACCCTTTTGAATATCTGGCCCATAGTGTCACGGGCACCTGAAAAGGAAAGAGATACTACTAAAATAAATGCTGTTCTGATGAATTATTTATTTATGTGTGAGATTTTAAGTGTAATTCTGCCTAGGTCACAGACACATAAGCTATAAAAAGTACATTTAAGGATGGATGTATTAGTCAAAGCTTGCAGTGGCAAAATAAAGCAAGAAAAACAGTATATTGTGTTTTTTTTTCTTTCAATTGTTTATCCAGGAGTGGCACACTAAGCTGAAAGCTTGTTTACAGGGGCAACCTGGGAGCACATGGAAGTTAAGTGACTTGCTCAGGGTCACCCAGTATGCAAGTGGAGGCTGTGGGATTCAAACTCATCTGCTTTATGGTTCATGATGCTGGTGTAGTTAGCAGCAATACATTGCATAGCTGTTGTAAAATGTCAATAAGTAGGTCATGCAACAGATGTACTGAGCAGTTACTGAAGCAAGAAATGTATTTAGGATAGTAAAATATTCCTGATAAATGTGTGACATTTGCATCTCAATTTCAAGGAAGTCCTTATGGGGTGTCAATGTACAATATAAAATAGTTATAGTTTTCAAGTCGTCTGAGTAATTGCTTGATACTACCACTGTTACTAAATTTAAATTATTCTATCAAGGAAATTAAGTTTATGTAACTGTCTGTAAATGTATTTAAAACATTTACTTGTCCTTATAATGTAATGCAGTAAATAATGTTGCTAGGTTAAGAAGTCACATAACAGCAATAGAGATGAAAACAATGGCATGCATAGGAATTTGAAGAAAGTAACATTAGCAGGAGCAGTGTCATGACTTCACCAATGTTTTTATAGTTTCACTCTAGATTTTCAACATTACCATTTTTTTACACCTCCTCATAAACAGTACAGCTGTCATTTTTTATATCCTGTTCAAAATGTGTTTTTGCACCTGTGGTTCCAAATGGCACAGTCACTGTGCAAAATCTCCTTTCGGCGAATGAACTGATAGTGTCACTGTTCATGCGGTGGGATCACGGAAAGCCCATGCTGAAAACTTGGAGTGAAAATACCAAAAAACGCCCAGGGCATTAAGGTTTCTGACCATAACACCCTGCTCTGTAGAGACTGACAGGCATCAGGGGTGTGATTTAGGATTGTCAGCAGTAATGCTCATGCCATTCCACCCCCATCCCCACCCTGCAGCCAGTGACAGGTATCAAGGTGTGCCTTTGACTCTTCAGCCCCAAGGTTCACTCCATTCTCTTATACTGTACCCATTTCAGCATATTTCCTTATGGAATGGGGTGAGTGTAAAGTTTGAACACCCCAAGGCACACCTCGACACTTGCCTGTGTCTGCAGAATAGGGTGAGGTGAAATGGCATGAGCGTTATGGGCAATGACCCAAAGGCACACCCCAAAGCCTGTCCATGACTGAGGGGTGGGGGTGGGGTTGGCGTCACTTCAGTACTTCACTGCCATTCCTATTCTGCCTGTCTGTCTGTGTGTCTCTCTCTCTCTTTATCTATATGTCTATGTAATTATCTATCTTGCTATCAATTGCATGTATCGCTATTGTTACCTATTTCTAAAACAAACCTGCATATCACATTTGCCTGCACTCTGACCACATACTTATGAAACTGTACATATTTGTACTCCACTTCTGCATGGACCTCATACTTTCCTAATATTTCTATTATCATAAGCATAACTACCTTGCCATTATCAAAAGTGACCCCCTCTGAAAGTTACTATCACATTTTCTCTGCTAACATTCCATCATTACACCTGACTTCCTGACATCAACACATTGCTTAAATATAACTTACATCACTTCATGGACAAAAACCCTGTTTCTCTAAAAAAACAAACAAAAAAAACTGTGTAAATAATCCCAAAGTTGAACATATGCCAGCCATTACTTTTTCATATACTGCCACCTTCTGTACCATCATGGGGACTTGCATGTTTCCCATGATGCTTTGCATTATTAGGGTATGTGCAATTGTGTTTTCTTTAAAATTTGGCTGTCCGGCCAATATCCAGCGGGATAACACATACATCAGTGGCATTTGCTTTGGGGTTCTTTTGTAAACCTATATTACTTCCGATTCCTTCCATTAAAATGTACACCTCCATATATTTTCCTAATAATGTGTATGCCTTCCTTAGAACAGAAACTAAAACAAATCTTACTTGCAAATCATTGTGTTGTTTCTCCATACCTTCTTAACAATTCCACACAACTTCACTAACTTCATTATGCAGCCGTGGTGGATCTGATCAGAATTTGTTTATTTTGAGACATGGGATTCCTAGCCCTTAAGACTTGGGATGACTCACATACTTTTGTTGTTGTTTCTGTCACTGCCCCTTTTTGAGTGGTACATTGTGATTCCCCTTCCCCCATGCTGCTCCAGGCAGGCTCTGGATTGCTGCCTTGGGGTGTTTTGTTTGCTATGGCTTCTCGGTAACTATTGCCATGTATAGCAGGCTGCATCCTTTGTGTTTATAAGGGCGTTCCTTTGCCTTTTTATTTTTTTATGTTCTGCGACTCAAGTATGAGTCGTTATTGTTACTTCTATTTCCCTGGTGCATGCCACTCCAAGGGAACAACTGCTTCATTCTACCTTGTTTCTTTTTACGTTCAAGGATTGGACAAAGTCCTTATATAGTTTGTCTTTCTGCTTGCAAAGCAGCAAATCACAAACAAAAAAAACCACGTTTTGAACGTATAGAAAACAGGCTATTCTGGGGCCTTACATTTATTTCTTTGTTAACAGTGTAAGGCCCACTAGGCACAAGTGCCTGTTTTCAGAGGTGACCCAGGAGCACTGGGTAGGTTAAGTGACCTGCTCAAAGTCACACAGTATGCAAGTGGAGGCTGGGGGAATTAAACCCAGGTCTGTCTGCTGGATGTATCAAGCTCATTCATAGCTTATTACTCTAACCTCTAGGCTATACTACCAGCCCTATTGGTGCTGGTTCCTTCCTAAAGGGTTGGCCCCTTGTTTTCCAACTATTATAGGACGTACAGTAGAGTACTTCCTGATTCTGATGTGTCTATCCTTTACAGGATCATTTGCACTTATAGCGGGCTTACAAGTCAGTTTAATTGCTGTCATAGGCGCAGTCATCCCATGCAGCCCTGTCTAAGCCTATCAGACATGTAAGTCTGGTTATTGTGCAGCAGGAGAAACCAAGTGTGGACTTTTTCATACACTGTGACCTAACTTCCTGGCTTTTTCTTGCCCTGCCTCCCTACCTAATGGGTTTTTAGGTACTGCTAGATACTCATTCCATAGGTGTGACCGGATGAAAGAGATATCCTGAAAGACTATAGAACACTTATGTACTTATCATAACAGTAGATCTTCAAGAGAATCTCTTTCATCAGGTCATGCTGACCCTCCCTCCATCCCCCTTACGCCCTTTTCTCTTATGCTGCTTTCTCCATATCTGTGACTTCCGTGTCCTCTGTTGCCTAGTATGGGGGCTGTTCTAGTCTCCCAGTTCCCCAGTTCATAAGTCTTTCATGCATAATCTCCAGTGGGGAACTGAGGAAAGAGGGGTCCGCCCACTCATTATAAGGATGCTTACACATGGTGTCATCATGGGCGGCCCCCGAATGGACTGCTGGCAAAAGTTTCCATGTGATTCCAGTACTGACATGGTATAGTTCCATAGGTGTGATGTGAGGAAAGAGATTATCTTGAAGATCTACTGGTATGCTAAGTATGTAACTGTTTTTTCTCGATTCCGCTCATCCGGGAGGTGTCGCTATCAATACTATTTGACCTACTCATTTATAGGTGAAGAGAGACACCACTACAAGATGTGCCAATGCTACAAGGAGCTTCTCTGGCAGGGTGGGGTAGGGCTCTACCTGCTGGACCTTCGGTCACCTGGCAGCCACCAGTCATGTCCTTGCTGGTCCATGCCGTGCAGGTGCTCCCCACAACTGACTCTCCACTCCTTTGGGTGGAGCTTCCACAACTGCAGCCGAAGGTGGGCACTCTAACCAAGGAGTCCCATTCAGCCACCGGCTTGCCAGGACAGCTGTCAGTGGAGATCACCCAAGTGGAAGTAATTAGGGTGGCCTGTGGAGAGAAACAGTCAAAGGCCGTTTCTAAGGAGTCCTTGAATGACTTGGAACACTCATCCATGGCCTCCTGTGGGACTCGCCTCCTTGAATGGGACTCGGTTGAGGAACTGACCACTGATCATGGGTGGGTGCCATTTGGAGCGCTCATTTGATTAATATTGGCGTCCATGCATGTCCTTCGAGAGCCAGGCCAAAAAAGGGTCAAGTACCCTTTAAAGAATATTTTGGACAGGGATGACTCCCTGAGGTTGCCTTTCCTTTGTCTGAGGCTATTTTGGGACCAACATTGGAGCTGTGGCAGCATCCAGCATCCTGCCAGGCACTCTACGCATGTGGTCCACAAGTATATGGTGCCTACTAGTTCCTCTTCTGGGTTCTCAGACCACCCTTGGGCTGAGGGCTTGGTCTCTCATGTGACCTTCTGAAAGTCTGGGGGCCAAGGGTACATGGACAAGTCTCCTGACAAGGAGTCCAGAAAGATTGACCATGCTGCTAAAAAGCTGTACACTGTGGTGTCCTTGGGTCTGTATTAAGTGAGCTATACTATCATGATGGCCAACTTTTGGCACTCCCTGATGAGAGTCCTTACTGAAATCCTCCCTGCCAACAAGCAGATGGTGGTGAAGTTGGTCAGAGACCAAGGTCAATTGCTGGCTAAGCACCAGTTACAGATGGCCTTGGACATGGGCAGATCCTGTTCCAGTGCCATGGCAGTGGCCATCCCCGTGTATTGCAGGGCCTGGCTGCATCTGTCCGCCATCACAGTTGACACCCAGCATAAGCTGGCCTATGTCCTTTTCCTGGGCACAGATTTCTTTGGCCTGGGGTTGAAGGACATCTCACCTGCATCGAGAAGTCCAGTGCTACCCTTGACTCTGTGGCCTTGTCCCAGAAAACGAAAAGAAAAAGCACAAGAAGCAGGCTTTTCTATATAGGTCTTTTCAGCCACAGCCTCCACAGCAACAGCCTCACCAAAGGAAATACCAGACCTGGTATCTGAAGCCCAAGTTCTGGGGCCAGGGTCCTAAGAAAGGTGGGGGCAGGGGTGGTGGTGCCCCTCTGGCTGTAGCAGCCAGTACCCCTCAAAAGCTGCAGTAAGGGAGTTTGGGGACATCATCCCTTCACCTGTCCTGTCCCTGCCTCCACTACCAGTCAGGGGTCGGCTAAGTCACTTCTTGCCACGTTGGTCCGCTATCACAAAACATAAGTGAATGCTAGAAGTGGTTGAGAAAGGGATGCCTGTGGACTTCTAGGGTCTCCCACTTTACTGACTTCACACTTCTTGGAGTCCAGGGTGTTGCAGGACATGCTGTCAGCCATAAGAAAGGACATCACTCAGCTTCTCTCAAAAGGAGCCGTAGCCCGTGTCCCAGATGCCCTGGCCAGTCAGGGTTACGTGTCCAGGTACTGCCTGGTTCCGAAACAGATGGGGAACTGGCACCCCATACTGGATCTGCATGATCTGAATCAGATCATTTCATTGCTGGAGCAAAACATGTGGATTTGCTCCTTGGACCTCCAGGATGCGTGCTTCCACATCTGAGTCTGTCCGTTCCACTGCCAATACCTCTGGTTCCAAGCAAAAAAGGTTCTCTATCAGTTCCAGGTCATACCCTTCAGCCTCTCCTCAGTGCCCAGGGTCTTCAGCAAATGCATACCAGTGGTGACCGCCTTCCTGCAGCATCAAGACATCAGGGTGCATCCATACCTGGATGTCTGGCTGATGACTGGCCCATCCAAAGAGACTGTAGAGAGGTACAGAGATCTGGCTTTTCAGACATGCCGAGACTTGGGCCTGCTGATCAACCCAGACATGTCTGAGCTGGTACCCTCACAGGTTATCAAAGTCATCAGGGCAGAACTAGACTCCCTGTGGGCCAAAGTTCACCTCCCTGTGGACTGGGCCATGGATCTTCTAGGGGCATGGATATAATTCACTATCCACACACTGGCAGTTCCACTGGAGGTGCTGATTTATTTAAACATCTTTAGGCTAAGCTTCCCCACCATCTTGGCAGTATATCCTTCGACTCCACCCCGTGATGTCAAATCTTCCTTTCTGCTGGACGTGTTTGGTCTCCTCCATCACAGCTCCATGCATTGTAGAGCCTATAGTGTACCATTGGTGAAGTTATTTCATTTTGCCTTGATGTGACGGAAGAAGAAGCATGGAGAAGGAAAGCCAGCTCCTGGCTTCAAACTGTGTGTGTCACTTGCCAACAGAAGATGTCACGGATGGACCCACACATGTCTTGCCTCTACTGTCTGGGGGCTGCACACGATTTTTCGGGCTGCGGTCTATGCCAGATGGTGCTCTCTTCATTGCTGGAGAATAGTACAGTCTGGCTTTTCCTAGGCCAGTCGGCCAATTGTGACCCAAAACTATGGTTAAAAGGCTCTGAGAAGGCCTGCACTGCAATGGTGTAAGCAGCCCAGCTCATGGCCATGGAAGAGACAGTGGCCAGTGCCATGGCTGGCATCCTCATAAGCCTTGGTGCTACTCCTGACTGGGGCCAGTGTCACAGCATCCTTCATAGGTGAAGTCTGGGAGATCTGTTGGGCCCTCCAGGCTTTTGGAGAGAGCCCTGCCTGCCATGATATGAAACACAAGCACTGCCAGCACCGGTAATGGGTCCAGGAGAGATCATGCTCCTCCCATTCCCTTGACTCCCCCGACCACTCGACTTGTGTCAAACACTCGACTCATTTGAGCTTTCCTTGGTCGAGGGCCAGGTTGCAAGCTCTACAGTGCCCCCATCAGCCTTGCTGACCTTGACACTGGTCGATCAGGTGATAGAGATTTTTCTTGACTCCATCAACCAACTGTCAGAAGAGATTGACAAGGAGTCAGTCTCCAAGACTCCGGTGTTCCTGATGTGGACCAGTCAGTGACCATGTCTGCAACTGGCTCCACTTGGAAACAGCCTCCACCAGAGGTGATTCCTCTGAAGCCAGTACGCATTATATACACTGCACTCCCAGTGACTTTACCTCAGCATCGACCTTTGGGTCAATGGTCACGGTCGAGATCTAGATTGAGGCACCGTTCATGGTCTTGCTCATCTGGAAAGCATCACTGTCAACCTTCCTCAACCTCCTTGGAAGAGGAGAGGCTCTACCATCGCATTTAGTGACACTACATGGAACTCCTCTAGCAGCAATGGGCCATGGTGGGGTAGGGTAGGGCTCTACACCCAATCCCTGTGGTCAACTGGACAGCTCCAACAACTCTCTCTCCACAATTGCTGGTGGAGCCACCACCACCACAACTTTTGGTGGGAGCCCCAACCAAGGACCCCTGTGCTGTGGCCGACTTGCCAGGCTGATTGTCAGTGGAAATCACCCAGTTGGACGAATCTAGATTGGTCCAAAGCAGCAAACAATTGAGGGCCATTTTTGAGGAGTCCTTGGACTACTCAGATGACTCATCCTTGCAACTGTTGAGGGCTTATATCTTCAATCACAGATCAGTTGAGGAGTTGACTGCCAACCATGGGCTGGTGTCATTCAGAGAACTGCCCCAACTCATTTTAGAGTCCATGTCTGTCCCGCTGGAGCCTGTTCAGAAAAGGGATGAGTACCCTTTCACAGACATCCTTGAAAGGGACAAATCCCAAGAGTTGCCTTTCCCATGGCTGAGGCCATTTTGGAACCGGCCCTGGAACTTTGGCAGCAGCCAGCATCTTGTCCGGCACCCTCTACCCTTATGGACTGTAAGTACATACTCCCTACTAGCTCTCTGTCTGGGTTCTCAGACCACCCCCCGACCCAGGGTCTGGTCTCGGACTGGGCTTTCCTGAGGTCTGGAAACCACAGGGATGTGGACGAGCCCCCTGACATGGAGTCAAAGAAGCTTGACCATGGGGCCAAGAAGGTCTGCCACTTCCTCTCTTTATCTTCATCAGGTGAGCTACACCATAATGATAGCAAACTTTGGTCACTCCTTGCTGGGAGTGCTTGATAATGTCTTCCATCACCTCCATGCTGATAAGCTGTTGCTGGTGTAGTTGGATAGAAACCAGGGTCAAGTGCTGGCTAAATACCAGCTCCAGATGACCTTAGAAAAGGGCGACTTCTGTGACCGTGCCATGGTAGCGGCTGTCATGATGTATTGCAGGGCCTGGCTGAGGGTTTATGGCAGATACTAAGCAAAAGCTGGCAGATGTCTCTTTCTTGGGCACCAACCTCTTTGGCTCAGGGGTTGAAAGTCCTCTCACCAGGACTGAGAAGTCCATCGTCATCCTGGACTCTGTGGCTTCATCCCAGAAGGTCCCAATGGCCCAGAAACTGAAAATGAATGCCTTTCAGTTTTTGTTCTTTCAGCCACAGCAGCCTTGACAGCAGCAGCCCCAGCAGAGGCAATACCAAGGCTGGCACCCCAAATTCTTTGATCAGGGGCCCAAAAGAGGCAGATGAAGGGAAACTGGTGCTCTTCTGGCCCCAGCAGCCAATGCCCCCTCCATACCTGCCCACTGACAGGCTAGGGGGTCTCCCTCCACTTGTCCAGTCCCTGACCCAGCTCCATGTGGGAGGTCAGCTTCATCACTTCTAGCCACACTGGTCCATCATTACTATGACCAAGTGGGTTCTTGATGGTTGCCTCTAGATTTTATGGCCCTCCCCTTACTGATCCCATGCTCCAAGGGAGTCCTCAGTATTGCAAGGCACACTGTCTGCCCTCAGGGAGGATGTTGCTTAGCTTCTTGTGAAAGGGTCTATAGCCCATGTCCAAGACACCTTGGCTAGTGAGGGGTACTTGTCCAGGTACTTCCTGGTCCCAAAATGGAAGGGGGAGGGCTGGTGCCCCATACCAGACCTGCACAATCTCAATCAGTTCATGCAGAAACACAAGTTTTGGATGGTCACTGTGAACAGATGATACCATCCCTGGATTAGGGCATGTGGATCTGCTCCCAGGAGCTCCAGGATATGTTCTTCCATATCTCCGTCCATCTGTCCCACTGGCAGTACCTCTGGTTCCATGCAAAAGGGGATCTCTATCAGTTTCAGCTCATTCCTTTTGGCCTCTTGTCTGCACCCAGGGTCTTCAAGTGCATGGCAGTGGCAGTAGCCTTCTTGAGGCACAAGGGCATCGGGGTGTATCCCTACCTGGATGACTAGCTGATCACCAGGCCATCCAAGAAGGCCGTGCAGCAGTTCAGGGATCTGGCCCTCCAGACCTTTAGAGATTTGGGTCTGCTGGTCAACTCAGCCAGGTCAGAACTGATCCCCTCACAGGTGATTCAGTTAATCAGGGCAGAGCTCAACAGACCAGGAACTGGATTTCACCTCCTTTGCCCAATCATTTCAGGTTGGGCTCTCATGCCCTGCCCAGGACTTCCTGCAGCTGCTGTGGTACATGGCATCCTGCACTACCATGGCCCAGTGGTCCCACTGGTGGATACACCACCTGCAGTGGGAGTTGGGCCATCAGTGGACCCAGCGCCTAGGCCACTTGGACCAGCCAGTCACAGTGACCCAGCTGATGTGGGATGCCATCCAGTAGTTGCTGATCTCAGAGGATTTGGAGGTAGGGATCCTATTTGTTCTCCCAGAACTGTCACGCTCATGACAGATGCGTCTCTGATGGGGTGGCTATGCATCTTGGAGACCACAGAGCCCACAGGTTCTGGTCACCCAGAGAGTCCCATCACCACATCAGCTTATCGGAGCTTCTGAACAGGCAGGGCAGAAAGCACTCCCTTCCCCTGTGTCAGGAGGCCTCTGCACCTGGACCCTCATGTGCAGCATGAGTGCAACTCTCCTGCTAATCCATGTAGCAGTCAGCTGGCAGATGCTCTCAGTTGGATGGGTGGGTGAGCCATTGCACAAGTAGTCCCTGCTTCAGGAGATGGTAAGTCACCTGTTCTCCCAGTAGGGAACCCCTCTAGTGGATCTGTTTGCCTCCAGGGAGGATGAAAAACTGAGGCTGTTTTGTGCCTGCCTCCCCAGTCTGGGACACTGGTGGGGGATGCCTTCACGAGGCACTGAACCCCAGGCTTCATGTTTATTTTATTTTATTTATTTATTTACTTATTTTTTTGTTTGTTTTGAATTTTGGTAACCGGGTAAGCCCACTGAGATGGACTGTCCCTTTTTCAGGGGTGACCCGGGGGAGAGTGCAATGGAAGGTACAAAATAAGAATACAACAATAGTAGAGGAATGTATAAAGGCACATAAACAGAGGTTACAATTATTTACATAAACATATATATAAATGGTATAATTTACAAATCACTCAGACAATAACTCTGACAATAGCCGAAGATAAAATCAATAGTAACAGTCTGTATACAATGTACATAAGTGCCAAAGGGCTATAGAAGGGGGACATCAGGTACAGGAGTAATACTGGGAGGAAACTAGGTGGAATTTAAGACAGTGCTTGAACTGATATAAAGAAGGGCAGGTTAGGACCGCAGGTGAGAGGGAGTTCCAAAGAGAGGATCCTGAGAAGGGGAAGGCTCTCTGACCAACTGCTAGATGGGGTTTAGAGATTGATAGCAGTGGGAGGCTGGCCGACCTTAGGGACCTAATCACAATTTTGCATTGGATAAGGGTTTTAAGACAGGGAGGGTGGACAAGTGGACCAGATTAAAGATCAGGCACAAGGTGGAGTACTGCAGTCTAGCTTCGAGGGAAGGCCAACCAAGAGAGGTAAGGACAGAGAAGTAGTGCTCACTGGAGCTTGTACCAAGAGTGAAGGATCCAGTCCTGTGGTATGTTTGTTTTAGCCAGGCAAGGGTTGAGCTCTGGTTGGAATGGAGAACAGGAGCTCCATGAGAGATAAGAGGAAGAAGAGCGGACGATGCTATGGCAAGGCGAGTGGAGGGAGTTAGGTAGGTATGGAAGTGATAAAAGAGGCCTATTTTCTGCTGTAGGGTCCTAATAACATTGGTAACATGGGCATCAAAGTTGAGGTTGGAATCTATGGTGATATCTAGGTATTTAAATGATTGCACCAGTTCAAGAGGATCACCATAAGAGGAGTTAATCATGAAGGGGGAGGGCTAGTTAGCTTAGGAGTGTGGTGATAGACGAGTATAGCCTTAGTTTTCTTGGTGTTGATTACTAGGAGATTGTTGAGAAACCATGCCTCAAGGCTTTGGAAATCCATTTGTAACTGGTGGTTCAGACAGGTTGGGTCAGAGGAGGACCTGTACAGGATGGTGTCATCGGCATACAGCTGCACTGATGCACCACTGCAGTGCTGAGGTAGTTCATTAATAAACAATGAAAATTGGAGGGGGCCAAAGATAGACCCCCTAGGAGACCCCATCCATTATGGCACTGAAAGGGTCAGTTGTTGGAGTAATAGATTATGATTAACAAGGGCAAAGGCCTTGGTTAGATCGACAAATATTACACCGGTAACTAGGCCTTTATCCATGGAACTGAGGATGTCAGAAGTAACCTTGATGAGGGCAGTGTGGGTACTGTGGGATTTACAGAAACCATGATGATCAGTGGAAAGAGAGCTATTAAGCTCTGGGTGAGACTGGAGTTGGAAGTGTATGATTTTCTCCTGGATTTTAGCAAGGGGGCAAAGGATGGAGATGGGCCAGTAATTCTGAAAAGCAGAGTTAGGGCCAGTCTTGTGGATGAGGACTACTATTGCAGCTTTCCACTTACTATGTACAGTGCCTAAGCGGAAGGACTTATTGAACATGTCATGCACAGGGGAGGCAATGGCAGGAGCACCAATATTTAAGAAGCGGGGCTCCAGGGAGTCAAATCCTGGTGAGCTGTTGTCTTTGCTACACCTCAGGAGATGTACGACTTCTTTCCGGGTGGTCAATTTGAGATGGAAGGTAGAGCTATTGATATTGGTGGTGGGGGGAGGGAGGCCACATGTGGAGAGGGTAGACTTATGCTTTGATAAGTCAGTGAAGACTTGGTTGAACTTGAGGGCAATAGTGGTTGGGTCAGTGACCTCAGAACCATTGCAGTGCATAGTGTTTGCCAAGGAGGAGGATTTTCCTTTTAGAAGGGAGTTAATCTGACCCAAGAATTCTTTAGGGTTAGAGAGGTGGTTAGTTTGCTGGGTTCTGAGGTAGTAGCATTTAGCTGAGTGCAGCATGTTTTTACATAGATTTCTCAGGCATCTGTATGTCTGCCAGTCAGCAGTCCAGCCAGAACTCTTATACGCCTTCCAGACAGCATCCCGCATAGCCATGTGACCTCTAAGTTATTTGGATACCCATGGGCCATGGGCACCCTTGGATCTGCGCTCGGCTATGGAAGCATGAAGGCTGACAATAGAGTGAAGGTGTTAGTGAAGTATTCTAAAGCCGAGTCAACATCAGGTATGTGTTTGATCAGAGGCCAGTCAGCCTGGGAGAGGGAGGCTACGAAGGCTTGAGGGCTGAACTTTGGCATATCTCTAGATAATGAGACTTTTGAGTGGGGTTAGGAAAATTGTTCCTCTATACACAGAATGTGGGGGAGTGGTCACTGAGTGTGTCAGGGAGTGTGCCAGCTGCTCCATGTGAAGGGAGTTGTTAGTGAGGACCCATTCAAGGAGTGTATGGTGACCTGGTTTGTTGTTGTGCCTCGTAGGTTCGCTGATGAGTTGCGATAGGTGAATGTCTGCCAGGGCATTATGGACAAACCCCAGTCCAGATCCCAGCCAATTATAGTTGAAGTCACCACAAAGCACTAGGTCTACAGGTGGTAGATAGGACCAGGATGTAATGAGGGAAGTAAGGTATGTAGAAGGAGCATTAGGTGGGAGATAAATATAGATAATAACTTCTTTACTTGACCAAGAACTACAGTTCTGTAGCTGGACTCCACTTAATGTATTGCTTTCCTCCCTTCCCCTTGATTCACAAGGTAGTGTAAAAGGCGTGGATGATCCTGATAGCTACAGACTGTCCATGGGAGTTCTGGTACATGGATCTCCTCAGCCTCAGCAGCAGCTATCCATGGTGACTGCCTCTTCATCTGGACCTGTTGACCAGAATGCAGAGAATGGTCCTGCACTCATACCTTCAGTCCCGGCACCTCATAGCCGGATTCCTGAGTGCCTAGAGTTCCAGGCTTTGGGTCTCTCAGAAGCTGTGTTCCATGTTGGGGAGGCCTCCCAGAAAGAGTCACCTTGCCAGTGTTACACCTTTAAATGGGAAGGATTTTCCAATTGGTGACAGGCAAGAAGTTTTATTTCCTTACTTGCCCTGTGGCTAGTATTCTGGAGTATCTCTGGTCCCTGTCTTAGTTGGGACTACGAGCAACAACCCTCAAGGCTAACCTGGCAGCTACCTCTGCATACCAAGTGTGCGCTGGTATGCTGACTGTGGCCCAGGTAGTCAGGTGTTTTTTCAAGGGCCTTTACCACCTTTCTCCTCTGGTGTGTGATCCGCCACAACCATGGGACCTGCTCTTGTTGCTGGCTATGCTCATGGGCAAGCCATTTGAGCCTCTGCACAGGTGTGAGATGTCACAGCTGTTGTGGAAAGTGGCCTTCTCGGTGGCCATTATATCTGCCAAAAGGATTAGTGAGCTCCAGGCACTTCCGGTGGAGTCTTCATATCTGGTCTTCCACAGGAACAAGATCGTCCTTCACTGCCACCCTAAGTTCTTCCCAAAGGTAGTATTGGAGTTTCACCTTAACTAGGTAATTAACTTGCCAATATACTTTAACAACCCATCTTCAGAGACCAGTTGTAGGCTCCATGCTTGGACCTGTGGAGGGTACGCTCCTATTATCGGTAGCTCATGGCTGGAGTTTGGGGTGAGGCTCACCAGCTGTTTGTGACATACACTGAAGTCATGCCTGGCAGATCAGCAGTTGTCAGACGATTGCCAGATGGATAACATCCTGCATTAATATCTGCTTTCAGTTGGCTATACATAAAATTAGTTATGTTGCTGTATTGGTCCCTGTGACAAAAGATCCAGAGAAAAAAAGAGATGATTTGATACCTTTTATTGGACCGACATAGATGTTACAAAAGAAAATAGGTGCTTGAGCTTTTGGATTACATAGAATCCTTCATCAGAAAAATAACAGTTGGTTTGGAAGAATACACTTTCTTAAAGTCCAGATCATACATAAAAAATAGATAAAATTTTTTTTTAAAAATCCCATTGGCTTAAACTGCTTTTTAAAAATCAGCATGGGAACAACAACAGAGTTCCATCACAAGAAAGATATGTCAAGGTCAATTGTCACAGAATAGATAAGCTTCTTCCCTGAGAACAGCCATAAAACATTCAGATGAAGTAAGCTGAAGAAATACATAGTATATAATGCTAAAAGTCTTCTAAATAAGAAAACATCTTTGTGTTAGCCAAAAATGTGGGTTTAAAGACAACCTGTCCTAGTGTAACTTAAGCATTAATCAGCTATTTCCCACATTTATACAGTATAAGTACTATTCAGATATGTATATCTTAAAACCAATAAATCAATATTATTCATGACTATTCAAACTTATACTATTTAAACATTATCTATCTGTCACTCTGTAACAAGTGAATAGAGTTTCTGCACTTTCAACACCCAAACTTACCACAGATCGCTTTGTAACTGAGATGCTGTTATCCTAATATGTCCATGTATCATCATGTGTCCATACATACCTAATATTCTGTACTATTAAATAACAATTTTATCCATCCAAATTAAAAACTGAGGGAATCAACACTCTGCCACCATGACCAGCCCCCGCCAAGTATTGCTGTATCATCAAAAATCAAAACTTAACAAAGACCCACTAGTAATTGAGATCCTGTATCCTAATATGTTCCTTTATTTTATAATGTGTCAGTATATAATTAATCTGCTGTATACACAGTAACAGTCTTAGAAATCTGAAACAAAACCTAAGGGAACCCCCTCCCCGGGGAACACCATTTTATTGATAACTGGTCAGATGGAATCATATATCCATTTTGTATGTGAACAAATAGTCATCACACAACTTAACCCCACTGTGTCATGTACTAGATGCCAAGAGTCTGTGCACATAAAAGAAACAGACACAGACACGATTACCTAGTAAATGAGATATCGTACCTAAAATGTCCATGTATGAACATGTATCTGTATATAAGCTTTACCCCATAACACCAACCAACCCCACACCCTAATTGTTTTTGGGGTGAAACCAACATAATGATAACCAAGTAAAGGGATTCTATACCCATTTAGTATTAAAACTTACAACAAAAACACAATGTACTCCCATTATATGTCCATTCATTGTTCCTGAAGTTGGTGAAAGTTTAAGTAGTATAATGTGACATAAAACCTAAATCAATGTTCATACTGTCTCCCACCATATTGAGAAGTAAAATGAGCTTGATCTCGAAAGCCCATCTCTGCTGTGTATTTTTAAAATGTCCTTTCAAAACCAGGACTGACATATCTGAGATGGAGTGATCAGACTGAGAGAAGTGTTGTCCCACTGGTTTGTCAGTCATCTTCATTTTAATAGTATGTCTGTGTGAGGTCATACAGTTGGCTATAGGGAGCCTCCCTAAGACTTAGGGCTTATTCCACCAGACATACCGTTGCCTCAGTGGCTGCTTCGAGGGATGTCACTACCCAGGAGATCTGGCACGCTGCCACCTGGAAATCAGCACACTCCTTCATTTTCCATTACAGCATCGACCTACAGTTACGTTGGGATGCCTCTTTTGGGTCCTTGATTCTCCAATCTCTGTTCACCGGATAGGGGTGAGCACCTTGCCGCCTCCTTCCAGAGAACTGCTGGAAGTCTTCCATCATGTGGATAGTGAACTATATCCATGCCCCTATAAAAATAGGTTACTCACCTGTAATTGTAGTTCTAGGAATGGTATATACTGTAGTTCACATCCTCCCAGTAATATTTTATTAATCAATTAATCAGCATTGCAACGTACTCTCTGGCTTGGGCCATACAAATTCATATTCAACAGTCAGAGGTATTAGAACATAGTATGAATATATCATAAATAACTCAAAGCTAACTTTCTTATAATGCGTGAATTTAGGATATTAAATCTTCTTGTTTCCAGTCCTCAATCCTTTTATTATAAATATTCCACGATTCATAATTCCTAAAAAAGTGATGATTATACAAAAAAACTTAAGAATAGATTTTTCCACTCTGCATTTCGCAGAGGTAATGAATCAGTTGGATGTTTCCAGTATTTTTCAGAATTAACCTATTAACCACTATAATAATGGCTTTTATAACTACTCCACACTTTTATTGCATATTTGATTTATTATACATCTCCAAAATTGTACTTTTTGGATTCTGCAAATGATGAAAACCATATCCTATTTGTTTTATATTTTCAAAGGATTGGGACCACCATCTAATACATAATAAACATTCCCAGAACATACTGAATATGTCTGCCATGGGGAACCCACAGTGCCAACATGCAGCTGCCAAATTCATTTTATTTAGCCTATAGGGGAAAGATACGCACTATTAAAGATCTTATACTGAATAGTTCTGTCTCTAGAAAGTTTATGCTTCTGAATCAATGTACATGCCAATAAACATAATTGTTCTGTAAATAAATAGTTTAAGGTCCTCTTCCCATTTCTGAACAATCTCCTTACAGACCATAACTAATGGCCTATGCAACAGATTAACCACACAAAAAGGTGTTTTTTTATTGTTGAAAATAGTCTGCAATTCCCCTTCCAGCCTTTTATTGTTTGGAGCTCTCTTCCAACGTTTGTAATCTTTTTATACAGGCTACTCATCTGATTAAAACAGAACATCTCCTCATCACTCATGTGGCCTCTCCTGGCAAGTGGCACATGTATCCCTGCTTCCAGTGTACAAAGATCCGGCGTCATAAGACAGAGTTGGGGGATATAAGGCCTGGGTGATGGGAAGAATTTAACTTCAAGACATCCGATGAATCAGCACTTCTGGAGGAAATGCCAGTGTGTGAATATGAACTATATACCACTCCTAGAACTACAGTTAAAGGTAAGTAACCTATTTTTATTCTGCATTCAGTTTCAAGCCAGCAGTTGTAGCTCAGGTTTGGTGCCTAATATCCTAGCCATCTTAATTCCTCCCATCCAACTAGCCCTAGAGACCTTGTTAGAAGTGGTTTGAAAGAGGCCTCCTACTTTGGTACCTATCCCCAAGCAGCTGGACAGGAAATACACTGCTTCCACAGTGTATTTCACTCAGCCTATAGCAGATGTCATTGTCATTCTCATTGAGAAAGACAAAGCTATAGTGTCCAATGAGTTTACTGTGCACCTTGCAAACAAGGAGTCTCACAAGGTTGACATTATGGGTAAGTAGGCATACTCCTTGGCTACCCTTGGCATGAGAACTGTTGGTTACCAGGGTCAGTTTACTAAGTACAAATATACCCACTGGAGCAAGCTGTAGTCTTGGACTGAGGCCCTGCCAGATTCAGTGGCTAAACAAGAGATGTTGCTTACTGTTAAATGAGGTATTGAATCGAACAGTCACCAGCTCAAAGCCTCCATGGATGCCTTTGATACAGCAGCTCACTGCATAGCTGCCGATATGTGCATCAGGTGACATTCCTGACTGTGGACTAATGGCTTCACCCTGTATGTCCAGCAACAGGTTATGAATGTGCCCTTCAGTTTCACTTATGTTTGGACAGCAGGTGGAGCAGTCTCTTAAGGAGTCTAATGAAACTAGAACAACTCTTAAGACTTCCAGACCAGCGCTCTTTAACCTATTGATGGGTAGGGGACATGGCTGTTTTCACAACAAGCAGTCCTGTTGTGGCAGAGACAGGGAAGCCCAAAACAATAAAAAAAAAAAACACCCCAGCCTCCAAAGAAGGTGCAGCCAAAGGCACAGGAACCGAATGCATGTAGAGTCATTGTCCGAAGCTCAATCCCTGGTCCTACCTCAGCTGATGGAGGCAGACCCCTCATGCCCATTGGGCAGTTCCTCTACCAGTTTTACCATAGGTGGAAATCCATTATGATGAACAAGTGGGTCCTTGGGATTATCCAAGAAGGGTACTCCCTGGATTTCATAGGAAACCCCTCTGGACTATCTACCCAGAAGGTAACCCTCTTTGTTAGCTCACATGGCAGAGCTTCTGGCACAAGAGACTGCAGGCCTTCTGAATAACAAGGCAGTGGAAATAGTGCCAGTCAGAACAGAACACATGGTTCTACTCCCACTGCTTCCTGGTACCAAAGTAATCAATGGCATGCACTCCATTCTTGCTCTCAGAAATCTTGAACAAATTTATGGATTGAGAAAAATTCTAAATTATTTCTCTGGGATCTCTGCTATCCTACCTGAAGCCTCAGAAGTGGTTAGCATCCCTGGATATGCAGGATGCTACCAGCACATAATGGTGCACCCTAACCACCACAATTACCTTTGTTTTTGTGTGAAAGGGCAGCATTACTGGTTCAGAGTCCCAGTTATTAGGCTTTTCTCAGCACCATGGGTCTTTACATAGTGCTTTTCAGTACTTACAACTCATCTCAGAAAGTTGGGACTCCAGTGGTCAGGTTTTCAAAACTGGAAAAATTGTGCAAGTGTTAAAAAAAAAAGTTACCGAAGGGAGGGTTTCTTTACGCAACCAAAGTTTTTACTTTTCTTCATGTGCACAGTTTTCAAAAAGGTTGCCTTTTTGCAACCTTTTCCACAATTTACAGTAGCTCATGCATATATTTTTGCGCAGCTGCAGAAAAAAAGGAAAATGCCACCTGTGCGCATAAAATACTGAAAATCACATTTTTGCAGGTGCAGGGATGTTTTGCTGCACCAGGAAGTTGCGTACAGGGACTTAGTGTTTGGACCATGTCAGGCCCTTTGAACACCTGGCCCCAGGTCTTTCTGTATTTGGAAGACTGGCTAATCTCAAGCCCATCCAAACAGGAGATGGAGCAGGCAGTGGCCACTGCCTCTCAGTTCCCAGTATCCATGGGTGTCCTGCTAAACCCCTTGAAGTCTCAGCTGGAACCCTCCCATGAGTTATTGTTCATAGAAGCTGTTCTGGATATGACCAGGACTCAGACCTTTCTCACAGAAAGCAGACTAGGAACAGTCCTGCAGATGGCATGCTGCACCGTGGAACACAAGACTGTACAAGCCCACTCCAAAAAACATATGCTGTGTCTTATATCCTCCTCAATGTTCACAGTGCCCCTGGCATGCCTATACATGAGGGCAACCCAGTGGATGCATAGTGTACAGAGGTCACAAGCATCACACCTCATTTACCCCATTCAGGTGACCAGACCACTGCTGAAGACTCTGCCGTTGCCAGTGGAGGACAATCTCCTCCAGGGCTTCCCGTTCTCCCCACTGGAGCCAGAGGTGGTTTTTTACCATGGATGCTTCCCTGTCGGGGTGGGGAGCCAACTGCCAGGGCTTTCAGTCATAAGGTGTCTGGGACCTGTCAGAGATCACCTCCACATCAACATGTTGGAGATGCAAGCAGTTCTTTATGGTATGAAAGCATTAGTGGACGAGGTCAGTCATAGAACAGTTCTCCTACAGGCAGACAAGTCTGTCATGTATTATATCAACAAACAAAGAGGAGCACTTTCTTACTGTCTGTAGGGAGGCAATGAGAGTGTGGGAATGATGCCTGGAACAAGGGATCTTGCTCCAAGCAATCTATCAGTCAGATGCCAATTCTCATGAGTGGTCACTAGCTCCAGATATCGTGAGACTGCTATTTGACGAGTGGGACACCCCTTTTTGCATCCCCGCTCAGTGTCAGACTGCCTTGACTCTGCTCCAGAAATCCAGGACATGGCATTTTTTGTCAGGGTGCATTCAGACTCTCATAGCAAAATCTGCTTCAGTATGCATTCCCTCCTTTTACTCACATACAGAGAATGTTACTCAAGTTGTAAAAGCATGACGGCAAGATACTAGTGGCCCTCTGCTGGCCTCGGCAGATATGGTTTCTTCTGTTTAACAGACTTTCAGTCAGCAAACCAAGGACTCTACCACTCAGGACAGACTTGTTGACACAGGGTCAGATGGTCCATCCCAACCTGTGCTCCCTTCACCTTCAGATCTGGTCTTGAAGAAATACAAGTGAACAGGTACAAGGTATCTCAGAAGGTCTCTGAAATACTTCTGTTTGCACATAAACCTTCCACGAGGAAAATGAACACAGCCATCTGGAAAATATTTTAGATCTGCTGCTCCAAAACCTGCATGTACCCATTTTGGTGTCCACCTCACATGGTTCTGGAGTACTTACTGAACTTTTCTGATGCTGACTTGCAGTATCCTGGAGTCAAGGTCCATTTGTGTGCTGTTTTTGCATATCACAATCTTGTTGGTACCCTCTATCTAGCAGACCTCTCCTGTTCTCAGAGGTTCCTCGAGGGCATTTTATATGCAAGGCCACCCATCAGTAAGCTGGTGGCTCCCCAGAACATTAACTTGGCATTGGACATGCTCACTCCCAGGCCCTTTAAGCCTATTGTGACATGTGACTTGAAATTCCTAACTTGGAAGGCAGCATTTCTGGTGGCTGTCACCTGTTCACACATATTTGATATCCATGCTTTGGTCACAGATCCTCCTTATACTGTTTTGCACAGAGACAAAGGGGTACTCCTCACCCACCCCAAGTTTCTCTCTAAACTGGTGTCAGATTTCCATCTTAATGAGGCCCTAGTCCTGCCTACTTACTTTGTCAGCTTCCAGAATGAGGGAAAAAGAACTCTTCATTCACTGGATGCTAAGAGAATCTCTTAAGTTTTATCTGAACAGACCCAAGGACTTCAGAGAATCCAAACAACTCTTTGTCTCCTTCAGTCCCAATCAGAAGGGAGAACCTGCTACAGTCAAGTGCATTTCAGTCAGTGCTGTATCAGTGTCCTGATGGTGAGAGCAGTGTTATACAGGCTTGTAACTTAGATAGACAACCAGTGCATCATAAACACACACTACCTGGATTTACCTGGGTAGTCATTGCATCATAATACTTGTACAAAGAAAAAACATTAACTAGAGGCATGCACACGCATACGAAGTCCATCTTCTTCCAAGTTGTGTACTGGGTGTGCTTTGAAACAACTGAGAAGCTGCATGGGATATACTATATTGGACTAGATATCTGTAACTAATCTCTCTCTCTTGCTTACATCTGAGAGAAGTTTTCATTTTACATTGATATTGCTTTGTGTTTAATTATTTTAGTTTTTAATTCAGGAAGGGGGGCTTCAAAACTGCTTATCTTGTCAGCATCTTCAGAAGGGCTGAAATAACTGCATATTTGATTTTTCTTTGCGGCTAACTGGACTGATTACTAGAATTCTGTGACAATCTGCATCAATATATTTTGCAATATTTGCTGGTGGTGGTAGTGTGATTTTAAAATAGCAAAGGCTGCAGTTTGTAATTGGATGCCAGACATAACCTGAGGTGGGGGAAATTGTCTTCACAAGTCAAGGAAACCTGCATCGCAGCCAATTGTTCTAGCTTGACCATTTCAGCATTGATCAATTACTATAAACTACTGGTGTGATCCTGTTTCAGACAGAAGTCCATCTTCTTCCAAGTTGTGTACTGGGTGTGCTTTGAAACAACTGAGAAGCTGCATGGGATATACTATATTGGACTAGATATCTGTAACTAATCTCTCTCTTGCTTACATCTGAGAGAAGTTTTCCTTTTACATTGGTATTGCTTTGTGTTTAATTATTTTAGTTTTTAATTCAGGAAGAGGGGTTTCAAAACTGCTTATCTTGCCAGCATCTTCAGAAGGGCTGCAATAACTGCATGTTTGATTTTCCTTTGTGGCTAACTGGACTGATTACTAGAATTCTGTGACAATCTGCATCAATATATTTTGCAATATTTGCTGATGGTGGTGGTGTGATTTTAAAATAGCAAAGGCTGCAGTTCGTAATTGGATGCCAGACATAGCCTGAGGTGGGGGAAATTGTCTTCACAAGTCAGGGAAACCTGCATCACAGCCAATTGTTCTAGCTTGACCATTTCAGCATTGATCAATTACTATAAACTACTGGTGTGATCCTGTTTCAGACAGAAGTCCATCTTCTTACAAGTTGTGTACTGGGTGTGCTTTGAAACAACTGAGAAGCTGCATGGGATATATTATATTGGACTAGATATCTGTAACTAATCTCTCTCTCTTGCTTACATCTGAGAGAAGTTTTCCTTTTACATTGGTATTGCTTTGTGTTTAATTATTTTAGTTTTAAATTCAGGAAGGGGGGTTTCAAAACTGCTTATCTTGTCAGCATCTTCAGAAGGGCTGAAATAACTGCATATTTGATTTTACTTTGTGGCTAACAAACCACCAGGCTGTTTTGGGGCTGGAGAGGTTTACCTGTGACTGACTTGGATGTCTGGATTTTTCTCTGTTTGATTAGCAGGGTATTTTCTCTAAAATTGTTGTGTAGGGCATCTTGCTGACAGGAAGGCACTCATCACAGCGGTGGGTGAGAGCTTTTAGCTGATTGTTTTGTGAGGGCACAGTTTAGGCTCAACCCTTCCCACCCTCACCCCACCCACCCCTGAAATAGTTCCTTTATACCTGAGGTTCTGACATCATTTCCTCAAGAGTGCAAGGTGCATATCACTGTCATATCCTCTCTAGCACACTGCACTGACAATATAAGCATACACATTGTATAATATATATTTCTATATAACAAACCAGTCACACACGTACGTGCACGCACACACACACACACATACACACAAAAACAAACAAACAAAAAAGTAGATAAACATGTGGGGAGTAGTGCAATGTAATGGCTGTGGGGCAGCAGTCTTCTGGGGATCTTTCTGGAGGCTGAGATGCTGCCCTATTTGCAGACAACTCTCTGCCCTGAGAGAGGAAGTTGCCCGTCTTTAGGCCGCACTGGACGGTAGTAAGGAAACCTTCCCCCAGGCCACACTGGACAGTGGGAAGGGAACCTCCTCCATCCAGGGAGCACCAGCGCCACCACCACTACCTCAGAGGTTGCGAAGAAAGCACAGCAGTTGGACCACAGTGGGCTCAGGGAGGGTGAAGATGGTGGAACAGAGGCACACCCAGTCAATTGTTCCACTCCACAATCCATACACCATTCTGGGGGAGCATAGCTCCCCTATGGATGCACCCACAGAGAAGACTGATGACAACTGTCACAATGGAGGCCCACAGGAAGGAGGCAGAGAACACCACAGGGAAAGGAAGCAGCTCCTGGTGGGGGACTCAATTATTAGGGGGATAGAACTGGGGGGAGCTGGGAAAACTGAAGTAAGGTGCCTGCCTGGTGCCATGGCTTGGAGGGACAGGAAGCGCATCCTCAGGATCACGAGAGCAGCTGCAAGGGAGTTTGAGCTGGATGTAATTGTCCACCTAGGGACAAATGACTTGGCTCATCATGAGATTACAGCAGTGCAGGAGGACATTGTAGAGTTGGGGAGGGGCCTAAGACAAGTAGCACACACAGTATCCTTCTCAGAGGTGCTGCCTGTCAATGGCATGGGGGAGGCAGGGTAATTAGCACCATGCAGTTTAATGAATGGTTGAAAAAATGGTGTGGAGCACAGGGGTTTGGCTTCATTGGGGACTGGGGTTCCACCTGGAGGGACACCAGCCTATACTGGCAGGATGGTCTGCATCTGTCCAGGAAGGGAACAAGTCTTTTGAACAATTGGTTTAAATGCTTCATTGGCAAGCTTTTAAACTAGTCAAAGGGGGAGGCACTGATAAGCAGCAGGAAAATCCCAGCCTCTCCCTACAAAACAGGGTACTAAATGAGAAAAAGACCGAGGTAGAAAGGTCAGTGGTGGATGCTGCAACAGAAGGTAAAGCCATCAAAAAATGGAGATCAATGAGTACCAATGCCTGTAGTCTGGGTAACAAGCTTCCTGAATTAGTGGCCTTGATGGAGGAGGAACATCTGGATATCATGGCAGTCACAGAAACATGGTACACACAAAACCATGACTGGGACATAAACATACCAGGCTACACTATCTACAGGAGGGACAGGGAGGGTAAAAGAGGAGGAGGAGGAGGAGTAGCTCTTTACATAAGGGAAGGAATAAAAGCAATAGAACAAAAGGGTAAACGGGGGAGAAGAAGCACTGTGGGTAAATTTGGAGATAGGCAATGGCACCACAATCCGCACAGGGGTTGTATACAGACCCCCTTCTCAGGGGAGGAAATGGACAAGGAAATGATAGAAAGTATACTTAGAATGGCAGAAAAAGGAGATATTACTGATGGTTGATCTGAATATGCCAGATGTTAACTGGGTGCAGTTGCAGCAGCCACTTCAAGAGTGGGTTATTCTAGATGCCCTACAGGGGCATGCCTTAGACAACTAGTATTGGAGCCCACTCGAGAGGAGCAATCTTGGACCTGGTTCTCTCAAATGGAGATGGAGAGAGGATCACAGATGTAAGTGGGTAGCCATCTGGGAACTAGTGACCACCTAACAGTATGGTTCACAATAAACACAGCAATAGAGTCAAGCCATACAAAGGCAAAAGTACTGACTTAGGAGGGCTGACTTGCTTAAATGGGTGAGTGCCTAAGGAATGCACTAGCAAATGGGCAGGAAGGAGGGGTGAAGAACAATGGGAATAATAAAACTGCCATCACAGAGGTAACCGAGCCTTGTGTGAAACAAATAAACAAAACAAAACAATGTAAGAAACCACTATGGTTCTCAAAGGAAGTGGCAGTGAAGGTTCAAGAGAAAAAGAAAGCGTTCAGGAAGTACAAGGAATCGCAGAAGGAGCAGGACAGGGAACTGTATCAGTTAAAGCAAAAGGAGGCTGGGAAGGCAAACAGAACAGCAAAGGCCCAAACTGAGGAAAAGATAGCCAACTCAGTTAAGAAGGGGGATAAAACCTTTTATAGGTATATCAGGGAGTGAAGGAAGACCAAGGGAGGGATAGTGAGGCTTAATAAAGAGGAGGGAGGTGGGCAGAGGGAGACTGTGAAAAGGCAGAGATACTAAACAAATATTTTTGCTCAGTATTTACAAATGAAGAGGGGGAGGTACCTAAAACAAACAGTAGATACACTCTGGATGCAGAAGTTGATATCAGCCCATTTACAGAAGAAAGGGTTCTGAAAGAACTCTTAAAACTGAAGATGGACAAAGCAATGGGGCCTGATGGGATTCATCCCAGAATTCTAAAAGAACTAAGAGTAGAACTAGTGACACCACTGACTACCCTTTTTAACAAATCATGGGAGGATGGGGTGGTACCCAAGGACTGGAGGAGGGCAGATGGATTCCCCTTTACAAAAGTGGGAGCAAGGCAGAAGCAGGAAACTACAGACCTGTTAGTTTAACCTCAGTGATAGGGAAAATGATGGAATCACTTCTGAAGGAAAGAATTGTCGAGTATCTAGAGGCCAGAGGGGTACAGGACCCCAGGCAGCATGGATTCACAGTGGGAAGGTCATGCCAGACGAATCTGATAGATTTCTTTGACTGGGTGACCAAAGTAGTAGATCAGGGAGGGGCTGTGGGCATGGCCTACCTAGACTTTAGCAAGGCATTTGACCCAATCCCACACAAAAGATTAATATACAAGTTAGCCAGCCTGGGAGTGGGTCCCAAGATGACAGCCTGGGTAAAGAATTGGCTGGAGAATAGGACAGAGGTAATAGTAAATGGAGTCCACTCAGAAGAAAGGAGGGTTACTAGTGGGTACCGCGAGGGTTCAGTATTAGGACCGGTCCTCTTCAATGTCTTTATAAGCGACATTGCAGAGGGACTAGAAGGAAAGTATGTCTCTTTGCAGATGACACAAAGATCTGCAACAGAGTTGATGCACAGGGTGGGATGGAAAGGATGAGAAGGATTTGGCAAGGTTAGAGGAATGGTCAAATGTATGGCAGCTTAGATTCATCGCTAAGAAGTGCAAGGTAATGCACTTGGGAAACAAAACCCAGGGAAGAGTACACAATGGGTGGTGAGATACTAACAACAACAAAAATGGAAAAGGACCTGGGGGTAGTCATATCAGATGACCTAAAGGTGGGCAAGCAATGTGAGAGCAGCAAGGAGGGCTGGGGGGATAATGGGATGCATAGGGAGAGGCATCACCAGTAGAAAACAGGAAGTTATTATCCTTCTGTACAGACAGCTGGTGAGACCCCATCTGGAGCACTGTGTGCAGTTCTGGAGACCCAATCTATGCAAAGACATAGACAAGATGGAAGCTGTCCAGAGGAGGGCAACTAAAATGGTGCAGGGTCTGCTCCGGAAGACATATGAAGAGAGATGAAAGGAGCTTAATATGTATAGCCTCGAGGAAAGGAGGGAGAGGGGGGACATGATAGAAATGTTCAAGTACCTCAAGGGAATCAACAAAGTCCAAGAGGGTAGTATCTTTCAAAAAAAGAGGTGTGCAAGAATAAGAGGGCACAATTTGAAGATGGGGAAGCTCAGAGGTAATTTAAGGAAGTATTTTTCACAGAGAGGGTTGTGGATGCATGGAACGGCCTTCCGGAGGAGGTTGTGGAGTCAAAATCAATGGTGGAATTCAAGCATGCATGGGACAGTCATAAGGCCATTCTAGGGGGTGGGGGTAGGAAGAAGTAGGCTGCTGGTTAACTAGGATCTGCAGCTTATCCAGTAGGTAGGGAAGTGGGCAGACTGGGTGGGCCAAGCGGTCCTTATCTGCCGTCAAATTCTATGTTTCTATGTTTCTTTACCTGCAGGGTGCACTAATGGTGATTGTAGCTCCAGAGGCAGCTTTTTAATACATTCACTGTATGTTCACAGAACTGGTAAGTTTGAACCAAAGCTTTTTTCCTTCTTCTTCCCTCTGTATGGGTATGATGCATTGCCCACCCAGGTAAATCCAAGGGTCAAGAGACTCGACTGGCATTTTTCTAGTGATATCATGGTAATGGGTAGGCAGTGAAGTATGGAACCGACGTCAACCCCACCCCACCCTGCAGAAACTGACAGGCATTGAGGTGTGCCTTTGGGTCATCAGCCATAATGCTCATGCTATTTCACCTCACCCTACCCTACAGACTCTGACAAGTGTTGCATTGTGCCTTGGGGTCATTGGGCCTTACGCTCACCCCCATTCCATGAGGAAATATGTTGAGATGGGTGCAGTATAGGAGAATGGGGTAAACTTTGGGGCCGAAAAGTTGAAAGGCACACCTTGATGCCTGTCACTGGCTGCAGGGTGGGAGTTGGGGGTGGAATGGCATGAGCATTACAGCCAACAATCCAAAGGCACACCCCAGACGCCTGTCAGTCTCTATGGGGTGGGATGTTATGGTTAGAAACCCTAACGCCCCAGGCGTTTGTTAGTATTTGCACTCCAAATTTTCAACATGGCCTTTTTGTGACCCCACCTCATGAAAGCATTTGGGACCTCCGCTCATGAACGGTGGCATTTTGATTTTGTTAATCTGTCCCGAATGTTGATTTCCCTCAGTGACAGTGCCATTCTGCGCCAGATGTGCAAAAACACATTTCGGTCAGGATGTGAAAAATGACAGCTGTACCATTCATAAGGAGGTGTGAAGAAATGGCATTGTTGAAAATCTGGAGTGAAAATATAAAAAATTCTCGAAGTTACAAGCATATATGGAAACTGCACAATACACGCTCATAACACAGTCATTTTGTGGAATTCTTTCACCAAATTTTCAACATAGACATTTTGGGACCTCTGCTCATGAATAGTGTCACTATGATTTTCTTAATCTGTCCCAAACATTGATTTCCCACAGCAACTGCGCCATTGTGCACCAGATGGTCAAAAACACATTTTGGACAGGATATGAAAAATGACAGCTGTACTGTTCATAAGGAGGTGTGGTAAAATGGCTATGTTGAAAATCTGGAGTGAAAATGTTAAAAATTCTCAAAGTTACAGGTATGCGTGGAAACTGCACAATGCATGCTCGTAACATAGTAATTTTTTGGAATTTTTTCACCGTATTTGCAAAATAGGCTTTTTGGGAGCCTACCTCATAAACAGTAGCACCGTTATTTTGTTAATCAGTCCCAAAAGGTGATTCCGCACAGTGACCACAAACTCACCTTTTGGGACCAAATAACGATATGACAGTGACTAAGTTCATGAGGTGGTGTCCTAAGAACCCTCTGTTGAAAATTTGGAGCTAAAAGTCACAAAAATGGCTGAAATATCCACCTAAGCTGACCCCCCCCCCCCAATGAATGCCATTATACAGCTTACCGGCATTTCTTCAGTTCACGGTCAGCTTTGAAGAGTGCAGACATGTTCCCGCTCCGCTGAAGATCATTACACCAGGCTCTGGAGGTAAGTATGGGGTGAGGGGATGCGAGGAGGTGGAGTTTACAGAGGGTGAGTGCGGGTTGTGGAGGGGGCACCAGAGACAACAAGGGATTGTTTTCTCTTTTACAGGTTAAAAACAAACAAAAAGACATCACAGGAAGGTTTTTAATTTTTTTTTACAGGTTTGTCTTGGCACATTGGGGTGGGCTCCCAGTGTGCCACCTGTGTTTTTTTGGGAGAGGACTGAGGCCAGTGAGGACTGGGCACCCTCTCGGCACAGAAAACATGTCTATGTTTGGGGGGCACATGATGCTGAGGGGGATTGGGCAGCCCCCTCAGCAGACAAATTAAAATAGGAGGACATTATGCCAATGAGGATAGGGCTCCCCCATCGACAAATGAACTAGGGAGGGGGCATGCCAATAGAGGGATTGG
This sequence comes from Neoceratodus forsteri, assembly GCA_016271365.2. Taxonomy (NCBI): domain Eukaryota; kingdom Metazoa; phylum Chordata; order Ceratodontiformes; family Ceratodontidae; genus Neoceratodus; species Neoceratodus forsteri. The sequence continues at coordinate 329,017,850 of CM028137.1, forward strand.
GCACCCCTGACATCGGCTTTCAGATGGGAGTATGAGAGGCAGATTGTGACAGCTGCTGCCATGTTTATTAAAAAGTTACACCAGGCAAGGCATGTCCTGCAATGTCGGGTCACTCCCTCATTGCAGCGACAAAATTGTTTCAAGTTGGTGGCATGCTTCTGAGCAGCTGTCATAAACAGCATGCTCATTTCTTGGTGCCACAGAGCCCAGCCCAAAAAGCAGTGGCACCATTGGCCACAACACGACTGCACCTCCAAAACCTGCTACTCCATCAAGCTGTCACAAAATGTTGCTTGTGCATGCGCAAGACAGCATAAAAATGGGAGTAATAACGGTATTACCTATCAGGTTTCCTTTTTGATTGTCAGTCTGATCTACTAGAAATTTTGTATTTGACTGAGATTGTCGAATGTCATGTATGCTCCCTTTGCTCCTTTTGGGACAGTGGGTGACGCTTATGATTGATGTTCAGACAGGCATGGTATGAATATTCTCCTTTTTTTCTCTTTGGTACCTTAGGTAATGTTTATGATCATTGTTCATATGGGAATGGCCTGGGAGTGGAGATAACTTGGGGCTTATCTAATATTTAACATAGATTAACTGTGAGAGCATTACTGGCCCTTCAGTCTCTCCCACGATCTTGGGTACTTTAGTATTACATTTACATATTTTTCCGTAGTACAGAAGCTAGTGTTTTGCTCATTTAACATTAATGGATATGTGAAGGGCCGTTTTCTCAAATTTGTGGTACTGTTTTTTTTCTGTTGGAGTATTGGACTAATCAAGATAATATAGGTGGTGGTATAGATTGCATTTATTTGAAACTTTGTCCCAGTATTGTAGACTATAACTAGCAGCAATAATGCCCAGTGGCTTTCCTTTCCTGTTAATAACCCTAGTTCCCTCTAGTTTATTATTTTTAGGGACTTGATTGTGAGATTTGATAGCTAAACTTATGGAAGTTTGAAGGTGTACAAGTTCTTTTATAGGAGCCTTGTTTATTTTATCTCTAAGGTTTACTGTTCTTCTTCCCTCAATTTAACATTCCTGGAGTGGGGTAAGGACAAATGCTGGATCTAAGTTACTGTATTTTTTTTCAATATACAACTTGTTGTGGTCTATATGAGGTTAACAGTAAACTGAACTATGGAGTCCCAAGGTTTAGTGTATTAGTTATATTATAGTAGTACTTATGAAGCAGGCACTATCGTAATGATAGGTCTGACAGTTTGTAATATTTATATTTGCTTATGTAGAATGTTACGATATCTATTTATGTATTCATGTATGGGCAACATATACATATTTTGTGATATATTTTTACTTCTTTTTCTGAAAGTTTGATCACCCAATATGTTTTTTGGTAGTAATGCCAGGCTTTTTTTATTTTGAGCCAGCCCTGCTGCAATGTTAATTCCAAATATGCTCAAAGTATAGGTTTACATTGTTTCATTCCCAATTTTTTTTATAATCGCCAATGGATAGTGTGTATATTACGTGTTTTATTGCTTGATTGCAACTGTATGCTATTTTACTATTATAATGTTTACACATTGAATAACTTTGCTGTTATACAATTTTGGTACGTGAATGGAAATAGTCTAGGTTAATTGTTAACTATTTAATTAGAATCCTCATTCCTGGTTTACCTGTCTTATTCTAAGGTCAGAGCAGTTTTTGGCTGGGTTGGTAGGTTTGTCACTGACAGAAGAAGTATGGAGGTACAGTCCCTGGGACTGGGGTTCAGTAATGTTAAGGGAATGTTTGTTTCTTGGTTCAATTTAGTTATTAAGGGGTGAATTGTGGGGTATTGGGGTGGGGTGAGGATGCTCAATTTGTTAAAGAAGGGGGCATATCCAACACTGTAATAGAGTTGTGCTGTAACTCTCGTTGCTTTTTATATGACCAGTTAAAGTGTAAATATCATTTTTTAACGCCTTTATAGCTGATGATGAATAAAACTACATATGTTTCCTGCAATGTAAAAGGATCCCGGATCATAAATAAAAGATATCACATTATTAAGTATATTAAACATTATGGCAGTAACATTATATTTTTACAAGAGACTCATTTATTGGAGTCAGAATCTACTTTATTTCATAAATTTGGGATTGGATAAGTTTATACAGCAGGCAATTCCACCAGCCAATGGGGAGGAACCATACTAATTTGTCAGGGGGTAAACTTTTATTTATGTCAGAGTATAACAGACCTGCAGGGATGTAACTTATTTCTGTTTGGGACACTAGATTGTACGGAGGTCATATTGGGAGGTATTTATGGTCCAAATAATGATTCACCAACAATTTTTGCACAGTTAAATCAAGAGCTTCTCCCATATACTAATGTTCCATTTATAATAGGGGGTGACTAGAATCTCCCCTTTACCCCGATTTAGACAAATCTCATAGAACCTCAGCCAATCTTTCCCCTGCACAGCATGCAATTAGAGAGCTAATGGATAATCATGGGTTGTGTGACCCGTGGAAAGTATATCATCCTATATCCAAAGATTTTACTTATTAATCTCCTACACATCACTCATTTTCCAGGATTGATTATTTTTTGGTTAGCAAGTATATTTTGAAAGGCATTCACTCAGTTGAAATACCACCCAGAGTTCTGTCAGATCACTCCTTAATATGGTTCAGTCATACTTTGATATTAGGTTTTAGGTCAGACACCATTTTGAAACTTAATAACCAAATGTTAAAAGATGAGATAATAAGTAACATAATTAAATCTCAAATAAGATTATACATAAATAAGAATACTGGTTTGATAGATTGTATAGACCAGGAATGGTTGGCTTTTAAATGCTTCATCAGAGGAGAATTTATTTGTCTTGCTGCAAATGGGAAACACAATTGAACCCTAAAGGCCAGTTTCCTACTACATAAGATCAGAATGTTGGAAATCCAGCTAAATCCATCTACACCAGATGCCATTAGATTTGAATTAACCACCCTTACAGACCAATATGCTGAGCTACTTTGTGAACAAGCAGAATGTTATTCTTAAAACCCAATCTATATTGACCAAGGGAAAAAATCCAGATGTCTATTGACAATGTGGCTCAAGAAAAAACAATCCTTGAGAATTTTTCTGTCAATTATATCTGATGTTGATGAGACTATAACAACTATCCCAACAGAAATTAATCAGGAATTTCAGTGGTTTAAATCAAATATTATATGCCCCAGTTCTAGATTCTCCTTCCTTATTAGAAATGAAGTTTTATTTGGAGGGTGCGAATTTACCCCCACTGAATATGGACCAACAACAAGAACTTTCTAAACCTATTTCATGTACGTAAATAGGAGATGCTATTAAAAATTTAGCTCAGGATAAAGCACCAAGCCCAGATGGGTTCTCTGCAGATTTTTATAAGACTTTTGCAGATAACCTAATTCCCATGTTATCCAGACATTATTCTTATAGTTATAAATATGATGTTTCTGATGTCACACTATTAGAAACCCTGATTAATTTATTACCTAAACTGGCTAAACCTCTAAACTCTGTGGGTAATTACAGACCTATTTTGTTAATTAACTATGATGTTAAGATAATGACTAAAATTCTGACAACTCATATTAATAAGATCTGTACAATTTTAATTTGTAGAGAACAAGTGGGATTTACGTGTAACAGGTTATTCTCTGACCACTTTCAGAAATTAGCACACATTTTCTCCTTGTCTGGGGACCCCAGCATTCCTGTTGTGCTGGTGTCCCTAGACATGGAGAAAGCTTTTGATAGAGTTAGTCTTTTCTCTTAGCTACCCTCTTTAAATTTTACTTTCCAGATTCTTTCCTTGCCTGGATTATGGTTTCATATTCATGTCCAAATGCTAGAATTTATTGTAACTGTGTCCTGTCTTCCCAAATCCAGTTGCATTGTGGTACTAGGCAAGGTTATCCACTTCACCCCTTTATTTAACTTTTATTTAGAACCCTTGCTATATATGCTTAAAAACAACCCTCATATTTCTGGAGTGAAGGTAGTGGGCATTTCCATGGTGCTATCTGCGTATGCAGACGATATCCTGTTGCATATATCTAATCCAATTGAGTCTAACCTGCTGTTCTCGATACTATTTCACAATTTAGCCACCTTGTCAATTGTAAACTCAATACAGATAAGCCAACAGTTATGCTGTTGAATGCTGTTTTTTTTATAATTGATACAGTCAAATTTGGTTTTTCCAGGCCATCTACTAAAATCAAATATCTAGGGCTCTTTTTCACTAGGAATGAGTCACAACTTAGAAAGTTAAACTTGGATAACATAATAAAAATGAAACATGATCTGGATAGATGGAAGGCACTCCTGATGACCTTATGGGATAGAATAAACATAATCAAAATGAACATCCTTCCTCATATTTGTTATCCCTTACATTTGATTAACTTGTTTATTCCTATCTCCTGGTTTCAGAAACTTTACACAATCATTGCTTCATTTATTTGTTTAGATAAATGTCCCTGGAGAGCTTATCATAGATTAGCTGCAAATAGGAAATAGGGTGGTCTTAAGTTACCTCACTTTGCCATTTACTGTTTTGCTAGTCATATGAATAAATACTTAAAATGGCTTTATTGTAAACAAGATTCTGATTTCCAGGTCAATATACCTATCTGGTTAGATCTTGAGCTGGGCTCAATGGCGAAATGGGGGATTTCCCCTTTAGCAATGCCTTATATCAGATTTAAATCCCTACCCAAAGTCTCACATGAATCAGTGTTGGATACTTCCCTTAAGGTTCATGCCCAACTGGAAAATATATTAAAGTATAATTTTGACCATGATATTTCACAGCCTATTTTTGGAAACATCAGTCTTAAGTTGGACCGAAAACTGATTCCTATTGACTGGCTCCACCAACTGGCAGAGGTTAAAGTTGTCTCACTACTTAAAGAGGGTCATTTTAGACCTCTCCAGGATATCAGGAATGCATTTTATCTGGACACTAAAGCATATACTAGATTATTTGTGTTAAAATTAATTTTAGTGGATAATTTTGGACCTGGTCCACTAATTCTGGAGTATGCTGTATTCATAGATTTAGAGACTAAATTTGCTTCCCAACCACACTCAGTCTCCAAATTATACAAATTAATTTTTACCCATATATATCCTGATGTGAGTGGAATTTGTCAATATTGACAGGAAATGTTCTCCAGAGAGCTGGTTAAATGGGATCATATTTGGCAAGATTTGTATGCCTAAATTAATAGTGATAGACTATGTTTAATACAGTTTAACATTTTGCATAATACATATTATACTCTGCAAAAACTAGTTAGGCATGTCTCAATCTCTGCAGTGCTTTAGATGTAATATAGATCCAAAGGTTCTCCTTTACATGTTTTTTTGGGAATGTATTAAGATTTCCTGTCTTTGGAGAAACATCCAGATGTATTTAAATCCCTACTTGACTATTGCTCAATTTTTCACTCCAGAAATCTATATATTAGGTAATTATAGTCAGATTCCAGACAAAAGAAACAAGTATTACATGACTATGATTCCCATGTCAGTAAAAAGATTAGTATTAAGACATTGGAAAGATCAAGAAGTCTTTTTTCAAGATCAAGAGTTTTTTGTTTTTTTTTTGAAGTGGCTAGTTTTCCATTTGCAGGTTATACAGACCTGCCACTAGAGGGATTCTTGGTCTTCTACATAAATCACCGTATTCTTTCGTGGGCAACATGGTCTGTATTATCATTCTACTTCTTTCCCGGTTCTGCTACAAGGGGACTTGAGTCTGAAGGGTGGATGGCCACTAACTAAGCTGCTCCTGATCTCCTTGTTCCCCTTTCTGCTGTATTTTCTCATCTATGTTTTAAATGGGTACCATAGTGGGCAAATTTCTTGCCTAGAAAATATTGCACTAATACAAATCACGAGACCACTCAATCTGGGACCATGGCTCTCCTTATTGTGTTTTTATTGCTCCTAAGGTGCAGAGTTTTCAGCAATACAGTGCAATTCGAAGTACCTCAATGCAATTCAGTTCTCCAATGTACCTTATCAATACCTAATGTTATAACAGTCTACTGCAGACACTCTGTCATTCTCCTCTCCCTTTTAGCCTATTCCCCGGTTAGCCTACACCCCTTTGCTACTGTCCTCACCTATGTCTACCCAAGCACTTACATTGATCACAATCAACTGTCATTAGTGGCGCCGCTTCATGAAGAAAAGAATACATGGGTTGCTTAAAGAAATAAAAAGCAGCTCCATTCTTATAAGCTCCTTAAAAAAGTTATACTTATGCTTCTTCTCTGCTCAGGAAATGTGGAGCTCAACCCTGGCCCCCTACAACTTACCTCGCCTATCGATTTTGCTGAGGCCACAGGTCTCAAAATGATGATGGTCAACATTTTAAGCCTGCCTAAAAACTTGTTCAGCTGCAAGCCTGGGCTGCACACGCTAACCCAGACCTTATCATAATTACTGAGTCGTGGTTAAAAAGGCAACACTGATCAACAAATATCACTGCAGGGCTACAATTTATTTAGAGCAGATAGAGAGTCTAGAGGCGGGTGTGGTTATCTATGCCAAATCTAAGTACTTGGTCACCAATATTAGTTGCAAATCTCTAGCCAAGGAATTTGAGTTAGTTTTCGCTGAGCCTTCATCTCCCTCTCCTCGGAATGTATCACTATCCTAGGTGGCTACAGACCCCGCCTGATGGTGATGAAGTCCTTAATCTTTGAAATCCATGTTCGCAGATGCAAAAACTGAAACAATATTTCTAGGAGATCTAAATATGGACTGGCTGTCACCTAAATCACATGGCCTCAAATCCCTTTGTGACGAGCTAGGTCTTGGGCAATTAGTCAGAGAACCTACTAGGAACAACACTCTAAATACTGCCAACAGTTCCATTCTAGATGTGGTACTAACCACCCATCCACACAAAATACCTCATTTGGCAGTGTTTCACAACGACATGAGCGATCATGGAATTGTTGCTTGCATAAGATCTCAAATTAAGGCCCGGCCGCAACCCATCTTTATAACAAAAAGATCCTTTTGCAAATTCAGTGCAGTAAACTTCCTATCTGACCTGAGCATGATCAGATGGCAAGATCTTTACCTAGCCAAAGATGTCAACAAGGCAGCTTGCATCCTTAATGACAAACTCACTACAATAATAAATAAGCATGCCCTGTCATCAAAGTAAGGGTACGGAACAATTCCAATCCCTGGTTCACCTCGATCTCAAGACAGCCCTTATAGCTCGAGATAAGCTCTGGCTAAAGCTAGACATTCCAAAGAATCTTCGGATTGGCAGGCCTTTAGAACAGCCAGGAATAACTGTGTGAAAAACTTGCCTGCTAAAGCTAACTATTATATTTCTACTTCGAACAAGCTAAAGGTAACCCTCATAAAATATGGAAGACTATCAAAGCTATAGAAGGACGCCCATGGCCCTCTGTCCCAACAAAGATAGTCGCAAGTGGCAAGATTGTGGAAAACAAGTCCCTAATCCTGGAGGAACTTAACTCCCACTTTGCCACAGCTGGATTAACTTTGACTTCACCTTATGCTGGTGCTGCGGTGAGCCAGCATACCCCTCCCGCCACATCTAGTCCTGGACCCAGTCCCTTCCAACTGCGCGAGATAACTTATAAAGAAGTAGAAGATTCTCTTCTTAACTTAGACACCAAACAAAGTGCAGGGGACGATGGCTTAGAACCCTTTTTCCTAAGGTCAGGCTATGCCCATCTCACTGCCCCAATTCTCCACATCTTCAATCTTTCCATTACATCTGCTGCTGTGCCGTCCTGCTGGAAATCAGCACATATCCTCCTCTATTTAAATCTGGTGACCCATGCAATGTAAACAACTATAGGCCTATCTCCATATTGCCTATCCTTTCTAAAGTTCTCGAAAACTGATCCATATTCAGTTAAAATCTTACTTGGAAACCTTCTCTCTCATTAACCCAGCTCAATCTGGCTTCCGGCTAATCATAGCACAATCACTGCACTAGCAAAAGTAACCAATGATTGGATCTCTGCTATAGATGCTAAGAAGGTAACTGGTGCAGTCTTTTGGACCTCAGCAAAGCTTTTGATACTGTTGATCATAGCTATTAGTCAATTGCCTTGCAAAGTTGGGTGCCACATACACATACCACCCAGTGGTTCTCTAGCTACCTAACTGGAAGATTCCAAAAGTAAAGGCGGAAGGCTTTTTTCTGCTGCCTTGCCAGTTGCAAGAGGAGTCCCCAAGGATCCATCTTAGGCCCTATCTTGTTTTCTCTGTACATCAATGACTTAGATGCTAACATATCTATGTCCAATCTGCACTTTTTTGCAGATGATACTGTGTTGTATACTTCTGGCTCATCGTTATCTGAAGTCAAGGGAGTGCTTCAAGCGGACTTCGCACAACTTGAGCATAATTTAATAAAGGCAAAGCTTCTGCTCAATGCCAAGAAGACTAAAGCGATGATATTCTCCCGCAGTGCTGTCTCAGGCCCCCCCAGTACTCTTGCCCAAGACTTCATTGTCACCACGCTAAACAAGCCTCTGGAAGTTGTAACCAAATTTAAATATCTAGGTATCTGGATCGACAATAAATTATCTTTCAGTGACCACATCGAAGATGTCTCTAGAAGGTTAAAAGCAAGGTTAGGTTTCTTCTACAGAAATAGGCCCCTTTTCCCCTTGAAACTCGAAACAAGCTTGTACAGGCCACTTTTCTCCCCTACTCGACTATGGCGATGTAATCTATTCCTCCACCACTCTTGCAAATCTAAGTAAACTGGACATCCTTTATCACCGTATGCTACGGTTCATTACCAACTCCTTACCGCTCGCACCACTGTGACTTATATGCAGCTGTTGGTTGGACATCCCTTACTACTAGACACCTGCTCCATGCTGGGCTATGGACTCTAAACTGCTCCTGCAGAAATTGCCAAGCTATCTCTCTTCCTTATTAGTATCTCACATAGTGCATACTCGTTAAGAAAATCTGACTTTATTATGCTTGACATACCAAGGACGCGGACTTCCTTTGGTAAACGTGCTATTGCATATGCCCTTCCCTCCATTTGGAACCAATTACAAACCGTATTGAAACTAACTAGCACAGTTTCAATAAACTTCTACAAATCGCTAAGTTCAGCCAAAATAAAAGACACCTGTAACTGTCATTAAGTCTCTTCCTTCCCCATGTGTGCCATATTTATCCACTGGTAAGGTATAATTGATTTGTCATATTAACTGCTTTCCTTCCCTTCTACTCCTGGTTTATCTTTGCTTACTCACTGCTACTCAATCAAATCTCCTCCTCCTCCCATATCAGTTGTAGACTGTTGTTTGTCCTAGCTGCCAAAATACTGTATATTTGATTTGATTTGATTTGATTAAATCAAATCACACCAGTCATCATGTTTCATTTATCAGTATGCGACCTATAAGTCGCTTCCCTGTCTCATATCAATGTTTACCACCTGCGGTTATCCTATGTGGTACCCTTGTATGTATATCCAGCCTGCATCATGTAACGTGTATTTCATGTATATACTGTTATTACCTATCTGTGTTTGTACTTTAAGTGTTTATGTCACAGGACCTCCTTGTGAATGAGCTTGCTCAATGGAGTTTTCCTGCAATAAACTTGAACTTGAACTTGAACTTGAAGAAGCAATCTCCTGCCAGGAGTGACTTTATGAAATCTTAGCTAATTTATGGCTTGAAAGAATGATTGTGAGTATACACAATAAACATAAGGATTATATGGAGTGATGGTGTAGGTTACTGTGGTGAGGCAGTATAGCACAGTGGGTTAAGGTTCTAAACTGCAGATCTGGAAACCTGGGTTTGAATCCCACGGCCACCTAGGTGCATACTGTGTGATTCTGATCAAGTCATTTAACTTTCTTGTGCTCTGAGGTGGCAAATGGAAACAAACTTCGGCTTAGTGTGCTACTTCTGGTTAAATAATGTTCCATTTCCCTTTACATGAAATCTTGGTGACTTAATGACTTGGCTCAGGCTCCTTACTTTGTTTTTTTTATTACCTTATTTTTCCTTTTCTCTCATTTAGCCTTCTTATAGCCTTGCGGTCTTCATTGTATATCATGTTTTTGATCCTATGCTATTACATAATTTAGGGTGTAATATTTTCATGTCTCTAGTACTGACTCTTGACTCAGTGTTGGAATGGGTTTTGGGAGGGTGGGGCAGTAGTCTGGCTTGATTCATGTTGTTTTAGATTGTTTTATATTAGGTACAGTATATTTAACTGTTTTGTGTGTTGTCTTCTATCTTTGTATTAAAACCAATAAATCTTTTCACAATTAAAAAAAAATTGGGGTAGTTGATATAACAATGATTCTTGTCCTACACATGTTTTCATAGTTGGAATAGTAAAGTATGAATTAATAGTTGATTAAGTGCACACTGTAGTAGAACACTGTTGAAAACTGTTGAAAACGCTGATAGAAAAAAAAATAGGTACTTTCCTCTGCAGAAATTTCCTTGCTCATATTCCAGTATGTATCTTGAACCTCTGTTCTAGTGAGGGCCATTGAAATGTATTATACAGAATGCAATGGTGTATTCAAGAGGGAAGCTGAGATGTAAACCTTTGCATTCTGATTATATAAAACACCCCCACCAACAGAGAAATACAACAATAATCAATAATGGGTAGTAAGACACTTTGTACAAGTAATGACCTGGTAGATGGTAACCAGATTGCAATTAATCTGTAAAATGCACCCAGTAGCTGATGCAAGTTTTTATGAAATTTGAGATGTGCAGATAATAAGAGGGTATACTGTTCAAGGTCAAACCAAGATATTTGAAAGCCCAGACTTGCTCAGTTTTGAAACCTTGAAGGGGTTCTAGCTCAGAAATGTGATCTAATGACAGTTTTTCCCAGCACTGTGAAAAAACATAGATATAGTTTTAGTGGAATTCAACACCTCTTTATGTGACAGAAACCAGTCCTGAACTAAATTAAACTCTTCCTGTAGAATTACTTTCAGTGCAGCAAGATTAGGCCCACTGGTAAAAATAACAGCATCTTCAGAATAAAGTATCAGTTTGTTTTCCAAACTGCAGGAACAGAGTTTAAGAAATAAACTAAAGACAAGGGGTCCCATGGTAGATCTCTGAGGGACACCAATTGTTACCGATGCAGAAGAGGGAAAAAAACATTAGACATCTTTTTTCTTTGAGACCTGTCCTGAAGATAATTCTGGCACAAGCCCAGAACACCTTCCAAGAATCCAAAGCCAATAAGAGCTTTAATTAATAATTGATGGTTAAGTAAATCAAAAACCTTTGTGAGGCCCAGAAAGACAGCCTTAGAAAAATGTCCTTTATCCAAGGCTTCATGAACCATCTGTGTGAAGCTTACAAGGGCAGCTGTGGTGCACTGGCCTGGACAGAAGCCATGCTGGGTGGGTATCAGAATCTCATACTTATTTAAATAATTAAAAATATGATCAAAAAGTATCTGTTCCAATACAGGATTCATATTCAGGAGATATTTATGAATTTCCAGTGGGGTAAGTGATCTAAAATAAAAATCAGGAGAGTCACTATTAGGTGTGGCCAATGGCACACTATGAACAAATGAACAGTCTACTTGGTCTGTTAGTATATATTTAGTTAAATCTGTAAAAAACAAAACAAAAAAAAAAACTATTGAATTCTTCAGCAACACTACATGGTTCTATAACAGCGTCTCTTTCAGAAGAAAGTATTATTTGGTATGCCCGTTTGATTTTTATCCAATAAACCATTCCCCATAGACAAAACGATCAACAGGACAGTCCACTGATCTGGCGGCTACTACAACACCCATCCTTGCTGCATCTGCCCCTAATCTAAACTCAGGCACAAATGACTAACAGGGACTCAGAATTTCAGGACTTAACATGGTACTGATTAGCTTGCTAAATAGCCCTAACTGTCTTTGAGTTTAAATAGTTAATGGCAGTGTAGCTGTTGATGCTGCTTGAATAATGATGCCTGTAAGGTAAGACTCCTAGCTCTGTTAGGACTTTTATGGTGGGGCATGATTTGGATACTTAGATGCTGGGAGACTTTTGGTGGCAGGGCTTGGGCCCTTCCCGGTGGTGTTACCTTCCACAAAGTCAGACTTTGCCCTTGATGAAGGGGCTCATTAACATGTAATCTGCTATGGGGGACTGCTGGAGGTGAACGGGTGTGATGATGGGGCAGGGCTTTAAGCCTCTACAGAACACTAGAATAACAGTGCACTCTCTTATGAGTGCTCTCTCAGGGCCGGGAGACTGTAAGTAAGACCATGGGGGGGGGGTGACTAGGACATGCCACAAGGTAAATCTTCAGTTAACTTTTTTCACAACTGTGCAGTGGTGGGCCTAGAAGCTGGATGGCAAGGTTGCGCTGCAGCCATAGCTGGAATGGCTGGTTCACTTTCTAACAATCTGGGCATACCCCTGTCCTATCCCGAAAGACTCTGCTTCCTTTATTTTTATAATCCATGGTGGCTGAAGTACTCCTGTCAGGAGACACAATATTACTTAGGGAGGAGCATTTGTTACTGGAAGGCCTCAGCATCGATTGGAGCGGGCAGGGGGCTGGAGAGCCAGAAGAAGTTTTCTAGAGGGGGCAGAGTATCTCTTCCCTTTCTCAACTGACTACAGCATTTCATTTTATGGATCGTGTGGGGGTAGTCTGTGACACCACCTCTCACTTGACACTTACATGGTAAGACACAAGTGAGTGGAAAGACCATTTATATCCTCCAGTTCCCCCACTACCACCTAATAGTGGGAGACACTCCATCTAACGGAGGCTTACTTTGTAGCATACTTCGGTCATGCTGAAAATACAGTATTGATTCAGTTTATTGATAATGTTTTTCCACTATATTTGGGTTTGCCACCTGTTGTGGCTAAAGTTATTTCTTTTACTCTGGTTAAATGTTTGTATTTGCTGTGAAGAATTTTTTCCTACCGTTTATATGAGGAGTGGGGGTACTCACACTATGGTGTTGCAGAGAACACTGACTAGACCCTGGTATCTTTTATTGACACTCCAACTGCAGCAAAATTGGGGGATTTAGTCTTATGTTGCTGTAATATTAAAGGATTACACAGCCTCATTAAGAGAGCTAGGATCCTACAGGAGATAGGTAGGGAGAAGGCATTGATGGTCTTTATCCAGGAATCACATTTAACCCAAACAGAATGCCTTACGAGAACATCCATATGGGGGGGTAACCCTGATTAAGAAGGATGCAGGGATTCAGTAAACTCCATTTTGGGAGTATTTGACTTTCAAAAAAAAGGCAGAAACTTCCAAAATAAAGGAGGAGGAAGTCATTCACTTCCAAATGTAAAACAAAAAATTAGATGAGTTCCAAAATTGCAGGCATGGAAGTCAGAAACTATGTTTTTTTCTGAATGAAATTGTATTTTACTACTTACGGGCCCTATGCACTAATGGAAATGTTGCTTATGCACCACATATCTGAGGTGCGTAGGCAACCTTAAGTATGAATGTTGCACAGCACGGGTCCTGCAGACCCCCGGTGGCATTCACCAAGGGTGCAGAAGGCACTTACGCGCCCGCCACCCAAGCCACTCGAGGAACACCTCACTGGAGTTATGTTGGGGGTATGTCAGCACTACACAGCATTCACTAAACCATGTAGTGCCAGGCTCCGAGAGCGCTGGGTACGCCAGCCCAGACCAGGAATAATTCGCTATGTGCCCCCGGGTTTCTCATCTGCCAGGCTCAGTGACACCAGGCAACAGACATCCATGCTGTCCCAGCCCACTAGGCTGCAGGGGAGGGCTGGGGCAGTGCAAATGTTGCTACTTTATACAGCTCACTCCAGGACAGTGCACCTGCCACATGAGCGCAAGGGATCCACTGCGGGACTCGGTACGGGGATCCTATTGGATGCCTGCCTGGGTCCACAGCTCTGTCCCTGACCACCTGCACAATCCTGTGCACTGAGGAGGAGTTGCCATGGACAGGTGCCCCATGGGTGCTTGCGGTCATGCATACCGTGCACCCTGCACCTGTCTGGGGCTGCGTAGGTACGTGGGTTGGGTACACATATAACCTGCACTTCAGTGCATAGGGTCTAATATTTGTATTAACACACATAAATGGGTCCTTCCTAGAATTTGGACTCCCAAAATTTGGGATAAGGGAAGTATTTTGATTTCCATAATATTGGAATGACTTCCAGATTTTGACTCAAGAAGGATATGTAATGTAAGGTGCTGCACGAAAACACAGGTAAGGAAGGTAGTTTTGTCTGCCTTAGATGTCTATACTAAGACAGAGAATGTCTTCTTCTAAATCTTTATGCCCTGAATGAAGTGGCAGAAAACTCCTTCTGGACACTATACAGATTGAAGCACATTTTCACATGATGAGGGGGGGATTTTAACATCGCATTTTCAGATGAACTAGACAGAAGTGGAGATAACATTGGCAGCTCCCCTGTAGGCAAAATAAAAATTAGGTTAGCAGGAGAACTAGGCCTGAAAGATGTCTGGATAATTTATTCACCCTCTAGACTGGGATTATATATCTTATTCCAACAAGACATGGTTACTACTCCAGGACAGACCACTTCTTACTGTCAGAACAGAGGCTGCAAGAGGTACACTCCTGTAGCATTAAAAATATCACTACCTCAGATCATGCCCCTATAGTATAAACTGCACATGTGCATAGACAGCACACATGGAGACAATGTTGGCCTACTAAATTGCCAAGACTGTAAACTGATAATGTGGAGATGTAGCAGAATTTCTGGTACACAATAGGGCTGTAGATACCGCTGAAGCCAATACTTGGGATAGCCTGAAAGTACATTTTCAGTGGGAACTCATATGGATAGCTTCCACAAGTGTAACTCCCAGGTGGCGCTATCCCAAGGGCTACTACCCCTGCCTGCTTGACTACTGACAGGTTGAGGGGCCTAGGTTCTATGGCAGGTGCCCCCACCCAGAGGTCAGGGTTTGTAATGGTTGGTCTAGTATGGTCACAACCCTCTTGGACACTGAGACCCCCTTCTAATCCCTATAATGGCCCACACGATGCACAGGAGTTACAGTACCAATACCCCACATGTACACACTGTTCATTCATAAGGTACCACTTACCCTCGAGACTGATTCACAGGTTTGTCTCTGAGGACCCCCAAAAAAATAAGGTTAAGCAGCATACACAAACCAATACAGTGCTTGGCATGAAGGTACCGACACTTCAGACAGTTTAAAGTTTAACAACAGCAAATCTGATTTATTTAGGGAACAGTAACATGGGAGGGGGAATCAGGTTAATTAGTGGCATTAATTCACAGTAATGTGCACACATACAGGGTCTAAAAAGTCACACTCTGGGTACCCAGGTCGGGGGGGGGCTAGCCAGGTCCATTGCCCGGGGTTGGCTGGCAGGTGCATATGGATAGGGCCCTGTAGAAGAAAATATATGCACAACACCCAATTGTAATCCGGAGCCTGATGGCTCAGTCCATGAAGCAAAGAAACAACAAGAATTAGATGACACACTTGTAACTGATAGCAGGCTGCAGGGGAATACCCTGATTTGTACTCACAATACCCAAGCTGAGAACCGGATGGTGGATGTTCTTCTGGATTGTCAGAAGCAGCAGGACATGGAGACAAGATCCTTGTGACTGGACCCCACTGCAGTTTATAGCTATCGGATTTAGTTCAAGACAAGCTGAGAGTTGCTTCCAGCTTCAACATACAGCACACAGCACAGGGGATTGGAAATAGCGATTCCCCACAAACACTATGCACATTCATATGTAAAAGGAAAGTACTATACCAGGCAGGCTGCTCCTCAATCTCAATCACAATTACTGCAAGATACCAGGGAGCACACACAGCAGCTTCAGTTCCTGACAGACCGAGCGTGATCCAGCAGTTTCTCCAATCTTCTACAGGGTGAGCCTGGTTTCTACTCTTCAGATCTCCTTCTTTCTCCTCACAAGTCAGAATCAGTCTGAACTGGCACTTACAAAGGCTGCAGGTCGAACCACAAGGCCTCACACGCCCTTCCCACATGAAACTATACACCGCAGAAGCACAGAACTCCTTCTCTCATCACAGTCACAACTGATCTGAGCTTTCCAGTCACACAGCAGGGCATTTCCTTCAGCTCCACATCATTCTGTTGGTTGGTTTGGCTATCACTCACAATAAGACTCCCTTTATTGGTGGAAAAAGGTGCCAAGATCAAAACTACATTTCCCAGAGTCACTGCCCATACAATCCCCTTGTGGCTGGCTCAAAATTAAGAGTACAAGTTCTGATTCATCTGTAGGCTCCATTTTAGGGCTCCCTTAACCCAACTGGTCCAGCACAGCAGTTTAAGTCCCAGCTGCGATAAAGGCAGGTTAGACAAACTACAATTTTGCTAATGCTTTAAATGATTACAGGCAAACAGTTACAGCTTTCAGATGGGCTCCCTTTGCACTTCCAGCGACTGCAAAATGGAGCGGTTACTCTGCAGCTCGGGCGGGATTCGAGCATTAAATACACAGTCCCCCCATACAAATTAATTAAGCCTGCAAGCAGATAGCTCTTAAAGAGACAGTACGTGGAGGCTCAAATAGCACTTATTTGGAACCACATTTAAAGAGCTCAGACACCGAACACCTCCCAGACTTGGAGCATTCAGGCAAGCTCCTGGAAGACTTTTGGGAAACCCCATTTGCAGGGGGGGGTTACACAAGGAAGAAGGAAAGGATATGGCAAAGACTGGACTTAGAATTCCAAATCTTTGACTTAGATGCAGAACACCAAATCACCATTAATGAAAAGGTGAAACTGCAACTGGACCATAAAAAAACATTCCAGATCTTTTAGAGGCCCAGACTGAAGGCCAAGTAAGGTATATGAGACAAAGATAATATGAGAGAGAGAAAGGGTAGAGAAGGTACTGCCCTGGTGTCTGCACCATCAACAAGTCATCAGAGCGGTTTTGCAGCTTAGGGAGGCAGAGAGTCCTGGAGGGTTTACCAGCAATCCATTGAAAATTGTAGAGAAATATACTGCATTCTATAGCTCACTTTACCAGGAGGAGGGGGAACAGGGCATAGAGCAATTTTTTGTGGGGTTACACATTCCTACATTGCCTTTATAAGCAGCAGAGGTCCTGGGTGATCCTATTACAGAGACAGAAATTGGTGGCTAAAATTAAGGGGCTAAAGAATGGTAAGTCACCAGGATGCAACAGCTATGCCCTTCCCCCACTCCTGAACTCTCCATCTCCATGTTATTCATTGAGAAATGCATAAACTCGTCATCCCATTCACAGCACCATTAAACTCATTTATTTATTTAGATCTCAGATTAAACACCTTTGAGTTATCAACTCTTCTACACAGGTTCCACATCAGTATGAGAGACAAGTTACAGTGAAGAACAGATTACAATATCACAAGAGAAACAACATAAGGTGGCATTGTACAATGTATGCCACAGATTTAGGTTCAAACAAGAATTGAAGTCTGTTGGGACACAAAACAATAACTGTAAGATCAGCCCATGAGGCCTTGTCCAGGGAGGATTCGTGTGGGAGGAGGGAGTGAAAGTTAGGATAGGAGGTGAGGAAGTGAGGAAAAAGGCAGGGGGAGGATAGGGGCAAGGTGTAGAGGTGGGCAGTAGGGAGGGTAGTGTTTGAGAGAGGAAGTATACAGGACAGTGGCAGTAAGGGCAAGCTCAGAAAGCAGGTACTAAGTGCTAATTGGGGCCTATGAGAAGGGATAAGTAAATTTTAATGGAAACAGTCGCAGCAGGCGTTAGCTACTAGGTGCTGATGGAGCTTTCGTTTAAACAAGCCTAGTGTGGTTTGAGTGGAGACTTCATAATGTAAAGAGTTAAACCAGAAAGGGGCTTGATAGACAAATGATCTTTGTCCTAAGGAAGTGTGGCAGCGGGGGATGAGAAAGATCTGGTTGTCTGAGCCTCTGGTTTTACGAGGGTTGCTGTAAGGGCTAAGGAACTTCTGAACCCCCAGGGCCATGAGACCTAGGCTAACCTTTTTTGCCAGCAGGCAAGTTTGGTAGGTGATTCTACCTTTAAATTGGAGCCAGTTAGCCTGGTAACCTAGCTCATGGGGCTCAAGGTTAAGCTCCCATGTTCTTAACCCTTTTCTGCACCTTTTTGGTCTGGTTGTACATTAACTCTAACACTGTGCCTGTACTGCCATATGTTTTCTTACTTTTGAATAAAGCTGACTTAAAAAAAAGAGATATTCAACTGGCTTCCAAGTATCTGAAGCTGGTTGCCATAATTGTGCCATCTTTTTGCCTAGTGGAACTGTAATGCTATAACAGTGCTGAAACCCAATAAAACATGGTGTTCAGTGCACCTACAATTAAGAGTACAAGCTTTTTTACCCCATGGCGTTCATGCCATCTTCCTGATGTGCACTGTTTATGTTTATTTTTTTTTTAATATTCAAATTTATTTCATAATTGTATAGGTATAATAAAAGAAAACTTGACACATTGGGTGTTGTCTGTTCAGTCTTACAATGGCATTTGATTATTTGTAAGCTCAGAGCCTGCCACAATTTGTATTTATTTATTTATTTATTTAAACTTTGGTAACCTGGAAAGGCACACTGAGCCAGGACTCGTTTCCAGGTGAGACCTGGGGATACGGGGGTTACAATACAAACAGAGGGAGAGAACAGACAGCGCAGTTATCACAAAGTCAAGCAAATATAAACAGTAGGAGAGAACAGCACATGTAATTATAGCAGACTCAGGTGCTATGGAGTAAGAACAGTATCAAAAACATACATTCAATAACTACAGCAATGGATTAGCCGTTCATTTAGAAGGCAATAATATCCAGCAGGGTGGGCAGTATTGGGCTGTACCAGACGGCCCCAGGGGTGTAATGAGGCCTGATGCCACAGGCATCCTGGAAGGTCCGGTGTAGCATATACCGCCCTCCCTGGAGGGTATTATTGCACTTAGAAATTGGGTTGTGACATTTTTATAAAATAATTTAAAAATGTCAAAAATTTACTTAAAAAAGTAATACAAAGTAATAGAAATGTATTTTGCTGTAAAATAGTCCATCGACTGGTACAGCTGCCACTAATGGGAGCTCCTGTTTTGAATACTGCTTGGTTGAGTGCTATTTTTTTTTGGTGACCCCCCAACTACCATCATGGCTTAGATATTTGTAGAGTTCAGGCTGCTGTACCTGGTTCAGTACTTTTCTCTGTTTTGTTTTGTGAAAGGGACTGTGGTTGGGTGATAGCACAAGAGCGAGGTCAAGGTCGGCAACGTGGTGCTGTTCAGCACGGCTGGGAAACGCGTTATATTGTTCTCTTTCTGTAGATGCTGGGCTACTTTTTTGTTTGTTTGTTGTTAATTTGTTTGTATTATGATTTGGGAGCCAGGACAGTACTCAGGAGCCATCGTACTTCATGATGGTGAGATGGCATATTTTTTGCACTCGGACGGGTCGCAGTGTATGAAGTAGAGCAAGACAGTTACTAGTTCACCTGTAACAGATCGCAGTGTGTGACACAGAGTGGGAGACATCTGCATCAATGATCAGCACTGAATTGTAAGAAGGGTTTTCTTGTTCATTCAATGAAATACTACTTTTTGAATAGAATGTGAACTTCCATTGTTTTTAATGAATGGGCGGGGGGCAGTAGAGCAGTATGGCTCAAACATATGCTCGAGCTTGAGAGTGCAGCTGTTTTAAGAAAAAAGAAGTGTTTTGTGTGTGTTACTGGCAAGAATTGTTTTTTAAATACACAGTTTGTGACAGTTTCTTCTAAGGAGTGTTGTTGTGGGGGGGGATTAGGTCGCACAGAGAACTGAAAAACAAATGGCTGCATTTGCTTTTAAAAATTTGGGGGGGCACAATAATTTACTTAGTGGTGAGGAGGCTGGCACAAGAAACATAGAAACATAGAAGTTGACAGCAGATAAGGACCGCAAGGCCCATCCAGTCTGTCCATTTCTTTTTCTACCTTATGAATGTGCCATCGGCCTTTGCTCTGTCAGTGGCCTATCTATTCATACTCATTTGTATTGCTCCCTTATGCCTATCCCACGCCTGTTTGAAGCCCTGCACTGTATTCATAGCCACCACTTCCTGAGGTAGGCCGTTCCATGCATCCACCACCCTTTCTGTGAAAAAAAAAACTTCCTCACATTACCCCTTAATCGGCCTCCCTCTAATCTCATGCTGTGTCCTCTTGTCCTGCTATTTTTCTTATATTGAAACATGTTAGACTCTTTCATTTTGTTAATGCCCTTAAGGTGTTTGAATGTTTCAATCATATCACCTCTTTCCCTCCCTTGCTCTAGGGTATACATACTGACTTATTTGCTGGTCTCTGCTGGCACATAAATAAACCCCTTTGCCAGGGGTCTCAGTCAATCAGAGGTGGGGAAATCTTCCTACCCAATTTCTCACAATAGTTAGTACGTTGTTTATCTGTCTGGGCAGAATGTGCCTGCACCACCTCCACAGGAGTGTCCTTCTGATGGAGGATGTCAACTCTTATAGGGTTCCTCTCTCCCATTCCTTACCCTAACGGCCTCCTCATGGGACAAATTCAGGGTCCCGCTCCCCTATTTGTAATACCCATCATAACCAATGGGAGGCAAAGCTTTCCATCCTATCATCTACTGTGAATTTTAACTGTTCCATTTTGTAGATCATGTTCACAATCCCTATCCATTCTTCTTGTGTGGATGGTTCCTCTGGTAACCATTTGTCAGTTATGTCCTTTTGGACTGCCACTATCAAAAGTCTAGGGGTGGAATATTCAAAGGGTTGCGCATGACGCAACCCACTGATGCACCCTGGCACGATATTCAAAGGGGTAGGTTGAGCAGCGCAACCCCGATGCAACCGGGTGCACCAGTAATGTATGGCGCGCAAGTGGGGGTTATGCCCATGGCTGGCGCGGTGCAACCGGATATTCAGCCCGGAATGTGCGGTGCATATGCAGGCACAAACCCACCTTGCTCTGCACAGGGGGGCGCAAAGATGTGCCCGTAAAAAACAGCAACATGTCTGGGGACACCCACAGGTGGTCACCGTATTGCTGGCTGCAAGATGGCAGCCGCTTACTGTGGGTGGCCACCCGACCTCCCATGACATAGTCCGGGCATTGTGCCCCCCTCTCGCCTGATCGCGGGCATATAAATATAATAGCCCTGGTGGTCCACTGGATCCTACCCCATCGCTCGATCATGGACATTGTAGATGAAGTACCCTGGTGGCCCAGTGGACCTGATCTCCTGCCCGATTGTGGGCATATGTGGATAAGAACCCTGGTGGTCCAATGGACCCAATCTCCTGTCCAATTGTGGCCAAATGTAAATAAGAACCCTGGTGGTCCAGCGGTACCCCCTCTCCCAACCTACCCACTGAGCCGTCTGCCACCCTGCACCCCCCTCCGGTCAATGGCGGGTCCAGCTCCCCACCACAAGCCGCCCATCCACCCGCCGACTGACAGCGTACAGTACAGCTGTATGCCTATTGGTCCACCGCATGGGTCAATGGACATGCAGACCATACTGTACTACACAGTCCCGATATGTGAATGAACCATTCACAAATCGGGACTGTGTAGTACAGTACGGTCTGCACAGTGGACCAACAGGCATACAGCTGTCAGTCGGTGTACTCTGTCAGTTGGCGGGCGGCCGGGCATCTTGCGGTGGGGAGCTGATGCCTGCCGCTGACCGGGGGAGGTGCAGGGTGGCGGGGCTCAGTGGGCGGGTAGTGAGGGGGGTACCGCTGGACCACCAGGGTTCTTATTTATATTTGCCCACGACTGGGCAGCAGATCAGGTCCACTGGACCACCAGGGTTCTTATCTACATATGCCCGTGATCGGGCAGGAGATTGGGTCCACTGGACCACTAGGGTAATTTATGTACAATGCCCACGAAGGGGTAGGGTCCACTGGAACACCAGAGATTTTATTCTTCACCTATGCCCGCGATCAGGCAGTGGATTGGGTTCACTGGACCACCAGGGATGTATTAAACATATGCCCGCGATCGGGTGATGGGGCGTGTTGCCCGCCAAGGGGCAGGGGGCATCGGTCCCCGATGACTACAGCCTGGCAGGGTGCCAGGTGCAAGCTGCCGGGGATCGGCGCACTGTATGCAAATGGGGCCATAATGACATGTAAATAGCCCCATTTGTGCCTTGCATACATAATGACCTCATTTGCATGCTTACGGCTGAATATTGCTCTTGCTGCACCTAGCGCAACCGCACTTGTGCTGGCGCAGCCCCCTGCTCCCCTGCTGCCACTTGTGCTGGCGCAGTGCTACTGCACCATGCGCAGTGCATGCATCCTCAGTGCCTTATTCAACGGTGCTGCTCCATGGTGCAGCACCCTTGAATATCGTCCAGACCATGCCCTGGCTCATCCCAGTTGCACTACACCAAGGCTTGTGCCCCTGCCTGGCACATTCTGAATATCCCACCCTAGATATATAACAAATCTCTGCCCTGGACCTCCCTTGGGAGCACTTCCAGCACTGCATGATGTACCCTTACCGCTGTTGTAATGCTGAACATCTCTCCCACTGTTTGTCTCATCTTCTGCTAGTAGGAGCCCAACTTAGGTCATGACCAAAATATATGAGTAATGGGTCTTGACTTCCTCACAGCGTCTCTAGTAGTTTGGGGTTATCCCCATCCTCCACTTCCCTTGGATCATTGGTGTATAGAAGAAGTGCGTCTTCACCTTTCAACTATATTCCTGCCAGATGGGGGAATACATTGTTTTAAATGCGGACTTGAAGGCTGCCTCCCATTACTCATCTGTCAGGGTTGTCCCATTTCTCTTCCCATGCTCATTTAATTTTGTCTGACAGTACTGGAGTAATGTCTCAGAATGCCTTGTATAGCACCGAGATGTGCCCCTTCTGAGTCGTGCCCCTCAAAATATCTTGTATTATTTGTAGGAATGCTGTAATGCTTGGGGTAGGTGTCGGTGTCATTCTCTTTTTAGAGTGAATAAAAGTTTGGACTTGAAGTAAGTGAAAAAAAATCCATTGTTTGCAGGTTGAATCCCTGTTTGGCCATTTCAGATGTCATCCCTACTCACCCCTCCCTGGGTTAACTAACATGGGCAGCACAGCCCTTTTCTTACCCACTGCCTATACCTCACATCTATAGATGCTTGAGGAAAGGTGTTATCTTAAGCTAGACACCTGAAGGGCCACAGGTGCTGTGCTAGATGAAATCTACTCCAGGTCCTGTTTCCAACCTCTAAGGAGGTCCTGACTGCCCATAGTGAATCATTTCACAATCTGCTTCACTGCCCCAGATCTACCATTCTGGTTCCCACTGGTGGACCCCCTCTTTTCCTCCTGTTCTAGTACCTTCCATTTTGCTTTGTAGGAAGGCACCAATTCCAGCAGTAGGACCCTGATTTGTGATGCAAAATAATACTGCTTCCATGTCCGGCACTGCCCTCCCCAGTCTGATTTCCCCTTCTGTAATAATTTAAATTGACTTCTAGGATATCTACCCACCCACATGTATTTCAAAAGTGTTCTTTGGCAAGTCTTGAATTGTCTCCGGGGGGGATGAGCACAAGCATACTCTGAAATAGGTATAAGTATTTAGGTAACACTGCCATTGTAACTGATTCTATTGTAGAATACAAAGGGAAGTTAATCAGTGACCACCTTTTCTGGTCTGCTTTGACCTTTTTTTACTATGGGTATTAAATTAGTTTCATACAGCTTGTCTAGGATTTGTGTTGCTTGTACACCCATATATTTAAACTTGGTGCCCTCCCACTTTAAGGGCCAAGAAGCGCGTAAGTTGGGTGATAGGTGGGTATTAAACATGAGTATTTCTGTCTTTGTTTTCTTTAAAACATACCTCATGTGTGATGCCCAAAAACTTCAAATCCCCTTCACACCTCCAGTATGGATTATTCTGGGCTAGCCAAGTACAGTAAAACATATTCTACATACAGGGCTCTTTTCTGCAGACTCCCTCCCATCTCCACCCCCTGTATCTTCTGACTCAGCCTGTTGTACATGGCCCAGAGGCTCAATGTAGAGAGCAAAGAGCAGCAGTGAGAAGGGGTAGCCCTACCATGTTCCACTGTACAATAGGAAGGACTCTGATTTACCACCATTCATTCTAACATACTGTATGCCCTCAGGGACTGATATAGGGTGAGGATGCCTTCTATAAATTTATCCTTGAATACAAATTGTTCTAAGACCCTGAATAGAAAATTCCATACTATCTTATCAAAAGCCTTTTTATCATCTAGATTCATTAGACAGGCCGGGATCTTGTGTTTTCTGATATAATTGATAACATGTAACATTCAGTGCATGTTATCTGGGGCTTGTCTTCCAAGCATGAAGTCAGCCTGAGCCAAAGCTATTACCAAGGCGAGTACTGAATTAAGCCATGATGACATTATGGCTGTGTATAATTTACAGTCCATGTTATGGAAGGACATGGGTAGGTATAAGCTACACATTTGCTGGTCTTCGCCCTCCTTCGGGATGATCATAATGGTGGCATATCTCCAGGTCAGTGGCAGGGGTCCCCCCATCCCCCCAGTAGGCTGTTGTAGAGCTTATCAAGATGGGTGCCAGATCTTCCCTAAATTATTTATAAAATTCAGTACCATCTCCATCTGGGCCAGGGCACTTATTTGTTTTTTGTTTAGTTATTGACAGGTCAATTTCCGACATCCTAATTGGAGCAACTAGTGACTGGATCTGCTCCCTGTGAGCTTCAGAAGTGATCAGGCTTCCAAGAAGTCCCATTGCTGTTGTGGTATAATTTCAGGATTGAGCTATATAAACTGACAATAACTATGGATCAGGCAACAGGTATAGAGGGTGATATTAAAGAACTATGTATTAAATTGGAAAGATCCTTGTTTCAAGAATTGAACTTAACATACAATATAATAACCCTTGAAAAGTATATAGAAAAACAATAAGTGGCTTGTGGGTTGAGAGTAACAAAAATCCCTTCAGATGGGCTAGATGAGTTTAAATTGAAAGAGGCATGGGAGAAAACTGCATCTGAATGCTCTTTGACTTTTACTAAGTTGATTATTGCCTGAGGTATGATTAAAAACATCAAGAACTGACAGTCATGATATCTGAGATTAAAAAAGAACATGCCAAATATGTTAACCACCAGCTGTTTTATTAAGTAGCCATACAATTGAAACAAAATCTGGAAAAACATTAAACTGATTTGATCAATAGAAAACAACATAAACTAGATGGAGATGCAAAGGAGTACCAGGAGGGGAAGATTTTCTTATTGGGCAAACACAAATGCTCATCCAGCAGAAATAGATTGAACTCAATTAGAAATCAGACCTCACCCACCAGTATCAAGGGGACCACATTTGAAGTAGAAGAGTTTTCGAAGGATGGAAGTGTCACATCTAGAGAGAGTACCTTGAGGCAATCTTTACATAGAGTAACATTTGCTAAAAATAATCAACAACATTACAAACAAGCACACAAAACATTGATGGAAGAGTCACAACCAAGACAGCCAAAAATGGAAGATGAGGAGGGGCCGGAGGGGCAAATGGCAACCCAAGACAGTGGTCAGCCTATATGAGGGGAAAGAGGTCATGAATCTCTCAGAATTTCCATTAAAAGAGGCACACAAGTCATTATTAAGGAAAGGACTTAAATTTGCACCAGAACAAGGGCCAGACAAAATTTAAAATACTAGTTGACTCATTTAAATTATTTAGATGCATTCAATTAAAGGAATATTTTTCAAAAAGAGACAACAATTCAACAATGGGACTGGGCATTTGTCAAGTGGATTTGCTACAAGGTGAAAATTTGAAGAATATTGATCTACCACTAGAAGCCAAACAGCAGAACTCTGGTAATGACCCAGTGACTGATGCAACTGAAAATTGCGATACAGTACATTGATATACTAAATGATTGTGATATTCCTGAATTATTAATGACTGAAAGTGCTACTGAAGCAACCTGTTATGTTAGTGGAAGTAACTATGGTCCAATATTCACTAATGTAGATGAATTTAAAAAACTAAGAAGGTGTTCATTTAAATCTAAATCTGAATTCTGTTCTAAAACTAATAACAGTGCAGTTAAGAGCTTTGAAAAAATGTAATTTCTGAGGTTGAACAAGTGCTCCAGCAGCAGGGTAGATTAAGGTGTTAAAACCTTAAGAGCCTTAGACAAACTAAAAAAAAACATCAAAGGAGTTGTTTTCAAGGAAGCTGATTAAGAGGGAAGTATCATTTGTATGTCAGAGGAGTTCTGCCAGGGTAAAGTGTATGAACTGTTAAATGATATTGTTAACTACAAGCAATTAAGTGGTAACCCTACAAATGACTTCAAAAAACAGCACCTATACTTATTAGAAACAGCAAGGAATGATGGGTCACTTTCTGAGACAGAGTTTTTTTTGTGAGCAGTACACTGAGAATTTCATCCTTTTATATCCTGCCCAAGATTTATAAAAGTCTTTCAGCTCCCTCAGGCAGGCCTATAGTCTACAGAACTGACTCATTATTCTATAACCTCTCTATGTTTATGGACTTCTTTCTAAAGCCATGTATATACGACCGCCCATCTTATCTAAAAGATACAATGAATTTGTTAAACAAATTGCAGGATTTCAAATGGAAGGAAAATAATCTCTGGATAGGGGTAGATGTTGAGTCCTTGTACACTTCTATCGATCACTAACAGGGTTTGAGGGCCAGCAATTTTTTTCTACGTAACTGTCCACTCCGGGCAGACATTCCAGGGTTTTTTTTTTGGTTAAAATGTGTAGAATTTGTATTATCACATAATTATTTTAAGTTTGATGGGCATTTTTTCCTGCAGACTAGAGGTACAGCTATGGGGCCACAGTGGCCCCCTCATATGCAAATTTACTGATGGGGTACTGGGAAAAGACTGTGGTTCATAACTGAATGAACATTCCTTTCACAGACCACATCATCAAGTGGCTACACTTTATTGACTATGTGGTCTGTATGTGGGAGGGCACAATTGAACATGCTGAGAAATTCATCAACTGGCTAAATGAAAACAGATTTGGTTTAACATTTACTGCTCATATTAATGATAGTATTTTAAACTTTTTGGACATTACCCTTACTGCTGAGGCAGGAAACATTGTAGCAACAAAAACATTTAGAAAAACAATAGCAACAAATACTTTGTTGTGTGCGGATAGTGCCCATCCCAGATCCCTTGTAAAATTAACTCCCTGTGGTCAATTTGTTAAACTAAAAAGGAATTGTTCAAATGAGGTAACTTTTACGAACAAGCAGAATAATTGAAAATGCGTTTTAGGGACAGGGGTTATAATGAGTGTGATATTGAAAATGGGTACAGAAAAACATCTGAGTTGGAGAAAAAGCAGTTATTAATCCCAAAGGACAGGTCCAAAAAGGAAGTTGAAGACAAAATTTGTTTTGTTACAGATTACAACAAAATCGGATCAACTGTGAAGAAAATGTTGGCTGATTCTGACCAGTGACGTTAAGCTGAAATCAGTGGTGGGTGACACTCCAATTATTTCTTTCAAAAAAGCCCCAAACAGAGGCAATACAATTGTACATGGTAGATTTGTGAATACACGGAGCCACCCAGTTACATCAAATTGGCTGCCTCCAAAACCTGCAAGAATGTTCAAATGTGGTTAATGCAGCATTTATAAAGACTGTAATCAGGACATAAGATTGTATCATTAGGACCCGGGTAAATCTGTGGACATTCATGAATTTATCATGTGTGGCACAGAGTTCATTGTATATGTACTTTTGTGCCCATGTATGAAAACATATATTGGCAAAACAATCAGAACACTTCATCAGAAAATTCAGGAGCATATCAGAGATATCAGGAATCAAAGGCTGGAAACACAAGTGGGAGAACAAGTTTGGTATTCTCATAAAAGTGATCCTGAGTGTTTAAAAATGTATAGACATCAAGCATATAAAAACAGATAGGAGAGGTGGAAACAGCAAAAATTACTCCAGAGAGAGAGAGAGAGAAAGAGAGCTACTGGATCTTTTGTCTTGATCCACTTGCACCGGGAGGTCTAAATCATGAATGGGACCTAAGATCATATTTGTAATAGTAAATCCCACTATAAAACTTAAAAATTAGTTTGTGAACCCCAAATCTGAAACCTCTATCTAAGGAATAATAAGTTTGGATGTTTGCAATATTCTGTTTGATTAAAAAAAAAAAAACAATGGTTTGCTAAAAAGCTTCCCATGCTAGTTAGTATTTTGTTTCACAAATACAGTATATGACAGTTGAGGTCTATTAGGTGAATAGGAACATAGGAATTGTGTTGGCAGATGGAGACCACACGATCCATCTAGTCTGCCCGTGTTTCTGCCCCCTCCCTATTTAGACTGCACCCTGACATGTCCACAATGTCTATCCCATGCGAGTTTGAACTCGCGTATTGTCTTGGATTCTACTACCCCCTGAGGGAGGCTATTCCAAGAGTCTATGACCCTTTCTGTAAAGAAGTACTTCCTGAGGTTGCTTTTGAACCTGCCTCCCACCAGACACAAGTTGTGCCCCCCCTTGTACACACATCCCTATTTGCTGGAAGAGGTTTCCTTCCTGCGTCATGTTGATTCCCTTAAAGTACTTAAAAGTTTCAATCATGTCCCCTTGGTTTCTTCTGTGCTCAAGAGTGTACAGATTTAGTTCCCTGAGTCTTGCCTCATAAGGCTCATGATGCAGTGCATGCACCATCTTTGTAGCCCTTCTCTGTACTGTCTCTAGGCAGTCTATGTCATTTTTGAGGGAGGGCCTCCATAACTGACTGCAGTACTCTAAATGTGGCCTCACTAAGGACCTGTAGAGAGAAATAATAACCTCACTCTTTCTACTTGTAATTCCCCTACCAATGAATTCAAGGATGCCACTCGCCCTCTGTGCTGCCTTTTCACACTGTTTTCCAACCTTTAAGTCATCTGTGATGACTACTCCGAGGTCTCTTTCTGTCTTTGTTTCCTCTAACTGATGCCCTCCCAGTGTGTACTTTATCCCTGGGTTTCTTTTTCCTATATGTATAACCTTGCACTTCTTGGCATTAAATTTCAACTGCCAATCCCTGGACCATTCCTTGAGTTTTTTCAGGTCTGTTCCATATCTCCCGCGACTTCTTACGTGTCTGTTCTGTTGCAGAGTTTTGTGTCATCTGCAAACAGGCAAACTCCTATCTATAAATATGTTAAAATGATAGGTCTCAGTACAGACCCCTGTGGAACACCACTGGTCACTTTGCCTTCTCTTGATAGTGAGCCATTGACAAGCACTCTCTGTGTCCTATCTTGCAGCCAGTTGGTGATCCAGTTCACTATCTTATGACCAACTTCTGTATGCTCTAATTTGTTAGCTAGCCTTCTGTGAGGGACAGTGTCGAAGGCTTTGCTGAAGTCCTGGTACACAATGTCCACTGCTCCTCCCTGGTCAACTGCTCTGGTGACCCAGTCAAAAAAGTTGATCATATTGGTTTGACAAGAGCGTCCTGCTGTGAAGTCATGTTGTTTGGGGTCAATCTTTCTGCTATCCTCCAGTACTTCATTAACCTCTCCTTTAGCAATGACTCCATAATTTTTCCTACCATCGAGGTCAAACTGGCCAGTCGGTAGTTTCCTGCCTCTTCCCTACTTCCGCTCTTGTGTAAAGGTACTGTTGCCCTTTTACAGTCCTGAGGAATTATTCCACTTTCCAGTGACTTGCTGAAGAGCTCAGCCAGTGGTGTGGCAAGTTCTTCCCGAAGCTCCTTCAGTACCCTAGGGTGGATGCTATCTGGCCCCATTGATTTATCTACCTTGAGCCTATCCAGTTCTTTTAGGACCCTTTCCCTTGTGAAGGGCATTGAGTCTGCTCCTGTGGTGCTGTGTACTTACCTACTTATTTAGTAACTGTGCTTCGTCTTCGTCTGTCTCTGCCATCTTGCCTTTCTTTGTTGCAAACCTGACTATTCCCCCCTTACTCTTTCTTTTTCCTATATATATATATATATATATATATATATATATATATATCTGAAAAAGATTTTGTCTGTTTTCTTGACACTCTATGCAATTTTCTCCTCCATCTATGCTTTTGATCTCCTAACTGCCTTTCCTGCCTCAGTCAACTTGTTTTTGTATTCTTCTTTATCTAATTCACTTTTAGTTTGTTTATATTTTGCAGAAGCCCTCCTTTTTTCCTTGATTTTGGTTGCAGCTTCCTCTTGGTGAACCAGAGTGGATTTTTCTTTCTTTTGGATTTGGTGATCTGCCTAGTGCATGTAGCTGTAGCTGTATTTAAAGCAGTGTTAAGGCCTCCCAGCAGTCTTCTACATCTTCTGAGTTTCTGCCATCTAGCATGGATGTGTCTATATGTTTCATTTTAGGAAAGTTAGCTCTCCTGAAATCTAGAACCTTGGTTTTAGTGTGACTAGTATCTTCTACCCTGTTCACAGTTAGCTGGATTGTTCTGTGGTCACTGATCCCCAGATTAACTCCTACTTGCACATCTGAGACTTTTGTGCTGTTTGTGAGCACCAAGTCCAGTACTTCTTTGTCTCTGGTAGGGGAATTCACTGGCTGTTGTAAACTGCTCCTTGCAGTGCAATCAGGAAATCTTTGCTTTGTTCAGAGGATACTGTGTATGAGAACCAGTCCACATCTGGCAGATTGAAGTCCCCTACCAGCAGCAACTCTCCCCTGTCTGCCATCATCAAGATGGTCTCCATGAGCTCTTTGTCTATATCAGCTTCCTGGGATGGGGTCTGTAGATAACTTCAATCTGGATTGGGGCCTTCTCTCCAGCTCTGAGAGTAATCCAATAGGTTTATACACAGGCAATTACTAATGAGAATAAGAGTGCCTCCGTGACATATCCTAGAGGAAAGCGCATACCTCAGACACATTCCTAGGCTATTTTGAGAGGCTTGGGTATACAGTAAGGTTATTGGGACTCCTCCAGGTCGATTTGGTTATTCTAGCCATTTGAGGGAACAATATTCTTAATGCATGTTATAATGTAACAACTCTAAATGGAGGCAGCCAGGCATACCGCAATCTCCTCATATGGTAGTAATTAAGGAGGGACAAATATTGAATATAGAGGTTAATACATTATCTGCATTGTTTTCCCTAATTTACACATGTATACCCAGCTCTGATAAAAGACAGCTACCACTTACCACTTCTATTGCCCTTTTAATGAAGCACCCTCACCCCTAAGCTGTGCCCCTATGTCTCCTCATTTTACTTATCATTTCTCTCCCACCAAACCCAATAGATATCTTGAGTCACTCAGGAGCAGATATTCTTAAAGTTCCAATTAACATCTTATCCAAATGTAATTATATACGTTCTGAACTACCTGCTTGCAGAAAGTACCCCCTCTTGCATCTGGAATTGGCTATATCAGGCATCAAAATGGTCCTTCAGTTCATATCAGGCTTAATACTGCCGGAGCCTATTTCTACCGGTCATCTCTCGATTTATTATAGCTATATATCTGTCTAGATGGGTGCTTTAGAGACACTCTCTCATACTTAAATACAGTGGAATTCAGACAATTGGCACAATGCTTGTAATTAATAATAGTTACTCCAAGGCCTTAGCCCTACCATGCCTATTTAATACCCACCAGTGTTTACTAAGCTGCAAACCACTTTTTCTAGACTTTTGCATATGCTGTAAGGAGCAGTGTACACACATTTGCCTGCGATGCTCGAAGCCTATACTACGCTGATCATATGGAGAGAGCTAATATATATACAACCGGAACCATGGTACTTGCTTATGTCAGCTCTCATGATACTGTCATCCTATGTCTCCAATAGGTGATTTTCGAGCACATATAGCATACAAGAATTTTGGTATAAGCCCCACAGCAATGCAGTCTATAATGTAATAAAGTTATTTTAAGATAAAAACAAGAACGTTATCCATAATAGGCTGTAATGGGTTCTAAGGTAATGGACTATTACAAATTGATGCAGTAAATAATAATAAATAGAGTATTCTACACTATGAATAACCTCTCTTTGCACACACTAGCAGTAATTGGATATTTACAAACAAAAGATGACCAACATAATTGTTATATATATCCCTATATCTTTTTTTCTTCTTTCTCTTCTCTTCCCCCCTTCCCCCCACCCCTATTTCATGGGTATACATACATATTATACATAGTATAAAAGAATGTTGCTTATGTATAAAGCTACAATGTAAACATGTTATTCTGAAAACAAGTTGTTTACTATATTAAGAAGGTGGATGTAACACAGGAATTGTGGAATTTAATAAGTTAGTCTCCCATATACTATGGATATATTAGATGTTACAGCTTAAGGATCAGTGGATATTGTTTTAATCCATGTTCCTAAGCATATTTACTGACTCTTGACATGTTAAGAAAGGGTCTTGGTTTGATTAGTTTTAACCTACACTTATTTCTTCTCATGTCCAATATGTTCTGGATTTTGAAATCAGCTAACACAAATGTGTATATTATAATACCTAGTTTAATAATTGAGTTTTTGTTACAGTTAACTATTAATGTTGCAAGGAGATATTACTTATTAGGTTTTCAGGCCCTTTCTATCTGCTATAAATCTTTAGCTCTTGATAATAGGTCTCTTCTTCTCTTTTCTGCCTCTGAAACTAATTTAACAACTGAAACTGCTATGATGCCTGCTTCTATTTACAACTTAGTGTGTTGGTACCCCTATACCTTTCCAATTTTCCAGATAATTAAACTATATACAATTCCATATGGCTGATACATCATTATGTACATGGAATGTAAAGGGACTCAACACGCCGAGCAAAAGAACTCAAGTATTAAGCCATCTTAAGAAACATAAAGCGCAAATTGCAATCTTTCAAGAGATGAAATTACTAACACAAGATAATGAAAGATTAAAAAGAGACTGGGTTGGCCAGGTTTATACAGCTTCAGCACCATCTAAAATCATGGAGTAGTCATACTGATACACAAAAAACTCAAATGGACAGCGTCTAACGTTATTAAAGATACTGACGGCAGATGGGTCATTGCCTGCTTTGATACTGCAACTGGTCCTTTAACCTTAATTAATATCTATGCCCCCAACTCAGATTGCTCAAATTTCTTCCACAGTATAACCCTTCAGCTAACTACTCACAACCTATCTAACGTGCATATAGTAATGGGACGCGACCTTAGTCTTACGTTTGATGCATTCCTAGACAGAAGTAACTCTTCAACTGGTAGCCATCCAAGAAGTATAGCAGCACTCTCATTACTAATGAAACATTTTGGTTTAATGGATATATGGAGACTGTATCACCCTAGAGACTGAGAGTATACCATTTACTCATCCCTCCATCACTCATACAGTAGGATTGACTACTGGCTTACCTCACCAAAAGTCACCGAAAATATGTAGGAGTCTACTGTACTTCCCATGATCATTTCAGATCATTCTCCTGTTATGCTACATTGTAACTGGGGACCACCAATCTCTAGATCCCTCTCTTGGCACCTAGACCCCTTACTGCTTAAGGACCTTAGATTTATACCATGGGTCAGAACACAAATTCAGCACTTTCTAGATCATAACAATCCCTCTGATACTTCTATCGGCATAACATAGGAGGCACTCAAAGCCACAATATGTAGTAAAAGTATCAGCTTTGCTGCTCATAGAAAAAAATAGTGGGAACAACAGCTTTACAATCTGGAAAAACAACTTTACATTAAAGAATCACAATACTTTGCTTCCAATCATCCTGATCCTAACTCTTCCCTTCACCATGTTATATTGCAATTATGTATTCAAATAAA
Source organism: Neoceratodus forsteri (assembly GCA_016271365.2). Classification (NCBI taxonomy): domain Eukaryota; kingdom Metazoa; phylum Chordata; order Ceratodontiformes; family Ceratodontidae; genus Neoceratodus; species Neoceratodus forsteri. Next base: position 329,051,752 of record CM028137.1, read on the forward strand.
TGAACTTATATCCCATAAGACTGAAATTGCTTTATCAAGAATTAAACAAAAATATTGGGAGCATGGTGATAAGGGTAATAAACTATTAACTCAAAGACTCAAATCTCAACAAATGGAATGTTTTATAAGCAGCCTGAAGGACCCTACTGGCAACATTCACACAGGCAGTTCTTTTATCAATAAAATCATGACAGATTTCTATAAAAAGCTATACTCTCCTCCCCTAACTGCGCAGCCTACCCATATTCAAAACTTTTTAGAGAAACTAAATTTTTCTAAACTCTCTACAGAAATAGTTGTATCACTAGACAAACCTTTCACAGAGAAAGAGTTACAACAAAATCTTTCAAGTCTCAAATCAGGCAAATCTCCTGGAGGAGATGGTTTCTCTATAGAATTCTATAAGTCCTTATCTGATCTTCTCTGTCCTTTATTGTGCAAGGTATATCATGAATCTACTCTGCGAGGTACCCTACCCTCAGCTATGAATGAAGCAATAATTACCGTACTCCTGAAAAAGGACAAAGGCACTTACCTCCCATGTAGTTATTGTTCTATTTCTTTGCTCAACATGGATGGTAAAATATTTGCCAACGTTCTTGCTATGCATCTGGAACCCCTTATCCCTCAGTTAATTCATTGTTCACAGGCTGGATTTGTTAAGGGGAGAGTTGGTTCAGATCACTTAGGGTCTTTATTTAATCTCATGTATAAGGCCAAATCACTTAAATCTCCTGCTGCAGCTATTGCTGTAGACTTTGAAAAAGCTTTTGATTCCTTAAATTGGAACTTTCTTTACAGTACTTGATCCTGTTTTGGGTTCACAGATCATTTCTGTGCTTGGATCAAGTTACTTTATAACTCTCCTTCAGCTAGAGTACTAATGAGTTCTGCTTTATCCCAGTCCTTCCCTTTAGCTAAAGGCACCAAGCAGGGATACCCCTTATCTTCATCTTTATTCATGTTGGCTCTCGAAGCATTGATAACTGCACTTTGGCAATCCAATGACATAAAAGGCATCTTGATAGGTAACTCGCAATATACTTCCTTGGCATATGCAGATGACCTATTAATTCCTAGCAGAAAATCTGGAATCTGCCGCACAGCCACTTATCAAGTTACTTAACATGTTTACTAAACTCTCGGGGCTCACAGTGAACTATAATAAGTCTGAGGTACTACCATTAAACAGTCTCTGCAAAACATATATGAACATCCTACTTGGATTCCGCTGGTCACCGCAGGGTATCACTTATCTAGGAATTAAAATTTTATCTAACCTTGATAAGATCTGGGACACAAATATCACTCCTCTTCTCACTGCAATTAGCACAATTCTTGATAAATGGAAAACTCTTAACCTTTCTTTTATGGGTAAAATTGCAACTATTAAAATGTCTATGATCTCTAAAATACTGTACTTGCTCTCAAATATACCATCATCCTTACCACCCTCATTTCTGATGAAAATAGATACATTAATACGTAATTTTATCTGGAAAAGTGAAAATCCCAAGAATTAGTCATATTAAATTAAAAGTTCACTGGTCTAGGGGAGGACTAGGCCTTCCCTGGTTCTTAGCATATTTATGGGCATTCCAGGCAGCTCAAACAGTTAAATGGTTTATAACATCCAGTTCTATAACCCCTTTATGGGTTGCTATGGAAATGGCTCTGCTTGCAGGCGCTAATCCTTCAGTACTCATTTATAACCCTCTTAAATGCAAATTAAAATATTACTCTGCTATAGCCCCATCAGTTAGCTACTGGTTTAAGCTTCACAAACAATTCAATTCTAACCCCACTCCAATTTTATACACCCCTATTTGGGGCAACTGGGATATTTCCTTTGAAGGCCATCCAATATACTGTAGCACTTGAAAAAATAAAGGAATTCATTTCTTGGGTGATATCCTATCTAATGATTATCTTTCATTAAACTCTTTTACTAATTTACAAATTAGGTGGGGTATACCTAAAAGCGACTTCTGGAAATATCTGCAATTACTCCATGCTCTATCAGAATTAATGTTAAAAATATCTAGACTATCATTCTTGGACTCCCATGTTACTCATTGGTTGAACAGCAAGTCTTCCCTAGTCAGTAAAATATATAAGGCCATCAGAGATACCTTGCCAAACCAGTCTCTTTCATCCAGACCCAAATGGAGTATTGCATTACAGCATAACATATCCGAATCTCAATGGAATAGTTGCTGGTCCTCCTACCATTAATCATATGAATATATATGTAGTATGTTAATACAATTCAGAATACTGCATCTATGGTATAGACTCCAGCGGTGACCTGCAACCTTTGGAAATGAGTCCTGGTCTCAAAGGTATTAATCCTAAACTGAAAAAGATCAAATAAAATAAATAAAACACCGCTTTAAATTAACTTCAAACGATAGCTGCTGGAGATGTAATTCTGCACTTGGTAACTTGCTACATATTTTATGGTCCTGTAAAGCCATATCAAATTTGTGGAAATCAAGACATAACCTGGCCGTTAAGTTAACTGGATACAACATCCCCTTTAATCCCAAGTACTATATTCTTGGAATATGGGACCAATATATTAAACTCTCAAAGTATCAGCATAAATGGTTGAATATATTATCCATGCAAGTGAAATGGCTATTACTAATGAACTGGAAATCCAGTACTATACCAACAATCTCAGAGATTCTCAATAATTTAACACAAATAGCGTCTTTTGAAAAAATCTCATATTTGGCCATGGATCAGATTAATGAATACAAGCTCTGTTGGCAGAATTATTTAAACTATTTGAAGTCTAACTAATTACGATCTATCTGGGCCTACATAATCTTCTAGCATTTAAACTAGCCAAGGGGGGAGGCACTGGAAAGGAGCAGGGAAATCCTAGCCCCCCCCAAAAATCAGGGTACTAAGTGAGGTAGACACCAACATAGAGGTGTCAATAGGGAGAAGTGCAGGGGGTAAATGGAGAAAGTGACAAATGCAATAAGGACAGGGATGGGGCAAAAACAGGTAAGGCCATCAAGAAATGGAGGGCAATGAGTGCCAATGCCTGTAGTCTGGGCAACAAGCTCCCTGAACTGGTGGCCTTGATGGAAGATAGATGCCTGGATATCGTAGCAGTCACAGAAACATGGTACGCAGAGAACCATGACTGGGATGTTAACATACCAGGGTACACAACCTACAGGAGAGACAGGGAGGGCAGAAGAGGGGGGAGTAGCTCTCTATGTAAGGGAAGGTATAAAAGCAACTGAACAAAAGAGTAAACAGGGAGGAGGAGGAGAAGAGGCACTGTGGGTCACCTTAGAGACTGGAAATGGGGCCACAATTCGCACATTGGTTATATACAGACCCCCATGTCAGGGGGAGGGAATGGAAAAGGATATGATAGAAGGCATACTTAGGATGGCAGAGAAAGGGGAGATACTGTTGATGGAGGACCTTAATATGCAGATGTTAACTGGAGCACCTTTGCTGCAGCCACATCCAAAAGCAGGGCCATTCTTGATGCCCTTCGGGTGGCATGCCTCAGACAGCTAGTTTTGGAACCTACTCATGAAGGAGCAATCTTAGACCTCACTCCTCAAATGGGGACAGTGAGAGATCTCAGTTCTAGAAGTGGGTAGCCATTTGGGAACAAGTGACCACCAAACAGTGTGGTTCATGATAAACTCAGCTACAGAGTCAAGCCATACAAAAGTGAGGGTTCTGGACTTCAGGAAGGCTGACTTTGGCAAGATGGGAGAGTGCCTTAGAAAAGCACTAGCAAACAGGCTAGAAGGAGGGGTGGAGCAACAATGGGGAAATATCAAAACTGCCATCACAGAGGCAACAAGCCTTTGTGTGAAGCAAATAAACAAATCAAAATGAAAGAAAAAGCCACTATGGTTCTCAAAAGAAGTGGCGGTGAAGGTTGGGGAGAAAAAGATAGCATTTAGGAAGTATAAGGAAACACAGAAGGAGCAGGACAGAGAACTGTACCAGTTAAGGCAGAATGAAGCAGGGAGGGTAGTCACAATAGCAAAGGCACAAACTGAGGAAAAGATAGCCAACTCGGTTAAGAAGGGGGATAAAACCTTTTATAGGTATATCAGGGAGTGTAGAAAGACAAAGGGAGGGATAGTGAGGCTGAATAGAATGGATGGTGGGTGGGCAGACAGTGACAGTGAAAAAGCAGGAATACTGAATGAATACTTCTGTTCAGTATTCACAAAAGAGGAAGTGGGGGAGGTGCCTAATCCAATTAACAGAAGCACTCTGGACAGGGGGGGTCGATCCCAGTCCTTTCACAGAAGAAAGGGCTCTGAAAGAACTCCTAAAACTGAAGGTGGACAAAGCAAAGGGGCCAGATGGAATTCACCCCAGAATTCTAAAAGAATCAAGCAGAGAACTAGTGACACCACTGACTACACTTTATAACAAATCATGGGAGGATGGTGTGGTACCTGAGGACTGGAAGAAGGCTGATGTGATTCCCCTTCACAAAAGTGGGAGCAAGACAGAAGCAAGAAACTACAGACCTGTCAGTTTGACCTCTGTGGTAGGGAAAGTGATGGAATCACTTCTGAAGGAAAGAATTGTTAAGTACCTAGAGGCCAGTGAGGCACGGGACCCAAGGCAGCATGGGTTCACAGCGGGAAGGTCATGTCAGATGAATCTAATTGATTTCTTTGACTGGGTGACCAAAGCAGGAGACCAGGGAGGGGCTGTGGACATGGCCTACCTAGACTTTAACAAGGCATTTGACACAGTCACACAAAAGATTAGTAGTCAAATTAACCAACCTTGGAGTGGGTCCCAGGGTGGTAGCCTGGGTAAAACATTGGCTGAACAACAGGACACAGAAGATAATTGTAAATTTAGTCCACTCGGAAGAAAGAGGGGTTACTAGTGGGGTACCACAGGGTTCAGTACTGGGTCCAGTCCTTTTTAATGTCTTTATAAGTGACATTGCAGAGGGACTGGAAGGAAAAGTATGCCTCTTTGCAGATGACACAAAGATCTGCAACAGGGTTGATACACAAGGAGGCGTGGAAAGGATGAGAAGGGACTTGGCAAGGTTGGAGGAATGGTCAGAAGTATGGCAGCTTGGATTCAATGCAAAGAAGTGCAAAGTAATGCACCTGGGAAACAAAAACACAGGGGAAGATTACACAATGGGGTGGAGGTATTAACAACAACAAAAATGGAAAGGGACCTGGGGGCAATCATATCAGTTGACCTTAAGGTTGGCAAGCAATGTGAGAAGGCGGTAGGGAGGGCGGGGGGATACTGGGATGTATAGGGAGAGGCATCACCAGCAGAAAACAGGAAATTGTTATCCCCCTGTACAGACAGTTGGTGAGACCCCGTCTGGAGTACTGTGTCCAGTTCTGGAGACCCCATCTCCGCAAGGACATAGACAGGATGGAGGCAGTTCAGAGGAGGGCAACTAAAATGGTGCAGGGTCTGCAAGAGAAGCCATATGAGGAGAGGCTAAAAGAGCTGAATATGTATACCCTTAAGGAAAGGAGGGAGAGGGGGGACATGATAGAAATGTTTAAGTACCTCAGTGAAATCAACAAAGTCCAAGAGGGTAGCATCTTTCAGAAAAAGAGATGTGCAAGAACAAGGGGACACAATTTGAAGATAGAGGGGGGACGGCTCAGGGGCAATGTGAGGAAGTATTTTTTCACAGAGAGGGTGGTGGATGCATGGAACAGCCTTCCTGAGGAGGTTGTGGGGTCTAAAACTGTGGAGAATTCAAGAATGCATGGGACAGACATAAGGCAATTTTTGTGGGGTAGGAAGAAATAGGCTGTTGGTTAAATAGGATCTGCAGCTTATCCTCTAGGTAGGGAAATGGGCAGACTAGGTGGGCCAAGCGGTCCTTATCTGCCGTCAAAGTCTATGTTTCTATGTTTCTACACTTTAATCTAATACATAATCACATGTCTCTCTTATCTCCTTGCCTTATTAGTTTGTTTGGTTTATTAATACAGTTCTATAATTTTTTTCTTTATGTTATAGGTAATATCAAGGCTATAAGGTATGTGTGTTTGTGTGTGTGTGTGTGTATATATATATATATATATATGTGTGTGTATATATATATATATATATATATATATATATATATATATATATACTATATTACTCTCATACTTATATACTGTACTGTGACCATAAATCAAATATTTCCATGCTCAACTCTGTATCATTCTTAAATTCTGTAGTCCATGTAATCTGCTCTGATTTTTTAATTTACCTTGCCTTGCCTGTTTTTTTGATAAAAACTCTCAATAAAAAAACAGCAAAAATTAAATATCAGTTTTGAAATTGTTGTTATACCTCACAGAGATACCCCATCACAGAACACATACTTTTTAATACTTTTTATTGGTGCTTTTTTGTATTAAATGTTATAACATAGTATTTGTTTTAATGTCGAATGGCTGTTGTTAGTTGTGCTGCAGTTTCACAGTCCAGCTTTCTTTATGTTTGATATTTTTTTAAAGATTTGTCCAGCTGATAGATTGTGAACACAGTACAAATATTGTTCTGCAGAACACTGACTCTCATGTTTTTGAACTTTATAAAATGGGCATCCAAAATAAAGAAGTCACATTAGTCAAAATATATAATGCGACTGTGCATGAAATGTGTTTCATGCACAACCATCCTGGTCCTAAACCACATTACACAATGAGCAAATCAGCCCTCCCACAACTAGAACTATGTTCCATCAGTCCCCCTACAACCAGAATTGCTCTTTCATCACAAACATGACTGCTATCTTAACTTTGTAAAAAAAACCTTAAACTCGGCCCTAAAAATAAAACTGCCTTAAATAAAAAATAAAACAAATTAAATGTTGTTTCCCTGATCATTGCACTTTCCTTACACCTGGGATGGGATATTCAAAGGGGTTGCGCATGGTGCAACAGTGTTGCACCATGCTCAACCCACTGATGAGTTCCTGGCGTGATATTCAGAGGGTTTGTTGTGCTGTCACATTCCCGGCGCGCCGGGATGCAGCAGTAATGGCGCGGGCATAAGTGCGGGGCATGCCCATTCATATGTGGCACATCCCGATATTCAGCCCGGGTGATGCGGCGATATGCAGGCACAAACCCTCCTTTGACACACAGGGGTGCAATGATGTGCCTGAAAAAACAGGAGCATGTCGGGGACACCTCAGGCGGGCTGCTGTGGGTGGCCACCCAACCTCCCCAGACACAGGCCGGGCATCGTGCCCCCTTCACCTGATCGTGGGCATATATATATATATATATATATATATATATATATATAATATCGGTGGTCCAGTGGACCTAACACATTGCCCGATCACGGGCATAGCTAACACAATCCCTGGTGGTCCAGTGGACCTGAACCCCTGCCTGATCACGGGCATAAAATTTAATTAAATTTCCTGGTGGTTCAGTGGTACCCTCCCCACCCACCCACTGAGACCTGCCACCCTGCACCCCCTGGTCAGCGGTGGGCGGCACATGTGAGAAATCCCTGGTGGTCAGCGGTGCCTCCCACCCACCCACTGAGACCTGCCACCCCTGCACCCCTGGTCAGCGCCGGTGGCAGCTCCCACCCTAATCGGCCTGGCAGCCCACAGACTGACAGCATACAGTACAGCTGGTATGCCTATTGTTCACTCACGTGGGCCAAGAGGCATGCTGACTGGTCAGACTAATACTGTCCCAAAATGTGAATGGTTCATTCACATTTCGGGACTGTGTTTACAGTACTGTCTGCATGCCCATTGGCCCACACAGTGGTCCAATAGGCATGCAGCCGTACTGTACGCTGTTAGTTGGTGGGCTGCCGGGAGGCTTGCTGGTGGGGAGCTGCCACCCACTGCTGACTGGGGGGGAGCATGGTGGCAGGGCTCAGTGGGCAGGTGGGGGGGGTACCATTGGACCACCAGGGATTTCTAACCATATGCCCATGATCGGGCAGGGGATTGGGTCCACTGGACCACCAGGGATTGAATTCACTATGCCCATGATCGGGCGATAAGGTAGGGTCCACTGGACCACTAGGGATATGTGTATATTATGCCCATGATTGGGTAGGGGAGCAGCTCCACTGGACCACCAGGGATATAACTTTATTATGCCCGCAATTGGGCGATGGGGTAGGGTCCACTGGACCACCAGGGATATATATGTAGTACACCCATGACTGGATGATGGGGCGCATTGCCCACCAAGGGGCAGGGGCGTCAGTTCCAACAGCTGCATCCTGGCAGGGTGCCAGGTGCAAGTTACTGGGGATCAGTGCATTGCATGCAAATGGGGCCATAATGACATGCAAATGGCCCCGTTTGCACCTTGCATTCATAATGGCCTCTTTTGCATGCTCATGGCTGAATATCACTCTTGCTGCACTTGCTGCAACCACACTAGTGCTGGCATAGCCCCCTGCTCCCCTGCTGCCACTTACGCTGGCGCAGTGCCAATGCGCCATGTGCAGTGCGTGCGCCCTCAGTGCCATATTCAATGGTGCTGAGCCATGGCAAAAGCACCATTGAATATCGCCTGGCCATGCCCTGGCGACATCCCAGTTGTGGGTTATGCCCAGGTTTCATGCGCCACTGCCTGGCGCAGTCTGAATATGCCACCCATACAGTGCAGCCCACTTAAGTGCACACCCTCGGGATGTTGGAAAAGTGTCCACTTAAGCAGGCTGTGCATTTATCTGAAAAATAGCTTTTCCAGGCATTGGAGAAATTTAAAAATGCTTTATTTATCAAGGTGTAAGTACTGAGCAACGTAAATACTGTGGGAACACATATGTCCTCACATACCAGTACTGTACTGTGTACTACAATCAACAATCACTGTAATCAACATTTACTACTTTATTTTTAATTATATTTTAAAAAATGCTGTAAAAGTAAGCTTGTCCTAGCATTATGACTGACATTCCAGCTGAAAATTCAGCTGATTTTAAAGAAATCTGTAATTTTCTTTTGTTTGCTATTCTTTAATGTTACCTGCTGAACATACTCATGGAAATTAAAAAGTATACTAAAGTCCTTTTTCTCTTTGGATAGCATATACTGCCTTACTTTCTCCATACTCTGTAACGCTTCAGCAAAAGTCACCAGCTCATCTTCCTGGCTGCAATCCTCTTCATCATCTGGGTCCTGGTCCAGGACGGCAGAGTTTCCACGGATGTCGCCACATATCTCTTCCTTGTTGACTGGACCTACAGTAGCTACAGCAGCGTCTATGTTGGTGTACTCACTGAAGTCAGACACTGTCATTCCTGCTGGTAGAACCGGAATTGGAGGCAGCATTTCTTCGATGTCCTCTTCCAGGTTCATGGTTCCCTGTGATGGATTGGCTGATGTCAGTCCTGCCTTGCAAAAGCAATTGGTGATGGTTTCTTGAGTGATGGCTGACCACACCCAGTCCAGCATTTCAGTGGCACCCAAAATGGATAACTTTTTAGCAAGCTCATCAAATCGCTGTGTGTCCTCAGAATCAATATAGATTAGAATGCAATCAATGATCTGCACAACAAACAACAAAAAAATAAAGGTTAGCACTTATGTTATGTGTGGATTGATTTCGAGCTGTGTGGGGGGTACACACCTTTCGACGATAGAAGTGCTTCGCATTCTTGATTATTCCCATGTCCATGGGCTGGATCAGTGGTGTGGTATTCGGTGGCAGGAACACACGTTTGATATGGGAACGTTTTAAGTTGGGGTGAGCACTACAATTATCCAGCAGTAAGGCAATCCTCCGTCACCTTCTCTGCGTCTGGCCATTAATGAGCTGCAGCCAGCAGGTGAAAATCTCTGCCATCATCCAGGCATTACTGTTTGCCTTGTAGATGACAGGGAGTGCACTTATTTCAATGCCATTAAAGCATCTCGGCTTGCGCGATTTGCCAGTGACCACTAGCTTCAACTTTTCTGCCCCCAGCATGTTTGCACACAATAGAACCAAAATTCTTTCTCAAGCTTTTTTATCCCCACTTGTTGCCTTGCAGCGAAATGTCAATGTGCCTTCTGGTATGGCTCTAAAGTACAGTCCCGTTTCGTCTCCACTAAAAATATCAGCCGGGGTATACTCAGCTAACATTGTAGGCATCACCTCACTTATCCAGTGCTTGACAGACTCTGCATCCGCATCCCTTTTCTCCCCATGGCATCTTTTGTAGACAATGCCATGCCTCTCTTTCCAACGGCACAACCATCCATTGGTGGGGGTAAATGGGATGGACAACATGTCTGTCAGATGTCAATCAAATCAATCAATCTAAATGTTATTTATAAAAATGCGCTTTTCCTGCATTCAAAGCGCATGTACAATAAAACCATAACATTTTCAAAACAAATCATAAAAAGCATAAAAACATATAAATCATTTATGTCCCCATGAAAGCTGTAGTGAACAAATGCATTTTTAATGCAGATTTAAATCCTTCCAAGGTCAGGCTTTCACGTATCTGGCAAGGTAGAGAGTTCCATAAAGTTGGTGCCATAAAGGCAAAAGATCTTCCACCAAAGGTCTTTAAATTCACCCTGGGAACCTCTAGCAGTCCCTCCAGAGGATCAGAGTGAACGGGGGGCAGTAGGGAGAAAGGAGGTCTTTGAGGTACTGTGGTCCCAGTTTGTTTAGGGCTTTATATGTCAGTAACACAACCTTGAAAGGGATATGCCTTTGTATGGGCAGCCAGTGCAGTTCACGCAGCACAGGTGTTATATGACTGGATCTAGGGGTTCCAGTTAACAACCTGGCTGCCACATTCTGCACTAGCTGCAAATGGTGAATATCCACTCCTGGTAGCCCCAGGTAAAGGGTGATACAGTAGTCCAATTGCGTGGTAACAAAGGCGTGGACCAATGTTTGCAGATCTTTGGCTGGAACCAGATGGTTCACCCTAGCAATATTTCTTAGGCGATAGAAGGCGGATTTAACAACGGTCAACATCTGAGTTTTCAGAGTCAAACCTTCGTCAAACATCACCCCCAAATTCCACACCTGGCTTGAGGCTCTGAGTGGGTCACCACCAAGTTGTAGACCAGATGGTTTTCCCACCTATGAGCCAACCGTCCTCAGATCCGGGTCCACGACCAACACCTCAGTCTTCTCCGGGTTTAGCCTCAGTCAGCTAGCACTCATCCAGTTCTGTACCTCCTGCAGGCAGCTATTAAACATGGAGATAGTATCATACTCCTGGGTGGGTACAGAGGACATGTACAGCTGAGTATCATCTGCGTAGCAATGAAAACTCAGCTTGTACCACCTAATAATGTCCCCCGGTGGCATCATGTACACTGTGAACAACATGGGGGAGAGCACAGAACCCTGCGGCACAGCAGAGGGAAGATCACAAGGGGTTGAGGAATAAATTCCTGATATCACCTTCTGTGATCTTCCCTCCCGGAAAGTTCTAAACCAATTGAGGACTGCTCCCTCCAGTCCACAAAAGAACCACAGGTGTTCCAGCAATACCCCATGGTCCACAGTGTAAAAAAGCTACTGAGAGATCAAGGAGAACCAAGATGGAATGGACTCTCTGATCTCTTGCCACGAGGAGGTCATTAAGTATTCACACCAGGGCAGTCTCTATGCTGTGCCTTTTCAGGAAACCAGACTGGAGAGGGTCATGGATGTTATGGCTAGTTAAATGTTCATCCAGCTGCAAGGCGACCACCTTCTCAATCACCTTCCCTACAAATAGTAGGTTGGAGATTGGTCTGCAATTGGCAGGGCAGTCTGGGTCCAAGGAGAGCTTTTTAGCAGTGGTATAACCACTGCTACATTTAAGGGATCCATGAAGATCCCTCTCTCCAAGGAAACCCAGACTATCCGAGCTAGCACTGGGCAGATCATATCAGCACAACCCACCAAATGGCAGGTTGGACCCAGCTCTAAATTACAGCAGGTTGGCCGCAAAGTCTAGATGATTATCACTATATCTGTGACTACTGGCAAGCTGAAGGTAGACCAGATAGACTGAGTGTTAGTACCACCCGGAGAGCCACTGTCGTGCACTATGGGGAGGCATTGGCTGATCTCTATCCTGATAGAGGATACCCTATCAGTAAAGAACTAAGCAAACTCTTCACACTTTTCTTGTGACAACGCTCCTCCAGTCTGCACACAGACTGGATTGCAGAGTCTATCCATGGTCCAGAGCTGGTCTGTTCTTTGCTGCAGCAATTTCTCTGGACAGGAATTCTGCCTTCTTATGAGAAATTGCTGACAGATAGACCTCATAATGGTCCATCAATATAAGCCTGTCTGACTCAAGGGGAATTTTCTGTCAGTGTCTGTCCAACCTTCACCCCTGCCTCCTTAACTCCCATAGTGATCCATCAAACCATGGAGCACCAGGGCGGGAGGTCAATGGGTGAACATGAACTGGAGCAATAACATCCAGGGTCTCAGTTACTTCCCCATTATAAGCCAACACTAGGGGTCCTGGGTCACAGTTATCTAACAGAAATTCCGAAAAGTCCTGTACAAACATAAGGCCTTCAGGTGTTACTTGTCTTAAAGGTCGGTAGTGCACCATTTCCTTAGGGGCAGGCCCTTTTTTGGGGATCACAAAACTAAACCTTAGGGTGTGATGGTCTGATCATCCAACTGGATCCACCTCCATGCCAGAGATCTCTATCCCCAGGTGGGACACCAAGTCCAATGCATGCCCTTTCTCATGTGTTGCGGTGGTAAAAACTCGTGTTAAACCCAATGTATCCATCAATTAGAGGAGATCTTGTCCAAATTGTGAGAGTTCATCATCGACCCAGGCATTGAAATCCCCCTGAATTAACCATTTATGGAACTCCAATACCATGTCGGCGATGAAGTCTGCGACCTCCTTCAGGAAAGCCCTCCCATCTCCAGGTGGATGGTAGATGAGAAGGACCCTGAGTCCTGCACCTGCAACAACAATGCACTCAAAGGAGTTGGAGCTCCTCACTGGCACTTCCCTGAGTCTCAGTTCCTACTGAAAACAGGCTGCAACTCACCCACCCCTACGGTCCACTCTCAGGCGGTGTATCACTGAGAACCCAGATGGAACTGCAGCGGCCAAAACAGGTCCTGCATTTTCATCCAGTCAGGTCGTGGTGATGCAAGCCAGATCTACTGAAGATACTAGATCTGCAACTACTGCAATTTTATTTTTAATCGATCTGGCATTGCATAACACTGCTCAAGAGGGACGGGATTCCGTAGATGGCCGCAGCACTTGCCCAAACTTTTCAGGATCAGGAGGTCCTCGATTCTGGTCCCATTTCACCCCAGGGCACCTCCTACTCCCTACTGTGCCAATCCACCCACCCTCTTCCCATCCCCCACGAAGCCTCTAGGACCTACGTGTCTTCTGCCTTTTGAATATCCCCAAGGCTCTACATCTATAGTAGACTTGTGATGGAAGAGAGGGACACTCAAAGGGGTGCAGGTCCCGCAGCCTTGAGGGAGAGACTGCCTGACCGTGGTAACATTCCCATGACACATTCTACAGGAACGTAGCTTTAACTAATCACTCACTCACTATCACTGTCACTAATTCCTCAAAAAGCAAAGACTACTAATTTTATAACTAATAAAACTTTCTAACTACAATCCTATTAATACACCATTCATCCACTTTTCCTCACACACTGTTTCCTAATCCCTACTTTACCATTTAATTAAAATATAACACTATTTAATTCTCTCACTTACAAATATCACCCTTCTACTTTCCTTCCCAAAACACAAAAAGCAGAATATGTAAAAAACATATAAAGACACTGTTGCTATTTGTGCTCTCACCACAGAAGTATGTAGTTTCAGCCCCCCACAGTCTCCTGTCACAGGTTGCAGGGCACACCACATGGATAAAGTAATAGCAGAAATAGTTTAATAGTCGCACAATAGGGTCTTATCAAAGTGTATTGTGATGTTTAAAGTAAAATCCGTGGTTACAACAACTGATGATGCATCAAAAGCTTTAAAGTACATCACCCTCGGCAAAATTAATTAAGCCTGGTAGAGAAAGACAGAAAGGAAAAAACATCTGGGTCCAGGGGTTGAATTCATCTTCTGGTCCAGCTTCTGTTGGTGCCTCTTCTTTTAGGGGTCTCTCCTATTCATCTAAAGAATCTCCTGAACCATTCCCTTCAGGAGCATATTAGGCCCTCTCTACAGAACACTACCAGGCTACCCTGGGGCACTCGGGAACCAGCCCACCCTCCAATAGGCCTGGCTGCCGTTCACCCCCATCAGGTCTCAGAGACTCCCTCACCCTCTTGTAGCCTGAGAGACCTTCTCGTGATCCACTTGTCCAGCTTTTCCACAAACTGTTCACCAGGACACAGTTAGACAGGAGGTCCCGCTTAGTCCCGATGAAAAAGATGTTGTGCCTTTTGGAGTAGAATAGGTCCACTAATCGGGGCATCAACAGCTCTGCTTGCCGTAAACCACCACAGCAATGCAATCTTTACAGTCTCACTCTTACCAGCTCATTTTCGTTTTCTGCTCATATTCTTACCACCTTCCCACTTGGCAAGTAAGCGCTCCCATGCACTGTAAATACTTGATACGGTTAAAACATCAATGCCATACTCTATGGCAAGATCTGATCACTTGGCATCTGACTGTGTAAGTTTGTTCAGTAAAGCAATCTTCTGCTCAAGAGTGAGTGTTACTTTTTTTCCTTGCTCCATCCAGATGAGTGAGTGAGGTACTGAGGAATAGTTGCAGCACACTATGGGCTGATTAAATATAGTAGAGAACACTGGATAATTGGTGCACAAGCCAATTAGAGTTTAAGGTAGACGTACAAAGGTGGTTTTAATATACTGTTCAATAGTACTGTATTGGGTTGTGCACTTAGGAGGTGCAGAACATAAAATTAATAGGCTTTCCTCCTGAAAAAATGTGCACTTAACCAAAATTTGCTCTTATGCAGCATGCACTTAAGCAGTTACATTAACATGACAAACATAGTAAAAAATGAGATATTGAAAAAGTGTGCACTTAAACGGGATGTGCACTTATCCAATGTGCACTTAGGTGGGCTGCACATTAAGTATTATTTATAGCTTTCATTACAACTGTTTCTTTGCTGACAATGAAAAATCCCCCTTCTATTTTACCTGCTCATCAGGAAAATTGCTTCTGCTTGCCCTGACAGTGAGACAATTGAGTCTCTGGCTGTAGAAGAGGCCTTTGTTTTGTGTGCGTGTGTGTGTGTGTGTGTGTGTGTGTGTGTGTGTGTGTGTGTGTGTGTACAGTATGTTAGGAGAGGAACATTCTGCCAGTGGAACTGAGCAGAATTTTGAATCCATGTATTCCATGGCAAACATGCCATGATAAACTTTCCATGATAAACATTCCATATCTTGAATCTTGATGCCAGTAAAGGACAAACTTTGTCCAGCAGTAATACAATGACATCATCACTGACATCATTTGCAGTGGGAAGAAGGACTATTTTATCATAAATGCACACAAGTATGCAGCCCGGTGGTGCTGAGGGTTGAGGCGCTGGATACCACACCTTGCGCCACGAGGGTGACCCGAGTTCAGGAACGAGCTTGGGTCACCAGGGGTCAGCCAGGAGGGAGGGCGAGGAGATGGATTGAGGAGCCACAAGGCAGGGAAATTCAGTTTCCCCGGCTGTTGGCTGCCTCCCAGTAGAAGCTAGGTGGCAGCACCAAGCCATGAGGGGAACCTGGCATTAGGCCAGGAGGGAGGAAGGGGCCATCACCAGTGCTGGGGAGCACATACGCGCCTTTATGCACATGCACAACTGTGAACTGGGGTCCCGGGAATTAGGAGAGAAAACTAGAAAAATATCATGTCTCCCCCATTGCAAAGTAGGTGAGGTGGTAACAGGGGAGCAAAAAGCAAGATGGAAGAAAAAAAAATGCACACACATAAATATATTGTTTCTACATATAAACATGCTTTTCCCAAGTGCAAAAAGTAAACAAAAGGAGCCAATTTTATAAGTGCAATAAAACACTCCAGGGGTATGCACAGAACAGATTTTACTGCACTTCTATGCACTGAAGGTACTCAGCCTGTGGCCTCATGCCTCATTACACCCTTGGGCATGCAGTAAAATATGTTCCATGCGCACCCCGTCATGTCTTATTGCCTACTTAATATTCTGTGCTGTATTTAATTGTAGAATTGATGTTATCACTGATGTTATAGGTTCAAATGCTGCCACACTCACATTTGATATTTGACTGTAAGTAGTTCACCCAACTGGTGGATGCCACAACTAGTGGATATTTAAGGCAGGGTTGTTTGCCAGCAGCCCACCCCTTGACAAAGACCAAATGTCAAAGCATTGGGGTAACTTGTGATTGTTGCCAGCCATTTTAACTTCACCTGCACGTGGTGATTATTTTGTAATAAATAAAGCTTTTTTGACTTTTGTGATAGTGGTGTGCCTGAAATCTGTATGTGAGTGTGGGGCTACTTGAAACAGTACCAGTGATTTTTGGGTCTGACTGACCTGCCCCTTGCACCCAAGCCTTCAGTACCACCTGAGCTTGAGCCGTTCACTTGTTTCTATGGTTGAGCTACAGTATATAGACTCTTGTAATACTCTACAAAGGCTTCAGATATCTGGGCTGTCTCTATAGCCATTGCACAAGTAGTGGGGTGTTCAATCCTGGTAATGCATACTCTGTCTGCCTGTTGTTTTAGGCAGAAGGCCAATAATTCAGAGCTCCTCCCCATATCTTTGTTTAAGGAATAGCAATGCCCTCTCCAGTCCCCCTCTCAGGATGGCCTGTAATTTTATTCTTACTTTTGTATGGCTTCCTCCTTAGGCACCTCCCATCTCTCTCTTGCTGACACCTTTCTAGGTCTCTTAGTGTAGCTGTCAGTTCTGCAGTTTTAATGTGTTTGTCTCTAGCCTTCTGGGCTGCCGCTGAGAGTAATATGCCCCTGAGGATTGTTTTAATTGTGTCCAGGAGGATTTGGGGGGACATCTCTTGAGTGTCATTTTCAGTCAGCACTCTTACCAATTCTAGCTTTATTTTCTCAGCCAACTACCAACTGACGATCTCTAAATAGGGACACATTAAGGCCCTAGAGGGTGTTCTTTTTCTGTAAGTTTAAGTCTAGATTTATGTAAACTGATTGATGGTCTGAGAGTGTGGTGGTGCCCACCCTTAATGATTCTACCCTTGCCATGTCCGTTTCATGCATGAAGAAGATATCAAGCCTGGAGTTGACTTTGAATCTTGGTTAGTAACATGCATTTTCCTTCACTAGAGGGTATTTTAATCACTATGTGTCTCCGATGCCCATCTCAATTACCTGAGGCACCCTTTTAGCCACCCCAGCATGGGGGGCTGGGACTCTCAACGTGGTGTACAGTCCCCCTCCATGATCAGTGTTCCCTTCTTTTCACCATTTACCAAAGTCAAGAATTGTTCATACACCTATAGGGGGACCCATTTTTTTTTTCAGACGTTTTCATGGAGATATCCCAATATAATATGAATATCTTAATAGGGGGATATGGAATATTAGATAGGATGTCACCTATGTTGGAAAAAAAAGGAGCTATCGCATTGGTGAAAAACATGATTAATGACCGAAATTTATTTGATCCATTCAGAAAACTATTTCCAGATACAAGGAAATATTTGCGCTATTCTAAACCATATAACACTTTTTCAAGAATAGATTTTTTTCACTTCTCTCAGGAATTTCAGGGAGGGGTTAAAAAAATCAACTATGAACTGATAAGAATTTCCAATCATCCCCCAGTAACATTAACTCTGGAAATAGGAAAATATAGAAATAAACTAAATGGCCAGAATTTGTGGATGTTGGACAACTCTCTCTGGCTATTCCCAGGATTTAGAGAGCAAATACAAGATTAAATCTATTGGTTTTGGACTTTTAACTCTAATCAAAATATTAAGATACAAAATCTTTGGGAGATTTTAAAAATCTGCCTGACAGGATGGTGCATGGCTCAACAAGGGGTCAGAAAAAGAAAATATAATAGACAGAAGATCTAGAGAGGGACTTAGTAAGAGCCGAAGAAAATTATGTTTTGAAGGGAATAGAACAATCTGAAGAGGAATTTCTTTTAGCAAAAGATAGACTGGAGAAGTTGATTTCAAGAAAAGGCAAATAGAGAGATGTATAAAATCAGGGCTAAGTATTATTATTATGGAGATTGTCCAGGGAAAACATTAGCATACTGACTAAAATGTAAAAGAAATAGTAACAGAATTCAAAATATATGTAGAGAGGATGGTTCAGTACTCTTTACTAACCCTGAAATTAATATGACATTCCAAGCATTCTATGAAAATCTTTACACACCAGAGAATGAAGTAGATATCTCAAATCAGAGGTTATGGTCCAGACATTCAAAACTTTGCCCATGGGCTAAATTAGCACTGCCCGGCGGGCAAACTCGCACAAAGCAAGCCATATTCAAAAGGAATAGCCCAGGGCAAACAGCTTCTGAATATAGCATGGGAATGAGGCCGGGCAAACTGGGCTGGGAGTGCAGGCCAAACTTAGCCCTGGAATAAGACAGCTCTGAATATGGCAACCAGGAAGTGCAAACCACAACAGCAACACAGCGCACAGCGATGTGAAGGTAGGTAGAGGTGAACTATGTGGCCAATATGTGTGCCAGTAAATGCATGAACCCAGTACAGCTGCAGGCAGCAGCATATGTGAAAGTACAGTGTGCAAAACTGTAAAATATTCCCCGAACTGTCTGTGCAGCGCTAACACGTTTGCGCGGGTTTAGTGCAGGGCTAAACCGTTAGCCTGGTACAAACAGGTTTGCCCGGTGCTAAATTTGCCATATTCAAAAGTGACATGCAAATGAGCCTGCTTAGGCTGTCTCTAGGCAAACATCCAGATTAGCATCTCATTATATCCTGATTTGCATGCAGTTTGGACTGGTCAACTATGACTTCTTCCTCAAATGGGACAGTGTTTGAAATTAGGGTCATCCCCTCTCACTTCATACCTTGTTCAAGAGAGGAGTGGTAGAATTTGGAATAGCCACATTTTTTAGTTCTTCCATTGGTGTAAGCTGGGTTTTCTGGAGGAGGAGGATTTCATCTCTTTCCCACCTACTGTAAGCACGGTCATTATCAGTTTATGTACAATGGGTTGTTAACCCCATTTACATTGTATGTCACTACCTTAGTAAAATGTGACATATTGTGTTTTTAAATCAGCTGTCTATATACAGTAATATTCATAACTGCCTTTCCTACTTTTTCCATGTTCTGCCCATAACATTGATCACACGTAACCAAACCTTAAACATGGAACCAAACAAGTGTAACTGGAATAAACATTCCTCTACCGACAGTCAAATCCAGTGGGGTGACAGAGGGGTTTGGCTGCCTTGGCTCAACAGTAATATGGCAATCCTGCATTTCCTGCAACACCCCCAATTTCTCCCACCTTGCATTGTCCATGTGTAAGGCTTTCCACTCCCAGCCTCCCTTCCTATGCTTCCTAGGTGGTTCCTGAAGGTATGTTCCCTGGTCCAGGTGACCTTCTCAGACTGTGTCGCCTCACACAAGCCTGTACATCTGTCTTTGTTGGAAGAAAGACAATGTAGGGGGGGAAGTTATCCAAAGTGCTGCCCACCCCCCACATGTGTTGTAGATTGCCACCTGCCTATTTATTTTTGCTTTCTGCTATAGCCAACAACATTCCCCAGTCCCCTGAACATCATGTGTTTAAAGACATTTAACTGAAGCCCCCCTAAACCATCCAGTGTTGGGGGCAGAGCCATGGCAGCATCAAATAAAACAAAAATGATAACTGAACTGGGTAATAAAGTGTAAACACTTTTTCGTCTCAGTATGAAAGAGAATACTTCACACTGAAGAGAATGTTTGGGTAGGGGGATGACCCGACCACCAGTCCCAGCAGTGCAGTCTGTGGGCAGAGGCTACCCAGCCTGCTGCCCCAGCCCCTGGTGAGCCCCCATTTAGTTTTTCTCTGTTGCCCACCCTGAGGTAGACCACCATTCAGGAACTCCCCCAGGATGCCTTCAATGGGAGAGGTTCATTTATCTTGGTTTGTAGTTACTGTCAGGGATGGTCGGCGGCTGGGGTGGAGGAGAGACCCACCCACAGGTGGAGTGATAGACAGCCCCTCCTATCTCCCTTTTCAGAGAGGACTCCAGTTCAATTCTGGAGACATGTTGTGTGAGGGTTCCATCAGCAAAACTTTCAGGAAGGTAGGAGATCCACTGTGTATTGCTAAGGGCCGAATAGCTTCTGGGCAACTTGTCCTGGTTTCCCAGGGCAGTTCCTCCACACAGCCTCATACAGCTTCTGCTTATTTTCCAAAACAGCCACTGACAGTTCGACAGAGGGTCAGCTGGGTTGACATGTGGCATTCCTTAAAGGGGATGCCTGTTGTACACCACCTATTTAAGCAGAGAGCCTCTCTGTGCTGCAATGGGTCCTTCCTAAGCTCTTGTCTGCTCCAGGTGTCTCCTTTTGTTGCTCAAACCAGACTGTCCACTGTGCACCCTTCTCATTTGTAGTGGTGTAGTTGCCTGTCTCACCTCCTCCCCAGCTGGATAATCTGCCATCCTGAGTACACCTCTTATACACTTTGAGTATGTCAGCCAGTTCAAGGGATGGTCTATGATTGTGTGTTTTGGCAGCTCACCAGTCCTGAGAGGCAAGAACCAGGCTGCCAATGCCGTGCCGGACCCCCTTCACATCCCCTGGTAATCACTGTACACCGTGAAGTCTTAGCTGGATCCACCCAACCCATCAGATTTGTGCCCAACACTCAAAACAAGTAAACATTCATGAAAGCAACTTGAAAAACTATTTTAGTTTTTTAGTGTTTTTTTTTAATGAGAGCCCTTTAACTTGTAAGATTCACTCTGAGGCTAATAGGAATGAAAGTGTATGTAAAAGTCAGGATTTTCAAAAAAATCTTGGGGTACTCACCACCTTTCTGTCTCTTAACATTCGCAACAGAGATTTAAGGTTGCTAGGCATAGGAGAGACCTGCCACTCCTCACTGTCTGAGGCTTCTTTGTTTTCTGGTCCAGCTGCAGCCACATACACATACCACCAACAGCTTAATCTGGTTCAATTTCAGTTGCTTACCATCTGTATCCACCCTCCTTCCAGTCGCCCCTGAAAAAGGGACTTCTAGGCCCAGTGGGCTTACTAGGTCAGCAAAATTCAACAAAACAAACAAAACAACAAAACAAGTGGAGAGCAGTGAGCAAATGTCTGTTTGCAGGGGGAGGCCTGGATGGATGTGTTGTACTGTGTTCTCCTGCCACCTTGTGCAGTGTCCTATGTTGATCTAATTAGATCCCACTCTAGTTGGTCCTTCTTTGCTGGGGGGAAAGTTCATTTTCTATTCTTTCAGGAAGTCTGTGGCAGCCAGGATGTCTGGGTATATTATAGGACTGGCATTTGTTTCAGCTTTAAGGGGGGATGGAAACAACATCTTTGCTTTGATATTCTTGGCCCGTAGTTGTTTCATATTTCCCTCATATGGTACAGTGCCTATCTTACAAGTGCCTATCTTGCACCATAGTTGTAAAGTAATTCTCAATTGTGATTCAGTTCCCCTTATATTTTAAGTCCATCTGTTCCCATGCTTGTTGTAAGTACTCCTCCTTAGCCCCGTAATCTGTCATCTTTGTGAGGATCAGTTTTGGTCTCACATTGAGGCCAGTGGGATGAGGTCTCAGGACTCTGCATGCTGTCCATCTGCAAGTCAAAGGTCTCATGTACTTTAAGGTCGTCTCTGAGCTGTTGTTGCAGAAACAGCATTAATTCAGCATTTTTCTCTGCTCCCTCTGGGATGCTGTATAACCTTATGTTTTGGCATTGTCTGCCACCCTCTAAATAATCAGCATTGAGCATTAGCTCCTGCTCTCTTGCCAGCAGATATAGCAGGAGGTGATCGTGGTGGTCAGTGGAGTTGGCAAGCTCCGTGATCTGGCTGTCCACTGCAGTCATTCTCTTTTCAATTTTTGTGTAATGTCCTTTTTATGTTGGCTTGCACCTGTGTGCCAGCCAACATCTTGCGATAGTAGCAGATTTCGGAGGTGTGTCCGTGTGGGCGAATGGAGGGCATGCTTTAGTAGGTGCATCCCTCATTCCCAAATAAGCCAGCATGCAAGCACTGACACATGAAATATACTAAGTGGTCATGACATGTAAGGAAAGTGCCGCTGCAATGAGAGATAAGCTCGTCATGCAGCAGCACAACACCCCTCCCGACGTGCCTTTCCTGGTGAACTATTTCAATAAACATGGCGGCAACTGCCACCACCTGCCGCACAATGCTGACTTCAGGGGTGCCCAATTCCCCTGTCGGCATGCTAAATAACCCCCCCCAAGACTGTGTGGCACACTAGGGGCCCACCTCAGTATGCGTCCCAGTAATCAAAGCCGACCCGTCGTCTGCCGCGTTCGCCCCATTCTGTATACCCACTGGGGCCCACCTCAATGTGGCAACATCACCTCCCCAGTCAAGGGCACACTGGGAGCCCACCCCAGTGTGCAGAACAATTTTACACACCTGTAAAAAAGAAAACTGTCTGCAGTGTTCTTTTTCTTTTTTTTTTTTAAGTACTGAAAAGAAAAACATGGGCCTGCGCTGTCTGTGGCACCCCCCACCAAACCCGTGCCCACCCTCTGTACACCCACCTCCCCACACCCCCCAATGCCATACTTATCTCTGGAGCTCAGAGCAACGATCTTCGGTGGACCGGGAACACGTCTGCACTCTTCAAAGCTGACCGCGAACTGAAGAAATGCCAGTAAGCTGTATAATGGCATAAATAGGTTTTTTTCAACTTAGGTGCATATCTCAGCCATTTTTTGGAATTTTGCCTCCAGATTTTCAACATAGAGTGCTTGGGACCCCACCTCATGAACTCATGTACTGTTATCTCCTTACTCAGCCCCGAAAGGTCATTTCGCAGTCATTGCATGAAATCACCTTTCAGAACAGATTAATGGAAGGACAATGCCACTGTTCATGAGGTGGGGTCCCAAAAACCCTATCTTGAAAATGTAGTGGAAAAATTCAAAACAATGACCGTGTTATGAGCATGTGTTGTGCAGTTTCAATGCATGCCCATACCTTTGATAATTTTTAAAATGTTCACTCGATTTTCAGCATTGCCCTTTTTTCACACCTCCTCATGAACAGTACAGCTGTCATTTTTCACATCCTGCCCAAAATGTGTTTTTGCGCATGTGGCGCACAATGGCACAGTCACTGTGCAAAATCAATGTTTAGGACATATTAGCAAAATCACAGTGACACTGTTCATGAGTGGAGGTCCTAAAATGCCTATGTTGAAAATCTGGTAAAATAAGTTCCCAAAATAATTGCGTTATGGGTGTGCATTGCGCACTTTCTATACACGCTCGTGACATCACCAATTTCCCATATTTTCACTCCAGATTTTTACCATTGTCATTTTTGTACACCTCCTTATGAATAGTACAGCTGTCATTTTTCACATCCTGCCTGAAATTTTTTTGCGCGTGTCACACAATGGCACGGTTGCTGTGGGAAATCAATGTTCGGGCCAAATTAACAAAATCACAGTGACACTGTTCATGACCGGAGTTCACAAAATGCCTATGTTGAAAATTTGGTTAAACAAATCCTCAAAATAATTACGCTACGGGCGTGCGTTGCACAGTTTCTATGCACCTTTGTGATGTCACCAATTTGTCATATTTTCACACTAGATTTTCAACAATGCCATTTTTTTACACCTCCTCATGCACAGTGCAGCTGTCATTTTTCACATCCTGTCCAAAATGTGTTTTTGCACCTGTGGCACCAAAATGCAGACTTGTGGTACAAAATCACCTTTTGGCAAACAAACTCATAGTGCCACTGCTCATGAGGTGGGGTCACAAATGGCCCATGTTGAAAAGTTGGAGTGAAAATACCAACAAATGCTCTGGGCATTAGGGTTTCCACTCATAATGCCCCACCCTGTACAGACTGACAGGCGTCAGAGGTGTGACTTGGTATTGTCGGCTGTAATGCTCACGCCATTCCACCCCCACCCTGCAGCCACACAGGTGTCGAGGTGTGCTTTGGACTCTTTGACCCCAGCGTTCACCCCATTCTCCTACACTGCATCCATGTCAGTATATTTCCTTATGCAATGGGGTGAGTGTAAGGCCCGAGGAACCCAAGGCACATTGTGGCACTTGTCGGTCTCTGTGGGGTAGGGTGGGGTGAAATGGCATGCACGTTATGGCCAATGACCCAAAGGCACACCCCAATACCTGTCACTCTCTGCATGGTGGGGCTGGGCTCGGCGTCACTTCACTACTTCACTGCCAGTCCTATTATGCATCTCTCTAACACCTGCACTACCAATGCCAGTGCCAGCAAGCCAACATTCGGCATTGACAAATGCTTGTTGAGCACTGTGACTGCCTTCTCAATGCAGTTCACTGTTGTAGCCGTATTTTTGATTGCCATCACACAGTCATCCATCTCCTCTGCATCTGCTGCAGGTGTGTGCTCCTCTTCATTGGAGACTGGTAGGCCTTGTCCTGCTGCAGCCAAGGACAGGGATCGCTGTCTTTTATGCAGCCAGCAGGACTCTGAGTTTCTGTGATGGCATCAAATACCCCTTTTGCTTCAGCAAAACCTGCCTGGTGCTTTTCATTGGTGAGTTCATTTATTTAGTAGGTAGATTGATGTCAAGGGGGTTGCTGGAGTTGTAGAGCTAAGCATCCATTAAGTTGGTGACATCACCAGAGTATGTTTTTGTACATTGATATCCCTGCATAACACTGAGGACCTGCTCTATCTCTGCAGGCTATGGAGCCATGAGTAGTGAATCTCTCATCTAGTTTTAACCAGTGCATCATGTTCTATCTGAATAAGGGGGGGGGGTCACATTCTTAACCACATTGCTGGGAGGTGATCCAAGTGTGGGAGTGGGCATTGGAGCATAATGTTTGCTAAAGCCAATCTAGGCAGGCAGGCAAGCAAACTATTGCCAGGAGGATAACATCATGCACTGCGCTCTGCTACAAGTTGGCTGGTCAAGAGCCACCTGATTCATGCTCAACTGACCAGACATAGTCCTGCCTCTGGTATTGCCTCTGCCAGAAGCGTCCCCACTGCTGGGATTTGCAGAGCTGCTATCTTCTCTAGTGTACTGTACACACATTCATTTCTCACTACAGAATTAACAAGTTTAGCCACTGGGATGTTTTTCTGAGACCTCAGTCTCTGTTTATCTAAAACTATGTGTAACCACCCCCTGCCACTTTACTCAGTTAGCACCCCATATTTAATTACTGGCATCCATGCTTGGCATGCACTCAGACTTAGAAATGGTACCACCCCTAGATTTAGGAATGTACACCAGGCTCATTCTCTAGAGATTAAGGGGGGTGAGAGTATACAGAACAAACTTTGGTATTCAAAAACCAGGTCCTGGGGAGAGATTTTGCTAGGCATGTGCTAGAGCTATCTTCTGGAGGGTACCCAGTAAATCCAAACATGAAGCAATAACGTAACTGTCCAGACCATAACTGGGGTTCTAGAGTGGGACTTTATTCAGACAGATAATCTCTTAAAGCAAGGGTGGTCCCCTAATGGTTTACAACACTTTGCATATGAGCTGAGGCAGAACATAGTCTCACTGTAACCTCCAGACATCTTTGTATTCCCACAGACGTAGGACATAGAACAACTTCATTTACCAGCTGTGTCAATTGGCCACACTGTAAATGACTTTTGGCTGAACTGAAGCACTGTTCTTCCCCCGAGCTGTTTTAAAAAAACATAATAGAGCATCCAAAGGAGGCTGAATCTTCCTCAGACTATGGCCTTCAGTCTAAAGTAATCAGGCACTCTTTCCAAATCTGTTAGTCCTGAACTAGTTATTCCAAATGCGGTTCTGC
The DNA here is from genome assembly GCA_016271365.2 of Neoceratodus forsteri. Taxonomy (NCBI): domain Eukaryota; kingdom Metazoa; phylum Chordata; order Ceratodontiformes; family Ceratodontidae; genus Neoceratodus; species Neoceratodus forsteri. The sequence goes on from CM028137.1 coordinate 329,077,679, forward strand.
CCACCTTTTGCTCTCAAATTCAAACTCAGCCATTCTTTCAGAGTTACACCTTAAACATTTGCAATGCCTCTTGAATTGCTACTAAAGCATGGACTTGGCAGTCATCAATCAAATCACCACATGGGTAGAGTCCCAATAAAAGTCCCAAACCATGTGATATAGTCATAGCTCTGGACGTCACACACCTCGGCCAACTTTACTTTAAAACAGTCTTGCACATCTGTACTTACAGTAAATTGAGCCTTACATGAAGGCATGGAACACGACACACATGGCACTGGTTCCATCTGTAAAAGTCAGATTTCTCTTACTGTCATACTTTCAGGCAGCTTCACACATCCTGGACCCTAACAGGTGATTGCCCCATAGAGCCACATGACTGCAGTCCCCTGCTGGAGTGAAAATTAGGAAATCCAGTTGAAGAACCGTTTCCACTACTTCACTTGGCAAGCTGGGGAATACCAGAACTAGGGTAAGATATACCAGGGCTCGTAGACTGGAGCCCACGGGCAGAGCAGCTCCTCCACCTTCCTCACTCAAATCTCACTCTAACCCACTCTCTTTCAGCTGTCTCTTCAACTGCCATCTCAACATTCTATCACCCACCTCAACAGCTGGCACAAGGGTAATGCTGCTGTGAGAGTTCCAAATGAGCTTATCACTTCAGTCTCATCTAAAGCCAAGTAAACAAAAGAGTGAGCAGGTGAAAAACCATGTAACTAGTTAATCACCAGCTGCCTCTCCCTGTCTAACACTGTTTCTGAGTGGATTCTAGTAACCCCAGGGGACTGGGTGGTTATACATGGGGTGTGCACATAGTTCCCTTCTTCCTGGGAATACCTTGGAGTCTGTCTAACACCTAGTGTGGCTAGAAACATAGAATCTGGCAGCAGGAAAAGCTATAGTGGCCCACTGAGTCTATCTATCTGTTTGTACAGTTGAACTGAATCTAGGCATAAGAAGAGGTTACTTACTATAACCGAAGTTCTTGTCTGAATCAGTCTTTACCATTGATTCATATGTATGAGTCTCGGGCCAGAGACACTAGGACCCCAAGGGAGCTTTTTTCCTCTAGGAGTGGACTTGACATTGGCTACTGATGTGACTTGCATTCATCGCGTATCCATGTGGTGCCATACGGCAGCCAATAACTATCATTGACTCATTCACTCACCTCAGTTCTGTTCTTCCCGCAGTCAAGTGCACACCATGGGAATGACAGTGCATCAGTTTGACCATCATAAAATTTTCTTCTACGTCACCACCAAAATTCTCACAGTTTCACAACAACATCTTAAAAGTTTTAAAATACAATTCAAAAACTCACAACAAATATCAAATAAATACAAGTAAATGCAACAAAATACTCTTAACTTCCTGTAAAAGAATGACCAAACAGGAAAGTCTTCAACTCCCATTTAAAAATGTCCACTGTTGGACTGTCATAAATATGACATGTTAGGGAGTTCCACAGGATTGGGACCACATACGAAAAGCACAGGCCCCCGATGTTTTTAAATGGATCCTGGGAACTTCCAATAAACCCACATCTGCAGAACAAAGGGAGCGGATTGGCCAGTAGGGGACCAGGAGGTCTATCAGGTAACCAGACTCCTGATCATGTAGGGCCTTATAGGTCAGCAAACCAACCTTGAAGTAGATCCGCCACCTAACCAGCAGCCAGTGCAGAGAGCACAGCACAGGTGCAATATGACATGGACTAGGAAGGCTGGTCAGCAACCTGGCCACCGCATTCTGCACTAGCTGAAGGTGGCATAGATCTCACCCCATTAGCCCAGGGTACAGGGCATTGCAGTAATCCAGGCATGAGGTTACAAAGGCATGGAACAGTGTTGGCAGATCAGCCAAGGGTATCAGGTGTTTCACCATGATGATGTTCCTCAGGTGGTAAAAAGAGATCTTGACTATGGCCACCACCTGAGATCTAAGTGTCAGGCCACAGTCCAAGACAACACCAAGGTTCCTCACCTGATTGGAGGTAAGCAACTGGGAGTCCCCAAGCCTAAGCCCTGAGACTTGACCAGGTTGCATCCTCACCGCCATGGCAACCAGATTCTAGCACCAGTACCTCAGACTTATCCGGATTCAACTTCAACCAATTCATCCTCATCCAGTCTTGGATCTCAGTCAGGCAGGTGTTAAATATTGAGACCACCTTCTGCTGATCGGGTGCAAAGGACATGTGGAGCTGAGTATCATCTGCATAGCAGCGAAAACTTATCCCATACCACCTTATGATGTCTTAGTCCAAGAAAAACATTAACAGGCTGAAAAAGGACACTATAGTCCATTGGTGTTCCTGTGGAAAGTTGATCGTGACAAAGAATCTACATCAGATTTACTGGACCTGTCTTAACTCTGAACATGATACGGATTCCTGCAACATGGCCAACACCTGTTTTTTAATGGACCGCTGTGCCATCGAATTCCAGACAGTGAAATTGGGGCACCTAATTCCCACCTGCAGGGATAGGCAGCAGACCCATGTTGCTAAGCTCTGGTCTGTGGGCCTTTTCCTTGGGCTGTTTCCCAGTGCCTCTGGTACTGTGGAAGTGCAGAGTTCTCCTTGCCTTGCTGAGGCATCAGAGGCCCTGAGGGTGGGTCTGGTGGACAGCTGGCTCCTTCTAGGCAGGCAATTGAGCACCCCCCCAATCCATCTTCCCTGGGCATCAGACATCTTTGGTGGTGAAGCCAAAGCTATATGTCTGGTCTACACCAGAGGACACCTTTGTGTCACAGCCTGGTGCTCCCCCGGCTCCTGACATCACTTGTGTTGTTGATGAGGGGAGTGGTGCCAGCTGGGCAACATCCTGTTGTGGAGGTATTGCTCTCTGATGTGAGTGGCCTTCGTGGCTTCAAGGAAAAGGTCAACACCTAGCCATACATTATATGTGACACTGATTCTGCTGTCAGTTCTGGGCCTGACATTGGCCATGGTTTTGGTGCTGCCTCCAGGTTCATTCCCAGTTCCAGTACTGCTCATGGCACTGGGCAAGTCTCCAACACAGCTTGTGGTGTCAGGTGTGAGGACACATCTTGGATGGGTGCAGAAAAAACACTGGGCCTGGTACTGAGGACGTTGCCAGCTGAGGAGGTGGGGGAGTCCTGTGACTAGGTTTTTTTCTGACTCTGGGATTAGAGGTTGGCCACCAACCAGGTTGCGAAATTCTCCCCTGTACCTATGGCTGAGTCCATCTCTGTTGAGGACCAGATCTGCCCTGAGGGGACTTAACGGTTCCACTCTCCTTGCCTGGAGATTTTCCCCTACAGGCACCATTGAGGTCATTCCTCTTCTGTAGGTTTTCTCTCCTTGGGTGGGTTTATCATGCCCTCCTCTAAGGTGAGGTCTGCTGAACATTCATGCAGCCCAAACATAGACCCAAGAACCTTGAGCTCTTCTCTCCCTCCTGTCTCTATGCTACCTCTACCTGAACTCCTGGGTATTATGGGCCCTCTCAGGCCCTTCACCTGGGGTCCACATAGAAGTGTTCCTAGTATGTTGTTCCAATACCATACCAGTTCTGACCATTTCCAGTTCATGCTGTGCCCTGCCCCCAGCTGCCACCCGCTTCCAGATCCAGTGCCTCTCTCCATCTACATCCTCCTCAGAATGTGTGGAACCTTCCCTACCTCTATCCTCGGCCTCTGAGTACTCTCTTTACTAGAGATTCTTGATGGACATGCTGCGAGTGCCAGACAGTGGCATCATGGCCATGTGCAATATTCTGTCCCTACAGCTGGGTCCCCTACAAGCTTGTAGTAATGACCACAGCATCATCCCTTCCTTACCTATAGCCTTCAAGTAATGCTCCAGTACAGTTTAGAGGTGTCTCTTTGCTGTACCTCAAGCCCCCAGGGACATCTACCAGAGGTTACTTCAACCCACTGGCTCTGCTGGTGCAGTACCTCACCCATTTTCGGGATTCTGGTCTTGCAGATGCCAGACGTGGCTTTGCAAGCAGCATGTGACTGACCTTCTGGTGCTGACTCTATGCAGACAGATACATTGGAGAAGAAGGTTTTCACCTCAGTTTGCACTGGAATGTGCATCTGTGCACATCATGTACACCTTGCAGCTGACAGAAAGTGCCTATGGGTGCAGCTAAGACAGCTCCTAGCTGCTGTGCCACCATTGGAGTTAGCTGGGCAACCCTTGGGGATGGGCCTCAGGTGATACACTGAATATGTTCGTGCCTTAAAAGCAAAGGGTCAGAAGTTTGATTCCCAGGGAGTACACATATCTGTCATCTCATTTAGATAAGGGGAAAAAACCTGTTTAATTTGGGAGGGGCTGTGGACATGACCTACCTAGACTTTAGCAAGCCATTTGACACAGTCCCACACAAAAGATTAATAAACAAAGTAGCCAGCCTGAGAGTGGGTCTCAGGCTGGTAGCATGGGTAAAAAAATGGCTGGAGAACAGGACACAGAGAGTAATTGTAAACTGAATCCACTCTGAAGAAAGGGAGATTACTAGCGGGGTACCGCAGGGTTCAGTACTGGGTCCGGTCCTTTTTAATGTCTTTATAAGTGACATTGTAGAGGGACTGGAAGGAAAAGTATACCTCTTTGCAGATGACACAAAGATCTGCAACAGGGTTGATACACAAGGGGTGGAAAAAATGAGAAGAGACTTGGCAAGGTTGGAGGAATGGTTAAAAGTATGGCAGCTTAGATTCAGTGCAAAGAAGTGCAAAATAATGCAGCTAGAAACAAAACCCAGGGAAGCACACACAATGGGGGATTAACAGCAACAAAAAGAAAGAGACCTGGGGTAGTCATATCAGATGACCTAAAGGTAAGCAAGCAAAGTGAGAAGGCAAAAAGAAGGGCTGGGGGGATACGTGGATGTACAGGAAGAGGCATCGCCAGTAGAAAACAGGAAGTTGTTATCCCTTTCTACAGACAGTTGGTGAGACCCCATCTGGAGAAATGCATGCAGTTCTGGAGACCCTATCTCCGCAAGGACATAGACAGGATGGAGGCAGTCCAGAGGAAGGCAACTAAAATGGTGCAGGGTCTGCAACATAAGCCATACAAAGATACAAAGAGAGACTAAAGGAGCTTAATATGTATACCCTTGAGGAAAGGAGGGGAGAGGGTACATGATAGAAACTTTCAAGTACCTCAAGGGAATCAACAAAGTCCAAAAGGATAGCATCTTTCAGAAAAAGAGATGTGCAAGAACAATGGGACAGAATTTGAAGATAGAGGGGGCACGGCTCAGGGGAAATGTGAGGAAGTATTTTTTCACAGAGAGGGTGGTGGACGCATGGAATGGCCTTCCTGAGGAGGTTGTGGGGTCAAAAACAGTGTGGGAATTCAAGAATGCATGGGACAGACATAAGGCAATTCTGGTGGGGATAGGAAGAAGTGGGCTATTGGTTAACTAGGATCTGCAGCGTATCCAATAGGTAGGGAAATGGGCAGACTAGGTGGGCCAAGTGGTCCTTATCTGCTGTCAAAGTCTATGTTTTCTATGTTTCTAAACCATCTTCTTTTCGGCCAAGTGCCTGGAGTTTGTGAGGCACCAGGCATGGGCATCTTATGATGCCAATAAAATGGCCTCCAGGCTGTTGGGAACAGGAATCTGCATTTGACAGATGATGTGGCTTTACCTTTCTCGACTGGCACCTTTGGCCCAGTGAAAAGTGTTAAACTCCCAGTGCTCACTTTTTCTCCCTAGGAGTGAGATGGGAACTTGGAAAGAGGTGTTGTTACCTTCCATCCAACCCTGAACATTCTCTGGCCTCACCAGGCCCATGAGAAGTTCCTGCCATCAGGTGTTCTCACACGGCAGAGGGCTGAAGGTGATTTTACCCTCAAGGTGAGCCAGCTCTTTTCTAATTGAGAAGCTTGGTACTTGGACCTATATGAATGAATCAATTGTGAAGCTTGATTCAAGGAAGATATGAAAATGATGTACTCACCATAATTGTTGCTCTTCCTGAATATCTTCACCACTGATTTAGATGTCCACCCTTCATGCTCCACACAGCTGTGAGCCAGGGACTCTGGCAGCTCACCCTATAGGGTACTCATACTAATACTGCCTCTGTCTCCTCTGCCATGGCCTTTTTTGTGCGGCTACATGTAAAAAAAAAAAAAAAACAACAAAAGAGGGTTTAGCATTTTGGTGCCAACCCTCACCAAAACAAAACAAAAAAAGGAGTGGGGGCCTCTAGGTCCCCATACCAACCAATCCACCCAAAAAAGCGAGCCTTTTTGTTTTCTCTCACAAAGTGAGTAGGTGACTAACTTCCCTCTGTTTTTCTCCTTCCTGTATGTCGCTCAGAGTAGCGGGTTTTGCTACTGATGTACAGCAAGTAGTTTTGAATACACGTTTTAAGGGCTCCAAACTCTTGGATATGTTGTTGAGGAAGCTCTTCATGGTCTTCAGTCCTCTAAGATGACTTTGGGGGGGGCGCTGTGGCACCATGGTAAAATGGATGCCATATGTAGAGCTCCACTCACGAAACAGATTAAAGAGACTGAAATATATAGGTATCGGTGAGAAGTGCTACTTCCAACTTTTTGGCAGACTGTCAGAAACAAATAAGAATAAGATGGGAACAGCGGCTGCATTAACCAAAGAAAATGTTCACCACTGTTACCGGCTTGAAAACCAGGAAAACCAAGCACGATCTTCTAATATTTGAATAATCGGAATGCCCGAAAAGAGTGAGGAAGACAACCTTTCTTTATTCTTGATTGAATGGATAGCTCAGCAGTTGGGAGAGGAAACAGCCAGTCACTCTATCAATATTCAGAAAGTCTATCGGGTGACCCTATGAGGTAGGTCAGAGGAATCAGAGGCACCTCAAGCTATAGTGATGATCATGGACAGCATAGCAGTTGGGACTTTATTCTAGCATTAGCAAATCAGAAGGGGCCGTTGCTTCAGGATGGGCAGATGGTGCACCTCTACCCTGACTTGAGTTCCGCAACTCGCCAAAAAAAGAAGTGATTTGATGGAGTTCATGCCATGCTCCAGGAAGCCAAGATCCTAAATGGCATAGTGTTCCCGGCCTGCATGCGAATCATGCACAATAGTTGGGTGTTGATTTTTCCGGATCCAGCAGATGCACTGAAATGGGCCCAAAAGAATACTAGTCTGTCCCCGGCTCCCACAATCTGGCAAGAATCTTCTTCGGAAGATGAACTCACCCGAATTTAAAATATATATTTTCACCTCTGCTGTTGTTTAGGGGATATGTGGTGGGTAATGGGCCTGTACCAGGTAAGGTCTCAATGTTTTAGTCATCGGTTAATAATACCAGTTTGAATAATCGTCTTACCTGAGGTGCTGAGACCTTCCACCATACAAAAAATATAATTTTTGTTTCAATAGAATATTTCGGAGTAGAGCAGTTTAAAGCACAGTTTAATGCACAGGACGTTTTAAAGTAATTTTGTCATGTTTGCCATAGCAAAGGGAGTAGTAACCTGTGGGAGCTGTGAATCAATCTCCTACCATTCAAACTACCAAAAAGTGCAGTTTTCCGTTTAAAAAAAAAATGCTTTTATTTCTGTGCTCTGCTTCATTTGCATAACCCTGCCCCTTTTTTCTCAGTGCTGCAACACCCAACCTTGACATTATGCAAGAGAAACAACGTTTTTAAGCACTGTGCTGAAACAGAGACCTCTGTTGGTCAGTTAACAGGTGGACTGCCCAAACCCTCCCTTCCCCCAATTCCACCATCTCCCAGCTAACCTAGCTTTATGGAGTTAGGCAGGAAGGTGTGACAACTTTCTGCTCAGACACAAAACAGGGTGGGGTAAGCCACATAAGGCAGCCAGGCAAGTGTTGCATAAGCTGGGAGGATGTCTTCTTCAGATTTCTATTGTAAACAAAAAAACACTTGGGTGTTCCTAGTACAGAGTCCCTAGGAAAAGGGTTACACTACTATGGGGAAGTGAGGTTCTCTAATAGTGAAAAATTAAAAAATAAACACAACTTCAACAGGGAGGGAGAGAGACATGTGGGGAGTGGTGCAATGCACTGGCTGTGGGGCATCAGTCTTCCGGGAGACATTCTGGAGGCTGTGATGCTGCCCTATTTGCAGACATCTCTTTGCTCTAAGGGAGGAGGTTGCCCATCTCTAGGCTGTCCTGGCAAGAAATAGGGAAACCTCCTCCCCCACCCAGGATCTGGCAGGGGATTGGGAAATCTCCTGCCCCACCCAGGGACCGCCAGGGTCGTTGCCACTGGCTCAGAGGTTGCCAAGAATAAGGAGTGATTGGATTACGGTGGGCTCAAGGAGAGTGAGGGTGGTGGAACAGAGGCGCATCCCTCCAGTTGTATCTCTCCACAACTCATATGCCTTTCTGGTGGAGCGTTGTTCCTCTATGGAGACAGCCACAGTGGAGACCAAAGAGGATGCTGGGAACTTCCACAAAGGAGATCCACAGGAGGGTGGCATAGTGTCCCACAGGGGAAGGAAACAACTCCCGGTGGGGAACTCAATCATTACAGGGGTAGAATTGAGGGAGGGAGGGGAGGGGGAGGTAAGATGTCTGCTTGGTGCCATGGCATGGAGGGACAGGAAACAAATCCTCAGCATCACAGGAGAATCTGCACAGGAGAGAGAGCTGGATGTCATTGTCCACCTAGGAACAAATGACCTAGCTGGGAATGGGATCAGAGCTGTGCAGGAGGAGTTTGTGGAGTTGGGGAGGGGCCTTAGAGAAGTAGCATGCATGATAGCCTTCTCGGAGGTGATGCCTGTCTATGGCATGGGTGAGGCTAGGGTACTCTGCATCCTGGGATTCAATGATTGGTTGAAAAACTGATATGGAGCACGGGGTTTTGGCTTCACTGAGGACTGGCGGTCCATGTGGAGGGATACAGGCCTATACTGGCATGATGGCCTGCATCTGTCCAGGAGGGGAACCAGAATCCTAGGGGGTAGGTTTAAATGCTTCATTTAGATTAGTCAAGGGGGGAGGCACTGAAATGGAGCGGGGAATTCCCAGCCCCCCCCAACAAAACAGGGTAGTTAGTGATGTTAACACCAAGGTAGAGAGGTCAATAGGGGGCAGGGATAAATGGAGAAAAAGGCAAAGGCAGTAAGTACAGAGATGGGGCTAAAAGGGGTAAGGCCATCAAAAAATGGAGGGCGATGAGTACCAATGCCCATAGTCTGAGTAACAAGTTTCCTAAACTAGTGGCCTTAATGGAAGAGGGATGCTTGGATATTGTGGCAGTCACAGAAACTTGATACACACAGAATCATGACTGGGATGCCAGCATTCTGGGGTACACAATCTACAGGAGGGACAGGAAAAGTAAAAGAGGAGGAGGAGTAGCTCTCTGCATAAGGGGAGGGATAAAAGCAATAGACCTGGAGGAGAGGAGGCACTGTGGATCACCTTGGAGAAAGGAAATGGCACCACAATCTGCACAGGGGTTGTATACAGACCCCAGTCTTAGGAGGAGGAGATGGACAAGGAAATAATAGGAGGCATTTTTAGAATGGCAGAAAATGGTGAGATCTTGTTGATGGGAGACCTGAATATGCCAGATTTTAACTGGAGCACATTTGATGCAGCCACAACAGGGGGCATGCCTCAGGCAGCTAGTGTTAGAACCCACTTGGGAAGGAGCAGTCTTAGACCTGGTACTCTCAAACAGGGACAGTAAGAGGATCTCGGATTTAGAAGTGGGTAGCCATCTGGGAATAAGCAACCACCAGATGATGTGGTTCACAATAAACATAGCCATACAGTCAAGCCATACAAAAGCAAGGGTACTGGACTTTCAGAGGATGGGAGAGTGCCTAAGGAATGCACTAGCAAAAGGGCAAGAAAGAGGGGTGGAGAGACAATGAGGGAAAATCAAAACTGCCATCACAAAGGCAACAAGCCTTTCTGTGAAACAAATAAACAAAATGAAGGAAAAAAAATTATAGTTCTCAAAAGAGGTGGCAGGGAAAGTTAGGGAGAAAAAGATAGCATTCAGAAAGGATAAGGAATCACAGAAGGAGCAGGACAGAGAATTGCACCAGTTAAAGCAGAAGGAAGCAGGGAAGGCATTCAGAATAGCAAAGGCCCAAACCTAGGAAAAGATAGCCAACTCAGTTAAGAAGGGGGATAAAACCTTTTATAGGTACATTAGTGAGTGAAGAAAGACCAAGGGAAGGATAGTGAGGCTTAATAAAAGGAAGGGGGGGGGGAAGAGAGTGACAGTGAAAAGGCAGAGATACTGAATGAACACTTTTGTTCAGTATTCGGAAAAGAGAAGGAGGGGGACATACCTAAACCAAATAATAGAAGCACTCTGAATAGTGGGGTCGATACCAGTCCATTCACAGAAGAAAGGGTCCTGAAAGAACTCCTAAAACTCAAGGTGAACAAGGCAATGGGGCCTGATGGAATTCACTCCAGAATTCTAAAGGAACTAAGGGGAGAACTAGTGACGCCACTGATTGGCCTTTTTAACAAATCATGGGAAGATGGTGTGGTACCTGAGGACTGAAGGAGGATGAATGTGATTCCCCTTCACAAAAGTGGGAGCAAGACTGAGGCTGGAAACTATAGCCCTGTTAGTTTGACCTCAGTGGTAGGGAAAATTATGGAATCACTTCTGAAAGAAAGAATTGTTGAGTACCTAGAGGCCAGTGGGGCACAGTACCCAAGGCAGCATGGATTTACAGCCGGAAGGTCATGTCAGATGAATCTAATAGATTTCTTTGACTGGGTGACCAAAGTAGTAGACCAGAGAGGGGCTGTGGACATGGCCTACCTAGACTTTAGCAAGGCATTTGACACAGTCCCACACAAAAGATTAATAAACAAAGTAGCCAACTTGGGAGTGGGTCACAGGGTGGTAGCCTGGGAAAAAAAAACAGGCTAGACAAAAGGACACAGAGAGTAATAGTAAATGGAGTCCACTCCGAAGAAAGGGGGGTTACTAACGGGGTGCCACAGGGTTCAGTTCCAGGGCCGGCCAGTCCTCTTTAATGTCTTTATAAGTGACATTGCAGAGGGACTGGAAGGAAAAGTATGCCTCTTTGCAGATGGCACAAAGATCTACAACAGGGTTGATACACAAGGAGGAGGGGGAAGGATGAGAAGGGGCTTGGCAAGGTTGGAGAAATGGTCAGAAGTATTGCAGCTTAGATTCAATGCAAAGAAGTGCAAAGTAATGCACCTGGGAAACAAAAACCCAGGAGAAAAGTACACAATGGGGGGGCACTAACAACAACAAAATGGAAAGAGACCTGGGGGTAGTCATATCAGATGATCTAAATGTAGGCAAGCAATGTGAGCAGGCAGTAAGGAGGGCTGGGGGATACTGGGATGCATAGGGAGAGGCATCACCAGTAGAAAACAGGAAGTTGTCATCCCTCTATACAGACAGTTGGTGAGACCCCATCTGGAGTACTGCATGCAGTTCTGGAAACCCCATCTCCACAAGGGCATAGACTGGATGAAGGCAGTCCAGAGGAGGGCAACTAAAATGGTGCAGGTTCTGCACCAGAAACCATACGAAGAGAGACTAAACAAGCTTAATATGTATACCCTCGAGGAAAGGAGGGAGAGGGGGGACATGATAGAAACTTTCAAGTACCTCAAGGGAATCAGCAAAGTCCAAGAGAATAGCGTCTTTCAGAAAAAGAGATGTGCAAAAGCAAGAGGTCAGAGTTTGAAGATAGAGGGGAACAGCTTAGGGGCAACATGCGGAAGTATTTTTTCACAGAGAGGGTGGTGGACACATAGAACGACCTTCCTGAGGAGGCTGTAGGGTCAAAAACAGTCAGGAATGCATAGGGAATACATAAGGCAATTATAATGGGGATAGGAGGAAGTAGGCTGTTGGTTTACTAAGTTCGGCAGCTTATCCAATAGGTATGGAAATGGGCAGAGTGAGTGGGCCAAGCGGTCCTTATCTGCCATCAAAGTCTATGTTTCTATGTTTCTTTTTCTTGGTGTTGCTCACATCCTTTTTCTTTCATAATTTTGGCCTCATAGCACATGCTGGACACCAAAGAAAAAGAAAAGTAATCTGACCCACAATTACACTCCTGAACTACTTATAGTCATTCAGGCTATAATATAATATAACATAAACACAGAAATAATCAATAACATAAACACAGAAAAGTATCATTATGTTCCCACATTCTGACAGGAGCTGCCATTTCATACCTGCTATGCACCAGCAGACAGTAAAAGTCAAACAACATCTACACAGACTGGCAAATTATCTTTTCGGCCTATCTGCATCACAAAAACAGTTTTCCAGAAACTTTTCTAGACTGTACTGCTGTAAACAGTACTGACACAGGAGACTGCACTTAGATAAGGGAGACAGAAAAATCAGCTATGCATTGTACCCACAATGCCTTGAGATATATTATAGTGTCGCGGTCGCGCCACTATATTTAGGGTTATGAAGGCACTTCTATGTTAAAGTCAAAATTTTGCATGTTAATAACTTTGGACCCATTCAACGGATTTGCCTGAAATTTGGTATGCGTGGTGGGGTATGATAGATCTCTTGATCTGCTTGATTTAGTTTTGGTCGAACTTACAGTCTTTGTGCACGAAAACGCTGAAAAATGCAAAATTATCCAGTTTTGGAGGCAGTTTTGGGGATTTTGTCTGTGAGCCTGCGTGGCTGTCGTGTGGTGTGCCACTCTGTGAGGTGGCTCATCTGAAAGAGCTTGGCTGCCTGAATATGTCGCTTTTCATTTGGTGAAAAAATATTAAGGCATTCAAAAGTTGTGCCACTTTTAAGCTTCCATTATAAGTCAATGTGAAAATTAATATGGTTGTTTTGCGAACAAAGAATGGGGTTTGGGCCATTTCGTCCCACCTGGCGGTCAAAGAATTTGCAGCCTCGCAGTCAAAGAATCTTTGTCCCTGAGAATTCTTTGATTGCGAGGTCCGCCATCTTGTTTTTTAAATTCCATCACATCAGTAAAAAATCAAATATCTCGGCTCATGGGTCACTCCTGAAGTAAAACCTGCATAGATTTTACTCAGGAGGCTTCGATCTATCTACCCATGCCTTTGGTTTCACCTAAAATGGTCAAAAAATAGAGTTATAATGTTTTAAATTCTTTGATAGCGACTCGCTAACGATCTTTGTTCGTGAGCCTGCAAATTCTTTGTTCGCGAGATTCTTTGATCGCAATCTTGCATCACGAAGTAAAAATACAATTTTCTCAGCTCAGGAGTGGCCTAGGAACACAAATGAGGGTGGGTTTTGCTCAGGGGGCTTCGTTCTATCGAGGCATGGTGGTGGTTTCTTGTAATTCTGCCTAAAATTCGAGTTTCACCATTTTTTATTCTTTGATCATGAGCCTGCAAATTCTTTGATCGTGAGCCTGCAAATTCTTTGATCGCGATTTTACATTGCGAGCGAGGGACAAGATGGCCCTTTGAAAAATTCTAATTTCTCAGCCCAGGGGTGGCCTAGGTACACAATTGAGGGTGGGTTTTGCTCAGGGGGGCTTCGTTCTATCGAGGCATGGTGGTGGTTTCATGTAATTCCATCTAAAAGTCGAGTTTCACCATTTTTTATTCTTTGGTCATGAGCCTGCAAATTCTTTGATTGCGAGCCTGTAAATTCTTTGATCACGAGATTCTTTGATCGCCATCTTTGATCACGAGGGAGGGACAAGATGGCCAGATTTTATAATGGAATAGATAGGCCAATTTTCACAATCTTTAAGTTGAAATATCTTGGAAACGGTTTGGTCTTTTTACTTGAAATTTGGAGGGTGTTGACAGCATGTCCTGTACATGTGAATTACAATGTTTATGTGTCGGAGAAAATATTTTTTGAGGACATATTGCGTGACACAATTTATGTTTTGCGGACAGTGTTTTGCACTGTGGTGGTGTCTTGAAATTGATAGGGTACGTAGCCTTAGTGTCATGGATGTACATTGTGTCAGTAAAATGTCAACAGGTGTGGAATTCTGCAACTCCGATGAATGAAAATCTCAAACTTTAACGTTATATCTCGGATACGGTTTGGTCTTTACATTGAAATTTGGAGGGTGTTGATGGTAAAGACATGTTTACAAGTTGGTGGGAGCTCAGGGCCCGAAGGGCCTATGCTCCCACCAACTTCCTCAAATTCTTAACTTTCTATTCTTTCTCAAAAAGTAAGGAAATTCTATGCAAAAAACTACATTAATGCATCATTTAGGGTTAAAACACAAAAAGTCAGGAAATGAAAAATCTTTAGGGTTGCCCCTCCCCCCCCTCGTGGACTCCCCAATCATCCCAAGATTAACAGATGAAGGGGTGTGTCATTGGGGTTGTGAGGCCTAAATGTTGCCCCATTCTTGTTCACTGTTGCTTCTCAATATGATTACACAAGGAGTGGGGCAACATTTAGGCCTCACAACCCCAAGTGACACACCCCATCATCTGTCAATCTTGAGATGATTATGGGTCCACGGGGGAGGGAGGGCAACCCTAAAGATTTTTCATTTCCTGACTTTTGTGTTTTAACTCTAAATGATGCATTAACATAGTTTTTGCATATATATATATATATATATATATATATACTGTAGATAAATGAATGTTGACAGCAGATAGGGCCTACAGCTCACCTAGTCTGCCCATGTGTGCAGGTATTTAGCTTTTTCAAGCTTCCCTAGAACTAGGTTATATCTCTACATGTTAGGTGCTATTCTGCAGTCTCCACTACCAAAATGAGGGACTCCACTTCTGAATAATGAACATTTAAGTCAACTTTATAATTTACCCAGAATGCTTTGTTGCTGTATGTAAAACATTGACAGTTCCCTTGCATTACATCATTCTGGGGGTGTGGCTGCACATGGAAAGGTAGAGGGCTGGCAGAAACAAAAACACAAAAATTAGTATGACAGAATTTTTTTACAAAACAAATTGTAGCTTCAACATCTGAAGCATGGGTGGCAATGGCATATTATGTGAAACAGGTATTTGTGGAATGTGACTAAATCACTTTAATAGTTTGCTACCTATAATGTACCTAACAAAAGGAAAAGCATGATAAATTTCTCCATCCCTCTGGGGTAGCAGGGGGAGAACTTTTGGCATTAATTAAATGTCATTGCTCATAAGAATATAAATCATGTTACTCATGGACCAATTCACACAGCAGTGAATAAATCTTTATTAGATATTGCAAGAGAATGCTTCTGTTTTTTTCCTGCCATATGTCCTATCTGTATTGCACCAAACCTTTTTTATTTAAACCACATGTATTAAAGCAGCAGTGCAACAAAGGAGTGGAAAAAATGATGTGCTGGGCAAATGTAGATGGGTGTGTCTGGATTGACTTCAGATTTTGTTCTATGAAGTTATGCAAGTTGTGTGATTATTAAATAAATTAAAACTTTACAAAAACAGCAATTAATTCACGTGAGTAAACTCACCGTCCTCCATGTTTGTTGTTCAAGATTATTCTCATGAAGCTGTTGGTCACGTTAAGGTGTACTACAGTATATGTGTGTACTCACAGTGCTGTTGAGACAGGAAGGAAGTTATCAGTTTGGTCTTGTTGGAAAGTGACAGTATCAAGTTTATAAATGTATGTTTTTTGTTTTGTGTTTCTTGTTAATAGCTACCGGTAAGTGCTCGATATTAAAGTTTTTCGATACCGCTAGTCCGCTAGACCCTCTAACTGTATCGTTTCTCTCTGGTTTGTTTGTAACAGTGGTACCGGATGCTCTGTACTACATACCGTGTTCTGAATTCTGCCACCATCTTTTCTGTTAGTTATAATTAATTGTTCCCCATTCTGTGCTGCTCAGAGTTTGTCAGTTGTGATACTGTCAGCACAGTCCGAAGGGAGCGTCCTTGTTCTATGGTGACCACTTTGTTTTGATTGACTGGCGCTGATGCTGGCAGAGTGCTCGTCCATGCGGTGTGACACCTGGAAGCAGCTGAGTGATGCAGCTGTGAGCTAACCTTTTCCCCTGACACTTGACTTTGCCGGAGTCAGGCTGGAGAAAAATAGGACCTGACTGTAGATTGGCACTGCTCTTGAACTCCAGCCTAAGTCACAAGAGCATTTGTAGCATTAGAATGTACTCATGGCACTGCAACTAAGTCATCATTGCCCCATGCTGGAGGGGCTGGGAGGACATGCAGCTGCATAGCTTGTCTCTGAAGTAATGGATAATAATGAACTGCAAGAAATAAATTAGAAAAATCAGTGTCTTCATTTGGGTTGAACTCAACTGACATGATCAGTTGTGGAAACTGTATCACAATGATGTAATGGTTTAAGTTTGTTATTGATGTAGCCATGATTTTCGTTTTGTGACTCACCTAAGTGTTTAGAGGTTGAGAGTCTAAAAATAAAATTGAGTGGGCCCTCACTTTAACAAAAGTGAAACACCAGGTCCCCTCCCCATGCAAACCCATGTGATCAACTCACATTCCCTTCCTGGTGGCATTTGCTCTCTTCTGGTGTAGTTGGGCCCACCCACCACCCACTCCCCACGCTGTGCTACAGCTATTCCCCTCTCCAGCACAAACAGTGACCTATACTGTACTGCAGCATACCATGCAATGCTGGCTCTATGCTAGAGGAATACTCATGTGTCTGGCTGGCAGTATAGTTTGTTAGATAACAACCTCTAATGAGCTTGTTACATCCAGCAGATCTGGCTTTGATTTCCACAAGGTCAACTTACATACTCTCCGAGTGTGAGCAACTCACTTAGCAATCCCAAAACTCCTGGGTCACCCTTGGAAAAAACAATTATGTCTAGTGGGCCTCCTGTTTAACAGAGAAACAAAAAGGGTTGGGAAGTGTGCCCCCGCTCACTGCAACACCATGCACCTATTGTCTTTTGCTAAGCGTTGGTGGGTCTGGAAGTGATGCATTATCTTGGATATCTACTGGCATGTGAGTAGTGGTGGTTTTGTGAATGTACAGCAAGTTTTGAAGTTTATAAGTATCTTGCAACGCGTAGTTGTGTACGACAGCTGTACATTCACTGGCCCTGCCTACAGAGCGATGAGTTGCGGTACGGGGCGGGGGTCCAGGTCAGTGGTAATGCATCCTTCATAACGATATCATCTTGTGCACTCCCATTGAGGATTATTTGTGTGCGACATGGCAGTTGGTGGTTGTGAGCGTACAGCCTGGACAACTGTGGCTGTCAGAAAATTCATTCTCCACCATGATGCGGGGTACTGCGCACTGTACAGCTGCATTTTGTTTCAGTTAGGTTAAAGCATGAATTGAGTTTTTGATGGTCCATCTGACTGGTATGCTTCCACACATTTGGCGGTACATTAGTATAAAGTCTTGGCCTCACCTGAGTATGTCGTGCAAGATCAAAAATTAAAAAGTAGAAGTCTATCAAAGCTATAGTGTATGGTAGGACATTATTGTTACCTGAATTGCATCATTTTCCAGTCTTGTTGTACCATCGATGTGACATCATGGTGCTGTTATACCATCGAGAGTATGTCACATAAATGGTTCAACAGCGTAGAACGTCTCTGCACACGCGCAATTAGCAATGCTTCAGACCTCGGGGAAACGGCCACGGTGGTGAGTCAGTGATTATGGGCTCAAAGTAACAGCATATTTCCCTTTTACTGTTGCCCTTTACAGCCTAAGACTATAGATTAAAAGAAAAACACAGATTCTCTAAGAAGAAGGGGAACCGGGGATGGAATAGGGCTTGTTGCTGGATTGGGAAGAGGATGGAAGGCGGGTACAAAGTCAGATGTCGCAGCTAAGGAAGAAGTGATCACCGATTACTGTTGCCCATACACTATACAAGACAATGGATGGGCAACAGTAAACAACAGCAACACTGGTGTTCATTTCTCGAGGTTGTATGACAACCAAAAACCTCTTGAGCTTCACATGGTTTTCATGACAACCTCTCGAAGTGAACAACAGTGTTGTTGTTCACTGTTGCCCATCCATTAGAAGAGATCTGGATAAACCAGCAAAATGGTTGGAAGAGTGGCAACTGGGATTTAACGCAAAGAAGTATAAGATCATGCACATAGGGAAGAGAAACCTGAAGCCACCTATAGGCTGGGAGGGGAGTTGCTGGCAGTCACAAGGGAAGAAAGAGACGTGGGCATCATTACTGATAACCTGAAATCATCCAAGCAGACCACTAAAGCAGTAGGTAAGGCTAGGGGAATGTTGGGGTGTATTAGTAGGGGTATCACAAGTCGGAAGAGGGAGGTAATAATCCATCTTTACAAGACACTGGTTAGGCCCTATCTGGAGTACTACATGCAGTACTTGAGGCCACACCTTCACAAGGACATTAACCAAATCGAGGCAGTCCAGAGAAGGGCAACCAAAATGGTGCAGGGACTGCATCAGAAAACATATGAGGGCAGATTAGTGGCACTCAATATGTATACCCTAGAGCAAAGGAGGGAGATAGGTGATATGATTGAAACATTCAAACACCTTAGGGGCATTAACAAGGTGAAAGAGTCTAACATGTTTCAATATAAGAAAAATAGCAGGACAAGAGGACTCAGCATGAGATTAGAGGGAGGCTGATTAAGGGGTAATGTGAGGAAGTTCTTTTTCACAGAAAGGGTTGTGGATGCATGGAACGGCCTACCTCAGGAAGTGGTGGATATGAATACAGTGAAGGGCTTCAAACAGGCATGGGATAGGCATAAGGGAGCAATACAGATGAGTATGAATAGATTGGCCATTGACAAGAGCAAAGGCCAATGGCACATTCATAAGGTAGAAAAATAAATGGGCAGACTGGATGGGCCTTGCGGTCCTTATTTGCAGTCAGCTTCTATGTTTCCATATTTTGTTAGCACCTGCTACTTACAGAAGCTCCTCTGACTGTAAGATGCTGTTGGAAATATGACCTCATTATTTCTGCCAGTGATTCCCCCTTTCAGTGCATCCCAGCATTTAGCTGCCCCTAGCCAGTGCTGTCCCACAGTGCTTTTCCACCTTCAGGTTCCCCGATTTAGTGATGCCCAGGTCCCTTTCTTGTTCTGTTACCTCTCGATATCTGCCCCCAAATGGTACTCTGAACTCAGGTTCCTGTAACCAAGATTTATGATTTTAAACTTTTCTGTGTTGAATAAAAGCTGCCACCTCTTTGCCCATGCCTCTAGCCTCTCCAAGTCTCTCTGCAGTTTTTCTACACTTTCTGAGTGTCTACCGTATTGCATATTTTAATGTCATCTGCATACAGGCTCACACCATCTTCAAGGCCCTCTACAATGTCTCCTACAAATAGATTGAATAGTAGGGGCCCCAACACCGATCCCTGAGGAACCCCGCTTGTGACCATGCCATCTTCTAATGCCAACCTATTTATTATGACCCTCTGCCTTCTGTTCCCCAGCCAGCTTCTCAGCAATTTAACCACCCTCTGCCCCAGCCCCAAGCATGACATTTTATCCAGCAGTTTCCTGTGGGGCACAGAACGAGATGCCTTTTTGAAATCCAGAAAAGCAACATCTATTGCCCTCCCCGATCCAGTTCCTTATCAACCTCATCAAAAAACTGTGACACCACTCCTTGCAAGGTCATTTGTGGCTAGGTGAAAGATTGGACGAATTTTCTCACCCATTTCCCTTACCTTTCCCGTTTAGGGGATCCAATGCATGACCTTGGCTGGCATCATAACTGGCAGACATTACAACCATATACTTACAATGGAAGAAGCCATCACTCTCAGCAATGTTTAGACCTTTCACTGCTCCAAATCTCCTTATCCTTTGTATTGTTATCTTCTCAGCCTGTGCTACCAATCATCCAACAAACGTGTACGACCTAACACAATGCATTGTGTGTGTAGGGTTAGTGTGTTTCTGGTACTGTTTAGAAAGTATGTTCCATGTACTCATAGCATTTGTTTGAGTTAAGCAATAAGACACGAACAGGGGTTAAACAGTTTGTTAATCACCTCCCTATGGGTGTAATGTGGCACAGGGTACAGAGGGTTAAAATACTACTTTTAGAATGTTTTCCCCATTTACAGGGGAGATTTTTAATAAAATAGGTCTTACAGCAACAGTTTATGAATGTTGGTTCAAAATCACACATTCAGTGGTGCCATATATATAGGATAGTGTATGGCTGAACATTAACAGCAAGGCAATTCTTACAGGAGTGGGTGCTACGCTGATTGTTGACTTCGAGAGTGCAGCTCAAAAGGTCAACATCCAGCATAGCAACCACGAGTGTAAAAATTTGCCTTGTTGTTAATGTTCTGCCATACACTGTTCTATATAGTGTATGTTGCTTCAAATAAATGGCCACTCATTTTTACAGAAAGAGAGAAAGGGTCAAAAATCAGAAAACTTACTTTAAAAAATGCAGATTCCTATCAGCAACTTCAGAGGGCTTCCTAAGACCGACGCTAACTTGTGTACTCGCTCAATACTCTTGTCACCCCCCCCAGACCAGTACTGTCATCACCGTGCTGCACAGTTAAACTTTTATCTGTCACCCATGTGTTGATGCCTTCTTTAATAAAATACTGTACTCGCGTTACAGTCGGTTGCCAGTAGCGCAACTTTGCAAACACACTGGTGAAGGTTTTTTTTGCTTTTTAAAGTGCTGCTTTAGCGGGTGGGAGCAGTGGCATGAATCATTACCAGGGCAACTCAGGAGCTAGTATGACATCTGTACTGAAGCAGAATGACTTTTCATTCTGCTGCAGTATGGATGTCACTACTGCAGCAGAACTACATTTTGACTGGGCCAGAAAATGAGAGAGAACTGCGTTCCAACATACACTGTTATGGAATGCTGACAGGAAGTATCCATGTGCAATCTGATCAGGCTGTACATGACAGTATAACATGGATTTATATAAGGCTGTTGGAATCTTAACAGCCAATCAGATTGTATAATTTCTGATAACCTTTTTATGTTGGCTCACGCATGCGCAGCCAACATATTGTGGTAGTAGCAGATTTGGAGACGCGGTCACTGTTGGGCGAATGCAGGGCACATATCAGTAGGTGCATCCCTCATTCCCCAATAAGCCTGCATGCCAGTGCCACACCATGCATACATAATGTGGCGAGCACATCTAAGGAAAGGTCTGCTGCAATGCAAGCAAAGCTCGTCATCACTAGCGGACCTCGACATCTTTCCTAGTGAGAAAAAAATTTAACATGGCAGCACACTGCTGCCATAATACCACGACTTTCCGGGGTGCCCAATCCCCTGTCAGAGTGCCCTGCCTCAATGTATGAGCCGATGGGGGAGCCCACTCCTCGTTGGCATAATGCACCCCCCCATTTGTTATGTGCCGAGGGGGGTGCTCAATCCCCTTCGGCTCTTGCCCTCCCACTTTTGTTGTGTGCCAACAGGGTGCTCAATCCCCATCGGATACAGCATCCCACAAAAAAAAACACTTAGGTGGCATGCTGGTGCCCAACCCAGCATGCCAAATCTGAAAAATAAAACTGTCCTGCAATGTTTTTTCTTTTAACCTATAAAAAGAAATGGTCCCTCACCGTCTCTCTGCCCCCTCCCGCAACCCACGCCCACCCCTCTGTGCACTCTGCCTCCCCACACCCCCACCCCATACTTACCTCCAGAGTTGGGCACGACAATCTTCGGAGGACCGGGAACACGTTATCAATCAATCAATCAATCAATCAAAATCTTTATTTATCCAGGCGGGCACCATTGAGCAAGGCTCATTTGCAAGGTGGACCTGGTCAAGAATTCATCAAAGTACACTACAGAGGCAGGTATACAAAAAGCAATAATATACAAGGAAGAAAAAGTGATATTCAGAAAGACCTTTGAGTCAGAGACTCATTTACAAAGGTTCCACGTCATACATAAATTGAACAGGGATGGGACTTATGATACAAAAAATACAGTACATAACAAAGTAACAATTATAATCAAAAAAGAAACAGGTTACATGTTGTTTCATGAAGGTTTAGCAGAGATTTAGGTACTTTAGCACAGCCAAGGGGAAGGAGAGAAATAGAGAGAGTCTGTAGGAGGCTGATTGTCATGTTACGTAAATGCATTAATTTTTGTACATTGACCTGCTAAATAGATTGTTTGAAGGAAGGCAGTGGCAGATCAGGTATCAAGGGCAGTCACATAAATTTGATGCCTGCAGATATTCTCTTAGCTTTGATTTGTATGGGCCCAGCCTTATTTCATCAGTTATATGGATAGGGAGGGAGTTTGTCCAGGAAGGGGTCCTGAAACTGAAAGTGCGTTGGTATTGGGAGGTCCGGCCATGGGGAACGCATAGTAGCCGCTTGCTTGTGCTATGGGTTGTTTTGCCAGGTGGAGTTTGGTGGATAATTTGGTGCAGGGAGGGTGGGGTGAGGCCGAGTAGTACCTTTTTGGTCATAAGGCAGGTGTGGTACCTGATTCTGCTATCCAGGTTTAGCCAGTTTGTGCTGCTGTAGAGGGAGCAGGAGTGAGTGAAATGATCACATCCTAGGATGAGTCAGCAGGCTTTGTTGAGCACAAGCCTGAGTTTACTTAGGGTTGAGGGGGGCACGGCACTGTATATTAGGATGCCGTAGTCTAGCAGGGAGAGGACCGAGGAGTTCACAGTGGCTTGAGTGCTTCAGGGGTGAGGCAGTGTTTGTGCGGTAGAGTACCTCAAGTCTGGAGCTAAAGGCGGTTGTTAGGTGTAGGATATGTTGATTAAATCTGAGGGCAGGGTCTAGTGTGATCCCTAAGTATTTAAAGTTGTGTACTTGTTCTAGGGGGGTCTGATTTGTAGTGAGAAATTTGGGGCTCAGGTTTTTGAGTGGGTTCTGAGGGTGGGCGAATATCATGACTTTAGTCTTATTATAGTTGATAATAAGATGCTGGGTGGTGAGCCAGTCTTCGATTTCACGGAAGGAGTGCTGGAGGGTTTGGTGGAGTTTAAGGGGGGCCGGGTCGGAGGTGAACAGGACTGCATCATCCGCGTAAAGGAGCAGATTTCCGGGGCACGCGGATGGGAAGGAGTTGAGGTACATGCTGAAGAGTAGGGGGCCAAGTACAGAGCCCTGTGGGACACCGGATCGGATAGGGAGGCGAGGTGATAGGACAGGGCCTACCTTGACTGACTGCGTTCTATCAGAGAGATAACTGGAGAACCATTTTAGGGTATCATCGGAGAAACCCATGTTAGCCTGTGTAGTAGGAGGGCATGGTTTACTGTGTCAAATGCTTTAGATAGGTCCACGAAGATGGCACCCGTGAGGTGGCCGTGGTCCAGGGCCGAGTGGACATGTGAGGTAAATTCAAGGAGGGCGGTAGTGGTGCTGTGACCCTTACGAAAACCATGTTGTTGTCTGGATAGGAGGTTATATTTATTTAGGTGTTCAGTGAGTTGGTCGGCGACTATGTGTTCTAGTGCCTTTGACAGGGGGGGTAGGATAGAGATGGGGCAGTAGTTATCTGTGGCAGAGGGAGCGATTGAGAATGTGGGTGAGAGGGGTCAGAACTTCCTGGAGGGTGAGGTGGACAAGTCTATGGTCTAGGGAGTCGTGGCTGTATTGGTTTTTGTTTAGAGCTTTAGTAAGATAGGGTTTCACAGTCTCCGGTGTAACGACTCTTAGATAGAAAGGCGCCTGCAGGTGGGGATTGGGGATGGTACGGTCCGGCAGGGGGTCGAAGAAGTTTGTGGGCAACACATGGGAGAGATCCGTGAAAACGGTATTTAGGGCAGTGGCTATGCTGGCAGGGTCGGTGGAGAGGCTGCCATCTATGAGAATTTGGTCAGGTGGGAGATTTGGGCCTTTGCTACAGAGTTCCTTTATGTTCTCCCAGAACTTGCACCCATTTCCCCAGGCGGAGGTTAAGGCAGTTTTGTAATGGTTAGCCTTGGCGGCGCGAATGGCCCAGGTGCACCTGTTTTGGGCCTCCCAATAGCGTTGCCTGTTCTGGGGCCGTCGGGTCTCATTGGCCAGATGCCAAAGGGTGTCACGCTGACGTAGTAGGTCTTGGAGGTGGTCCGAGAACCATGGGGCATTATTCCCCTTGGTCATAGATTTGGCGAAAGGGGCGAACTTGTCACAGGCTGAGTTAAAGATGTTGACAAACAGTTCGAGTGCGTGGTCAGGGTCGAGTGTATTTGTAAGTGGTGTCCAGTCCCAATCTCGGAGGTGGGCCTTGAGAAGGGGTAATTTGCGGGCCCTAGTTTACGTAGTGTATTTATTTTGGGCGCGGTTTTGAGGGGGGTACCAGACCAGTTACAGAGTACTGGTGAGTGGTCACTTAGGGTGTCAGGGAGGACTTTGGTGTTTGTTATTTTGTGGGGGCGGTTTGTGAAAACAAGGTCCAGAAGGGTAGATGTTCCCGTATGGGTGTGTAGACGGGTGGGTGTTTTGATGACCTGGGTGAGATCAAGGGCTGCAGCCTCATTGATGCAGGGTGCAGCTGTTTTAGCCAGCCAGTTTATGTTGAAATCCCCCACTAGTATTTTTTCTTGTTTTGGGGGTAGGGTGGCGAGGTAGGACATGATGGCTTGGAAGGCTAGCTTCTGGTCTCTGGGGGGGACATAGGCCGTGGTAAGGAGGAGGGAAGTAGACCTACCAAGAGTAATTTTTAGGGTGAGGGCCTGTGCCCTGGGGGTTAGTACGGGCAGGGGGAGAAAGTGGCCATTGAGGGAGTCCTTGAGGTATGTAGCACAGCCACCCCTCGTTTCCCCTCGGTCCAGCTGATAGAGGCAGTATCCAGGAGGTTAACTGCTGAGTCAGGGACAGAGGGAGAGCCAGGTTTCAGTCAGGCGATGATGTCTGGGTTGTTCTGGGTACCCAGCCCTGAAAGAATCCCATTTTTTTTGCAGGCTGCAAATCTTTAGTGAGGCAATGCACAGACCATTTCCATGGGATGGGTGGGGTGGAGTGGTAAAATGGGGACCAGGGTTTGGGTGGACATTTCCTGTCAGCAGAAGAAGGAGAATGAGAGACCTGAGTCAGTTGCGGCTTGTTCGAGTAGCAGGTCTTCTGCATTTATGCTGTGCGCGGCTGATGGTGGGTATTGGTAGTTTCAGGGTAAGGGTGGCAGATAGGAGGAGTAAACGGGGGGTGGGGGTTTGTTGTATTGTGGATGTGGAAGGAGGTTGGCAGGAGAGCGGGGGCTCCACAGGGTAGCTTAATAAGTGAGGGATGACATCCAGGGGTGGGTTTCAGCGTCTATATATGAGATGTAGGGTGGGGAGCTTGTATGGGCTGGTAGTGCAGGTGCCGTGGGGGTGGGGCAGGGCTGGGAGTGCCCAGCCAGTGTGCTGACAGAGGGTTTCAATATTATGCCCCTGTTTCATGTTATGAGTAGGGGGCGTAGGGTGTCTGTAAATTGCAGGAGTAGGGCGATGAAAGTAAGTGGGAGCATGATTGGGTTGAAAAACGTGAGGAAGAGTATGTGACAGGGCAGGTAGAAAGGCAGGAAAAAAAAGGGAAAACAGTAAAAAGGTGTAGGGCCTCTAGTGGTGGAAAAAGATAAGCTGCAGATGGGAAAGTGGCCTGATAGGTTTTTACTGATCATGTGATCAGAAAGACAACCTATATACGTGGATGCCGACCAAGGGTGGTGGTGGGGGCGGTGGGGAGGCGTGCATTGCGTTCGGCGGGACAGACCCAGCGTGGAGCAGAAAGCGAGTCCTGGCAAGCAGCTCGTCGGTAACTACCTGCAGCTCCGTAGTAAAACAATCCGCTACGAAGGGTGAGTGGGGAGGGCAATTTCTTTTCAGCCCTCACGACCGCCGGTGAGCTCTAGGGGAGATAGAAAAAACAACCAGGTTAAATAGGGCTCCCGAGGATTACCTTTGTGGGGGAGAGGGGGGCAGGGTTCGAGTTTCACTGCTGGGCTGGAATTTATTTTATGTTTAAACTGCCTGCAGTTTCCGTGCTTATTTTAAAGACCTCAGGTTGCCCAATGCAGTTATCAGTAAAACTCAAATAGCAAACTAAAAGGTAACAGTTACAGTGCAAGGCAATCCAAATAGGCTGTATGCAGAGGTACATGTAATATTAAGACTAGCTTCTAATAAATGCAAAGAAATAAGTCAGAAAATGCACTATCTCCACTGTTGGGCCGACAAAGACCCGTTTTAAAAAAGGCGCCAAGACAGTTCTTTTATCCAGCGTGGAGCAAGCGGAGTCCTGGCAAGTAACTCGTCGGTGACACCTGCAGCTCCGTAGTAAAACAATCGATGCGAAGGGTAGTGGGAGGCAATTTCTTTTCAGCC
This sequence comes from Neoceratodus forsteri, assembly GCA_016271365.2. Taxonomy (NCBI): domain Eukaryota; kingdom Metazoa; phylum Chordata; order Ceratodontiformes; family Ceratodontidae; genus Neoceratodus; species Neoceratodus forsteri. The sequence continues at coordinate 329,103,857 of CM028137.1, forward strand.
CTCACGACCGCCGGTGAGCTCTGCAGCTCCATAGTAAAACAATCCGGTACGAAGGGTGAGTGGGGAGGGCAATTTCTTTTCAGCCCTCACGACCACCGGTGAGCTTTAGGCCTATTTGCTAATAACCTATCTATACACGAAATTAAACCTTTTTCATAGCTTCTCCCCAGGCACGAGCGAGTCAATATACAGTCCTCACCCGTTGAAATAAATAAAAAAAAAACAGCATTATTTTACAATTGAAGAAGTCAGCAAATGTACAATCAACCATAGGCATACAGGGTTTACAAGCAGAGATCTTTTGAGTGAGGCAGCCGGCAACTACACATATAGGGGAAAGAGGCCATGTATGGGGTGGCAGGTTAGATAGGTAAAGAAGAGGAGGGATATATTACCGATGACTGGGGGAAAAATTGGGCTAAAACCACAGAAAGTGATGATGGCTGTCGTGTACTTGTTTATTATGATAATGACGGAGGAGGGGTAGATAATTGGGACACTACTATGGATGGGGTGGGACCTTAGCCAGGCTGGAGTGGACAGGGAAGGATGGGTGCAGCAGGAGGAGTTAATAGGGAAAGAGAGTCAGGGGTAGAAACATGGCGAGCGTCAGGATGGAAAGGGGGAGTTGCAGAATTAGTGGGCTAGCGGTGAGGAAAACATTTGCAAGGTGCTTTCATGTAGTGATAGTAGAGCACCTTGAAGATATTCAGGTTAACAGGACGGTTCAGCTTCAATTTCCTCGTCTGCAAGTTCCACGTCTGCACTCTTCAAAGCCGACTGCTAATGAAGAAATGCCGGTAAGCTGTATAATGGCATAAATAGGATTTTTTCAACTTTGTTGCATATCTCGGGGCATGTTTTGGAATTTTTGCACCAAATTTTCAACATGGGGTTATTGGGACCCCTCCTCATGAATTCAGTCACTGTCATGGTGCTATTCTGTCCCAAAAGGTGATTTTGTGGTCACTGCATGGAATTACCTTTCAGGACCGAGTAACAAAACGACAGTGCCACTGTTCATGAGGGGGGCTCTCAAAAGCATGTTGCAAATTTAATTAAGCACCCCAAATCCCTGTTTTATGAGTGTGCATTGCGCTGTTTCCACGCACACTCATAACTTCGTGAATTTGTAACATTTTCACTCCAGATTTTTAAAATTGCCATTTTTCCACACCTCCTGATGAATAGTATAGCTGCCATTTTACATATCCTGGCTGAAATGTGTTTTCGCACGTCCGGCGCAGAATAGCACAGTCGCTGTGCGAAATCAGTTTTTGGGACAGTTTGAGGAAATGACGGTGACACTGTTCATGAGCAGAGGTCCTAAAATGCCTATAAAGAAAATTTGGTGCCGGAAGTCTATAAAATGACTGTGTTACAAGCATGCGTTGCTCGGTTTCCATGTACCCTTGTAACTTTGCAAATTTGCAATATTTCCATGCCATTTTTTCAACACTGCCATTTTTTCACACCTCCTTATGAACAGTACAGCTGTCATTTTTCACACCCTGCCCAAAATGTGTTTCCGCACCTGTGGTGCACAATGGCGTGGCCACTGTGGGAAATCAACTTTTGGGACAGATTAACAAAATCACAGCACCACTGTTCATGAGGGGAGGTCTCAAAATGCCTATGTTAAAAATGTGGCTAACAAACTTCCTAAAATAATCAGGTTACGGACATGTGTTGTGCAGTTTCTATGCATGCTCATGACTTCACCAATTTTTCATATTTTCACTCCAGATTTTCAACGTTGCTGTTTTTTACGCCTCCTCATGAACAATACAGTTGTCATTTTCCACATCCTGCCCAAAATGTGTTTTCATCCCTGTGTCGCTAAATGGCATAGCTGCTGTGCAAAACCACCTTTCAGCTAACAAACTGATTGTGTCGCTTTTCATGAGGTGGCCTCACAAAAAGCTCATCTTGAAAATTTGGAGTGAAAATACCAACACACGCCTATGGTGTTAGGGTTTCCAACTGTAGCACCCCACCCTCTAGAGACTGACAGGTGTCAGGGGTGTGACTTGGGATCATTGGCTGTAAGGCTTATGCCATTCCACACCCACCTCCACCCTGCAGCCAGTGACAGGCATCGTGGTGTGCCTTGCACTGTTCGGCCACAAAGTTCATCTCATTCTCCTATACTGCACCCACCTCAGCATATTTCCTTATGCAATGGGTAAGTATAAAGCCCAAAGACCCCAAAGCACACCACAACACTTGTCAGTGTCTACAGGGTAGGGTGAGGTACAATGGCATGAGTGTTATATCTGACAACCCAAAGGCACAACCCAATGTCTGTCGGTCTCTACAGGGTGGGGGTGGGGTTGGCATCACTTCAATACTTCACTGCCATTCCTATTATGCATCTCTAACTCCAGCTCTACCAATGTCAATGCCAGTGAGACAACATTTGGCATTGGCAAATGCTTGTTATAATTAGCATGTCATGTGCGGACAGTATGGTAATTTCCCATAACCTTCATTAGTAAATAAATAATAAGCAAATGTGCAGTAAATGAAGTGACACTCATTTTGATATATTCTATGCGAGTGTGGTAATAGTTGGTCATACATCTTCTCATCATCTGTATGTGTTTTTTTGTTTTTGTTTTACCTTTAAGAAATGTCAGCGAAAAGTAAAGGTGGGAGGCCACCCGTATATTCACCAAGGTCAGCTAAGCAAAGAAAACTTGATCTGGACCGTAGTCAACAGAGATGTTCAGTTAATATCAGAAGTATGACTACAGCATAGAATGAATTGAGAGAGGAACGACAGTGTAAGACCGATAAAGATTTGGCTTTTTTTCTAATAATGTGTTATCAGTAATTAACAAATTTATATGTGGTTGTGTTGTTTTTATATCTGTATTAGCTATTGTTCCTCAACTCCCCCAAGCTACTACCCCTTCCCCCCCACTGGCATTGCTGTGTGTGAATTAATCATGTTGTTAAATATTGCATGGGAGTTGAAATGACACATTCCCCCAATCCTCACAAACACAAACAAATTAGCCTTACTATGGCCATATGATTGTGTAGGAAAGCAGTTTATTAGGATTCACAGACTGAATGGCAATGGTCCAAAGTAGCAACAGGGTTAAAATTTCCACATAGAGAGTTTGCTAGAGTAAGGAAAAGTAAGCTGTGACAATTGAAATGTTATTTGAATGCTGTCCTGAAACTAACAGTCACAATCTTGGTGTTTAGAATACTGAAGAACAGTTGCATTCCTTCTTGTAAACTCACTGCTACGACATAGGTGAGAGGGGTTTATAGGGTTCTGACATCACAGCAGTGGGATTACAAGGACGTAAGTAGTTAACTTTCAGTGGGTAATATGGGTTACCCATACATAATAGAAAAATACAGGATGAGCAACTTTATACACAACCGATGTGTTCCGTCATCCCGGAGTTCTAATTCTCATGGACCACTTGATCTTTGCTCTCAAGGTCAGAAGGAATCAAAACTCTTATGTGACAGAACACAGTGGTTGTGCATAGTTGTCCATCCAGTATTCTATACAGAAGGAATGGGTAGCCCTTGTTACAGAATGACAGTGTTATTTAGTATTTTGCACACACAGAATGCAATTGTTCCAGTATAGTATTTGAATAACATTCCAATTGTCACAGTTCCCTATTGCTGAGTCTAGTGATTGCTATATCTGATAGAGATTTTAACTGTGGTTCTATTTTTGCCCTCTGTTGTTCAGTTTCTGTATCATAATAAATAGTTTTGCTACACAATCATGATGCCATAGCGCAGATTAAAGAGATTTACCAGGTTTTCCACCTGCCAGTGACTAAACGAGGAGTCACCACCACAAGACACTGCATATGTAAATATTCCCTCTAGAAATATAGCCTTTTAAAAGTAATAACACTCGTACAATTGTAGATACTGGGTCCCAAGGACTTCCCAGTTTGTTCTGTGCCACCCAGCCCCTGCGCTCACCGGTGTGATGACGAGATGCCAGTGAGAGTGCGGTGGTGCACCACATTATATTCAATGGGTGGCAGCTTTTAAATCACGTTTCAATAACATTATGGCCACTTGCTAATGAGACGTGGGCACCAGTTGACTACCAAGGGCCTTGGCAGTGGACTGGTGCCCAAGTCTCATTGCAAGTGGCAGTAATGTTATTGAAGAAAATGTTAAACACCACCGTGAATATAATGGGGAGCACTCGCGCTTTCACTGGCATCTTATCACGCTAGTAATCTTGAGGCAAAAGTGGCAGAATAATGGAAAAACCAGTGTCTACCATTTTACAGTGTTATTACTACAAAAACGCTGCATTATTGAGGGAATATTATACTCTAAAAGTCTTGTGGCAGTGTGTCCCTGTTTAATCAGTGTCAGGGGCAAAACCATTAATATTGGTAGATCTCTTTAATTATTATAGTGAGGCTACATTACTTGTTTTTTGGGGAGAGGGGGGCCATCACATGTCAAGTGACATACACAAAATATACAAACAAATTGTTTAAAGTTTGTGCTGTCTGAAGTACGGTATTGACTTGTGATGTCCAAACATTTTCCACTTGTGATGGAGTAACTCCTGTTTTTTGAAATATAAAAAAATATATTCGCTGTGGTCCTCATGTGCAGTTTTATATTTTGTGATTTACTTTGCTGCAAGCGCCCATACACTGTAAAAGGATTGTGTATGATCAGTCTTACATAAACAAGGGTATTATTGTATCGAATGGTTTCCATGGTAAATGGGCACTTATTCAGCTGTTATGTCGAGGTCATCTGTTACGAAGAAAAGCGCTCAATACAGGAGTATCATTGTTTTGTACAACTGCTCCTGTACAATCAAACAAAGGTGAAAAAGAAAAAGCACCTCAACTGGGACTTGATTCAAGGTCACCCGGAATACCGTTCCGATTGCGCTAACCAGCTGCATCACTTAGACAACTGGAAGCTGGGATGTTCCTGGGCACATTACTCTTTCTCAAATGCACAACTCAATGGCAACACAGATATTTACTTCTAACAATCACACAGGAGCACAGTGTGCATATTTTTATGGAACACATGCAAACAAGGATAAGAAAGAATAAGTGCTTCCTATATAGTCCTCTGTACGTGCATTCATTTTTTGGAGTGATGTAGTCATTTTAAAATCTGTTTTACTGTGTATGCTAATCTTGTGATTAAAATAATGGAACTCATAGTGGTTTGACTAGGTTAATTAAGCAATTTATCCCTCCAGGGTGTGGGTATACCGGAGGTTTTATCACGGCTGTGTGGTTAGAAGCCACGAGGCGCAGCCGAATGACGAACCACACCAGTCGTGGTAAGCCCTCCAGTATACCCACACCCTGGAGGGACAAATTGCTATTATGCAATGGTTTTTAATATATATTTTGTTATGTGTGTGTTTTTCACTTATTTAATTACTTAAGAATTATTGTTTGCTGAGTATTCTTATGCCTTTGAAGCACCAAGAGGGAAAAACAAATGGCGGCGGCAGTCATTTGAAGTCTCGGGCTTAGTGATATTTCTTTTGGGCATGAGAGGAAGTGTGGGGGGGGGTTGGCTGGCACTTCTTCCCGTGGGTACACTGGCCAATTTATCACGGCAAAAAGGTGCCAGCCAACCAATCAGGATGTGGGATTTTAGTTATTCTTTTTGTGCCATTATATAATGTATTTTGTAAAATTCTTGTAATGCTGTATTTCTGTAATGTAATGTTATTAATTTCTTTTACTTTTCTTGTTATTGTCTATGTTTCTGTCAGGACTTTTTACCAAGGATGTAAGCATCAGTCGACAGATCGTTCCACGTCTTCATACAGCTTTCCTGTGTCTCCGTTTGGGAAGTTCCCAGTTCATCTGGCATCAACTCCATTATGATAACAAGTATAAGGAAATATTTTTTTTTCCTGTAGGGGGTATTGGTGCAAGTACTGTCAACTGGGAGCAACTGTTATGCTGTTGTAGTTCACTAGCCATATTAACTGTTATTGAGCAGCTGCATCATGGTCAGTGTAGTTATTTGTTTAACCACTGACTGTTATGTAAGTAATAATACCCAACAGGGTTGGTGGCACTGTGCTATACAAGGCTATCCAGAGGCATAATGAGGCCTGATGCAGTAAGACATGACTGTGTGTTGGTAGTGATATGATACCCACACTCCCAGAGGTATACTTATGGTCAATACCATTGGTCAAGTGACTTCCACTTCTGGGTGTCCGGGTATGTCATCACTATCAATACGCAGTCAAGTCTTACTGCTTACAGTGTCAGAGCTCATTACGCCCCTGGACAGACTGGTATTGCACAGTACCACCCACCCTGTCAGGTATTATTGCTTACTTAAGCATTAAGACACAACAGGGTGTGGGTTTCTGGGGATTTACCCACACCTTGTGTCACGGTCGTGAAGAACCCCGTGGTAGTAATGTTGTACTACAATGGCTGTACCAAGTATAAGACATTTTAGGCACATGGATTTTGAGGCGAGACAAATATTGGGAATATTGTATGTTTGTGTTGGATATCCATCCAAACAGGTCATGCTCTGCTTAAGCATAGTTTGTCAATTAGTTATATGCGGAGTACTGTGAATACCAATATGAATCACCATGGACAATTTTTTTATGTGTTTTATCAGTTCAGAGTCTTCCCAGTCAGATATTGAAGGTGAAACCGAAGTAGACATGAATCCCATTCACAATGAGACATCATATGAGCCATATAATGACAGGTAGTGGCTGAAAGATAAGTTTATGTACACTGTTTGCAGAATTAAATTGTTTTAGCAAGCAATACAGTAGTGGATGATACAGTATCATGCTTTGTACATTGATGAGAATAATGTTACTTTTTCCAACTTTTCATATTCTGAGCCAATGGATAATACTAAAGAACATGCATCTCCACCACTGAAGACTGATAGAAATCAAAGTTGTGATGATTCACAACCTGATGATGCCATTGCAGTAACACATGATAGAGGAATTCATGCAATGTCAACTGGTATAATATTTGATAACTGTCTAATGGAACTGGCTAGCAAGGCTTTTCAAAGATGCAATGTAAGGGGCTGTTTACATGATGTTGACATCTCAATTTGTCAAATGGGCATGACATTCCAACTAAGGATAAAGTGCACTAATGGACACTTGAAATTTTGGTACTCTCAGCCATTCATTAAACGGATGACAGCGGGAAATCTGCTGATGGCTGCTAACATAGTGTTGCCTGGCAATAATTATGGCAAAATAGTAATGCTGATGCGCTTTATGAACATGGCACCACTTTCTAAGACAATCTTTCATGCTGTCCAGCACCAGTATGTCTGTTCTAGTATTAATAGGTATTGGAAGAATATGCAGTCACAAGTAATAAGCAAACTGAAACAGCCTGTCATCATTCTAGGAGATGATAGGAATGACAGCCCAGGACATTGTGCCAAACATCAAACATATGTAATGATGGGGAATGAAAGCAAGGAAATTATTGATGTGCAGATTGTAAATGTACGAGAAACTAGTGGAAAGACCACTAATATGGAGGTTGTTGCCTTTGCGCATAGCATTAATAAGCATACTTCCAAAGGAGTTTCTATTGCGGAAGTTGTTGCAGATGCCCATGTGCAGATAATGGCTGTGATGTGTACGTTGATGTAATGTGCAGTTATAATAGTTGTTCAGTAGCACTGTGATAATGGATGAGTGCAAACTGGAGCAATAAGTTGTTCCCATGTCATGTGTGTCTCATGCAAATACATTTTCTGTCCTTTTTAAGGGAAAAAATATCTGGATGTCACTCATTAGTTGGACCTGTGGCATGGGAGTAAAACAATTCATAAGAGACTTTGCAAGGCAAGTATGTAAGGAAAATAGTATGACGGTGTCGGGGTGATGGCAGGATGTACCAACACCTGGTGTAGTTTGCTCATGGGACACGGACGAATGAGGAAACCACATCAGATGTGGCTAAATCTTGCCAATGCCCAGTTATGTGGTATGACTATTATACAATGAAAAGAAGAAATACAGAAAAATAAGTTGTGACTGTTTGTTCCCTGTGTTTATTCTTTTCCATGCTTTTCCACTTTCAAGGGATAATCAATCAGAATCATCAAGGTACTGCGGCATTGCAATTTAGTTTTGGGTTGTCATTTTTAAAACCACCTGATAGTGTGGTGAATAACATGAATTATGGTAGGCTATTTTTTTTTCTTTCTTTTTTTGTTCTCCTACTACAGGACTCCAGATATTTTGATCGTGCCGGTGTCATGGGACGGTTTATATGGAGATTCAAGATGCTGTGTTTAATGTGTTTGTCAGGTTTTGGATTGAATAGAGTGATGTGTTCCTGACTGGAATTTTTCTTTTGTGAGATACTTATGGAATAAAGCTTGACAGTGTGTAAGATATGGTAGGATGTACAATAAGTAATGTGTTATTTGGTCACATGGTCACAGACTGAGTGAGACAACCACATCATTAGTTGTAAATTCTTTCGGGTACCTACATCATGTACTGTTATATTGTGAATATACATTTGCTGTTTATTTTTTTTTTACAGAAATTAGAACAATAATATCCAAATAGCTTACATGCTAAATCTTTGTAATTTTATCAGACTTGCACTAGTAAGACCACTGCTGACATGCGTCCATGGTTCCATGACATTGTAAACTACTTCTGGTTCTCATGTGCTAATTATGAGGGACAGGTTTCTGTACTATCTGTAAGTTAAAAGGTTTGCTATACATGTTATGTACAGTTTCTTACTAAAATATTGTGGCTTCAGATGTGTTTCTAATGGTTTGCTGTGGGATGATACTCATTGATGACACACACCATGCAGTGCCTTATTGCTTGAGTGCTATTGGCAACATAGATTATTGTGTGTCAGTAATTGTTATGTAAGTTGATCTCGTGTGTTTTTGAGGTCTGTTTACTTTTTTCCATTGTCTAGTCAATATGGAGAGGTATTCTACATCATGTCGTAGACGAACATTCCTGGCACATGTGTATTCCAGGCGACATTGACCATTGTCTACATGCAGGAATGGAGATGCCCACTAATGGAAAAGCATGGCTAGTGAAAGGGTCAGTCTGCTCATAACGCTTTACATGAAACTGTGTGTGATAGGTGGTAGAGCAATAAATTGAGCTACTTTGTCAATGCCAGGTAATGCTTGATGTTTAGCTCACGTGATGTGATGTTTCAGACCTTTGTTAGCAGCATTACACAGTGTTGTAGCCACTGCATAACCAGAGTATGCACTGCGTGATATTTGTAGTTGTAGTGCGATTCATGGATATGCATTTGAAACGACACATTGAGCTTCGTCCCTATCGTGTTATCTACTATGGCAAGGTCATACTGTAAGATTCTTAGTTTGTCATATTTTTTTATTTTGTTTTGCATTGTTTACTCACATAATGGTTATATGTTATCTCATCACTGTGTTATATATTTAAATGGAACTTTTAAAGGAATTTGCAATGTCTTTAATTTCTGTTTTGTTTTATGTACAACTCTGTCCAACTGTGAAACGTACAGAACAACAGAAGAACTTGAACATTTTACTAGTCTTATTTTGATGTACGCTGGGAAATGGTTTGCCTATGGGTAATGCATGATGTAGTTGTAAAAAGCAATTTTACATTCTGTTAACAGTTTCAGGTTAAAAGCACAGAAAATAACATAGAGGCTTAAGTATGGTGTTTGGCTAATAACAACAATGTGATCACATCTTGAAGTTTCCATGACATAACTGTAAACGTTTGCAGCATATGTCGTGAGGTTTTCAGATGGCATGGCAACATCATGTAGTGAGACAAGTGAGGTTGTTAACTGAATACCATGCATTATATGTGATGGTGTACTGGTTAACAAGATTGTGCACTTGTACCTTGACATGACTGATACTCGATTTCATTGTATTGTGTGGCCATAATTCCATTCCCTTCCCTCCCCCTTCCCATAAGTCAACCCCACCCCCACTTAGGACACCACCCGACAACTTCATGAGCCTGACCCTTTTCTGTTTTTGTTACAAGTGGCATAATATTGGTAAAGGAAGTGTGGGCAGAAGTGGAGCGGTGAACCTTAAATGCAGATATTGTGAGTGAAATTACATGATTTGGCAAGTCGTATACTGATGTCTTTTTTTTTCATGGTGATTTATCCACGGATTTGAGGGTTACTCAGCACGGAATATATTGACAGCAATCGACCACAACAGCCATATAGGCAGGAATGTACTGAAGAATAAATCTGGAGAAGTTATGTAAGTGTACAATGTTTTGATTGTTTTTCCAAAAATTATACTCCAACAGAAACCAACACTCACCTCCCCTCTCGCTCTCTCATTTAAAACAAAAAAAAGTTGTATAATACCAATGTACCCCTCAAGGAGTGGGTATACTGGTGCATTTACTACTTCTTGTGTATGTAAGCAATAAAGCACGACAGAGTGTGGGTGATGCTGGGTTTATCCCAGCATCACCCACATCCTGGAGTGGTTTATTGCGATTATAGAATGGCCTCATATATTTTTAATGTGAAACCGAGCTACTGGTGACAGCAGTTTTTCTTGCAGGACAAAAAAAATGGTTTGGCAATAGGAAAACATGCCACTGTGTGCTCTCACATAGTGGTGTTTTGAGGAGGGGGCTCACTCTATGTAAGCAATAATACCCAGCAGGGTGGGCTGTATTGGGAAATACTGGACCTCCAAGGGGTGTAATGAGGCCTGACACCGCAGGCAGATGGCCTTATAGCCTCTGGAAGGTCTGGTATTTCCTAATACTGCCCACCCTGGAGGGTATTATTGCGTTTAGAAAATGGGCTGTGTAAAAAAAAAAGTTAAATAAAAAATTTATTTAAAGTAAGTTTTGTAATTAGATAGTTCCTCCGCCTGCATTAAGATTTTTTTTAAGTTAAGCAGTGAAGGTTTGTCCTAGTGGAGACCCAGTAGTTTAAACAAAAACATCTGGTTTTGTTTCTGCCCTCTAGTTTGTTTTTGTTTAATTCTTCTTTTGTTTATCTACCCTCACAACTCCTGATGCAATACCACCCTTTTTAATTATTTATTTTTTAAGCATGCAAACGTTTTTATGAGTCCAGCAGCTGGCCAATGGGTAGTGGCACTACTGAACAGGAAACTCTGGAGAAGCAGGTAATTGCTTTTGGTGCACTTTAGTATGTGATAAACTTAGCGCTGTTACACATTGTGACTGTCCTACATGACTGCTTAATAACACTTTATTTTTAGTACCGTATGGCTTTGCGCTGTGTGTTATCCATTTTAAAGACTGCAGTAGGTGGTGGCTTTAGTCAGACAGCACGTTATCCCTGACACCAATACTGTGCATGAGAGGACTGGTATTTTCTTGAGTTTTTGTACCGCAGATGGACGTCCATCTGAGGTATGGAAAATCAAGAAAATATAGCTGCTGTCATGCTCGGTCGTGGTGCCAGAGATAATGTACTGACACAGTTCTCATTGTCTCCAGGTTTGCCAATGGAAAGTTTGCTATGAGAGAAAATGGTTTTATCTCCCCAGTGCAAATTTTATTTCATTTTGGGTAGGGGGAGCAGGACGGCCTGGCCACCACTTTTCAGGCTAGCTTTGTGAGTGGGGCTAAATGGTGGGCGAGTTTTCCTAATGTTTGGGGTGCCCAAGGATTTACTCAGAAATGGGGCACTGCGAGTAGGCTCTTGTTTTAAAGAAGGCTCTATTGGAAAACAAATCTCTCAGCAGGCGTTTCAACCAATGAGATTCATTTATTTGCCGATACTTTTTCTAATGCTAAATGATGAAAAAGGATGGCAAGACGCTTTCTAACTGTGTGCCAAGTGCTTCCACCAACTTTGAAGCAGGCTGTGCACAAGGACAGCAATTCTGAGGCTGACAGGATTGGCATGACAGGCACTTTTTAATTACATGGCTCTCATTGTAACTTACTGTACACCTGTCAGCCAGTACGATTTCTCATATTTGCAAGGCCATGTTCTGCTAAATAAATAAAGGATAGATAGTTTTGATGATATTTTTTCTTCCACACAACCTTGGTAGTTGATGACCACATAAACGTTCCGAGCTTTGCGCTCAAGGCTTATGGGCCATCACACACATCGGGTGTGTGGAAAAAAAAAACATAACACACACACACATATCCATTACTCTCTATGTATAGGGCATTGGTGAAGTTTTTTTTTTCAGCATAAAGTTAGCAGGCATGTGTGTGAGAGAAGCTCAATTTTGGTTGTATTGAACTACCAGAAATGACAGTGTTCCACATGCTAATTGATCATGGACCTGGACAGTTGTATTGTTTAACCATGGATAAGACATATTTGATACATGGCCAGGAGCCAATCTAATTACTAAATTTTTCCAAGGTCATTTCATAAATACTCAATGGGTGGGGTTTTTGTAACTGGTAAACTTGTTGGTGTCTCAATAATTCAATGCCAGATTGTGCTACATCTGTCTAAACTGTTACATCTGTCTAAACTGTATCATATCTCAGATGTGCTTAATGTTACTTGTCTATATCTATCTTTTTTTTACAGTCACACCAGACACTATTCCAAGTGGACAAAGCAATGATTGGCCTTGCCTTTGCATGAGCCAAAGGAATACAACTACATAGCTGATTTGAAAGAAGACATTCTCCAAATGAGATTCAGTGATCCCAATCCATTGCTGGTTACATCTGCAATACCGCACAGCCATCCAAAGAAAATGGTACGTACAACTGCACAAGTGCAACCTCTTCCAGTGGATGAAGCATAGAAAGGATATGATTGTTTCTCACACACTACCAGGTGTACAGCAGCATAAACTGTGATATGTGGGTTATTTTTTTGGGAAAGACAAATGACAGTGTCATATGTCACTGTCATGTATGACTTTTAATACAGTTATAAAAAAACGTTCTCACACAACCAGATGGCCAGTCCTTGTCTGCATAGACATATTACTGGTGTTAAGAAGTAGTTATGTTACCATGCAGGACAAACAAATGTACAGTAGAAATGATATGAAACATCCAGAACCTCTCACATTGCATTTGAACTAGTGGCTGTTCAGAATCTATTTTGACATCAAACTAAATAGCATTAAGAAAGATTCATAGATGTAGATCTGTGTTACTTTCCCTGTTGCAATTTGTCATGAGCTTATCTGAACCTTGAGAGGCGACCTTAACCACTTCTCATCTGCAGAGAGGCAGGAGTTAACATTTCATAACACTGTTTTCATTGTTTAAAGATTTTTTGAAACTAATATTTTATTGTCATATTTTGTTGTATGTAATTACTTTATGATAAAATCAACATGTACTTTGATATATAGTCTTGATACAATAGTGGTATGTTTTATGTCTCATATATAATTGAAAATGGCATATCAATAAATATATTTTCACAGTACCAGTGTGTTGTTGTTATGGAAGATACCAATGTCAACTGCTTCCTGGTGAGAGAGGTCAATGGGTGATTTTATAGTGATACACACTCAAGCTGTTTCATATGGTTATAGTTGAATTTACATTTAAACAGAAAGGCATGACCAGAATCTATACTAATAGTCTGTTAATCATGTGGGTGTAATGTGGCATGAGACGCAGCCCAGATCCATATTGCCCTAGTGGGAGATTATCAGACTAATAATTTAACTCATGTGACTGTCTTACTGATATTATGGCAAAATTATTTATTTTTGAAAAAGCGTTACAAGTAAATTTGCAAATAATGTACCATGACAGATAATGGGTATATTGGTGGATTTACCACACCTGCTGTGGTTCAGTCACGAGGCGCAGCCCAGTGACTTAACCAAATCAGAAATAGTAACTCCACCCATTCATTGCTATTATACAATGTTCAATTTATTGTTTTGTTTTTATTTTGATATAACACTTTTACAGAGGTTATACTTCAGAACATTATAAAAGGGTTCTCAGAAATGTTGCAATCTGATTGGCTGTTAGGATTCCAACAGCATTTCATTAATCCATGTTATACTGTCATGTACAGCCTGATCACAATGGCACATGAATTCTTCCTGTCAGAATTCCATCCTCTGGCACTGATAAATGACTGCAATGATGCATTCTGACTTTGATCCAGCATTCTTCAACTGTTGGTGGAAGAACTATTTTATTAAAAAGCACCCTCTAAATGAGGAAAACATTCAAACAGTATTATTTTTAGCCCTCTTCTTTTGTAACAATGTTTATAATAGCAATAAGGCACTCCCTGGAGTTAGATTAATAGTCCGTTCATCACCCCCAGGGGGCAATATGGCACTCGGCTGTGCCTACTGCCACATTACACCCCTAGGGGTGATTGACAGATTGTTAATCTAACCCCTGGTCATGCCTTATTGCTTAATTGCTATATGCCATTACTGAACGTTGACAATGATTACAATCTAATATATTCAAATCACTCCATTGTAAAGAAACGCTCGGTTTTGTGTCATGAACCTCTTTGATAAGTTGATATTCCATAGGTAGATATTGCATTCATTTGGTACTGTTTATGTAAATATGTAGTTTTGCAAACTCTTACATCTGAAATCATTACTGTAGGATCAGAATCCACATATATATACATATACAATTTAATGAAATATTAAATATACATCATATATTGCATATTATGCTTTGTAAACAGTACATTACACATTAACAAAAGCCTATGCCAATCTGTGTGCCAAAAACCCAACATATGCACCATTTGGGTCAGGAAATTTGTCCCTAATTCTCCATACACAGCATGAGGGTATTACCCTTCTGTTATCATTCCTCAGTCTTCCATATTGCCACAGAACAAATTGTCTGTATGCGGTAAACCACATCTCATGGTTGTGGCCATTTTGCACATAACCATTCAGTCCAAAATTACCATTCTGATATGCCACAGCAATGGCTAACATAGGTTCTGACAGACACAGCAGTTCCATTGTACGTGTATGTGAAATGCAGCAACTAGAAGCTTTTCCACAGCAAACCCTTTCTAGAACAGTGGGCATTTCCCAATAGTTCCCACAAACACATCACAGTGGTTATGATGCAGATGAACACATTGCAGCCATTCTTTCATTACTGTCTTCAAGTAAATCCATCATGCCACCAGAACGCTGTCATAGTCCATACGATGTATCAATTCCTGTGGATATAAAACATAGATATATTTCTACATTACGCACCACATAAAACATATATATATGGGATATGCAATGGTGAGCAGACAGATGAATGATTTATCTACTCAAGTGCTATTTGACTTCAGGTAACCTCATGAGTGGCATAAGCCATGAGTGAGGTGTCAGAGGTCAAACAGCACAAGTGTAGATAAATCATTTATCTGACAGCTCACCATTGTATATCTCATTTATGCTATAGGGGTGCTTTCTATCAGTGCAGGAACATTTGGTTTTGACTGTTTATCATTCTGTTGAATGACAATTTCTGAGAGTTTTGGTTAACTTTCCTAGAGTATGTCTGCCTAGCATAGTGGTTGCTATTAAATGAAATAACTCTTATTTTATAGAATTCTTTCTGAACAAATGTCATGCGGCCTTTTTCAGTTTAAAGTTATTCACCAACTCTCAAAGGGGACCATGTTTGACAAGAGCTGTGGCACACAGCAGGTTGAGCCAAAACCCCGTATGACAGAAACCCTGCATCCCATTGAACTATAGTTGGTGTCTGAGTGCATTAAGTCCCCATGCAGGCGGCAACCCCTCCCTTGTGGCAAACATATTGGGCATAGAAAGGGTTTGGCACAGGTCCTGTATGGCAATGCAATCCATTGCACACCATACTGTTAATGCCCCACAAGTATGGGACCCATAGTAGACACCCTCCACAGATAGATCAAATGTGCCCTACTACTCCCATACCACCAGAATCCACCACCTTGATACCCAATGATGCCATCTGTATCATACTGTACATACCCTCAGTGGTGGTCTATTGACCTACCACCCACCCCAGCCAGCAGTTCCCCCAACACCCCTCATCCCCAGACAGAGCCAAGACTGGCGCTGCCCTCCACAAACCTCCACAGCTGGTCCCCGACTGAACTGGCATGTGTGCATACAGTAATGTGTGTAAATGTGTATGCATTATAGTTTGCACTCAATGACAGTTAAGTCTGGACTAGGCGTGGAGGTGTGTGGATAACTATTTCTTGCTGCACAACATACATTACAGAAATTAGCATATTTTGCAACAATTACATGAATCTCTTGCTCCTGTGCAGTGGGATCTATATCGCTGCTACTAGCACCAAATGTCACAAAAGAGGCTGCACTTGCCCCTCGTCTCATTTGCTGCCCTCTGCAACTACCATGTGTTCTGACCTTGCCACATCCTCTGCTAATTACTCACATGTTTGATTGCAGAATCGGTGCTGCCAATCGGGCATCTGTGTCATTTTGTGAACTTGTAGAAGATGACTCCGTGCTTGACTTGTACATGCAGAAACACAAAAATACAAAGCATGGTTACATTAAGTATTACAAAGTAACAACAAAATTTTCCATCCTACCAAGCATTGCTAGAAATATTCACATGTTTAAACAATTAAACCACCCCAAGGTGCTTGAGAAGCTATTGGGACCCAGTCCCCCACCCCGGCCCGACCTCTATTAACTAGCCAGTGGTGGATGAGTCTGGAGATAGGAGTAGCCTGCCAATAAAGGGGCCTGTGGCCTGGGACAAATTGCAGTGGGTGTTTGATAAGCTGTGTGGGGGTCTGTTTTGAATCCTTGACTAGCATGCTGAATAGGAGTTTCTCTGTGTGTTGGCACTGGTAGAAGTAGAGAACCACTTGTAGCTTGCACTATTAGGTAACCCGCAGATGTTGTTGTTGAAAAAATGGTCAGCTAGGATGATGCGCCGACAAATCACTAGAGTGGGTATCTTTGGGAGGATGGTTGGGTGTGCAGGGTGTGGGGAACTCATGATACATGACACTGGACTAGGCTTGGAAGTTTGGGGGTTACCTGGTGTTCCACAAGCTGGCACAGATTAGGGAGGAGGATGGAGAAATCAAAAGGCAGCTTGGGGCTTGGAGGGGAGAGGGGCCCTAGGGCACTCTGGCAGATGGGGCCCAAAAGGTGGACATTTCCATATCATTAGGAAAGAGATTGGGGGTGTCCAGAGAGAATCAAAAGGTGGACATTTCCACAGCACTACGAAAGAGATGTGGGGGGGGGGGTCCAGAGGGAACCAAGACGGGAGTTAGGCAATTGGGGGATGGGCTAAGGCTCACAAATTCCTTTAACCCGCTACGCCTGTTGGTAGAGGAGGGGAGCGGGGGGGAGGATGTGGATGACTATGATGATGATGTTGCTGATGAAGCTGAGGCAGAGAGGGATAGTAAGAGTGAAGGGGGCAAGATGCAGGGATTGAAAATGGGGAACAATAAGGGAGGACCTGGACAGGATGGGGAAGCGGAGTAGGGGGGAGAAGAAAAAGGAAGATCAGGTTAACAAGCAGAAGGTTGAGGGAATGGACCAGGGGGGCATGACAGGCAGGAAGGCACAGGACGTAACTGGGATGATAGCAAGCAGGAAGCAAAGTGGACAAATGGATAGGGTGGATGGATTAGTCAGGAGTGGGGCTAGAGATACAGAGAAGGATACTGGGGTGAGGAGGATGAAGAGGGCCGGGACTCAAGTAGAGGAGGTGATCAGGGACAAGAAGGAAGGGAATACCTTCAACACACATTGTGGGAGGTGCAAGGAGTTGGATGGGGGGAGAGACCAGAGAAAGTGATGAGGAGGGGCATGTAAGAATAGGGAACCTGAGGGGTGAACATACAGTAGTAGACACAGACACTGCCAGCTATTTCCAGATATTTTGCAAAATTTCTAAAGAGTTTCTCTCTGCTACCCATACTGTAGAAATGGAGAAAGCATTAGATACATCTGGAAATATCACAGAAATTTCAGGAAATAGCTGGCAGTATCTGTGGCTGCTACTGTATATGCAAGGAAGAGGCAAAAATACTGCTTTTGGGGGAGTCCATTATCAAAGGCATCCAGTGGGAGGGACAGGAGGAGTGTACAAACTGTCTGACCAGGGATAAATGCCACCCAGACCTGAAGGTCCACAAACCCAATCATGAGTTGTATTCACGGGCAAAGGACTGTGGATGAACAAGACATATTAGTGCACTTGAGGACACATGACATAAATGGAAATAGTGAATTAGAAATTCTGGCATGATTCCGGGAGTCATCTCGAACAGGAACGACACCTTGGTGATTCGTGTGGGCCCTTCTTCTCCTGCCATACCAGCTTGTTAACCTGCAGTCTCTATTTCATCCCTCCTGTCTTGTATTGGGTAGTGTGAGTAAAAACCACTGTAGCTCCCTGCAATATCAGCTAAATCAAAGTGTGTCATTTGATTCAATTGTTGTTTTCTTGTCACAAACTGAGCCTCCTAGCTCCGGATTACAAATTGTGTATTTTTTTTTTAACCTTTGTTTTACCAGGTGAAACAAACTAAGATGAAAGCTTGTTTACAGGTGTAACCTGGGAGCACAAGGAAGTTAAGTGACTTGCTCATGGTCACACAGTATGAAAGTGGGGGCTGTGGGATTCAAACCCAGGTCTCCAGGTTTGCAGCTCAGAGCCTTAAACTACTGCACTATACTGCCTCCTAAACCACTGTGCTACACTGCCTCCTGGTTGTTGTGCATGCTTCTTCTTCTTACCATCACAGGGCACCTACCAGCTGCAATGCTGGCCTACCCTGGGCAACGTATCAGGTTAACCCACACCCTTACACCTGGGTATCCAGAGGTGGACTGTGTTGGAACTCAGTGCATGCCATCCCACCTGATTGTATCAGTTGCTAAACCAATCAGCCAGATTACGCCCCTTCCTTGTTCATCCTCCTCGAATAAATCCGATCTAAATCTTTTTGCACATAATTTGCCTGTGGTTCCATTCTGTACCAAAAGTAATGTACTGTTGTTATCTGCTGTGTTTAACCTTATTTTACAGGGGGTCTCCAGGGTCAAACTGAGAGCAGACAAAATTCAAGTCATGGAAGGTAAGAGGGACCTGGGAATAGTGGCAGATGTCAAAATGAACAACTCAGAGACCTGTATGAGGGCAGCGTCAAGGGCAAATAGGATGCTGGGTTGCATCACCAGGGAGATTACATCCAGAAAGGAGGAGGTGATCCATCCCCTATACAACTGCTTGGTTAGACCACACCTTGAGTATTGTGTGCAGTTTTGGAGACAACGTTTCAAGAGGGATGTTACACTCCTAGAGAAGGTCCAAAGGAGGACAACCAAAATGATCCAGAATCTGTTGGACAGGACCTATGAGGGAGGAGAGGCTCAAGGAGCTCCACATGTACACCCTGAAGGAGTGGAGGGACATGATACCGGTATTTCAGTACATAAAAGGGAACAATAATGGGGGCCCAGTCAGGGTGCTCCAAAGGAGGGAGGAGGGGGCAACTGGAGAGAACGAGTGTAAGCTGGAAGGGGGCAGGCTCCTAGAGGAGAGGAGGAGGTGTCATTTCACTGAAAGTGTGGTGTAGTCATGGAATGCACTGCCCAGGGAACTGGTAGAGGTGGAGACTGTGGACGACTTTAACATGGGATGGGACAGGTACAGGAGGAGGGTAAATCTGACCCGGTCCAAAGCAGGTGGTGCATCTGGGGACACCAAATTCGTCTCTCAGTGTGGGTGCTGAAAATCTAGCAGACTCAAAAGACCATTAGGCCTATTCTGCTGGCATTTTAGAATGTTACTATGTTAGGTGTGTGTTATGCTGGTATTTGCTCATGGCTGGTGTGGTTGTTTGGTGACTGTAAATTACACGCATGGCTCCACTGCCCCCAGGTTCCAATCACTAAACCCAGGTCCAGCAGGTGCTGTCATCAATATTGCACTTCCCAAATATTCCTGGAGGGCTAGTGACCCTCAACCCCACACCCAGCTGTGCCACTACAAACTGCAAACCTCCTGACCCATCACTGAACGATGCCTGGTACAGCCCTCCTCTCACCACCACGGCCAGCCGACAATTTAGCTCCATAGGAGCATGTACTGTATATACACGCTCAATGACAATGTACTGTCATTCATTCATTGTGCACATATATGCAATATGTGCTCATACGGAGCTCAGTCAGTGGTGGGCCTTGGTGGTGAGAGGAGGCCTGTGCCAGGCACCAGCTGGGATGGGTCAGGAGGGAGGTACAATCTGTACTGGCACAGCTGGGTGTGGATAGGGGGTTACTAGACCACCAGGAATATTGGACTGTTCTGACTATTGCACACTGTGCAGTACACCACTGACCTGGGCTTTGAGGGCGGGAAGGCAAGCTGCCATGCAATCCTATAACCGGCGTGACAACAGGAGCCTTGGAAGAAATTACCTGCCATGCAGGGCCAGTACTGTGTGGAAAATCGGGGGATGGCAGATTGACAGCTGCCCTGCATGGCAATTACAGTGTGGGTGTTCGAGGACTGGGGGAGAACACATTGCAGCCATGAGGGCCATTTACACACTATGTTGCTGTACTGCACTGTGTTTTGCAGATATTTTCAGATTACCACTTAGGACGGTGACACCAAGTGGAGGACTGCATACTCTCCAACATTTAACAGAAGACAATAGGTAAATGCATGTTGCAGTGAGCGGGGGGTGAGGCACACTTCCAAACTCTTTCTTTTTTTTCTCTTTGTTACCCAGGAGGCCCACTAGACACAAGTGCTTTTTTTCAGGGGTCACACAGGAGTTTTGGGATGGCTAACGGAGTTGCTCAAAGTCACACAGTATGCAAGTTGAGCTTGTGGGATTCAAACCCAGGTCTGCTGGATGTACCAAGTACATTACAGCTTATCTAGCAAACTATACTGTCAGACAGACACATGAGTATTCCTCTAGCACAGAGCCGGCATTGCATGGTATGCTGCATTACTGTATGGTTCACTCTGTGAGCTGGAGAGGAGACTAGCTGCAGCACAGTGTGGGTGGAGGGGGCCTACTACTCCAGAAGAGAGCTAATGCCACCGGCAAGGGAGTTGATCAGAGGGTTTTGCTCATGGGGAGGGGGTGCTGGTGTTTCACTCAAGTCAAAATGAGTGCTCATTGAGTTTTATTTTTACACTCTCAGCATCACTCAGCTGCTTCTGTGTGTCACACAGCATTGACAAGCCCTCTGCCAGCTGCAGCACCACACATTGTAGACAAAGTGGTCACCATAGGGAAGTGACGCTTTCCGGGGACTGCGCTAGCAGTCACACAATTGACACACTCTGAGCACCACAGAATGGAAAAAATTGAGTAATATTACAAAAATCGGGAGACGGCAGAGTTCAGTGCACAATATGGAGTAGACAGAATTCGATACAAGAATCAAGAAATGCTGTACTGCACCAGTATAAACGGCACAGTTGGCAGGACCAACTGCACATCTGAGACTGATGATTTTTATTCCCTTGGTGCAGTTTCATGAGAGGTACGGGAGATCAGTTCACAGCGGGAGTGCAACAGCTGTGAAGGCAGTCAGTTGGTAGTGGACAAATCATCACTCGGACCAGAAACAAATTGCCTCCTAATACTTAACACTTTACTTGTAACGCGGAGTGACTTCCAAAAACATTTATGATATTTCCTTTCTGTGATGGTTGCAGTGCACTCCCTGTGCAGCTGCAGCATTTTCATCACATACACAGTACATATGGGGCTGCACCAGGAGAATAATTTTGGGAGACAATTTTAGCTACTGATATGTGGCACAGTGATGCATTTTGCCACATATCAATACATAACATTACTCTCTCTCTGTCTCCTGAAAAGATTCTCCCGGTGCAGCTCCATATGTACTGTGTACGTGATGAAAACGCTACAGCTGCACAGGGAGAGTACTGCATCACAAATGCTTGTGGACGCTTTTCTCCAAAAACGATTTTCCAATCATTGTTTATGCCTTGCAATACACCACAGCACAAAATGGCTAACATTAACTCACTCACTCTGACTCTGAGGTCGTGGTACTAAAGGCATAAAAGACTGCACTATCTTGTGCCATTTTTAATGCTAAGGCTCTTTTGAATCTATACCGAGAGTGCGCATAAAGAACAACAATGCAAAGCACTATGGGATTAGCCAGATGCATTATGGTAAGCAGCTTCTAGGGCATTTTTACCATTGATGCACGTGGTTTACAAATGGCGATACTGACAAGAGTCTGTGACTGCTGCTAAAAAACAAAGAAGCCCAACAAGAGAATCCAGTGTCATCTGACACTGAAAATGTAATAAATCACACATAAATTGTGATTATACACTTATTACATGCTCGAATCCCCATTGCAGTCTGTTGCACTGCTGCTTTAAGAGGAGTGGGGACCTCAATGCTCTTTTCCATTTTGAATGCTTGGTGTTTGAAACATTGTTTAAATGTATTCATGTTAAAAGAACAAACAGAAATTAAAAAAAAGATGACTTTAAGGTCTGTTAAGTCCCTCTATCCGAAACCCACTAGAGGGCATGGTAGGGGATCTTTTCTTGGGGTTGCTGCCAGGAGCAATCGTACATACCAACAGCAGAGACATGGCAGAGGTGGTACATACCTCCTGAGCCCACTTCCCCAACCATGCCAAATCACCAAAATGCATCAATTCTGGTGGTCCTGCCACCCCCCATTCTGTCTGATTCTCTTGTCTCGCTCCCCTGCCTCAACCTTTGCCCCAGGGGTGAGGGTAGAGCTCAGATCTCCCTGTTTTTCAAGACATTTGAGAGAGGTCTATATGGAAGGATTGGCATGGAATGCAGCTTGGGAACCTCACTCTGTCCATACAGTGATTTCTCTACCGGCACTAATTGCCTTTGTTATCAAGATATATAGACCATATGCCTTTAAATAAAGTCAACCTGTGTCCTGGGCAGTATCTCCACTTTGTACTGGAGGACAGACACTGTCTGTTTTTAAATGTCGCTTAACAAGATTCTTAGCAGTACTTGCTGCCCCACTTTTTGGGGTGGGGATTTACTGTATGTCTTTCCTTATCTGGATATCTGGCTGCAGCTGACTAATTCAGGCAAAGCTCTTTTTTTAGCACTGTCTTCTGAATTAGAATGATGTTCAAAGGCCGGGACGGGGGGTGGGGGCGGCTGGTGTCTGTGACAGTCTGTATTACCTCAGTCCTGCAATCTGCTATACATTAGGGTGGTCTTGCTTTTGGTCACAGACTGTGTTGTTTCCTGCTACAGCACCGGACTGGCACCCTTCCTGCGCAGGGACACTTAGTCCAAGACAGCCACCATGTAGTTGCCAGATCACTGTTGCAGCTCCTGGGTTTGATGGCTGTGGCCATAAGTGGTGGTACCATTCAGTAAGCTTCCCTCTGACCTGGGTTGTCCACTCAGGGTTCGGTATTGGATGTATTGGACCACATGGTTCTCATCTCACACCCTTCTGCTGTGACATTATGGCGACTGGCCCACAGTGCCCTCTTCATGAATGTTTCATTGTGGCAGTTCCTATATACTATTATATAATACCTTATTCAGCAAATTGATAGAGACAAGATTGTTTCCAGGGGACTGGAGGAGGGCTAATGTAGTCTCTCTCCACAAAAGAGGGAACAGGGAAGAGGCTGGCAACTGCAGGTCAGTCAGCCTGACCTCACTGGTGAAGAAATTAATAGAGTCACTGCTAAAGGTAAGGATTGTGATATTTCTTGAATCCACTGTAGCACAGGATCCCAGGCAACATGGATTCACAACGGGAAGGTCTGGTCAAATTTTTTTTTTTTGTTATTTTTTTCTTCTTCCCCTTTCCTTCAGCTGCCCTCATCTGGATGACGCCCCCAGCTCCATCACCCAGCTCCCTTAGGACTCACCTTACACCTGTGTCCTCTGCCACAGGACTTACAGTGCATGCCCAGACATTGGTGCAGAGCCTGTGGGGGTCGGTCTTCATCCTGCCTCTGGGGGTTCTTTTTCCATCAGGTTTTCACTCCTTTTATGCCCCCAGGACCTCGGCCATTTATGGCAGCGCTTGCACAACAGCACTGAGAGCAGACCCAATCTGCCCACCTGTCCTAATGCCAGCCCCTGCAGTGCTCCGATGATACCATCGAGCCTCCACTCAGTGGCAGTCAAGAGTCGGAGAGGCGTACCTCCCAATCTGGGAGAGCACAGCTGCCTGGTGGCCATTCTATCCACTCCCAGACCTCTCCTCCCCAGCCAACCTCCGCCAACCCGTGCTCGTTCTCAAACACAGGTTGCCAGCGTGGTAAGAGGTACTGTAAGGTGTTCAGCACCTCAGTCCTCTGTGCTGCTGGGCCGGCTGTCTCTGATAGAGTTCTTTGACTAGGTGACCAGGGAAGTAGATCAGGGAGAGGCGGTGGATGTGGCCTACCTAGATTTCAGCAAGACCTTCGACACCATCCCACATAGGAAGTTGGTAAATAAGTTGGGCAGCTGGGAGTGAGCCCCAAGGTGGTAAACTGGGTCACAGACCGGTTGAGTGACAGGACACAGAGGGTGCTGGTAAATGGCAATCAATCCAAGGAGAGAAGGGTGACTAGCAGGGTGTCACAGGGATCCGTACTGGGGCCATTCCACTTTAATATCTTCATAAGTGACATAGCAGAGGTGCTTGAGGGGAAAATGTGCCTCTCTGCAAATGACACTAAGTTCTGCAACAGGGTTGACACTTCAGTGGGTGGGGAGGTATGTGGAAAAAATAAGAAAGGACCTAAACATGGTTGAGGAGTGGTCGAGAATATGACAGCTAAGATTCAATGTAAAGAAGTGCAAAATCATGTATTTCGGGCACAGAAATCCAAGGGGGAGTACAAGATGGGGGGAGAGGTGCTGATGGCCACCAATCAAGAAAGGGAGCTGGGTGTAATCATGTCTGATGACATAAGGTAACCAAACAATGTGAAAAGGCTGAGGGAAGAGCCAGTGGGATGCTAGGGTGCATAGGGAGAGGTATCACCAGCAGAAAAAAAGGAGGTGGTTATGCCACTATGCAGATCACTAGTGAGACCACATCTGGAGGACTGGGGCCAGTTCTTGAGGCCACACCTCCGGAAGGACATAGACAAAATAGAGGCAGCCCAGAGAAGGACAACAAATATGGTGCAAGGACTGCACCAAAAGTCATGTGAGGAAAGACTAGAGGACCTTAATATGTATTTAGTGGAAGAGAGGAGAGAGAGGGGGGATTACAATAGAGACATTCAAATACCTCAATGGTATAAACAAGGGACAAGAGGGTAGCATCTTTCAGAAAAGAAGGTGTACAAGAACAAGGGGGCATGATAGGAGGCCCAAAGGGGTAGGCTACGGGCAATGTGAGGAAGTAGTTTTTCACAGAAAGAGTAGTGAATGTTTGGCACAGCCTCCCTGCAGAGGTGGTGGGGGAAAAATGGTAGGGGAATTAAAGAACACATGGGAGAGACATAAGAGTACTCTCACAATAAGGAAGAGAGGACAAGCTGCAGATCAACAAAGTCTGCGGTATTGCATTAGGTAGGGAAAAAGGGTCAGTCTGGGTGGGCCACATGGTCCTTATCTGCCGTCACCTTCTATGTTTCCATGTTTCTATATGGCTACTCACCCAGGTGAACTCAAGCTCTGGATAGGGGTACCTCTGCTCTTTCTCCATGCCAGAGCCTGGCTTGGTGTGAAGCCCAGCTTGCCTTTACGTATCTTGGTGATAACATATCCTACACAGCCTACAGGTGTTTTTTCACTTGTGTCTGCTCTGGTCCACTAGTAATATGGATGACACCTGTTTTTTTTTCTGTGCTGCTCCAGCTATGAGGAGGAATGCCACTCCCTTCCTTATTACTTCATTCCATCCTAATCAGATGTGATTTCCACTCCTACAGCATCTGTTGTCACAGGACAAGGGTTATCTGTTCTCTCCTGGCTGACATCTCAACAACGGCATGCATGGCTTATGAAAACAGAGTCATTGAATGCTTTGGAGCATCCACTATGGATACTGATGTCCTGCTTGTGACTAGGAGGTCTTCTACCAGGCATACTTATTCCGTGAAAAGGAAGCATTTCATTTTATTTTCTGCTTTCCAGAATATGGACCTTTTGTAATCCCCTCTTACCCTTTACCCCTCTTTTTTTCTTTCTATCACAGTTTATATACTTTTTCTAAACTTAGCTACAATATACCCTAAAATCCATTGCCATTCCCTTTCTTTTTTATCCCCCCATTTCTTCTTGCTTAAGTATCTACCCAATTACAACACAACCTGACCAATTCCACAATCCCAATACCTTACAGTCATCTGGGTCAAACCTGTCTGAATTATTTTGTTTTGTGGTCCAAAATCATTAGCTACCTTGCTTGTATATACGTTTTTTTATTATTGTAGCTGTTTATTTATATTTAAGTCTTTGTCTCTTTTTCTGTATTTGTTTATGTATGCTACAGTACCTTATGTTGATCTTGACCTATCAGGTCCATCTTGTAAATGAGCTTCGCTCAATGATGTCCGCCTGAATAAATAAAGATTTTGATTGATTGATTGATTGATTGATTGATTGTAAATGTCCTGTGAATGCTTTGTTGATATACTTGCTTTCACTATCTGATTCAAGCCTGCAGTATTCCTCTATTACAGTGCCTTTTGGCCACTATATCAGTTTTCCATGCCCCTATTGCTGGTTGAACAATTACCCAATTAGAGTGTCCTGTATTTTTAGTTCCACCACTGGGCAGCTCTTTTGGAGCAGGGGGTGCAGTGTCCTCATTCCTCAGCAACCTCCTGGTCCTTGCTATGAACAGTTCCACCACAACGCAGAAAAACAAATTTCACCAACCTCCCCCACAGTGACAAATATTCACTGACAACTGTTACGCTGCCAAGTCTCCACTGTGACCCTAAACACACTAACACCTGTTTGGGTTAATGTGTGTGGGGGGGAGGCTGCACCCGCCAGCACCCAATGGACTTAAGGATTATCAACTCCGGTGGGGGGGGGATGTTGAGGGAGAGCAGCCAACATCAGGTGTCAGTGTGTTGGCACATCGATGCAACAACCATTACAACCCGTTCGGCACTGTGGGTGTCGAACGGGTTGTTGTCAATGTGCAGGTTTCGCCGTGGGGGTATCGCGGTCATAACAGAATATGGTTATGAACAGCACCTCTGGTATCTGTCCTGCTTGTGATGTTGCCTCTGTCCTATCAGGGTATGGGAACAGCCATGGTTCTATCACCAGTCGCTTCCATGCTGGCTGGGTCATCAACAATGGGTACAGTGTGGTGTCCAATGTGGGGTCTGGGCCCCTCAGGATCTGACCCTGTGTCAGTTGTGGTGTCAGGTCTGATGTTGCATGGCTCATGGTGCTGGAAATGCTCCCAGTGCTGACTGTGGTGTCGGTTCTGGTACCATCTCTGGCACCAGTCCTTCGGCCCTTGGAGCCAGGACTGGTGTCACCAATGTTGCTGCAGCTGCTCTTTGTGCTCAACTCTGTGACCCCACTCTCTCTTCTCTTCTCCTTGCGAGGAGGGTGTAAAGGGGGATGAGGTAGATCCTGACCTTATAATTTATGAAGGTAGGGATAATGGCTCTTTCAATGGTACAGATGTTTTAGACCCATTTCCCGTGTCTGTTCCTCAGGAAGGCCTTTCTTTGCAGGCTTTACTCAGAAATGGCATTTGGCATTGGATTTCTAGCCAGCAGCCACTGGCCAAGCTAGGTGCCTCCAGCTGGAGTTCCTAAATGTGCCTAATATTCTAGTCAGTTTAATTCCTGCAACCTGTCCTGAAGACCTTGTCTGATCCAGTTTAGCATAGGCCTGTTGCTGTAGCAGCTGTCCCAAAGCAGGCAAGCAGGAAATACTTTCCCCTTAAAAATAAGCCACTGCATTTCACTCTGCCCAGAGTTGATGCCATAGTTATTCTCGTTGAGAATGACCAACCCATTGAGCCCAAGGAGGTCACTGCAACATATAAGGAGTTGTGCAAGCTTGACACCGTAGGCAAACGAGCTTCTGCTTTGGTGATCCTGGGCATGCAGGCTACCAGGGTAATTTTTGTAAGAATGGGTATATCTTCTGGAGCAAGCTAATGTCTCTAGCAGAGGCTGCTTCAGAGGCTAAACAAGACACACTGCTGACTATTAGACAAGGTATTGAATTCAACAGTCACTAGCTAAAGCCTCTGTGGACGTCTTTGATGCAGCATCTCACTCTGCGGCTACAGGTATCTTCATGGGGTAGCATTTGTGGCTGTGAACTTCTGGCTTCACCCAGGACATCCAGCGAAAGGCAATGAATGTCCTCTTTAATGGCATTTACCTGTTTGGACAGCAGGTAGAGCAGTCTCTTTAGGTGTCTAATGAAACTGGAATGACTTAAAGATCAAATTAACTGTTTTTTTTTCATATGTTTAATAAAAGCTTGAATTAACTTAAATTTAAGTCATTGTGTCAAGATTAGTGTTTCCTGAAAAGGTCATGCTGTTTGGATTTGTGAGTTACTTAAAGTCAACATTTGTTAATGTGCTCTGCAGTAAACTGAGAAACAACAATGTTTTTCCTGTCCCTATCAGCGAGGCCTGCAGAGCAATGACATCATTTTGGTCCAGCCTGCTGCTTCAGCAGTTAAGTCCCTGATTGAAGATGCTGTTGCACTTCCTAGTCAGAGCAGTCTGTAGAGGTAATTGTTTTCTCTCCAAGTTTTTAATAACCCATCTGGTTTGTTATTAGATTAGCTTAAACGCTATCATTCTGTTCTTATATACAGTTGATCATTTGTGTTTCAGTGCTGAACTGAAGTGGTATGAATGTTTATGAGAAATCACCCTGCCTGTATCACAGCTGTCAGTTTTTTTTTCTAATCTAAACTCTGCATTGTTCTCTGGCTATATAACACAGGGTTGTTTAGTGGATATAAAATCTAACTTGTTCATTTATAGAAATGGTTTGTCTTTGGTACATATTCGTATTATAAACTCAGTCTTAACAAGACAGGAGTCTTTCCCCTTACGGCCTCTGTTAGCAGACAGTTGGCATCCTCTTTGGGCCTCATCTGGTCTCCTACATTTCTCAAATATCTCGGCATTCACCTTGCTAAAGATCCCTCTACGTTGGATAAGCTCAGTTTAGAAGACTTGCTTTCTAGAATCAAGCAAGATCTGCAAATGTGGCGGGCACTCCCTCTCTCATGGTGGGGTCATATTTCAATTATTAAAATGAATGTACTCCCAAGGTTTTTTTATCCTCTCCATATGTTGAATGTCTGGCTCCCACTGAGCTGGTTTAGCAAGGTTCGCCAGATTATTACTGATTCTGTTTTGTTGGGTAAACCTCCTCGGAGTGCTTATAAAAAACTAGCTGCTCCTAAACTTCTGTGTGGAGTTAGACTGTCTAATTTCCTGCTTTATTACTTCTCTAGTCACCTTAGCAAATTGCTTCAGTGGTTTCTTCCTTCCTCCCAAGAACCACCTACCAACTATAGGCCACCTTGGCTAGCGCTAGAGAGGCATTTACTGTGTAACCATGGTTTGGTTCTCTCCTCTCTGCCCTTCCTTGCGTGGGCTAATGTCCCTCCCCGGATCAAAGATTCAGTGATTGGTACTGCCTTGCTGGTTTACTCACAATTCTGGGCCATGATTAAGTCCTCTATCGCCAAAGATATTTCCCAGCATATAATAGGTAACTTAAACTTAAAAATTGACGGCCATCCCGTTAAGGAGAACTGACTTCCACAGATTAAGGCATTATCGGTTCGGGACTTACTGGTAGAGGGATCCCTGAAATCCTCTGATGCTTTGCAGAGGCAATTGAGCCTAGATGGTAAGAGTATTTTTAAGGTTTCTCAACTCCATCACACACTGCTTAATGGTTTGATCAAGGTCTGTGGACCATGGACTATTCTAGTTTTTTTGATTCCTCTATACCATTGTGTTCCCAGAAGCATGCCATATCCGCTATCTATGGTAAGTTATTTGCTCTTCATGATCCTGAGGTAAATGGTTCCTCCTCATACTGGGGCCAAGAGTTTTCCATTTCTCCCCAGAAATGACAAGATATTTGGCAAGGAGTATATTGCTGTTGTGGTTAGGGCAGGCTGTGACTTATTCAATTTAATATTTTAAACAACCTATATTATACCCAGCAAACACTGGCCAAAATGGGGAGGCTACAATCTAATATTTGTACAAGGTGTAATGAAATAAGTGGTTCTTTATTACATATTTTTTGGTCCTACCCTAAAATCACTCCTCTATGGAAGCTGATTGAAGGAAGGGCAGATCCCCTGCTTGGACTCTACGGATTATTTAACCCAGAGACCTGTATACAAGGGGATATGTCCAGTGTTCCAGTGTTAGAACATTGATATTTTTTTACCTTAATTTCCCTCTCCTTAAAGAAAGTGGTCCTCAGACATTGGCAAGATCAAGAAGTAGTCTCTTATAATGAATGGTTGGGGGAGCTATTGTGTAATCTTTGTGCAGAGGGTATGATTGCTCATATAAGGGGACGTCCATGGTCTTACGATAAAAAGTGGGGCAAACTTTATGCTTTGTACACAGTAACCCCCTGATTGGGTTGTTGTTTGATATAGTAGAAGGTCAACCTGTTGTAGGTTCTATGTTTGGGACTTTCTGGACCATATATGTAAATAGAGAAATGATGCACGTGATCCCTAAGAATTTTCTTGTTGGGGGCTCCACAGGAGGGGGAGGGGGAGGATGGGGGATAGTGGGGTGGTAATGGATTTGGAAAACTTTCACTTCTGTATTAAGGATTGTATGCGAAAAAGTTTAATAAAGTATATTAAATTAAAAACAAGAAATAGTTTGTCTTTGATGTAGTCTCCATAAATAGGTTCACATGATCAAATTTTTTTTATGTAAGATTGACAAACAGCTGTCTGCCACACTCTGCTATTTTAGGAACATGTACTGTATGAACTCACAAATATCAGTTCTTTGAGGGTTTCTGTGTGAAAATACATCATCTATGCGCATAGCTAGATATACTATATGACATCCTGATATCCCTGTCTTCTGCCCAGTAGTTGAGGAAGCAGCACTCTTCTTCCTTTTTTCCCCTGCCCCACAAGCCCCCTGTCTCCTGCCCCCATTTGCGGCTGCTGCACCCCACTACTCACTGTCTTCTCCACACAGTTGGGGCTGCTGCACCCTGCTGCCTCCTGCATAAACAGTTGAGTCTGCTTCACCCTGCTCCCACTATCCTCCACATCCACAGTCAGGGCCAAAGTACCCTGCTGCCACCTATTCCTGTCTCCACAGTTGGGGCAACTGTGCTCTGCTAACCTGTGGCATCCAAGGTCCCCTGCCTTCACAGTTAGGGCGGATGCACCATGCTGTCCCAGGCCACTAGACATGGGGTATTCACTGCACCTGCAACCCACTTCCATTGCCCCAACTGGGCAAGGGTGCTGCACCACACAAACCCTGTTCCACAGTCAGGGCTGCCTTACCCTGATGCCCCCCCATGTCCTGCCACACAGTCAAGGCTTCTGCACCATGCTGTCCTCTGTTTCTCCCACCACATCTAAGGCTGCTGCACCCTGTGCCTGTCTACACAGTTAAGGCCACTTTAGTCTATTGTGCCCTAGAGCCCCATGCCCCCACAGTTAGGGCTGCTGCACCCTGCTGCCCTCTGTCCCCTACCCTATAATACAAGATTAAAGTATTTTTTGTTTTTTGTTTTGAGCAGTTTGGGCAGTGTGCCAAAGGATCTGACTTTGGTGGCAGGGAGCAGCATAGTGCAACAACCCTGACTGTGGAGGCAAGAGGCTGTATGGTGCATCAGGGCACAGTGGTGGCAGGGGGCAGAAGACAGCATGGTGCAGAAGCCTTCACTGTGAGGCAGGATACAATGGGGCATCAGGATACAGCAGCCCTGACTGAGAGAGAGAGAGAGTGTATGCATGGTGCAGCAGCCCTGCCCATTTGGGGCAATGCAAGTGGGTAGCAGGGTGCAACAAAAGCCCTACCTTTGGTGGCCTGGGGCAGTATGGTGCAGCAGCCCCAACTTTAGAGGCAGAGGCCCTGGTATTCTGGGCTTAGCAGAGCACAGCAGCCTTGTCTGTGTAGACAGGAATAGGAGCAACAGGATGCATTAGCCCTGACTATGGGGGTGGGGGACAGAGGGAAGCAGGGCGCAGCAGCCTTGAATGAGGGGTGGGAGACAGGGGCATCAGGGTGCCATATAGTATTTCTAGTTATACACACACATGATGTATTTTCACACAGAAACCCTCAAAGAGCTGACGTTTGTGAGTTTGTATAGTACATGTGCCTGAAATAGCAGAGCGTGGTAGATATCTGTTTGTCAATCTGACATGAAACAAAAATGTTCTTACATGAACCTATTTATGGAGGCTACAACAATGACAAACTAGTCCTAATAACAAACAAAGTTTAGATTTATTTTGTAACCATTAAACAACCCTGTGTTATATAGATAGAAAACAATACAGAGTTTTGATGAGAAAGAACTCACAGCTGTGATACAGACGGCGATTTCTCACAAACATTCATACCACTTCAGTTCAGCACTGAAACTCAAATTATCAACTTTTTATTAAAACAGAATGATACATTTTAAGCTAACCTATCTAAACACAAACCAGATGTGTTAGTGAACAACTTGGACAGAAACAATTAGATCTACAGACTGCTCTGATGAAACAACTTCTTCAGTTAATCAGAGACTTAACTGCTGAAGCAGCAGGCTAGGCCAAAATGATGTCATAGCTCTGAAGGCCTCACTGATAGGGACAGAAACAACTTCACTGTTTTTAGTTACTGCAGAGCACATTAACAAATGTTGATTTAAAGAAAACCACAAAACCAAACAGCATGAAATTTTCAGGAAACACTAAGCATGACACAGGGACTTTAATTCAAGTGAATTCAAGCTGTTATTAAAAATATGAAAAAACAGTTCATTTGATCTTTAAGACTTCCAGGCCAATTCCCTTCAACTCCCAGAGGGGCAAGGGTTGTGAATCATTTCACAAGAAGCAGTCCTTTCTTGGATGAGCCCAAAATAACCAAAAAAGCCTCCTCAGCCTCAAAAGAAAGCATAGCCGAAGGCACAGGCGTCAAAAGCATTTAGTACAACTATCTGCAGTTCCAGACCTGGTCCTACCTCAGCTGCCCAAGACAGACCTCTCCTTCCCAGTGGGGTGGGGGGGCACATAACCTAGTTTTACAATCTGTGAGAGTCCTTCACAATGGACAAGTTGGCCCTCAAGATTTTCTGAGAGGATTACTCCCTGAATTTCATAGAACCCCCCCAGACTATTCACCCAGAAGGCAACCCCCTTTGTCAGCTCACATGTCAGAGCTTCTGGCACACATGATTGTGGACCTTCTGAGCAACAGGACAGTGGAAACAGTGCCAGAGTCAGAGCAAAACACAAAGTTATACTCCCGCTACTTCCTAGTTCCAAAGAAATCAGAGGGTATGCACCCCGTTCTCAACCTCAGAAGTCTGAACAGATTCATGGATCAAGAAAAATTCAGAAGGATTTCACTGGATTCTCTGCTACCCTACCTAAAACCTCAGAACTGATTAACATCCATGGATTTGCAAGATGCATACCAGCACATATTACTACTAGGTTTACTAAGTTTTCAATGGACATAAGAAGGCACTAGGCCCATTGAGAATGTCCCCCACAAAAGTGGGTCAAGATTAAACCAGTATGTGTTTATTGTAATGGCAATTATCCATCAAGATTAAACCAGTATGGCCTGGATATTCAAACTGCGCTGAAAACTGGCGCAACAGTAGGAGCAAGCGCAAACCAGTTGCGCAAATGCGCAACAGGTGCGATATTCAAACATGGAGCAGAGCAAATTGCGCAAGCAACCAACGTCTCAATATCGCACATACTGCGCCATCGTGCAACCAGGAAGGAGAAGCTGAGCCAAAATGCTGCGCTATGGCGCAACCATGGAAGCTCAGCTGAGCATTGCAGAGCTGCCATAGCGCAAGCACAGCCCCCCCCAGAGCAATGGAACTGCACATCCAGGGAGGCAGGCTGGGGCCCACCGCCAGCCATGCCACACATGGGCACAGGAACTCACTGCAGAACCCACACCACACCGCACACCCAAGCACAGCATCACTGGGGTGGGACGGATGATCCACGTGCCCATGGGGACAAGCCAACTAAAGCATAGCAGAGCCATGACACCCCAGCACAACCACTGGCAGGCAGAGAGTGCACACAGGGGTTGACAACCACAGTGCATCAGTCCCCTCAGACGCAAGACAGCACACCGTGCCTGTGCCCCCAAGACACTGCTCATGTGCAGTGACAGGCACTGCAGGAAACACCATGCACCCCCCGTGCCACACGTCAACCCCATGCTGCAGAGAAGCATACCAGCCAGACCCACCCTGTGCACCCAGCAGTGGGTGGCAGCAGATGGCAAGACCAACAGAAAGGCAATGCCATGCTGGTGATACTACCTCCCCATGGACACACACACACACACACATATATACCCAGGACCATAGCAGCCCAGATGGCATGTACACCCCTGCAACGGAGCACCCATAGCCAGTTGCAAAGCAGACACCAACACAGCAGTTGTATCAAAATAGAAATGTATATTTAAAAAACAACATATAAACAATAACAGGTGAAACTATGTACAAGTTGGGGGGACGGTAAAAGGCAGGGTGTTCAAGGGAGGGAATAAAACTTGGAGAGGAAGGCAGGGTGAAAGGGATGGGAGAAGTGGAAGGAATGTGGCTCACGCCCAGCTGGCTCCTGGTCCTCCCCTGCTGGCGTCCCCTCCTGTGCTGCCGCTGTTCACCCTGGCGCTGTATGGCCTGCAGGAGCTCCCGGTTTTGTAGTCCAACCTGGGTGAGGCGCCGCAGATCTTGGGACATGCGCCCCAGCACCCCGAGGCTAGGAAATGGGAACACAGTCAATGGCTGAGACTGACCACAACCCTGAACACCACCCAACCTGCAACCCATATAACCCAATGTCCTGCACCTGTGATGGCATGCACCCACCCACAGTGAACATGCACATGGCCATCACAAACAGGCGGCACCAGCTATGTGCACCACCGCCCACACACACTGCCCACGTCAATCACAGTACAAACTAGGCTGTCAAGTGATGTGGCAATGTGGTGCGATGCCAGTTACACAGCTATGTGCCCAGTGCATGCCTGGACCACCTGTGATGCATACACAGACGTGTCGTGATGCTGCACTGTGATGCAGGTCACTTGTGTCATGCCTACATACATGGATACATAGACAGTGTCGGCAGATAAGGGCCTATGGGACACCCAGTCTGGCCATTTGGCCTTGTACGTTCACTCTGTTGTCCTATAAGTCCATTCCCCCTCACCCCTGACCTCCAGAATTCCTTCATGCTAACCCATGCATTCATAAACCTGTAACCAAGTCAGCCCCACCACATCCTCTGGCAGGGTGTTCCACTTGTCCACCACCCATTCTGTGAAGCAATACTTTCTCATGTTTCCTCTTAAACGAGCCCCTCCAACTGCATCCCATGCCCTCTAGTCCTGGAACATCCTTTACGCCATAAATATTGTTTTCCTGCACTCTGTTCCCCTGTAAAATACTTGTATGTCCCCATCATATCCCCACACCCTCCTCCAGGAGTACATGTTCAATTCCGCTCAACCTGTCTGCATAGGACTTGTGATGCAATCCATGCACCATCCATGTCGCCTCCTGTGAACCCTCTCCACCCAGTCCATGTCCATACGCAGGTATGGTCTGGAACTGTACACTGTACTCCAGTGTGGGACTCACTAGTGTTTCATAGTGGAACCATGACCTCCCTTTGGTTGTGTCCAGCATGGTTGGTGGTCTTGCCTCCAGCATGCAATAGCATCCATGACGTAATGATACTCACACCTCCAGCAGCTCGGCCTGATGCTGCTGCTGCTGCTGCTGCTGCTGTGGCACAACATCCCGTGGCACCGGGGCCTGGCATGGCCCACATCACCGTGGTCCGTGTCTTCACAACCGCCTGTGGGAGACATATGGTGAGACAAACAAGTGTGACTCAAAAGCAGAGTGCCCCTGCCCCAGTGAGAGTGCCTGCCCACACAGCCATAACCATCCATCGATAGCTGCACACACTGACACACCTATGCACAGCCACCAAGCACACACACCCCTACAGAGAATATAGGTGCATAGATGGTACACTCACATGGCTCAGGCACCAGGCCCGCCTAGCACGTGAACGCAGCCGGGCCAACAGGTCCGGGTTCCTCCAGCGGAGGTCACTGTACCGTGCCGGCACTGCTCAGCAGACCGGCCCAGCCAGTGACCCCACCAGGTCAGTGGCCACTTGCTGCCACACATGGGTCCTCAGGCATGGTGAGGGGGGCTCACCATACAGTGCCTCACAGTGGGGTTCCACCAGGGCCACCAGGTTGGCCACTTGCTGGCTCCAGGACACCCCTCCTCCTAGCCATGGCACCAACTTTACGGCAGGCAATATGGCCCGCTGCGTAACCCCACGTGGAGTTGTTGCGCAATAGACCAGCACAGGGCTCCAATCGCGCTGTTCAAACAGCGCCATCACTTTACTATGGCGCTGTCACCAGACAGCGCAATAGGGAAGTACATGGCATGCCAACCGGCGCCAGGGTCAGAGGCATACACAAGGTCACGGGTAATGACGCAGGCTACGACAGCGCCATAGGATGTATAGGCATCCCGCGCGATCTAAGCACAGCACCAGTGCCACAGTGGACTATCACGAGAAGTGCCACAGCGCCATATAGTGCCCAGTGCTGAGCGCCACTGGCACAATGGTGGCCATGGCCTGAATCGCTATCGCTTCAGCAGGTCTGCGCAGCGTGATCGACGATGCGTAACCTGTCTGGGCATGCGCATCGCGTGTAGTCACAGCCACAAACATGCGCTCATCGGCTTTGAAGCCGGGATCTTCCAGATGCGCTAAGCGAAATACGCTGATATTCAGCTGACATATGCAACCATTCGATCAGCATTCAGTGCTTAGAGTATGATTAGCATGTCATTAAAGTTGAGCCACACCTCATTTGCATGTATTATGCTATAAAAATGCACCACTGGGTTGTGGCGGCCAGATTTGGTTGTTGCAGGTGAGAGGTGAGTTACATGCTGTGTGATGCTCAGGACAATGCCTCATGGGCAGGGGTGCTGGAGGATGATATAGGTTGAGGGGGCTGAGCATGATGAGGGCACTTAGAAAGGGACAGAGGGCACCTTTCCATCAGCATTCAAGCATGGAGAGGAAAGGGGCTTGCGCCCGGCCGGGCAGCTATGCTCATGGGGAAATGCTGTGGACTGCACAGTGACAGGTGTCCACTTCCACCCATAGAGATCACCATGACTGACGAGAACCAGGCTGAG
Source organism: Neoceratodus forsteri (assembly GCA_016271365.2). NCBI lineage: Eukaryota > Metazoa > Chordata > Ceratodontiformes > Ceratodontidae > Neoceratodus > Neoceratodus forsteri. The sequence continues at coordinate 329,141,285 of CM028137.1, forward strand.
GCTGTGGACGGCGGGCGAGGGAGGAGGAGGCCGAACTTCACCACGGCAGAGACTGAGGCCCTTCCAGCCTACCTGGAGGATGAGCCACTTTGAGTGGATGGAGGGGCACCCCAGAGTGTGCAGCTGCATGGGAGGGGTAGCTGGGCCGTCAACCTGCATGGAAGCCACCAGCGCTCCGTGCAGGAATGCCGGAAGAAGATGGGGACTGACCGCAGGAGGCTGAAGGAGAAGGTGGCAGCCTCAGGGTGGCATCGCTGCCACTGGTGGGGGACCACCAGTGGTGTTGCAGCTGACCCCACTGAGGAGACATTGGTCGCGCCATGCAGCCGAAAGTGCCATGCGGGCATTCCAGGCGGAGGGTTCCAGACAGGTGGAAGCCCATCACTGCACGGTATGACATGGTGATGTTGTTGGGGGCTGTTGTTCACATGTGCACTCACATGTACCTCTTTCTGTTACAGATCCTGTTCTGCCTGCAGGAGACGGTGGTGGTGGTGGGTGCAGACAGTGAGGCAGACCTGCTGGACCTGGAGGAGGGACCATCCACCTCCGCCACCAGCCTGCAGGCACTGCAGCAGCATGCAGGCTGGCCCAACAACTCGCGGGAGTGATACGGGTGCAGGGGTGCACAGCCTGTGTCACAGCAGTCTGGCATGCAGGTATGCCAGCCTGCTGTGCCTATTGGCAGTGTAACGCACCGCACCATTGATGATGCAGGCCTGCAATGGCCAGTGATAGGTGTGTGTCCCACGACGGACACATGGTCAAGCCAGCACGCGCCCCTCTGGGTCGCCCTGGTTCACACCTGTGTACCAGCATGCTGGCACAGTCACAGGCTTAGCCTGTCAGCACCAGTGGGCAGCATCGGTGGCTGTGCAGGTGTCTGGCACTGTTGACAGCACAGAGGTGGAACAGGTGGACCTGGGGGCTCAGCAGTTGGAGGCGGCAGCAGCAGTTGCACACCAGGCCTGGGGGACAGCGTCAAGCAGTGGCACTTGTCCACCGCCTTAGATCCACCCATACCTGGTCCTGGCGAACAGCTGCCACCTCAAGGCAGCACCAGGACCATCCACACCCTGGGGCTCGATGCCATTGGGGCACAGTACCCATTGGACACGCACACCCGCCTGCTGCAGGAGTCGGTACAGCTGCAGGGGCGGGTTGCAAGGTCCATGGAGGCACTGTCTGTGTCCGTGGAGCGGCATAGCAGGGAGTGTGCTCGGGACCGAGCCGAGATGGTCCTTATGCGGATGGATGTGACCGCTGCCATTGACAGGCTGACCCAGGCAGTGGTCTCTGTGGCCAATGCATTGACCACACTGTCAGGTGTCCCTGTACCACGCACCCCACACAGTGCGCACTCCACTCCCCGTTCCCGGCGTCGTGCGACACCAGGCCTGTCGACACCGGGTTCTGCTGTGGGCATCCCGAGCACCCCTGGTGCAAGTTTGTTTGGCGGGATGCAGACCCCTGTGTGGGCAAGGTCGTGGCGGCACTGGGACCCCTGGTGGTGCACTAGCACCACCCGATGTGGCCCCTGCTCAGCCTGCCAGTGCTGCTAGGGCCACGGCTGGGCCACCACACATCCGCAGGCCGTGACAGTGCTCCTGACTGAGCTGTCTCCCAACACAGGCCCTGTCTGGTGCTGCCCTGTGTGCAATGTGTGTCATGGTGGGCAGTGCACTGCTGGTGCTCTGCTCACCAAGCTGACACACGGACCACCTGCACACTCTCCCAACTGCTGTCCACAGTGCGTGTGCATGATGATGCCTGCATTGCACTGTACACCAAGGTGCAAGGTTGCCCAGGTCCTGACACACCGACGTGGACAGTCCAGGTGGGTGGTGGTTGGTGGTGCTGTGTGTTGCGGGTCATTTCCGCAGTGCTGTGCTGCTGCCCCTGTATGCTGCCTGGTGTGTGTGTGTCCATATGAGTGCTCACCCTCTCTGATAGTGTGTTGGTATGCCTGGACCCTTCAACTCCCTGACCTTCATGCACGGTGTGTTCCCTGTGTGCCTGTGGTTTGTGCATGGACAGTGTTGCCTGCACATGTCCCCTTGACTTACCTGTGTTGCGTGAGTGCTCTTCTGCAATGGTGTCCCGCAGCTGGGCCTGCCGTGTCAGTCGGGGGTCCTCCCATCCCAGGGGGCTGCTCATCACCACATCACCGGGCGCCACTGGCGTCCCCATCGCTGTCCCCTCTTGGACCTGTCCGGCTATCCCATGGTCTTTGGCCATGTTGTGCAGGATGCAACAGGCCAGGAATATCCCACAGGCCTTTGGAGGCTGTACTGTAGAGCTCCACCGGAGGTGTCCAGGCATCGAAGCTGCCTTTGAGTATCCCAAACACCCGCCTATGATGTTCCGTGTTATGATGTGCCTTATTGAAACCGAGCTGCGCTTGGGGCCGGGCGCTGGTATGGTGTGAGCAGCCAGGGACGCAGTGGGTATCCACAGTCACCTGTGTGGAGATAGTGGAGATCAGTGTCATGTCAGGTCCATATTGCCCATATCCTTGTGTGCCACTACCATGGCACCTGTGTCATTCCCACCCTTGCACAGAGTTTGCATTCCATACATGTGTACTCACCCACTAGATGACCCGTGGGGATGTTCCCACTCTTGAATCGATGGCACAGTGCAGATTGGTGCCATATGAAGGCATCATGTGCTCCGCCAGGGTGTGTGCAGAACATTGATGATGCGCCCAGTGGCATCACACACCACCTGGCAGTTGACACTGGAAAAGCCCTTTCGGTTCCGATAAGCATGGCCATCGGGCCAGGTGTATACAAATGGCCACATGGGTGCAGTCTATGTTTCCCAGCACGCCAGGCATATGTGCTACCCTGTGGAACTCCTGCATGTTTGCTGTACGCTTCTGCCGTGGTGCTGGGGAAATGGATGTACTCCGCAGCATGAGGCAGCAGGCGCTGAGGAATTGGGTGAGGATGCGTGACGTGGCCGGACTGTGTAATGCCTGTGGTGTCCCCTGTCGGCCTCTGGAAGGTGCCCGTGGTGAGCAGGCACATGCAGGCTGTCACCTTGGTCTCCACGGACAGAGCATGACTCCGTCGTGAGGGTGCCTGCATCACATCACTGCACAGCTGGCTGAGCCGTCTCAGTATTGCCCTGTTCAGGCGGTACTGGGCCACAATCTCGACATCTGTGTACAGCTCGTAGCTGATGCGGGCACGATACTGCCTGTCGGGGGCATACCGCCGACGGGCCCCTCCGCGGCCACGTCCCCCTGCAGCATGGTGTCTCACCCCCCTCATTACAGCTTCCATGTGGAAGCTGACACTGTCCATCTCCCTGGCTTCTGCCCCCAGCTGCTGTTCCTGTGTTACCCCCACTGCCCCCACTGCTGCTTCCACTGCACCGGGCACCCCCCATTGGCCTCTCTGTCCTCCAGGACCCACTGTCCCTCTTGCCCTTCCAGCTCCTGTCTCTCTCTCTCTCTCTCTCTGTCTCTCTCCCCAGTTTGCGGCCTGCGTAGAGTTCTTGCGCGCTTCCTTGAGCCTTTTTATTTTGGCTCAAATCCGGTACTGCGCAACTTCCGGCTAAGCCACTCTTGTGCATTGCTCAAGTGTTCGGATATCGCATTGCGCACTTTATGCATGGACCCGCCCCCTTCGGTTGCGCATACCTTAATTTCCATTGCGCTGTTGCTCAGCATGTTTTCGGTGGCGCAACTGGCCCCTTCTGAATATTGCAGAATGGCGCATTTTTGGAGTTGCGCACGCGCAACCCTGTTGCGCATGGCGCAACCCTTTTGAATATCTGGGCCTATGTGTTTATTGTAATGGCAATTATCCAATGCTCACTTGAATGAATTAAAATCCTTGATGTCTATGATGGATGCTGGTAATTTATTCCAGGTTTTAGCTACTCCTATAGAATAAAAATTACCTCTTTTGTTCATATTAACACGTGGAACTATTAGTTTAGATTTATGAGACCTGGTGATATTCATGATAGCACTATAAGAGAGTTCACAGCTATCGGCAAGCTCACTGTCCTGTAAGATCTTGTGCAAGAGTAAGATATTGTTGCACCCCAGCCACCACAGATACTTACATTTCATTGTTCAGGGACAGCATTACCAGTTCAGAGTCCTGCCCTTTGAACTTTCCTCGGTGCCACACGTCTTTATAAAAAGCTTTGCAATACTCATAGCACACTTGAGGAAAATGGGACTCTAATTCTTCCCATATTTGGACAACTAGTTAGTATCAAACCCTTCCAAACAGGAGAAAGAACAACAGTAGCCACTGTCTGCCAGTTTCTAACTTCTGTGGGAGTCTTGTTGAATCTCAACAAGTCTTAGCTCGAAATCTCCCAGGAGCTGTTTTTCATAGGAGCTATTCTTGATGCAACCCTTGTACAGAAATTCTGGAACTTCTTTTCCTCTGAAATTTGGAGTCTTCCAGCAAATGGACTCTTTAAAAATGCCCTCCTGAGGCATCTGCTGAGTTTGTCAGGCTGTCACTGTGCTGAACAGATACAAGGTTTTATTGTTCCCTGTTAAAGTCCCTTGGCCTGGATTCCTGATCCCAGGTTTTACTTGCTATATGGAATTATATGTTTACCTCTATGAATGGTTTAATATCCTGTTTTGTTTGATTTGGCTGTACAGTATATATCTTTATACTTTAGTCCATGCTTTTCCATGATTTCATCATATATCATTAACTGTTACTGGCTGTTACAGTAATTGTTACGTATTCTTCTTGTGATATTGTATCCCTGTTGTACTCTGTTGGGTCGTATCTGAAAATAGGCATTTACTTGTCTAGTGTACCTTACCCAGCAAACAAACACTAAATAAACAAACAACCTGGGCTCTTTTTCCAGAATGCAGGCTACTAGGAGCAATCCCGCAGATGGCATACCACATTATGGAATGCAAAATCGTGCAAGCCCACTCCATGCAGTCCATGTTGGGTCATGGGCCTCCTCAGTGTTCACAGTGCCCCTGACATGTATACACATGAGGACAACCCAGTGGCTGCTCAATGCTCAATGGTCAGAAGCATCACACCCTCTGAATGATTACATTCAAGTGACCATAACTCCAGTAAGGTACTGACACAGTGGTCAGTGAAGAAGAATCTTCTACAGGGCTTCTTCTTCTCCTCACTGGAGCCAGAAGTGGTTCTTAGCTTCACTGCCTCCCTGCTGGGGGAGGAGGCCACCGCCAGGGCCTTTAGACACAAGGTGTCTGGGACCCATCAGAGACTCAGCTTCACATCAACTTACTGGAGATTCAATCAGTTTTGCATTGTCTGAAAGCCTTAGTTAACCACAAAATAGTCCTTCTCATCCAGACAGGCAAGTCTGTTATGTATTATGTCAACAAACATGGAGGAGCACTTTCTTATTCTCCTCTCAGGGAGGAGATGGTCATGTGGTAATGGTGCGTGGAGCAGGGGGAAAGCACCACTGGAAATCAACAGTAACTCTGTCGACCTCCCACACAGCAATGGCATAATATTGACACCAGTGTTATTGCCATCTGAAACAACAGTTTTTGCTGAAGTTGTTCCACCCACACCCCGACAGATATTTCTATAATCAACTCCAGGTCAGAATTATTCCAGGGAGGGGGCAGTATACTCCAATAGAGTCATTTGTAACAGACCATGACAGCCACTGTCGCTGTCATGGTCTGTTTTGGGGTTGTGCTGTTGGGATGTCACGCTGAAGGGGGCCACCGGAGCAGGGGATCCTTCTCCAAGCAATCTATCTGCCAAGAATACAGAGCACTCTGGCAGACTAGCTCAGCCAAAAGATGCCAATCCTCATGAGTGGCCACTAGCTCCAGATGTTGTGAGATCGCTATTCAACGAGAGCGATACTCCAGATGTGGACCTTTTTGTAGCCCTACTCAGTGTCAAATTGCCTTGATTCTGCTCCAGAAGTCCAGAACATGGTGTTTTCTGACAGGATACATTCAGACTGCCATGTCAAAATCTGTTTCTGTATGCATTTCCTCCCATCCCTTTCATCCAGAGAGTATTGCACAAGTTAGAGGAACAAGGGGGCAAGATGATTCTAGTGGCCCCAGCTGGCCTCAACAGATATGGTTTCCTCTGTTGAACTGTTGAACAGACTTTCAGTCAGTGAATGAGGACTGTTCCACTCAGATGGATTTACTGACACAGGGTCACCTGGTCCATTCCAACCTGCATTCCCTTCACTGTCAGATCTAGCTCCGAAAGAGATAGTAGTGAATAGGTACAAAGTATCTCAGAGGGCCTCTAAAATACTTCTGGCTGCACATAAGCCTTTCACTAGGAAGAAATACATGGCCCAATGGAAAAGATTTTCTATCTGGTGCTCCAAAACCCACATGGACCCCTTACGATGTCCACCCAATAAGGTTCTTGAGTACCTCTTTGGCTTTTCTGATGATGGTACACAGTATTCTACAGTAAAGGTCCATCTGTTTGCCATTTCAGCATACCATAGGAAGTTATGAAAATATCAGAAACATTAGCCAAAAGACCATAGTCATCCTGCACCATTTACAGCCTCAGAACATATAGTTGACTACTTCTATATTTATCTATGGCAGTTTTAAACTCATTCATGGTTTCGCTGGAAACTACATGACTTGGCAAATCATCCCCTTGGTCCACAATACGATGTGAAAATCAAGTTCCTCTCAGGTTCTTATTATAATTCTCTTCTTTTATTTGATACTGATGACTCCGGTTTGTAATTAAACTTGATCTTGATGTTAATCCCAGACATTCCCACAAATCAGGAGATCTACATGCCTTATAAATCAGACACGTCTCCACGATATCTCCTGTACTGTAAGGAATACAAACCAAGTTCCCTCAAGTCTCTCCTCATAGGACAGTCCTCCCAGACCTGACACACTCCTCGTCACTCGTCTCTGAGCTGCCTCCAACCTACGTACTTCCTTCCTGAACATGGGGCTCCATACACTACCAGCATACTCCAAATGGGGTCTGACCAGAGACCTGTAGAGTGGCACAATAACTTCCCTATCTCTACTCCTTATGTTTCTCGTATTAGAGCCAAAATTCTATGCGCTTTTTTAGATATTTCATTTACTTGTTAATTAGACTCCAAATCTTTATTTATCCATACTCCTAAATCCCTTTCCACCTCAGTTTCCATTAACTGTGCTTCATTTATGAAATACTTGATTTGGGGATTTTTCTTCCCCAAATGCATAACCTTACACTTATCGATATTAAATTTCAGTTTTCTCTCTACAGCGGTTGTATATATTGAGTCAATATTTTTCTGAAAATTCTGAGCTTCTGAAATATTTATGACTACTGCTCCAAGTTTCATGTCATTGGCAAATTTAACAATCCATGCATTACTATCATATTTAATGGAAGAAACCAGTACATTGAATAGAAGTGGACCCAGAACAGAGCCCTGAGGGACCCAGCTGGCCACCGCCATCCAATCTGACTTATCCCCTTGATACAGACATGCTGCTTTCTATTGGTCAACCATGCAGTGATCCATCTAACAACATAGGAACTCACTCCCAGAGTCTCTAATCGACGCAACACTTCTACATGGGACACAGAATCGAATGCCTTTTCGAAGTCAATGTATATAACATCTACTGATAGGCTACTGTCTAAGGCTGTACTTACTATCTCAAAAAAAGATAACAAGTTAGTCACACATGATCTCCCCTTTGTAATCCATGTTGTGTAATATCTACGTGCCCCATGTCCCTTAAATGACCCTCAACATACTACTTTATAATAGACTCCGTTAATTTACTCAATATACTGATTAAACTAATAGGGCGATAATTCGAGCAATCAGTTTTTGGTCCCTTTTTGTGGATTGGAATGACATTTGCCATCTTCCAGTCCTCTGGTACCTCTCCAGAATCTATAGAGGACTGGTAAATTGCCTGGAGTGGATTACAAATAAATGTAGCAAGCTCTTTGAGAAGTCTTGGATGTAACTCATCTGGTCCTGGGGAGGTATTCATTTTCAGATTTAGCAATTTATCCTTCACAGTATCCACTGATATTACTAAAGGTATATCTGATGTTCTTATAGATATGGGGTCAGGTGCCGGCCCTCTAGAGTATATACTGTTGAAATATTTGTTAAACTCAATTGCCATTTCCTTTTGATTTGTTACATTTTTTTGCTTCAGTAGCAGGGGACTCACATTATTATTATTTTGTTTAAGGGAAGCTATACATCCAAAGAAAGCTTTCTGATTATCTGATACCTTCGTTACCAAGTTGTTTTCAAAGTTTCTTTTGGCCCTAGTTATTTCACTTTTTACTTCTCTTAGTTTTTTTTTATATATTTTAGTTGATACTCCCTAGTTCCCTCCCTCTTATACTGCTTATAAGCTCTATTTTTCTTCCTAATGAATCTATGAATGTTATTGTTATACCAAGCTGGAATCTTCCCTTTAGTATTATATTTCTTCTTGATGGGAATTTCTGTTTCAACTATATAATGGATAAATGATTAAACTCATTCCGCATTTCACTAACTGTACACCTAATGAAACGTGTCTTCCAGTCCCAATTATCTACCAACAAGCCCAACCTAGTATAATCCACTTTATTGTAGTTTCTTATCACAGTAGTCCCAGTCTGTAGAATACCTTTAATTCCAATTTTAGCCTCGACCATGTTGTGGTCACTCCCACTTAAATGCTCCCTTACTCTACAATCAAATATTTGCTCTTTCATATTGCTCATAACCACGTCCAAAATATTTGCTCCCCTTGTTCCTTTCTGTACATAGTTCTCCCAGGCCACGGAGTCTATAGCTTCCAAAAACGCTGCTTCGCAAGGGGATGAAGGAGACCAGGTATTCCATTCAATACCATTGAAATTAAGGTCGCCAAGTAATATATTTTTGGACTCATTTAGCTCACTAATGCTCTGAATTAGTTCAAGGGGTTTTCCATTATTTATCGATGGGGGTCTGTAATATACACCCACTAAGATTTGCTGCTGGGAGGTATAATTCTCACCATAATTTGTTCAAATTCTAAATGCTTAGTGGTTTTCATTTCATAAGCCACAATATCGTCGTGTACATATAAAGCTACACCTCCTCCCCTTCTACTATCTCTATCACATCTAAATACTTGAAATCCATCAATATTAGTTCCCCAATCATCCTTTTGCCACCAAGTTTCAGTTACTGCACACAATTTAATTACATCTTTCTTTAATATAATCTCCAATTCCTCCTTTTTTTTTCCCTAAGCTCTGAGCATTTAATAGCAACATAGTCCATGAGCCTGCTGTTACAGTACCCTCTACCTGGCACAGCTGCCACTGTTTAAGAGGTTCCTCAAGGGCATTTTACACACGAGGCCTCCCATCAGGAAGCCGGTAACTCACTGGGATATCAACCTTGTGTTGTACATGCTCACTCACAAGCCCTTTGAGCATATTGGGATGTGTGACAAAGTTCTTAACCTGAAAAGCAGCAGCGCTGGTGACTCTCACCTCTGCACGTGGAGTATCTGAAATCCATGCTTTGGCCACAAAGTCTCTGTATACTGTTTTCTGTAAAGACAAGGTAGTTCTCTATACACACCCCAAGTTTCTACTGAAAGTAGTGTCAGAGTTCCATCTTAATCAAGCCTTAGTCTTGCCTTCCTACTTTGCCAACTTCTAGAATAAGGGAGAAATGACTCTCCACTCACTGGATCTTAATTGAGTTTATTAAGTGTTATCTGGATGGAACTGAGGACTCCAATCAATCCAAACAGTTCCTTGTCTCCTTCTATCCTAATCGGAAGAGACAGCCTGTTACAGTCAAATGCATATCTGTCTGGATTGTGAATTGCCTTCATCACTGCTATGCCATGGCTGATGTTAAATTGGAGGGCAGTGTACTCGCCCACTGCACCAGAGTGGCTGCCAATATCCCTGGAAGAGATTCTCTCTGTGACCTAGTGAAAGATTTTACATAAGGGCAGTTTGGGAAACAGTACACTCTTTTATCAAGCACAATGTTCTTGATGTCCATGCCAGGCAGCATACCACCATTGGCAGGACACTCCTGAATGGATTACTACCTGACTAAGCCCTCAGCTTTGGCTGCCATAATCCAGGGGACCTTTTCTGAGCTTGGTACTCTGTTCCACTAGTGCGAATCAATGGTGAAGATATTCAGTAAGATAAAGAAGTACAGTAAGCACATAATTTTAATTGTTACTATTAGTATCCAGTTCATATTCACACAACTTGCCCAACTTCCCCTGGCTGGCTTGCTCACTGAGTCTCATTTTCCAGCATCTGTATCTGAGAGTGGTGGCATTTAGCCCTCCCCAGGTGGCCAGGATAAGTTGCATGGCCATCCCTTCCCCATCCCAGTAATTGTCCAGCCTCCAGCCCCCAGCCTATTCTCCAAGAACAGGGATTGGAAAAAAAAAATATCCCATGACGCTGTGCCAGCAGCCAACACACCATTTAATATAATCCTCAACCTGACCACACCAAACCCACCAAATACATGTTATTTAAATACTGGGCCATGATTTGGGGTTGGGGGCAGTAGTCTTTCATATCTTGGTTAAACTTAGTTGCCTCTACTTGCTTGCTTTGTTGTATTTTTTTTTTATATGGCAAGGCAAGGCAAATGCTATATCTCAGGCGCCCAGTCCCGGAGGCAGTAACAGATCTATAGAAATTACATAAAACTTAAAAATTTTTCAATCTACAATTATCACTTTCATGTGTTAAAATCACTAAAACCAGAAAGGGTAAAAAGGGGGGGAATCCTATACACCTTAGTCTGGGGAATCGACAAATGCTTGACGAAATACAGTAGGTGGGCCTTGAAATAGGTCTTAAAGACCTCCACTGAAGGGGCCTCCCATATAACTGATGGAAGCGAATCCCACAGGAAGGGGCCGGTGACACTAAATGTCCTGTCACCTGCCGTTCTCAGCCTCATCCTGGGAATCGCTAGGATGTCCTTTGTGGAGGAGTGGAGGGAGAGGGTTGATGCAACAGGTGACAGGAGGTCAGAGAGATAACAAGGGCCCAAACCGTGTAGGGCCTTATAGGTGAGCAACTCCACCTTAAAGAAGGTCCTCCACCTGACTGGCAGCCAGTGCAGTTCATGCAGCACTGGAGTAATGTGGCAGAATTTAGACTGCCCTACCAACAACCTGGCCACTGCATTCTGCACTAGCTGCAGCCAGTGGATGCATCCCCCAGAGACCTCGAGGTAGAGTGCATTACAGTAGTCCTGCCTGGTCGATACAAATGCATGTACCAATATGGGAAGGTCCAGGGGCAGAACAAGGGGCTTAATCCTGGCAATATTTCTAAGATAGTAAAAGCTGGTCTGGACAGTGGCCGACACCTGGGCCTCAATTGTCAAACCACTGTCAAGGATAATACCTAGGTTACGCACCCTTGAGGAGGCCTTCAATGGCACAGATCCCAGAAACAAACCAGTTTCCATACCAGAGGCCATCCTATTCTGCCCTCTGTTTGACTCCACCACCAGTACTTCCATCTTATCAGGGTTCAGTCGCAGCCAGCTGGAGGCCATCCAGTCATTGATCTCCACAAGGCAGTTGTTAAGTACTTCCACCCTGTTGGATGATGTTCCTGGTGCAAAGGAAAAATACAGCTGGGTGTTATCGGCATAGCAATGAAACTCCAGACTATATTTCCTAATGATCTCACCCAGGGGCAGCATGTGCATGGCAAACAACACTGGGGAGAAGACCGAACTCTGAGGTACTCCAAAAAGCCGGAGACATTGGGAGGAGGAGAAATTCCCCATCACTAACCGTTGCCTCCTGTTCGTGAGATAAGACTCAAACCAGCAGATGAAAATGCTGGTGAGCACACTAAGTTCCCTCAGGTGGTCAAGCAACACACAATGGTCTACCATGTCAAATGCTGAACAGAGATGGAGGAGAATAAGAATGGTCCCTTCCCCTCGATCTCTAGCCCTGAGGAGGTCATTATGCACTCTAACAAGAGTGGTTTCTGTACTATGCCTCACATGAAAACCAGACTGGAAAGGCTCATAAAGATAAAAAAGGGCAAGAGGTGCTCTTCCAGCTGAAGTGCTACCACCTTCTCAACAATCTTCCCTAAAAATGGGAGATTGGAGATGGGACGGTAATTCGTCTTCACGGCAGGGTCTAAAGATGTTTTTTTCAGGAGGCAATGCACCAGTGCCTCCTTCAAGGCATCAGGGAAAATCCCCTCAGATAAAGAACACCAGACAAGCAGGATGAACACCAGGCCTACGGTATCAACACATTCCATCAAGAAACGCGTCTGTACTGGGTTCAGTTCACAATAGGTGTGTTTCAGTTTGGATGCAACCCCAATGACCTCTGACACCTCTACAGGCTTTAATTCCCCCCCAACTAGGCAGAGTGCCCTCTGGATGACCAAGGTGACCACTGTTGGCCTCCATAGGGCCCACTGGTGGAATCCTCTGCCGAATGGTGGACACCCGTCTGAGAAGAACTGAGCAAACTCTTCACATAAAGTGCTAGAAAAGGTCTGCTTCAGCTGTAGGCAGGCTGGGTTTAGAAGCCTGTCCACAGTCCAAAAGAGCACCATTGGTCGATTCCTCCCAGCAGCAATCTCCCTTGACAGGAACTCTGCCTTCTTCCAGGTGATTGCCCCCTAGTACTCACAATAGTGAGTGCGCATGGCCAGTTTATCCACCTGCAGACCAGACTTCTGCCAGCAGTGCTCCAACCTCCAACCCAAAATCTTCATCGCCTTGAGCTCCCCATCAAACGAGGGGGACCTCAAGTGAGAAGATTTGGATCAAACACGGATTGGTGCAAGAGAGCTGAGTGCCACAGTCAGTACACTATTATAAGTGATGACTGCTACACCTGAACCCTCTATGCATGCATTGCCCACACTAGACAGATCTGCCATCGCCAACAATCCCTCTGGGGTGGAACTCCTCAAAGGGTGATAGCTAACCATCTCTGCAGGGGGAGGGTTCTCGGGGGGGGGTGCCTGAGCAAAAATTCTACTGTGCAATGATCGGTCCAAACAACCCGATCAGTCTTGAGGTTAGTAACCTCAAGCCCCAGAGAGAAGACCAAGTCCAACATGTGACCGCCCTGGTGAGTCACAGAGGAAACTTCCTGTGACAGGCCCAGAGAAGACATAGTCTGAAGGAGGTTGGAAGTCAGCCTGGATGACTCATCATTGGCCCAGACATTGAAATCCCCCAAAACTAAACATCAGGAGGATGCCAACGTCTCACCAACGATGAAATCGGCCACCTCCTGTGGGAGTTCTCCCACCACCCCAGGGGGGCAGTAGATCAGAAGAATCTTACATCCTGCACCCGGACCACCACGTATGGTCTTCCCACTGGGTGCACAGAGAAAATAAGCTCAGATCTAAAACAGATGGCCACTCCCTCTCTCCTGCTTTCCATCTGGGGGTATGGCAGCCACTAGAACTGGGCCAGCATCATCTTCCAACCAGGTCTCTGTGAAGAAAGCCGGGTTGACTGAGGAAATCAAGTCCGAGATGACAGCGGTCTTGTTCCTGATCAACCTGGCATTGCACAACACTGCCCTCAGGGGATTCGTGGACAGTGTAGCCCTCTTAGTCACCTGCCTGCTTGGTCTGCCTCATTCATTCCTTATGCCTGCCTGTCTTTCTGGTATCCCCAAGGGATCTGGGCCCCTGTCACACCTGACAATAGTTTGCCCCCCATATCCATGGCTATACCCTCTAGGTGGGGACAGAGGCAGAGACAGACAACAAGACACATATGTTGCATCAGACAGCATGGAAGGAAGTGGCACAGGGATGATGGTCTATCATTTGCTAAGGTGGGGCAATTTTCTGTGTTCTGTTCTGCCCATAGAACATCTGTACTCAAAAGACACAGTAAGGTAGTGTGCATGTCTGTGTCTGTAACCACAATCCCGGCAGACATTCTCAGTCTGTGCCTCTGCTACACTTCCACCAGGGGGTCACCAAGGAGGCAGCACTTCAGCAGAAACAGGAACTCTCCTTCCCTGGAGTACAGCATTCTATGGGACATCCAGTCCTCTTCCTTCCTCCAGACTTCCAAAGACAAAACCCATTTTCCAGTGTTATAAGTGGTAGTTCTACCCATGTGCCAATGGAGTGGACCATTGTAAGTGTTACATGCACTGGACCTTGCGGCCAGGTGGTGCTGGGACAATGCAGTATGTGTTATTAATTGCACTATATCAGAATATTTAATACTTATAAAGGGGTGGGTGTGTTGTTGGGGGTGCTACTGAGTTAGCTGGGATACAAACTACTACTGCCCTCTGAGCACTGAAATAATGGATTGTGGTGGAGGGTGGAGGAGGGCTCAGCATTTAAACATGAGTGTTTGTTGACTGTGGGAGGGGCAATTAGGGAGAAGATTGACCTCCAACAGGATGAAAATGGGGGCAGCAGCAGATGGGACTTAGCGGTCATATGGGAAACCCAAATCTGAAGATTTGGTGAACAGTTATATCTATAAAAATATTTTCTATGGTGCTATGTTATGCCAACGACTAGATGGCAATCTGTAGCCATTGCTGCTCAGAAGTGTTTCAAAGTATCTGAAATAGCAAGAAGTACAGAGTTCTGGGTTTCGAGACTAGGCTTGATAGCTACCTAAAGAGAAAAGATATTTCAGGTTAGTGCTGCAGGTAACAGGGAGGTAAAGTTGATGGGCTGCATGGAGTATTGCCTTGTCCCACTACAGCTGTGTAAGAAAGTACTGCAGATATGACACTAACAACAAAGCCAGCACCACAGCAATCTGCTTCCCTCCCAAGTGCTCCTCCACAGTGTGTAGGCTCTTTGATCTCAACACTCCACATGGTGGCAGATTGTCAATGCATTGGTGTAGTTGGACTGCAATGCAGCAGTACCTTGCTGGTTTACTTCTAGTTACTGTGTATCAATTTGCTGGTGTACACAAGCTGTACACTGTAGCACCTCACTAGTTTACTTTAGGTTACGGTGTGTCAATTCGCTGGTGTACACACACTGTACTGTAACACCCCACTGATTTACTTTAGGATACAAAATGCCAGTTCTCTGATGTGTATACAAATACACAGACTCACACACACACACACTACTCTGTAGTACCCCACTGGCTTGTTCTAGGTTATAAAGGGAAAATGGAAATTGTTAACCAGGAAAGGCACACTAATCCAGACCTTGTTTCCAGGTGCAAAGTGGAACCACAAGGAAGTTACGTGACTTGCTCAGGGTTACACAGTATGTAAAAGGGGGCTGATGGGATTCAAACCAAGGTCTCCAGGTTTGCAGCGCAGTGCCCTTAACCACTACACTATACTGTCTCCAGTTATAGATTGTCAGTTCACTGGTGTACACACACCTTACACTGTTGCACCCCACTAGTTTACTCCAGGTTATGGATTGTCAGTTCATTGGTGTACACACATTACACTGTTGCACCCTACTGGTTTACTCTTGGTTATAGATTGTCAGTTCACAGGTGTACACACATTACACTGCTGCTCTCCACTGGTTTACTTTAGGTTATGGATTGCCAGTTCACTGGTGTACGTATATTACACTGTAGCACCCCACTGGTTTGCTCCAGGTAATAAATTGTCAGTTCACTGGTGTAAGCACACTACACTGCTGCATAATAATGATTTACTCCAGGTTATAGATTGTCAGTTCACTGGTATACAAACATATTAAACTGCTGCACCCCACTGGTTTACTCTAAGGTAGAGTGCCAATTCACTTGTATAGACACACTACACTTTTGCACCCCACTGGTTTACTCTAGGTTACAGGTGTCAGCCTACTAATATACACACATTACACTATTGCACCCCACTGGTTTACGCTAGGTTATAGATTATCACTTCACTGGTATACACACATTACACTGTGCCACCCCACTGGTTTACTGCAGGTTAGACTACCAATTCACTGGTGTACACACATTACACTGTTGCACCCCACTGGTTTACTCTAGGTTGGAGATTGTCAGTTCACTGGTATATACATAGTCACTCTGGCACCCCACTGGTTAACTCTAGGGTAGAGTGCCAGGTCACTGGTGTACACAGATTACACTTTTGCACACCACTGGCTTACTCTAGGTTATAGATTATCAGTTTACTGGTTTACACAGATTACACTGTTGTACCCCACTGGTTTACTATAGGTTACAAATTGCCAGTTCACTAGTCTACACACATTACACTATTGCACCCCACTGGTTTACTTTGTGTTATTGACTGTCAGTTCACTGGTGTACACGCATTACTTTGTTGTACCCCACTGCTTTACTCTAGGGTAGAGTGCCAGTTCACTAGAACACATTAGACTGTTGCACACCACTGGTTTACTCTAGGTTATAGATTGTAAGTTCACTGGTGTACTCACATTACACTCTTGCACCCCACTGGTTTACTCTAGGTCATAGAGTGCCAGTTCACTAGTGTACATACATTACACAGTTGCATACCACTATTTTACTCTAGGTTATAGATTGATAGTTCACAGGTATACACACATTACACTGTAACACCCCACTGGTTTACAGTAGGATACAGTGCCACTTCACTGGTGTGCACACATTACACAGTTATACCCCACTGGTTTACTCTAGGTTATAGAGTGCCAGTTCACTAGTGTACACACATTATGCTGTTGCATCCCACTGGTTTACTCTAGGTTATAGATTGTCAGTTCACTGATATAAACACATTACACTGTGGCACCCCCACGGGTTTACTGTAGGTTAGAGTGCCAGTTCATTGGTGTACACACATTACACTGTTGTACCCAACTGGTTTACTCTAGGTTAGAGATTGCCAGTTCACTAGTGTACACACATTACACTATTGCACAACTGGTTTACTTCAGGTTATAGATTGTCAGTTTACTGGTGTATGCACATTACACTGTTGAACCCCACTGGTTAAGTCTAGGGTAGAGTGCCAGTTCACTGGTGTACAAACATTACACTGCTGTACACCACTGGCTTCTTTAGGTTATAGATTGTCAGTTTACTTGTGTACATACATTACACTATTGAATACCACTGGTTTACTCCAGGTTATAGATTGTCAGTTCACTGGTGTACAGGCATTAAACTGTTGCACCCCACTGGTTTACTCTTGGGCAGAGTCCCATTTCACTGGTGTACACACATTTCACTGTTGTACACCACTGGTTTGCCCTATGTTATAAATTGTCAGTTCACTGGTGTACACGCATTACACTGTTGAACCCACTGGTTTACTCTAGGTTACAGAGTGCCAGTTCACTGGTGCAAACACACTACACTGTTGCACAGTAGTGGTTTACTCCAGGTTATAGATTGTCAGTTCACTGGTATACACATATACTAAACTGCTGCACACCTCTGGTTTACTCTAGTGTAGCATGCCAGTTCACTGGTATGCACAAACTACACTATTGCACCCAAGTGGTTTACTCTAGGTTATAGGGCATCAGCTTACTGGTGTACACACATTGTACTATTGCACCCACTGATTTACTCTAAGTTATAGATTGTCAGTTTACTGGTGCACACACATTACACTGTTGTAGCCCACTAGTTAACTCTAGGGTAGAGTGCCAGTTCACTGGTGTACACACATTACACTATTCTAGGTTATAGATTGTCAGTTCACTGGTGTACTCACATTACACTGTTGTACCCCACTGGTTTTCCAGTTCACTAGTGTACACACATTAAACTGTTGCACCCCTCTGGTTTACTCCAGGTTATAGATTGTCAGTTTACTGGTGTACAAATATTACTCTGTTGCACCAGACTGGTTTACTCTAGGGTAGAGTACCAGTTCACTGGTGTACACACATTATACTGTTGCACTAAACTGGTTTATTCTAGGTTATAGATTATCAGTTCACTGGTGTACACACATTACACTGTTGTACCAGATTGCTTTACTCTAGGTTACAGAGTGCCAATTCACTAGTGTACACACATTACACTATTGCAGCACTGGTTTAATCCAGGTTACAGATGGTAAGTTTACTGGTGTACACACATTACATTGTTGAACCCCACTGGTTAACTGTAGGATAGAGTGCCAGTTCACTGGTGTACACACAATTCACTGCTGCACACCACTGGCATCTCTAGGTTATAGATTGTCAGTTTATTGGTGTACACACATTGCAGTATTGCACACCACTGGTTTACTCCAGGTTATAGATTGTCAGTTCACTGGTGTTCACAAATTAAACTGTTGCACCCCACTGGTTTACTTTAGGGTAGAGTGCAATTTCACTGGTGTACACACATTAAACTGTTGCACACCACTGGTTTACTGTAGGTTACAGATTGTCAGTTCACTAGTGTACACACATTACACTGTTGCATCCCACTGATTTACTCTAGGTTATATAGTGCCAGTTCACTGCTGCAAACACACTGCACTGTTGCACAGTAGTGGTTTACTCCAGGTTATAGATTTTCA
Organism: Neoceratodus forsteri; assembly: GCA_016271365.2. Lineage (NCBI taxonomy): Eukaryota > Metazoa > Chordata > Ceratodontiformes > Ceratodontidae > Neoceratodus > Neoceratodus forsteri. The sequence continues at coordinate 329,159,766 of CM028137.1, forward strand.
GTTCACTGGTATACACACACTACACTGTTGTACCCCACCGGTTTACTCTAGGTTATAGGGTGTCAGCTTACTGGTGTACACACATTATACTCTTGTATCCCACAGGTTTACTCTAGGTTATAGAATGTCAGTTCACTGGTATACTGTAGGTTATAGAGTGCCAGTTCACTAGTGTACACACCTTACACTGTTGCATCCCATGGGTTTACTCTAGGATATAGATTGTCAGTTCACTAGTATACACACATTACACTGTAGCACCCCATGGGTTTACTGTAGGTTAGAATGACAGTTCACTGGTGTACACACACTACACTGTTGTACCCAGCTGTTTACTCTAGGTTAGAGATTGCCAGTTCACTAGTGTACACACATTACACTATTGCACAACTGGTTTACTCGAGGTTATAGATTGTCAGTTTACTGGTGTACACACATTACAATGTTGAACCCCACTGGTTAACTCTAGGGTGGAGTGCCAGTTTACTGGTGTACACACATTACACTATTGAACACCACTTGTTTACTCCAGGTTATAGATTGTCAGTTCACTGGTGTACACACTTTAAACTGTTGCACCCCACTGGTTTACTCTAGGGTAGATTACCGTTTCACTGGTGTACACACACATTATTCTGTTGCACACCACTGGTTTACTCTAGGTTACAGATTGTCAGTTCACTGGTGTACACACATTACAATGTTGCATCCCACTGATTTACTCTAGGTTATAGAGTGCCAGTTCACTGCTGCAAACACACTACACTGTTGCACAGTAGGGGTTTACTCCAGTTTATTAATTGTCAGTTTACTGGTATACACACACTACACTGTTGCACCCCACTGGTTTACTCTAGGTTATAGGGTGTCAGGTTTCTGGTGTACACACATTATACTCTTGTACCCCCACAGGTTTACTCTAGGTTATAGAATGTCAGTTCACTGGTGTACACACATTACACTCTTGCATACCACTGGTTTACTCTAGGCTATAGAATGTCAGTTTACTGATGCAGACAGAATGCACTGTTCTAGATTATAGATTGTCAGTTCACTGGTGTACTCACATTACCCTGTTGTACCCCATTGGTTTACCAGTTCACTAGTGTACACACATTACACTATTGGACCCCACTGGTTTACTCCAGGTTATAGATTCTCAGTTCACTGATGTAAAAACATTACACTGTTGCACCTCACTTGTTTACCCTAGTGTAGAGTACCAGTTCATTGGTGTACACACATTACACTGTTGCACACCACTGGTTTACTCTAGGTTATAGATTGTCAGTTCACTGGTGTACACACATTACACTGTTGCACCCCACTGATTTACGCTAGGTTACGCATTGTCAGTTTACTGGTATACACACATTACACTGTTGAACCTCACTGGTGAACTCTTGGGTAGAGTGCCAGTTCACTGGTGTACACACATTACACTGTTGCAGACCACTGGCTAGGGACAGGATCAGTTGTGTTCCAGGACAGTAGCTGCTGCTTGTTGTTTTCACAGGGTTCTTGTGGATTTTACTTGGTAGAAGGTTAGTTCTTTTCTTTCTTACTTCTAAGAGGCTAGCAGGGTATTGTTTTGGGGGCTGCTGGAAGTTTGAAAACTGGTTTGGTGGCTGTAAGTGGGCTCATTTTGTGGATGTTTCACTGTGTAACAGGCTGTGCTGGTGGAGGCCTATTTCTTCTGATTTAAAACCTATTTGGTGGGATTTGCTTGGGCCTGGTTCTTTGGCTGCTGGGCTTGGAGGGGAGACACAGGGCTGATACACTCTCTCTCGGAGTCAGGTGTCTGCCCAAGACCCACCTCCCCCCCTCCCTCCCCAGAATTCTGCTAATTTATAGGGGAACACCTGCCCTGCAATTGGAGAAGAGCTGCAGGTGCAGCTCATGTAATTCTAGCCACTGGGGGTTGGATTAAAGGCTGGGAGAGGAGGCTAGAGAGTTGTTCATTTCCTTATATGTTTAATGTGTTGTACTGCACCTAGTAACAGGGTTACTGGTGTACAGTGGGACTGTCTCTAAGATTAGTGGGTGACCTGATTAGGCAGTAGGGTGTATCTTGGACTAGGGGGAACCTGGTGGCTCACCCAAGGAAACCTATTTGGAAGGGATGGAACCATGTCATTAGGGCCGGCATCTTTGGGAGGGTGGTGGGGTGCACAGGGTGTTGAGCAGCCATGATACTGGGCTGGGCTTGGAAGTTCAGCAGTTGCCCAGTGTGCTACCAGCTGGCACAGCAGGGGAGGAGGAGTTGGGGATTAGGAGACAGCTGGGGGAAGGGGCGTATGGTTGGGGAAGGGGCTGGGATCTCCACGGGTTGCACCAAGCACTGGGGGTGGGGGCATAGGGAAAGGAGTGCAGGAGAATACTCAGGGGTCACATAGGGACCCTGGCAGAGGGTCAAAGGACACTACCAAGGAAGCAGGCAGGTAACTGGGGACCCTCACAAAGGAGGACGGAGGACAACATTCTCAGGAAAGTAGGCAGATGGCCAGGGCTGGATAGAAGGAAGCAAAGTGGAGGTGAATCAGACCTTACACTCAGTAACTGCTTCAAATCTCTTCTTCTGCTCGAGGATGAGGGGGTGATGTAGCCACCGACAGGGGTGGTTAGAGACAGAAGGGTGGGGCAGGAGGCAGGGCCAGATAGCAGGAAGAGCGGGGGACCTGGAATGCGGGAAAATGGGTGGAGCAGTGAATCAGAGCAGGAGGGCAGGGAAGAGGGAGAAGCGTGGGTGAAGGACCAGTTGGGAGGAAGGTAAGGAGAAGGACCAGAAGTACAAAGAGGATTCAGTAAAGGGAGCTGAGGGTTTAGGCCAGGGAGCATCGAGCAAGGAGGAACTAAATGGAGACAGGAAGGAAGGAGGCGAGCCAGGCTAGTTTAGCAGATGGGGAGAAGGACCAGTGCAAGCAGTGAGGGGGGTGTAAGGTACAGAAGGATACTCAGGAGGAGGAGGCATAGGATTGGAGGGAGGGTGGCCATGGTAAATAAGGAGGGTGGCATGTGGCACCCAGATGAGGGAGGAACAAGGAGCCGGCTTGTGGAGGGGCCAGTAGAAAGGATGAGGGACATGGAAGGAAATGGAGAAAAGGAGCAGTCAGAGTGCTCCTGTTGGGATTCTATGATCAGGGTATCAAATGGGATAGGGAGGAGAAGCCTGGCCAGTTAGAACAAGATGCTTCCCTGGACTAACGGTGCACAGAGGCTAAGCAAAGGTATATCAGCTGACAAAGGATTGTGGGGTTCCCTGGACATACTGGTCCACCTGGGTACAAATGACATTGAGGGAAATAGCGAGCTAGAGATACAGGCAAGATTCAGGAGCTTGCCAGGGTCTGTCATGACATAGGATGCACAGTTTCCTTCTCAGAAATCCTGCCAGTGCCAAGGGCTGGTGGAAACACAAAGGAAGATTAGGGAGATAAACCAGTGGCCTCAGGGAGTGGTGTGAGGCCAGAGGGTATGGGTTGATGGGGATTGGGGAGACCTGGGAGGATAAGGAGCTGTATGCTAGAGATAGACTCCATCTCAATTTGGAGGAGGGAATCCTTAAGTTGAAATAGAGGGGTTCATTGGTGAAAAGTGGGGTTTAAACTTGTGAAGAGGGAGGATGGGAGAAAAGGCTGTCAAGGGGTTCTGATAAAGGAGGTCTGTCTCCACCCCGGGAGCTGGAGGATTGCAGGAAAGGCCGACTGGCAAAGTGCAGACCAGGGAAAACAGAATCCCCATGGGAACACGAGCAGGGAAATGGAACTATAGGGAAAGGGTGGAAGGTAGTCCTGCTAAATGCCAGGAGCTTGGTCAATAAATGCCTGAGCTCCAGGCGTGCTAACTGAGGGAGCAGTGGATGTGGCAGCAGTCACTGAGACTTGAGCCACTGCAGAACATGACTGGGACCTGAACCTGGAGGGTTCACTATGTTCAGGAAGGACAGGGGAGGGAGGGTAGCAATGATATCAAAAACTGCATTGGCATAGGGGAGTAGAGGAGGCGGAGGGAACCGTGGAGGTGATTTGGGTCACCTTGATAACAAGGGGCAAGAGAGAAAAATAGGAGTGGTGTATAGACCCCCTGCCCTGGTGGAGGAGCTGGAGGACAGTCTGGTGGCAGATGTTGGGATACACTGCAGACTGGGCAGAGGAACGGTGGTGGTGTTGGGGGACTTAAACATGCCAGAAACAGACTGGGAGACTATGGCATCCTCTGTGACCAGGGAACAGAGGTTGTTGGATGTCTTTCAAGATGCGTTCCTAACTCAGCAGGTGAGGGAACCGGCCAGGGAGGCGTGGGTACTGGATGTGGTCCTGGCAGACAGTGACCAGATTGGGGGCCTGGAGGTAGGAGACCCATTGGCGGGGAGTGACCATGCCAGTCTGGTTCTGCCTGGACCTAGGAGGGGTAGAAGGCTGCACAAAGACAGAGGTAACTGATTTCAGGGGCGGATTTTAAGGAAATGGGAAGGATCCTTAAGGAGCATTTGGATGGGATTGGGTCAGACATGGACGCTGATAGTAGGTGGGAAATCATCAGGAGAGGGGTGCAGGATGCTACCAGCACCTGTGCAAGAGTAAGAGAAATGTGGTAGGGTCCAAAAACCTGCTGGTGGACCAGGAGGTCCAGGAGGTGGTGCGGGAAGAAGGTAGCCTATAATCAATTCAAGTGCTCAAGAGTGAAAGGGATCGAGGGAGTGCAGAGCTGATGGCTAGAAGGGCCACTAGGGTGGTGAGGGCGGCTAAGGCAAGGAAGGAGCAGAACCTGGCCAGGGAAATTAGGAGAGGGAACAAGGGGTTCTTTAGATACAATGGGGAAAAATGAAGGGTGAAGGGGCAGATTAGCAGGATTAAATCAGGAGAGAGATGGGCACAAGACCCAGGGGAGCAGGCTGAGGTACTAAATGAGTACTTCACCTCAGTTTTCACCAAGGAAAATGGGGGTGCTGCATCATACATGGGAGGAGACAGAGATACCGAGGAGGGGGGGCCCTTACCGATCGGTGGGTCTGGGGAGAGGGGGAGGCATCACTGGCAGGAGGAGAGAGGGCTAAGCAGGGAGAAGAGGTACCGGAAGTGGAAATCACAACAGAGAGAGTGAGGGAAGCCCTCAGCTCCCTTAAGATGGAGAAAGCACCAGGGCCGGATAAATTACATCCCAAAGTGCTGAAGGAACTTGCGGATGTCCTGGCGAAACCCCTGGTGGAGCTTTTCACCATCTCTCTGAGGACAGGGTGGGTGCCCCAGGACTGGAAGGTGGCGTATATAGTGCCTATCCACAAGAGGGGATCAAGGGAGGTGGCAGGAAACTACACACATGTCAGCCTGACATTGGTGGTGGGCAAGGTGATGGAGGGCATTGTCAAGGAGAGGCTAGGGGGGGACCTGGATAAGTCAGGGTGCCTGGATGATAAACAGCATGGATTCATCCCGGGGAAATCATGTCAAACAAACCTGGTGGAGTTCTATGACTGGGTGATGAGTGCCTTGGACCTGGGTAGACCAGTGGACGTCCTCTTTCTAGTCTTCAGCAAGGCATTTGACTCTGTTCTTCACGTGGGCCTGTTGGATAAGCTGGGAGAAATGGGGGTAGGGAACCAGATGATCAGATGGATAGGCAATTGGCTCCAGGACCGGACCCAGAGGGTCATAGTTGGCGGGATAGTCTCATCCCCAAGGAGGGTCATTAGTGGGGTCCCACAGGGATCAGTCCTTGGGCCCCTTCTGTTCAACGCCTACATCTCTGACATAAGGACAGGAATCAGGAGTGAGATGAGTTTCTTTGTGGATGATTCGAAACTGGGGGCGGTGGTGGATGGGTAGGAGGGGAGGGTGGCCCTACAGGGGACCTGGAGGCTCTGGAAAAATGGTCTAGAAAGTGGAAGCTGAGGTTCAATGCAGGGAAATGCAAGGTACTCCACCTGGGGGCCAGAAACCCAGGCCAAGTGTACACCCTGAGGGGGGGGGAAATGCTACAAGTCTCGATGGCTGAGAGGGACCTGGGGTGGTGGTGGATGTCAAGATGAACAACTCTGAGACTTGTAGGAGGCAGCAGCCAAGGCCAACAGGATGCTGGGATGCATCGCTAGGGGATCACCTCCAGAAGGAGAAGTGATGCTCCTCTGTATAACTGCTTGGTGAGGCCGCACTCCTGAGTGCTGCATGCAGTTTTGGAGGCCACACTTAAAGAGGACATTAACCTCCTAGAGAGGGTCCAGAGGAGGGCAACCAAAATGATTTGGGGCTTGGGGACAGGACCTATGAGGAGGCTCAAGAGCTAAATATTACACATTGGAAGAGAGAGGGACCGTGGGGACATGATAGGGTCTTCAGGTACATGAAGAGGGTAAATGGGGAGGAACAGTCAGGGTGCTTTGAAGGAAGGAGGAGGGGCCACTAGAGGCATGGTGGAAGCTGGAGGGAAGATTCAGGAGAAAGGAGGTGCTACTTCACTGGGAGGGTGGTGGAGCCATGGAATCGCTGCCTAGGGGCTGGTGGAGGCAGAGACAGTGGAAGGGTTCAAGAGGGGGTGGGACAGGTACAGGGGAAGGGTTCTGGAAGCAAAATTCAATGCAGCAAGAATATCCGGAACTGGGAAGGGAGAAGCCAGAGAAGGCGAGGGGGGCAGCAAGGTCAGCACCCAAGGTGGGGGCTGACCAAATGAGCAGACACGAAAGACCATTAGGCCTATTCTGCTGGCATTTTAGTATGTTAGTACTCTAGGTTATAGATTTTGAGTTTGCTAGTGTACGCATATTACACTATTGCACCCCACTGGTTTACTCCAGGTTGTAGATTATCAGTTCACTGGTGTAAATACGTTACACTGTTTCACACCACTGGTTAATCCAGGGTAGAGTGACAGTTTACTTGTGTACACACATTAGACTGTTGCACACCAATGGTTTACACTAGGTTATAGAGTGCCAGTTCACTAGTGTACACACATTACACTGTTGCACCCCACTGATTAACTCTAGATTATAGCATGCCAGTTCATTAGAGTACTGTACACACATTACACTGTTGCATCCCAATGGATTACTCTAGGTTATACATTGTCAGTTCACTGGTGTACACACATTACACTGCTGTACCCCATTGGTTTACTCTATGTTAGACAGCGACAGCTAACTAGTGTACACAGATTATACTACTGCAACACTGATTTACTCCAGGTTATAGATTCTCAGTTCATTGGTGTACACACATTACACTTTTGCACCCCACTGGTTTACTCTAGGTTAGACAGTAGATTGTCAGTTCCCTGGTATACACACATTATACTGTGGTACCCCACTGGTTTACTATAGGTTAGTATGCTAGTTCACTGGTGTACACACATTACACTCTTGTACCCCACTGGTTTACTCTATGGTAGAGTGCCAGTTCACTAGTGTACACATATAGCACTATTGCACCACTGGTTTACTCTAGGTTATAGATTGTCAGTTCACTGGCTTACACACGTTATACTGTGGCACCCCATTGGTTTACTCTAGAGTAGAGTGTCAATTCACTAGTGTACACACATTACACTGTCGCACACCACTGGATTTCTCTAGGTTACAGATTGTCACTTCACTGGTGTACACACATTGTTGCACCCCACCGGTTTAGTCTGGGTTAGAGTGCCAGTTCACTAGTATGCACACATTACACTGTTGCATCCCACTGGTTTACTCTAGGTTACAGATTATCAGTTCACTGTTACACTGTTGCATCCCACTGATTTACTCTAGGTTACAGATTGTCAGTTTACTGGTGTACACACATTACACTGTTGCACCCCACTGGTTTACTCTAGGTTATGGAGTGCCAGTTTACTAGTATGCACACATTACACTGTTGCATCCCACTGGTTTACTCTAGGTTACAGATTGTCAGTTCACTGATGTACACAGATTACAACCAACAACAAAAAGCTGCTCAGCTACTAATCCTGTGTTATGCAAAAACATTTAAACTAGAAACAAATCTCATGGCACTGTGTAACAGTGTGAAAATATTTTATTAAGCTAGAACAGCCACAATAAATACCTGGCTGAAGTGTGCAGACAAAAGTGCAGATCAACTACGGCTGATGTGACCCGAACTGGTTTCGCCACATAGGCTTTCTCAAGGCAGCCGTGCGATTTGTTTCTAGCTTGTACACACATTACATTATTGCTCCCCACTGGTTTACTTTAGATTACAGAGTGCCAGTTTACTACTGTACACATGTTACACTATTGCACACCACTTTTTTACTCTAGGTTATGGATTGTCAGTTCACTAATGTGCACACATTACACTGTACACTCCACTGGTTAACTCTGTGTTAGATATTGAAAGTTCAGTAGTGTACACACATTACACTATCGCAACACTGGTTTATTCCAGGTTATAAATTGTCATTTGTCTGATGTACATATGAACATACGAATGTGCCAGCAGAAACAGATCACCCTATCTAAGTCTGCTTGAGTGTGCAGTTATCATCCCTAGTTTGCAGCTGCTCTACTCCTTCCCTTTGTCATCCCACTGCCACCCCCCACCCTCACTCTCCCCTGTTCCCTGTCGCATGCCCTTTTAAAGCTGTTCACAGATTTACATGATACTACCCATTCTGGTAGTGCGTTCCATTTTGCTACCACCCTGTCCATGAAATATTATCTCCTCATTTCCCTTCTAAATCTTCCTCCCTCTGTTCTTAGCCTGTGCCCCCTGGTGTCCCTCCCCCTTCTTAGCTTAAATATCCAATCTACCCCATCCTTATTGATTCCCCTCAGATACTTGAATGTCTCTATCATGTCTCCCTCGTCCCTTCTATCCTCCAGGGTATACGTATTCAGGTTTCCCAGCCTGCTCTCATAGTTGCTCCCCTCCATTCCCCATATTATCTTCATTGCCCTCTTCTGCATCCCCTCCAGTAGCCTGATACCACGCTTCGGGTATAGCCTCCAAAACTGCACACAATACTCCAAGTGCGGCCTTACCAGTGACCTGTAGAGGGGCATGATCACCTCTCTTTGCCTGGATGAAAACCCCCTCACTATGCACCCCAGCATTTTGTTCACTTTTGCAGCTGCTCTCCTGCACTAGGCAGTGTTGTTCATGGTCCCTGTTACCATTACTCCTAGGTCCTTCTCCTCCTCAGTGATTCCCAGCTTGACCCCCCCAAGCCAGTATTCTCTCCTTGGGTTCTTCACCCTGAAGTGCATAACCTTACACTTCTTTGCATTGAACCCCAGCTGCCACATCTCAGACCACTCCTCTAGCTTGCTTAGATCACCCTGCAGTTGCTTCCATCCCTCCCCTCCATCCACCACTGCTGCCATTTTGGTGTCGTCTGTGAACAGACTAACCTTGCACATCACACCATGTGCAATGTCTAATATGAAGAGTCCAAATAATACTGGGCCCAGCACAAAGCCCTGTGGCACCTCACTCACCACTGGCCTTGGAGTTGAGATCTCCCCTCCCACCACCACCCAGTGCAACCTCCCTCTCAGTCAGCTTGTAATCTAGTTCGTCATTTTTGCCCCTACCCCTACACCGGTTAGCTTCCTCCCAAGCTGCCCATGAGGCACTGAATTGAAGGTCTTGCTGAAGTCCATATAAAGAATATCCACCGCATGACCCTTATCCAACTCACCTGTCACCCAGTCATAATATTGTATCAGGTTGGTTTGGCAAGACTTCCCCGAAACAAAGACATGCTGCCTCACATCCTGGAGGCAGTTGTCCTCCAGGTATGACACCAGTCTTTCATTTAGTATCATTTCCATGAGTTTGTACACTATGGAGGTGAGACTTACCAGATGATAATTACCCAGTTCATCCCTTGGTCCTCTCTTGTGTAATGGCACATGTGCCATCCTCCAGTCCAGTGGCACATATCCCGACTCCAGTGAGGTGCTGTACAGATCTGCCAGTGGCTCTGCCAACACCTCCACCATCTCCCTCAGCACCCTGGGGTGGATACCATCTGGCCCTGGTGCCTTGTCTACCCTAAGTGCCTTCAGTCCCTCTAGGACTCTACCTCCCTCAAATCTTCCATCTGTCACCGCCTCTACCCTGGTTCCCATGCTCCCAGCCCATGGTGGTAGCGGTCCCCCCTTTTCTTCCATGAACATTGAGCAAAAGTATTCATTCAGTGATCCAGCCTGTTCCTCCCCCTTTTCTGTCCACTCCCCACTCTTTTTATCCCCACTATTGTCTCCTTGCACTTCCTTTTCTCCCTGATGTATCTGAAAAGGTCTTTCTACCTCATGTTAATTCCCTGCACTAGTCTCAGCTCCCTCTGGGCCTTGGCTTCTCTCACTTTTCTGGTCACCTCCCTGGATCATCTTGCATACTCCTTCCTGTCCCCTTCTGTCCCCATCCTCCTATACCTCTGGTGTGCCTCTTGTTTTGCCCTCACCACCTCCACTACCTCACTGTTCAACCAGCATGGTTTCCTTGCTCTGCTCCTCTTACTCTGTGTCTTAGTGCAGGCTTCCGTTGCCTCTGTAATCCCCCATTTAATAATATCCCATTTCTGCTCCGTGTCCATCTCCTGCCTTATGCCCTTCAGTTTCCCTTTAGTACTTCCCGTATCCTTCCAAAGTACACCTCCTGAAGTTTACCACCCTGGTTACTGATTTCTCTGGCTCCCCACACATCGTGATATTAAACCACACTGTTTGGTGATCGCTGTCAGCTAGTGGATCCTCCACCCTTATTTCCCTTACTGCCTCCCCATTCGACAATACCAGATCTAAAGTGTTCTTTAGCCTGGTAGGTACACTGACCAACTGTGTCAGGAGACCATCCTGGATTGCGTCCAGGAGAACCTGCTCTCTAGCACTGGAGGTGACCGGAATGCTCCAGTCCACCCCTAGTAAGTTGAAATCCCCCACGATGACTGCCTTCCCTTTTCTACATATCTTTCTGATTTGTCCCACTAATTCCCTGTCAAGCTCCTCAGACTGGGACAGCAGCCTGTATACCATCCCAAACCTCAGTTTCCTACTCCATGAGTCTAGGAGCTGCAGCCAGATTGCCTCTGTTCTCCTTTCTTCCCCCTCATCCCTTGTGCATTTGAGCCCGTTCCTCACATAGACTGTCACCCCACCCTATCCCCTCCTTATGGTCCTGCCTGTATAATTTGTACCCTGGGATTGCCAGATCCCAGTCCTGGTGCTCAGTTGCCCATGTTTCCGTAACAGCTGCAATATCCACCCTCCGCACTGCCAAGAGTGCCTGCAGCTCAGCTGATTTGTTGCCTAAGCTTCTCGCATTCAACGAGACCGCCCTCCATCCTGCTCCCTTTCCTTCATTGCCCTCCATCTCCTCCCTTCTACTCCCTCCCTTTTCAGCTGCCTTGAGTTCTTCCCTGCTAGCCTGGGGGTAGGCTGTGACTCCACTCTATCAGATCCCTGCCCATCTGCTGTCCACGTGCCACCCCTATCTAGTTCAAATCCACCTTTGTCCCAATATACCTCCCCAGTCTTTGCTTTAATATCTCATTCCCCTCCCCACTCAGGTGCAGCCTATCCCTTGCAAACAGATTGTTATTATCCCAGGTACTGCCCCAGCTGCCCACAATCCCATACCCCTTAGTTTGACACCATTCTACCAGCCAAGCATTCAACTCCCTAATCCTCTCCTTTCTCACTGTGCTTGTGCAGGGTATTGGAAGCATCTCTGAGAAGGCTACAAACTCCCCAGTCTTCTCGCACAACCTTCCCACTTCCTCAAACCTCTCCCATGTTACCTCCACCATTTCCCCCACTAGGTCATTTGTCCCCACATGTACCACAATGTGCAGTTTCCTCCTACCCCTCCTTGTGCACTTTAGGATTGCCTGTCCTGCCTTGTCTGCCTTTAATCCTGGTATGGACTAAACCCATATCCGACTGGATCTGTCCCCCTTGCTGCCCCATCTGATCCCCTTGAGTATGGAGTCCCCAACACCAGTACATCCCCCTCCTCTTTCCTTGTGTCCATCACCACCCCCCACACCCAGGTTCTCATTCCTGGGGCCCTCAAGACAGTGCTTTTGGCATTTGACAGTGTCTTCCCCTGCCCTCTCAATTGAGATCCCTCCCCTTCTCCTCCTGTTTGACTGCCAACCTCCTCTCCCTCTCACCTCTCCGAGTATTATCACTAACCCTGCTACACCATGCTCAATCTCTCCACTAGTAATGCCCCTCAATCCCTCCTCTTCGTGAGTACTATCCCTTGTGCAATCTCCTCCTGCGTCCTCTTCCCTATGTGTCACTAGTACAGCAAACGTGTTCCCTACCCTCTTTCCCTTACTATGTGTTTTCTCCTCCCTCCTGCCTACTGCTGCTCCTCTTTTGCTAGGTCCTACTATAGTCCATCCGTCATCTGCTAGCTTCCTGTCTAGTTTGCCCTCTTTCCCTGATCCCTTCCTTAACCCACTGTTCCTTTTCTGTGGTGCCACCCCTCAACCTCCCCAGCTCCTTGCCAAGCCACTGAACCTCTTCCTCAAGCCTCCTTAGCATGTGGCATATTAGGCACCCTCCCAAGCTCCACAGTATGTTCCTCTGCATTGCTGCCCCACAACCCTTGCACCCCACAATCCTAACCATGGTTCACACTACCAATACAGGACAATGAAATATAGTCTTTCTATACTGATTGCAAGTTGTTTATGAACACAATTACAAACCCACCAGTAGCATTCCCAAGACTCACAAACACATAACAGTCCAGAAATTAGACGTTGGCCACAGGTCCTCTCTAGGACCCTCCCCCTAGCTTTAAGTGGAACCGATGTGTCCCCATTGATCTTAATTCTAAAAAAACACAGCCATGGAGACCTTCAAGCTAAGTTCAAATGACACAGCCACAGAAACCTTTAAGCTTAATTCAAAGAACACAGACACAGAAACCTTAAAGCTAAATAAAAAAATGCAAAACTTACAAAAATCCTCTCCACATTAACTCTCTTTAGGGCAAGTAGAATTAACTAATCCTAGCCAGCCTCTAACAAAAATTGTAATCCCAAATGCCCTTGCATGCAGCCTAAAACAGCCAACTACAGTAATAAATGGAAACCACAATCCTACTCATAAGATCTACAGTCCTACTCAAAAGTTATATATATTTACATACATTACACTGTTGACCTCCTCTGGTTAACTCTAGGGTAGAGTACCAGTTCACTAGTGTACACACATAACATGGTGGCACTCCACTGGTTTACTATAGGTTAGAGTGCCAGTTGACTGGTGTACACACATTGCACTGTTGTACCCCACTGGTTTACTATAGGTTACAGATTGCCAATTCACTAGTGTACACACATTACACTTTTCCACCACTAGTTTACTCTAGGTTATAGAGAGCCAGTTCACTAGTGCTCACACTACACACTGCTGCACCCCACTGGTTAACTCTACACTATAGAGTACCAGTTCACTAGTGTACTGTACACACACATTACACTGTTGCATCCCAATGGTTTACTCAAGGTTACACATTGTCAGTTCACTTGTGTACACACATTACACTGTTGCACACCACTGATTTAGTCTAGGTTATAGATTGTCAATTCACCGGTATACACACATTACAATGTGGCACCCCAATGGTTTACTTTAGGTTGGAGTGCCAGTTCACTGGTGTACACGCATTACACTGCTGTACCCCACTGTTTTATTCTACATTAGAGGGTGACAGTTCACTAGTGTACACACATTATACTGTTGCACCACTGGTTTACTCAAGTTAAAGATTGTCAGTTTACTGGTAGACACACATTACACTGTTGTACCCCACCGGATTACTCTAGGTTATAGACTGTCATTTCACCGGTGTACACATATTACACTGTTGCGCCCCACTAGTTTACTCTCAGTTACAGATTGTCAGTTTACTGGAGTACACACATTACACTGTTGCACACCACTGGCTTACTCTAGGTTATAGATTTTGAGTTCACTAGTGTACACACATTACACTGTTGCGCCTCACTGGTCTACTCCAGGTTGTAGATTGTCAGTTCACTGGTGTGCACACATTACACTGTTGCACCCCACTGGTTTACTCTAGGGTACAGTGACAGTTTACTTGTGTACACACATTAGACTGTTGCACACCACTGGTTTACGCTAGGTTATAAATTGAAAGTTCACCGGTGTACACACATTACACTGTTGCACCCCACTGGTTTACTCTAGGTTATAGAGAGCCAGTTCACTAGTGCACACACTACACACTGCTGCACCCCACTAGTTAACTGTACACTATAGAGTGCCAGTTCACTAGTGTACTGTACACACATTGCACTGTTGCATCTCAATGGTTTACTCAAGGTTATACACTGTCAGTTCACTTGTGTACACACATTACACTGTTGCACCCCACTGGTTTATTCTAGGTTATAGATTGTCAATTCACCGGTATACACACATTACAATGTGGCACCCCAATGGTTTACTGTAGGTTGGAGTGCCAGTTCACTGGTGTACATGCATTACACTGCTGTACCCAACTGTTTTATTCTACATTAGAGAGTGACAGTTCACTAGTGTACACACATTACACTGTTGCACCACTGGTTTACACCAGGTTACAAATTGTCAGTTTACTGGTATACACACATTACACTGTTGAACCCCACTGGTTAACTCTAGGGTAGAGTGCCAGTTCACTGGTGTACACACAATGCACTGTTGTACTCCACCAGTTTACCCTAGGTTAGAGATTGCTAGTTCACTAGTGTACACACATTACACTATTGCAACACTGGTTTACTCCAGGTTATAGATTTTTAGTTCACTGGTGTACACACATTACACTGTTGCACCCCACTGGTTTACTCTAGGTTCTAGTTTGTCAGTTCAGTGCTATACACACATTACACTATGGCATCTCACTGGTTTACTATAGGTTAGAGTGCCAGTTCACAGGGCTACACACATTACACCCTTGAACCCCACTGGTTTACTCTAGGTTAGAGATTGCCAGTTCGCTAGTGCATGTACATAACATTATTGCACCACTGGTTTACTCTAGGTTATAGATTGTCAGCTCACTGGTGTACACACATTACACTGCGGCATCCCACTGATTTACTCTAGGTTATAGAGTACCAGCTCACTAGTGTACACACATTACACTGTTGCACCCCATTGGTTAACTCTAGATTATAGAGTGCCAGTTCACTAGTATGTACACATTACACTGCTGCATCCCACTGGTTTACTCTAGTGTACAGACTGCCAGTTGACTGGTGTACAAACATTACACTGTTGCTCCCCACTGGTTTACTCTAGTTTATAGTGTGCCAATTTACTTCTGTACACATTTTACACTACTGCACACCACTGGTTTAGTTTAGGTTATGGATTGGCAGTTCACTAGTATATACACATTACACTGTTGCTCCCCACTGGTTAACTCTAGGTTAGATATTAAAAGTTCACTAGTGTACACACATTGCACTATTGCACCATCAGTTTACTCTAGGTTATAAATTGTCAGTTTACTGATGTACATACATTATACTACTGGTTAACTTTAGGGTAGAGTGCCAGTTCACTAATGGACACCCATTACATGGTGGCAGCCCACTAGATTACTGTATGTTAGAGTGCCAGTTGGCTGGTGTACACAGATTGCACTCTTGTACCTCACTGGTTTGCTATAGGTTAGAGATTGTCAATTCATTAGTGTACATACATTACATTTTTGCACCACTGGTTTACTCCAGGTTATAGATTTTCAGTTCACTGGTGTACACACATTACACTGTTGCACCCCACTGGTTTACTCCAGGCTATAGATTGTCAGTTCACTGGTGTACACACATTACATTTTTGAACCACTGGTTTACTCCAGGTTATAGATTGTCAGTTTACTGGTGTACACACATTATACTGTTGCACCCAACTAGTTTACACCAGGTTACAGAGTGCTAGCTCACTAGTGTAACACATTACACTATTGCACCCTACTGGTTAACTCTAGATTATACATTGTCAGTTTACTAGTGTACACACATGACACTATTGCACCACTGGTTTACTCTAGGTTATAGATTTTCAGTTCACTGGTGTACACACATTACAGTGTTGCACCCCACTGGTTTACTTTAGATTATAGAGTGCCAGTTCACTAGTGTACACAGATTACACTGTTGCACCCTACTGGTTAACTCTAGATTATAGAGTGTCAGTTTACTAGTATACACGCATTACACTATTGCACCATTGGTTTACTCTAGGTTATAAATTTTCAGTTCACTGGTGTAGACAGATGACACTATTGTATCCCACAGGTTTACTCCAGGTTACAGAGTTCCAGTTCATCTCCATACACATACTGCACTATTCCACACCACTGGTTTACTCTAGGTTATGGGTTGTCAGTTCACTAGTTTACACACATTACACTGTTGCATCCCACTCATTAACTATAGAATATACACTATCAGTTCACTATTGTACTGTATGCATATTACACTGTTGCATCTCACTGGTTAACTCTAGGTTATGGATTGTCAGTTCACTGGTGTACACACATTACACTGTGGCACTTCACTGGTTTACTCTAGGATGGAGTACCAGTTCACTGGTGAGCACACATTACATTGTTGCATAACACTGGCTTACTCCAGGTTAGAGATTGTGAGCTCACTGGTGTACACAAATTATATTGTTACACCCACTGGTTTACTTTAGATTATAGAGTGCCAGTTCAATAGTATACACACATTACACTGTTGCACCCCACTGGTTAACTCTAGATTATAGAGTGTCAATTCACTAGTGTACACACATTACTGTACTGCACCACTAGATTTTTTTTTAAACTGGGGAAGGGAAGGGACAATAGAGGACATGGGCCCTGAATAGAGGGGGAAGATTTAGGAGGGAGATGAGGAGGCATTACTTCACACAGAAATTAGTGTCGAAGTGGAACACCTTACCAGAGAGGGTGATATCATGCAAAACTGTGGGTAGCTTTAAAAGGGCATGTGACAGAGAACAGGGGAGAGAATGGGTGGGTGAGGCTGAGAATGGCCATGGGTGGACAACAGGGAAGTGGGTGGGGCAGCTGCAACCTAGGGGAGCTAGCTGCACACTTGAGCAGACAAGAGTAGTTTAATCTAGGTTATAGATTTTCAGTTCACTTGTGTTCACACATTACACTGTTTCACCCCACTGGTTAACTCTAGGTTACAGAGTGCCAGTTCACTAATGTACACACATTACACTGTTGCATCCCTCTGGTTTACTCTAGGTTATAGATTGTCAGCTCAGTGGTGTACACACATTGCCCTGTTGCACCCCACTGGTTTGCTGTCTGTTAGAGACTGACAGTTCACTAGTGTACACACATTACACTATTGCACTGCTGGGTTATTAGAGGTTATAGATTGCCAGTTAATGGTATACGCACATTACACTGTTGACCCCCACTGGTTAACTCTAGGGTAGAGTGCCAGTTCACTAGTGTACATACATTACACTGTGGCCCCACACTGGTTTACTGAAGGTTAGAGTGCCAGTTGACTGGTGTACATGCATTGCACTGTTGTACCCCACTGGTTTATTCCGGGTTAGAGATTGCCAGATCACAAGTATACACACATTACACTACTGCACCACTGGTTTACTCCAGGTTATAGATTTTCAGTTCACTTGTGTACACACATTACACTGTTGCATCGCAATGATTTACTTTAGGTTACAGAGTGCCAATTCACTACTGTACAGATATTGCACTATTGCACAGTATTGGTTAAGTCTACATTATAGATTGTCAGTTCACTAGTTTACACACATGACGCTGTGGAGCACCACTGGTTTACTCTAGGTTATAGATTGTCAGTTCAGTGGTGTACACACATTAAACTGTTGCACCCCACTGTTTTGCTCCAGGTTATAGAGTGCCAGTTTAATGGTGTGCCCATATTACAATGTTACACCCCACTGGTTACCTCTAGAGTGCCAGTTCACCAGTGTACTGTACGCACATTACACTGTTTATACCACTGGTTTACTGTAGGCTTTGGATTGTCAATTCACTGGTGTACACACATTGAACTGTTGCACCCTACTGGTTTACTCTAGGTTATCGATTGTCAGTTTACTGGTATGCACACATAACACTGTGGCACCCCACTGGTTTACTGTAGGTTAGAATGACAGTTCACTGGTGTACACATATTACACTGTTGCACCCCACTGGTTTTCTCCCTTTATAGATTGTTAGTTGACTGTTATACACACATTACACTGTGCACCCCAGTGGATTACTGTAGGTTAGGGTGCCAGATCACTGGTGTACATACATTACACTGTTGCACACCACTGACTTACTCTAGGTTATAGAATGCTAGTTCACTAGTATACACACATTACACTATTGCACCACTGCTTTATTCTAGGTTATAGAGTGCCAGTTCACTAGTGTACACACATTACAATGTTGCATTACATTGATTTACTCTAGATTCTAGACTGCCAGTTACCTGGTGTGCACTCATTACACTGTTGCACCCCACTGGTTTACTCTAGATTATAGAGTGGCAATTCACTAGCACATTATACTGTTACACCCTACTGGATAACTCTAGATTATAGAGTGCCAGTTCACTAATGTACATACATTACACATTTGCACCCACTGGTTTACTCTCTGCTATAGAGTGTCGGTTCTCTGGTATACACACATAACACTGTGGCACCCCACTGGTTTTCTGTAGATTAGAGTGCCAGATCAATGCTGTCCACACATTACACTGTTGTATCCCACTGGTTTACTCTAGGTTAGAGATTGCCCATTCACTAGTGTACACACATAATTCTATTGCACCACTGGTTCACTCCAGGTTACAGATTGTCAGTTTACTGGTATACACACATTACACTGTTGAACCCCACTGGTTAACTCTAGGGTAGAATTCCAGTTTACTAGTGTATACACATTACATGGTGGCACCCCACTAATGTTCTGTAGGTTTGAATGCCAGTTGAGTGGTGTACATAAATTGCACTGTTGTACCCCACAGTTTTACTCTAGGTTAGAGATTGCAAGTTCACTAGTGTACAAACATTACACTGTTGTTCCCCACTGATTTACTCCAGGTTATAGATTATCAGTTCACTAGTGTACACACATTACACTGTTTCATAGCATTGGTTTACTCTACATTATAGATTGTTAGCTCAATGGTCTACACTCATTACACTTTTGCACTCCACTGATATACTCTTGGTTACAGAGTGCCAGTTCACTAGTGTGCACATATCACAGTGTTACACCCCACTGGTTACCTCTAGAATATAGAGTGCCAGTTCACTAGCGTACTGTACACACATTACACTGTTTTATACCAATGGTTTGCTGTAGGTTATAGATTGTCAATTTACTGGTATACACACATTATACTGTTGCACCCCACTGGTTTACTCTAGGTTATATATTGTTGGTTCACTGGTATACACACATAACACCATGGCACCCCACTGGTTTACTGTAGATTTGAGTGACAGTTCACTGGTGTACATACCTTACACTGTTGTACCCCACTGGTCTACTCTAGGGTAGAGATTGCCAGTTCAATAGAGTACACACATTACACTACCACTGCCCTGGTTTACGCCAGGTTACAGATTGTCAGTTTACTGCTGTACACACATTACACTGTTGCACTGCACTGGTTTACTCTAGGTTGTAGAATGCCAGATCACTAGTGTACACACATTACACTGTTGCACCTCACTGGTTAACTCTAGATTATAGATTGTGAGTTCACTAATGTACACACATGACACTGTTGCACCAACTGTTTAGGTTATAGATTTTCAGTTCACTGGTGTACACATATTGCACTGTTGCATTCCACTGGTTTACATGAGATTATAGAGTGCCAGTTCACTAGTGTACACAGATTACACTGTTGCACCCTACTGGTTAACTCTAGATTACAGAGTGTCAGTTTACTAGTTATACACGCATTATATTGCACCATTGGTTTACTCTAGGTTTTAGATTTTCAGTTCACTGGTGTAGACAGATGACACTGTTGTACTCCACAGGTTTACTCCAGGTTACAGAGTGCCAGTTCATTTTCGTACTCATATTGCACTATTGCACACCACTGGTATATGCTAAATTCTGGATTGTCAGTTCACTAGTTTACACACATTACACTGTTGCACCCCACTCATTAGCTGTAGATTATAGAGTACCAGTTCACTAGTGTACTGTACACATATTACACTGTTGCATCCCACTGGTTTACTCTAGGTTATAGATTGTCAGTTCACTTGTGTCATACATTACACTGTTTCACCCCACTGGTTTACTGTAGGTTATACTGTAGATTTTCAGTTCACTGGCCTACACACATTACACTGTGGCAACCCACTGGATTAGTGTAGGTTAGGGTGCCAGTTCCCTGCTGTACACACAATATACTGTATTACTCCACTTGTTTACTTTAGGTTACAGATTGACAAGTTTACTAGTATACACACATTACACTTTTGCACCACTGGTTTACTCTAGGGTATGTATTATCAGTTTACTGGTGTACACACATTATACTGCAGCACCTCACTGATGTACTCTAGGGTAGAGTGCCAGTTCACTGATATACCCACATTACACTGTTGCACAGCACTATCTTACACTAGGTTATAGATTGTCAGTTCACTGGTGTACACACATTACGCTATTGCACCCACTGGTTTACTCCAGGTTAGAGATTGTCATTTCACTGGTGTACACAAATTACACTGTTGCACCCACTGGTGTTCTCTAGGTTATAGACTGCCAGTTCACTAGTGTACACACATGACACTATTGCACCCCACTGGTTAACTCTAGATTATAGAGTGCCAATTCACTTGTGTACACACATTACTCTACTGCACCACTAGACAGGGTTTTTAAACTGAGGAAGGGATGGGACACTAGAGGGCATGGGCCAAGAATAAAGGGGGAAGATTTGGGAGGGAGATGAGGAGGCATTACTTCACACAGAGAGAGGTGTTGAAGTGGAACACCCTACCAGAGAGGGTGATATCATGCAAAACTATGGGTAGCTTTAGAAAGGCATGCGACAGAGAACAGGGGAGAGTATGGGTGAGTGAGGCTAAGAACGGCCACGGGTGGACAAAAGGGGAGTGGGGAGGGCAGCTGCAACTTAGGAGAGATAGCTGCACACTCGAGCAGACATTGATAGACCATGAGGTCTATTTCTGCTGACACATTTTTATGTTCATGTGTTCATATGTAGTTTACTGTTGGTTGTAGATTTTCAGTTCACTGGTGTACACGCATTACACTGTTGCATTCCACTGGTTTACTCTAGGTTATAGTTTGTCAGTTCACTGGTGTACACACATTACCCTGTTGCACCCCACTGGTTTGCTCTCAGTTAGAGATTGACAGTTCACTAGTGTACACACATTACACTATTGCACCACTGGGTTATTCCAGGGTATAGATTGCCAGTTTAATGGTATACACAGATTACACTGTTGAACTCCACTGGTTAACTCTAGGGTAGAGTGCCAGTTCACTAGTGTACACACATTACACTGTGGCACCACACTGATTTACTGAAGGTTAGAGGCCAGTTGACTGGTGTACATGCATTGCACTGTTGTACCCCATTGGCTTACTGGTTAGAGATTACCAAT
Source organism: Neoceratodus forsteri (assembly GCA_016271365.2). Taxonomy (NCBI): domain Eukaryota; kingdom Metazoa; phylum Chordata; order Ceratodontiformes; family Ceratodontidae; genus Neoceratodus; species Neoceratodus forsteri. Next base: position 329,181,424 of record CM028137.1, read on the forward strand.
TCACAATTGTACACGAATTACACTATTGCACCACTGGTTTACTCCAGGTTACAGATTTTCAGTTCACTGTTGTGCGCACATTACACTGTTGCACCGCACTGTTTTACTGTAGGTTATGGATTGTTAGTTCACTTGTGTTCACAAATTACACTGTTGCTCCTCAGTGGTTTACTCTAGGTTACAGAGTACCAATTCACTAACATACACATATTTCCCTATTGCACACCATTGGTTTACTCTAGGTTATAGAGTGCCAGTTCACTAGTATACACACATTACACTGTAGCACCCCAGTTGTTAATTCTAGAATGTAGAACACCAGTTCACTGGTGTACACACATTACACTGTAGCATCCCACTGGTTTACTCTAGGTTACAGATTGTCAGTTCACTGGGGTATGCACATTACACTGCTGCACCCCACAGGTTTACTGTAGGTTACAGAGTGCCAATTCACTACCGTACACATATTGCCCTATTGCACACCACTGATTTACTCTAGGTTATAGATTGTCAGTTCACTAGTTTAGACACATAACATTGTGGAACTCCACTGGTTTACTTTAGGGTAGTGGCAGTTCACTGGTGTACACACATTAGACTGTTGCACATCACTGGTTATCCTAGGTTATAGATTGTCAGTTCAGTGGTGTACACATATTAAACTGTTGTGCCCCACTGTTTTACTCTAGGTTATAGAGTGCCAGTTCACTAGTGTACACACATTTCACTGTTGCACCCCACTGGTTAACTCTAGGTTATAGATTTTCAGTTCACTGGTGCACACACATTACACTATTGTACCTCAATGGTTTGTTCTAGTTTATAGATTGTTAGTTCACTGTGAACCCCACTGGATTACTGTAGGTTAGGGTGCCAATTCACTGGTGTACACATGTTACACTGTTGCACACCACTGACTTACTCTAGGTTATAGAATGCCAGTTCACTAGTGTACACACATTTCACTATTGTACCACTGGTTTATTCTAGGTGATAGATTTTCAGTTCAATGGTGCACACAAATTACACTGTTGCACCCCACTGGTTAAGTCTAGATTACAGAGTGCCAGTTCACTACTTTACACACATTACACCATTGCAACCCACTGGTTTATGCTAGGTTATAGATTTTCAGTTCACTGGTGCACATACATTACATTGTTGCACCCCACTGGTTAAGTCTAGATTACAGAGTGCCAGTTGACTAGTGTACACACATTACACCATTACATCCCACTGGTTTACTCTAGGTCATAGATTGTCAGTTCACTGGTGTACACACATTACCCTGTTGCACCCCACTGGTTTGCTGTAGGATAGAGACTGACAGTTCACTAGAGTACACACATTACACTATTGCACCACTGAGTTATTTCAAGTTATAGATTGCCAGTTTACTGGTGTACACACATTTACACTGTTAAACTCCACTGGTTTACTCTAGGGTAGAGTGCCAGTTCAGTAGTGTACACACATTATGCTGTGGCACCACACTGGTTTACTGAAGCTCAGAGTGCAAGTTCAGTGGTGTACATGCTTTGCACTGTTGTACCCCACTGGTTTACTCTTGTTTAGAGATTGACAGTTCACTTGTGTACATACATTACACTATTGCAGCACTGGTTTACTCCAGGTTATAGATTTTCAGTTCACTGGTGTACACACATTACACTGTTGCGCCACACTTGTTTACTCTAGGTTAGAGTGTCAGTTCACTGGGGTACATACATTACATTCTTGTACTCCACTGGTTTACTCTAGGTTAGAGATTGCCAGTTCACTAGTGTACACACATTACACTATTGCACCACTGGTTTACTCTAGGTAATAGATTGTTTGTTCACTGATGTACATATATTACACTGTTACACACCACTGGCTTACTCTCGGTTATAGATTGTCAGTTCTCTGGTGTACACACATTACACTGTTGCACCCCACTGGTTTACTCTTGGTTATTGATTGTCAGTTCATTGATGTACACACATTACACTGTTGCACACCACTGGCTTACTCTTGGTTATAGATTGTCAGTTCTCTGGTGTAGACACATTACACTGTTGCACACCACTGGTTTTCTCTAGGTTATAGATTGTCGGTTCACTTGTGTTCACACATTACACTGTTGCTCCTCAGTGGTTTACTCCAGGTGATATAGTGCCAGTTCACTAGTGTACACACATTACACTGTTGCACCACGGTTGTTATCTCTGGAATATAGAGTGCCAGTTCACTGGTGTACACACATTACACTGTTGCACCCCACTGGTTTACTGTAGGTTACAGAGTGCCAGTTCACTACCATACACATATTACACTATTGCACACCATGGTTTACTCTAGGTTATGGATTGTCAATTCACTAGTGTACACACATTACACTGTTGCACTCACTGGTTTAGTGTGAGTTATAGTTTGTCAGCTCACTGCTGTACAGACTTTACACTGATGCACCCCACTGGTTTACTACAGGTTTTGGATTGCCAGTTCACTAGTGTACACACATTACACTGTTTCTCCCCCACTGGTTTCCTCTAGGTTACAGAGTTGCAGTTCACTACTGTACACCTATTACACTATTGCACACCTCTCGTTTACTCTAGGTTATAGTTTGCCAGTTAAATAGACTACACACATTACATTGTTGCACCCTTCTGGATTCCTCTAGGTTACAGAGTGCCAGTTCACTGCTATACACATATTACACTATTGCAAGCCACTAGTTTACTCTAGGGTATAGATTGTCAGTTCACTAGTGTACCCACATTACACTGTTGCACACCACTAGTTTACTCTATGTTATAGATTATCAGTTCATTAGTGTACAGACATTACACTATTGCACCCCACTGGTTTTCTCTAGGTTACAGAGTGCCAGTTCATTAGTGTACACACATTACCTTGTTGTACCCCACTGGTTTACTCCAGGTTATAGACTGTCAGTTCACTGGTGTACACACACACTACACTATTGCAGCACACTGGTTTGCTCTAGGTTACAGAGTATCAGTCCACTGATGTGCACACACACTTCAGTGCAGCAAACCACAGGTTTACTTTAGTTTACAGTATGTCATTTCAATGGTGTACACACACACATACACTACACTGCAGCATCACTTAGCATTACCCTAGGTTAATGTTTCAGTTCACTGGTGCACACACACACACACTACACTGCAGCATCCCACAGGATTACTCTAGATTACAGTGTGGCAGTTCATTGGTGTAGAGACACACTATCCTGTTACACTCTTGGTTAGGAAGTGCACGTTTGCTGGTATACACATATTACACTATTGCACCCCAGTGGTTTCCTCTAGGTTACACAATGACAGTTCCCTACTGTACACATATTACACTATTACATACCACTGGTTTACTCTAGGTTATAGATTGTCAGTTCACTAGTGTACATACATTACACTGTTGCAGAACACTGGTTTACTCCAGATTATAGATTATCAGTTCACTAGTGTACACACATTATACTGTTGCACCCCACTGGTTTCCTTTGTATTACAGAGTGCCAGTTCACTAGTATACACTCATTACCCTGTTGCACCCCACTGGTTTACTTCTAGTTATAGATTGCCAGTTCACTGGTGTAAACACACTACCCTATGGCACCTCACTGGTTTACTCTAGGTTACAGAGTATCAGTTCACTGCTGTACACATACTACATTGCAGCACCCCACAGGATTACTCTGTGTTACAGCGTGTCAGTTCCCTGGTGAACACACACACACATAGATACACACACACACACACACACACACACACACACACACACACACACAAAACACACACACTACACTGCACTGCAGCATCCCTCAGAATTACTTGGTTCTATGTGAGATTGGCAACCGCAGAAGTGCAACCCAGAGAAGAATGATGTAAGGGTGGCAAAAACAATTTTGCCACCCTGACAACCTCAGTGCATGGAAAAACAGCACTGGGGACTGAAAATACTTGCTTTCTGTTGGGGGGCTTTGCCACTGCACCCTCCTACTCAAGGATTCTCAACTCTGGGTGGGGTGCATGTTGGGGGGGTGTGAATGCAAAAAAAATTAAGGTTTTGGGCCAGGCGCAAGAAAAGCACAATAGCGCCTGGACCCAGACCCGAACCTGGAACCCCAGCACTGCAAGCGGAGGCCAACCCCCGATGCCATGGTGCAGCTCGGCAGCCAACTGCAAGCGCCACTTCATCCCATCTGTTCCCTCCCAGGCCACGCTCTCCGTGTTCGCTCCCCACAATGAGCCTGTGACATAGCGACATCCTGTCTCTAGGGTCACCCACCCCACCACATCTGGTTGACCTCCCTGCCCCCTCGCCTTTTGGGCTTTAACCCATATCGCATCACAGTTTCGGACAGCGCCGTGATTCAGGCGCCCACCTCACATGCTACCAATTACTCTAGGTTACATTGTGTCAGTTTACTGGTGTAAACACAAACACACACACACACACTACACTGCAGCACACCGCACATTCTGCACTGTAGCATCCCATAGAATTACTCAAGGTTAGTGTACCAGTTCACTTGTGTAGACTGACACACACACACACACACACACACACTACACTGTGGCACCCCACATGATTACTCTAGGTTACAGTGTTTCAGTTCAGTGGTGTAAACACAAACACATACACACACATACACACACACACACACACACACACACACATTACTCTGCAGCACCCCACAGGATTATTTTAGGTTACAGTGTTTTGGTCCAGTTATGTAAACACACACACACACACACACACACACACACACACACACACACACACACATACACACACATACTACACTGCAGCACCCCACAGGATTACTCTAAATTATAGTGGGTCAGTTCATTTTTGTACTCACACACTGTGCTGTAGCACCTCACTGGTCACTCTGGGTTAGAAAGTGCAAGTTTACTGGTATACACATATTACACTGTTGTACCCCAGTGGTTTCCTATAGGTTACAGAGTGCCACATCACTACTGTACAAATATTACACTATTGCATACCACTGATTTACTCTAGGTTATAGATTGTCAGTTCACTAGTGCACACACATTACACTATTGCATACCACTGGTTTACTCTAGGTTATAGATTATCAGTTCACTAGTGCACACACATTACACTATTGAATACCAATGGTTTACTCTAGGTTATAGATTGCCAGTTCACTAACGCATACACATTACACTGTTGCAGACCACTGGCTTACTCCATGTTATAGATTATCACTTCACTAGTACACATACATTATACTGTTGCAGCCCACTGGTTTCCTGTGTATTACAGAGTGCCAGTTCACTAGTGTACACACATTACCCTGTTGCACCCCACTGGCTTACTCCTAGTTATAGATTGTCAGTTCACTGGTGTAAACACACTATGCTATTGCACCCCACTGGTTTATTTATTTATTTATTGAATTTTGATGACTGGGTTAGTCCACTGGGCCCCGAAGCTCCATTTTTCAGGGGCAACGTGGAGAACAGAAACAGTATAATACATACAGTAGAGTGATACAAGGTAACAAGAAGTAGACATGATAATGAAGATAACGGTACAGGCAATTATTCAAATTGTAGATCATAAGTGCAACCCCTGAGAGATTCAGGGCAAGATTTGCTGTCGGTTTGGTGAGAGGAGAAGGGGATGGGTGTTGTGGTTGGGACCGGGGGAGATTACCCTATACCCTCACAATGGCAAGAGCTTGTTTACTCTAGGTTACAGAGTATCAATTCACTGATGTACACACACACTACACTGCAGCACCCCACAGGATTTACTCTAGGTTACAGTTTGTCAGTTCACTGCTGTACACACACATACTACACTGCAGCATCCCATAGGATTACTCTAGGTTAGTGTGTCAATTCACTGGTGTATATAGACACACACACGCACACTACACTGCAGCACCCCGCAGGATTACTCTAGTTTGCAGTTTGTCAGTTCACACACACACACAGTTCACTGCAGCATCCCATAGGATTACTCTAGGTTAGTGTGACACACACACACACACACACACACACACAGACACACACAGACACACACACACACTACACTGCAGCACACCACAGGATTATTCTAGGTTTCAGTGTTTCAGTTCAGTTGTGTAAACACACACACACACACAAATGCTGTAGTACCTCACTGGTTTCCTATAGGTTGGAAAGTGCAAGTTTACTGGTATATACACACACACTAAACTCTAGCACCCCATTGGTTTACTCTAGGTTAAAAAGTGCCACTTTACTGGTGTACACACATTATACTGTTGCACCTCACTGGTTTACTTTAGGTTAGAAAGTGCCAGTTTACTGGTGTACACACATTACACTGTAGCACACACTGGTTTAATCTCGGTTAGAAAAGTGCCAGTTTACTGGTGTACACACACTAACCTCTAGCACCCCACTGCTTTACTCTTTTCCCTTGTGCACACACACTTCACTGTAGCACCCCATTTGTTTATTCTAGGCTATAAAGTGTCAGTTTACTGATGCACAAACATTACATTGTATTGCCTCACTGGTTTACACTAAGTTTTAAAGTGCCAGTTTACTGGTGTACACACATTACACTGCAGCACCTCACTGGTTTACTCTTTTCACTGGGGTACACACATACTACACTGTAGTACCCCATTGGTTTACTCTAGGTTACAAAGTGTCAGTTTACTGGTATACACACACACTACACTGTAGCACCTCACTGATTTACTCTAGGTTATATAGTGTGTCAGTTTACTGGTGTACATACACTGCACTGTAGCAAACCCGTTGGTTTATTCTACGTTATAGAGTGTCAGTGTACTGTGTACATACTACACTATCACCCCATTGGTTTACTCTAGGTGTTAGAATGTCAGTGCAGTAGTGTATGCACACTACACTGCAACACCCCACTGCCTGGCTTTAGGTTACAGTGTCAATAGACTGGTGTACAGACTACATTGCAAAATCCCACTGACTGGCTTTTGGTTATAGTGTTAATACACTGGTGTACAAACACTGTACTGTAACACCCCACTGGCTGACTTTAGGTTGGAGAGTGTCAATGCACTGGTATATGCACACTACACTACTCTACAGCAGCCCACTGACTGACTTTAGGTTATAGTGCATCAATACTCTGGTATATGTGTGACACACTGTAGCACCCTACCAACAGACGTGAGGTTACTGTGTCAGTTCACTTGTGTGTGCACATAAAGCTGCATCCTACTGACTGACTAGAGATTAGACTGTCAGTACAGCTGCAGCACCCTACTGGCTGACTTTGTTATGGAAGCAAAAACATACAGTAACACAGGGGGTACATTAAGCTATTTTGGCTATCGCCCAGCCAAGTGCCTTAAGAACAGAAATAAAGCAATATAGCTTAATGCACACACCAGCGTGTCTTATTTCACTTATAAAATGGACATTTAACAAAGAAAATATTAAAAAGGAAAATAACACCTGTGACCATGCATTACATGTGATTGTCTCATGATAATGTGTTAGGTCGTGACCAATCATAGTTCTCTGTTTTATAACCCCATTTTATAAAGCATGTCAATGCACACACTGTGCACTGTGGCAAACCACTGGCTGACTTTACAATACAACAACAACAACAATTTATTGGTCGGCTATACAGCCATTACAATATCAAGGTAGCTTCAGTACAAAATGCAAAATTAATAAAATTCATAAATTAGTATTCAGACAGTATCATTAGATACAGTTGCATCCTTTTTAAATCATTGCTGCTCAACTATATGTAATAATATTTATTTGATTAGTTAATTACCATTACCTAACATGTACATCACAAGAAACAAAATAATATTTCAATACATAAATAAATTAAAACTGCATTAAAAACAGATCCCTAAAGATATTCTGACTGTTATGTTCATATATAATGAATTATAAGAGTTTCCTGTTCATGGTTTGAGTATATGAATACTGTGTCCTAAAATACCACAGTGAATTACAAGTATACAAAAATTATACCAAATCAATGCACTAATTTGAAGCCCTCTTTGAGTAATGATTTTCACAAGGGAGACCACAGGGACCAACACATCCAAATCCTGGGAGTTTAATAGGTAAACCAGCAGTTTTTGCAGTTGATATTGCTGTTTTTCTAATATTTTACCTATTAGAGCGGAAAGGTATTTCTCATATAGAGGACATAATATAACCAGATGTAGTAAGGAATCTTGTACCAAATTACATTTGCAAATTGAGTCTTTTACCTTTTTCCCTTCATACAGCGCTCTTTTTCTGTTAATTAGATAAGACAAACCTAAACCTTGCCAATTGTGTTCTCTGCCTTGGATCATCCATTATGATTAGATGTTTTTCTACTTTATGTGTCCTTTTATTTCTTGCCAGCCATTGACAGGCTGTAGAAATTCTGCCAGCCTCCAGATCTTTTTGAATGTAAATATCTTTAATTCTGTTATTTACAAATTCTTTGATACATTCGACAGAATATCGTAGGCTATCTGGTATAATATGCAGTAAGCTATTTGATTTTTTTACATCCTCCAGGACCCTCAAGGAGGGAAAGGATACATCAAACCGTCCATAATCGATTGCTTCCTCGATACATAAACGAGGGTATCTGTCTGACAACATCATGAAGGCTTTGATCCAATAGTTATTCAATTTTTGGGCACAATAGCATTCAATAGGCAACTGGTCTAATTCGGCCCTTACTAATTATGATGGAGTACAATTTGGGACACCCAGAAATTTCTTATAAAATGTATTCATCGTCAGTTCCAGTTTATCGTGACAATATAATCCCAAAATTTCAGTACCATAAAGCAGTTGGCTTCGGATTTTAGCAGATGCTACCATTAAATTTCCTTTAACTGATTTGCCTCCAAATTTGTGATACAAGGAAGTCAGTATTGGTAGAAAACCTTCCGCTTTAGACTCCCAGAATTTCTTTGGGTCACCGAGACTTTTCTTCTGAAGTTTACGGAAGTAATTCTGTTTCAGGGATTTAGCCAGGTGTTTGCACCGGTTTCTCAGGCGCCTGTAGGCATCTCAAAGAGCAGGGGGGGAGAGAGACACCTTGTAGGCAGTCCAAACATGATCCCTGTCCTTCATGTGGGAAAGAAGCTCTTTGGTGATCCATCGGGAGCAGCCGCCATGGATCCATCAAGTTGTGAGAGGGAAATGCTTTTCTTGTAATGCCAGCAGGGTCTGAGTGAAAGACATCACTGCTGAAGATACATCAGTGAGGGAGCAGAGTAGAGACCAATCCAGTGACCACATTTCACTAAGGGGGGGTGTCTGGACAGTGAAAGTTTTGAAAGGATAGGTATTTGGGGGGAGGGCGCTTGATCTTGGCTGACCAGAAGATGAACGTGGGTGAGTGGTCGCTGATGAAGTCAGCCATTATTCCAGCTTGTAGTACACGGTCTTCCCTATTTGTGATGATCCAGTCCAGGAGGGTTTGGGTGGCAGTATGAGGGTTTTGCCTGGTGGGTAACATAATAGACTGGACAAGACTGTTGTTTTAGCAGGCGGACATAGTCTAATTGGTTGGCACTCAACCAGTTTTAAGTTGAAATCATCAAGGAGAATGGTGTCTCTGGTTGATTTTGATTGACTGTGATACCCAAATAGCAAAATTCTTTCACTAATTTTAATTTGTACTTGTTCTTATAATATTTGTGAGTTTTCTTATTCCCCCAAAAAACAATTACTTTGTTTTTTTATAATTGATTTGTAAGTCAACTTTTTGACATTCAGAATAGAATGTATCTACTGTAAGCTCCTACTCATACCCAGATGACTAAGAGAGAATAAGGCAATGTCATCTGCATATGCTAAATGAGATATTGGCCTTGTTCCAATTTTGAGCAGGTGAAAGTCAGCATCATATATCCATTTAAGGACTGTTGAGAAATAAAGATTAAATAAAAGAGGGGCTAATGTACAGCCCTGTTTCACGCCAATATTGGTTTGAAACCAACTACTCAAGTTGCCAGAGTCCATAAAACAGACACTGGTATAATTGTCTTGGTGTATAAGTTTGATAATTTCTAGCAATGAGGGGTCAATCCCTAGATCATTCAATCTTTCCCACATAGGTATCCTATTTACTTTGACCAAATGCTGCCCTATGGTCAATGAATGTACAGTAAAGTTTCTGTTTTTTCACTGTCTTGTATTTATGAATTAAATGAACCAGTGTATAATATTGGTCTATTGTTGAGTAGTTATTTCTGAAGCCTGCTTGGGCTTCATCTATTATTTCATTAGTCTCTGCCCATTTCTTCAATCTATTATTTAATATTTTGGTAAATATTTTGTCAGTTGTATCCAGAAGGCTTATAGGCCTATAACAGGCAGGATTCCTCCTATCTCCCTTTCTGAATATAGGAACTATAATGTTTAACTTCCAGCTTTTTGGAATATCGCCTGTGTTCCAAATATAATTAAATAGCTTGTGAAGAAATAGAATCCAATACTGTTTCTTTCTTATAATTACATCAATTGGCACTCCATTTGGTTCTGGGGCTTTCCTTCCTCTGAACAAGTCCACAGCAGTTTCCACTTCTATAAGGGTTATTTCTGTCTCTGGTGCATACTCTCTGTCAGCTACCCTAGCCTCAGTAGATCTACACAAATATTCCTGATCTTCTCAATAGAATAATTCTTTGAAATGATTAATCCAATCCTCTGATTCAATTAAGGTTAAAGTTTGATTGTAATTTTTTATACCATGGTTTACAATACTCCGAAAGTTTACTATCCTTTGAAATAACTGGTCACTTTACAATACAGTGTCAAGATATTGGTGTATACAGGCTACACTGCAGCACACTGCTGACTTTATGTTACTAGACTAGTGTATATGTGCTACGCTGCAATACTCCATCAACCTACTTTAGGTTACAAAGTGTCCATGAACTGTTGTACAAATGCTACAATGCAGCAAACTACTGACTAGCATTAGTTTACAGAGCATGAGTTCATAGAGTATGCACAATACACTGAAGAACCCCACTGACTGGAATTAGTTTACAGAGAGTCAGTGCACTGGTGTACGCACACCACACTGCAGCACCCCACTGACTGGCATCAGTTTACAGAGTATTAGTGCACTGGTGTGAGTGCACTACACTGCAGCAAACCACTGACTGGCATTAGTTTGCAATTTGTAATTTGTATTTTTTGGTTTTGTATTGCTGTTGATTGTATTTGTGTATTTTGTATGTTTTTTTGTCCAGGTCGGGCCTGAAAAGGGACCTTTGGTCCAGTGCCTTTACTCGGTTTCCAAAGAATAAATGAAATTAGTTTAAAGAGTATCAGTGCACTGGTGTACTCACATAACTGTGCAGCACCCCACTGACTGGCATTAGTTTACAGAGTGTCCAGTGCACTGGTGTGTGCACACTACACTGCAGCACCCCACTGACTGGCATCAGTTTAGCAATACACTGCAGCAAACCACTGACTGGCATTATTTTACAGAGTGTTAGTGCACTGGTGTACACACACTACACTGCAGCACCCCATTGACTGGCATTAGTTTACAGAGTATCAGTGCATTGGTGTATGCACACTACATTGCAGCGCCCCTCTGACCAGCATTAGTTTACAGAACATTAGTGCACTGGTGTAGGTAAACTACATTGCAGCACCACACTGACTGACATTAGTTTACAGAGTAGCAGTGCACTGATGTACGCACACTACACTGCAGCATCCCACTGACTGGCATTAGTTTACATAGTAGCAGTGCACTGATGTACACACACAAAATTGTAGCACCCCGCTGATTGACATCAGCTTACAGAATATTAGTGCACTGGTGTACACACACTACACTGCAGCACCCCACTGACTGGCATTAGTTTACAGCGTAGCAGTGCACTGATGTACACACACTACACTACAGCATCCCACTGACTGGCATTAGTTTACAGAGTAGCAGTGCACTGAAGGAAGCACACTAAATTTCAGCCCCCTACTGACTGGCATTAGTTTAGAAAATATCAGTGCACTGCTGTATGCACACTACACTGCAGCACCCCACTGACTGGCATTAGTTTACAGAGTGTCAGAATTGCACCACCCCACTGACTGGCATTGGTTTAGAGAGTATCAGTGCAGTGATGAAAGCACACTAAATTGCAGCACCCTACTGAGTGACATTAATTTAGAGAGTATCAGTGCACTGGTGTTCACACAGTACACTGCAGCACCACACTGACTGGCATTAGTATACAGAGTAGAAGTGTACTGATGTACGCACACTAAATTGCAGCACCCCATTGACTGGCACTAGTTTAGAGAGTATCAATGCACTGGTGTATGCACACTACACCGCAGCATCACACTGACTGGCATTAGTTTAGGGAGTATCAGCACACTGGTGTATGCACACTATACTGCAGCCCCTCAGTGACTGACATCAGTTTACAGAATATTAGTGCACTTGTGTACGCACACTACACTGTAGCAGCCCACTGACTGGCATTAGTTTATAAAGTAGCAGTGCACTAGAGCACTCACACTACACTGCAGCACCCCACTGACTGACATTAATATGCAGAGTGTCAGTGCAGTGGTGTATGCACACTACTCTGCAGCACCCCACTGATTGACATAAGTTTACAGAATATTAGTGCACTGGTGTACGCACACTACACTGCAGCAGCCCACTGACTGGCATTAGTTTACAGAGTAGCAGTTCACTGATGCATGCACACTACACTGCAGCACCCCATTGACTGGCATGAGTTTACAGAATGTGAGTGCACTGGTGTACGCACACTACACTGCAGCAGCCCACTGACTGGCATTAGCTTACAGGGTGTCAGTGCACTGATGTACGCACACTACACTGCAGCACCCCACTGACTGGCATTCATTTACAGAGTGGCAGTACACTGGTGTATGCACATAACTATGCAGCACCCCACTGACTGGCATCAGTTTACAGAGTGTCAGTGCACTGGTGTATGCACACTACTCTGCAGCTCCCCAATGACTGGCATTAGTTTATGAATGGCAGTGCACTGGTGTATACATACTACACTTCAATACCCAACTGCCTGCCTTTATGTCACAAAGTGTCAATGCACTGGTGTAGGAACAGTACACTGCAGCACCTCGCTGCATGAGATTACATTTCATAAGGAAGATGGCATGACAGAGGTGGAATTAGGCTTTGTTGAAGTACCAAGGGGTTGGTTAGAGTCTCAAGCCCAAAGGGTGAGGGACTTCAGCCACCATGAGGTACACTGACAGTAAAATAAAATTAAAGCTTTGGAGAACCCGCTTCATTTATCCACTATTTGGTTACTTGGGGTTCCAACTCCCATCCTCTAGTCATATCTTAATCAGACTTCATAGGAGTTATTTATCAGACAGCTGAGATTATTAGATGAGTGTGCAGTGATGTTCAGAGCATTTTGCCTTCCAGACCATATTAAACTGCAATCTGGAGCTTTGAGAGTTCAGACTGTATTGGTAGATGTTCCAGGAATCAATCTTCACATTTGATTCCCACTTATGGGTCTGGGCCAAAGGCACTAGGACCATTCGGGAGCAAATATTTTTATTTTTTTATACAGAGAGGGAGTCAATATCAACTACTTGATGGTCTCCGGGCACTTCACATGGTGCTGTGCGCACCAGCCAATAACTGCCACCTCCCTCAGGCACCTCAGTTCTATTCTTCCTGCCATTGAGCGTACACCATGGGAACAACAGCACCTCAGTTCACCTCATCGTCATCAAATTTTGAACTGTGTCATCCCTGAGTTTTATTCACAGTGCCTTTCTTGCTTTATTATTTGACTTTTCTGCAATGCTGAAGTTCAGGAAGAAGGGGGCTAAGAAGACCAAGAAAATCTGGCAGCCCCCCCCCCCATCATATGTTAATACCCCTGTGGGAAGCAAATGGCTGCGATGGACCAGCATCAGTGCTGTGCATCCTGCCTTGGTCATCAGCATGACGTGGATGTGTAGGATGCCTGCTTCTCAATGGAAAGCTATACCCTTGCAATTCACATGATGAGGAGAAGTTGCCTGAGCTCTACATTTGGAGTTAGGGATCATACATGTGTAGCCAAGGCACCATCACTAGACCTTCCTCCAGGCCTCTTCATTGGACCTCTGGTTCCAAGGAAGTACAGGGTCCTCCTCTACCTCACCCTACTAAGGGGTTGGAGGACCTGGTGAGTGGGTCTAGTAAACAACTGTCTCCTTCCAGTGGCTGACTGTGACATCCTCACAGTCTGCCTTCCTGAGCAGCAGATGCCCCTGGTGGTGAGGCCAAAGCTATATGCATGGTCTACACCAGTGGACACCTCAGTGTCATCATCTGGTGCCACCCAGGCTGTTGTCACCATTCGCAATGATGACAAGCCATGTGGCAACAAATGTGATGCTACCCCCGTGCCACTGTTCATGGTGTCAGAGGGTGGACCAGCACCAGGGACCATTGTGCATTCCAGTTGTCGAGGTGGAAGTTGCTCTTTCCTGTGGTGTTGCTAGTGGCACTGAAGGGTAGGACAATGACCTCTCTGGCAATGGACATGATGACAAATGTGGTATCAGTCCTGGGCCTGGCACTGGACACTATGCCAGTATCAGTGTCATCCATAGTGTTGTCCCTGGCACCAGTGCCACTCATGGTGCTTGGGCTGGGGATGGCACTGTAATTGATGATGAGCCTAGCACTGAGGGCACATTTATCTCCAAGGACTTTGTTGACCCTTAGCCTGGTGCCTTAGAGGTGGAATCTGCTCAAAGTCTGATGGCAGGCTGAAGGTGGAGCCACCAGTGAGGACTGGGGCTGTCCTATGGGGCTGCACAGCTTCACTCTCCTCACCTGGGGAAATCCTTCCATGGGCTCCTTCCATTGTCACTCCTCTGATGTACAAGGACCTTGTTTGGGTAACTCTGCTTGGCCCTCCCTTAAGGCAAGGCCACCTGTGCAGTTGTGCAGCCCAGGTGGAGGCCTTCAAGACCCTAAGTCTTGCCCCTCCGGTCCTCACCACTTCTTAGAAAGGTTAACCATGTTTGTAGATCCTGAGGGGCCTGACGGGATTTCCCCCAGAATTCTAAAAGAACTAAGGGGAGAACTAGTGACACCACTGACTATCCTTTTTAACAAATCATGGGAAGATGGTGTGGTACCTAAGAACTGGAGGAGGGTGGATGTGATTCCCCTCCACAAAAGTGGGAGCAAAGCAGAGGCAGGAAACTACAGACCTGTTAGCTTGACCTCAGTGGTAGGGAAAATGATGGAATTACTTCTGAAAGAAAGAATTGTTGAGTACCTAGAGGCCAGTGAGGCACAGGACCCAATGCAGCATGAATTCACAGCAGGAAGGTCATGTCAGATGAATCTAATAGATTTCTTTGACTGGGTGACCAAAGTAGTAGACCAGGGAGGGGCTGTGGACATGGCCTACCTAGACTTTAGCAAGGCATTTCACACAGTCGCACACAAAAGATTAATAAACAAATTAGCCAGCCTGAGAGTAGGTACCAGGGTGGTAGCCTGGGTAAAAAATTGGCTGGACAACAGGACACAGAGGGTAACAGTAAATGGAGTCCACTCCAAAGAAAGGGGCATTACTAGAGAAGTACTGCAGGGTTCAGTATTGGGTCCAGTCCTTTTTAATGTCTTTATAAGTGACATTGCAGGGGGACTGGAAGGAAAAGTATGCCTCTTTGCAGACGACACAAAGATCTGCAACAGGGTTGATACACAAAGGAGGGTGGAAAGGATGACAAGGGACTTGGCAAGGTTGGAGGAATGGCAGCTTAGAGTCAATGCAAAGAAGTGCAAAGTAATGTACCTTGGGAACAAAAACTCAGGGAAAGAGTACACAATGGGGGGGAGGTATTAACAACAACACAAATAGAAAGGGACCTGGGGGTAGTCATATCAGATGACCTAAAGTTAAGCAAGCAATGTGAGAAGGCAGTAAGGAGGGCTGGGGTGATACTGGGATGTATAGGGAGAGGCATCACCAGTAGAAAACAGGAAGTTGTTATCCCTCTGTACAGACAGTTGGTGAGACCCCATCTGGAGTACTGCGTGCAGTTCTGGAGACCCCATCTCCCCAAGGACATATACAGGATGGAGGCAGTCCAGAGGAGGGCAACTAAAATGGTTTTGGGTTTGCAACAAAAGCTATATGAAAAGAAACTAAAGGAGCTTAATATATATATATTGAGGAAAGGAGGGAGAGGGGGACACGATGGAAACTTTCAAGTACCTCAAGGGAATCAACAAAGTCCAAGAGGGAAGCATCTTTCAGAAAAAGAGATGGGCAAGAACAAAGGGACACAATTTGAAGATGGGGAGGGTGACTCAGGGGCAATGTGAGGAAGTATTTTTTCACAGAGAGGGTGGAGGACGCATGGAACGGCCTTGCTGAGGAGGTTGTGGGGTCAAAAACAGTGGGAGAATTCAAGAATGCATGGAACAGGCATAAGGCAATTCTGGTGGGGGGTAAGAAGTAGTAGGCTGTTGGTTAACTAGGATCTGCAGCTTATCCAATAGGTAAGGAAATGGGCAGACTAGGTGGGCCAAGTGGTCCTTATCTGCCATCAAAGTCTATATTTCTGTTTCTATGAGGGAGCAACATAGAGAGTTCACTGGTCTTTTAGATACTTTCCACAGGAATTCTGACACAGCGCAGTTCTAGCCCTTCTCCCCAGCACCAGCAACTTCTAGGGTCAGTGCCTCATCCCTGTCATTGTCCTCCTCAGAACACAATATATCACCTTGGCACCTGTCCTCAGCTGCTGAGTACTCTCTGTACCAGGGATTCTTGGTGGAGGTGCTTGAGGCACTTGACATTGGGTTCTGCACTGGACTTGATCCAATAGCTTTACTGTTGTGAGCCCTTGGAGTTCCCAGTGATTACTCTGTTGTCCCCCCTCCTGGTCTAGAGTCTTCAAGAAGGCATCACAGGCAGTATGGAGGCATCACTACTCTTGCTGTACAGCCCCCAGAGACCTTCTACTTCAGTGCCATGCACCCACACAGTCTGCAGGTGCAGTACTTCACACCTCATTAGAGCTGAAAGTACTGCAGACCCCATCAGGGCGTAGACGCCCTATGCGTGATTGACCTTCAGAGCCAGATTCCTCTCAGAAGGATGCCTTTGGCAGGGAGATTAGCAGCAATGCTCCAGTGCAAGTTAGCTGAGCAAGCTATTTGCCTTTCTGATCAGGATCTGGAGGTAGCTTGTCACTAATCAAGGACATCATATGATGCCAATGAGGTAGCCTCCAGATTAGCAGAAACTGCAGTCTGCCTCAGGCAAATGGCGTGGCTTTGCCTTTCCAGACTGGCACTTCTGGCCTGGCATAAGGTGCTAGACTTGCAGTTCCAGGGGGCTCAGTTCTTCTCCCTCAGGGTCAGGTGGCAGCTGTTGGGAAACCTTCCTGCTCTTGTGCCACAGCAGCCCCTGCCTTGCCCTGACCAGTCTTGGGTCCCACCAGACCCATGAGGTGCCCCTGCCCACAGGTGTTCTCCTCTGCACAGAGGGCTGAGGGTACCTGTTACCCTCAGGGTGAGCCAGCTCCTTCCTCAGAAAAGAAGAGAAAGCTTAGTACTCTGACCCATAAGTGGAACTCAGTGATGAGGATTGGTTCCTGGAAGATATAAAAACTGCATACTTCTGTAATTGTTGATCTTCCAGAATATCTTCACTTTTGATTACCACACCCTACCCACCATCTCCCACTCAGACAGAGCCAGGGCCTCTGGACAAGTGCACCCTGCTGATGTTAGCAATACCACAGATGCACAATATTGGGCATCTCTCCAGTTATGTTCCCTTGGGGGGTTATCTTTTTTTCTTTATATAGCTATATCTAATAGATACAGATATATACATGAAAAGGGGAATCAGGTACTCTTCTGGGTGCTGGCTCAGTAAAAAAAAAGAAAATACAAAACTGAGGTAAGGGTTCCTTGGGGTCCTTATATCAACCCCCCAAAAATATAGAAAAAGAAAAGGGGTTTATTGGAAGGTGGCCCCTTTTTCCTTCTTGTCCTTCTCCCTGCCAGGAGTATATCCCCTCTATAGGTATATCCCTTTTAGATGCTAAATGCAGCATGTGCCCCTGGGCGCTATCCAATTTAACTCCACTTAGCAGCTGCTCTGCATGACGGGGTGCTATGCACCTGTGTGGATCAACTAGCTTTCACAAAGGGTATATTCTTGTGGTTGCAGGAAAAGCAGGTACATTTTTTGATGTAAGTTTTTCTGACTATCTTGGACTATTTGGTTAGCATGCCCCTTCTTCCTTGTGTATTTGGGCTTTTAAACCCCTACCATTAGGGATGTCTGGGGAGATGAACACATCTCAACTCCTGTGGATTGTGCAGTTCTGCAACTCCAGATACACCTTGGTTCCCCCTTTCTTCTTCCCTGATGTAAGAAAGATGGAAGTGGTTAACTCACAAGTTCAGTCAATCCATTGGTGGCATGGAGTTGCTCCTTTTTTCCCAGGAATATGTGTTTCATTCCTTTCTAGCATATTGTACCATCTGATTTACAAGGGGTATCAATTCTAGGCCACAGCTACATGCTCAGGGCTTCTCTCCTTTTTTCCTGGACTACTGTCCACCTTCTGTCTGGTTAGTGGTGTGAGGGTCTGGATCTACATACCCAACTACCCCTTGTGCCACTTAGTGTGCCCTGTTCCTGTTCTAAGTTGGTATTCTGGTTTTATTTTGTTGTTTATTTTTGTCTCCTATATCTTCCCCCTATCCCTTTGGGCTAGAAAGTCTCTAGCCCTCTCTTATTTTCTCCACTTTGTTTCTCTCCCAGCGAACATAACTGAGATACGTGAGGGAGCTGGTGCACGTGGCACAGCATGAGATGTGCAGGTGCCATCAGTTGTAGCTGACGTTGGCTCCATCCTTGCAAAAAATAAATAAATTTGCTCCCACAGTGTCCTAGTGTCTCTTTTTTTTTGCAAATAACTATGTTTTATTAAAAGGGTTGTTACAGAAACCATATACACATCACATTAAATAATAACAAACAGGTGTTCAACCCATAATACAACAAAAAACACATTAAAAACAAAATATTGAAACAACAGAGTAAAAAAGAAAGGAACCCCTCCCCCCAGCTATCCTTCTGATTGACTTTAACATAATACAGGGTACTGGAACATATAAATTAATACCATTTGCTAACATTCCACCCTTAGAAAATAGGGAAGGGACATGGAGAGAAATAAATAGAAAGGAACCAAGATACATCAGGTTTCCAAGCACCATTGGGATGCTAAATGGAAGAAAGAACAGAGAGCGTAGGAGGAGAGGACTATAAGAGAGATAATAAGAGAATAATAGTAGAAGGAAAGACGATAGAAGGCAGGACAGAAAGGATGTCGTCCCTTAAAAGTTGTATCTATCCTTGAGGCTCTGAGTAAAGCCACCCCAACACTTATAGAATTTGACCGATGCATTAGCAAGTGAGTAAGCAAATCTTTCTGCATTCAGAGCATTCAAAAATTCCTCCCACCATTCTCTAAATGAAGGAGCCCAGTCCTCACGCCAATGATGCAAAATTAATAACTTGGTAACTAATGCAATCAATGCCATTTGGTACTTTTGAATGTTATATGGGATGAGGCCATACATCCCAAATATGCAGACCTCTACTTTAAAAAATGCCGATAGGTCACAATATGGGCTTATCCAGCGTTTAACCGAGTTCCATAACCCAGATATTTTAGGACAGGACCAGACTTTATGAAAGGTAGTTGCTAAGGGGTCATTGCAATCCCTCCATACAGGGCATAAGGCCATTCAAGCATTAAGTTTTGCTGGAGAAGATAAAGTTTGTGTAACAACTTAAACTGGATCTCTCTCAATCTGTCTTGCTTGACATACAAATGAATGTCAACCCATATTTTCTCCCACACCGCCTCCTGACCACTCTAAGGACATATTAATTTTCCAATACAAGGGTGTCGGAGATAAAGTAGAATCTAGTCTTACTAATATATGTTTGTAGATTTTGGAAATAGCTTTGCCAGATAAACTAAGCTCACACAACTTACTACATAAGACTCCAGCCTCGTCAGATCGTTTACCTTTGCCCAAAAAGGACCTAATGCTGCTTTGAATTTGAGCCAACCATAGCAAGGATTGAGGTTTGACCCCGAATTTTACGGATAGGGTTGATAACGGAAGCATAGAATTACCAGAATAAAACTCTCCAATACGGATCTTAGAGGAAGGGGTTGGAAAGAATCTAACAATAGGTTGATTACCAATTAAAAAATTTGGATTCCTCAACAAAGGTTGAGATAAATCATAGAATTGAGATATTTTAGATCTCGAATAGAGTTGGTGCATAGCCCTGATGTCCCAACCTAGTGGGGTATTCCTGGCCTTCTTAGGGAGTTTTGCCCATGAAATGTACAAAAGGGACTCCAAATCTAATTTTAATTCTTTGGAGAAGGCACGATCTAGTACAAATCCAGGAAGAGGAACTTCAGTGTCACATGCCCACAGTGCAGCTCTTTGCATGGACCGCTAAATAATATGCAAAAAAATCGGGCAACTGAAGACCTCCTGATTTGCGTTGCCGACAGAGTTTAAGGTAGGCCCTGTGTGGAGGGTTGCCTTTCCAAACAAACTCGGAGCAATATTTGTAGAGAGGTCTAAAAAAGGATTTGGGAAGGTATATGTTCAAATTCGAGAGAGGATAAAAAATCTTTGGCAGAATCACCATTTTGATCGTGTTAATTCTCCCTGAAAAAGTCAACGGAATTTTCGACCATCTCTCCAAATCTTCCTTAATAGATTTTAATAAAGACCTGAAATTTAAATAGGCTAACTCCTCCAGATCTTTAGAAATTTGTATACTCAAATATAGTAAGGACTTTGTTTGCCACTGCAGCCCCAGGGATAGGCACCAACTCCTTTGAAGGAAGGGAGAGAGTGGATAAACTGTTGTTTTGGTCACATTTAACTTATATCCAGAAAATTCACTAAAATTAGCAATTAAGTTTAGAACTCGCGGGAGCGGTCCTAGTGTCTCTTTCTCCAAACCCATAGGTGGTAAGTAATAGTGATTAACAGTGAAGATATTATAGGAGATCAACAATTATGCTAAGTATGAATTTGTCATTTGTACTAACTCTGGAGCATAGACTTGATGGGTTAGCTGTGACTCAGGAAAAATTGGATTTGCAGTTGGGTGGACTGAGAATTCCCACATTCTAGGCGCATGGGTACAGTTCATTATTCACCCACTGGCAGTTCCATTGGAAGTGCTGATTCACTGGACATCTTGAAGCTGAGCTCCTCTCACCACCTGGGTGGCATATCCCCCAGCTTACCCTATGACATCAGATCTGCTGGAAGAACAGGTCACCTTCTTCACAGCTGTCACTTAGTGCACCACTGGTGAACCTTTACTTTTGAAGTTTTCAAAGTTATTTCTTCTTCATTTTTGGCCCATTCGACTCCTCTCTACCACTGATGATGGAGCAGTGGAAGCTGGGTTTCAAATTCTGTGTCAGGTGCTGGCAGAAGATGTCAGTCACTGACCCACATTACACATGCCTGTACTACCTGAGAAGGCCTCAGTGGCTGCTGGCTCTGCATCACAGCTTGCAGCCCTGGAGGACAAGGCAGACCACTGTGGTGGGTACCTCTTTGGTGCTGGCACAGCTTCCAGCAGGGACCAGTGTCAGAGGGTCATTCACGGAGGGATTCCATGAAATGTTCATGGCCCTCCAGACCTTAGGGGAGAGCCCTACCCACTATGGCAGCACTGCTGGTGCCAGTCTTGGGACTGGGAGATATTGAGGTCCTCCTGATCTGTTATCCCATCAAAACAGTGAAGGAATAACAGTGAGGGAATAACAGTGAATGGCACTTGAGCAAAGTGGTCATCACAGCACATGGTTGTTTCAGCGATGCTGGTAGTTGTCGGCGAAAATGTAGGTCAGGTATGTATACTAGCTGGTGTGTGCTGCAAAGTGGTGCTGGTAGCATAGCTTAGAGTTTGGAATCACTGCCTGAGTGTGCTACATCCAGCAGACCCAGGTTCGATACTCGTGCGTCCTGTTTTTTTTTGTTGTGAATATGATGCACTTGCCTTTATGCTCCCCCTAGTTTTGTTCCCCCCAAGTTCTAATACACAATCCCCCCTCCTGACTTTCTCCCCCTGCCAGAATTAAGCCCCCCTGGCATGAGAATACATAATCTGCCCCACCCGAGTTTCTCCCACTCCCTGAGTTGCATCCCCTATCAAAGGTAGTTTAATAAATCTGCCCCCTTCCGACTTCCCCCCAATGTCATGGCCAAATTTATCAGCTCTTATGATAAAGAAAGGCTTATGACCCAGGTCTGCTGAAAAAACAAGTTTCAGTAATTGGGCTAATAATTCTATATTGAATGACTTGCCACCAGAGGTGGTGATGAAAGAAGGAAATTTACTTTTATTCATAACAAACGTTGGTCCTTAGGCATTAAGTCTACCATGATATATACTGCTAAACTTTGAGTTTTCTTCAATGGAGCTAGACTGCTGTTTAACACACCAAAGGAGGACTTTGAAGAATTAAAAAAACAGATTACCAGACACTTTTAATACATAAAATGGTCTACGGGGAACTAAAATATTTAAGTGTCTAGTTCTGTATTAAGTTATTCAAGACTCTTGTTGTTAAGTTAGTAAAGGGGATGATAGGAGTTTAGGTAGCTAAATTGGAGCAGTGAAGGGAGATATATTAATGGTTAAATGTAGTTAATGGTAGTAAAAATGGTTACGCCACACCTGGAGTACTGCATGCAGTACTGGTGCCCATACCTGAAGAGGGACATTAAGTTACTGGAGGGGCTGTAGTGCAGGGCAACAAAGATGATCCAGGGACTAGGGGACATACCCTACATGATCAGACTGAGAGAACTGAACATGTACTCACTGGAGGAGAGGAGAGACGGGGAATATGATTGAGACCTCCAAGTACATGAAAGGAATAAACAAGACAGGCATGGAGGGACTATTCAAGTTAAGAGGGAGTAGGAACACTCAAGGTCACGATCTCAGATTGGGGGGGAAGATTTGGGGGAATGGGAAGACTCTTGTTTATGAAGAGAGTGGTTTCTGGGTGGAACAAGTTGCCTGCAGAAGTGGTATGCTGTAGAACAGTGGACTGCTTCAAAAGGGAATGGGATAGGGTAAGAGGGAGGGTCAGGGGGAGGAGAAGGAGGGACAACTGCAGTATAAAGGTTGCTAGCTGCACACTCAAGCAGATTCAATAGACTATAAGGCCTTTATCTGCTGGCAACTTCATATGTTCGTATGTAAAAGGCCGCAGTTCAATTGCACCAGTTCAAATGAACTGTATAGTAAATTTGAAAATGAGTAAGAGATGGCTAAAGTTTTGGCTTTTCTTTTTTTGAGAGGATGATAAGATGGGAGGAATTATGGTTGCAGTGGTTTTTAGAAGACCTCAAAGAGATAGTGTTGGAGGTTTACTTGTTAATCCTTTACAAAGGGGAAGTAGTAAGAGTGCTGTTATCAAGGGTCCTGTGGATCGCTACATCAAATCGACTTTTCTCAACTATGGTTACTTATAGTAATGTAATCCAATGTGCCACTTTTAATGTCAATGATTTAAACTCACCAATTAAAAGAGCATGAGTTCTGGCATATCGAAATAAAATTAAGGTAGATGTTGTAACTTTTCAGGAAACACACTTGGAACTCAACAAGGTCAAAATGTTAAAAAGAAACTGGATTGTGGTCACATATTCATTTATAGGAACAAAAAAAAGTGATGTGTTCTCACTTCTAATATGGACAAATAATAATTTTAAATGCCATAGCAGTTGTACAGATCAAGATGGATGAATTATACAGTACTAGTAACAAGAAATTTCAAAGAAAGCTTGCTGACAATTGATTCCTTATACACCCCATTTGATAAATATCCAGACTACATAGTGAAGGTTATGCAAAGGTTAATAGAAATAGGTGTGGAACATCTTATTCTGATGGGAGATTACAGTGCATTGTTAGACCACCGTTAGATAAAATTTCTGCTGTAATGAAAAATAACAAAAGAATATCAAGGGTTTTAAAAAAACTTTCTTGATCAACATGATTTAATTGATGCTTGGCATCTTAAGAATCCTTTACTCAAATAACATACTCATTGCAATAAAAAACAGATTGCTTCACTCGAATTTATTATATTTTGTTTCAAAATCTTTGATTACTAATATCTTTACTACTTCAATTTGGCCAATTATATTATCAGATTATGCTGTAGTAGAAACAAAATTAGTTCTGAAAAAGGAAGAATCTACATTTCGTAGCTGGTCTTTTGACAATGAGTTATTAACAATTCCAGAATTTAGACAAAATATCCGAGATGTTTTCATAGAATACTAGTATTTTAACTATTCAGGCCAGACATCTATATCTTCTCTTTGGGACCCCTTTAAAGTGATACCTATGGGGGCCATAATATCATACCAGTCATGGTATAAAAGAAAATTAAAAGATGAGGAGGAAACATTGCAGTGGGAGTTGAATAAATTAGATGCACTAGTTATTCAAGATAAAGGAAAAATATTATGACAGATGGATGGCATGTAGGCTTAAAGTTCAGGAAAGATTTAACAAAGAGATGAACAAAAAACATATTGAGAGTTATGCGCTTAAGATACCTACAAGGTGATAAGTCAGGTAAACTACTTGCAAACTTGTAGAAAAAGCAAAAAGAGCATAATATAATTTTGTCCCTGAATAATTCACAAGCAGAATCATAACCAACACTGAAGAGATGCAGGGAATAATTATTAATTATTACAATGAGCTGTATCAATCATCCTTTTCCTGTGACAATCTGGCTATGGATAATTTTATTGACAATTTGCAATTCCAGCCTCTGCAAGTACCACATGTAACACTTTTCATTGCAAGAAGCATTTAAAGTGGTTGAAACTCTCTTAAAACATAAAGCCCCTAGGATTAATGGTTTCATCAGGTTTTTAAAGAAGAGCTGTCCCCATGGCTGCATAGAACAGTAGGTGAGCTGATGGATGTAGTGGGGGAATTTCCAGATTCTATGAATGAGCCAAAAATTATATTAATATATGAAGAAGGGAACTTGCTGGACTTACTGGAAAGCTATAGACCAATAGCATTGTTAAATGTAAATGATAAGATTATTGCAAAATTAATTGTAGAACAAATAGGTTCAGCTTACCCCTCTCCATCCACCGTGACCAGCATGGATTGATTTCAGGTAAAACTATTTCACAGGCCGTAAAGAAAAGTTCAGTTACTGTTTCAATATGCCAGTACTCTACAAGAGGAATATTATGTTTTAGCACTAGATGCTAGTAAAGCATTTGATTTAGTAAACTGTACATATATGAAAAAGATTTCAGATAAATGGGGCATACTATTGATATTACAGAATGTAATATTATATTTATATAAAGGCCTAAGGTTCAATTCATAGTTAATAACAGCCTAACTGAGAGTATTCAAATGTTTAATGGAGTACGGCAGGATGTCCCCTCTCTTCCATGATTTTTGCGTCATGTCTTGAACCATCACTGAAGGCAATTAAAGAGCATATGAATATTTATGGTGTAAGAATAGCAGAAGAAGAAATACAATTAAGTGTTTATGTGGATGATATGCTACTACTGTTTAAAGACATCACTTCCTCTATTACTACTCTCTTCCACTCAATTCAAGAGTTCTCTCACAGTATACAAACTGAACTCAAGTAAATCTGTTATCATGCAGATCTCTCAAGGCAAAGGTGATAGTGAGTATTTGAATTTTAAACTTTTTAAAAAGGATACTCAAATTAAATACTTAGGTATTACATTATCAAATAATCCATCCAAGAATATTGAAGTAAATTATGACATTGATAAAGAAAACATTTAAAATAAACTCTTGGATTGGTAAAATTTATCATTGTCACTCTGGGGCTGTGTTGAAGTTCTCAAAATGATGGCCCTACCTACCCTAGCAATTGGAATAAACACATCCCTGGATTTGAAACATTCCACCTGAACAGAACAAACAAAAAAGGGGGATGATAATAACAATCATAAAACTTTATTTGCATGGTGCCTTTCCAAAACCAAGGTGCTGAACAAGGTTTGAAAACATATTGGGATGAGATGGTTATGTTCATTAAAACTATACTAAAACCAGTTAACATCAACCATACAAAAATTTAAAAAAAAGTACAAATGCTGAAACTGAAACATTATTGGGTACAGTTGTTAACAAACAATAAACTTATTATTGGACTGGGATACAGGCCACTGGATGCTACCTAGGATGTTACTTAAGGAATTATAGAGGAACTAGAGCATGCATGTGATGAATCACAAACCATATTTATGGGAGATATGAATATGAATTATATAAATTGGGAGTCCTTAACTGCCAAAATATCACAAAGTAAAATGTTCAGTGAAGCCTGTGAACAACTATCCCTTCATCAGTATGTGATATGCCCTACAAGAGGGGAGAACATATTGGGATATTGTTTTGGGGACTGAAGAAGTAAATATTAATAACTGTACTGTAGGAACACCCCTTGGAAACAGTGATCATAATTCAGTTACCTTCAATATTAATATGTTATATTACACTAATAAAAATAAAACAGTTGTTTTTTAACTACAATAAAGCAGATAAAAGAAAGATGAATAATGCATTGGCTGAAGTAAGTTGGGACAGTTTGTTTGCACAATGCAACACTGAAACAATGTGGGATAAATTAAAAACACAAATCATGGATTTATGCAACAAATACATACCCAAATATACAAAAAAATAGCAATAATGTAAAACTAAGACAACAATGATTAAACAATAAGATTAGGAAACTAATTAGGAAAAAATACAAAGCTTTTAAAACTTTCAAAAAACACAATTACCGTACTATTGGGACAAATGCAAACAATTAGAAAAGAAATGCAAAAACAAAATAAGAAGCACTAAAAATAAGATGGAACTACAAATAGCTAAAAATGCAACAAAAAACAATGGTAAAGCCTTCTACAGTTACATCAGCTCCCTAAAAAAACAAACTTGTAGAGTAGGGCCACTTCAATACCAAAACAAAATGATAAATGAAGCAGAACAAATGGCTAATGTACTAAATGAATATTTTGGTACTGCTTACAGTAGTAAACTCAAAATAGACCCTCAATTAGATACAAATCAAGTTAAGCATATTACAATCTCTGAACAGGAAATATTAGAGATGGTAAAATTAATAAAGGAGGATTGTTCACTGGGACCGAATGGAATCACTGGGAAAATAATCAAAATCATGTTCGAACAATTTACATATCCACTTACAATATTGTTTGAAAGTAGCTTGAATACAGGTCATGTACCACTTGATTTGAGGCAAGCAAATATAGTACCAATCTTTAGAAAGGGAGAATAAACTCATGTTGAGAACTACAGACTAATAAGCCTGACATCCCTAGTTGGAAAGATTTTGCAGGAAATAATTAAAGAGCGACTAGAAAGACAGTTAGGGAACATTGACAATACCCAACATGGTTTTGTTCAAAGATCTTGTCTACAAAACCTTCTTGCTTTTACAAAACTGTTAGTCAACAGCTGGATAAAAAAAATCCTTATGATGTAGTTCTTATCAATTTTAGCAAGGCTTTCGATACAGTTCCCCATAACCACATAATTACTAAACTGTTGTGGATATCAGTAAATCACAAACTCATACAATGGATACATAACTGGCTAGAAGGCAGGACACAGAGGGTAACTATAAATGGGCACCATTCTATTATATCTGTAGTGTCCAGTGGAGACCCTCAGGGATCAGCGTTGGGTCTCTATTTATTTCAGGTTTTTGTTGCTGACCTAATTAATAAAATAAACAACAATAATATCAAGTTTGCAGATGACCTCAAAGTGTGTGGGGGGAGGGGGGCACTGCAGTACCCAGAAAGATGTTTTGTCAATCCAACAAGATCTGGACAATATTTCAGAGTGGATGAGTTCATGGGTATGGCCCTAAACCTTGATATACGAAGTTATGCGCATGGGGCCCAAAACAATCAATACCAGAACAATCTAGAAATCACTCACATTACTACTATAGAGAAAGATCTGGGAGTAGTGATAACAAATGATTTTAAATTTTCAAAACAAACCAATGCAGTCATTAGTAGAGTCAATAAAATACTATGGAATATAAAGAGAAACATTGTGTCCAGGGATCCCAGGGTACTCCTCCCTCTATATCATGCCTATGTGAGATCGCATATCGATTACTGTTCCCAATTTTGGTCACCACACCATAAATCTAATATTTTGCTACTAGAAAGGATACAGAGAAAATTCTCTAAACACATAACAGGTTTACATGACAAGGAGTATCAAAGTAGATTAGAATTGTTAAACCTCATGTCTCTAGAAAGCAGAAGGCAAAGAGGGGACCTATTGTAATTATGGGATGTAGTAAATGGCCCTTACCTATTTGTGGAAATGGGATTTGCTTTTAAACAGGGCAATATGGATACCAGGGGGCACCCACTGCAACTTCATAGCTTCAAGTACAAAACAACAAGACAAGCTTTTTTTACAGAGTCATTGGAATATGGAACAGTCTACCAATAAACACAGAAACAGAAACGTAAAATTTGATGGCAGATAAGGACCACATGGCCCACCTAGTCTGCCCATTTCCCTACCTAATAGATAAGCTGCATATCCTAGTTAACCAACAGCCTACTTCCTCCTACCCTCTACTAGAAGTGCCTTATGTCTGTCCCATGCATTCTTGGACTCCCCCATTATTTTTGACTCCACCACCTCCTCAGGAAGGCTGTTCCCTGTATTCACAACCCTCTCTGTGAAAAAATACTTCCCCACATTATCTCTGAGCTATCCCCCCTCTTTATCTTCAAATTGTGCCCCTTTGTTCTTGCACATCTCTTTTTCTGAAAGATGCTACCCTCTTGGACTTTGTTGATTCCCTTGAGGTATTTGAACGTTTCTATCATGTCCCCCCTCTCCCTCCTTTCCTCGAGGGTATACTTATTAAGCTCCTTTATTCTCTCTTCGTATGTCTTCTGGTGCAGACCATGCACAATTTTAGTTGCCCTCCTCTGGACTGCCTCCATCCTGTCTATGTCCTTGTGGAGATGGGGTCTCCAGAACTGGACGCAGTACTCCAGATGGGGTCTCACCAACTGTCTGTACAGTGGAATAACAACTTCCTGTTTTCTACTGGTGATGCCTCTCCCTATGCATCCCAGTATCCCGCCAGCCCTCTTTTCTGCCTTCTCACATTGCTTGCCTACCTTTAGGTCATCTGCTATGACTACCTCCAGGTCCCTTTCCAGTTTTGTTGTTGTTAGTATCTCACCACCATTGTGCACTCTTCCCCTGGATTTTTTGTTTCCCAGGTGTACTACTTTGCACTTCTTTGCATTGAATCTAAGCTGCCATACATTTGAACATTCTTCCAACCTTGAAAAGTCCCTTCTCATCCTTTCCACCCCACCTTCTATATTGACCCTGTTGCATATCTTTGTGTCATCTGCAAGAGACATGCTTTTCCTTGCCATCCCTCTGCAATGTCACTGATAAAGACATTAAAGAGGACAAGTCCCAATACTGAACCCTGCAGTACTCCGCTAGTAAACCCCCTTTCTTCAGAGTGGACTCTGTTTACTATTACCCTCTGTGTCCTGTTGTTCAGCCAATTTTTTACTCAGGCTACCACCTTGGGACCCACTCTAAGGCTAGCTAACTTGTATAGTAATCTTTTTTGTGGGACTATGTCAAATGCCTTGCTAAAGTCTAGGTAGGCCATGTCCACAACCCCTCCCTGGTCTATTACTTTGGTCACTCAGTGAAAGAAATCTATTAGATTCATCTGACAGGACCTTCCCACTGTGAATCCATGCTGCCTTGGGTCGTGTGTCCTGCTGGCCACTAGGTACTCAACAATTCTTTCCTTCAGAAGTGAGTCCATCATTTTCCCCACCACTGAAGTCAAACTAACAGGTCTATAGTTTCCTGTCTCCGCCTTTCTCCCACCTTTGTGAAGTGGACTCACATCTGTCCTCCTCCAGTCCTTAGGTTCCACCCCATCCTTCCATGATTTGTTAGAGAGGTAGTCAGAGGTGTCACTAGTTCTACCCTTAGTTCTTTTAGAATTCTTGGGTGAATCTTGTCAGGCCCAATTGCTTTGTCCACCTTTAGTTTTAAGAGTTCTTTCAGAACCCTTTCTTCTGTGAAAAGACTGGTATCGCCCCCTCTATCCAGAGTATTTCTATTGTTTGGTTTAGGTACCTCCCCCTCCTCTTCTTTTGTGAATACTGAGCAGAAGTATTCATTCAGTATCCCTGATTTTTCACTGTCACCCTCTGCACACATTCCCTCCCCTTTATTAAGCCTCAGTATCCCTCCCTTAGTCTTTCTTCACTCCCTAATGTACATATCAAAGGTTTCATCCCCTTTCTTAACAGAGTTGGCTATCTTTTCCTCAGTTTGGGCCTTTGCTATTCTGACTGCCCTCCCTGCCTCCTCCTGCTTTAACTGATATAGTTCTCTGTCCTGCTCCTTCTGTGTTTCCTTATATTTCCTGAATGCTATCCTTTTCTCCTTAACCTTTCCTGCCACCTCTTTTCAGAACCATAGTGGCTTTTTTCTTCCTTTTGTTTTGTTGATTTGCTTTACACAAAGGCTTGTTACCTCTGTGATGGCAGTTTTGATTTTCCCCATTGTTTCTCCACCCCTCCTTCTTGCCTGTTTGCTAGTGCTTTTCTCAGGCATGCTCTCATTTTGCCAAAGTCATCCTTCCTAAAGTCCAACATCCTTGCTTTTGCATGG
The DNA here is from genome assembly GCA_016271365.2 of Neoceratodus forsteri. NCBI lineage: Eukaryota > Metazoa > Chordata > Ceratodontiformes > Ceratodontidae > Neoceratodus > Neoceratodus forsteri. The sequence continues at coordinate 329,212,343 of CM028137.1, forward strand.
CTTGACTCTACAGCTGTGTTTATTGTGAACCACACTGTTTGGTGGTTGCTTGTTCCCAGATGGCAACCCCCCTTCTAAATTTGAGAGCCTCTCTCCATCCCCACTTGAAAGTACCAGGTCTAAGACTGCTCCCTCCTAAGCAGGTTCTAACACTGCCCCATAGTTGTCAGTAAAAGTAAAACAACATTGAAGAATAGACTGGATAAGTAGATACTCAATAGGAGAGAACCACTTAGGTAGGGGTAATGAGATGGAAACTATAATGGGCATTTTGCCTCTTGTTTCCAAAACCACCTGAGTATGTACCTCAGTATATTATTCAAGCTATGTATGGGGCACCAGATGTTAAATGGTTTGCAGATTTAAAATGTATTTTTATTAAATTTCTTTGGAGAAGTGGGAAGCCAAGAATAGCTTGGCGTGTTATGACTGCAGATAGATTAGATGGAGGTTTTGGCTGTTCCAACCCATATAAATATTATTTAGCTCAAAGTCTATCAACTATTTGGCAGTGAGCTGTGGTACCCAGTAAGGAATGAAATATTCTCCAGGAGCTAATAGACAGAATAAAACTTAAAGGATACCTAAACAACATTTTGACAACAAACTACTCAAAAATCTGACTCTGTAGGTGACTGAAGGAAATGCAGCTGTATTCATTAATGCTAAAACTACATTTATGTAATTTACCTAAATGTGGTTCCAGAGCATTTGAAAATTGTAAAATCAGCCTTCCAATTTCAAAAAAACTGTCATACCTGCTTCTTATAATGGTCGCCAAATGTGTTATGTGATGACATAATCAGAGCCAAAGTCAGAGAGATATATGACTCTCTATAGTGCTTAGTAGTTCTTTTTTCCCTTTGTATATAATTGTTTTACCCAAATGGTCACAACCATGTGCATTATTTTGTATAGTACACATGTTAGGCTATGGTTGTGCTCATTTTGTTTACTTTAACATGTTGAAATTGTGTTTTAATCCAACCAACTTTTTCTGTGGCAAACTACAGTGCAGTACAAATCTTGGATAACCTGGTGGTCTAGTGGTTATATTAGATCCAGGATGCTACACTGGGGGTGCTGGGGTGGTGTATATGCTTATTATGTACTTTTTAACATTTTTATTAAACCTTTATATTTCCTGCTATTATTCTTTTCCAGTACGTTTTTGACAGAACCTACAAATATAATCCATAGTTTGAATGTAAACATTTGTACAATCAATATATCAGCAGCAGCAAGCAAGTACATTACTATGTGTGAGGGGTTGCAGCCACACCCTTCACCACCCCCTAGATCCACTGCTTCTTTGTAGCAAAGTTCTTGTGCAGTCCAATGTTAGAGTTCATACCTTCATGAAAATCAAATGTTTGCTTGCCTTGTCTTCTTTTTCCATGGAAAATAATGATAATTATAGGAAGAATCAGCATTTATATATTGCGTTTCATACACATTGTATCCCTAAGTGCTTTACAAGCAATACTAGACTGGTAGTGAAGTGACTGAACATGCAGTGGCAGCCATTTCATGCATTAATATCCACACACAGACTTGGACAATTGCATGAACTGGTTTTATGGGAAGGGGAATATTGGCCAGGATATCAATAGGGTAGTGATTATCAAAGGCAGACCCACATTCATTTTCTCACAGTAATCTGCTCGATGCTTCTCCTTCTGCCCCCCCTTCCCTGATTATAGCAGTACCTTGCAAGAGTTGTCTTCTCAGTCCCCCTCTGGTATTCATTTTTCACTATTCCTCCTCACACTGAAAACTGGTGAGTTCATCACCCTTGTGCATCACGAATGCAAGTAGTACAGCCCATGTTTTATTTTGACAAACAGATATAAACATATCTTTCCAGTAAGTCAGGTTGATAGCAACAGGGAACAAGGGGGCTTTCCTATCCTTGAAAGATCTAGGCTACCTTTCATTAGGCACTATTAAATGATGGGTGTGAATATCATTATGCACGTCATTAAATAGTGCCTAATCATAGGTGGCTTAGATCTTATATGGGTAGGAGAGACTATTGTTTAACTTGTGCCATGCTGCTATCAGCCTGGCTTACCAGAAGTTCATGTTTATTATTGATATGTAAAGATAGCATGGGAGACTGTACTAACCACATTCATGATGCGGAAGGGTAGCGAACTCACCAGTTTTTAGTGTGGGGAGCAGGTGAGAAGAAAGAATGCCAGAAAGTGACTGAAGAGGACATTCTAGCAGGATACAGCTATATTCAGGTTAGTTGAAGACATGAAGGAGGACGTTGAGCAGATCACTGTGAGATCTGAAATGTGGGGCTGCCAGCATCGTGATCACTACCTGACTGTGCTTGAGAGTAGACAGCAATGACAAATACTCAGAGTGGAAAGGCTGCACCTAAACTGTTACTTGAATTCAGTGTGGGGAGACTACCATCAGGTTGGGGGGGGGAGTTGACGTTTGTTAGGACAGTATTGAAGGAGTTGTGTATAGCTCATTCAAGATTTGGAACGGTGGTAGCCAGTCAACTTGGATTGTGGAGTAGAGCACAGAAAAGTACTGGAAAAGAATTGCTGGGAACTGTCCTGTGGGGTTCTGCAGATCACAGGTAAAGCAATAGACTTGACACTGGAAGCTGGGTGGATTTGCTCATGGCATTAGTATACCTCTCCTGCTAATAATATTGTTATCCATTGTAAGTGCACCCCTTTATGAAGGCATGAACAGCAGTTTTTCTGGTGGGTTATGATGCTTATTATTTGGCCTTCCAGGAAGACCTAGTTTTTGGTTAATGAGATGGGGGGGGGACAACAACAGGGGAACTGTACACACTACCTTCACTGTGCAGAAGGGTGGTGATCCACTCAATGTTTACTGTAGGAGCAGAAGTCAAACATTGAGAATGTGGACTGGAGAGTGATTTGTCAGGCATTTTTTTTAACAGTGACAGCTGATTATGTTTATTGGTATAGGTGTGCACAACTCTCTGAGATACAAGATTACAATTTGAGGTGTGATAAATCTCTTCATGAGACTGTAAGCACATATGCAGCACCAAACAATACTAAGGACAGGGTATGGATGGTGGGGGTGTTCAATAGAAGTCAGACTAAGTGCAGGGGGTTCATGTGGAAAAAGAAAGCCTTATTTGTGGATTAACAAGAGAGCATGAGCTTTGGAACTGAACCAGACTGGTACTTTGCTGTGTGACCCTGAGCGAGTCACTAAACTTCCTTGTGCTCCCAGGCCACACCTGTAAACAACCTTTCAGCTTAGTATGTCTCTCCTGGTTAACAAAATACAAAACTCAGTGCATCACATAACCACTAGATCATCATTTATTTGAAGTGTTGTACTGTACTGCAGTTGTCCAAAGAAGAAGTCAGCTGCATTGCAAAACATTTTCCGCAAGTTAAAATAAACAAAATCATAGCCTAACATGTTTACTGATCAAAATAATCCATGAGTTAATACATGGTGTTGATCATTCTGGTGCAACAATTCAAAACAAAGAGGGAAAGAAGAACTAGTTAGCACTATATAGGAATATATGTGGGTCTCTGTCTCTGGCTCCGATTATGTCATCATGACTCATCACTTAATGCACTTGGCAGACATCTTAGGGAGAAACCAAGGCTGTTTTCTGAAAGTGAAAGGCTGATGTTTACATTTTTCAAAAGCTATGAAACTACATTCATGTTATTTACATAAATGCAGTTTTAGCATAAATGTAAACAGCAGTCTTTACTTTACCTCCATGTGAAGCCAGATTTTGGAGTTTGCAGTTTTAAAAAATGACTTATTTAGGTACCCTTTAATATTCAAACAGATTCAATTCTTGAGTTAAATAAATGTAATGAACTTTAAAAGAGTTTGCTATTCATACCTTTAACAAGTCATTTGAAAACCGCTTTAACATACTTAAAGAAAGAGGAACGTCCATGGTTGCACACTTGTCTCTATGTAGTAATCTGTTTTTAACTTATGAAGGTAACAGACTATTTAGAATACTGACACAGAGACCTATTAATAATTGGATAGATATTATTGAAGGGAATAATATATTTTTTTATATTGAAGTTTTAGATATACTTCATAACACATGAGCTGTAACATTTCCTTTACTATAAAATATTATGTAATGCTTCTGGGGGAATGCTAAAAAATACTTACATCCCTAAATCTAATAAAAAAAAAATCAGTTGGATATTGAAAAAAATGGTAAGAATGGTAGCAAACCAAAACTACTTCAAAATTCTACAAAAAAACATGCCAGTGATGCTCTGTGCTCCAAGAAACAAATACATACTAAATGGGAAGAATATCTTGCTGAATATTCCCATAATCTTAACTGGAGGAATATCCATATCCATGCCAATAAGAAATACATTTCAGCTAAAAACAAACGGATATGAATCAAAATTATTAACCATGCTTACATAATACCAAAAAACTTAAATTGGATTAATTCAAACTATTCAGAGCTGTGTTGGCATGGATGTGGTTCCTCTGCCAATGTTTTCTAAAATGGAGTTGACTTTTAATTTTAAATTGGTGGTGGAAATTAGCAGAATTACTTAGTCTTTTACTGGACACCAACATGCCATTGTGTCCAGATTTATTATTACTAAATAATGTCACTACATTAAAATTGACTAAACCTCAAGAGAAGGTATTATCTATTGGGACGATGACTGTAAAAAGAATTATTATGAAATTCTGGAACAGCTGGAACCTCCTACAGGACATTAGACAAAGATAGTGGCACAAAACAAAAGAGACACTTCTTTTTGAAAGATTGTGGTACCGAGAGGATATTTTTCAAATCTCATGGAAAGAACTAATGAATTTCTTTCCCCCATTAGTACATATTGCTTAGTATTTGGTTTTGAAAATGTAATTAACTATGGGGTTGAAATTTTTGAGATTCACCATTTTCTCTTTTTGAAAATTAACCTCAGTATTGATGTTTTAAAGTTGCTTTATTTGTATTACAATTATCAATAAAATATTTATAAAAGAAGGAGGATCAAGAACAAATTGACCTCCTAGAGCTTAGAGCAGTATTGCTGGCAATGAAATTTTTCTCCTTCCAGCTACAAGGCCTGTCTGTTCAGATTCAAACACACAACACCACAACAATGTATTACATAAACAAGCAGAGAGGAACAAGATCCTCAAAACTGCATAGAAGCTATGAGTATCTGGGACGGTATACCATTAAGCGGGTATCATAATAATAATGCAGTGAAATGTGCACTGTAAAAAGAGCATCAGTGAAAACGGCCACCTATGCATGACAGTGTAGGGATGTTAGAGCACTGTACATGTAGCCAGATAGTTTTTTTCACTGATGTCATCCAAGTATGTGAGTGTGAGGTGCTCGGCACTACTGGCAACATAGCCTAGAGGTTAGAGGCAGGCGCTGAGCATGGGTTCCTGCAGACCTGGGTTTGAACCTGATGATGTTTATATTTCTTGGTTGTTGTTTGGGACCACTGTTGTACCCCCACCCCTCTGAGTTGCATCCTTCCCAGAGTTTGAATACTTAATTCTGCCCCCTCCTGACTTTCTCCCCATCCCAGAGTTGTGTCCCCCTCAGGAATTTCCCCTCCCCGAGTTCCCCCCTTCTCCAAGTTTCATCCCCTCGGTGATTGGTAATTAATGTACAGGGGTGCAGCAGTCAAAGCCCCCACACAAAAAATCATGGTAAGCATATGTAATCCCTAGGCGGCACTATTCCAAGGGCTACTACCCCTGCCTGTATGGCTATACATAGGTTAAGAGGCCTGGGTTCACTAATATGGTGCCTTCACCCAGAGTAGAGTTATTGGGGATGTTTATCTATTTTGCTGTAGCCCTCTGGGAAGCAAAAACCACCTACCAACCCTCCTAGTGGCTCCGTACCTGACACAGCAATAACGTTACAGTCAGTATAAAACAGCACTAATATGCACACACCCTTCGCACTTACCACCAGGGTTGGTCTTGCAGCAATCTCCCTGGAGACCCCTTGTAAAATAAGGTTAGCAATACAAATGTACACTGTCAACACTGTAACCCAACTAATAATATGCACAGGTTAAATGTGAAAAGAGACAATCAGGTTTATTTAGAGGCAGTAAACAAGGAAGGGGCATGAATTTAATCAAATGATTTACAATCTGATTTGGCTCAGTTTTTGCATGAACTGTTAGGCCTAAAATGACAGTCACACAACACCAGGTACCCAGGATGAAAAGTCTGGCTAGCTAGAAGCGTTGCCCGGGGATGGCCGGCATTGCAGCTGATGCTGGGGCCCTTGGTGAAAGGAAAGTCAGTTAACATGCAAAACAACCACATTCTTTGTAATCTGAGCCGGTTGGCTCAATCCCATGAAAACCCAGTGAAATGAAGCAATTAGAGGGTACCACAGATGATTTAAACACTTGTTGCAAGGAACTACCCTGATTGTACTCATGCTACACAGGCAGGCGATAGGAAGATCTTGTGATGTTCACCAATGAGCATGGGGAAGCATGGCCGAAACGACACACCTCCTCTTCATGCCCTTTTCTCCAGGTGGCCACAATCTGCATGTTGTTGTTACACAGGGGCTGTATCCCCAAAACTGGTCTCTAGCTGAAGCAGTCTCTGGTACAGTAGTTGTGGTCTGGGCCAAATTGGCAAGGCTCAGGCAGGATGAGCAGTCTGGCAAAGTTCGTAATCTTCTGCTGGTGAAGCCTCCAGCTGGCGTAACAGGTTTGACTGTGGGCAAGCAGGTCTCGACCAACATAACACATTCAGCACATTCAAAATAAACAGCTTTCTTTTGGAACAGTTCAGATATAGTCCTGTTGCAATTCAGCAGCTTTACTGCACAAACCTTTCAATCCAACTTCATCTCACACACTGCTGGGCTGATCGCTTCAGTAGCAAGTCTCCGGTCCAAATGGCAAGTAGCACTGATAAACTTCTTCTTCGCTTTCTGCCGCAGTTCTATGCTGGAATCAGACAGGTCCGACTTCTGCAATCAGGCAGTTTCAAGGCAGGAGAACGATGGCAGGGAGGCAAGGTTGGCATCTTCTCCGCACTTCCCCAGCGCTCCTTTTGGGAGCAGCTGCTCAAAAGCTGGAGCTGTTCACACTTCAACCTCCAGCACTAACTGATCAACTGTCTTTTGGTACAGTGGGCTTTTTCCTTGTAAATTCAGCATTCGGTTGGCTGAAGTAGCTGTCAGTTACAGTTAAGGCTCCCCCTCCAGGTCAATTTGGCGCCAACTGAAAAACTACAAGCCTACAGATTTTCTTTCCCACAGAACACTGGGGTTCCCAGTGGTTCTATTGGTCCAATTACTGGAAGTCCCAGACCTAACATGGTGGCTGTCATCCAGATAAACAAGCTGCAAATAAAGCAGGTTAGACAAACTTCTCTATTTCAAATATAACAATGCACAAATAGTAAATAAGCACAGTTCCTACACAGGATCCCTCTGCGCAAGCAGCGACTGTAGAGTGGAGCAAAACAGAGCACTGTATGGCCGGTGGCAAGTCCTAAATCGCTTGGACCAAGCACAGACCATTCACTTAGCACAGATTAGTTAGTCTCTTAAAGGGACAGGTGCGGAGGCTCAGCATGGCACTCTCACACAAATAAACAGGATTACTAGGGACTGGACACTAGCCTGACAGTGGGCATTTTAGAAGCCCAGGAAGACATTAGGAAAACTCCAAACTGGTGGGGGGTTACACATAGGCAGCTTTTCGGACTATGCAATCTAACTGCGGGGCAACACGGTTGCATATCACACACCTTGCTGTCACAATGTTGCTTTTTTTTTATATTTCAACCTTTATTAAAGGAAATAAACTTTGACACAAATAGGACACAGTGCAGGACAACATTCCAAAATATTACACCATATTAAGATACAATAAAGTAAGACAGCAAATAACAAAGAAAAAGTAAATAAAACAAAAATGATTAACTATATTTAGACAATTAAATGTGAAAACTTCGATAACTAAAATTGGATACTCCATAATTCTTAAATTGTTATTATAAAATGTCCTTGCCCATACAGCAGCATCCATGGTGGTAGTCAAAAAACAGTCCAGCAAGCTGATCTGTGCTGAAAAAAAAAGGTCCATTTATCTTTATTTTCAAATCTTTAACAGAACAGTAAAAACAACATAGCAGTTCCAGGACCTTTTTCTGCCATAAGCTAAGAGCTGGAATAAACCTAGCAATACCCATCTAAAGAAATGTTCAACCACTGTCAAGAATACTTGTAGTAAAAAAAAAGGGGGGTTATAAATATCCAACTTCATGGGAGGAGGTAGTCTACCAAAATGCAGCTAAAATCTGTAAAAACAGGAGAATCTGAATGGATGTCCCTCAATGCAGCGCTGCCAGCCAGACTAACATTATCATAACTGTTCTAAGGGACCCGCCGTTAGTTAGGGGACAAAATCAGGGTGATGGTCCAGTTGATATGGTACCCACTTACGCCATTGGAGATCAAAAGTTGGCTCTTGATTCCTAAGTTTTGTGACAGCCTTTCCAAACATATATTTCCCTAACCATAGAACCACAAGTTTCTTTGTTCGGAATTGCCTTTGAATACCAGACCCTCCATTATGGCCTTCTTAGCTGCCAAAACAAGGATAGTGACCTGCCCATAGGTTACTTGATTCACCCTGACCCCATCTGGGGGCACTGTTGTTAGTATGTAGGTAGGCGTCAGCAACTCCAGACAGTCATATACAGCCTGAATTTGCTGAATAATTCTCTCCCATGTCACCCTGTTGCTTGCACTCTTTTTTACAAAGCACTTTTTGTTTTAGAGCTAAAGTGGGGGCACCATCTGGGACATACCTTATTCCCTAGATGCGAGGATTCATGTATTACATCTGACAGGCAAGGACAATAGATACATAGACACATTGAAACTGACAGCAGAGAAGGGCAACTGGGCCCACCCAGTCTTCTCATTTTTATTATCTTCAGTTTTGCTGCAGACTGTACTTGATCTACGGTGATGTCTCTTCCCCCCCCCCACCCCAATGATTCCCTTATGTCTATCCCAGGCATTTTTTAATCCCGCCACTGTTTTTGCTCCCACTACCTCTGCTGGAAGGTTGTTTCAGGAATCCACCACCCTTTCTGTAAAGAAGTACTTTCTGACATCTCTCCAGGATCTGCCTCCCTCTGGCTTCATAACATGTCCCCTTGTTCTACAACAACTTGTTCTCTGAAAAATACCCCCACCTGTACCTTATTAACTCCCGTGAGGTATTTAAAGGGCTCTATCATATCTTTCCTCTCCCTCCTCTCCTCCAGGGTGTATATATTGAGCTCTTTTAGCCTCTCCCCATAGGGTTTGTGATGCAGACCCTGCACCATTTTGGTACCCCTCTTGTGGATCGCCTCCACTCTATGTCTTTCCTAAGATGTGGTCTCCAGAACTGGACACGGTACTCAAGGTAGGATCTTACCCGTGATCTATATAGGGTCAACACCCTTTCCCTCTTCCTTCTGGTGATACCTCTACCTGTGCACCTTAGCATCCCACTAGCATTCCTGACTGTCTTGTTACACTGCCTGGCCACCTTTAGGTCATCCGATATGATTACCCCAAGGTCTCTTTCCTGCTTGATCATTGTCAGTATCACTCCCCTCATTTTGTACTCCCCCATAGGTTTCTATGGCCCAAGTGCCTTATTTAGAGCTTTTCTGTATTAAGATCCAGCTGCCATACACTTTAGAAACACTTGACTACTCCTTCAGTTTTTTAGATCCCTGCTCATCCTTTCCACCTCTCCCAGAATGTCCAGTCTGTTGCAGTTCTGCGTGTCATTCACAAAGAGGCAGACCTTCCCCTCCAGCTCCTCTGCTATGTAACTTATAAAGATATTGAAGAGGACCGGTTGCAGCACTAACCCCTGAGGTACCCAGCTAGTCATCATCACTTCCTAGGAGTGAACTCTGTTTACCACTACTTTCTGTCTCCTATCCCCTAACCAGTTTCTTACCCAGATTACCACCTTATTGCCCACCCCAAGCTACCCAGCTTACTCACCAGTCTCTTATGTGGAAAGGTGTTGAAAGCCTTGCTGAAATCCAGGAAGGCCATGTCCATTGGTCCTCCCTGATCTAACCCCTTGGTTATCCAGTCAAAGAAGTCTATCAAATTTGTTTGTCATGATATTCCCTCAGTGCATCCATGCTGCCTCGAATCCTGTAAACCACTGGATTCAAGATATTCCACAATCATTTCCTATAGTAGTGTTTCCATTAATTTACCCACCACCAATGTCAGTCTGACAGGCCTATAATTGCCTGCCTCTTCCTTGCTATCACTTTTGTGAAGTGGGGCTGCATCTGCCCTTCTTCAGTCCTCCAAGACCACTCTGGTCTCCAGAGATCTGTTGAATAGGGCTTTCAGAGGTGCAGCTAGTACCTCCCTGAGCTCCCACAGCACCTTTGGATGCACCCTGTCTGGCCCCATAGCTTTATCCACCTTCAGGTCAGTGAGTGCTTTCCTGAATCTCACCACAGAAAAAGGACTAGTGTCCATTTCCCTCCCATCAAAGCTCTTGGTGCCTTTTTGTGGTCTCTTCCTTCCCCCTTCTACTGTGAACACTGAGTAGAAGTATTTGTTCAAGATGTCTGGCTTTTCTTGATATCTCTCTGTACAGTCTCCCCCTTTCACCACATAGTCCCACTCGTTGTCTTCCTTTTTTCACCAACATACTTAAAAATATCTTGTTCCCCTCTGATACTGTCCAAGCTCTTCTTTCTTCAGGTTTCATCTTTGCACTCCTTACTGCTTTCCGTGCCTCCCTCTGTTTTTCCTGATACACTTCCCTATCCTCCCTTCCCCTCTCTGGGTTGCCTTATACCTTCTAAATGCCACTCTTTAAGCCTTTACCTTTTCTGGCACCTCTTTTGAGACCATAGCAGTCTCCCCTTAGTTTTGCTTACCTTCTTGACACAGAGGTTTCGTGCCTTCATTATGCCTTCTTTTAGTTTGGCCCACTGTTCCTCCACCACCCCCCCCCCCAGGTCATCACACACACACCCTGCCCCCTTGCTAAGTCATTCCTGAGGCATTCACCCATCTTTATAAAATCAGCCTTTTTGAAGTCCAGGACTCTTGCCATTGTGTGGTTGGATTCTGCAACTGTTCTTATGTTGAACCACACTGTACAATGATCCCAATAGATGCCCTAAGCGGGATCAGTCAGGGAAACCATGAATGGGTCCTGAACCAGCAGGTGTTGGCCTCAATCTACAGAAGATGGGGCACTCCGGAAATAGACCTGTTGCTTCTTGGGAGAACAATCAGCTCCCACAGTTTTGTTGCCGACCTCCAGCAAGGAGCACACTCCCAGAGGACACCTTAGTTCTGGACTGTACAAGGAGGTTCCTGTATGTCTTCCCACCATTCCCATTCATATAAAGAGTGTTCATGAAACTCAGGAGAGATCCAGCAACAATGATTCTGATAGTCTTGGACTAGGCCAGGCAGGCCTCATACTCTATTGACCCTGTCCAGCAGGACTCCTATCAGCCTTACACTGGGATACAACCTGCTGACTCTGTCTTAGGACAGAATAATATTCCCAGACTTAAGAACACTATGCATGAGGGCATGGTTCCAAAGGAGCTAGAATTCTTTAATCTAAACTTGTCAGAGGAGTTGCTGAGAGTGCTGAAAGTTTCCAGAAAAGCAAAAACAAGGAAAGCTTACTCCTCTAAGTGGGAAAGATTATCATACTGGTGTACCTCCAGAAACATAATCCCAGTTCAGGCAGGGCTGCCTACAGTCCTGGACTACCTGGTACACTTGCAGTCCTTAGGTTGGAGACCCTCAGCACTGAAGGTACATCTGGCAGCAGTGTCAGACTTCACATCAGCAGGCAAAGGCATACCTTTCCTTCCAGTCCCTCCGCAATATCACCTATAAAGATGTTAAAGAGGACTGGACCCAGTACTGAGCTCTGAGGTACTCCACTAGTAACCCCCCTTTCTTCAGAATGTGTTCCATTCACTATTACCTTCTGTGTCCTGTTGTGCAGCCAGTTTGCTACCCAGGCTACCACCCTGGGACCCACTCCCAGGCTGGCTAACTTGATTATTAATCTTTTGTGCGGGACTGTGTCAAATGCCTTGCTAAAGTCTAGGTAGGCCATATCCACAGCCTCTCCCTGGTCTATTACTTTGGTCACCCAGTCAAAGAAATTGATTAGATTCATCTGACATGACCTTCCTGCTGTGAATCCATGCTGCTTTGGGTCCTGTGCCCTGCTGGCCTCTAGGTACTCAACAATTCTTTCTTTCAGAAGTGATTCCATCATTTTCCTCACCACTGAGGTCAAACTAACAGGTCTGTAGTTTCCTGCTTCTGCCTTGCTCCCACTTTTGTGAAGGGGAATCACATCTGCCCTCCTCCAGTCCTCAGGTACCACCCCATCTTCCCATGATTTGTTAAAAAGTGTGGTTAGTGGTGTCACTAGGTCCTCCCTTAGCTCTTTTAGGATTCTAGGGTGAATCCTGTTAGGCCCCATTGCTTTGTCCACCTTGAGTTTTAGGAGTTCTTTCAGTACTCCTTCTTCTGTAAATGGACTGGTGTCAACCCCACTATCCAGAGTGCTTCTACTGTTTGGTTTAGGTAACTCCTCCTCTTCTTATTTTGTGACTACTGAGCAAAAGTATTCATTCAGTATCTCTGCCTTTTCACTGTCTCCCTCTGCCCACCTCCCCTCTCCTTTATTAATCTTCACTATCCCTCCCTTAACCTTTCTATGCTCCCTAATGTACCTATAAAAGGTTTTATCCTCCTTCTTAACTGAGTTGGCTATCTTTTCCTCGGTTTGGGCCTTTGCTTTTCTGACTGCCTTCCCCACTTCTTTCTGCTTTAATTGATACAGTTCCCTGTCATGCTCCATCTGTGATTCCTTATACTTTTTGAATGCAGCCTTTTTCTCCTTAACGTTCCCTGACACCTTTTTTGAGAGCCATAGTGGTGTTTTATACCACTTTGTTTTCTTTATTTGTTTCACACAAAGGCTTGTTGCCTCCATGATGGCAGTTTTGATTTTTCTCCATTGTTCTTCCACCCCTCCTTTCTAGCCATTTGCTAATGCATTCCTCAGGTATTCACCCATTATGCCAAAGTCAGCCCTTCTAAAGTCCAGTATCCTTGTCTTTGTATGGCTTGTCTCCATGGTTGTGTTTATTGTGAAGCACACTGTGCAGTGGTCGCTTGTTCCCAGATGTCTACTGACTTCTAAGTTTGTGATCCTCTCTCCATTTGAGAGTAGCAGATCTAATATTGCTCCCTCCCGAGTGGGTTCCACCACTAGCTGTCTAAGGCATGCTCCCTGTAGGGCATCGAGAATGACCCTGCTCTTGGATGTGGCTGCAGTCCATGTTGCCCAGTTAACATCTGGCATATTCAGGTCCCCCATCAACAGTATCTCCCCTTTTTCAGCCATTTTGAGAATGCCCTCTATCATTTTCTTGTCCATTTCCTCCTTGAGACGGGGTCTGTATACAACCCCTGTGTGATTGTGATGCCATTTCTGTCTCCAAGGTGACCCAGGAGTTCCTCTTGTCCTCCCCCTTACTTTTTAGTTCTGTAGCTTTGATCCCTTCCTCATGTAGAGAGCTACTCCACCTCCTCTTTACCCTCCTGTCCCTTCTGTAGATTGTGTACCCTGGTATGTTGACATCCCAGTCATGGTTCTTCATGTACCATGTTTCTGTGACTGCCACAATATCCAAGTGTTCCTCTTCCATCAGGGCTACTAGCTCTGGAAGCTTGTTTCCCAGGCTATGGGCATTGGTACTCATTGCCCTCCATTTAATGTTGGCTCTATCCTTTTTTACCCCATCCCTGCTCTTATTGCCCTTGTCCATTTTTCCATTTGCCCCATCCTGCCCTCTGTCAAGCTCTGTACCTCAGTGTTTACCCTACTACCTGCCATGTTTTGTGGGGGGAGGCTTGAACTTTCCTGTTTCCTATCAGCACCTCCCCCCTTGGCTAGTTTAAAAGCTTCCAGGGAAGCCTTTAAACCTGTCACCTAGGAGCATGTTTCCTTCCTGGACAGATGCAGACCATCATGCCAGTATAGACCTTCATCTCTCCAGGTGGACCCCCAGTCCCCAATGAAGCCAAAGCTCTGCGCTCTGCACCAGTTTTGCAACCATTCATTAAACTGCATGGTGTGCAGTACCCTAGCCTCACCCATGCCATAGACTGGCAGCACCTCTGAGAAGGTTACCATGCTTGCTACCTGTCTGAGGCCCCTCCCCAACTCCACTGTAAAGTGTTATTGATGGATTTCTGTTGTTTGAAGAAATAAATTATTTGTGTAGTAATGTTGTTTCTTTTCAGGGATCCATCAATGAGATTTATAGTTCCTGACCCTGCCTCCCCTTCCAGAACCTGAAATTAGGTTCACATAATAACTAGTTCTTGTCTTAGGTTGCTTGATTATTCCTTACTGCAGTGCCTTAGCAACTGCCAGAATGTGATCAGTTAAATTGTTTGTATTATCTGCATTTAAAATGTGTTTGGTGTTTTAAAAATGTTTCAATGATTTTGTTTGCCATTTAGCTGGTTTTATTGGTTGTAGCTCCCCTAGCTACAGAAACAAATCTGATGTTGAACACTAGGTGGAAAGTTACCACAGGGCAGAGTTTGAACTTGTACTCTAAATTCTAAGTTTAGCATAAAGTTCTACAGTATCATGAGGGCATCACTCATAGGCAGGAAGATGGTGCTTACCGTAAATCTCATTGATGGATCCCTGAGAATAAACAACATTACTACTGTGAGTAATTTTTTCTTTTGGGTTATGTCGGATCCTAACTGAGATGGATATGTATTTTTCCTGTATTGAATACATTAGATAACATTTTGTTTCACATCATTTGCTTTGTTGTACTTGATGTTTGTTAGGTATTTGTTGTCTTATCTGGACTGTAATTTACAATTTATTTTGTAATGAATTTTTACTGACCCTGGGTCACTTCTGAAAAAAGAATGTATTTTTGCTTACTCAGTTAACAAAATAAAGAAATGAAATTAAATAAAACATCTAGCCTTAAAATCTAATATGGACTGTACTAAATTAAGTTAACTCAATTCTTGTGGTTTTCAACATCTATTTGAAAAAAATAATTAAATACTATGTCTTCTTTTTTCTGTGCTATATTTCTGTAAAATGGTATAAAAGAAAATGAAAAAAAAGAATCCTACTAAAAATAAGGTGCCTGCCATTTGTTGGGTTAATGGTAGTGTGTCATGCTACAGTACCAGTGACCAAGATTTTGGAGCAGAACTGGGGTGCATCTGACTGGATGGCTAGCTGGGAAGGGCACTCCCCAAGGCAGAAAATCCCAGCCTGGGGAGGCTTTGCATTGCATTGCCCCACCACTAAGACACCTGCAGTAAGCCAGGGAGGCTACTGCTCTGTATGGAATTGCTGCATGCTTGTGAGGCCACATCGGGTAGTCCACATGGCGCCACTGTGGTGGATGGAGGAAACCAGGTCAGGGATCATAATGGAGTGAAAATTGGCAGTGACCAATATGACTGCATTAACACTCACTTAACCCCAACACCCTTGGCAGCTCTGCATGCCTAATGCTGTGTCCCAGAGAGGAGAGACACCTCCCTGAGGGCACCATCGTGAGGTAAGGGGGTAAGCTGTTGGGGAGCAGGTAAGGGGTTGATGAGTTAGAGAGGGCATTGAAAGAACAGAAACATAGATTTTGTCAGCAGAAAAGGAAAGCAAGTCCCATCCAGTCTGCCCTAACCCTCCCTACCCTACCCTATGTGGTGGCAAGGGGCCCTATGTGGCTCTCAGCTTCCCCACCCTCTCCCGGTGATTCTTCCATTTAATTATACCAATGTGCCTGTCCAACATATGCTTGAATCCCATCACTGTCTCTGCACCCACCCCTTCCCTAGGAAACCTGTTCCATCTATCCACCACCATTTCCATGAAGAAATGCTTCTTCACCTCCCTCTTCAATCTTCCCCCACTAACTTCATTGTGTTCTGTCTTGTAACCACGTCTGTGCTCAACCTGAAAAGCTCCCTAGACTCCAGCCTGTTGATTGCTCAAAGAAGCAGGTCTGGCCTAGAGGACATGACCTCGACTGAAAAAAAAGATGAGGATGATCACGATGCTGCACTTATGTTGGGCTATTCTGGGTCAATAATGAACATTAAATTACACCAGTTCTCTGCACCGATCCAGTGGTTGCATGCCTGCCATGTGGGAAACCCAAGAATAATTCCAGGTCCTAGAGTCCCAGTCAGGCTGGAGAGAAGTAGAGGCACAGTTCATGGGATGCACCTTCATCTCGGGGTGGGCTCAGTGGCACTCTGTGGGATGTGTCTGCTCATAGGCGGCAGTTACAGAGCCGTATCCCAAATCCAAAGCTCAACCTTATGAAAGAAGTGATGAGGATATCAGAATTTCATTTTTTTCTTTCTGCCCCCCCACCCACACAAACCACCCCACCCCCATTACTTGGCTTCTCCCGGACATGTCTTTCCTGAGTCCCCTATGGCTTGCCCCCACTGTGGCAGGGTTGTGGGGTGTTCCTTGACCCATCAGTCATGGATACAGCTTTGGGAAATGCCTAGCTCACAGGTGCAGGGTCTGTGGAGGGTCAGTGCTCATCCTACCAGCCAGAATGTGTTTCCAGTTTCTGTCCTACCCCTAAGAAGCGTGCATGCAATGGCATCTAGTGTGACATCACAGGCACTTCGGCATGTGATGCGCCAGATGGCTGCTGCTCCTTCACCCACTTACTGTGGCTACCAATGTCCTGTCCCCCAACCACTGCCAGGGGCCAGGCATGCATCAGTCATAGCACCACCTAACCTGAGATACCCAACACTGTAGCTGCCACTGGCAAGGGAAAAGGGGTAGTGCTGCCACCACTACAACCACAACAGTCAAGGCTGCCTCCTCTGAACTACACCCAGGCACAAACTGCCAGAGCAACCCTGCTCACAGGACACACACTGACCCACAGGCTGCACTCACCCATGGGCGAGACTAATTAAAATATAGAACCCCCATCAGTGCTTACCCTTTCAAGATGCCAGAGATCACTTGGCGGGCTTCCATACTTCTTTTCTTCACGGTCTCCGGTTCCTACATGCACTGACAGACCCAAATTTGTGCTCTAATGCTCCCTTTCAAATCTCACTCTCTACTGGCCTGAACCACTGCACTTCTCATATGCGGGTCTTCAAGGGAGGAGGACCAGGGTTGCAAGTGGTTCACCCAGGTCCCACTGCAGCACTCCAGTCAAACTTATGGGCCGAAACCCCCTGACTTCTCTCTCTCTTCTTCTGGAACCTTCGCCCAAAATGTAATCCCTCTCCTATTTATACCCTCTGAATGGGCCCCATCTGGTGTCAGCAGGCAGGCCCACATCCCAGATTTACCGGCACCACTTCCTCTTCCTGCCTAGCTATAACTAGCAACCAGCCTAACTGCACCTATCAACTGCAGTTAACTAGTAAGCTCCCAGAGGGTGCATACACTTGTATGATGTTTCTTACGTCCATTAAGGAAATGTACTTTTAGCAAATCTTTTTCACATCCCTGTGTCATGTCATGCAGCTTTAAGAGCTCTTGCAGACACAGCCTAATGTTTGTAATAGTACTAGAATTTATCAGTAAATACATATCTCCATATGCATCTCAATACTGAAGATGCATGCTAATCCTTTCATGAAGGGGTATTTGTTGATTCCAGTGACTGGGTGTGTCACAGTATAGATCTCTGAATGGAACTGGAAGTAAAATTAATATTATGGAAAACAATAAACACAGAGGTAAACAAAGAAAAAAGTTGATCCCCACTTCAATTATCTTGGAGTGTAGGTAGATCAGTCCCTCTCCTTCTTCTCTTACACAACACTATTCATAAGTATAAAATGGAGTTGAGAAATCCTGAAAGCTGATTGGCTGAAACAGTCTTTGACCCATGGCGATATCTCAGAATATCATCACGCTCCAAAACTGATTACCTGTACCAAGATCAGCCATTTCCTGATACTTGAGGGACATTTTACAATTGCAAAAATACACTCCAGGGTGTAGTATATCATATCTCACTTCTTAGGTGGTTGAAGGCACTCGCTGTTGCCTCATGTCTCACAATGCACCCAAGGCATGATGATACCTCATGATATACCACACCCTGTCATGTATTATTGCTTAAATAACTTTACCTTAAGCTTGGTGCCTGCCTCCCACTTCAAATCCACTGCAACCTAATTCTCAAAATGATCCTGCTGGTGTTTGACTATGCAGATGTTGTTTACAATGTAGCCTCCAAGATCCAAGTCAGACTGTACCACCTCTTTCACTCTTTCTGCCACTTAGCTCTTTGTTTGCTGAGACCCCACTTTGTTAGTGTGTTTGATTACTTGTTGGATGTGCTTACCTTTATAATTATTCTTTTAACTGTATATTTTGGTCTTTATGTAACTATTCCTTCTGGACTATGTTAACCTTTTAACTTCTGCTATCCTCCCGGGAACCCCCATGAAAATGAGATGCTGCATCTCATGGGTTTATCTTGGTTGGAGCAATTTCAAATAGATAAATAAATGAACCTCCTGTAACCCATCATACTCCCTCCATTCTGATCTTTCCTTCCTTCCCTTCACTGGATGCCAGTCTCCTCTCTCTGCTTCTCATTCCTTGTTAAATACTGGCTTACCTCCTTCCCTCTCTTCCCTTCTCTCCCCTTCCGTCCCTTCCTCCTCCTACTCTCTTTGCTCCTATGATGCTCACTCTTCACATCCCTCATGGGAAATCCTCTGCAGGCCAGTCTGCCTTTTTTGTTTGCCTCTGTGCTCTCTGAATCACCCTTCCTCACCCCAATAGGCATTCATTCTCCCTTCACTCTTTCAAATCAACGTTGCCGTTTCACTTCTCTAAACCTGCTGTTTTGACTAGCTGTCCTCCCCTGTTCCCTTTTCCTTTATGGCTTTTTGCTGTTTCAGTGCCCCCAGACCATGACTTTGCTATATATAGACATATTGCCACTCATGATCTGTAAGCTGGAATCCAAATCCCTTAATGCTTCCTTCCTTAAAAACCAACAAACTGACTCTCTGAGCAACCTTCATAAATTCTGGGCCATGATGAATTTCCTAATTAAACCAGGCATCAAGCAAAGCCCTATCAACTTGTGCACCAAAGCTGGAACTCTAACTGAGCCCCAACAAATCACAGAGGCTTTGAACCATAAATTCACCAACCTAGGCAAATACCTGGCTAAGCTCCTACCCAAGGACTCCACACCAACCCATGGTGAAGGGAATGTGGATGAGCTTGGTATACCTACCTTCCATTTTAAGATCACTTTTCCTAAAGAGGTTAATTGTCTCCTCATGGCCCTCCCTAACTCCAGTGGTGCTGGTCATAATGATCTCTGACTCCAGTTCCTCAAGATGACAGCTGACCTTATTGCCAAGCCCCAAGCCACCATATTTAATCTGTCCCTTACCTCCTTGTCTATCCCTTTGATGTGGAAACAGGCTAGAGTTGTCCTATATTCAAATCAGGTGACCCTAGGCTCCCAGAAAATTATGGGCCGGTGTTCATCCTCTCCCACTTGAGTAAAATTCTGGAAACAATTGTCTTCCAGCAAATTTCTGATCTCATCTTAAAGTACACTCTACTCTCCCCCAACTAGCATGGCTTTAGAAAGAGCCACAGCACCACAACTGCACTGTCCTATTTCATCGACCATGTCTTAAGGAGCTCAGATGAGGGCAAGCTTACTGGTGCCACCTTTGTGGACCTGTCTAAGGCCTTTGACTTATACGATCATGACATCCTCCTTAATAAGCTTCACTTCTATGGTTTCTCAACAGCAACCTTTACATGGTTCAGAAACTACCTTACTGTGAGACCTCAAATGGTTTGTACCAGTGGGTCACATCCAGCACCCTGGGGATATATAGTGGAGTTCCTCAAGGGTACATACTGAGGTCTATCCTGTTCTCACTCTTTAGTAATCACCTCACCAGGGATGGCATGGACTGCCACATGCTAATGTATGCAGATGATCTTATTCTTTACTGGAGTAACAAGTGTTCAGAGAATTTATTTCTCTCCTTCACCAGGGAGTTTGGAGCTGTCCACAAGTGGTTCACCACAAACAGACTACTTGTTAATGCCAAAAAAACAAAGGCAAGGCTTTTTGGGTCCAAATCAAGGCTCGCCAGATGCACATTAGAGCAGAATACCTTCCCCACCCTGAGCATACTGGTTCCAGATGGGTCTTACCTTGAACAAGCAACAGCTTCAAAATACCTGAGGGTACACCCTTGATCCCTCCCTAACCTTTTTTTATTTAATAAACTTTATTAGAGTTTCATAATACATAAAGTGTACAAACATACAAACTACAACTCACAACACTAACAACATAAAGTTCTCTATACTAACCACCCCCCTCCCCCCCCAAGTCCCCAGTGGTGCAATGTAGCAAGACTATAGTCCTTTCTTTCTTGTATGTCCAAAATTAGCTGTATTAGATTCCATGTAATCTTCAGAGGTGAGGCTGCGAAAGTAAAGAAGACATCAACCAACAACCAAAAAAAAAAAAGGAACTAGAAAACTCCTGACACTTTTTAGGTAGAAGGGGGTACCAAGACTAATGTGTGCAGTTTTTCCCATTTCTTTCTATATACTGACAGGTGATTGTGAAGACTAGTTATCATTTTTTTCAATCCTCAAGTTATGCAGTAACTCATTGAGCCATTCAAAATGTGAAATTTCAGTCCGGTCTTTCCAATGGCGTAAAACCACTTTTTTAACTGATAGGGAAATCAGAGCCAGCCAGTATCTCCATTCTTTGACATGCACCCTGGAGTAGTCTCCTACCAAACAGATTTCAGGGAGAAATAATTCCTCCAACCCCAAAAGTGGGTCCAATTTCTGTTTGATCTTCTCCCAAAGAGAGGAGGCCATCGGGCAATCCCAGAAAATATGCCTAAGAGTCCCATCTGCCTGCCCACACCTGGTGCATAGGGGAGAAGAGAGTTTCCCCCTTTCAGCCAATTGGGCAGGAGTGTAATAGATGTCATTTAAAATACAAAATTGGATAAGGCAGAGCCTGTCATTGGATAACAGGTGATAAAGGTCTGACCAAATACATTCCTAGTAAAAAGGTAGAATCCTGGAAAGAGAGGAACCGGTACCTAGAATAACCCGTCATCTCAGGGAAGAGTTTACTAAGTAGGACATTATTCAATTGGGAGACCAAGTGGGACTGCCAGGCCAGTGTTTGGAACAATTGGAGAAGCTCTCTTTGATTATTAGTTCATGGTGTCAAGCCAAACCATGCAATCGACAAGTGGCAGATCTGGAAGATTTTAAAGATGGACTGGACTGGCGTATTGAAGCATGTCATCAGTTCGTGGCTCTGAGGAATATGCTCATTGGAAAGAAGGTCATGTACCATCTTCCCTGCTAGAGAAGATGTAGTCCTGGGGTTCAACATGTGGCCCCCCCACTTTAAAATTTGGATTGCTGCAAATTGGTTGGGAAACATCCAATGTGTTGTGGTAATGCAACACTTTACAGAGTTGTGTATGCACCCTCAGGGATGTAAAAATGACTGAATTCCAAAGTGTTCTGGGCAGACACTTAGGTGATATAAAATACAAGCTATCTAGTACAATTCCAGCTTCTTCAATCAAAGCCCTCTCAATTTGAAGCCATAGGGGGTGTAGTGAAC
This sequence comes from Neoceratodus forsteri, assembly GCA_016271365.2. NCBI lineage: Eukaryota > Metazoa > Chordata > Ceratodontiformes > Ceratodontidae > Neoceratodus > Neoceratodus forsteri. The sequence continues at coordinate 329,234,114 of CM028137.1, forward strand.
ATTGTTTGGTGAGGTCTCTACTCTAGACCATTTAGCTAATTTTGCTATGTGACTTGCAAACTAATATGTGAGGAAATTTGGCAGTTAAAGACCTCCCATGCCTTTAGGGAGCCCAAGGTGGTTGTAAGCCCTACATGGGGTTTTACCTTTCCATAGAAAGGACAATATAATACCATGTATTTTCTTGAACCAACTTAGTGGGAGAAAGATATTCAGCATGTGTAGGGGATAAAACAATCGGGGAAGAACATCCATTTTGAAAATATTAACTCTACCTTGTAGAGATAAGAGGAGGGAAGCCCATATTTGTAAATCCTGATGGAATATATTAACCAGCTCATCCAGATTCAGTTTTTTCATTAATACCCAGGATTGTGTGAGAGTGACACCTAGATATTTAAGCTTGGCGGCCCATTCCAGTCCCAAGTGAGCAAAGTCAGAACTGACAACCAAGGGGTTTAAAGGCATTATTACCGTTTTGTCCAGATTGAGTTTGTAATTGGAATACTTGCCAAAATCTTTGATAATCTGAATGGCTGCCTTAATTGATGCTGTAGTATTTGAGAGGTGTAGCAGTATGTCATCTGCATATGCAGAGAGTCTGAGGTCTAATGAGGCAACAGGAATCCCGCTTTTGGAAGGAGAGGTTCTAAGAAGGGTAAATAGGGGTTCTAAATATAGGTTAAATAAAAGAGGGGAAAGTGGGCAACCTTGGCAAGTACCGGAGTGTAGTTCAATCTTCCCAGACAGTACTCCATTACAATAAATCTTCACACTGGGACAGGAATATAAAGCTTGTACCCACTTAATAAATATCCTGGGGAAACCAACATTTTCCAGAACAGCAAATAAAAATTCCCAATTCACTCTATTGAATGCTTTTTCTGCATCCAGGGAAACCAAGGCCATAGGTTGATTGGCTTCCCTGGAGGCAGAAAAGATATGCAATAATTTCCTTAGGTGGTCGACTGATGATCGACCCTTCATAAAGCCAATTTGTTCCATCCCAATTAATCTATCCCAAATCTGCATGATTCTGTTAGCCAATATTCTGGCAAAGAGCTTGATATCATAGTTCATGAGAGGTATGAGTTGGTAATTGGTAACCTTATCTTGGGATTTACCCAGTTTGGGTATAACTACTGTTAACACCTCTACTAAAAAGAGATCTGAGATTCCTACCTCACAAAAGGAAAGAAACAACTTGTGAAGTATAGGAGTGAGCTCAGTAGTAAATGTTTTATAGAAATTAGGAAAAAAGTCACCTGGATCTGGGGATTTATCTGAAGGGAGAGAACTGATGGCTGCATGGATTTCTTGGGAAGATATAGCACCCATCAGAACATTTTGTGTGTCTTGGGTCAGGTGAGGGAGTTGGATATGAGACAGGTACTCCTGGATTTTGGGTATAGGAGGAGAGTTGACAGGAGTATTGTACAGCTGCTGGTAGTATAGGGCAAATTCGCTATCTCCTTGGGTGCAGTTTTCAGAAAGTTATCAAGCTGGGATGTAATAGAGAGCACTAAATGGGAGGACTCTTGGTTCTGTAGTCTGAGGGTAAAGAGATGCCCAGCTTTGTCACCTTAGTCAGTATAAGTTGAATGGGTTTTTAGTACAGCATATTTAAACCGTTCCCTCAGACTCTCTTCATACTGGTCTCTCAAAGCTATCAATTGTTCCTGGTCCCTCTCTGAGGCATCCAAGGAGATATTACCCTCCAGTGCTTCAATGCGGTCAAGGATAAGATGAAGAGAAGCCTCACATTGCTTCTTCCACCTGGAAGCCTGACAGATAAGTTCCCCATGGAGAGCACACTTGAGAGAACACCATAGCCTCCCATAATCTGATATAGAACCTTCTTTATAAGCCATATATTGGGTGATAAAAGTTTTGAGACCCGAGACCACCAAGTCTTCTTGGAGAAGCTGGTTACTGAGTTTCCAAATTCTATCCTGAACCATTGTGAGGGACATGTTGCATATCAACCAGGTGGGTGAGTGGTCTGATATCACTCTGGTTAAGATCCCTCCACCCGAGACAGCTGACAGGAGATTCCTGCTAACTAAGAAGTAGTCTAAATGAGAGAGGGACTTGTGGAGTGGGGAATAAAAGGTATATGCCCATTCAGAAGGATTAAGGACCCTTCAGGGGTCACAAAGACCACTCATATCCATAAGCTCATGGATGGATCTTTGGGCAGGGGACAACCCAGATGATATTCGACCTGTCTTATCCAGGGCTGGGTTTAAGGTGAGGTTCCAGTCCCTGGCCAAGATAATTGGTAGGTGGGTGAACTGGGCCAGTTGGGTGAATAATTCAGTGAAAAACTCTGGGGAGTCCATATTTGGACCATATATGCATCCCAAAATAACTTCGGAGTGTCCCAGTGCACCACGCACCAAAAGATATTGACCTTGGGGATCCTGTATACACCGTAATAATTGAAAACTTGTTCCCCTAAAAATTTAAATTACAACTCCTCTTTGGCTCCTTGAGTCACCTGCAGTGAAGGCCTGTCCAACCATCTGCCTTCAAAAGAGAAGCCCCTCCATAGAGAGGAGGTGAGTCTCCTGGAGGAAGGCTACCTGACACTGTAATAACTGCAGATGCCTCAGGATCTGGTAGCTTTTTACCCTGGAACGGGCTCCTCTAATGTTCCAAGTAATAAGTTTCATAGCCATTGCAAAGTAATAAGGTAGGGTAGGAAATCATATATGTCAGTAACTTAAGCAAACCAAAGCATAGATATGGACTATAGAACATTATAAAGTAGATATTTCTCTGGGGATCCCTATACCCTCCCAGCCCCCCGTACTCCCACAACAAGTATACAGCATAGTATAGAGAACTAAAAAATCCAAAAACAAAAACCACTCCCCAACCCCCCACTAACCAGAACACTAAAACTACATTACTAAGTCCTAACCAATGAACCTTCATGCCTTCTCGGGCCATGATGTTTAGAACTCCACTCGAATCATACGCCCCTTCTGCACCCCCACCCCAAGATGTAAGAAAGACCTAGAAGAATATCCAGCAACCTTAACTTTGCTTTAAAATTAACATCACTATACATACTCTCAATACAAACATATATGCCTATTACATAACTAAGCCCTTCAAAATGTTGGCTACTTTTAAGTAAGTATTAAGTTGTGCATTATACAAAGCTACACTATGGTAATACACCACAGACTCATACCACTAGATGGCACTTCTCAACTGGCCCACAATAATTCTTGCAGGGGTGTCTTTAACATAAATCAGTGGTTATATAAACAAAAATCATACGCTCCTGTATACATGACCTTAGAAGGAGCTAAAAATTAAGAAGGGGTGCAATGTGCTGTTGTAAACTAGGCAAACACACTTCCGTGAACAAAGATATCAATCAACAGGGTAGGGTTCAAATGGAATTTTAACATATTTACATTGAAACATTGTCCTTGTGAAAAAGGAGGAAAAAACACTGCCGATCAGAGTCTCCTTCAGGCTGAAAGCCACGCAGCCAGTAGATAGCTGTCAGGTCTTCAACTTGATGATAACTCAGCCCTGGATCCTTGGCCCTTTTCAGCAGCACTGCTCAGTAATGAAGGGTTTAGCTGTGCCTGGTGCAAAAACAACTCAGTACGGACAGAGGAATAAGTCTCAGTCCTATGCACATCTCCAAGCAATTCGAACCCCGGAGTGCAGAGTATTAACAAGCTTAGTCTTAGAACAAATCAGAAAACTCTCCATCTATGCAGACTGGAACTTAAAACGCATATTCTGCACTGTGAATAAGTCTCTCCACGGGGTTACAGATTAACAAAACATTCTTCAGAAATGGCCTTCATTTAAATAAGTCAGGGTACCATCATTTCAGAGTGTCCCTTGCCTTTTCTTACTCCTCAAAATTATGCCAACTGTCCCCATGATGGATTTGTAGAGTAGCTGGGTATTTTACCTTGAACTTAATGCCAGCAGCAATCTGTTTAGAAACTGTTGGATGCATAGCTGATCTCCTCTGTTGAACAGAGTATGGAAGATCTTGTGCAGCCTAAGCTTCTTCTGCTCCCACTGCACTTCTTTCACTTCTTTAAGCTTAGATAAGATGTGCTGCTTGTCTAAGAAGTTAAGGAGTCAGAATATTAAAGGCTGTGGGGGAGCTCCTGGAGGGGGTGCTGGGTGGAGCGATCTGTGGACCCTCTCAATGATGTAAGTGGGCCCATTTGGAGAGGGGCCGGCAACTTTTTTGCAGAGTTTCTGCACAAATGTAATCACTGCTGAGCCCTCCTCACCCTCCGGTAACCCAAGAATAATGGGATTGTTCCTATGGGAACGTCCCTCCAGGTCCTCAAGGTTTTCCTCCATCCTTTTCATTCTGTGTCGCATCGCCGATAGATCTAGATCTATATGAGCTCTGCAGTCATCAAGAGAGGAAATTCTAGCCTCGTTATCCGCAGTAAGATGGGTAAGCTGCTTGAGAGATGTCTACATATTACTAAAATCAGCTGCTAGGTTAGCCAACATATCTTTGAGAGGAGTCAACCCTTTGAAACATTTTTCCTCCGTAAAGGTGGCCTGGGAGCTCGCATGGGTGGTTGACCGCATCTGTTGCACCTTAGCCCATTTTGCAGCCTTGTCCTGCATCGGTGTTTTTGGTGGGGTGTGTTTGGGTAAAGAGTCCTTAATTAATTTCTGCCTCCATCTCAGTCAATAACCCACAACAAAGTTGCTCCGCTGGTAGAGGATGTTCATCACTGGTGATACTAATTAAAATCAGCTTTCAGGTTGGTGGAAATGTAACTTTTTTATCGGCAGGAATGCAGCAGCCCAAGTAAGAGCGTCTGTTCAGGTAGCCATCACGTGACCTTGCCATCCCTCCCTAACCTTTATAAATCACACTGGACAAGTTGTCAAGCATGTGAACCAGAAACTTGGAGTCTGCTTCTGGCTGAGGTGCAGCTGGCCATTGCTCAAAGCACACTTCTACCCCTCCTGGATTACTGCTTCCTTATTTTTACCCAGATCACAAATCATAACCTCGCTTGACTCAATATTACGCTTAACAGCATCTGCAGGTTTGTCTCACAGGCCCCTTATTACACCCACCACTGCTCCGTATACACGACATGGGATGAGTAATTTTCCCATACCTGGCTCAATTTGCTGCTCATCTTGAAGCTATATATTCAGTTAGTAAGACTCATTCTTTAATGTTATTTGAGCTACGCTACTGTTTATTAGCTGATGTCAGCCTCCCTATTTGTTTATTCACTCCACCTGCCTGGGTTTCTGTTGTGGGGGCCCAACCAAATGCATTTGTTGCTTTGGTTTCTCTCTGTATAAACTGTTGTTTAGTGTGCTAGACTCTATTGTATGTACCGCCTCAATTTGTATCTTGCTTCTACCTTACCGTTTGTGCCATCTAGATTGCCTGGGTCATACCTGAAAACAGTTCCTTGCAACAGTGTACCTACCCAGTTGCCAAATAAATGAATGAATGAATGAATGAATGCATAAATGATGCCATAAGGTCAAACTGCACTCAGGAAAAGTATCAGTCATATTTTCATTAGGGCCATGGCATATCCCATATGTATGTACATCTGTATGTATATATGTGTGTGTGTATCTATCTATCTATCTATCTATATATATATATATTTATTTATACACTAGGGGTGAGTGGTAAATGAGTGAGATAAAACAGTCTATCATCCACTGCAGTGTGATATTATTACCCTCTGCTCTACAGTGATGATATCAGCTATTTACACACACAGTGCACACAAAGGTCACTGATATCATCACTCTAGGCAGCTTTCCCTCAGCGTACAATAAAATTCTGTGCTGTTACCATAGAAACAAATACAGAAGTATAATGCTTTCACCTGAAACACAGCTGCTGCTCCTAAGAAAGCATGTTTCTCCATCAAGGACTTCTTCACAAAATAGGCACAAAGTAACATATTACAAAGGAAAAGATAACTCCGTACTGTGTTGTTTCTCTTCCTCCAGGTCCCCACTGCAAGCAGATGCACATAAAGTGGGCCAGAGTACTTGAATCAGACTCCAACACAGAATAAAATGAAGCACATCAATCAAGCAACATATCATTGTGAAGAGCAAAATTTATAACAATTCACCTTGTAAAACCACTAAAAAATAACTTTAGTTACCTTATTTTATAGGTTGCAAAACACAATGAGCAGCAGAAGTGAAACCGCTTCTGTAACATGAAAGTGAAACATCCACAGTTTGGCTGAATGGAACCAACATGAGCAGGACAAAAATAAATTAAAACAGTCACACAAGCAGTACACTAAAACTGTAAGGAACAAATGAAATAAAAATGCTCACAAACACAGACATCTAAGAAAATAAAAGAACATTTTGAGGAAACCCTATTCCCTGATGCCAGCCTAAGTCCCACCCACCAAGGCACACCATTCAATGAAACATAACACATAGACAACATGTAGCCCAGCACACATCAGCAACACACACATAAACCAGTCAGAACAGTATAAAACATATACCCAGCTCCAATAACAAAAGAAAACTCCACAGCCCAAAAACCCATCCACAAACTACATACATAAAACCCTCTCACTCATTTACCACTCACCCCTATTGTATAAATTGCACACATGATGTGCAGATTGTGTGCTATGGAAAATATTCCCACTCCTGAATTTGAGCTCTGGATATCTCACTCATGTCTTCAGCACTCGTGAGATATCCAGAGCTATTCTGCAGGAGGAGAATATTTTCCATACCACACTCCTGCCCATCATATATATATATATATATATACACATATATGGGATACATGATACAATGAGTGGATGGGAAAATATTTTCATTTCCTGCAGAGTGAGCCTGGATATTTCATGAGTGCCAAAGGCATGAGTGAACTATACAGTGCTCACAAGGCAGGAGTGAAAATATTTTTCATATTCCATGATGTGCACATCATGTGTCCTATTTATACAATGGGGTCTTCACTGTTGCAAAACGTACCATTTGCGCGGCTTTGCGCTGGACAGTGTGCCTTGCTGGGTTTAGCGGGTTTGGGGTGTGATAAATGTCAGTTCTTAAAGTTATCAAATGCCTGTGAAAATAACATGATTTATCACACTCATTTATCACTCACCCCATTGTATAAATATATATATACCTATATATATATATATATATATATATATACACAGTATATATATTTATGCAATAGGTGTGGACAAAATATCCACTACATAAATCCTAATATTTGAGCTACTGTGTACATATATTTTGTTTATGTACATAATTACTAAGTGATCACTCATTAATCTAAACAGTTGTTATGTCATCAGCAGATTTATCTACACAGTTGTTATGTCACTAAATCAGGCACAAGCACTCAGAACTAATTTAGAATGTTCGGCCTCAGTAGCAGTACTACTTGTATTCAATAGAGGATAATGCCTGGGATGTGTTTGTTAGCCATGCTATATTCACCTCAAGCAGTTGCCAGGACAAACTAGCAAACTTCAAGAGGATAGCTCGAGAGGTTTACGGCTCTCCTGGCAACCTCGAGAGGTGATTACAGACGTGGTTAGCAAATACATCCCAGTCATTGTCTTTTATAGTGTATGTGGGAAACACATTTAGAGACTGAGGTCAGAACTTAACATTTACAAAACAGTATGCATTTACCAAGACAAGCATGAGTCAGGAAGGTCAGTTTGGCATGTTTATTTGAGCCCAGCAAATGACGATCATACAAGTGAAACACAGATTCTGTTAATGCTAAGTTAAATACTTATGTCTAAAAGCCCCAGTAAAACAAAGAAGAAACTTCTTCTTGATAAAAAAAAATGGATCACTTAATTACATTTTTTTTAAAAATGTGCTTCAGTCTAAAGTTCCGATTGGTCGCCACTGATCACATTGCTTCTGGTTTGTGCCCAGCATCAGATCAGCATCATCTCTGAGGGTGGGGGGAGAGGAGGATATCAAGGAGCTGGCAGCACATCATGGCCCAGAATAGAGGAGGCATCAAAAAGGTAATTTGCCATTGCACTAGGTACTACTGCTAGACTGTAACTGTCAGATGTGAATGGGTGTTTAAACTACTAGCACAGACTACCGATAACTGTTCTTTTGACAGAATCATGCCAGTTGTTGACATTCTCATCTGTAATGTGATGGGATTACAAGGTTATAAAATGCTTGAATACAGACAGTAACAAGCGCTCCACATACATTATGATGCAAATAATTTTAAAATGAAAAATTATAGCATGGTACTGTGAGCATGAAAATTGTTCAGCACAAAAAATATCTACAAAATGAGTGGTATTTAATTTATAAATACCATTTAGATTTTTTTATAATCAGCAAAAAAACAGTAGAAACTTAGATTTGTTTGCACTTTTTTGCCAAACAAATACAAATAACTTGAAAATGAAAAAATGATGGCGTTGTACTTTGAGCACAAATGTTGTTCAGCACAAAAACATCTACAAAATGAGAGTAGTTTCATTTATAGATGCCTTTTAGATGTTTTATAATCAGCAAAATGTGGCAGAAAATTCAATTTTTGTTCACTTTTTTTGACAAACAAATGCCTCCCCAAAAATGCAATAACAAACAGATTGTGCATCAACCTTTTTCATTATGTATTGTCTACAATGTAAAGTTGGAGCATCCATAGCAACTGCTTAGCAACCTCTATGCTAAGGGGAGCTACACTGGGAAAGCCACAAAAAGTCCATCTAAGTTTACATTAAAAATGAAATAAACAATTTTAAACAAAACTCCCTACACTAGCCTAAAGGATCCCTATTGCATAAATGAAATACATATCAGGAAAACAGGAACCTTGTGGAATACATGATTTATTTTCACTCACACTGCTTTACCTTGGGCACATCACTCGTGACTTATGCCACTCGTGAGGTTACCCAAGGTCAAACAGCTCTTGTGAAAATAAATCCTGTATTCCACTGGTCCCAGTTAAGTATTTTATATATATATATATATATATATATATATAGAGAGAGAGAGAGAGGGAGGGGGAAAGAGAGATATAACAGGTGTGATAATATATTTACCAAGATAAACAGCCGGCTCCATGGCACCAAACAATGGCGGTTCGCTTTGCACTCTGGCAACCCGGGTTCATGCCCAAGCCTGGGACAAAAGGAGTGGAGTCTGGCAGGAAGGGTTCAGAGCATCCATAGGATGCTCTGCTCCTGGGGGGGTCTGACACAGCACCACTCTCAAGTGGCTCCTGGCAGCTTGTAGCAGCCACACACATTTGTGATGTGGGTGACCATGCACCACAGGTGCACCCTGTCAGGACACCACAAGTGTGCAACTGTACTTGGGAAGGTGGGGACTTAACATCTGAAAAAAAAGGCCACCTGACCAACCAGATGACAGCAGCAATGGAGGTGTCTGTGCTGTTCCCCTACCCTGCCCGGTGAGGAAAGGAACACCTGCTGGGCAAGTCTCCCCTCCTGGTTCCTGCTCTGTGAGGGGGGCCCCCTAATGAAGGGATACGTTGGGTTGACTGGGGCTATGGAAGTAATGGGGGTAGCAAGACAGCATTGGGGGGCAGTATCAGAGGTGCTTTGGCCACCCAAAGGAGTGGTCAGCCAGGAGGGCTAAGGGATAAAAAGAGCAGAAAAAAGAAAATTTACCAAAATAAAAATTTTATTTTGGTCGACATTTCCAAGGTAAATGAAATTGGTCACTAAGCAGGCTCAGAAATTTCTCTTACTCATTTTGATGACACTGAGCATGCTCAGAAATATATTCTCACATATGAAGATATATTTATGAGCATGCTCAATGACCAGCTTCATTTATTTTCCCCAGGACACCACTGGAAATGAGTTTTATGACTCAGTAGGCATTTCCTGGTAAAACTCTGTCAATAAAAAATTTGAGATTTTTTTTAATTGAAATATACAGTAGTTTACATTACTTTTTTGTAGCATTTCACCATTCTATCATAAAACCACCTAATCACCTGTTGTATAAATCAAATATGACATGGGCTGACTTAAGATATAATTTTTATCTTCATTTGAGGGCATTGATCTATCTCATTCTTGGCTTTGTCACTCATGAGATATCAATAGTCCAATCCCCTCTCATGAAGATAAAAATGATATCTTAAGTCCATCCATGTCATATCCCCTATATATATTATTGGGGCACAAAAGTGCCCCTATAGTTAGGGTTGAGCAGGCAGTTCAATGTTAACTTCCAGTTTTTGTACTTTAATAACTTTGCAACTGTTCAATGGATTTACGTGGAATTTTGCATGCACGGTCTAATGTAGATCTGTGGATGTGGCAAGTTTTGTTCTAGTCTGATATGATGTGCAGAGTTTGAGTTCTAGATAGTTCAAAAATTTAATTGTTGTTTTTTTTCCATTTGGTTTTGCTGGGTTTTCTGTTGACATCTGTAACACCCAGATGGTTTGGGATTTAGTTCTGAAATTTTCAGGCTAGAAAGGGGCTGGCCCACAGATGTGCCTTTTGCTAGTTTTGTGAAAAAATATTCCTCCATTCCATAGTTGCTTAATTTTTACATTTTGTAAAATTGTTTCTGAGCATGCTTAATAAGTACTTCAAGACAGAGGTCTGACACTAAAAAGGAATCTGTTTTCATATGATGTCATCTTTTTTCATGATGAAAAAATCCTTTTTCATTTGCTGCTATCTTGTTTTCTGTTTTTCCCTAAAAATTCAAATTTCAAAAGCCACAAGAATGACATTCTGGAGAGTGGCCAACACATGTATCTTGCTTATTGGGACCCCCTTAGCTGGATTCTGCTTGTAACTGTTGGAGAAATGCCCTTAAAATTTTATTTTTTTAACATTGGAAATCTTCATTTCATTGTTCATTTTTTTCATTTTTTATTTTTATTTAAACTGGTAAGCAGATTAGCATAAATGCCATTTTTACAGTGACCAGTATGAAAATCTTTTTTCATGACTCATGATAAGAAAAAAGAATCTTTTTTTCATGTGTTGTCATCTTTTTTCATGAAGGGAAAATTCTTTTTCATTTGTAGCTTCGATGTATTTCAATGGGATTTTCAACATTGAGGCATAACTTTCCCATGTTTGCATATTTTGAGCTCACATTTTCAACATGGTCTTTTTCAGACACCACCTCGTGAATGATGTTGGTAGAATTATGCTAATCCAGCCCAAAAGGTGATTTCACAATTGGTTGAACATTTTTATCTCCATTGTTCAGGAGGTGCAGTCATAAGAAAGAAATGTTGAAAATTCAGGGTTAAAAATATGATAAAATGACAAAGTTATGCGCATCCATTGAAATTTAGCTATGCATGCTCATAACTCTCCTAATTTTACATATTTTCACCCCAAATTTTTTATATAGACATTTGTTTACACCACTCATGAACATGACAGTTGTCATTTTTCAAATCTTGCCCAAAATGTATTTTCATGCCGGTGGTGCAAAATGATGTTGCGATGGCACAGAATAGTGTTTTGGCAGGGATTTGACATTTTTCAGTACCAGTTTCATGAGGTGGGGTAATAAGAAGGCTATGCTGACAACTTCTTTGCTGTTGTCCTACAAATGGAAACACAACATACATATACACATCTATAGAGGGATATGAACACATGGCCCACAGGCAAATAAGGATATGATTATACTATCTCAAATAGTAAGGACATTCTTTGCAAAAAACTCCATTATTGCAACAGTTAGGGTTGATATCAAGGCTACAAAACTAGGGGTAAAGTTTTCCTTGTGGTTGTGAACCATAACACTCACCCCATTCTATGCACTCATGAAATATTCACAACTGGCCGCATCACAACTCAGTTTTTGTGTTACTGCAGTGAAGTGAATGTTATGGTTGAAAACTACAAGGAAGACTCTACCCCTCATTCACTTTGGGAGTGGGGCAGGGATGTTAGGGTTTGAAACCTTAACATCACATGTCCCTACTTTTGTCACTTTGATATCAACCCTATCTGTTGCATTAATGGAGTTTTTTTGAAAAGAAAATATACATGTACACATATATATAAGTGTGCATGTCTCTGTCTCTGTCTCTGTCTCTGTCTCTGCCTCTCTCTCTCTCTCTCTCTCTATATATATATATATATATATTGCAAAAAAAACTTTGTTAATGCTCCAGTAAGGGTCAAAGCAACAAAAGCTGGGAAATGAGGCATTAGGTTTTCCAACCCTAACACCTCACTCTCCCAAGCCAGGCAGAAGAGCAGGCATGGGGTGTGCCTTGGGCTTGTCAAGCCTAACGCTCACCCCTTTCCACCTGTAAATAAGGTCAGATGTGTAGACTTCATGAGAATGGGGTGAGCATTAGGCTTGAGAAACCCAAGGCACACCCCACACCTGGCCTCCTACCTGGTTTGGGAGGGTGGGGTGTTAGGGCCAGAAACCCTAATGCCTCATCTCCCAACTTTTGCCACTTTGACCCTAACTGAAGCATTAACAATTTTTTTTTGCAATTTATTTCCTTACTTTTTGAGATAGTATAATAGTATCCTTATTTTACTGTGTGAGCACAAGGGTCTGAAGCTCCCATCCTTCCATAGATGTGTATATGTATGTAGCTTATGGGCCCTGTGCTTCCAGTTATAGGACAACAGTGACCAATTTGTCAACATCGCCACCTTAATACCCCACCTCATGTACCTGGTAAAGAAAATTTTTGAATCCTCACCAAAACGTAATTCTGTGCAACTGCAACACCATTCCATGCCCCAGGTGCAAAAAACACATTTTGGGCAAAATTTGAAAAATGATAGTTGTGACATTCATGAGGTGGGGTAATAAGAAGGCCATGTTTAAAATCTAGGGTCAAAATATTTAAAATTTCCACAGTTAGCATGCGTAGCAAATTTGCAATTAATGGTCATAATTTGACATTTTTTCATGGACCCCAAATGTTCAACATTGTCTTCTTATGACCACAATTTCATAAACCCCATAGGTGAAAATGTTCAAATATGTGCCAAAACGCCATTCCACACCACATGTGTGAAAACACATTTTGGAGAAGATGTTAAAAATGACAGCTGCACTGTTCATGAGGATGTGTGAAAAAATGGCTTTGTTGAAAATTTGGAGTCAAAATATTGGAAATTATCAAAGTTATGCATGTGCATAGAAACCTTTTAGTGAACGCACATTGGCCATTTTTAAGAATTTTTTTACCAGATTTAACATGGCCTTTTTGGAAAACCCACCTCATGAAAACTGCTGGTGAAATTTCATTATTCAGTCCTGAAAGGTGATTTTGTGCAGCTACCACAAAATCTCCTTCTGGGCCCAATTAACAAAATGACAGTGGCAGTGTTCTTGAGGTGGGGGTTCCAAAAAGGCCATGTTGAAAATCTGGTGAAAAGAATTAAAAAAAATTGCAAAGTTATGAACACAAGTTCAAAGTGCCATTAAAATACATTATATGGGAGTCACGTGATGCAGAGCACTGAGTAGCTGCTTGCTCTGAGTGCTCCGACCACCCTTCCTCCAAAATAGCTAAGAATCCCATTGCAGCTTCCTGGAAAGGAACTTTTATATAGCTCTAACAAACCGGAAGACCCTACAAACATGGCTGGAGACCTAATGGATACAGAAATGCGTAAAGCCCCTCCGAAACATACCCCGCCTGCGACTCCGGAGAAGGCCATGAAAAAATCCAGGGCCTCGATTTCTCACCACTCACAGAGCTCCATGTCAGGGACTTCGGAAGAAGAACCCCTTACTTTAACCAGATTTTTAGAAGAGTTTCGCCCGTTTAAAACGGAGATGCAGGAAATGGCAGGCGAAATCAAAAGTGTTACCTGTGCGCTCGAAGATCTAGCTCAGAGGACCTCCGATAATGAAGTAAGAATAAGGTCCCTGGAGGGGAGCAATGAAAGAATGGACCCTGTGGTGAACCAGATGAAACAACGAATTGCTAAGCTTGAGCTGAAAGTGGAGGATCTGGAAGGAAGGAGTTGCCACAACAATGCAGTGATTATTGGACTGCCTGAGTGGGAGGAGGGTCCAGACCCGATCAAATTTGTTCAGAAATTGGTAGAAAAAGTAGCGGGGCCTTCACCATTCGGATTCTCATATACTATAGAAAGGGCTCACCATGCCTTGCGCCCATTACCTCCACCAACTGCACTGCCACGTACCCTAATATTTTGGTTCCTTAATTATCAGGAATGGCAGCTATTCTTATCGAAAACCAGAGAAGCCAAGGAATTACACCGGGAAGGAGCTAAGATCCGGGTAGCACAAGATTTACCGTTATCTGTCCGGCAAAGAAGAGCTACCTTCCACCCACTGGTCAATAAATTAATAGCGGCTGATATTAAATTTAGAATGGGTTACCGGTAAAATTTCAGGTGCAGATAGCGGGAGAATGAAATCGTTTGAAACCATGGAAGCTGCAATGTCTGCTCTAAACACATTCTAACCTTTTCAAAGATCCTGAAATGGTTGGAGGGATCAAAGCAGTATAAGAGGCACGTGGTGTTTGCCCGGGGTTCCTGGCTGATCTTTTGGTTGGTGTTCCTACAAGAGGACTAGTAAACTGCCTAATATAACTGTGTGGTCAACAGTTGTGCTGAGGTTAACGCGATCCAGTCCCAAGAAGCGACTGAATTTTCTTGGCTCAAAGGTCAAATGCCGGCTTTTGTTTTACCACGGTGGTGCCTTGTTTTTGGGAGCAAGGTCTGCTCAACTTATAACAATAAGCTTATTTGTCCCTTGATCTCACGGAGAAGATTGGAAGGACTGGAGAGTTCCTATCATTTGATATGTTTAGCTGGCAAAGTTACAAAATTCACGTTTGTTAGTGTTTTAATTTTAACCAGAAGATGGTATTTTAATTTGAGCGATCCGCCACAAGAGGGAGCCAGAGACTGTTTGTATGCTATATCGCAGCACTCTTGTGAGGGACTTATTTTGATTCAAGCTTAAGTAAATTTGGTTGAATTAGATGGGGCAGTTGCCCAAGAGGTGAAAGCATTTATGTTCATCAGCAGAGTAAAGTATTGGGTTATAATGCCACATTAGGTCACCAGCATGGGTTGGTTCAATATTGTTTTATATAGATTTCTATTCAACTGGGTAGCACAATTCATCGCGATTACATGGTGAATGATATATGCTTCTGGTTAACACATTTCAGAGGTTTTTATAGGATCCTGTTAGATCTAATGAGAGGTTTAAAGTAGGTAAACGTGGTTAAACGTTGTAACATTAGGTAGATAGCAAATATAACGGTTGCCAATTGCTCGATTATGAGTTACTGTGATGAAGGAAGGGGAGGGGTGGTGGGGATGGGCTATGTGTACTGCTGTCATGGGCCACGAGTGTAGGGGTGGGCTGGGGGAAGGTTTTTGTGACCACTGGGGCTATATGGGTGGGGGTGAGAACAGGGGGTTTGGGTGGATATTTTATATAGGGTTTTATTGTGTTTGGGAGTTTGGGGGAGGCACAAGACCTCAGGTTCCGAAGTTTGGTGCACCGAAGTGGGTTACGTACATCATGATATTGATTAATGTGGAGAAACATGGCATCGAATAAGATTATTAAATTCCTTAGTTGGAACGTCAAAGGGGCACGACTTAAGTCCAAACAGTATAGGATTCTGAAGCATGTAGAGGTTGTAAAGGCAAATTTTGTGTTCTTACAGGAAACGCATCTACTCCACACAGAGAATAACAGTATGAGATGATTACAAATAGGGATGGTCTTCTCCTCTCAGGGTAACATGCAAAGCAGGGGTGTTATGATTTTGGTGCACAGGTCGGTTCCCTTTACCCCCCTACAAGTGATCCAGGACAATGAGGGAAGATATGTTCTTGTCAAAGGCAAGCTGCAGAACACAGAGATCCTAATAGGATCTGTCTACGGTCCCAATGTTGACAAGCAGGATTTTGCTGTAAAGCTACTGAAAGCACTTACACCGTTCATCCAACTTCCCATGATTTTAGGGGGAGACCTTAACCTGGCCCTAGACCCCTTAATGGATAGGTCCAGACATTCCCAAATGGGTCCTACCCTGCCCTAAGAGCTTTGAGGGAATTAGTGGATCATCTTGGTTTAGTAGACGTTTGGAGAGTGCTCCATCCAAAATCCAGGAATACACTTTATCTCTCAAGCTCACGTACAGCATCCGCATTGACTACATATTGCTTTCCAACTCTTCTCCCAGGGTATTGGACTGCAATTGTGGATGGACCTCCTTCAGATCACGCCCAGTGTCAGCTTCAATATCCTTTTCGTCCTCTGCCCAAAAGAGGTAATAGGTGGAAAATAAATAATCAGATTTTGAGACACCTAAGGAGGCTCAATTCATTTCAAAACAAATAGACGAGTTTATTATAAATAACCTGAAAGACAATGTCCGTCCAGATATGTTTTGGGGGCATTCAAGGCTTTATAAGGGCATCCTAATTAGCCAGGCCGTTAAAAAAAGGGAGAATACATCATGTTGGAGTTATTGGCCGGATAAAGACCATGGAGTCCAACATGTTCCCCACCGGAGGAAGATAAAGTGGAGCTAGTTAAATTAAGAGATGTGTACCTTAATTTATTAGGGGAGCAAGCAGAATTAGCTCTAATAAAAGCTAGAGCCAACTACCTAGATCAAGGGGAAAAAACGGGAAAGCTCCTGGCAAGGCGTATCACACAGTTAGAATCTTCCCGCATAATTTCTGGGATTCAATCCGAGGAGGATGGTGATATTAAAACCACCCCCGGAGAGATTGTTCAGGTATTCCGGAACTATTTTAAATCCCTGTACGGGGCTATGGAATCCCCTCCAGCTAATTCTGAGATACTTGCTTTTCTTGAAGATTTGGAGCTCCCTCATTGGCTGAATCCGCCCAGACATGTCTGATGGCCGATATAACCCAAGAGGAGATTGAGGCAGTTATTAAAAGCCTTCCACTAGACAAAACACCGGGTCCGGATGGATTCTCGTCCAATTTCTATAAAAAGTTTTCTAAACAATTAGCCCCACTGTTGCTTATGTTATTTCAATATATTCTCACTGGCCATGAGTTGGATAAGTCACTCTTCGAGGGCTCATAGTTCTAATTCCAAAACCAAACAAACCTTCGGAAAAGCCAGCCAGCTACAGGCCTATCTCCCTGTTAAATTACGATATTAAAATTCTGGCGAAACTATTGGTGAAATGAATGAACAGGGTATTGCCTAAACTTATAGGTGCAGAGCAAGTTGGTTTTATGAAAGGCAGGTCCGCTGCTGATCATCTCAGGACGTTGGCCCATGTCTTCTCGGCCTCTGAGGAGAGCAACTCTCCCATGGCTTTGGTCTCCTTGGATGCCGAGAAGGCATTTGACAGGGTCCACTGGGGTTTTTTGTTAACCACAATGGGTAAATTCGGGTTTCCAGAGATGTTCTTAGAATGGATAGGCGCCCTGTACTCAAGTCCCACAGCCAGAATCACTTGCAATGGGGCCACATCGGACTCTTTTCCACTATATGTAGGCACTAGACAGGGATGCCCCTTATCCCCATCCTCTTTAATTTGTATTTGGAACCCCTTATCTGGTGCATAGTGCGTAACAGGGAGATAAATGGCATCAAAATACTGGATCAGGCCATTAAGGTAACAGCATATGCTGACGACCTTTTGGTATACATTTCGAGGCTGAATACATCAATCCCAGCTCTATTAGAGGCTATTCGGGAATATAGTTGTCTAGCTAACCATAAACTGAATCAGGATAAAACCGTGGTTTACCCCCTTAGTAAAAGCCTCTTCAAGCAAGAGATTACTGAGCTAGGTCTAGGGTGGAAATCTGACCCTTTCAAATATCTGGGTCTTACCCTGATGAGGAGCATGACACAGACACGCCAGTTGAATCTGGATTCCCTGGTGAATACCATTGATTTAGATCTCAAAAGATGGGCACAACTTCCACTTTCTTTATGGGGTAGGATAAATATAGTTAAGATGAATGTTTTCCCTCGGCTTTTCTATCCCTTGAATATGTTAAACATCTGGCTTCCACTTTCATGGTTTAAGAAGCTCCATGGGGTTATAGCTAACTTTGTTTGGGGATATAAGAAAGCCAGGATAGCCTACCACAAACTGGCTGCGCCTAAATTACTCGGGGGATTAAGGTTACCACATTTTGCTCTTTATTTTTGGGCGGGTCAGGTTAATAAATATCTTAGATGGGTTCAGCATACGGACTTGCGTACACAGACAACCTATGTACCCTTGTGGATAAAGTTTGAGGTAGCCCTTATCAAGAAATATGGTCTGATCCCAGAGGCTTTACTTTACCTCAGTCCAAAACTACTTCCCTCTCCTTTGAGGAAATCCCCGATAGGGGTCTCTCTTAGGATCCATGCTCAGCTTTGCAACTTCTTAAAATACGACCAGGTTAAGGATTGGTCCCAACCTATTTGGGGTAACCCGCGTTTTTTGATTGATAATAAACCTATCAGCCCCACCTGGCTGACCCTACCAGATAAGTGTTGCCTGAAAGATTTCCTCAACGAGGAAGGACATGTATGTTCCTCATCTAAGATTCTGTACAAATTTAATCTGCCCTCCAAGGCGATTTTTAAAATATATCAGCTTCGGCACCTTTTACTCAAAAAAGTAGATAGTAATCCAGTCCAGCCTCCGCAAGTGGACTTTCATGAGTCCCTGGAATCCCTGGTGGGACTCTCACAGGCAATTTCCAAAGTATACACTGTATTATTTAATTGGGCCTACTTCCAAAACCTTGCTCCATGCTCATATTGGGGCCACAGTGTTTCCGATGCAGATCTGAAATGGCGGCCCTCTGGCAAGGTTGCCATAAATTCATCTGGCAGGACCAGTTACGACTTATACAATTTAAAATTCTCCATAACATCTACTACTCCTCAAAACTTATGTAGTCTAAAATTGGTAGCGGACCCCAAATGTAACAGATGTAATTCGGAAACGGGACCTGTTGTATATCTTCTGGACTTGCCCAAAATAATCCCACTTTGGACAGATATTAAAATAAGATAGATCCTTTGCTGGGCTTGGAAGACCTTTTTACTCCTGAAATATGTCTGTTGGGGGATATGTCCCATATTATGGTTAAGAACAGGAAGTTCTATATGGCTCTGATCTTGATTACCCTGAAAAAAGTGGTCCTCAGACATTGGAAGGACTCTAGCATGATCAGTTACTCTGAATGGCTGGAGGAACTTTTCGCTAGCCTTAGGATTGAGAGGATGATAGCCGTCCTCCAAAATAAGAGTCCCAGGTTTGATAAGATATGGAGCCCTTTTATACTATTTATTCACTGTAAGAGATATAGGTACCCTCTTGGTTGAAATCAGTTTAAAAGGCCTTGTGCGGGAGGAGTGGGGTGGACTGGGGGTAAGGGAGTTTTGTTCTTTTTGGGGGTTATATTTTATTTACTTTCTGGTTTTTGTTGTTGGTTTTTATTGGGGGGGTATTGCAGAGAAGGACTCCTGTCAGTAATTGTAATACGTATCAGTGTACTCCTTTATGTTTTATGTTAATAATTATGTTTCTTGTATGTATTCTCTGTAAAGAAAACTGGAATAAAAATTTAATGGCAAAAAAAAAAATAAAATACATTATATGGCACTTACCTTTATTCTTCAGTTCACAATTCAGCTTTGGTCCATAGAAGATGACAGACTATGATCTCTGGTGGTATGTATAGGGTAAGGGGGTGTGAGGTACTGGCTGCTTAGTGGGAGGGTCAGGATGGGGAGGGGGATGGCAAGGATGATGAAGGACCATTTCCTTTTTTTCAGGTTTAAACAAGCATTTGTCAATGCCGAATGTTGCTTGCTTCTATGTGTTGTTTAGGAATTTGGAAGTCATTGGAGTGCAAATATTGAAAATTTGCGAACTTATGAGCGTGCGTAGGAGCTGCGCAATGCACGCTTATAAAACAGTAATTTTTAGGAATTTTTTCACCAAATTTTCAACATAGCCATTTTAAGACCTCTGCTCATGAACAGTGTCACTGTGATTTTCTTAATGTGTCCCATACATTGATTTCGCACACCGACTGCGCCATTGTGCACTACCTGGGTGGAAACACATTTTCGGTGAGATGTGAAAAATGACAGCTGTACTGCTCATAAAGAGGTGTGGCAAAATGGCAATGTTGAAAATCTGGAGTGAAAATATTGAAATTTCGCAAACTTACGAGCGTGCGTAGAAACTGTGCAACACACGCTTGTAAAACAGTCATTTTTAGGAATTTTTTCACCAAATTTTCAACATAGCCATTTAAGACCTCTGCTCATGAACAGTGTCACTGTAATTTTCTTAATGTGTCTCATACATTGATTTTGCACACCGACTGCGCCTATTGTGCACTACCTGAGGCGGAAACACGTTTTGGGCAGGACGTGAAAGCGACCTTCTTCTTTACTCCTTAAGAAGGTGTGGTAAAATGGCAATGTTGAAAATCTGGAGTGAAAATATTGAAAATTCACGAACTTATGAGCATGCGTAGGAACTGCACAACACACGCTCATGAAACAGTCATTTTTAGGAATATTTCCACCAAATTTTCAAAATAGGCTTTTGAGAGCCCACCTTATGAACACTGGCAGTGTCATTTCATTAATCATTCTGGAAAGGTGATTTCACGCAGTGGTTGCGAAATCACCTTCGCCCGAGTAACGCATGACAGAGTAAGCAATTCATGAGGGCGCCCCAAAACCCCATGTTGAAAATTTGGTGCAAAATTCCAAAAATGCCTTAGATATGCAACAAAGTTTAAAAACCATATCTATCCCATTATACAGCTTACCAGCATTTCCTCAGTTCGCGGTCGGCTTTGAAGAGTGCAGACGTGTTCCCAGCCCACCGAAGATCGTCGTGCCAGACTCGGAGGTATGGGGGTGAGGGGGGTGGGAGGTGGGGTACTCAGTGGGTGGGTGCAGGTTGTGGAGGGGCAGGAGACTGCATTGGACCGTTTTTCTTTATAGGTTTTTTAAATGACGACAGGACGTTTGCCACACTGGGGTGGGCTCCCAGCATGGCAGAAGGATGGCTGGGGGCATGGAGCCGATGGGGATTGGGCACCCTGTCGGCCATGGCATCTGTTGCCATGTTGGGGTGGGCTCCCAGCATGGCACCCTGTACTGGGTTGGGGAGACAGTGGAGCCAAGAGGATTAGGCACCCCGTCAGTGACAGCATTGGGGGAGACAGTGGAGCCGACAGGGTTGGGCACCCCGTCAGCCATAACATGATTTTGCCATGCTGGGGTGGGCTCCCAGCGTGGCACCTGGATTTTGGGGGTGGAACTGACAGGGATTGGGCACCCCATCGGGCCGACAGTGAGGGGAAGGTGCATGAGCATGCAGTGCGCATGTGTGTGGTGGGGGGGGAGAGCTCTGCTCACTCAAGCGGAGCTCTCCCTTTCAACTGTATGCCACTGCATTTTCAGCTTGTCATAGACAGCTTCAGCAGTGATTGGGGAACTGGGGCCGCGCCTGTAAACACACTGACTGCATTGGAAGATGGGCTGGCACACCTCCAAAAACTCGAATGATGGCACTATGTTTCTTGCACATGCGTGCAAGCAACATAAAAAAGACATTAGGGGACTGTTTTCTTTTTTTCAGGTGTGAATAAATTAAACAAATATTTTGGAACACTGGGGGTGGGCTATCCAGTGTCCCACACTGCAGGGGGCACTAAATGCCAACACGGGGATTGGGCCTACTGATATCGGCTTATTAATAAAACAGTGGGCTGGGGGGCATCCAACATGGGGGGTGGGCATTTCAGTGTTGGATGAATTATCAGGGGACTTTAGGATGACAATCAGAGGGTGAGGGGTGCCACTAGACACCAGGGAAAATGGGGGCTCACAACTCACACTGCAGCCAGTAGCAGGAGTTCAACTGTAGCTGTAGTACTAAATAAAATCTGCTGTTCTCATACGGAGAACGCAGCAGAAGGCTTGTCTAGCTCAGCTGGCACCCAGGATTTCAGGTGCCCAGTACAAGTATTTCTGGCACTAATTGTGCAAATCAAACACCTGACTGAAGCTAAAGGTAGCTGGTGTTTGATTTGCAAAATGACAACATTTCTATGTATTTTCCACACATTTTAATTTATGGAAAGGAAAAAACAAGATGGCGGCTCACAAAAAAGATTTTTTCTATCACAAAAAAGGAATGGGTCTCACTATACAGAATCCTTTTTCGTGAGATCAAATCCTTTGTCAAACTTTTTACCTCTGTCCTGAAAAATGAACTTCCCCTAGGAGATAATGGAAAATTAAAAACTGAATAACTTTGCAACAGGTTAATATTATTTGCACCAAACAAAGCATGGCAGTTCTGTTACCCAAGTTTTTTCTACCATAAGAAAATCACACCAAAAATCCACACCATCTGGGTGCAAGGTAATGAGGAAAAAATTGCAAAAAGTGATGACTTTTCACTTTTTACACTATCTGGATCTCAGACTCCGCACATCCAACCGTGACGAAACTTGCCACATGAAGAGATCTATGCCACAGGACAGTGATACCACATATTTTGTAAATGTGTTGAACAGCTGCAAAGTTATTAAAGTGCAAAATTTGAGGTTTAACATTAAACATGCTACTCAACTCTAACTATAGGGGCACAACTATACATATGTGTATAAATATATATATATATATATATATATATATATATATATAGGGGATGCATGATGGGCGACTGTGGAATATGGAAAATATTTGTACAAGTGCAGAGTGAACTGTGATAATATCATGAGTGCCGAATGCACGAGTGATACTATTTCAGTTCACTCTGCACGAGTGCAAATGTTTGCCATATTCCACAAGTCGCACATCATGTGTGCGATTTATACAATAGGGCTAGTATCCTTTGGGAACTTTTTTTCTGTGTTTTCTCCCTGTTTACTCTGTTTTTTTTATTTTGGTAATGGGTAAGTTTATAGGGGGAACCAGGGAGCACTGGGCAGTTAAATGATTTGTTCAGAGTCACACAGCATTGAAATGGAAGTTGTGAGAATCAAACACTGGTCTGGGCTGCTGGATGTAGGAAGTTTGTTCATTGCTTATTACTCTAAACTCTAGGTTATACTGACAGCACTGGTTGTGTGTGGTCTGAGTGTGTGTAAGTGTTTCTGAATGGGCTGAGCCTGTTAGACACTATGAGAAACAGGTGCATGTGATTTGCAATGATAATTGTGTTACCTGCAGCTAGGAGTGAGAAACAGACTGTTTATTCAGTAAGTTGCAGGCTTCACTGAGACAGAGAAACTGTTGCAGTCAGCAGTCAGAAAGAGAAACTGGTTTATGAAGGAGGCCGGGTTGAAGATTAGAGCAGCACAGCAGTGTGCTAGGATTGTCAGAATAACTATGGGTTTTCAATGCTAATTGAGTTAGTTGCAGGATTCCGTGAGAAAGAGAAACTGTGAAGCTATTAAATGCAGGCTGCAGTGTAGATAGTCTCACTCTGCTGACATCACCATTGTCAGTATATTTGCTGGTGATGTAGACACTGTGGGTTTATCAGGAAATAAACCCACAGTGTCTATGTCATCACAGAGTTATTCCACTGTAGTGAGAATACATGTTTTTATTGTCAGTGTTACATGCTCACCCCTATTGTGTGTGTGTGTGTGTGTGTATATATATATATATATATATATATATATAATATATGCTTTGTTAATGTGCTCATTAGAGTTTAAGTTACAAAAGCTGGGAAATGTGGCATAAGGGCTTCCAAACCCGATACCCCACTCCCACGCTGCACACATCAACAGGTGTCAGGGGTGTGCTTTAGGGTCATCTGCCCTAATACACACCCCAGTCCATAAGTAAATAAGCTAAGCTGGGAACAGTGTAGGAGAATGGCGTGAGCATTAGGGCTGATGACCTCAAGGCACACCCCCGATGCCTGTTGCTGTGTGCAGTGTGGGGGTGGGGTGTCATGTTTTGAAACCCTAATGCCACATTTCCCTACAAAGGTTTTTACAATTTGATGCCTTACTTTTTGAGATAGTATATTCAAATACTAATTTGCCTGTGGGAGCACAGGTCCCTCTGGGCCCTGCACTACCATCCCTCCATAGATGCGTTTATGTACGTAGCTGTGAAAGCACAGGGCCCAGACCATTTATAGGACAACAGTAAACAAATGATCAGCATAGCCATTGTATTACCCCACCTCATGTATCCAGTGCAGAAAATGTTCAAATCCATGCCAAAATGTAATTCTGCACAACTGCAATGCCATTCTGTGACACAGATGTGAAAACACATTTTGGCCAGGATTTGAAAAAAGGCAGCTGACATACATAAAGTGAGGTAATAAGATGGCTATGTTGAAAATCTGGGGTCAAAACATTGAAAATTTCCAAAGTTACAAGTGTGTGTGTAGTGAAATTGCAATGAATGATCATAACTTTGGCATTGTTACATATTGTGACCCTAATTTGTCAGCATAGCCATCTTATTACCCCACCTCATGTACCCAGTACAGAAAATTTTCAAATCCCCATCAAAACATAATTCTGCGCAACTGCTACACCATTCTGTGGCACAGGTGTGAAAACACATTTTGGCCAGGATCTGAAAACAGACAACTGTGACATACATGAGGTGGGGGTAATAAGAAGGCTATGTTAAAAATCTGGAGTCAAAATATTGAACATTTCCAAAGGTACGAGCGTACATAGTGAAATTGCAATGCATGGTCATAACTTTGGCATTTCTGCATATTTTAAACACAAATTTTCAACATAGCCTTCTTATGGCCCCACCACATGAACAATGTGACTGTCATTATGCAACTCCTGCCTGAAAGGTGAATTTGCCAAGCAACCACAAAATCATCTTTCGGGCAGGAGTTGCATAGTAACAGTCCTGTTGTTCATGAGGTGGGGTCCCCAAATGGGTATGTTGAAAATTTGGTGTAACAATGTCAAAAATGGCTGAGTTATGAATAAAAGTTGAAAGCCCATTGAAATACATTGAACCACATTTACCTTAGTTTCTCATATTGCAGTCACTGGTTCCAGCAGCAAGATGTGTCTTCAATCGGGAGAGTTGATCTCAAACCTGGGACCTGTTCAGGTGAGTAAGGATGTGTGGGGGTGTACTGGGGAGGTGGGTGCTGAGTGGGAGGTGGGGTGGGGGCTGATTGGTGAGGGACCATTTTCTTTTTTACAGGTTAACAAAAAAGAATCAAAGCAGCAAGGGATTGTTTTCTTACTTTCAGCATTTGACTGCAGTGGGAGGTTGGGGGGTGCCTTTAGACACCAGGAATCAAACATTTCAATGGGGATGTTAATTGGTGGGAAGGGGGGCCACTAGACACCAGGGAATAAAAAACAATAACAGGGATGGTGATTAGTGGGTAGGGTGGTGCCACTAGCCATCAGAAAGCAAAAGGCAGATAACAGGGACAGCAATCTGGGGATTGGCCAGGGAACAAAGAAGATAACGGGGATAGGGATCGGATGGTGGGAAGTGCCACTAGACATCAGGGAGCAAATATAGAATAAGGTGGATGGTGATCAGCAGATGGGCAGTGCCACTAGACACCAGGTAAAGAATGTAAAGTAAGTGGGACAGCGACTGGAGGATGGGGTTGCCACTAGACACCAGGGAAGAAATGTAAAATGGAGGGGACAGTGATTGGAGGGTGGGGGTGTCACTAGACAACAGGGAAGAAATGTAAAATAAGGGAGGCAGCGATTGGAGGGTGGGGTACCACCAGAATATCATGGAAGAAATGTAAAAATAAGGGGGGGGCAGCAATTGGAGGGTGGGGGTGCCACTAGACACCAGGCAATATGGGTTAAGTTATGAGGATAGTGATCAGCGGGTGGGGGGGTGCTACTAGACACCAGGGCAAGAGCAGCTCACGTCTGACACTGCAGCCAGCAGCTTGAGTTCAGCTGCAGCTGTAGAACTCAAGACATTCCTGCTGTTCTCGTACAGAGAACGCGGCTGAAGTGCTCCTGTCCCTAAGCTGGGGAACTGAAATTTTGGGTATACAGAAAAGGTATTTCTGGGCATAATGAAAAAACAAACAAACATCAGAATGTAGCTAAATGTCTCCCATTTAGCTAGGTTTTGATGGCTTTTTTTTTAAATTGCAGCACTTTTATGTATTTTTCACGTTTGCCAGTTCGTGGAAAAAATTAACAAGATGGCGGTTGGCACAGCACCAAAAATGTTTCATGCCCTGCCAATTCAGTGGCACAAAACCAAAAAAACAGCATTTGCAGCATCAAATGTTTACTATCGTCACTGAACGTTAAGACTGAAACCCTACAGCACATGCACAGGTTGGGAAAAACAAAACTGAAAAGCCTTATAACTCAGGAACCCTTAAATATTTTGCTCACCAGACCTGTCAAAGCCACTACCTTGGGACAAGACACATGTTCCCTGCAAGACTGGGGCAAAATTCATTCCCATGTAGGCAGTAGGCAAGAGCAAAAAAAACTATGTTAAGTATAGGGAAAAAATTAGACATTTACAAAAAATGACACATCTGGGTCTCAGAAACTGTACAAGCAGCCATCGCAAAAATGTCCATACATCAAGACCTTGTTCCTAAACAACACATACAAAATGTCAGCTCATTTCGGCAAAGGAAGCCAAAGATATTATTGTGCAAAGTTAGGGGTTTAACATTGAACACCCTACTCAACCCTAACTACGGGGGGTGCTACTGCACCCCTATAATATATATATCTCTTATAGTGACACAATACCACTTTAATAGCTTCACCCCCTGTTCAATTAATCTGCAAAAGAGTTTGCATGCACAGTCTCGGGGGCAAAGTCTCTTGAAGTGCCAAGTTTCATTCCAGCTGACTATGTAGATTCCAAGATCCATACAGTGCATTTTCAGGAGAAATCGGTGTCTTTTGCTGTTTTGTTTTATCGGATAGCGCCCAGATGGTTCGGAATTTTGGTCTGAAATTTTCAGGGTAGAAAGGACTTGCCCCAATATGGTGCATTTCATTGGTTTGGTGAAAAAATATTAATCCATTTGCCAGTTATAAGGATTTCAAATTTCAGTTCATCTGCCATCTTTTTTTTTCAAGCAAAAAATATGGAAAACTACTGCAAATAGTGTTCTGGTGACTATGGATGTAGAATCTTTATGTTCTAACATCCCTCATGAGGGGGCACTGGATGCATGGGCATTTTCTCTGAAAACTAGAGAAAATATGACAAAACCAAGTACAGAGTTTTGGTTAAAATACTAGAGATTGTTTTAAAAGACAATGTGTTCTTGTTCAATAAAAAGATATTTCTGCAAGTAAAGGGAACGGCCATGGGTGCAGCATGTGCACCGTCTTTAGCTAGTCTATACAGTATAGGGGGGTTTGGGAGAATCAATATGTACTTAATCAGGAACAAAACCCATTTTTTGAAAAAATACATTGCTGGAAGAGATATATAGATGACTTGTTTTTTATTTGGGAGGGGTACTTTGATGAGCTAGATTCTTTTAAAGAATATCTAGAAAGGACACATTTCCATTTAAAGTTTACATATAGTGCATCTAGGTGGAAATGTTCTTTTTAGATTTAAAAATAATTAGGATGGAGAACAACACCATTAAAACAAACATATAGAGAAAAAAAGTACTGAGGTTTCTGGAGAAAAAGAACAGAGATTTAATATGGTGTTACCTTATTCAGTACATTCTCAAGAAATTGAAAGAATAATTAGGATGCACTGGCATGTTTTGGAAAGTGATTTAGGTCTAGGTGATCTGGCTCTAGTCCCACCACGGAAGGCATATAAAAGAGCTCCTACATTGGGTGATAAACTTTGTCATAGCCACTTTGAGGATCATAAAGAGGTACAGGAAGACACAAAAGGATGAGGACAGGGAAAAAAGAAAGGAGGCAGGGCAAAAGATAAGGAGGGCAAAGGAGGCTACTGAGGAGAGGATAGCGAAGCAGGCAAGGAAGGGGGACAAAACCTTCTTTAGGTACATTGGAGAAAGGAGGAGGGCACAACATGGGATTGGAAGACTAAGGGAGGAAAGTGGTAAAATCTTGGAAGGGGATTTCGAAAAAGCAGAGGTATTAAATAGCTATTTCGCCTCAATCTTCACAGAAGAAAGAGAGGGTAGGAGCCCAGGATGGGTGGGGAAGGGTGACAGCAACAGGCAGGCGGAAGTAGCAGAATTCAAAACTGAAGAAGTAAGGGAAGAGCTGAGTAGACTTAGAGTGGACAAGGCAATGGGGCATGATGGGGTACACCCAAGGGTTCTCAAGGAGGTGAAGGATGAACTGGCACCGAATCTGGCAAGGCTGTTTAACTTGTCCTTGGTCACAGGGGTGGTGCCAACAAACTGGAGGAGTGAGGAGGTGGTCGCACTACATAAGGGGGGAGGAAAGATGAGGTCGAAAACTACCGTCCCATTAGTCTTACCTCAGTGGTGGGGAAGGTAATGGAAATGCTACTTAAGATCATGTTGATAGAATACTTGGAGATAAATGGCATGCAGGATGACAGGCAGCATGGCTTCACCAAAGGAAGGTCCTGTCAGACTAACGTGACAGAATTTTTCGATGGGGAGACACAGATAGTGGACCAGGGAGGAGCGGTGGACCTGCCCTATCTGGATTTCAGTAAGGCCTTCGACACCATTCTGTACAGCGGTATGGTACATAAGCTGCACAAACTAGGGGTGGGCCACAGGATCATCAGGTGGTGGTAAACTGATTGAAGGGAAGGAGTCAGATGATGGTGGTAAATGGGACACATTCCAGGGAATGGGTGGTGACCAGTGGGGTGCCACAGGGGTCAGTGCTAGGGCCAATACTCTTTAACATCTATGTTAGTAACCTAGCGGAAAGTCTGAAGGGACAGGTGTGCCTGTTCACAGGCAATACAAAGGTCTGCAATAGGGTGAAGTCACCCAGAGGGGTGCAGGCCATGAGGTGGGACCTGGAGAGGCTGGAGAGGTGGTCAGACACCTAGAAATTGAAGTTTAATGCACAAAAGTGCTCGGTAATGCACCTGGGGAGGAGAAATAGGAGGGAACCTTTCTCCCTTGGGGGGGTGGTGATTAAGGAGAAGGAATCAGACAGGGACCTGGGGATTATGGTAGCATGAGATCTTAAGGTGGGCAGCTAGTGTAGCAGGGCAGTGGATAGGCCCATGGAATGTTGGCCTGCATTGCGAGGGGTTTTAATAGCAGAAAGAGGGAAGTGCTAATGCCATTATACAGAACCATGGTCAGGCGGCATCTGGAGTATAGGGTACAGTTCTGGAGGCCTCATCTATACAGAGATGTTGAGCTGATGGAGTGGGTACACAGAAGGGCAACCAAAATGGTACGAGGGATGCAGGATGTACCCTAAGAGGAAAGATTGAGAAGGCTAAATTTGTACCTTCTGGAGACTAGGAGGGAGAGGGGAGACATGATTGAGACCTTTAAATATCTGAAGGGAATAAACA
The DNA here is from genome assembly GCA_016271365.2 of Neoceratodus forsteri. Taxonomy (NCBI): domain Eukaryota; kingdom Metazoa; phylum Chordata; order Ceratodontiformes; family Ceratodontidae; genus Neoceratodus; species Neoceratodus forsteri. The sequence goes on from CM028137.1 coordinate 329,263,595, forward strand.
AGGTGGAGGGTGATAGTTTGTTCCAGTTGAAGAAGGGAGCAAACACGAGGGGGCATAGCCTTAATCTGGAAGGTGGACAATACAGAGGTAGTGTCAGGGGCAGTTTTTCACACAGAGGGTGGTGGAGGCCTGGAACAAGCTGGCAGAGGAGGTGGTGGCAGCCGAAATGGAGGAGGGGTTCAAGAGGGCTTGGGATGGATTTAAGAGGTTGGGAAGAGAGGGTGGAAACATAACAAATGGGGGGAGGTAGGGTGTTGGGCAGACTAGATGGGCCGAGGGGCCTTTCTCTGCCGTCACATTTCTGTGTATCTGTATTTCAATGTTCCCTCAAACTACGTCATTTTACCCTAATTTTACACCAAATTTTCGATGTAGTCTTTTTATGACTCCACCTTATGAATCCAGTAGGTGACAATTTTAAAATCCCAACTGCAATGTGATTTCACACAGTGACTGCACCTCTCGGGAAGGATTTGAAAATGCTCACCTGTCTTGTTCATGAGGTGGGATCCTGAAAAAGACCATGTTGAAAAGTGGTGGAAAATGTAAAAAATTAGCAAAGTTATGAGTGAACGTTAAAAATATTTAAATATTTACTCATAACTTGGTCATTTTAACATATTTTTACAATGACTTTTCAACATAGCCTCCTTATGATCCCACCTCATGAACCTGGTAGGTGAAAATGTTCAAATCCTGCCTGAAAGTACCAAGGATGAATTAGTCAGATTAAAAAAGGGGGGTTGTTTGACAGAAAGTAGTGAAGACAAAGTGGAGATACTTAACAAGTACTTCTGTTCAGTTTTCACTAGAGAGAAGGATGGGCCAGTACCACAGTGGAACAGGGGCAGGGACAGGGAGGAGGAAGTCACGGATGGCATCATTCATGCTGATGGTGTACTAAAGGGCTTAAGGGTGCTGAAGGTAGATAAATCCCCAGGGCCAGATGTCATCCACCCAAGGGCCCTAAGGGAGCTGGTGGAGGCCCTTGCGAGTCCCCTGGCAGACCTGTTTATCACCTCTCTGGAGTTGGTGATTGTGCCTAGGATTGGAGAACTGCACATGTGGTGCATCTCCACAAATGTGTGCTGAAGGATGAACTAGGGAACTACAGGCTGGTCAGCTTAACCTCAATAGTGGGCGAACATATGGAGTCCATTCTGAAAGAGAGACTGGGGAGCTTTCCGGAGGATAATGAGCTCCTACATGAGGTAGCATGAGTTTGTGTTTGGGGAGGTCCTGCCAGATGAACCTGATTGACTGCTTTGACTGGGTCACCAGGGCCATGGACAAGGAGTTGATATCCTGAACCTGGACTTCAGTAAGGTCTTCAACTCTATACCTCACAGGAGACTGGTCAGGAAGCTAGAAGAGCTAGGATGGGGGCTAAGCTGGTTGGGTTGGTCAGACATTGGCTGCAGGACAGAAGACAAAAGGTGGTAGTGGTGAGGAATTCTCAGAAGCTAGGCATGTGACCAGTGGGGTCCCATGGGGCTCTGTGCTTGGCCTGGTGTTGTTTAACATATTCATAAGTGACATTACAGATGGGATTAGGGATAAGATATGTCTGTTTGCAAATGACACAAAGCTGTATGGGAGGATGGGCACCGAGGAAAGGAGACAGGAACTCTGGGAAGACCTGGCTAAACTAGAAAAGTGGTCTAGCATCTGGCAGCTGGGGTTCAACACTAAAAAAGGCAAAGTTATGTACTTGGGGGCACAAAACACAGAGACCAAATACTGGTTTGTTGGTGTAAAGGTAACCAGGTCACAGGAGCAAAAAGGGCCTGAGAGTAATTATCAAGACTGACCTGAAACATTAGGAACAATGCAGGAAGGCTGCAGCCAAAGCAAATCAGATGCTGGGCTGGGCTGCATAGCCAGGGGAATCACCAGCAGGAAGGCGGAAGCCATTGTGCTGCTGCACAGGTGTCTTGGAAGACCACACTTGGAGTATGGTGTGCAGTATTAGTGCCCTTATCTCAAGAAGGATATCAACGTGATGGACATTGTCCAGAGAAGGGCAGTAAAGATGATCCAGGGCCAGCAAGGCTACTCCTACAAACAAGAGGCTCAGGGGGTTCAACATGTACTCTCTTGAGGATAGAAGGGAGTCGGAGAACATGACTGAGACCATCAAGTAGCTTAAGGGTATAAACAGGGTGAGCACTGAAAGCTTCTTCCTCCTTAGCAGAAACAAGACCACTAGGGGTAACAACCTGAAGCTGGTGGGGGGAAGGTTCAGAAGTGAGATGAGGAGGCACTTTTCACTGACAGTAAAAGTGTAGAGGAATTTCCACGATGTCCTGGCCAAATTCCCCCTTTCACTAAAAAATCTGGTTCAATTTCAGTTGGTGTGCATCTGTATCGCCCCATCCCAAGACAAGGCTGAAAAAAGGTAGTATTGTCTAGCTCTCCTTTCCCAGTCAACAAAAACAAAATAAAAAAAATAAATAAATGCATGGTGAATACAGGGTTGCAAGATAGATTCACGATGATGTTGATAGCAGGTACAGCCATTCCCTTTGTTGCAGTTCTGTGAGGGGGGAGGGGAATAGTTGTCTTGCGAGTGCTTGTGGGTAAGAAGGTCCTGAGATTTGAGAGGAGTAAGGATAGTAAACTCTCTGTTGAAGGCAAGGAAGCTAGGCTAGGATAGTGTTCAGTGTTACCTGTGCAGCTACAGAGGTCCTTGAGCTGGACCAGAAACAGCCTTTGGAAAGCAGGAATGCAGGATTTGTCACAGAGAAGTAGGTAGTTTATTCCAGCCATCATGTCCAGAGAAGGAGAAGGCCTGTGCTTTCACTTACTGTTGTGCTTTATTTATTGTGCAGTATTTTCTGATGAACTGTACTCCCTGTTCCCCACAACTCCCAGGATGCATCTGGAAACAAGCTGATGCCAAACTTTTGAAATGAATTAATAAACACAGTCTTTTCTGAATTTAGTCATTTCCCAGCTACTGTAGGTGCCTCTATAGATCTTAGGAAGCAAGATGCAGTGGCTGGGGAGAAGAGGGATTTGAGATAGGTGGCTGCTGGGGTGTGGTGCCTCACCTTCTTGATGTGTCTGCCCCCCAAGCAGACTCTAGAGGTTGGATTCTGGGGCTTGAACGTAAGCCTCGGTCTCCCAGGCAACACAATGCCACCATACCACTGAGCCAGCACGGCAGGTACATTTCCTTTTTTCTCACCAGCCACATTCATCATTTAGGGATACACCCGGGTCAGGCCAGTGGCCACCAGCCCTCAGTAACCTATAGGTTTCCCCCATGGCTTCCCCTCTGTGGAAGGGGCTCCAGTGGAGGGATTTCTCCATCCCACCTGAAGCAGTCCACTGTGTGGACTAATATCCAGTGCCAGCAGGCACTAGGACCAGGCAGTATCCCAAAGACACAGACCATCTTTTAGATAGACAGGTTTCCCCCTTATACATGTTTCCCAACAACCCCAATGTGAGTGTAGCCATCCTGGTGGCTTTGCTTGCACACATCTCCTGCAGCAGGAGCAAGCTCCCATACCCAGCTGCACTGGTCGCTGTGGGGCTAGAGTTCACTATCAAACTTCCTCAGCCATTGCTCACAGCCATGGAGCAGCTGCCTTAACCTGGCTGGCCTTCTTACACCATGACTTGAGTTGTTCCCCTACCTGGTCACCAGCAAGGCACACTGCCGCCAGGCTATCAGGCAGTCAGCAGGTACATTTCTAATTAAGTAATGTGTAGGGTTTGTCTGCAACCTGAAGATGGTGCAGGAGTTGTTTTTTCTTTCACTTGGTGCTTTTTCTCCCCATGCTGGTACAGGCTGAGTCCTCTGGGTCGAACCCCTCCCCCAGCCCTGTCACCCAGCTCCCTAGGGGCTTACCTTAATCCCAACATTTTCCTGCACAGGTTGTCCCCCATGGGGGGGCTTGGTGGGTCCCACTTCCATTGCTGGAGAAATGGATCTGGTGTCATCTGGGAGAAGGCCCGTCCACCGTTGCAGGGCTTGCGAGGTTCAGACTCCTCATGGTGCACTGCCCAGGCTTTTCCCCCTATTTTCTTGTCCCAGGGATGCTGATGTGATGGTGATGCAAGTCCACACATTCATGTGTGCAGATCACATCACTGGCAAGAATCCCTTCCCCTCCCACTATGCTTTCCTGTGCCCATTGTCACCTGTTGTCACCCAGGGGCAGTATAGTGCTGGGATCAGCCATCTCCCCCTCCACAGTGGAAGAGAGCATCCTCTGGGCTGCTCAGTCCTCCTAGTGATAATACAACCACTGCACTCACAGGATGGCTTGCCATATGAGTTGTTAGCTGACAGCCTTACTATACAATGTGCTTTACGATCATGGTGTGTGTGTGTGTGTGTGTGTGTGTGTGTGTGTGTGTTGTGTTCTGTAATGTACCTGTCTTTGTATTCATAGGAGTCCCTCAGATTTTTCTAAGTCATCTATAATTCATGTTACTTGTGAAAAACCCAGAATCAGCAGTTCCTCAGAATCAATCAGGTTGGTGTGGGGGAGTCACAAATTATTGTGAATAATGTGCCAAGTCTGTTGCTTGTGCAGACCATGCTTAGAATAACAATGCGACTGCATCCCCTAACACGGCTAGTTCTGAGGAACTCTTAGCATATTGCCTCACTGGGAAGCCAGCTCTGATGGCTGTTTGCCATATTCGCCTAGCTGTGAGTCATTCTCTTGCCTGAATTGTGTACAGATTAAAAATGCTGAGCTTAAGTCTGAAAAGTTTTTTCCAAACTCTTGTGCTTCTGTTTGGAAAGGAGTTGCCATGTCTCAGCTTATCTTGGGGTTACATTTGGAAGATACTGCTCCCTCAAGGGCTTTGTCACAGAGCAACCTGTGTCGGCAGGACCCTTTTCAGTTCAGTTCAGTTGATTGTGAAGGGATGAGATCCGTTGAGCAAGTTCATTTGCAAGGATATCTCTTTTAAACATTTACAGCAAAAGAATAAAATGACAGTATCAAAGACAAAATGTAATAACAATACGTTACACAGGTACATCGATAAGGAGTACATCATATGTAAACAAAGGACAATACAATATCTGACTCAGTGAGCAGATGGTTACACTACAAATTTCAAGCACAGTGAGCAGTGGGTTACAGTAAATGGTACATTGGTATAAGTATTTGTGGGTGTATCAAGTTCCATTAGGCATTTGGGGTCTCACTGTCTGCATCATGGAGAAGGGACACAAGGAGGAAAACTGCATCTGCCATGAGATGATGGCTTCTGGTCACTCCCAATCCCACTGAATCCTGTTCCAGGTGGAGGATGGGGGGGTCCATTGGGAATAGAGGTTATAGAAAGTGGGCATTGAGGCTGGGTGTTCACCAGTAGAGGGCCATAATGAGATTATTGGGGGCAGGAGGATAAGCAAAGGATGGAAAAACAGTGTGGAATACTGGCTCGATAGTGCAGCGGTAATGGTATTTGCCTGGTCCATATCAATACACATTCCATGCATCAATGTGCATCAAAATGTATTGTTACAGAGCTGCCCCAATAGTTCAATGCTAGTGCAAATGTTCACTATGCCGGTGACCCCAGTTTGGGAATGTATTTGGGTTACTCGAGGGCTAGCTAGGCGAGGAATGACTGAGTGTACCAAAGACAGTTCTCCTCCATTGGGGTGGGGGGAATTCTGCGATCCATTATTGGACTGCTAGCTAGTGGAGACCAGATGGCAGCTCAGTTGAATGCAGCATAAATCAGGAAAGGGGCCCCCTACTGATGCCAAGGATGCATTCGTGCGCAGTATTGCATGCTGGCACCCTCCATGAGAAGAACAATAGAGGAGAAAATCTTTGGTCTACGAGGCCACCACTGACACCCCCCCTCCACAGGCTCACACAGAAGTGACAGGGCAGCCCACCCACTACATGTATGTTCCTCGGCAAGTGTTATGGCAGTAAGCCCCTGAGAAGGTTGGTCTCAGGGCTAGCAGGGGGCTGTTGAGTGGCTGAAGGTGGGCTGAGGGCAGGAAGACACAGATCTATAAATACAAAAAAGGAAAACAGTGTGGGTTATTTAAGCAATAATACACAACAGAGTGTGGTATGCCATGGAATATCATCATGCCCCAAGTGCATTGTGAGGATAAGGCCAATGGTCAAGTACCTCATGCTCCCATGAAGTGACAGTATCCCATGATATACTATATCTTGGAGTGTGTTATTGTTATTATGCAAGGGATCCCTTTTTATATGTCTTAAAAAGTAAAAAACAAAGTTGTATACATAGATTTACAGTGTTTAATTTATGTGTATGTATACACTTAAAAAGATAAACTCTGTTTTATTCTGTTTTGGTCAGTAGGTGGTGCTGTTCTGAAAGACATGCTACAATTGTGGGGTGGAGGGATTTGAAATAGGTAAAAAAAACTGTTTGCTTGGACTTTTCCTTTTTTTCTGAGTATGTGTTGTGAAGGGATTCAATCACTGCTACAAAGATAAAGCCAGTGACCAGATAGGGTCACTGGCTACTTTGTCAGGTATCATAAGAGGGCAGACTGGATGGGCCTGGTGGCCCTTATCTGCTGATAGTATCTATGTTTCTATGTAAGATGTCTCAGCCAATCAAGTTGCTGGACTCTTTCTATCCATTGCATAATGTATTATAATTACTGGTTAAGGTCAATTGCAACCAGACCATATTACTTGAAATTCTCTATTACATACACTGTGTAACACCTGTAGCCTCTTTCCAGGGCCCTCAGGGTCCATACCTACTAACTCTCCAAGGAGGTCAGCTTGGGTTGTAGTAGCAGTGTTACAATGTCACTAACAGTGACTTGGTGCCTCCACCTAGGGTAGCAATAGGGTACCTCGCTGTTGCACACTTTACTATCCACCCTCCAGGAACACCAGAATTGCTTTTGCCCACACAGTCCCGCCCTGAACCTGAGACTATGTACACAATAACAACCCCACACAGTAAAACACAGTTCCGCCAGTAATTTTATTAAAAGGGGAGGGCAAGGGAAAAACAAAGGAGCAGAAGAGAAAATGAGAATAATGGGGTAGCAGTAGTATACGTATCCTCTATGCCAGGGTTTCTCAAATGGTGAGGCCAGCCTCCTTGGGGAGGCCCCAACCTGTTCCGGGGGAGGCTCAAGTAAGTCTAAAAAAGTAGTATATTTGAATTTTGAGTTTGATATTTTGTGTGAAGAGATAAGGCAAACTGAAAGAGGATAACAGGGCAATTATGTATTTATTTACATATTGGTGACCAGGAACGGTACACTGAGCTAAGGCTTATTACAGGTGAATCCGAGGAAGGGTAGCAAGTGAATACAATGCCAAAGGTAACTGCAAAGAAGTCAAGCAATACAAAATGAACAACAGTGCAAACAAATAGGAACATGAACAAATAGTGAGAGGCAACAATTGACCAGTTAGGCTTGTGGCGGAACAGCCCATGTACAAGGCTTTGGCAGAGAGGTGCTAGGCGCAAGAGTAGGAGAAAGCAAAAGGATCCCTGAGGAGTTGCTTAAGAGCAGAATAAGAGGGGGAGAGGAGGTGGGTAGGAAGGTTATTCCAGATAGAAAGTAAACAGAATGAGAAAGCCGTCTAACCATGAACATATTGCAACAAGGGGTAACAGCAGTTTGAGAATCAAAATAGCAGAGTAAGTAGGTTTGGGGGGGGTCAATAAGCTGAATAAGAGAACCAACTACTCAAAGAAGTTTCACTTTATTCCTGATGAACTGTGCAAAGTAAGCTATTTTTCTGTGGGTAGGCCCAAGATTATTTCAATATTTGGGGGAGGCTCAAGATCTTTTCTACAGCTTGGGGGAGGCTCACTATGGCAAAGACTGAGAACAATAGTAGTAGTACACTTCTACACACATACCTCTCCCCCCAGCAGTCCCTTTGTCCCTAAGTGGGTGAAACTGGCTTAATCCCTCCAACAGGCCATGGGAGAGAGCTACGTTGCAGTGGGTTCCACAGCGAGGACGGATTTGGTGGTGTACTTTAATGGGAGCTTCAACTTTTGTAAACACAAGTTGAGGAAATCAAACTTTTTAACTTTGTCAGTAGAAAGGGGCTCCTATTTGTAATCCATGGATAGAGGTCTGGAAGATCTTGGCAGGTCTACCTGGGCTGAACATGTTTACCCAGCCCACCCATGACATTATTTTGTAAAGCATTACAAAATTCTCCCAAAGTTGCAGGGTCGAATAACCCCGGTGGTTACTTGGTTTTACTGATTTTGCACTGGAAATCTCTGGAGATGATTAGCTGACAGGCAGACGCTAGAGGGGTTCAAGCTGATATGTAGACTTTCCTGAGGTCGTCTGAGCTAGTGTCACCTGAGGCTCTGCTCACTCTCTATTGTTCTCCTTGCTGCAGATGTACAGGGTCTAGGAACTGTGTGTAGGTGGTTGCCTCTGTGGGCTGTGGCTTCTGGTTGAGATACTCCCTAGTGAGGAAAAAGTCAGTGATGAGCAGCTCAAGCCCCAATGCCACTCTGCCTTTTTTTCCCTCAGTCTCTCAAACTGCTCCTTTTCATCACTACAGGTGTGCACACAATTTCAGGGGCCTGTCAGGACTGCAGTTTCTAGCAACCACTGGATTACATGTTCCCCCAGCTCAAACATTTCACACTGAAAGAGCCCAGATTTTACCTTGCAGTCTCTTTTTATGCTCAGTACAGCTCTACATCCTATTGGTTCAGGACTTCCCAGGCTGGTAGAGCTGGGGGATGCTAACCCAGCCATACATGGCTTACTTACAGTCTCAGGAGCAATGCATGCTTTTCACTGGCCCAGCTTGCTGGGCAGACTTCAGTCTGTACCTTCATCCCCGTCCCAGTAGTCCTCTAGGCATCAGAGGGCTCACCTGTGCATGGTTGTTGCCATGTTCATTTACCGTCTGCAGTATTGTTGCAGGACTTGTTGCAGCCTCCTGCCGGTGTTTTGTTAAACCCCTATGGGCTGTTTTATTCATTTCATTTCCCTGCTGCCATACCTGGGGTCAGGGCTGCTTTTATTTTACTGGGCCCCTGGCCTTTAGCAGATTCAGGGGTCTGTCAGTTGGCAGGTGCACAGCCAGAGTTGAAAAGGTGCTCCGTGGCTCCTTTAAATAGATGCTGCATTCTTAAGGTCAAAATAGTGACTCTGGTTCACTCATTCCCCAACTCTACTAATGCTACTGGATTCAGAGGCATTGTACCTGCTGCACTCAGTGGCACTGTCTCCCTGTTCTGGTTCTGATCTCCTATGCTGCCCTGGGGCTGGGATCAGGGGATGATTCAAACGACTCCAACTGCAAAGGCGCTGGTGCCCAGTTGCAACTCTCTCCCATGGCTCCTGGACTGCATGCTACTGTGCTGCCTTGCCAATAGCCACAAGAGTCCAGTATTATAGCAGGGAACTGGAGGGTGAAGATTCTGCAGGGGTCTGGCCAGGGGGATGAGACAGACATAACATAGGCCTGTGATCCCAAACAGGTAAGCTCTCCCATTTTGGGAGCAGGGTGCTTAAATACATGACTGCACAGCACCGAGACTGCATGTAAAATGTACTTTTGTTTTCAGTCTGCACCTCTCCTACCTGCTAAGTGCAGTTCTATTAACCAATAATTATATAAAATAAAGTATGGCCTCAACATGTAGTGTTCGATAAGATGGACTTAGAAGCTTACAAATAAAAATGGCACAATTTGTATAGGATTTCTTTTCTATTGATATACAACACTGATTTTGGGAGTCCCAGCATAGGAGACCACAGTTTTATGGCATGTTGTTAGGGACATATTCAGAATCTTTGCTATATAGTAAAACACATACAATGTATAGTGCATTTGTTTCATTAGACAGTGTATGTGGCTTTGCAGTATTCAGTAAGTGTATTTCAGTGGATAGTGTATGTATTTCAGCATGTAATGAAAGCATTTCCCTATACAATGTATGCGTTTCACAATCTGACATATGTATTTCAGTAAATAGTGTATACATTTCACTATGTGATGTATTTATTTGACTATACAGTGTATGCAGTTCACTATCGTGTGTGTGTTTCACTATATGATGTATATATTTCACTATATGATACGTCACACCTGAGTTGGCGGCAAGATGGCTGTGCTGCCACTCCGCTCCTGGATGCTTCATTCTTCTCTATTTGTTTGTTGACTTTTTGAGAGTCCTATTTAAGTTTTTATGACTGAGACTCATACTATCTTAACATACAGCCTGTGGATATGTGTTTCTCTTGGAGTTTAAAACATTGCATTTTGTAGATTTAATACCGTGTTAGGTTTCATTCTGCCTTATGGTCTCCTGAATATGAACGGAGCTTATTGGCCCCATTTATTAAATCACGGACTCCCAAGAGAAAAGAGCCCTGAATATTTGATTCAAAAAAATTGAAGGACTCAAGTGTGGAGCCATTAGAACATTTAATGTTTAACAGAAATTTAGAGTTGCTGCTATAAGAAAGACTCCTGTGGTAACTGAAGCTCTAAACAGTGATATTGTATTTCTGTTCTGTAGACTGTATATGTGCAGCTAATAGTAGTCTATTATCTTCAGGAACAATATGAAATCTCACCTTAAGGATAACTCAGTTAAAAGACCATCGATAAGATTGTCTTATTTGATAAGTGCAAGTAATGCTTTTTAATTTTTTATTTTTCTTAGTGGTCTGACTGAGCTTGTAAAGTTTGAGTCTTAGAGCTAAGGCTTTGGATTGGAAAGTGAAGGGAAAGGTGGGAGCTTTTTGGGGTAGATTTTATTCCTAAAGTCCCATAGTTGGCTATAGATAGCAGCCGGTATATAATTCCCACCTTATCAGGGTAACATGGGGGCATGGAACTGCATATGCTGTAGGATGCTTTTTTCCTTTGTACCCCAGTAGGCTGGGTGTTGCCTAGCAGCTTCAGATATTCTAATCTGGAAATGGCGAGTGGGTCTCCTTTAATATGTCTGTGACATAGTACCTTCAAGAGTAGGATTCGCTGCCTGTAGTGGGGTCTAAACATGCCAGTTCAACTTAACTCTGTAGAGTAGGATGATGAGCTTGTAATGGTAGGGTGTAATCTCAAGGTTCTCGATTGAAAAATGAAGAGAATTGTGAAGGATTGGTGGGGTAGGCATTGTCTCTATAGATTCATACCTGGTTACAGATAGCAGCCAGCATACAATTTCCCATTATACCAGGGGACAGTAGGGGCATGGAACTGCATGCGTACTAGGATGCTCATTGGTAGTACCCTCTATCGGATGGGTTTTCTGGCAGCCTAAGATATCCTAATTTCAGCCTACTGAGAGGGCCACCTTAATTAATACTATGACAGAGTATCTTCAAGAGTAGGATCCTCTACTTGTGGTCTTGCCTGAACGTTCTTGCTTAATTCTATGCCTATTTGAGTTTAAAAGCTTATAACAGGACCAATATGTATTAGATGTTAAATGAGCTGAGGCAAGTAAGACAATTTGCCAGTCTTCATGAAGTATTATATCAGTTAGGGACCTTTCTGAAATTAAGGACAATTTATAGTAAGTATGAAGTGATTCTGGATCTCATTGATAATTATTTTTAATTAATTTAAATATCAGTTTGCAAGTAACATTTTAAAGATGTATGTATTTATAACTGTCCCTGAAACTCTAAGCCCTGTAAGATATGATATATTTATTTCACTACATAATGTATGAATTTCATTATATAGTGTATGTGTTTTACTATATAGCAGATATTCTGAAATATGTCCCTTACAGCATGCCATAGTTACAGTCTACTTGGAAACTGGAGGACTTCAGTTGTTAAGAAAACATAGTCAGTCGGGAGCCCATGCTGTTTCTTAGGGCTCCCAGATGTTGTTGTATTTAGGATTTCTCCATACATTTTGTGGTGTGCTAATAGTACGATGACCCAACTTGACTACATTATAATAAAGACTGTGTCTTGTTCTATTGCATGTCAATAGTATTCTGTGAAAATTCAACAAATATTAAATTAAAACAAATAAAGTATGGGCAACAGTAAAAGTCATTTTATTAAGCCAGACTGTCGGTGCAATGGTAGTGCTACTGCTCACAATGCTGTTGACCTGGGTTCAGGAATGAGCATGAGTCATCGGAGGGCCGGTCAGGGGAGGAGGATCAAGCATCCCACAGGGTGCTCCTCTCCTCAGGGAGGGAAGGGGATTCTTTCCATCATGTGACCACTGCATAGGTGACCATGGGTGACAATGCAGGCTGGAGCGCAATCAGTGAGGGCAGGGATGCGACTCACCAGTTACGATGTGGTTGCACAATGTGTGCACATCTGCTTCAGTCTGCTTCCTGGGGGCAGGAAAGGGAGCAACAGGGTGGAAAAGTATTTCATTCCACCACATAAAGATGGCCTCTGATGGCTCACAGATCCCACACCTGCTGACCCAGGCTGTGTTCCAGCTACGCCACCTGCCTGAGCCGATGGTATGAGGCTGACCTGAGGGCCTCCATCACACGGAGTAGATACCATGAATGGACTGACTGGGAGAACTGTAAGTCCAGGGAGAAGGTGGAGTGACAGGGTTGGCATTAGACAGGCATCAGAGAGGGTTCCTACCACAGGCTGAGGAGGGGAGGAAAAAAAAAAGTTATTTGCCTTACACACCCACAGTGTGTGGTACCTGAATAAATCAATTGTCCTTCAGTCTTGTGGTTTATTTGGCTTCACACACCTTAAGTGTGTACAAAAATAAATAATTAAACACTGTTTCCCACACATTATCCTCTGCGTATTGGAAGGTGCCAAACTATCTAGTGTGCTGAGGTGTGAGGGCTTAAAACTGAGCAATGGAAGCAGCAGCATGGGAACTGAAACAGTTTCACATTCCTCAGGCTTATCGTCAATTTAAGTGTTTTATCAGCTTTGATTTCAATAAGTTAATATTAATTTCCAAGTTAGAGAGCTAGGTCTTATACCATCTTTGGCACAGAGCTTGGGCAACCAGCCAGGGCTCAACGCTGTTAAGGAGAGATAAATTACCAGCATCTGCAGTAGATTCGCCTCTTACTCCACTGATAGCATTAGCTGGTTTTCAGTTGATCAGTGAAACCTGTTTATAATACATAATAGCACATTTCCCCAGTGTTTCTAAAAAGTTGTTCTCAACACTTTAGAATGTTAAGAACAGCTTTTCTCAGCTGCAGCAATCAGTCATGTACTCTAATTCGAAAGCAGTTCTGTAGAACACAAACTGTGCTACAGTCATAAAAGTCATACCTGCAAAACCACAACCTCAACACACTGAGTAAACCTGCCATTTGCCCAACTGCTGTTTGAGTTAATTTAAAACATATGATATACAGTACATAACATAAAAAACCTCTAAATATTCAGAACTCGTAGGCTCCCCACAGCTTGTTAATGTGGTGACATCATTAAGGCACTTGAGCTTCGCTCTTGTGCCAGTGTAGTCACCATACTAACTTGGTGTGGAGAACCAACTGATTCTTAACACTTAGGGGTTAGTTATTCTCTATCTGCTTTTTTTCTGCACAGTGCATCATGGAGATTTTCTAACCTGATTCGTGAAAGAAGTGCAGATATTTCAACCTGGGCAAGCCTTGAACTTCTGGGGTTAAATACCTTTCAGAGCAAAACCAAACTTTGGATGCTATTTGGTGAACCCGGTAAGACTCTGTTGAAATCTGACCAACATCTCATTTTATTATTACACACTTTGATCTGCTGTTGTGCCCAACTGCATATGGTTTGTGTCCTCCATTTTATTTGATAAGATGAGTTAGGAAAATCCTGCACTGTGATTGGTGGAGAAGTATGTTATACCAAGCACAACCACAGTCTTTGCTTGGGGTTCCTTGAAAGTTTCAAGCAACCCCAACTAAAGCACAGGGTCCTTGGGTAGTGTATTCCATATCCTTCCAGTTCTGTTAATAAATGAATAGTATCTGCTATTTTTTTTTACCGTGTCTACCTTTATCTGTAGTTTATGTTCTCTTAAATAATGTGATTTGTCCTGTATTATATGCCCATTTTCTTAACCAGTTTGGGACCCCTTTATATTCTGAACATAGTTAATAGATCTCCCTTCATTCTCCTTTGTTTTAAACTAAATAGCCCTAGATGTTGTAATCTTTCTTTATATCTATATTTCTTTAAGGAGCCTATGATTTTGGTGTATTTTCACTGTACTGTCTCTATTCTGTTTCTCTCTCCCCCAGCATATGGTCTCCACAAGGGGGACCCATAATCCATATGGGGCCTTTGATAAGTCCTATACGAGGGTAATAGACATTATTTTGATCTACTTATGAAACTTCTTTTAAAGTTCTTAATCATATAGTTGGTTTTTTGGATCACCTTGTCCTGTGGGTTTTGAAGCCGAGTTCATTATCAATTATGATACCACAGTGTCATTCATTCAAGGATGTTTTTATATTAATCCCATTTAGTTTGTAGGTTTGATTGGTATTGTGTTTACCCAAGTGCATTTCTCCACACTGAAGGGCATTCTATTTTCTTTGGACCATTGTTCCACTATGCAGAGGTCATTTATTAAACTTCTGACATTTTTAATTGTATCTACTGGCCCTCCTAATTTAATATCATCCTTGAATTTAACTACCATATTTGATATGTTATAATGCAGGTCACTTATGTACAGTGAAAACAGCACTGGCCCCAAGACTGAACCTTGTGGCACTCCACTTGTTACATTTGCTGGATCAGAGTATGTGCCCCATATTCTAACTTGCTGTTTCCTTTCTGTCAACCAACTTTCTATCTAGTTGACTAGTCGACTATCCATTCCTATGTTTTCCATTTTTTTTCCAGTAATTTATTATGTGGTACCTTATCAAATGCTTTTTGAAAATCTAGAAAAAACACATCCATAGGTTTATTATCACTCAAGTTTTTATTTACTTGTTCATAAAAACAGAGCTGATTTGTCATGCATGTGTAACCCCCCTCCTGCTACTTTACACAGTCAGCTACCCCTGGCACTCTTAACTGGGCACAGACTTCAGGAACATTTAGGCAATTGGTACCATCCCTAGCTTTGGGAATGTATACCAGGCTCATTACTCTGGAGATCAAGGGGTGGGGGTGTACAAAAGCAATATGACCTATTAGTTATTTACAAAAACCAGGTCCTGAGGAAATAAGTTTTTTGCTACAGCTATGTTAGATCTAACTTCTGAAGGGGTACCCAGTAACTCCACGCAGGAAGCAATAACGTAACTGTCCAAACCAAAGTTGGGGTTCTAGAGTGTGGCTTTATTCCAAAAGATGTTCTCTAAAGCAAGGGTGGACCCCCAAGGTTTATACATCGTGGCACTAGGAACTTGCAGAACAACAAATTGACTGTATCTGATAAAAACTCTTTGTATTACCACACTGTAGGATATTGAACATCTTGCACTTGTATTCCCATATAACATAAAACACTGAACATTTATTCCAGTGGCACTGGCCACAACTGAACATTTGTTCTAGTGGCACTGACCATAACTGAACATACATGTTGCTAATAACTAGCATAACCCACTTCAGGGGTAAAATCCTCTTCAGATATTGACCCTATGCCTAAAGTAAGCAGGTGCCCTTACTGAATCTGTTAGTCCTGAACTGGTTACTCCAGATGGTGGTCTTCCCACCCTTAGCTTCCAAATCCATACTCCACCACTCTTTCAGAGTTACACCTTAAAAATGTGAAGACACACTTCAGAAAATGCTTAATTGAATGAAACTTTGACACCCAGCATTTAAAACACTACACTGGTAGTGGAAGAACTAAAGTCCCGAACAATGTGATATAGTCATACCTCTGGACATCACACATTTCAGCCAACTTTAAATGAGAACAGTCTCACACTTCTGACCAGAAAAGTTGTGCATTTCCCTTTTAGCCAGAGAACACAACAGCACAGGCACTTGCTTTCTATAGCAAAAAGTCAGATCCTACTCCCTGTTAAACATTTCAGGCAGTTTCAAACATCCTGGATCAAAAAGGGGATTGCTCCTTGGATCCATCCACTAGGAATCCTTTTCACCCCTCTGGGGATGAAAATCAGGAGATCTTGCTGTAGGCAATGGTTTCCACCACTTCTCTTGGCAAACTGGAGAATTACACAGACTAGGGTGAGATTAGAGAATGCAAGACCCTCACTCAGAGCCCTCAGCTGAGCAGTTCTCACTCCTCCTACTTCCAACTACAGACTCACACTGACTCTCGTCTCAAGATTCTAAACTCCCTCCTCACAGCTAGCAAAGGCTTATGCTGCTGCAGGAGTTCCAGATGAGCTCATCACTTTCATCCCAGCTGAAGCCAAGTAAACAAAAGAGTGAGCAGGTGAAAACTCCATTTAACCAGTTGATCACCAGCTGCCTCTCTCTACCTACTGATACTGAGGGGATTCTAATAACCCCAGGGGACTGGGTGGTTACACATGCTCTATTTGGTTTGAACCCATGTTGTTTTTCATCTTTGTAATTTATCTTTTCTAGATTTTATTTGATTTTTGATTTCAAGAAACTCTCCGCTACCTTACATAAGATTGATGTCACGCTTACTGGCCTATAATTAGATCTTAATACTCTGTTTCCCTTTCTCAACAGTGGTACAACAGTAGCCTGTTTCCAGTCCTCCGGCATCTTTCCCATTGTAAATGATGCATTATATAAATATGCTAATGGACTTGAGATCGATCCCCTTACTTCTTTCAATAATCTTGGATGCAGCTGGTCTGGTACTGCTGATTTATGTTGTTTCAGTTTGTTTAAGAGCTCCTCAGTCTTTGCTGGACTAATGTACAGTGATAGGTCTATATTTATATTGTTTCTGATATATCTTTTTCCTGCTCCTTTTTATCAAATACTGAACAAAAATATTCATTGAAGGTTTCTGCCATATCCCTTGTATTTTAAATTTCCATACCATTATTTATCAGAGGCTCAACTTGATTTGTGGTTTTGCTCTGCTTGTTTACATAGGCATAAAAGCTCTTGCCATTGTCATTCTTATGTGAGATATAAAATCCAGGTTTATTCCTTTCATTCTTTATTGTTTTCTTAAGGTTTTTTAACACTTTTTTATAAGTTTGTATAGTCTTGGTTGTTTCATGTTTTTTCATTTTATCAAATGCCCTCTTTTTTCTTATGCAAACTGTAGAAGCGTGCCCCAATGAGATGTCACATCTCAGCTGAGCTATCCTGGGTGAACAAATTGTAAAAAAAAAATTCCAATGTAACCATCTTTAATCAGGCCTCATTTTCTGCTTCAGATCAATTGATGCTCTGTTGTGACAGTCCTGCTGTTCTCTCACTCACGTAACAGAAGTTCGGAAGAACAGATCACATCAGGTTTACCTCACTTCAGTGTGCAGCTTTAAGAGAGGCTGGGTTAGGCATAGAGGGAAGGTAAGGATCATGGGTAGGAAGGATGGGAGAAGTGTGGAGGGAGGTCAGGGACATTAACTCAAGCTGTGGACCCTGCAATATGAGCAGACTTGATAGACCAAATGGTCTTCTTCTTCTGGCTTCTTTGTATGTTCATAAGGAGTAGAACTTTATTTTTTAACATTGTTTATCCTCCTCAGGCCACAGGCTAGGATCCCCTGCTGCTATCCCCAAGGCATGCTATCCACCCTACTGAAGCTGCATTGCTGCTACTCCTGGTCCCTCCCACCCACCCGTGACACACCTCTGTGCTGCTGCCCAGCTTACCCCTGGGGCTGGGTATACCTTTGGTATTATTTCCCTACAGTCTGTCTGGCCACCTGAGGTGGAGATGAAGATGAGGGGATCCCCAGGAGTGCCACAACTTGAGCCTGGTGTGGGATGCTGGTGGTGTGGCATCCTCCAGGTGCTGTGCACACTTTTTCACTTGTTCTCCCCACCTCCCTGTACCAGAAGCACATAGCATGATTGGCTTACAGTGAGACCTGATATAACCAATCTGCAGGTGCACACCTGTGGTCCTAATCACCATCACCGTTCCCCTGCACCAACACTTGTGGTCACCTAGGTGATACTAAAGGGTTCCATGTTATAACAGCGAAAATATTACTGTAACTTTCACATTGGCGAGTGCACAATGCTGAAAACAGAAGTGGCGACTGTGCACAACAGCGGCCCCACAATCAGCGAGGGTCTGCAATATGGTCAGGATATCATAACATTTTACACTTTTTATGCAGGGGGCTACAACCCATTCACCCCTCAGCTGGGCGGCTTTGCCCCTACACCCTCCATTCTAATTATAATCAACTCCAGGAGAGCCTGACACTGGGTTAATGGAGACAGCTTGGAAGAGGGTTATTCAGGGAGGGGGGACTCCATCGGCCACAAAACCGGGAGATTGGGGTACAGCACAAAAAATAAACAAGTTTAACTACCTAACACAGAAAAATACTACAATGCCTGCCCTGCCCTGAACCTGGATCCTCCTGCACTGCAGGCATCCACTCTCACCACCAGACCACACATCCAGCTCGGGACTGACTTGCCAAACTATATCCCAAATACTCGTTTCATTTACCACCCTCTTCCGTTCGCTCTCCTGTTTACTCGTCATTCTTCTCCTCTATCCTTGCTGTATCCACACCTTGCTACGCTTTCAGGGTAGCTCACATCACAGCTGCTCAAACTGAGTCATTAAAAAGTGAGTCACTCAATTTGAGTCACCTACATAATGGGATACCCACTAGAGCAGTGGTATGCAACTCTCCCCTCCCCGGAGGAGGAGAGCCCACCGAGTCACCCAGTCTTTCTACTCCAGCTGGCTCTGCCATCGGCCCAGGATCATTCCCTTGCAAAGTTGGGTACATCACAATGCATGCTGGTCCAATCAGAGAGCAGCTTTTACAATATTGATGACATCACAATAGCCATGTGCAGCCCTGAAGCCAGCAGTTGAAATACAAAAAGAAAGTAACATTTTTAAACAAACAGCAGATTTAAAAGCTATAACCAGTAAACTGATGTTGTAGAAATCAGATATGCAATGGTCTGTCTTAAAATATGCAATTTATCATTACTTATAAAGGGGAAAGACTTTCATATCTCACTCATTGTTCTGCCACTTATGAGTTATGGCCCTGCCTCCTCACACATGAAAATAGATTGTATATTTTCTTTCAGTCTATTGCACATCCCTTATATGTTACATGGTTAGACCTTTTTCCTCATAGGAAAATCAAAAATTTGCTTGGCCCCCACACGTACTAGCTTAATCAGTAATAATTTCAAATTAATTAATTGTGATCTCATCAGTACACCACTTAATCAGTTATGACATCATCAACTGACTACTTTTTTTAATTGCCTGCCTCAGTCTCAAACCCCGACTTTCATAGAAAATGGTTTCTTAACATTCTTGGTCACCCCCTCCTCCCAGCATGGTTGAAAAGCAAGATATCACATTAAAGAAACATTTCACATCCCGGAGTCAGATCTTCATAAAAAATGTATTCTCAGCAGTTTGGAATCCATCCCACCATCAGCATAGCTGAAAAGCAAGACATCACTGTAATCATTGTGAAGCAGAATGCATATGAACTTCTTTTTCTTCTTTTTAGTTATTTCCAAATTATCTCACGTCTTCTGTGTGGGGACATGCTACTTTACAGGAACTTCTGTAGTCAAGTGTTTTTGAAGATGATACAGAGCCTCCAGGGGGTCTCCTACCAGGAGCAGATGACAGCACTAAACATGTATTCACTGGAGGCCAGAAGAGAGAGGGGGTTATGAATGAAATGTTCAAGTACCTAAAGGGCATAAATAGAGTGTCCCATACACAGCTATTCAATAGGAGCACCAGCTCATCAACATGCGGGATGAATGGAAACTGTGTGTGTGGGGGGGGGGAGCTTCAGGAGGGATGTGAGGAAGTACTACTTTACTGAAAGGGTGGTTGAGCCATGGAACAGTCTACCTGTTGAAGTGGTAGGTACAAAGACCGTAGAGGGTTTCAAACACTGGTGGGACAGAGTAAGGTCACAAAAAGCAAGCTATGCTCCCTAGCACAGTGCCAGGGGGGAGGATGAGTTGAAGGGGAGAGGGTAGGTCCCTGGGTTGACACTAGGTCCCAGGAAACTTGAAATTTTGGGGGCAGACTCGATGGACCCCCAATCTTTTTCTGCCATCATGTTTGATGTTTCTATGTTTCTATGTTCTACCCCAAGGTCACTCTATAGATAGGTTTATCAGCCCTAAGTGGGACCATTTACTTTGGAGCTGAGTAGTGAAAAGATGATGCCTCCCCATTGACCTGGATTTGAGAACAAGCCCAAGTCATCAGAGGATTAGCCAGGGAAGGAGGATGGAGCATTTCTGAGGATGCTGTCCTTCTCAGGGAGGGCAAATTCCCAGCCTCTGCCATGCTACCACCACTTGGGTAACCCCAGATGACAGTGCACACAGAGCTGATACTCAGGGAGGGGATTGATGCCAAAGGAGCTTTAACACACTGACAGCTTTGGACAGCCAGTGTCCCAGCAGGCAGAGCAACACATTAACATGGCAAAAAACCCCACCTGCAGCATAATGATGCTGGACCCTGCTCCACAGGCCATGCACTGCTGACCTTGGCACCCACCTTTGAAAGCAGCACCTCTGACCTTGGTACCCACCTCTGGACCAAGCAGCACCTCTGACCTTGGTAACCACCTCTGGACCAAGCAGCACCTCTGACCTTGGTATCCGCCTCTGGGCCAAGCAGCACCTCTTATGGGAGATGGCCCACCCCCCTTGAACCCACCTGGGGGATATGCCAGGGAAGAACAAGCGGAGAGGACTAAGTGTGTAAGAAGGCAGGTGATGGGGCTGGGAGCCGAGGCAGCTGAAAAGGTCAGGCTGGGGACATTGGGAAGAGATGCTTCCTCCTTGTCTGTGAGACTAGAGTTGAAGAAAATACAGGAAATGGCAAAAAAATGGCATCAACCAGCTCTAAATGCAAAAATTATTTAACAGAGTAAATAACTCACATGAAACAGCATGCCATTGACAGAGAGAGTCAGCAGGTTTATGGAAGGCTCACTCCCTCTGTCAATGCATGTTTTTTTATGTGAGTTATTTACTCTATCATTTTTGTTAACTCTGGTATGCACCGTGACTGGAGCTGTACTGCAGTCTGGAGTTAAAGAAAGAACTACTTGATGTGATGGAGCTGTTAATGTAATAGAAACCATTAACCAATTTAAATGCCAATAGATGTTTTGGAAAAGTGATATTTTTTCTCTTGAAAGTTCCCACAGAGATGTCTGTAACTTCTTATTTAATGAAGAGGACAGGGCCCAGAATGAAGTGGACCAAAAGAAACCCTATTGCATCCTGGAAGCTCTCAGCATGTGTCTTTTAACTGGTGAACAGAAGAGGATAAGCCCTCTTTCTTTTCCCAGTGCCACACAAACAAGATGGGGATGGTTGTGTTTATCAGAGAGGAGCCAGTTCTTAGCTGTTGTGTGACCAGATAAGCACTGTTGCCTTGTGCAAGGACAAAGTCTTCGAAGTGCTTAGGATAAGACTTAAACTTTACATCAGTATGGTTAGTGTTTTCCAGTTTTGTACTGTTGTGTTTAACTCTTTTTTTTTTGTATGATTTTTTGCCATAATGATTTTACTCCCTTGGTTGATGCAGGTGGGCTACTCAGCCCTGTCTCTTCCTCCCCCACCTGGCATCTACCTCTCCCAGACTCAGCTTACCTGTGTTTCCCTCATGGATTTATTCCCCCTCCCTATGGAGGGGCCAGGAAGTGGAGAGCCATCCTCCCCCCACCCAGTGTCTCTCATCCAGAACCATGGCCTGTGGTTCTGAAGGAGATGCAGGGACAGGGCAGATGGGTAGGGCTTCGTTAAGCCAGTGCCAACCCTTTTCCATTTTCTCCCCAAGTTCCACAACCACAGCAGCACATAAGTGTATACGCATGGAGGCAAACATATGCTATAGAACCGCAGTCCATCCCTCTCTACACTGCTCATAATTCTGGTGCTATCACACAGCCTACACCAGATGGCAGCCAAGGACCGAGACAGTGTTCCTCCCCACCCCAGGAGAGTAGAGCTGTCCAGCAGACACTCAGTCCTCCACCCCCAGTACTGAATTGCGAGCCTTGACCCATGCTGGCGACAGATTTCTGGTCTCCGAATGGAGGCATGGGTTCAAATCCCAGTGCTGACTCCATCTGTCATGGAAGCATAGGTCAGGAAGCATAGGAAGACCATGAGCAAGAATAAAATTCTCAAGTAACATTTTTTTTCCAATAACAGCAAAATAAAAATAAAATTATTCAATATAACTATTTACAAAGGCAGTACAGAGAAAACAAAGCCTTTCATCTGAGGGAATCTCTAATTCCAAGTTTCTCTCACTCTGGCAAAAGCATTGCTGCTCTTATTTCTGCATCCTGCGCTCATTAAGAGACCCAAACTTTGTAAGTTTCTTTCCTTGCAGGTGCAACAAAATAGAACATGATGTCCCAGAACTAGCCTCTTGTTGACAGCTCTTCAAAAGAGTCTGCGCTGCATGTCAAGGTTAACTCCTAAATTCTAAATAGCTTTTTGTAATCATTTCAACAGTATAACTATATACTGTTTCAAACTAAGGGATCCCAGAATCACTTACAGTTTCACACAAAATTCACATTAATTTTTAGAAACATAAATATGAAAGGGGAAAGAAAAGACAGAAACAGCAAGTGAAGGCAGAGAGATAGCAAGAAGCAGAGAATTGCAAGACTGTCGGAGTGATCAGTTTCTAGGTCTCATGAGAACATTTGGTTGGCCAACCAGACAGATAAGAGACAGAAAAGGAGAGGACAGAACAGATCCTTGAGTTTAACTCTTTCTGCCTAACAAATGGGACAGGGTATTACTCAACCCTGTTACATGCCTAAGTTTACTAGTGTCAAGCATATAGTTTAAAACAATGTGCCAGATTAGCCCATGTAAATGCTGCTTTCTGAAGCACTGAACTAAAATCACAGCAAGTATTCAAAATGCATACCAACACCTTTGCACTACAGCAACACATGCACACAAGCTGCAGTGGTACAAAAGCATCTGTGTGGACACTTAACATAGCATGGTAAGTTGTGCACTGAGTCTCTCCCTGAGCAAGCATAGGAGTAGGGATGCATTCTGGAGCGAGCAACTTAAGTAGTCATGTGGATAGGCTTGTGCCACTCACTCCAGCGCACAGCGCATGCTGATATCCTCAAGTTGCCCATCGCCCAAAACTGAAGACTCCTCTCTAGCATGGATTGCAACAGCTCTGAGAAGGGCTGTGTAAACACTCTGCAGTATCATCTTGGGTAATGCTGGAAAGAGCAGCACTTGGGATCCGAGTCATCACATTGGCAGTGTAAACATACCTAAAGACAAGTTAAAACAAGAGTAACTGGACTAAATGTTTCAAATTCTTTGTATCAGCCTTTAATATAGCTGTGAAAAGTCATGATGAACAATGAATTAGAGGAATGGTAGCTGTCTGCAGTCAGATGCAAATTCACGTATCAGCTCAAAGAGCAGTTAAACTCCAACATGAAACCTCCTTCAGAAACTTTATTTTGAACCTTTGTACAGTACTAACTTAATAATATACTTATAAAGATGTACTAAGTGAAAAAGTCTTTCTTTGCCAGAGGGAGGAGAAGCTTGCAGTTCTTGTCAACTCTGCTCATAGGCAGTTCTTACTTGGGCACCAAACAGTAAACTGTGGTCTGAGCAAGTGGTCAAAGAGCATATAGAGTACACCTAAAACAACCAAACATCTGCCAAAACAGTAATTTCTTAGCTGCATAGAATACTGAGATGCACACAGTTCTAAACAATGTGAGTAAATACAAAGGGTCCTGATAGCTAAACAGTTAAAACTACCCAAACAAAACAAAACTTTTTTGAAAGCATTTATCACTGACTTCCGGTGATGTCACCAGATTGATGGCTGCTTAACCAGTGAGCTCCTGCACCCATCCATGGAATAAATCCTGAAACTGAAAAAAAAAAGTATCTCAAACCAACTTCTATATGGTGTAGAGGGGCACCTGAATCACCGATGAACTCAACTTGCAACAAATTTAGTGTCCTGCCAGTCGATGATGATGGATCAGCGCCAGCTGACCTTTCCAACTCAGCACAGTCTGGAACCTCAGGAAATGCCCAAACATCCACCGTGGACCATCCCAGACCAAAACTAAAAAAATAGGGACAAAAAACTGTACGCTATTTTACTGGAGATACAAGCTTTTTGGGGCAGGGGGGCTTCAAGAATAGAAATCTGCGGCAGCTACCATGCAGACTGAAATCGCTAACCTCTAGACACAGTTCACTGAGACTGGGCAGGGAGTAACAGGCCTGGATTCCTGGGTGGCACAAATGAATACCCCCTATTCCAATTAGCAGAAACTCAAGCAGCCCTGGCAGACTGGCAAGAAGATGCAGAGAACTGGGGCTGCCATAAAAATATGTGGATATATGGCATGCCTAAGGACTTAGAAGATCAGGAAATGAATGATGTTATAGACTCCCTATTCCATACAGCTCTCTCTTTGGAAGCAGATTTTGATTTATCCACCAAGTGTTCACATTGGGTTTAGTCCCAAAACCATGCCCTCCAACAGCACATCCCAGCTCTATTTTAGTGTGGTTTAATACCCATATAACCAAATAAATGATACTCAAAACAGCATGGCAGAAGAGAACAGTGTATTATAGGGTCACTAAAATTTATCTGGACAATGACTATGTGCCACTCACCATGCAGAGGTGACAAATACATCCCAGTCCCAAGCCCTCAGCGTGCACAAGCTAAAATTCTGGACCCCATAGCCCCTCAAACTTGGTGGCAAAATATCTTGAGGGACAGAAGATCTACTGTACAATGAGAGAGGTGGTGGGAGAGCTGGAAGATCATGGCATCTCTAGCTAAATGCAGCACTCCCCATGAGCAGAGCCACAGACCTCCATTGCACCCAGACCAAGAGTGGATTTAGGGCCTGCTAAACACCAGCATGCACAAGACATGCTACAGCAGATTGTGGCTCAGTTGAACTGCATAGCAAAAGGACACACTTGACTCTGAACTATAACTGGTATATTTTCTCTTCTTTTAATATGCGGTTGGGGAGGGGTTCCTAGAGTCCTGGGGGCAGGTGGGCCTCTGTCAATCAGTGTGACTATTAATCCAAACTGAAAGGCGGGGAGAAGGTGCTTCACTCTCCCATTGCCAGCTACACCGCTGCTTTTACTCTCCCCTGCATCAAATCAGTACTGTGCTTCTTTACCTTGGGCCCAGGCCTCCTTGATGAGCACAGAAGCAGTTAGGCAGGGGATTATAGCCTAGGCTCCTTTTTAAACTCTGTGGGCTTGCTTGCACCATCTACCCAACGTAGTCGGAGCGAGGTATACTCTCTTCTTTAGAGGCTGGCCCGGGGTGCCCTTCCTACATCTGTGATATCTGGAGGCAATGCCATTCCTCCTATACATTCCCCTCCATTTTTCAATTTTTAACATAGAAACATAGATATTGTCAGCAGAGAAGGACCTCTTGGCCCACCTAGTCTGCCCTATTTTCTCTACCTACTGTGCCACCGCAGACCCTACTCAATCTTTGGTCTTCCCCCGCTTGCCTTATTTCTAGGGTCCCCTTGTGTGTATCCCATGCATGCTTGAATGCAGTTACCATTTTAGCATGCACCACCTCTGCTGGAGGCTGTTCCAGGTGTCCACCACCCTTTTTAAACTTGATAGCCTTACTGTTTGGAGGGATGCACTAGTCGAGCGGGGATAGCCATGCCTGTGGGGATCAAGGGGCCAGATTACCCACCTGGCTTCTGTTCATGATTTGGTATGCTTGCTACTGCAGCCGCATATTGATACCTGTCTTCTCAGCTGCAATTCTAACAGCAGCTACAGATTGAACTTTATGCTGATCTGACCCTGGGATATTCAAGGAAAGTTGGGGTCCCTCCTATAATGATATTGTAATCTGTTGTCATGTTTGATTGTGCCAGTTGCCTTCTTATTCTTTTGCACAATCCAGCATATTCTTTTCATGGGGGCACTGTTATGTCAGATACTGCAGTGATGGGTTTGAGGGGGGAGTCCGGAGGGCTGTTCCATGGGATATAACTATATGTTTATACAGCCTAGACTAAGCTCCCAGATCTATGTAGACATGAACGGTGATGTTGACTACTCTCCCACGCTCCTCTCTAGCACATCAGTTCCATACCTACAGATGGGGGGGGGTCCCTTTTTTGTTTTACTATTCTTTATTTGTATCTGGGCTATTGTCTCTGCCCTCCCCATTTAAGCTACAGAGTGATTTTCAAATGCCCCTCCTCCATATTCCCCTCTATTTTAATGAGACGTTGGTAGTATATAGACATGACTCCATGACCTGAGTAGTTTAATACAGTGAGCAGAAAAATTCATCCAAGCATACTGGAACCTCGTCTAGTTGGAAGAGGACCGCTAAGTCATGACAATCAGGAATCTGAGAGACATGTTTCTTTTCTCCCCTTATCCTTGTTACTTTTTTTTTAATTTATTCTTTTTCCCTCCTTTTTCACTGCTTTCGATCCCTCTCTCAGAACCCCCACTGCCCCTCTCAGGAATGTCCCTGGGAGGACCAAGGAGTCTGCTCCTAAGGTGCGGCATGCTCCATTTGTACCTCAGAGCTTCCTGATTACCCTCCAGGCAGGGCAGAAGAGGCTTTCCCCAAGCCTCCCCCTGAACATCAAGACAGCACGCACTGTGGAGTCTGCCCCAGCTCTTCTGTGGAGGTGGTGCTGGGGGTTCATAGCCTAGATAGAGGGCAGGGTATTTCCTTGTTCTGGTCCCACTCCTCTGACATTGGCACTCAAGGGGGGACCAATGAAACGGGGGGGCTGAGACACACCTCTGTTCAGGTCCCAAGCCGACACCAGCCCCTCCCCTGCCATCTGCTTCCCTTAACTGCACTGGCACCACCCGTGGTAACCCAGGTGGTAGCAGTATAGCTGCAGGTGTGCAGCACACCTCATCCCAGAAAGGGAGAGTGGCCTGTCTGGCTCTCAATCCCTCTCCCCCTGGCCAGCCCTCCAGCAGCCCGGGCTTGCTACCGAACCTGGGCCACTGGCATCGCAAATGGTAGAGCTACCGCTGCACCTGTGGGCTGGCCCCTTCCTACTTTTATGTACAGCATTGCTCCCCAGTATTCTTTTTTCCTGTGATACATGGCCCATCCCCATTTTTCAGTCATTACGACTCCTTGGGACCCTACATCTTCAGGAGTTAGGACTTCTCCCAGGTAAACCTCCCTCAGGGGGAATACCATGAGGGAGCTGTTACAGCATCTCCCCTGCCTTGAAAGCCCATGTCTGCTCCCCACTGCACTTCCCCATAAATCCTATGTGTCCTGAAAAGTTCTGCTCTTGGACACAAGGATTTCCCTCCCACTATCTTAGGCCCAGTTGATCATTGGGCCTGTGGGTTTTACGATGTCCACTTCCTGGTTTCATCAATCCTAGATGGATACTCCTGTTTGTAGTTTTTTCAGTTTTTTATTAAGCAGATGCACAGGATAGATATTTAATCAGTATGCACTTGGTCACAGAAGACACTGGGGCTTGGCCCCCCTGTGTTATTCTTGCATGTCAGGTTTTCTATATTATAACAGAGACTTTTTAGGGAGGAGACATCTTGTGATAATAGATTCTTTTTGCAAGTTTCTGTTAGATGATGTCTAAGTTTACAATACTTTCTCATAATTAAAATAGTCTATTCAGCCCGATCAAGAGATCCAGATGATACGTGCCCTTAAAAAGCAACACCCAGGTCTACTCTTTTAACAGGAAACCTATCCGGCAAGTCTAGAGCATCAAAAACTCCTAAAATCTGGATTTGCATATATTGTAGAATCTTCTTACAGAAATGGCCAATGGAGGGGGAAGGGGCAATCATTTTATTCCCCAATCATTCACTGTTGCAGCTACATTGCACATACACAGATAATGATGGCCAATTAGCCATAGCCTCAGGCACCCTTTATGACTAACAACTCATGGTTTGTAGCCTATACATTCCCCTTGGGAGTAACCCTTCTACAATTCAACATTTGCTAGATACAACATTGCCTCATAAACTGGAGCCTTCCTTATAGGATGAGATCTTAATTATTTCCATAACCCTGCACTAGATATCACTAACATTAGGCCTCACACTTCCTCCTCAGGCCAAAAACACCTCAGACGTCAATTATGAGATTTGGGCCTTATAGATACATGGAGATATTTTCACCTTAGGGACAGATGCTATTGTTTTTATTCAAACTCCCATCATCACTTCTTAAGATGGACTATTTCTTTATTGTTGGGGAACATGTTGATTGGGTAGCAGATTTCACCTTAGACGTCATTGTCCTGTCAGACCAGCATGCCCCTGTCTCTCTACATTTATCCATTTCAACTGAATGTAAGTTACACACAGTAGTATTTCAACCGGTCTATTTTCTGAGATCCAGATTTTCAATCCCTACTGAAGGATGCTATCCCACAAAAACTTAGAGACAATGATTAGCAAGGAGTGAACCCCCAGACCGTATGGGACACATTAAAACTGCCTTCCAAGGAGAGATTTGTGCTTATGCTGCACATAAAAAATGCCAGAGGGAGGAACACCTAAAACAGCTACAAAAGAAACTGTAATTTGTACAGTTGGCACATGTGCAAGAGGACCACTCCCTGTCAGATCATTTTTGGCAGGCACAGGCCAAGATATAAGATATTCATATCTACAAAACTGAGCAGGCATTGTTATGGCTTCGGCAGACCTATTAAGATGGAGGAGACAGGGCTGCAAAGGTTTTGGCCTACAGACTTTGACACAAGTGTGGGGTGAGTACTATCAGTAAATCAACAGATCTGGTCAGGGAGAAAGCATACAGTCGCACAGGACATCCTGCACATCTTTAAAAGCTATGTCTCCTCCCTTTATACCCAAGGAGACACTCCATCACATGCAGACATGCAACACTTTATGAATAACCTGACTCTTCCTACTTTCAAGGAAGAGAAACAGTAAGTCTTACTGCATGCAATCTCTGCTCAGGAGCTTACATTAGGCATTAAATCTCTCAAAAATAGCAAAACTCTGGGCTCAGATGGGTATAGTGCAGAATTTTACAAAGCCTGTCTAGATGCTTTGTTCCAAGCAATGCTCAGGACATTCCAGAAATTTTAAACTATGATTCAATGCCCAGACACCTGGCAGTGTGCTAATATATCCGCTATCCATAAACTTCAGAAAGATGTGGCACCAAAACTATTACAGTGACAGGTTTGTGAGAGCTGCAACTCATGCAATGGTCATTCTGACAACTAGGATTTCAGAGGACATGCCGTCATTGCTGCCCCAGGAGCGTTGTGCTCTTTCCCCCCTACACCTCCGACTTGGAGGTGATTATATTATTTTCCGGGGTTGTGGGTAGTGAAGCCAGGATGTGCCCTAGTGCTTTGGGTGTGATGGCAGTTGGGTGGCACAATTGTTGCATGGCATGGTCACCATCTGCATTTTTATGTTGCTATACTGTCAATCACCCATATGAGTGTTGAACTGACCTGGTGGAAGCCTCCACAAAGATGCCTCTCACTGTGATTCTTATAGACCATCTCGATCCTCAACATTGAGGACTGCTTTACCCTAGTATTAGACCACAGGCCAGACACCATCCTTCCTCAAATCATCCATTCAGATCAATCAGGGTTTATTCATAGCAGACTGACCTCTGTAGCATTAAATAAGCTCTACTATTGATAGACAATGTCTCCAGACATCAAACACCTCTGCTAATGTTAAGTTTAGACACCAGAAGGCATTTGATTGGGTTTCCTGGGTGTTTTTACACCAGGTCCTCATGAAACTTGCTTTCCTAGAGGAATTCTTATTTCTTCTTCAGGATTTATATAAATCACCTCAGGCTATGGTAAAAGCTAATGGAATTTTTCCCTACACTTTACTGTCTCCAGGCACATCCCTCAGGGCTTCCCTTTATCCTCACATCTTTTTGTGTTATATGTGGAACCTCTAGCATGATTCCTCTGCCAAACAATGGACTTAGAGGCTATAAAGTGGTAAATACCCTTCTTAAGGTTGCGTATAATGCAGATTATCCCCTCTTATTCATTACCAACCCAGAAAAATAACTCCTGACATTATCCAGGTGTTTAATAACAATGAATACCTTAGTTGGTTACCAAATAAATGAAATTAAGAGGCCCTAAAAATTTGCTACCAGCCAACTCCTCAAAATTCAAAATATTCACTCTTACAAGAGCACCATAGCAGATCTTGCAGTCCAACTACAGGATGCTTGGACTATAATATACAACCTCCAATGAAGGGAACTCTATAGCACACCTCCTCAACCCCCCCCCCACCAGTACCAGCATGTCAGCCAGGGGACAGGACTCGAGGCAGGGCCCAGAGACTGGCAGGTGGTAAGAAAAAAGAGGCATCACAGGAGGCCCAGGAAGGGAGTCAAAAATCAAGAGCATTTCCCGATCATCCAAACAAAAAACAGGTTCGCCCCACTGCTACCAACCACAGACAAAGTAATACAAGGTAAAGAAATCAAGCCACCAAAAAAGGCTATCACCAATTAAAACCAATATGAACTACGATAAAAGTAATAATACTAATACTCAAAATATAACCAACAACAATACTGAAACCAAATGCAATAATAATAAAAATACTAAAACTCAAAATAAAAATGACACAAATATAAACAAAAGCAAAATTCTCATAATCGAGGATTCCATCATCCGAGGAGTGGAACACCACCTAACACAAAATGTTAAAAGCAACATTGTGGCAAAGTGTCTACCAGGAGCCTCTGCAAGCAGGGACACTAACTGCATAAAGGCAATTGTCCAGGAATCAGGGGTTGTTACACATATAACAATACACCTTGGTGCCAATGACCTGGCAAAGCACACAGTTCAGGAGGCCAAGAAACAATTTGAGGACCTGGCCGACAAACATTCTTCTCTTCTCTCCAAACTAGCCATCTTAGAAGTGCTGCCAGTGTGGGAAAAAGGAAAAAGCACCAAGCAAGTCAGAGAGATTGAAGAAGGCAAATTCAACTCATGGCTGCATGATTGGTGCCAATACAATGGCTACCACTACATAGGGAACTGGCACAACTTTTGGAAAGAGCTTTTTTTTAAATATGACGGATTGCATCTAAACAGAGAAGGTGTGTGAGCACTCAGACAAAAATTCATTGTCTATATAGGTAGTTTAAATTAAAGAAAGGGGAGTATGATGCAGCTCACACCCCTGCCATCGGTGGGCTGGTCATCACTCCCCTAAATGTCAAATGCATGCATACATCCTCAGAAAACAAATCAGAACCAATATCCGCCTGAACCAGCAACCTCCATAATATTTTGGCTGGAAAGAGCAAACTGGAGCAGTCCAGGAAGATGGTACAACCTCTGCTAAAGAGGATGTACATTCCTGGAAGGCAATGGTTGCAAATACTAGGAGCCTAATTAACAAACTTCCCGAACTAACAGACATCTTGGAAACAGAAAGGTTGGACTGGGTGGCTGTAACAGAAATGTGGTTCATGGAAAACCATGGATACGATAGGAACATTCCCAGTTACAATCTGTTCAGGAAAGATAGGCAGGGCAAAAAAAGGGGGGGGAGTGTAGCCATTTATATTCGGGAGGAAATAAAAGCCACAGAAGTAAAAGGGCAACCTGGGGACTTCAAGTCGCTGTGGCTAACAGTAGACATGGGCAAGGGAAAACCTTTCAGAATCGGCGTCGTGTACAGGCCCCCAAAATCAAGGCGATAAAGGAGTTGAAGACCTAATAAAGGAAATCCACAAAATGCCTGATAAAGGTGAAGAAATACTAGTGGGGACTTCAGTCTACCAGATATTAACTGGAGCACACTAATGCAGCAACAAGAAGAAGTAGGGATTCTTCTTGTCACTACAAGGTGCGGGACTGTGCCAACTTTTTAAAAACACAACAAGGGGAGATGCCATTCTCAATCCTATCCTCACAAACTCGGAAAGGATCAAAGACATCAAAGTGGGATGTCATATGGGCAACAGCGACCATCGCGTGGTAAGCTTTAAGGTAAACATAACACAGGATACCAGCCACTCAAAGATAAAGGTGCTAGATTTCAGAAAGGCTGACTTCCAAAAAATGAGGAACAACAGAAGTAGCCAGTTAATGGAAATTGAGGTTGAGGAGGTGGAGGTCATGTGGAGGAGACTCAAGAGAGCAATAAAGACTGCCACAGATCAATGTGCCAGATAGGTCAGCAAAGCAAAAAGAAAACTAAATCCTTTATGGTTTTCCAAAGAAGTGGCTACCACAGTCAAAGAAAAAAAGAAGGCGTACAGCATATACCAGGAAACCAAAACTTTGAAAGACTGGGAATCATACAATGAAAAAATGAGACAGTCAAACAAACAAATTAGAAAGGCAAAGGCCCAGACAGAGGAAAATATAGCAGAAGGGGCAAAGAGAGGAGGCAAATCATTTTTTAAATACATTATGGAACATAGGAAGACAAAAAGCGGGGATAGTAAAGATTGCTACTGAAGAAGGGAAATGTACCAAACATGACTCAGAGAAAGCCAAAATCCTCAACAAATGCTTCTATTTGGTGTTTACCAAAGTGGACCCAGGGATGGCCCAGCTCTGCAAAAACACAACACCCCAGGACCGGGGTAGACACGAGTCCCTTTACAGAAGCCAAAGTATGGGAGGTGCTAAATAAACTAAAAGCAGACAAAGCCATGGGACCAGATAAGATAAACCCCAGAATCCTTAAGGAACTGGGGGCAGAATTAGCAGCCCTCTGGCACTTCTATTCACGAAATCCTTGAAGAGTGGTGTAGTACCCGAAGTTTGGAAAAAGGCAATAGTGGTTCCACTTCACAAATCAGGCAATTGTGAAGATGCTAGTAATTACAGACCAGTGAACCTCACATCTATAGTAGGGAAACTAATGGAGAGACTACTCAGACAGGATCATAGGATTCCTCAAAACTAGAGGCCAACAGAACCCTAAACAGCATGATTTCACAGCAGGTAGATCATGCCAGACAAATATGCTCGAGTTTTTTGACTATGCTACAAAAATAGTGGACGATGGTGGGACAGTGGATGTGGTCTACCTAGATTTTAATAAGGCTTTCGACTCCACACAGAAGGCTGGTAAAGAAGCTTGACCACAGATGGGTTAGTCTAGAAGTAGTCAGATGGGTACAAAACTGGTTACAAGGCCAAACCCAGAGGGTACAGGTTAATGGAGCGCAATCGACGGAAGCCCAGGTGACCAGCGGGGTGCCATACGGCTCAGTGCTAGGGCCTGTGCTCTTCAATGTTTTTGTAGCAGACATCACTGATGGACTGGAAGGGAAGGTGTGCCTGTTTGCAGATGACACCAAGATATGGAACAGGGTGGACACCCCAGAAGGAGTGAACAGTGATGAAAGCTGACCTCAAGAAACTAGAAGAATGGTCTGGAGTGTGGCAGCTGAGAATTATCGCCAAAAAGTGCAAGGTCATAAACATAGAAAAGAAAAATCCAAGAAAGGAGTATTACCTAGGAGATGAAAGACTGGCATCTTCAAACCAGGAACAAGATCTGGGAATCATAATCTCAGATGACTTGAAAGTTAGTAAGCAATGTGAGAAGGCAACAGTGAAGGCCAACAGAATGCTGGGCTGCATTGGGAGGGGAATCACGAGCAGGAAGACAGAGGTGGTACTACCACTGTGTAGATTTCTGGTCAGGCCTCACCTAGAATACGGAGTCCAGTTCTGGAGGCCTCACCTCAGGAAGGACATTGACTGGGTGAAACAGTACCGAGAAAGGCAACAAAAAAGATTCAGGGTCTGCAGTACATGTCCTACGAGGAAAGACTTAGGAAACTGAATATGTACTCCCTGGAGCAGAGAAGAGAGAAAGGGGGCATGATTGAAACATTCAAGTACATAAAAGGCATTAACAAGGTACAGGCATACAAAATTTTTCACTTCAAGAGCAGCTCCAGCATCCGGGGACATGACCTCAGGCTGCAAGGAGGGAGGTTCTCTAGCAACATCAGGAAATTTTTTTCACAGAAAGAGTGGTGGATGCTTGGAACAGCCTGCCTCAAGAGGTTGTGGGGGTCAACACTGTGGGGGGATTCAAGAATGTATGGGATATACACAAGGAAGCCCTGACTACAAAGGGTAACTAGAGTGTCAAAATAGGTCTAAAACAAATGGGCAGACTAGATGGACCTAGTGGTCTCTTTCTGCTATCAACTTCTATGTTTCTAAGTTTCTATAAACCAACGATTAAAGAGCTGGTGACATGTTCAGGTAAACTTTAACAAAACATAATATTTGGACACAGTCCAGCTAGTACTTCCCATTAGTTCTGTATTTCTCCTCCCCATTTTTATGTTGGCGCGCTTGTGCAGCCAACATCTTGCGGCAGTGGAGATTTTGAGGCGCAGTCGCTGTTGGGCGAATGCAGGGCACACATCAGTAGGTGCGTCCCTCATTCCCCAATCAGCCTGCATGCTGGCACCACACCATGCATACTAATGTGGCAAGCACATCTGAGGAAAGCTCCACAGCAATCCGAGCAAACTAGTCAGACATAGCGGACCCTTCCTACGTGCTTGGCCACATTGTATTCATGGCGGGCTGCCGCCCAGCTGCCGACTTCGGGGGTGCCCAATCCCCCTGTCAGCTTACTGTGGCCACAAAGCATGTGCCAACGGGGAAGCCCACTCCCTGTCAGCATAAAGCAGCCCCTCCCATTTCTTATATGCTAAGGGGGGTGCCCAATCCCCCTCGGCTCTTGCCTCCCCCACTTTCCTTGTGTGCCAATGGGGGTGCCCAATCCCCATCGGCATAAATTAACCCCCTTTGTTCTATGCTGACAAGGGTGCCCAATCCCCCATCGGCTATGTAACCCTCCCAAACAGTTAGGTAGAGGCTGGGCCCACCCAGCATGCCAAATTCCTTGAGACAAAAAAAAGTCCTGCAATGTTTTTTTTTTTCACCCTGTAACACAAAAACCATCTCTTGTAGTCTCCCTACCCACCACCCACACCCACCCACTGTGCACCCTGCCTCCCCACACCTGCCCCTCACCCCATACTTACCTCCAGAGTCCGGCGCGACGATCTTCGGTGGACCGGGAACACGTCTGCACTCTTCAAAGCCGACCGCGAACTGAGGAAATGCTGATAAGCTGTATAATGGAATAAATAGTGGTTTTTCAACTTTGATACATATCTCAAGCATTTTTTGGGAATTTTGACACCAAATTTTCAACATGTGGTTTTGAGGACCTCTCGTCATGAATTCTTGCACTGTCATGGCGTTATTCGGTCCCGAAAGGTGATTTCCCAGTCACTGCACGGAATCACCTTTTGGGAGGGAGGAATGAAATGTCAATACCAGTGTTCATGAGGGGGTCTCTCAAAAAGCCTATGTTGTAAATTTGGTGGGAAAAATTAAAAAAATGACTGTTTTACAAGCATGCGTTGTGCAGTTACTACGCACGCTCGTAACTTATCGAATATGCAATATTTTCATGCCACATGTTCAGTATTGGCATTTTTCCACACCTTCTTGTGAACTGTACAGCTGTCATTTTTCACATCCTGCCTGAAATGTGTTTTTGCGCTTCCGGTGCAGAATAGCACGGTCGATGTGGGAAATCGGTGTTCGGGACAAATTACAAAAATGACAGTTACACTGTTCATTAGCAGAGGTCCTAAAATGCCTATGTTGAAAATTTGGTGGCGATACACCATAACATGACTGTGTTACGAGTGTGCATTGCGCAGTTTGCATGCATGCTCGTAAGTTCACGAATTTATAATATTTTCACTCCAGATTTTCAACATTGCCATTGTTCTGCACCTCCTTACGAACAGTACAGCTGTCATTTTTCACATCCTAACCAAAATGTGTTTTTGCAGTTCCTGCACAGAATAGCACGGTTGCTGTGGAAACTCTGTGTTCGAGACACATTATGACAATGACAATGACACTGTTCATTAGTAGAGGTCCTAAAATGCCTATGTTGAATATTTGGGTCCGAAAGTCCATAAAATTAGTGTTTTTCGAGCGTGCATTGCACAGTTTGCATGCACGCTCGTGACTTCGTGCATTTGTAATATTTTCACTCCACATGTTCAAAATTGGCATTTTTCCACACCTCCTTATGATCAGTACAGCTGTCATTTTACGTATCCTGCCTGAAATGTGTTTTCGCACGTCCGGCACAGAATTGCATGGTTGCTATGCGAAATCAGTTTTCAGGGCAGTTTGAGGAAATGACAATGACAGTGCTCATGAACAGAGGTCCTAAAATGCCTATGTTGAAAATTTGGTGGCAAAAGTCCATAAAATGACTGTGCTGCAAGTGTGCATTACGCAGTTTCCACGCAGTCTTGTAACTTTGTACATCTGCAATATTTTCATGCCAGATTTTCACCACTGGCATTTGTGCACACCTCCTTATCAACAGTACAGCTGCCATTTTTCACAGCCTGTCCAAAATGCATTCCCACAACTGTGGCGCACAATGGCGTGCTCACTGTGGGAAATCACCTTTTGGGACACATTAGCAAAATCACAGCACCACTGTTCATGAGGGGAGGTCCCAAAATACCTATGCTGAAAATGTGCCTAAAAAGCTCCCACAAATAATTGGGTTGCGGACGTCTTTTGCTCAGTTTGTATGCATGTTAATTGCCTCGTCAATATTTCATATTGCCACTCCAGATTTTCATTGTTGCCATTTTTTACGCCTCCTCATGAACAATACAGTTGTCATTCTCCACATCCTGCCCAAAACTGTGTTTTCATCCACCAAATGCCACAACTGCTGTGCAAAACCACCTTTTAGCTAACAAAGTGATTGTGCCTCTTTTCATGAGGTGGCCTAACAAGCAGCCCATGTTCAACATGTAGAGTGAAACTACCACTACACGCCTACAGTGTTAGGGTTTCCAACTGTAGCACCCCACCCAGTATGGACTGACAAGCGTCAGGGCTGTGACTTGGGATCATCGGATGTAATGCTCACGCCATTCCACCCCAACCCATGCCCACCCTGCAGCCACTGACAGGCATCGTGGTGTGTCTTGCACTGTTCGGCCACAAACTTCCCCCCACTCTCCTATACTACACCCGCATCAGCATGTTCCCTTATGGAATGGGGTAAGTATAATGCCCAAAGACCCCAAAACACACCATGACACTTGTCAGTGTCTACAGGGTAGGGTGAGGTACAATGGCATGAAAATTATAGCAGACGACCCAAAGGCACAGCCAATGCCTGTCACTCTCTACAGGGTGGGGGTGGGGTTGGCATCACTTCAATACTTCATTGCCATTCCTATTATACGCCACTACCTCTGCCACTGCCAATGCCAATGCCAGCGCGACAACATTCGGCATTGACAAGTGCTTGTTTACTACTGAGGCCATTTGTACGAAAACAGGATTTCTGCTCCTGAAGAGTTCATCTATTCCTGCTGCTTTCTCCCTACCTGAAGTCATAATACACTGCTTGTGACCTCACAGTTACTCCCATGGCAACAGACTGTGATGTCACAACAGAGAATTATGACTTGGAGTAGGGAGTAAGCTATAGATGCAGATGAACTGATAGACCTAAACACCTTCAATGTCTTCAAAAAAGGCTTGGATAGCTGGCTAACTGTTAACCGTATTTGGAAATAATGACCCATGATGTAGTGAGGGACAATATCGATGGGCTTCGGCCTTCTTTTGTCCTATTCTACCAAGTAATCAAGTAACTCAAAATAAAACGTATGGGACAACAATCACATATTCATACACATTTCTTTAGTAATAAATTACGGGAAAGGGAAATTTATAAAATATAAATGGAATGCAAGCAGAATTTTACCCAATTATTATGTTTTTTAAAGTTTTCTTTGCGGCGTCAGTAGCTCTTTAAATATCTGTGGGTGAAACTCTGTCTTAATTTGTTGGATCTTCACACACACAATAATCCAGAATTAGTTAAAGGAATTCAGGAATGCCTATACAGATGGCAGCCTCTCTCTCTCTTATACTCGTAAACAGGATATAGTTGATATGCATGAACAGTCTCCCTCATTTCCTGTACTTTTTTCAGATGTTACCCATCACGCTTGTAAAAACAGAATTCCAAAAATGGAACAAAGCTATTGCAAGGTTCCTATAGGGCGGAGGTAGACCACGTATAGCCTCTAAAAAACTCCAACTCACTAAGATAAAAGGATCAGTGTCACTCCCTGGCCTTTCTCTTTATGCCCAGGCTGCTCTACTAAATCATATTCTAGCAGGGACACATCACACCCCCCCCCCCCGACCAAGCTGGGTGGACTTGGAGTGCAACATGTTCCCTTGGAATCTTGAGTCTATCCTGTTTGGCTGTACCAACAGGGCTATACCCAGACTACCTTCATCCTCTCTTACCACAGGCCTTTTGAAAACCTGGAGACTTTTTGTCACAGAAGAAACACATAAAGAGGGCTACGTGGATCTGCAAACCTACCTTAGACCCCAGCTTATTCCATCACAATGGGATCCAAAGTTCAGGCAATGGATGAGAGGTGGCTTAGTGTATACTTATTAGTTTTATGCCGGGGACACCCTAAAAACATTTGAGCATCTCTCAGCTGAGTTCCAATTAGATAAAAAGCATCATTTTCACTACCTCCAACTCAGAACGTATTTTAACACTAACTTAGGCATCATTCTACCATCGGGTTCTCTCTCTCACTGATATTCACCTTCATAACTAATATCCTAGAAGGTCATTGGCCAGACCATTTTGTCTCAGGGTGCCATCAAGCCCTCCTCAGTTGCACAAAGGCTACTAATAAGGCCACTAAAATACAGTGGGAGGCTGAACTTAGTACTGATCTTTCAGAAGCCGCATGGTGTACAATATGCTTAAGGCAACATACAGTTTCCAGCTCCTATCAATGGAGACAGTTTGGGTGGAAATCCATGATCAGGTATTTCTGCACCCCCACAAATAACCACAAAGTTCCTCACCACCATGGATGCCTCCTGCTGGAGAGGTTGTGGCCAGGAGATAGCCACACAAACCCATATACGGTGGTCATGCTCAGTCTTGACACCTTATTGGACACACATAGTAAAAGATGTCAGTGAGGTAGTTGTTAATTTTCACACACTCACACCAGAGGTACCCTTGCTTCTTTGCTATCTGATACACATCAAGAATAAATACACCCTGTATATTATCAGAATCATGTTATTGGTGGCCACAAAAGCTATTACCAAACTCTGGCTACAGCCGCTCTGACCCACTCATACTCAATGGGAAGATCTCCTTATGGATATATATATATATACACACACAAAATGCAAAAAACTACATTAATGCACTAGTTAGGTTAATATTATGCCTTTCAAAGTATGTAAACATGGTGTTAGGGTTCCCAGCCCTACTACCACCCCACCCTCCCCACTGAACCGTACCACCATCCCATCCCTCCACACCAACAGGCATTGGGATGTGCCTTGAGGTCATCGGCCATAACACTCACCCCATTCCATAACTACATAAGCTCAGATAGACCCTAACGCTCACTCCATTCTCCTATACTCCATGCATCCCAGCTTATTTATTTATGGAATGGGGTGAGTGTTAAGGTCCATCTGAGATTATGTAGATATGGAATGGGATAAGCATTAGGGCCAATGACCCCAAGGCACACCCCGATGCCTGTTGGTGTATGGAAGGTAGAGGGGTGGGATGAGGTGGTACGTTGGTTGGGGTGGGGCGCTAGGGTTGGAAAGCCTAACACTACATTTCCAACTTTAAAAGGCATATAGTATATGGTTATCCTTTGTTATGTATAAAAATCAGCCTGCTCAAAATCCTTGTTAAGCATATTCTAAACCGTTATGTGCATTCTAAAGTGTTGTTATGCGCATTCCGAACAGTTGTTATGCACAGTTCAAAGGTCATACAATTTTAAATTTCTTATTTATTCTACACCTAGCTACTTACTAACCACCCAGTACCCAAAGTCATATCTTTTATCTTTCAAAAATCTGGAAATTTGATTTTGTTATGTGAGAAGAACAATGAAATGGCAAGATTTTTTGTTTTCACTTCAGTGGGGGTCTGTCACTCTAGTGTAAAAAACCATATACTATAAAAAATAAAATAGGGTTGGAAAGCCTAACACTACATTTCCATACTTCAAAAGGCATGATATCAACCCTAACTAGTGCACTAACATATTTTTTTGCATTTAATTTCCCTACTTTTTATGAAGTGAACACAAAAAATATGTGAACAAGTAATATAATTGAAACAATCAGTGAAGAGTCATGCCACAAACCACTGGGGTTTCTGTGCATTCCACCTGTAGCGGCTCCTGAAGGAACCCTGGGCTGGATATTCAAAAGGGTTGTGCCATGCGCAATAGGGTTGCGCCTGCGCAAGTCCGAAATTGCGCCATTCTGCCATATTCAGCAGGAGGCAGTTGCACCCCTCAAGTCAAGCTGAGCAACAGCGCAATGCTAATGAAGGCATGCTCAACCGGAGGGGGAGGAACCATGCATAAACAGCACAGCCCGATATTCAGCGGGCTGTGCAGAGTTGTGCAGGCGCAACCACCAACCTCCGCCTGCATAACTTTGAGCCCCCAAAAAAAGGAGTAAGTCATGGGCCACCCACAGGTGAACTGCTGCATTGTAGGGCGCAACACAGCAGCTGCCCCCTGTGGGTGGCCCTCAACCTACTCCTGTTCTCCCCTGCAGCCCAATCGTGGGCATATGGCAACCCCCTCCCCCGACTGGCCCGGTCGTGGGCCAAGAGTGTAAAAGTACCCCCCACCAGCCCGATCGCGGGCTAAAGTGTAAATGACCCCCACCAGCCTGATCATTGGAAAAGTGTACAGTACAACTCCCCCACCAGCCCGATCGTGGGCTAAAGTGTAAAATGCCCCCACCAGCCCGATCGCGGGCAAAAATGTACAGTACAACTCCCCCCACCAGCCCGATCGTGGGCAAAGTGTAAAACCCCCCTCCCCGACTGGCCCGATCGTGGGCCAAAGTGTAAAATACCCCCACCAGCCCGATCGCGGGCTGAAGTGTAAAGTACCCCCCCACCAGCCTGATCATTGGCAAAAGTGTACAGTACAACTCCCCCACCAGCCCGATCAGATATGTGAAATGAATCTATTCATTCATATCTGAACTGCTCTTGTACGTAGTATACGTACCGCCTACTGGCTCTTGCCTGCACCACCTGGCGCAGTTCCCACTGGCAGTCAGTCGGGCGGGCGCAGGGCGGCAGGTGGGTGTGATGCTGCCATTTCCGCCGCCGCCGGGGAGCGGTGGGGGCTCGGGTGGGTGGGGTGGGGCCACTAGATCACCAGGGTAGGTGGTCCTTGGGGGTGTGTTTGAACAGTTTGCAGCCTGTGATCGGGCTTCGAGGTCCACTGGACCACCAGGGATGTGTTCTTGGGGGTTGAAGTACTTTTGCCCATGATCGGGCTGGTGGGGAGTTGTACTGTACACTTTTGCCCGCGATCGGGCTGGTGGGGGAGTTGTACTGTATACTTTGCCCGCGATTGGGCTGGTGGGGGGGAGTTGTACTGTACACTTTTTCCCATGATTGGGCTGGTGGGGGAGTTGTACTGTACACTTTGCCCACGATTGGGCTGATGGAGGGGTACTTTCACTTGCGCCCAGCATCGGGTCAATGTGTCCACCGGGCCAGGGATATGTCCTTGGGGGTTGACACTTTGCCGCCCGCGATCGGGCCAGTCGGGATGGGGAGTTTTTCACTTTGCCCACGATCGGGCTGCTGAGGGTTCGCGTCCCCGATGGCTGCTGCCTGGGCAGGTGCCAGGCACAAGTCCTCGGGAATCAGCACACCTGCATGCTTATGGCATGCAAATGGGGCCATAAATAGATGAAAATGGCCTCCCATGCACCTTGCATGAATTATGGCCCCATTTGCATGTCACCTTTTGAATATGGGAAATTTGCGCATGGCGCAATGGTACTTGCGCCACCGCAACTTGAATGCTCCACTCTGACCACTTGTGGTGGTGCAAGTTCCACTGCCCCCTGCACAGTGGCTGTGGCCGGGGGGGTGATATTCAAAGGAGTTGCTCAATAGGCGCAACTCCTTTGAATATGGCAAACCCACACCCTCTTAACTATTTTATGCAAGCGCGGGGCTTACAAAATAGCGCAGTTTGAATATCCAGCCCCCTATGTTTATTTATTTTTTAATAACCAATGTATATGGTCAGTAAATATTTTCATTAATAAAGAAAAAAATAACTTACTACTGACTGGGAGTGTTGGTGAACTCTGCAGTGCTGAAGAGCAGGGATGTCACAGAGAATGGCAATATCATGGCTGGTGGCTGGCTGGAGTTAAGGAAACTTGGCAAGTGTTCATCGTCATAACCCATTGGTTATGACAGCAAATTATAACCAGGGTTTCCTAAGGGAGAAAACAAAGTACCACAGTCATGCATGTGTACAGTAAATTCTACAGACGCACATAACTCTGTCATGTTTAGGATTTTTGTGATCAAATTTTCAACATGGTGATTTTGGAACCCCATGTCATGAACACTGGCACTGTCATTTCATTCATCAGTCGAGTCCCAAAACATGATGTCTCCAGCAACCACGCCATTTTTGTGCGCATTTCGGGTAGGATGTGAAAAATGAAAGCAGTTGTGTTTATGAGTTGTTGTTAGAAAATGGCAAT
Source organism: Neoceratodus forsteri (assembly GCA_016271365.2). Taxonomy (NCBI): domain Eukaryota; kingdom Metazoa; phylum Chordata; order Ceratodontiformes; family Ceratodontidae; genus Neoceratodus; species Neoceratodus forsteri. The sequence continues at coordinate 329,306,381 of CM028137.1, forward strand.
GTTGAAAATTTGGAGTTAAAATATTAAAAATTCCTGAAGTTACAATTGTGCACAGAAATTTTCAATGACCGCACATAACTCAGGTGTTTGTGGGTATTTCTGCACCAAATTTTCAATATGGGCCTTTTAGGACCCTACCTCATGAACAGTGGCAGTATAATTTTATAGTGTATGGTGGAATGTTTTTCTCACTGGAAATTCTACCATACCAAAATGCTGTTAATCCACACACAGAAGAATGATTGGAATGCTGTACTGACCATAAGTGCAGAACAGCATTCCATTCATGTAGACTGCGAAGCTTGAGTTCTGTTTATGAAGCATAAATGGAAAACCACCACATGCCATTTTTTTCTCTAAACACACCGAAAATGGCCGTAGCGGTTTGTCGGACAATGGATCAGTTAAATAATATGTTGGATCAACCAGATTTAATGTTTAAAACAAGTTTACTTACATATTTCAGCATATGGAGTTTGTTTTTTCTCACTAAGCGAGACGTCCGGTCGCCATGTTATTTTTTTAGCAAATTCTGCCCACACAAGAATGGCAGCCAGTGGGAGTGTGCGCTGCTAATGTAGGGATGCCTAGTCCCAGCATCCACACAACTCGCCAGTATGGAGCCAGAGACAACATTTTTTTTACGCTAAAAAAACACATTTTAAAAGCTGAAAACCTACTGTTATAATAATTTAAGGGGCACCATATACTATAAAAAATACTGGATGGGTAACCCCATGCAGAGCCAGTGTGATCTACCACCTTGGGGCCTGATTCCCAAGGATCTCTCGAGCTTTGCTTTTGAGGTCACTGGGAATCAGACCCCTCTGTGCAGAACACACTGGTTCTGCATGGTTACCCGTCCAGTATTCTCTATGTTACTCAGTCTTTTTTTTTCCCAATTGTTTAACCAGGAAAGGCACACTAAGCTGAAAGCTTGTTTACAGGTGTGACCTGGGAGCACAGGGAAGTTAAGTGACTTGCTCAGGATCACACAGTATGCAAGTGGGGGCTGTGGGATTCAAACCCAGGTCTCTAGATTTGCAGCTCAGAGCTTTAAACCACTGCGCTATACTGCCTCCCTGTCTTGAAAGGTGATGTCATGCAAGGACCATGGCATTCCATGCCACAGATATGAAAATATGTTTCAGACAGGATGTGAGAAATGACAGCCATGCTGTTCATGAGGTGATATGAAAAAATGTGTACGTTGAAAATTTGGATTGAAAATATTAAAAATCATGTGTAGGAAAATGTCAACAAGCGCATGTATCTTGTTTTTTTTTTTTTGTATTTCTTCACCAAAATTTCAACATGGGCTTTTTGGGACCCCACCTCAGGAACAGTGGTAGTGCCATTCAGGTATTCAGCCCAGAAAGGTAATTCCACACAGCGACTGCAAAATCACTTTTCGAGACCAAGTAATGAAATCACGGTGCCATTGTTCATGAGATGGGGCCCCAAAAAGCCCGTGCTGAAAATTTAGTGAAAAAATTCCTAACAATGGTCAAGATATCAACATATGTTTAAAATGCCATTGACAGCTATTATCCGGCCCTTACCTTGATTCTTCAGTTTGTGGTTCAGCTTTGAAGAGTAGAGACGTGTCCCGGTCCACAGAAGATGACAGCCGCTGACCTGCAGAGGTAAGTATAGGGTGAGGGGGGTGTGGGGAGGTAAGTGCTCAGTGGGAGGGTTGGGATAGGGGAGGGGGGAGATGACAAGGAACTGTTTTCTTTTTTGCAAGATTAATTTAAAAAAAGATGTCAGGGGACAGTTTTCCTTTTTTACAGGAGAACTAACTGCATTTTGGGACACTGGGAGTGGGCCCAGTGTCCCATAGTGGGGAGGGGTCTTCATAATGCAGACATGAGGATTGGGCACCCCGTTGTTGGCGAAGGCAAAAACTATTAGAATGGGTTTGGGAGGTGGACATCTGACACCAGGGGTGGACATCCCAGTGTCAGAAACAATATTTTAAACAGTGGATGATTTTGGCACAGTGGAGGTGGGCTCCTCAGTGTGCCAAAGTTGTGCAGGGGGAAATAAATGCCGACATGGGGATTGGGCACCCCCATGTTGGCAAAGAATAATTAGAATGGGCTGTGGTGGCAGCAGGGGTTATCCAGCACTGGAGGTGGGCATCCCAGTTTTGGAAACAACACTTTCAAAATTTAATTATCTTGGTACAGTGGGGGTGGGCTCCTCACTGTGCCACAGTACTGGAGGGGGAAATAAATGCCAACATGAGGATTGGGCACCCCAATGCCAGTGAATAAAACACATTTTTCTATGGGCTTCAGGGGCATCCGACACTGAAGGTGGGCATCCCGGTGTCAGAAACAACACTTACAAAATGTAACTATCTCAGTACAGTGGGGGTGGGCTCCCCACTGTGCCACAGGATTCTGCGTAGTAACATGCCAGTTCCATGCATGATTCTGCATTGGAAAATGTCACTTCAATGCAGGATTCGACCCTGAATCCTAGTTCGATTCAGAAATCCTACTTCATGCCTGACATCTATTTTTTTCCCATAGAAAACAATGGGACATTCAATATGTTATAATTGTGGCATGGATTAATATTTTCCACCAAATCTTCAAAAGGCACATCTGTGAAGGCAAGGCTTTGTATCCTGAAAATTTCAGCCAATAAAGTTACACTGTTTTTGAGATACAGGTGAGCAACAAGACAGGCAAAAATGGCAAAATGTCTGTTTTTTCAATACTCTATGGCCCAGATATTCAAAAGGGTTGTGCCATGCGCAATAGGGTTACACCAACACAAGTCCGAAAATGTGCCATTCTGCAATATTCAGCAGGAGGCAGATGCGCCCTCCAAATTACGCTGAGCAAGAACGCAATTATAATGAATGTATGCACAACTGAAGGGGGAGGAACCATGGATAAATGGAGCTGTGCGATATTCAACAACATGCACCATGCGCAATAGGGGAGCAAGCAGAAGTTGCGTGATAGCGGAAATGAGCCAAAATAAAAAGGAACAAGGGAGAGGCGCAAGAACACTACAGGGAAGGCCCATGAGGCTGAACTCTAGCCAGACAAACAGGGCAGGAGGAACACACAGGGAAGGACAGGGAAAGGGCACCCTGAACACATAGGCACAGGGAAGGTGTGGGGAGCCACAGCCAGTGCAGAAGGGGGAAGTGCCACACAGCACAGATGCCACCACAGGAAGGTGTTCCCGGTGCAGGGGAAGTAGCAGCCAGGACAGCTGGGGGAACACAGAAACAGCTGCCTGGGGGGTGAACGCAAGCCAGGGACATGGCCAGTGCCACCATCCAGATGGAGGCAGTGATGAGGGGGGTGAGAAGGCAGGCAGCAGAGGGGTGTGGCCGTGGAAGGGCTTGTCGGCAGTATGCCCCCAACAGGCATTACCGAGCCCACACCAGCTTCGAGCTGTACAGCGATACTGAGATCATGGGTCGGTACCACCTGAATCAGGCAATTCTGAGGTGGCTCTGTGAGCTGTGCAGTGATGTGATGCAGGCACCCACACGACGGAGCCATGCTCTGTCAGTGGAGACTAAAGTGACAGCTTGCATGTGCTTACTCACCATGGATACCTTCCAGAGACCAACAGGGGACACCACAGGCATAACACAGTCGGCTGCATCATGCCACCTCACCCAGTTCCTCAGCACACTGCTGCCACATGCTGCGGAGCGCATCCATTTCCCCAGCACACCGGCAGAGCACACAGCAAACATATAGGAGTTCCACAGGGTAGCGCATATGCCTGGCATGCTAGGGGCAATAGACTGCACCCACGTGGCCATCTGCACACCACCTGGCCCCAAGGGGGCCACATATTTCAATCGGAAGGGCTATGCTAGCATCAACTGCCAGGTGGTGTGCGATGCCAGGGGGTGCATAATCAATGTCTGTGCCATGCACCCTGGGGGAGCACATGATGCCTTCATCTGGCACCAGTTGGCACTGTGCCACAGATTCGAGAGTGGGGACATGCCCACTGGCCACTTAGTGGGTGAGTATGCACACCATATGGACAAACATAGAGCTTGGCAGGGGCATGGTCAGAGGTGACATGGGTAGTGGCCTACATGGCCCAAGGCAGGGTGATGCTGAGCACCAAACTAACCTCCATCCTCTACACACAGGTGAAAGTGGATACCCACTCCATCCCTGGCTGCTTACACCATACCGGTGGCCTGCAACCCCATCGCATCAACACTACAATGAGGCACATGCCACCACATGCAGTGTCATCAAGCGGGTGTTCGGGATGCTGAAGGTACGTTTCCATTGCCTGGACACCTCCGGTGGTGCCCTACATTACAGCCCCTCAAAGGCCTGCGGGCTATTCCTGGCCTGTTGCATCCTGAACAACATGGCCAATAACTGTGGGATAGCCGTACAGGTCAAAGAGGGGGACAGTGATGGGGACAATGAGGATGCTGGTGATGATGGTGATGGGCAGCCCCCCTTTGGGCGATGGGACCCCCGACTACTCCGGCTGGCACAGCTGCACTGGGACACCATCACAGAGGAGCACTTCAGCCAACCCAGGTAAGTCATGGGGCCATGTGCAACCACCAGTGGCAAAGGCACAACCCACAAACACACATGGACACACACAAGGGGTGCATGCCATCAAGGGAAGTGGCCGAGCATGGAACCGCACACACTGCCAGGGATGGGTGAGGTCTAACATGGCACACGGTCATACACACACACACACACCTCACAAGACATGCACAAAGGGTAGGAGGCACACTGACCCAGACCGCCACCCCTAGCCACAGAGATGTCCACAGACCACCACGTCCACTGCCTTTCATTGTGCGTGTGTCAGACGCTGTGCACCATTGCACACTGGTGTACAGCACAACGCAGGCATCATCATGCACAAGCAACAGCGGACAGCAGCCGGGAGGGTGTGCAGATGGAATGTGTATGTGCATGCAGGGATGGGTATCCCACCTGTGCATTGTCCGCTGAATGACACAATGCACACAGGGCAGCATCAGACAGTAGTCATGCTGGGAACATGGATGTGTCGGCGGCCCGGCCGAGACCCGCCAGTAGTGACAGGCTGACCACTGGCCTCATAGGGTGGCACTGACAGTCCTCCAGGGATTCCACTGTGTGAATGCGACTGTGCTTGCACAGGGGTCTGCAGCACACTGAACATGCCTGCGCCAGGCATGCTCGGGATGCCCACAGCTGAACCCGGTGTCGACAAGGATGGTGTCGCACGACGCCGGGAACGGGGGGTGGACATTGCACTGCGTGGTGTCTGTGACGCATGGGCAAATAACTGTGTGCCCATTGTGACCATGACAGCTGCGAATGCCTGTGTCTGCCTGTCAATGGCAGCGGTCACATCCTTCCGCAACCAGTCCATCCCTGCCAGGAGCAGAGCAGTGTCTCTGATGCACCGCTCCTCTGCTGGTGCAGAGCCTCACTCAGTGCATCCACTGCCATCACAAGCCTTATCTGCTGACTGACTGATGATTGCAGTATGCAGGTGTGCTCATCTAAGAGGTCATCTGCCTGATCGGCATGCTGTCCCTCAGGGTGTTCATGGCCCTGATGCTCATCACCCCTTGAGGGTGGGCACTGCACACCAGGGCCAGGCTTGGGTATGTCCACAGGTGGTGCACTGACGCCACCTCCTGACACTGTACCCCATGGCCATTGGCCGACTGCTGACGCTGCCCCTCCGGCTGCCGCTCTTCAGGGCTCAATGGTGCCGCCGCAGTGGACACAACAGTCCCACTGTCCTGGACACACACCAGTGCTGCCCCACTGGTGCAGACAGGCACAGGCTGGGACTGTGATGACACGTGGGCCTCCATGGTGGCACCACCCACAGCCATGGCCACGATGTCACCTGCTGTATGGCCATCCTGTGGCACACACGTGTCAATGCCCATGACGTTAGCTTCATCATCATCGGTGATGGATCTGGCACCAGCCCGAGTCTCAGCATGCTGGCATCCATGGACGCTGGCACGCTGGGACACTGGCAGGGCCTCCTCTGCACCTGCTCCACCAGCATCAGTCCAGACATCCAGGCGGTCCCACTGTCGCCCTGACCCCTGTATTCCTGTGGAGGTGGATGGGCCCTCCTCCATCTCCATGTTACTGGCCTCAGTGGAGAAGCCCACCACCGCTGACCCATGCAGGTGGTCAGGAGCTGTAAGGGAAAAAAAGTAGCATTACTGCATGTGACCTACTCTGTCCCCCCAATAGACAGACCATGACCTACCATGCAGTGATGGGCTACCACCCATCTGGAATCCACCACCTGGAACACTCTCAATGGCGCAATGCTGCATGCTGCCAGCAACCCATTCTTCTTGTGGGGTCAGGCGTTGCACCTCTGGCTGTCCCCCACTGGTCACAGATCGTGCTGCCCTGATGGCAGCCACCTTCTCTTTAATCCTCTGCCTGTCCATGACCATCTTCTTTCTGCACTCCTGCATGGAGCACTGGAGGCTGCCATGCAGGTTTACAGCACGCGCCACCTCCTCCCATGCAGCAGCATGGGCCTGTGGTGTTCTCTGGCATCCGCTGAGAAGCAGCTCCTAGCAGAGACAGGCCTTGAACAGGGCATCTGTCTCGGCCTTTGTAAAATTTGGCCTCCTCTTCCTCCCACGACTCTGTTCCTCTTCCTCCACCACATGCTCGGTCATGATTCATCCTGTGAGAATGACAGGTGTTACTTGTGACTGTGCAGTCCCATGCATGTCCCAAACACCACAGTCCACACTTCCAAACAGCATGCAACTCACCGCAATAGACTGCAGTAACCAACTATGGCCAGTGCAGCCCAATGTCACATTTTTATAGCGCAACCCATGCAAATGAGGCTTGGCGCATCTTTAAGTGGATGCAAATGCAGTGACTGCACCATTGAATGGCTGATTAGATGATTTGCATATGACAGCTGAATATCATGCTGTTGCACTTTGCACAATTGTGTTGAACATGCTGATCCAAGGGCGCAGTTCTGTGACATGCACAGTACACACCTAACTGCTCATGCCTGGGTTGATGACGAAGGTGCCTGCCATGCTGCTGATGTGCTGTGCACAGGAGGCAATGCAGAGCACGGCCACCATTGTGCCAGTGGTGCTGCAGCGCTGTTCATCTATATAGCGCTGTGGCACTGGGGCGTCATAGGTGCACTGGGGCAACAGCTCTGTAGGCCGCTACAGGAGGTGGCACACAGGCACCCAATCATGCTACACGCATTGGGTTCCAATCGTACTGTGGCTGTCCATGCACCAGAGACCCTTGACCCTGTGCCCAACCTTTGCCCCTTAGGTGCCATGCGTTAGGCATGGGTGCACCACTATCGCACTGTTCGGTGACAGTGCAATGGGGAATGGCAGCACTGTACCACACAGCATCTGCATGTGGCAGGACCGTGCTGCAGAGCACCATTTTGCTTGAACCAGGCAGCAGAGATGGTGTGGAGGAGTGCTGTGGTTTGGAGCCAGATAGAGCTTGCCAACCTGGTGGCAATAGTTGAGCCCCATGCTGGGGATTTGTTTGGAAAGGCACCCCTGGACAGGGCCAGGAGTGCAGTCTGGCAGAAGGTGGCCGATGCCCTGGAGGAGGCCACCGGTATGGGGTGGATGGTGGAGCAGTGCTGGCACTGTTATGGGGACCTGAGGCACAGGGACCTGGACCTGCTTGCCCGCCTGTGGGCACATGCCAGGTGTGGCATGGTGCCATGGAAAGGTAGGTGCAACATCCATACACTTTTATCGTCCATACGGGTATCACGGTTGCATGTGTCCAGCACATGGGGGGGGCCATCCAGTGTTGGCCGTGATGTTGGTATCGGGGTGTGGGGTGGATGGGTATGGCTGTGTGGGATTGCACATACATGGGGGTGGGGGGACTTTGCTACCAGATTGTATTGATGTTCCTTTCTCCATATTTGCACCTTAGGGCCAGAAAAACAGCAGTGCAACAGGGAGAGGAGGTGCCGCATGGTGGAGCAGAGGGACAGGATGGGTGATGGTGGTCCGCGGTGCATGGACCAGCCTGCTGATGGTGAGTGCCTTACATCCATGATTACTATTGCATGCTGTATAACTGGGTGGGCAGTGGGGCCTGGCAGCACTGTCCAGTGGCACTGCATGTCTGGGAGTGCGTCAATGGTGGTCCATGCGTGCACCGGGCACATGGCTGTGGCACTGCCTTCACACCGCATAGTCAAGTCACTGTACAGCCATGGTGGTGCTGTGCAGGACATGGGCCGTGGGTTTGTGCAGTGGTCCACATGGCTGTGGCTGCCTGGATGGGCAGGTCTTGTGGACACGGTCACTGTGGGTGGTCGCACACCATCACAGGGGTGTGGCACATGGCTGTATGCCACGCACAATGGGTGGGCTGCAGGGGGATGGACAGTCACACCTGTTGACTCTGCTCCCTCATCCTAGGTGGCCGGTGACTCCTGCAGATACAGCAGGATATTCAAGAGCTGCTGCTGGTGGTGAGGGAGACATTGCAGCTCCTGCGGCGCATACACCGCCACAGGGTCAAGAGGAGGAGGAGCTCACATCGGCGTCAGGAAGAGGAGGACCAGGGTGGTCATTGATGTCCCCATGCCCCAACTACCACCTTCCCCCCTTTGACCCACCCTCACACCCATTCTTCCCTCTCCCAGATGTTCACCCCTGCCCCTTACCTGCCCCCACCTGTTATGTGGCCCTCCCCCCCGTATATAATTGTAAATAGTTTTACTTGACATCTTTTCAATGTATACATTTTGTTATAACAACTGTGGTGGTCTCTGATTTGCAGCGGGCTACAGGTGCTCAGCTGCAGTGGTCTGCATGGTGTCAGGGGTTGTGCATGCATGGGCGTGTGTGTGTGTGTGTGTGCAGAGGTGAACCACCTATGGTGAGGGCAGGGGGATCAGTCACTGTCTGTGGTTTATGTGTTGTACTCTGTGCACTGGATGCCTGTGTGCAGTGGTTCACAGGGCCTGCACTGTGTGCATGGCACCCCTGTCAGACCATCCATGGCCTGTGCAGCTGACACCCTTGCATGTCTGTGATATGCATGGTCTGCTGGCATGTCAGTGGTGGCTGTCCATGCTGGATAACAACTGTACCTGGCACAATACCAGGTTACCTGCCATCACCAGTATGGTGCACGTATGCCTCCGGTGGCACTGTGACCTCCGCTGTTGTTGTCCCCCATCTATGCTGTCATGTGTGTCTGTTGCAGGGGATGTGCTCCAGTGACTGTCACTTGTGCTACGGCAGCATGCTGGTGGCATATGGCTACATGGTGCCTGCGCAGGGTGGCTGGAACACCTGTGCAATGTAGAGGTGCTGGCCATGTGTACACATCAGCCATGGCCACATGTCAGTGGCTTGGTTGACCTGCTACTGTGTCCCTGTGTTGGTGCACCCTTGGGTATGGGTGGGTGTTTGTCCATGCACTGTGTTGCATCCTGTGTGGTGCATGAAGCCATGCTACACTGTGTGTGTCCCTACTGGCTGTTGTGGCCAGTGCTGGGACAGGATGTGTCCTTGGGAGGGTGTGCAGGGTGCTGTACTGCTGAAGGTGGGGTCTGGGGCATGTCCTGTCGCATGTGGGGTAACTCGTGTGCTGATACATGTTCAGTCTCTCAGCTGTACCTCGGGGGGATGTGCGGGGTGGCACTGTGTATGCATCTATTGCATCGCTGTTTGCTGCTGCCTGCTGCAGGGTGCCCATGGTGGGGCTGCCTTGCATGGCTCCATGGTGCACAGGGTTGCATTGTCACAGTGGGGGTGGTGGCATGCATGGGGTGTCCTGCACTGTTGGGTGCTACTCCTGGGCAGGGTGTATGGGGATCATGGTGCAGGGTATGCTCTGCATTGGTGGGATGGTGTGGTACCAGGTGGGTCGGCCCTCCTTGTGAGCCAGTTACAGCTTGCCAGGGGGTGTGCTGGGGCACCATGGCCTGGCTGTGGGTTGGTTGCTGGTATCTATGGGCCAGTGGTTATTCCAGCTCTCCCCCGGTTGTTCAGTGCATGGGGTGTGGGGGACGATGTCTGTTCTGCTGTGTGTTCCTCTGCCCATCTGTGGCATGGGTGCTGGGCCCCTGCATCCCTGGTTGTGCTGCTGCATTGCTGCCCTGCTGCAGGGGGCATCCCTGGTTGTGCTATGGCGCATCTGGACTGCTCAGCTGAACATCCCTTGTTGCACTATGGCACAGGTGGTGTGATATTCAGTCACTGGAACATCTTGGCCTGCGCAGGTTTTGAATATCACGCTTCTTGCGCATGGGCGCAGTGGACTTGCACTTGCTCCTGCTGTTGCACACTTTTTGGGTGCAGTTTGAGTATCTGGGCCTATATCTCAAAAACTACAAAAGGCATTCACACAAAATTTGTCACCCATAGCCACAAAGTATTCCAACTTTTGTGCAAATTCCATGAACAGTTGCAAAGTTATTAAAGTGCAAAATTCGAGGTTTAACATTAAACTGCCTGGTCAACCCTAACTATACTGGTGCTACCGCGCCAGTATAAGATATACACACACATATATATATATATATATGTATATGTATGTAATAGATATACCACTCTGAGGTGTGCGGTCACACTCTTATATACGCATGCCTTGGTGTACGTTGTACACACGAGGCCTCAGGCCGAGTGCGTCAACCACCCAAGATGTGCGTATATCAGAGCGCGACCTCACACCTCAGAGTGGTTTATCTATCTTATAAAATGTGAAAATTGTTTAGGAGGGTGTAAAAGTGCAGGTGTGTGGTCGCGCTCTGATATACGCATGGTCATGTGATGTGTTTTATCCAATCAGGTATGCTTTATTGATTGATTTTTCCTACCCCTTTTATAAATATACATATACTGGTGCAGTACCATCAGTATATTAGGGTTGAGTGGGTTGAGTGCAAACTTCTATGTTAAACCCAAAATTTTGAACCTTAATAAGTTTAGAACCACTCAATGGATTTGCACTAAATTTGGCTTGCATAACCCCCAGGGGTAGGTCCCTTGATGTGCAGAATTTTGTGCAAATCCATTGTGTAGTTTGTGAGACAGAAACTGTCAAAAAATAAACTAAATTTACCATTTTTTTCATGTTTCTTTGTCCACCTGTTTCTCAGAAATGCCTTTATGTTGTGGTCAGACATTTTCCGGGTAGAAAGCCTTTGGGTCACAGATGTGCCTTTTGAAGGTTTGGTGAAAAAATATTAATCTGGTCCAAAGTTATTACAGTTTCAATGTCCCATTATTTCCTATGGAAAAAGTTATATGTATAATGAAAGTAATTTTTCTCCACTGTCATCCAGATTTGCATACTTTGCACCTTAATAACTTTGCAACCCTATAATGGATTTGCATGAAATTTAGTATGCCTAAACTCTGGAGGTCGATCTCTTGACTTTTCCAACTTCATGCAAATCTGCTGTGCATGTTCTGAGATACTCTGTCTTAAACATCCTTAAACATGCATGTTTTATTCCGATTTTGCAGTCTTCCAGTTTTGCATATTTGCACCTTAATAACTTCAGAATCCTCTCAGTGGGTACGTCTGTAAATGTGATAAACTTCATTTGAGCCTCTTGTGTGATTTGTGAGATATTGTGTGTCAAACATCACTAAACTTGCATGTTTTTTTTTTCATTTTTTAGTAACAGTCTTTCAGTTTTGCATAATTTGTACTTTAATAACTCTGGAGCCCTACATTTTGCATGCATCATTTCATAGGGTTTGACTGTTGATGTCTTTAATTCCATTTGAATCGCTTGTGCTATTTTGAAGATACTGTGTCTCAAATATCCTTAAATGTATGTGTTTTTTTTCCATTTATGCAAAAAGTCATCTAGTTTTGCACATTTTGCACTTTAATAACTTTGCAGCTGTTCAATGGATATGCATGAAAGTTTGTAAGCATAATTTTGAGGGATAGTTCTATTATTATTGCTAGATTCATTTGAATTGCTTTTGTGGTTTCTGAGATATTGTGTATTAAATATTCCTAAATTTACATGTTTTTTTCCATTTTCGCAGTCTTCCAGTTTTGCATACTTTGCACCTTAATAAGTTAGCAACTCTTCAATGGATGTGCATGAAGTTTTGCAAGCATAATCTCATGTGGTAGTTCTGCTGATGTGGCTAATTTAGTTTGAACTGCTTAATTGTGACATTGTTTGCCAAAAGAACTAGGGTACTGCTGCAGTTTGTGACACTACTTTTCCAGATATGTCTCTTTGTTACTTCATAACTAAAAAACAGTTTGGGCTTTTGGGCTGACATTTTCAGGGTACAAAGGACTTGCCCCAAAGATGTGCCTTTAGCTAGTTTGGTGGAAAAGTGTTACTGTGTGGCAGAGTTATAACACTTTGAAGTTTCAGAATTTCCCTTAGGATAACATTGTAATGGCTGGAGTACTTTTCAAATGCTGTATCTCAAAAACACTTCAAGACACAGCTTCAGTGCTATGGGTAGTTTAGTACAACTTTGAGTGTGCTAAGTTGTTTTGCATGTTACCAGGCCCTGTTTCAAATTGCTGGTGAATTGTAATGAATGGGGCATATGTGACCTATACTGTGGCATGCATTATCAATATGGCAGCAGTACTGCTTTGCAGGGCACAGTGGTATCACAACACACTATTCACTGATGGGAGTCCCACATGCACATGAGGGAAATTACATACAGTAGACATGCATGGGAGCACACAGCCTGGAGGGACCTGTGCCCCACTGCTCACTATGGACCGATGGGGTACCTCATCAAGTGAACGCTTTCAGAATAACGCTGCAATATACAGTGCTAGTCTGGTAACTGCTCACACAGGCAGTGAGTATGGTTTTACAGCACTAGCTGTAAGTGCTCTTCTGGTCACTGTCTGTTGTCCTGTATGCAGGAAAAGGGCTGCAGGAACAGGAGGCTGGCTGAGCTGCTCCTGTGGCACACAGGGCTACAGCATGGAGCAGCTTGGCCCAAGGGAAAGGAGACCAGGGTTCTAGTCCTGGTCTCTGACATTTGTTACCATGTTGGGACTTCTTTTTTTTTACATGGCTGTGGAAAGAGTATTCCATGGCCCCACAAATTTTAACTTCCCCCGGGATCCACTTCCCCTGGGAGTGAGAATCCTATAGACAGGTGGTGCAGGAGGCAGAGCCCCCCTAGTCAGGGGTGTGTGGGGAGTGAAGCCTCCTGCAAAAAAAGGCACCTTTTTTACAGCACACACCATGCTGACGCTATTCTTGTTGGTGCTTACCGGACCCAGTGCCCCTGATGGGTGTGCAGGGCCAAGAAGGCCCTACAGTCCCACATGAAAATGAGGGACAAATACAATGAGGATGTATGAGATCACAGGGCCTTATCACTCACTGAATACTGATAGGAGCACAGGGCCTGGAGGTCCCTGCACTTGCACATGGAAATCAGGGACAATTACAAGGGGCATGGATGGGAGTACACGGCCCTCCTACCACTCCCATAATCAAACAAGGTTACAATTATACTTTCTCAAAAAGTAAGGAAATCCATTGCAAAAAAACTTTGTTAATGCACCATTAGGGTTGAAGCATCAAAAGTAGGGAAATACAGCCTTAGGGCTCCCCAGCCTAAGAACCCACCCCACTGTGCTTGCAGGAACAGGCATGAGGGGTCTGTTTTGGGGTTGTGAACCCTAATGCTCACCCCATTCTTCTATGCAGTATCCATCGTACCTTATTTACTCATGGAATGGGGTGAACATTAGGGTTTACAACCCCAAAACACACCCCTCATGCCTGTTCCTGCATGCACAGTGGGGTGGATTCTTAGGTGTGGGAGCCCTAAGGCTGTATTTCCCTACTTTTGATGCTTCAACCCTAATGGTGCATTAACAAAGTTTTTTGCAATGAACATATATTCTTTTTGAGATGCTGAAATTGTACAGTCATTCATGCAGGTCTCATTGGGACCTGCATGAACAGATGCACAAGCCCTGCACCAAGGGAAGACTCCATTTGCCTACAGGGCTGCCTGGTGGGCTGCAGAAGCACAGAGCCCTGTGATCCCTGCACTTCTCTGTTGCCCAGATACAGATGCATAGGGCAAAGAGTGCATCTGTCAGCCAATGCACAAGGCCCTGTGCCACCCATGGGTGGATAGGTGCAGAGCCCTATGCCAAGAGGATAGTGTCTTCACTAAATGGTACCTGGGCCCATGCACATAACCTTGCACCTTTCATTTCCTGGCTGGGGGTGTGGCATAACTGCACCATCCCCCCACTCTCACCCCATCCAACTGGGTCACTGAGCTCACCGCTAAACTCAGCTCACCAGCACAGGATCACAAAGCAAACCCACTGTGGTCAAGACTGGCACTACACTCAAAGTTTGTTCACAGTTATATTTTTTTTGTAATTTTGTCCCCAGTTTTCAAGATACTCATTTTATGCTTCGTCTTAGAAACATGACATGTAACATTTATAGTATATTGACCGAAATGACATTTTGCACCAGAAGTGTGAAAATATGTCTAATCCAGGATTTAAAAAATGACACATCTCATTTATGAGGTGGTGTGTAAAAATTACTATGTTGAAAGTTTGGAGTCAAAATATTGACAATTATTGAAGTTATGAGTGAATGTTGAATACTGCAACATTCACTCATAACCTGGACATTTTAATGTATTTGTACACCAGATTTTCAGCATACCCTTCTTATTACCCTACATCATGAACCAGGTAGGGTAACATTTTCAAATCCCCACTGAAAAGTTATTACACACCACCAAAACATCATTCTGTGCCACAGGTGCAAAAACACATTTGACCAGGATTTGAAAAATGACAGCTGTCACATTTGTGAAGTGGTGTAAAAAATGTCTATGTTGAAAATTTGGGGTCAAAATATCTAAAATTACCAAATTTATAATGAGTATAGTAAAATGTCAAGGTACATGCATAACTTTGCCATTTTTACATATTTTTGACCCCAAATTTTCAATGTAGCCTTCTTATGACCCAACCTCATGAACAGGGGTGGTGAAACTTTTTAAATCCTACTCAAAAGGTGATTTCGCAAAGTGACCATGAAGTCATTTTTGGGCATGATTTGCATAATTCCACTGCCATTGGTCATGAGGTAAGATCTCAAAAAGGCCATGTTGAAAATTTGGATTCAAAATATTCAAAAATGAGAAAGTTATGCATCAAAGTTCTGAACGCCATTGAAATACACTGAACTGCACTTATCTTACTTTTTCATATTGCAGTCAGCAGTTCCAGCAGCAAAACAGGTCTTTGATCAGAGAGTGGATCTTTGCCATGGGGCATGTGAAGGGGAGTGAGGGGGTGTGGGGGATGTGGGGGGGTGTGAGGTGGTGAGTGCTCAATGGGAGGTTGGGGTGGTCGGTCAGATTGGTGAGAGACTGTTTTCTTTTTTGCAGGGTACAAAAACAAACAACAAGAGATGGTTTTCTTCTTTTCAGGAGATACTGACATTCTGACAGTGGGGACTGGGCACCCCGGTGTTGGGTGACTATTCTGCAGCACTGGGGGTGGTCACCCCAATGCTGTCACCTAAAAAATGGAAACAGGAAGAGGGTGATCTGGAGGGTTGGGGAGGTCAAGAAAAGTGGTACTGGAGTTGGACACCCTGGTCTGCTAGTATTAAATATATTTAAATATATATAACTTAAAAAAAAAACTGGGAAGGGCAGGCAGGTGGGTAACCTGGAGGGGAGAGGGGAGAAAGAAGCAGTATCAGGGGTGGGCATCTCAGACTGCTTAACAGATAGATAGGTAGATAGAGAGAGAGAGAGAGAGATAGAGACACAGACAGAGAAAGAGAAAGAGACAGACAGACAGACACAGACAGAACAGGGGATCAGTGGCTCACTGCTCTCACTGCAGCATGACTTCCAGCTGAGGCTGTAGAACTCAAGAAAGTCCCGCTGTTCTCATACAGAGAATGCAGGTGAATGACTCCTCTTGCTAAGCTGGGCACCGTGGTTTTTGGGGTGCCCAGAAAAGGTATTTCTGGCAGGTTTTAAAAAAATGCAAACAGCAGAATCTAGCTAAATGGGTTCCATTTAGCTAGGTTCAGTTTTTTGTTTTGTTTTTTAACAAGATATTCTTTTTTATGTTTTTTCAACGTTTGTGAGTTTAAAATGAGAAAAAAAATGGCGACCAACACAGTTGATATTTCTGTTAGCAAGAAAGGGAAATCAAGAAAATAAACAGTCGTGATCTTTTTTCTGTTTGTGAGGTAAATCATGAAAATAAGTAATCACAATCACTTTTTTTACTGTTCTGATCAGGATGTTAACTCTAAAATTGCTATAACTCTGGAACTATATAATATTATTTCATGAACTCTTCCAAAAGCACACACTTGGCATGGGCCCCTTCAACCTTGAAAATTTCATGATAAAATTATACACTGTCTGTGCTGTAGGTGAGAACCAAAAATACTATGTTAAGTGTAGGGAAACCAAACATGTTTTTCCATTTTATTGGTGCTTCATATCTCAAAAACTGAACAAGGTGTGGTCACAAAACGTTTCAAGTCTTGACACTCTGGCAGCATGAACGCACATGCCAAATTTGTGGCTATTTCGTCAAATGATGCCAAAGTTAATAAGGTGCAAAAACTGGGGTTTAACATTGAACAGCCTACTCAACCCTAACTATAGGGGTGCTACCATGCCCCTATAATAAGGGATATGTGATAGGGGCTGTCAGATAAACAATTTATTTTTATGAGTTCACAGTGAACTCGAGTAACCTCGTGAGTGGTGGAGTGTAGTGGAGCCATGAGTGTTTTATCTGAGTTCATTGTGAATGAGTAAAAATAAATAATTTATCTTTGCATTAGGGAGGAGCTGTGCAGTGAAGTCGATTTGAAAAAAATTATTTTTGTTAAGTTGTGTGCATTTTTGGTGTTTTTCTTTGCATAGCTACACCTAGTCTTCTGATTTCTAGGCTGTTGGTAAGGATGCTTGAACATTCTGATGGCTGTGACACTCCTGACATGCATTGTTATTTGTGGAGTAAGCAGTCTGCTGAAATCTGAAGCACAAGATCACGGCAGGTCTAAGTGGCTAGTGGAATAGAGCCTGCAGAGGAGAATTGTATTCATTTTGTGTGTGTGTGTTTTGCTGTCCTCGTTTCCTTTCCATGTGGTGTGGGGGGGGGATGTTTGTGGCATTTCTGGAAGTTTGTCAATGCTAGGGAGATGCTGGCTTTTACAGTAAAGGAGGTGGCTGCGTAACTAAGGTAAGCAGAAATTTATAGTGTTGATTTCTTTTTAAAAAACTGTTGAGCACAAGGGGAGCAGAAGTCTAAGAAAATTATTAAGAAATTTACAGTGTTGTCATCTTTTTTAAAAAGCTTTCAGGCCCTGGGGAGCAGAAGTCGAAGAAAATCAATGAAGGCTGACGGCAGGCGAGCGGGCAGGGAGCTACAAATTGAGGTGCTGTGCTACATGAAATTGGAATGTGACTGACAGTGCTTTAGGATGAAGTTGTTTTTCAAAATAGAGAAAGACCCATGAACTGAGTAAGCTGCATTTACAGTAGGAAGCAGTACAGATGGTGGCACATTTTTTTATTTGTGTATCTTGAGTGTCTGTAAGGTGTTTGTAAAGGAAGTGAGATAGTGAACTGCATAGTGGAAGCTGGGTGGGATGTGTGGAGAAAAGAAAAGTAAAAGTAGTAGTGCTGACTGGTCTGCGGGGGGAGGCTATGATGTAGTAACTGTATGTATAAATCAATGATTACATACTATGGGCCCGATTCTCAAATGGGGCTGCGTTCGGCGCCAGCTGCAGCAAACAGCAGCTTACACCAAAGCCTCATGCACCAGGGACCCTGCACCAGACTCTGGTACAGGAGGGGTCCTGGCTCCTAAGTCCCAATGCTCACTGCAGCTCCAGCCATGTGGCAACCGCATGGCACACAGGAGGGTTTGCCGCATGGTCTGTCCAGTTAGGGACTGGCTGTGGAGGTGTGTGGAGGACTGTGCCAGTCCTCTGCTCTGTCTGGGGATGGGGTGGGGCACTACCTGCATGAGTGGGGGGCACAGAGAACCAGTGGGAGGGTTGGTGGCATGTGACATGGTACAAACAGGGACACTACCATATCTATACATGCTGAGGGGCACATCGAGAATCGGGTGGGTGCTCCTGCCCTGGATGCCCTATGTGGCACAACGTAGATGGGGGTCCACTATGTGGCACTTGTGGGGCACAGTGGGGTTGGGGAGGTGGGATATGCCGCACTACCCATAGGACAGCTCACCCAGGGGAGTGATATCTAAGTCCCCTTACACCAGCCCTGGTTGGTCTAAGGGGACTTAGAATTTCTCCCACTGGGTGCTGTCTGTGAATAGCAAGCTGCAGCTTGCATAAGTGCAGTCCATCTAGCACCATGTCACAGGGCAGTGCAAGGCACAGGGCTGGCGCATGCCCTGTTTGGGTCAGGCAGCCTGCAGTCGACGCAAGCAACCTTTGTGAATTGCATGGAGGCAGCCCTGGACGCAAGGTGCACCTTGCACCATATCTGTTTGGTGCAAGCACCTTGCGTCAGATGCAGGGCTTTGAGAATCAAGCCCTGTGTGTATAAGTGGTCTTCGATTTATGCATATAATTCCTCTGATAAATGGATTTATCAGATACCTTCAGTGTCCACTCCTATTGCATAAATAAGGGACATGCGGAGGTCAACTGAATGATATATGATTTATTTGTATAAACTAGCAGTGATTGCAGGTAACCTCACAAGTGGCAGAGTGCAGGGGAGCCAGAACTGATGGTTCCTGTGGTCACCGTCACTGAGTGCAAATAAATCACATATCACACAGAGCAGGCCTCCGCATGTTCCATTTATGCAATAGGCTAGGAACTTGTGTGATGGTTTCTTTTTTTTGTAAATTAAAAATTTTTTGTGGGATTATTTTGGTAAGTAGTGTCAGTGTGACCCAGTTGCCATGGACATGCTGTTGTGACACTGCAGGTGATGTTCGTACATGGCAGCTCATTGGCTGAGGTACTGGCTTTTGAGAAAAATTGGCTTCAAGATGGTGATGGGCTTTAGTGAGCAAGACAGAGCTGCTCTTACACTCAGATTCCCAGAGTCAGCTCTGTGTGTCAGTGAGCTGTGTCAGCGAGTTGGAGTTCATTTTTTTTCTATTTTGCGGTGACCAAATGGGAACAGAGTGATTGAGAGTCAAGGAAGCAAGAGCCAAGTGAGAAGTAGCGGCAGTGAGAGATGTCTGGAGAGAAGGAATGGGAAGGGAAACAAACATTGAGGTATTTTTGGGATACTGTGTCATTATCAGGGGAAAAAAGAAATGTGCAGCACTGTAAATGGAGCATGGCTGCAGTTTACAGCGTAGGCTGTGCTTTGACACAAGGAGAGGGACTTCAAGTGAGACATTGATGGCACTGCAGTTTTGGGCTATAGTTTTGTGGTTTGGAAAAACAATAGTGAAAAAGGTATAGAATATTGGTTTGAATGGGTAGTGAGGAGTGCTGAGGTTATGTTGAATTTTAGAATGATGGTACTATATTTTGTTGGGGAAATGCAGGGGCTGTTTACATAGAAACATAGATAATAACAGCAGAAAAAGACCCATGGTCCATCCAGTCTGCCCTTGTTCCCTAAATCCCTGGGATAATTCTTGGAACCAAATGTTCCCACAGGGCACTATCCATATTTTCTTTTCTAGTCCTGTCAGCCCAGGTTACCACTATTCCCTTCATTCTACCCCAGACCCATTTGAACCCCCTTACTGTGTTTGCTCTCACCACCTTCTCTGGCAGACTGTTTCAGGGCTCTACCACCCTTTCTGTAAAGAAGTACTTCCTTACGTCTCTCCTGACTCTCCTGCCTGCCATCTTCCTCTTGTGACCTTGTGACCGTGAGTTGGTACTAGGGCTAAATAATTCCCCATAGTTCACTTTATTAATTCCTTTGAGGACTTTGAAGGTCTCAATCGTATTGCCCCTCTCCCTTCTGGTTTCCAATGAGTACAAATTTAGTGCCCTGAGATGCTCCTCATAGGATTTACCCTGCTGCCCTTGAATCATTTTGGGCACTCTGCATTGCACTGTCTCCAGCCTATCCTGTCTTTTCTGAGGTAAGGACTCCAGAACTGGGCACAATACTCTAGGTAAGGCCTCACCAGGGCTCTGTAGAGGGGTAGAATTACCTCTTTTCTTCTACTATGAATCCCCCTCCCAGTGCATCCCAACATCCTGTTAGTCTTACTGTAGGCCTTGTATCACTGGCTAGTTGTTTAAGGGAGTTACTGATGATAACTCCTATATCCATTTTCTCATGTGTAGTGCTGTCTCTCCCCTCCCATCCAGTATTCGGTCATGCAGTTCTTTTTCCCTAGGTGTATTACCCTGCACTTTTTTGCATTGAGTTTTAATTGCCAGCCCTTTGATCACCCCTCTGACTTTAGCAGGTCCTTCTGCATAATTCCTTACTCCTTCACAATCCACCCTGCCAAATAGTTTTGTGTCATACACGAATAGACACAACTTGACCTGGATTCCTTCACCAATGTCTTTAATGAACATGTTGAAGAGGACCAGATCCAGGGTCAATACCTTCGAAAATCACTCGTTACCTCCTTCTTTTCTGATTTGACCTCATTTACCACCACCCTCTGTCACCTTCTTGCTAGCCAGTTTACCACCCAACTCACTAGAGCTTTAGCTGCATCCATGTCCTCTATTTTCTTAACCAATCTCTTGTGTGATGCTGAACCAAAGCCTTTACTAAAGTCAAAGTACAAGTCCACTGCATGGCCCTTATTTATCTCCTTTGTTACCCAGTCAAAGAAGACTATCAGGCTGGTCTGACATGACCTTCCTGCAACAAAACCATGTTGTTTATCATCCTGGAGTCCATTGATGTCCAGGTATTCTATGAGGTCCTCTTTAATCAGGGATTCCATCAGCTTTCCCACAATGGACGTCAGGCTAATAGGCCTATAATTCTATGGTTGCTTCTTGTCTCCACCCTTATGTAGAGGCACTACATTTGCTAACTTCCAATCTACTTGGACTTCCCCAGTCCTGAGTGAGCTGTTGAACTCCTGAGTGAGCTGTTGAACAGCTCAGTCAGTGGATCAGCCAGCTCAGCTGCTAACTCCCTCAGTATCCTTGGGTACAACCCATCTGGACCTGAGGCCTTATCAATCCTGAGGGCTGTCAGCCCCTTCAGGACTCTTTCCCTAGTGAACATTGGCAGACTCATTTCTGGGATTCCCTTTGAAGCAACTTTGATGCCGCTGTCAGGCAGGGGCCTGCCTTCTTCCTTAGTGCAGACAGCAAAAATAGTCATTCAGAATGGCGGTCTTTTGCCCATTCTCTTTTATCATCCTACCCCTCTCCGCCAGCCATGCGATCCCCTCCCTTTTGCATTTTCTGCTAATATATATCTAAAAAACTGTTTTTCTTCATTCTTTACCCCTTCCACGATGCTCAGTTCTCTGTCTGCTTTAGTCTCCTTGCTGGTTCTCTTGGCCTCCCTTTCTTTCTGAAGATATTCATCCCATTCTGTCTCTCCTTGCTTGCTCTTGTATTGATAAAAAGCCCTCTTTTTGGCCCTGACTGCTTCCCTAACTCTAGGTGAGAACCTTAGTGGTTTCTTCTACCTATTTTTCTAGGTCACTGCTTTAACACATCTTCGATGTCTCAAGGATAGCTCCCTTGACTTCCATTTCTCCTCCACCCTACCTATACCCCCCAACCCTACTAACTTCTCCCTGACCAGTTTCCTCATCTTATTGAAGTCCACTCTTCTAAAGTCAAGGACTTTAGTTTTTGAGTGTGCCTTACCAGCCCCTAGGGCTAGTTCAAACCACACAGAGCTGCGATCGCTATTCCCCAGTGGCCCCCCCTCACAACACCCACCAACTCTTGGTTGGTGAGTACCATATCTAGGGCTGCAGACTTCCTGGTGGGTTCCCCAACTAGTTGTACCAGGAGACAGACCTGAAAGTCATCCAGCAGTGACTGACTCCTAGTGCTGTTGACCACCAGGACCTACCAATCAATGTCTGGCAAGTTTAGGTCCCCCACCACTACCACCTCCTCTTTGCCGTCCATCTTTTTTTTTCTTTTTCCATCATCTTTTTCTCCCCACTGGTTGGCATGGGTGGGCTGTCAGTCCTATCCCCGCCTTCTCATGCCTGGCAACCATCTCTCCTTGGTCGCTGAACCCTAGATCCCCCATGGATTGCCCCTCATGGTGGTGCTGGGAAGGGGAGGGCCTTCCTCTCCCGGCCCAGAGACCTACAGCCAGATTGTTGGGCCAGAGGGATGGCACATGGATGGAGGCGGGTGAGCAGGGCCTCATGTAGCCCGTGTTAACTAATTTTCCATTTTCTCCCATTGTTCTGCAGCCATGGTGTCAAGTAAGTGCATGTGCATGGAGGCATGCACTCGCTACATAACTGCAACCCCTCCTGTCTTTACTGCTGTAGCTGCCAGCTCTACCTCTGGGTCTCCACCTGAGTGCAATGAAGGGTTGAGCTGACAAACCTCCACAGCCCAGGAGAGGAGAGAAGAGCTGTCCTCCAGATGCTCAATCCTCTCCCCTTGGCCAACTCCCTGTGACCTGAGCTTGTTCCCAACCCTGGGTCACCAGCATGGTAAGCGGTGAGGCACTAGGCACCTCAGCCCTCTGCACCACTAGGCCAGCCACCACCCCTCTTTTAAGTTTCTCCCCAAGTTCTCTGTCCTTTCCTCTCCTAGACTCGGGGGCCTATATACCACCACTAATCTTATCTTCCTGGCTGAGACTGCCATGAATTGCACCCATATAGACTCTGTTTCCCCCATCTTTACCTCTAATGACCCCATATTCAGTCACTTCAATGTCCTTCTTGACATAGAGGGTAATTCCCCCCCCACCTGTCTTGCGATCTCTCCTGAATAATGCTATCCAGAGACCACCATCTCCCAGTTATTATCTTCTGTGTCCCATGTTTCTGTGATGGCCACAAGGTCCACCTCAGTGTGTGCTGTCATTGCCTTGAGCTCACTAAGTTTGTTCCCCAGGCTCCTGGCATTAATACATACCCCCTTCCACTTGAGCTCTGCTTTGACTCTGCTACTGTCCATCTGCCTGCCATGTTTTCTCACCTCTCCCTTAGTGCCCTTGCCTGCAGTTTTTTCTCTCACAATCCTCCTCCTCTTAATTCTCCTAACCCCTGCATTGTTCCCTGTACCCTGCAATTTGCTACCATCCTCTGGGTGTGGGGGAGTACTATCTTGGATCCCTTTCTGCTCACTCTCCATTGTGGATCCCATAGACCTAGACTCCCCCACAATCAATTTAAATGCCTGATATATGCATCAAACTTCTGCCCTAGTGTGCTGGCCCCCTCTCTTGCCAGGTGAAGCCCATCACCTTTGAAGAGTCATCTGTCTGAGAAATCTCCCAATCCCCTACAAAATGCTACCCCATGTCCTGACACCACCCCTTAAGCCAACTATTGAATTCTACTATCTCAGTACCCATCATCCTGTCATGCCTTCCTGCCTGGCCCCACACAGGGAGGACTTTGGAGAAGGCCAGGGCAGCCAAGTGTGCCACCAATATGTGCTCCAGTCTATGAAAACTCTGCTTCACTGTCTCTACTGACTGGTTTCCCAGATTGTTGGTACCTAGATGCACCAACATCCCTAACTCCCCACTTTCCTCTCCACCATCCTCATTATTCTATCTAAGTCATGGTTGGCTGATGCTTCCAGCAGGCATCAGACCATTTGTCCTCCATATGCCCCCCCAGCACCCTGTCTCTACCTCCAACCATTGAGTCCATGATCACTAGGATCTTCCTTACAGTCTTACCCTACTTGGGTGCCAATGTGCCTTCTAGCCCATCACCTGACACTGACTCAGAGTCTGCCCTTATGGAGAAGAGAGCTTGAGCCTCCTTCAGGGATGCAAAGCAATTCACCATCTGGATGTAACTGTGCTGGACAACATTTTTGAGGCTGTTCCTTCTTCACCTCCCATACCCCACCACCATCCACCCTCCCAGTCTAGTGGGTCTCTGGGGAAGTGGGGTTAAGGGGAATATGCCCCTGCTGAGTTGAGTACACAACTGGGTAATTTCTATCCTGGCTGCTACCAGCTGAGCATGGAGCTCTGCAATGGTACTTCAGAGGGGCAGTTCCCCCTGCTCCAGAGCACATCCCCGGAGAACAGTGCCCCACAGTCTCAACAACTGTGTGCCTCACCCCTGAACCACATCTTACCAAGAACTGGTTATTGGTGAGAGAGAAATTTAAGTAGTACCAGCTAAGAACAGATGCACTTCCCACCACACTTTAATATTTTGCCCCCCCAACAGAACAAACTTTGAAAATAACCACCTAACCACTGGACTGTTTGTTTGCTGTGGATTTGGGCTGAAAGTAACAGTATACAAGTAGTGCTGGCAGGCTGCAGGCATGTGGGAGGTATGGCTAAGATATGACATATCTACTATAGGTATAAATCTTGATGACAAGTTTACTACATGTTTAAATTTCATTTGTATGTACAGTAGCTCAGATACCAAGATTTATACAATGGCTTCTGTGTCCATGCCTATTGCATATATATATATATATATATATGTACAGTATATAGCAAAAAAAACTCTGTTAATGTTCTAGTTAGGGTTAAAGTCACAAAAGTAGGGAAATGAGGCATTAGGGTTTCCAAATCTAACACCCCACCCCCACACTGCATACACAATAGGTATCAGGGTGTGCCTTGGGGTCATCAGCCCTAATGCTCACCCCATTCCATAAGTAAATAAGCTAAGATGGGTACAGAATACAGTAGGAGAAAAGGGTGAGCATTTGGGCTATCGACCCCAAGGCACACCCCCAATGCCTGTTGATGTGTGCAGCGTGGGGGTAGGGAGTTAGGTTTGGGAAACCTAAAGCCATGTTTTCCTACTTTTGTGGCTTTAACCCTAACTAAAGCACTAGCAACATTTTTTGCAATTCATTTTCTTACTTTTTGAGATAGTATAATCATATCCTTATTTGCCTGTGGGAGTGCATGGACCTCCAGGCCCTGTGCTCCCATCCCTCCATAGATGCATACAGTATATGTATGTAGCTGTGGAAGAACAGGGCTCATTGGGCACCGCACTTCCATTTATAGGACAACAGTGACCAAATTATCAGCATAGCCATCATATTACCCCACCTCAATTACCCGGTACAGAAAATTTTCGAATCCCTGCCAAAACCTAATTCTGCACCCCTGCAATGCCATTCTGTGACACAGGTGTAAAAACATATTTTGGCCAGGATTTGAAGAATGACAAGAGTGACACACATGAGGTGGGGTAACAAGAAGCAAATGTTGAAAATCTGGGGTCAAAATATTTAAAATTTCCAGGAGTTACAAGCATGCGTAGCGAAATTGCAACAAATGGTCATAACTTTGGAATTTTTACATATTTTCTCCCCAAATTTTCAACATAACTTTCTTATGACTCCACCTCATGAACAAGGGCAGGAAACATTTTCAAATCTCACCTGAAAGGTGAGTTCTCCAAGTGACTGCAAAATCACCTTTCAGGTGGGAGTTGCGTAATGACAGTCATATTGTTCATGAGGTGGGGTCCCCTAAAGGACATGTTGAAATTTGGGGTCAAAATGTCAAAAAATTACTAATTTATGCACTAAAGTTAAACCCCCCCATTGAAATACGTTTACCTTAGTTTCTCATATTGCAGTCGGTTCCAGCAGCAAAATGTGTCTTCAATCAGAGAGTGGATCTCGAACCTGGGACCTGTTCAGGTGAGTGAGGGTGTGTGGTGGTGTACTGGGGGGTGTGGGGTGGTGGGTGCTGAGTGAGAAGTGGGGGGGGCTGATTGGCAAGGTACCATTTTCTTTTTTTACAGGTTTTGAAAAAAAAATCATTGGGGAGCTGTTTTCTTCATTTCAGGGTTCTGCCTGAGATGGGAAGCTGTTGGGGTGCAAATAGACACCAGGGAACAAAGTAAAACTAATGGGGATGGTGATTGGAGGGTAGGCAAAGGTGCCACTAGACACCAGAGAATAAAATAAAATAATAGGGATGATGATCAGTGGGTGGGGGCCACTACACACCAGGGGGTGGGAGCGGTGATTGGTGTGTGGGGTGCCACTGAACACAGGAGGTGTTATGGGGGCAGTGATCAGCGGGTGGGGGTGCCACTAGACACCAGGGAAAGTTTTCATTAGTAAGGGGACTGTGATGGGAAGGTGGGGGGTGTCACTAGACACCAGGGCAATATCACACATTGCCAGGGATGGCAATGGAGTGTGGGGGGTCCACCAAACACCAGAGAAACAGTGGTTCACAGACCGCACTGCAGCTGGCAGCACAAGTTCAACTGCAGCTGCAGAAGTCAAGAAATTTCCACTGTTCTCATGCAGAGAACACAGGGGAAGCACTCATCTCACTAAATTCGGTTTGTGTGGCTTAGGCAGCAGAAAGCCAAGTGTCTGAATTTAAAACTTCTCGACTTACTGTAGCTTTTGGCAGAGAGCAGCAACAGGAAGGAGGCAGCTGCTAGAACTCTACTACTGGGACTAAAGAACTAGAACTCTACTATTGGGACATTCAATTAGGGTAAAAAAACAAAAAAAACAAGCGTTAGTGTGTTTGTCTGAGTTGGGGGAAGGAAACTGTTACCTGTGCAGTTAGCTAGGTGAAGAGGAGAGCTGTAAATTAATGGGTGTGGCTTAGGCAGTAGAAAGCCAGGTGTCTGCATTTAAAACTTCCCTAGTTAGCTTTTGACAGAGAGCAGCAAGAGAAAGGAGGCAGCTGCTAGAACTGCACTATTGGGACTATATAGCCCTCCCTCCCTCCCTCCACCCCTCCCCACACTTAGCCAGTTCCACTTTTATAGGCACTGGGTTTGACTGACAACAGGAACTTCCTGTTTGGGAGCAGAAAGTGAGTGATCACAGAGGCACAAAAGACTCACCTTTCTAAAAAGAAAAGAAAAGAAAAGAATAGCTCTCCCTCATCCCCTAGCTGCTGGAGGTCTGTCTCTGAGCAAGTAAGTAAGGAGACTACTGAGGAATACAGGAACTTCCTGTCCCAGAACAGGAAGGGCAGGGGCTGTAAGGGCATAGAGGCAGTAGGAAAGTAGGGAGAAAAAACAAACAAAAGAAAGTAAATAAGAGACAGGAAAGAGTAAGCATACAAAACAACAGTCAAGGGGCCACAAATAAGATATGATGGGAGTGGTGTGGTGTGGTGCAGTTCAGTGGCAGTCTTCTGGGAGACATTCCTGAGGATGCAATGTTGTCCCCTCTGCAGGCACCTCTCTGGGCTGAGGGAGGAGGTTGCTCATCTCCAGGCTAAGTTGTTGAGGATTTGGGGGACCTCCTTTCCAGCCCGGGGACCACCAGGGCCGCCGCCACTGCCTCAGAGGTTACCAAGAAAGAGGAGTGGTTGGACCATGGTGGGTTCAGGGAGGGTGAGGGTGGTTGGACAGAGGCACATCCCTCCAATTGTACCTCTCCAAAATTCATACACCATTCTGGCAGAGTGGGGTTCCTCTATGGAGGCACCCATAGTGGAGACCAATGAGGATGCTGGAAACCTCCACAAAGGATACCCATAGGAGAGTGGCATGGGACCCCCTCAGGGGAAGGAAACAACTCCTGGTGGGGGACTCATTTGTCAGGGGGGAGAACTGGTGGAGGTAGGGGAGAGGGAGGTAAGGTGCCTGCCCAGTGGCATGGCTTGGAGGGACAGGGAGCGAATCCTCAGGATTGTGGGAGCAGCTGCATGGGGGAGGGAGCTGGACATCATTGTCCACCTAGGGACAAATGACCTAGCTGGGAATGGTATCAGAGCAGTGCAGGGGGAGTTTGTAGAGTTGGGAAGGGGCCTTATACAAGTAGCACGCATGGTAATCTTCTTTGATGTGCTGCCTGTCTATGGCATGGGTGAGCCTAGGGTGCTCTGCACCATGGGATTCAATCAGTGGTTTTGGCTTCATTGGGGACTGGGGGTCTACCTGAAGGGATACAGGCCTAAACTGGTGTGATGGTCTGCATCTATCCATGAGGGGAACCAGGATCCTAGGTGATAGGTTTAAATGCTTCATTGGCAAATATTTAAACTAGCCAAGGGGGAGGCACTGAAAAGGAGCAGAAAAATCCCAGCCACCCCCCCACACACACACAAAACAGGGTAGTTAGCAAGGTAAACAGCAAATTAGAGAAGTTAATAGGGAGAAAGGCAGGGGTAAATGGAGAAAAAGGCAAAGGCAGTAAGGACAGGGATGGGGCTAAAAGGAGTAAGGCCATAAAAAAATGGAGGGTGATGAGTACCAATGCCCGTAGTCTGGGTAACAATCTTCCTGAACTAGTGGCTTTGATGGAAGAGGGATGCCTATATATCGTGGCAGTCACTGAAACATGGTACACAGAGAACCATGACTGGGATGTCAACATACCAGAGTACACAATCTACAGGAGGGACAGAGAGGGTAGAAGAGGAGGAGGAGTAGCTCTCTACTTAAGGGAAGGGATCAAAGCAACAGAACTAAAGGGTAAACAGTGAGGAGAGGAGGCACTGT
This sequence comes from Neoceratodus forsteri, assembly GCA_016271365.2. Taxonomy (NCBI): domain Eukaryota; kingdom Metazoa; phylum Chordata; order Ceratodontiformes; family Ceratodontidae; genus Neoceratodus; species Neoceratodus forsteri. Next base: position 329,334,973 of record CM028137.1, read on the forward strand.
GGGTCACCCTGGAGACAGAAAATGGTACCATAATCTGCACAGGGGTTGTATACAGATCCCCATTTCAGGGGGAGGAAATGGACAAGGAAATGACAGAAGGCATCCTTAGGATGGTAGAAAAAGGGGAGATATTGTTGAAGGGGGACCTGAATTTGACAGATGTTAACTGAAGCACCTTTGCTGCAAGTCACATCCAAGAGCAGAATCATTCTTGATGCCCTACAGGGGGCATGCCTCAGACAGCTAGTGTTGGAACCCACTCGGGAGGGAGCAATCTTAGACCTGGTACTCTCAAATGAGGATGGAGAAAGGATCTCAGATTTAGAACTGGGTAACCATCCAGGAACAAGTGACCACCAAACAGTGTGGTTCATAATAAACACAGTCATAGAGTCAAGCCATACAAAAGGAAGGGTACTGGACTTTAGGAGGGCTGACTTTGGCAAAATGGGAGAGTGCCTCAGAAAAGCACTGGCAAATGGGCAAGAAGGAGGGGTGGAGGAACAATTGGGAAACATCAAAACTGCCATCACAGAGGCAACAAGCCTTTGTGTGAAGCAAATAAACAAATCAAAATCAAGGAAAAAAACACTATGGTTCTCAAAAGAGGTGGCAGGGAAGGTTAGGGAGAAAAATATAGCATTCAGGAAGTAAAAGGAAACACAGAAGGAGCAGGACAGAGAACTGTACCAGTTAAAGCAGAAGGATCTGCGGGAAGGCAGTCGAATAGCAAAGGCCCAAACTGAGGAAAATATAGCCAACTCGGTTAAGAAGGAGGATAACACCTTTTATAGGTACATTAGGGAGTGAAGAAAGACCAAGGGAGGGGAGGATAGCGAGGCCTAATAAACGGGAGAGTGGGTGGGCAGAGAGGGACTGTGAAAAAGCAGGGATACTGAACGAATACTTCTGCTCGGTATTCACAAAAGAAGAGGAGGGGAGGTACCTAATCCAATCAATAGAAGACTGTAGATGGGGGGTCAATACCAGTCCATTCGCAGAAGAAAGGGCTCTGAAAGAACTCCTAAAACTGAAGGTGGACAAGGCAATGGGACCTGATGGGATTCACCACAGAATTCTAAAAGAACTAAGGGGAGAACTAGTGATATCACTGACCACCCTTTTTAACCAGTCATTGGAGGATAATGTGGCACCTGAGGATGGGAAGAGGGCAGATGTGATTCCCCTTCACAAAAGTGGGAGCAAAGCAGAGGTAGGAAACTACAGACCTGTTAGTTTGACCTCAGAGGTAGGGAAAATGATGGAATCACTTCTGAAACAAAGAATTGTTGAGTACCTAGAAGCCAGTGAGGCACAGGACCCAAGGCAGCATGGATTCATAGAGGGAAGGTCATGTCAGACAAATCTAATAGATTTCTTTGACTGGGTGACCAAAGTAGTAAACCAGGGAGGGGCTGTGTTTGACACAGTCCTGCACAAAAGATTATTAAACAAGTTAGCCAGCCTGGGAGTGGGTCCCAGGGTGGTAGCCTGGGTAAAAAATTGGCTGGACAACTAGACGCAAAGGGTAATAGTAAACAGAGTCCACTCTGAAGAAAGGGGGGTTACTAGTGGGGTACCGCAGGGTTCAGTACTGGGACCAGTCCTGTTTAATGTCTTTATAAGTGACATTGCAGAGGGACTGGAAGGAAAAGTATGCCTCTTTGCAGACGACACAAAGATCTGCACCAGGGTTAATACACAAGGGGGCCAAAAAAGGATGAGAAGGAACTTGGCAAGGTTGGAGAAATGGTCAAAAGTATGGCAGCTTAGAGTCAATACAATGAAGTGCAAAGTAATGTACCTGGGAAGCAAAAACCTAGGAGAAGAGTACACAGTGGGGGTGGAGGGTACTAACAACAACACAAATGGAATGGGACCTGGGGGTAGTCATATCAGATTACCTAAAGGGAAGCAAGCAATGTGAGAAGGCAGTAAGGAGGGCTGGGAGGATATTGGGATGTACAGGAAGAGGCATCAAAAGTAGAAAACTAGAAGTTGTTATACCTCTGTACAGACAGTTGGTGAGATCCATCTGGAGTACTGCATGCAGTTCTGGAGACCCCATATCTGCAAAGATATAGACAGGAAGGAGGCAGCCCAGAGGAGGGCAACTAAAATGTTGCAGGGTCTTCACCAGAAGCCATATGAAGACAGACTAAAGGAGCTTAATATGTATACCCTTGAGGAAAGGAGGGAGAAGGGGGACATGATAGAAACTTCCAAGTACCTCAAGGGAATCAACAAAGTCCAACAGGGTAGCATCTTTCAGAAAAAGAGATTTGCAAGACCAAGGGGACACAATATGAAGATAGAGGGAGGGACGGCTCAGGGACAACGTGAGGAAGTATTTTTTCAAGGAGAGGGTGGTGATGCATGGTATGGCCTTCCTGAGGAGGTCTTCGGGTCAAAAACAGTGGGGGAATTCAAGAATGCATGGGACAGACATAAGGCAATTTTGGTGGAGGACAGGAAGAAGTAGGCAGTTGGTTAACTAGGATCTGCAGCTTATCCAATAGGTAGGGAAATGGGCAGACTTGGTGGGCCAAGCAGTCCTTATCTGCCATCAAAGTCTATGTTTCTATGTTAAGCTGGGCACTCAGAATTTTGAGTGCCCAGAAAAGGTATTTGTGGGCATTATATTAAAAAACAAACATCAGAATCTAGCTACATGGGTCCTGTTTAGTTAGGTTCTGATGTTTGTTTTTTGAAATCCCGGCATTTTAAGTATTTTCCATGTTTGTTAGTTCATGAAAAAAATTAACAAGATGGCAGATGGCATGGCACAAAAAATGTTTGGTGCCCTAACAATCAAGTGACACAAATGCAAAAACTGCCATTTGCCGCATCAAATTTTTAATTTTGCCACAGAACGTTATCTGAAAACCCTACTGTGCATGAGAAGGTCGGAAAACACTAAATTTTAAAGTCTTATAACTCGGGAATCCTTTAATATTGTTTCACTAGACCTGTCAAAAGCACTACCTTGGGACATGACACGTCCCCAGGAAGTCTGGGGGAAAACTTCTATTCCATGTAGGCTGTAGGGGACAGCAAAAAAAAAAAAACAATATGCTAAGTATAGGACAAAAGACATTCACAAAAAGTGACACATGCAGATCTCAGACACCTCACAAGCTGCTGTCAGAAAAATTTCCAGTGCTCAAGACCTTGCCTCCTAGACGACACATGCAAAATTCAGCTAATTTCCTCAAATGGAGCCAAAGATATTAATGTGCAAAGTTAGGGGTTTAACATTGAACAGGCTACTCAACCATAGCTATAGGGGTGCTACCACACCCCTATAGTATGATCAGGAAGCTCAGCTTAGACAAGCTCACTTTCAATGTGATCCTTTGAATGTCTTACAGTACATACTAATATAGTACAATTTTGCATCATTACATTCAATGACAATGAATAGCAACGGTTTACTTAAACAAGGAAAACTTATACATATCTTCATATACAAAATAGAATAAGGAAACACTTTGTTATGAATTAAAAGCCACTTACAAGGTTATAGACACAGGAATTATGCTACCCAAAAAGATCAAGGCATATACCCAACAGCGGGCAGTATAGCGTAGTGGTTAAAAGCACTGAGCTGCAAACCTGGAGATCTGGGTTTGAATCCCATCAGCTCCCACTTGTATACAGTGTGACCCTGAGCAAATCATTTAACTTCCTTGTGCTTTCACATCACACCTGGAAATAAGCTCTGGCTTAGTGTGCCTTTCCTGGTTAAACAATTTCCCTTTCCCTACAATAAGAGGGTCAGTCTGTATCTAGATTCAGGCAACATACTGACAAACTTTTTGCCTGATCTCCTACCCATCTTTTTTCAATTAAAAAGTTTTATTGTTTTCAATAGATAAAAGTGTAGAATCGTACTGTAAAGGAACACTTAAGCGAAGGAGACAATATCAAAGTCTAAACTAAACACATTAGAAAAGAATCCAACTAAGAGATATTTAGGTAATTTAAAAACTTAAATTACTCAAAAGAAATGGCAAAGAATGTCAAAAAACAAAGGCAGATAAGTGAGTAGAAGAAACATTAGTTAAAACATTTGCAACCGTTAATGCAAGATAAAAAACACACTGATGGAGATTGCCATGCAAAAGTAAACATTAGACATTACATAATACTAACATCCAGGCATGTTTATAATCTGTATTCCTAAAAGGGGCCCAGATTAAATTAAAGATCTCTTTTTGACCTGATAAATGGTATGACATTCTTTCATTATTCACCACGGTTGGAAGGTTATTATACCACTCTTCAAAAGTAGGGGTCTGGGAGTTTTCCGAGTTGTTAGAAGGAACCTTTATAAAGAGGTTGCCATAACCCAGTTCATTTGATATTTCTGTACATGCCCCATCTGGGAAACAACACCCAAAATGAAAAAATCTGGGGAGAAAGGGATCTTGTTTCTACCTTTTCATACAAATTATGAGCCCTCCTCCATATGTTATCAATATTGGGACAGTTCCACAGCATATGAAGAAGACCTGCCCGCAGTCCGTTGCATCTCCAGCAGGTGCCCCTTGCAGGTAACCCATGTCTTTGAGTGGAGTAACAATAATGGTGCAAGATCTTAAACTGAATGGTTCTGCCCTGTACCTCACTGTACTCATTGTATGCATTAGACCAAAGAGACAGCCAGTCACTCATCTGAATGGTATATCCAAATACTTTTTCCCATTTAAGTTTTGCAGATAAGGTGACTTCACCAAGATTCTCACTCCCTAATATTATATGTCCCGGTGACACCTTTCCTCATAGTAACTGACTTGATTACTTGTTGCCATTATTTGCCTAAGGGTGGGGGCTTAAGATTGATGTTGAAAATGAAGTCTTGAAGAGCTTTCTTTACTTGGAGATATATGCAAAATTGAAACATACACAAGTTATAGTTCAGTTTAAGATCTTCAAAAGATGAGTACCCAGAGCTGTGATCTAGCATGTCAATAACACTGGCGAGCTTAAGTTTACTCCAACCGAACCTACAAGAGGTACAATATTAAGTGAAATGTTTGGGTTTCCCCACAATGTAGTTAGGTGCTCTGGTGGGTTTTGTATGTTAAGCAGGGACTGTACAGTAGTTTGTTAACCCATAATGTAGTTTGTTAACAGTCCTGAGTAAAAAAAAGGGATGCATGGATTACTTCTAACATCCTTGGGCAGATCTTTAAATAGATAATCTGAACATTTACGTGGTGCACCTAACTGTTGTTCTGTTTCCTGCTAAGGGAGTAATGCACTTGGTGTGTGTGTGGGGGGGGGGAGGGGGAGGCGCTAAGTACAGAAAAGCAGTCTGGTATCTCTTGCACCAATGTAGACCAAACTCTCCCTCTGACCACAGTGTTCTCAGTATTGATAATCTGGCTGTTTTTTGTCCCCATAAGAAAGGTTTGACAAAGGGTGCTATCTTATTAAACTTGCCTCTACCAAATACAGTTGTATTATAGAACAGTTTATGGCCAGCATCATCTTAATCAAATTAACTTTGCCCCAAATTGACATATTCATATTCTTACATCTTAAAAGGTCTGACTCTGCTTCCTTTATTAGTGGGTCCAAATGAATGTTTGTTATTAATTTTAAGATTTCCAGGGATTTTGAGACCTGAATAGGTAATCTTGTCTGTCACCCAACAGCTGTCATCAAGAGAGTTAGATTTTAGTTTTGAAGTACTGTCTATACAGGTGTGCAATATTTGGATGTTCTTCCAGTTCACTGTTAAACGAGATATAAAGGAAAATTGTTGTAATCCTTTAATTATTGAATTGATTCCTGGGGCTCTTGTAAAGTAAGTAAGTCATCTGCATACACAAATGTTTTGTTAGATACTCCCTCTATTTTAAAACATTTTACCTTAGGTGATTTAATAATCCTTCTAATGAGGGGCTCAATGATCAACATGAACAGATAAGACAATAGAGGACACCCCTGCCTGGAATTTCTGTTTAAACTGAAAGGTGTATAACTAAATGTAACAGTCCCTTGATTCACCTTGGCTGTTTCCAGGGCCCTCAGATCTTACCTGGACACACCTCTGAGGGGACCGAGAAGAAATGGTATGGTGACTCCACATGGGGTAATGATATGGGACACCTGTGGATAAACTGCAGGTTAACACCCCCCAGGAATATAAAGTAACTGACCCCACAGTAAATGCAAACAGTTAACAATAACCATCAATACTAAAATGTACCATAAACCAACTTTCTGTTTTATTATGGGAAGGGGATGAAAAGGGGGGAAATAGCATAACAGTGATAAAGGCAACAAAAAATGGTACCCCACACTATCCCCTCACCTCCTACCTGTGGGTCCACCTGATTTTCCCCCAAATGGGCATTAAGACCCAGTCAGTTGTTGAGGTGGGTACCATGCCGGGGGTACTGAGATGTGGTGAAGGTAAATAGTCTCTAACTTGAAACTCTCGTTGGAGCCCAATAAAATCCAAGCACAATAAACGTTAAATGTTTTGTCTGTGCTTATTTTGGCAGATGGTGCAGTCCTGCCCAGGACTTAACTCCTTTTTATGGCTGCAGGGTGGAGCGCTGTAGATGCTTTGCTAGAACAGTAGAAATAAGAAGCTCACCAAATGTCTAACAGACTTCTTTTTTATTGGAGTTTTATAGCAATCCCTCCACTCATCAGTCTGTTTACTGCACTACTTTTTCTCTGTTAGTGTTTCCCAGTGAGGAATGAGGTTCAGATTTCTCAGATCAACACAGAATGAAGTGTTATTTTTACTGCAGGAGATCAAGTCTGTCATCTGTAGCTATGTGGTTGGTACTTTTTTTGTTCACTCTGACAGTGTTTTCAAGTTTTGATGTGAAACAATGGTCACAATAACAGTATGTAACTCCTAGGTGGCACTACTCCAATGGCTACTACCCCTGCATCTCTTCCTAAAAACAGGTTGAGGGGCCTGGGTTCAAAACTGATGAGTACCAGGGTTTTCCGACCCTCAGTAAACACAATACTTTGGTGCCTCCGCCCAGAGTAATAATTATGTGGGTTTCTATCCAGACTGGTATAGCCCTCTGGGAAGCTATAACCACCCACACTTCCACCTAGTAACCAATTACCTTGATTTAGACAATGACCCTTAGCAGCGTTTACCATACAGTTCACAATATGTATTAGCAATATGCTCTCAGTTGTCCCACTTACCAGCAGGATCTCTGGTCCTGGTATTTGCCCTGCAACCACCTGTAAAGACAGTTTTGCAATATAGCATAAACTTTTGGCACATTCAGTAAAGGGCTTATCTCTTTAAACCAAGTATTACTATGCTCACAAGCTAGATTCAAAGTAACACAGCAAATCAGTTTTATTAAGGGGACGTGAACAAGGAGGGGAAGCAAATTTAGGTAAATAATTTCTGTTTTGGATTTTACTATGTTTTTTAACATGCAATTATTTAGGCCCATTGTCAACAGTCTTACAGCTGCTGGGTACCCAGGTTCTATGCTGGCTGGCCAGAAACATTGCATGGGGTTGCAACTGAAGTTGGGGCCCTTAAAGAAAATGATTAGTTAAGTTATGTAAAACATGACAACTTATTTGTAACCTTGGACGGTTGGCCCAGTCCATCGAAAACCCTTGAAATTAGGCTGAGAACAATTAAATGATACCAGAAGAAAATCAAGATGATTGTTGCAGGGCACTACCCTGGATTTACTCACAGTACCAGTCGGTTCAGGATGGACTGGCGAAATGAAGACCTGCTGCTGGAATCTGCTACACATGGGGAAACCAGGCTGTCAAGACTCACCTCCATTTCATGGCCTTTCCCAGAAGGTGGCCTCAACCTGTGATGACTTTAGATGCAGGGGCTGAATCCCTGAAGCTGGTCTCTCACCTGTAACACTGGAGCTGGCACCAGAAAAGATGGCAGGGGCTGGGAAGGACAAAGGTCCAAGTTCAATAAAGTGTCTCTGGCAAAGTTCAGTTTGTTGGCCGATGACCACTCTAGCTGGAAGACAGTTTGGTCACTGGTAAAGGTAGCCTCCTTTCTGGCAATCAGGAGTCCCTGGACAGTAGGCCTTGACCCACGATAAGCATTCAGCACATTTAATGGAAACAGCATTCAATTATCTACCTCTCAGTTCGGTTTCAGGCTGGTCTGCAATTATAGCCACTTTGCTGAGAAAACCTCTTAATCTGCAGGCAGGCAGACATTGAAGATCAGTCCCCTTGTGGATTGAAGACAGCTTTCAGGAGGCTACCCAGGCCCCTCCTGCAAAGACACACAGGCTCCTCTCGAAAGTTCAAGCTGAAGACCTCACGGATCTGTCTCAGACTTTTTGCTCCTCACTGAGACTGCCCACAGACTGACTCCAATTCAAACTGTCCCTCTTAAAGAGTAACTCTGCACTTCAGCATGTGTTTTCATAAATAAGCTGTTTCAGCTGTTACAATTTACTAGAGAGTACATTTTTTTTCATTTTCAGTGTTTCTTTCCAAGGTTTACAGCACATTGTGGTAGTCCATCTAAAATATCTGTATAGAAAATCTTTGAAAACATTTGCCTTTCCCCTATTAACCTCACAATGTCTTGGTTTATGACATCTTAGTGCTCACATGACAATGGACTGTGATGTCACAAATAGCAGCTGTGTGGCTAGCAGGGGAGAGTTTGCTACATTTTGAAAGACGGTGAAATAATTGCTGCATTCTTTACAATGCTGAGTTGACCAACGGCAGGGGAAAGTAAAACAAAAATAACAAAGAACTAAAAAACAATAAAGTCGAAAACACAAATGGTGTAAATCTAGTATTGATAAGCTTTTTATTATAATAGAGAGTTGCTCTTTAAATATAGAGCAAAATCTGGGAAGTTTGATTGGCTGCTTAAGCTGCCTGAAACAGTTTAGCCTTTTTAGTGGTTGGATTTTGGGTGCCCAAACTTTGTAAAAAGTAAAGAACCAGTACAGCCAACCTTGGTAGAAAGAAAACTAGATGTAAGAGAGTAGTTCTGCTACCAATCTTAGCAAACTGTACAAAACTAGAACTGACTGGTACAAGATAGAACCCACTCACCCAGGTTAAGTAAGTAAAGATACTTGTTTATATATTGTAATATTTCATCAAAGCTTATTTATTGAAGAACAAATGTTTTGGATTGTATCCTTCATCAGTGTACACACCTTATCTAGCTTTGATACTTCATACTGCCTCTTCCTTTATCCATTTAGACATTATTTCTGTTAATATAAACAGTAACTGTGTTTTGTAGTGCAATCTTTTTTCGCCCTTGTTAAAAAATTTTTTAGAAGTTTTCTCCAAGTGTTGCAGCATGCACTCCTGCTTTCTCTTAATGAGATATGGTGTGTACACTGATAAAGGATACAGTCCGAAAAGTTTGTTGTCTAACACTGTATCTTCAATAAATAAGCTTTAATGAAATATTACAATATATAAATAAATATCTTCACTTAATCTGGGTGAGTGGGTTCTACTTTGTACCAATCAGTTCTAGTTTTGCCCAAACTTTGTCCCTGATTATCACCCAAAAGACTGTATTACACTCCCAAGAATCTCTGGCTGAAATCCCAATTCGTGATTGGCTGGCTAGGCTGCAAAATGGTGGCTGCTGTAACAATGTTTATGCGTCTATTTAGTCCCACAGTTTCAAAGTTCTGGTTCAGCCAGGATGAAAGTTATTTATTCATATTCCCTCTCAGTTCAATAGCCCCAATTGTGCCTTGTAAATTAAGCCCACATTCAAACATGTATGTCCTGTACATTTGCTGTTGCTGCGGGAGTTGGAGCTGCACTGTAACTTCTTTCCCCTGCTGACGGACCAATTATCCCTGCCTGTTGGATTCGAACTTTGGCGCCTAAAGCACCTTCATTCATTGGCTCCCTGCTGTTTGTGACGCTTTCCCTCTTTGCTATTAAGGGAAAGATGGACCTGCTATTCTCGCTCAATTACTTTGACTTTGGCTGCTGGAGGGGAGGCAAGGGAGACCTATGCCTGGTAGGTCCCCCTCCCTCGCGCATCATGTGCTGGAGCCGAGTTCGAGGTGCCGGTGGCTTCCGTAGCTCCGAAGGGGCCTCCTCGGCTGCACTTCCATGATACCTGCCCCTGCCCTTGTGCAGAAGACTGATCTCCTGTGAATTTTCACGTGAACTCACCATTTCCGGACCAGACACCCCGGGAATCTGGCGTTGCGGGTGTTTGAAGCTGACACAGCAGGTATTCAGACGTGCGGGAGTTGGAGCTGTGCTGTAACCTCTTTCCCCTGCTGACGGACCAATTATCCCTGCCTGTTGGATTCAAACTTCAGCTCCTAAAGCACCTTCATTCATTGGCTCCCTACTGTTTGTGACGCTTTCCCTCTCCACTATTAAGGGAGAGACCGACCTGCTATTCTCGCTCAATTACTTTGACTTTGGCCGCTGGAGGGGAGGTGAGGGAGACCTGTGCCTGGTAGGTCCCTCCCCCTCGCACATTGTGTGCTGGAGCCGAGTTCGAGGTGCCGGTGGCTTCCGTAGCTCCGGAGGGGCCTCCTCGGCTGCACTTCCATGATACCTGCCCCTGCCCTTGTGCAGGAGACTGATCTGTGAATTTTCGGCCCACCCCCCATCCCGTTCCCTCCTCCCATTAAATGCCCACATGCTTCTCCTCCAGGGCCTGAAGCACCCTATCAGGTAGTGGGGGAGGTCCTGTATAAATATTGTGGCATAGCCTGCTTTAAATCATAGCAAGATCTTACATATTGACTTTGTCTAGGGGAGGTCCTGCTTAGATGAGAGAGGTATATTCTGTCGAAAATACATAGCGTGAGCATACTCTTTGCCATTGTCCTGAGCTGCTCCCTGAGGTGCACTGCCTAAAATGATCCTGGCCTCTCATTGATCTATGAAATGTGATCTTACTCCCTATGCACACTGCCTAAAATGTTCTTTGATCTCATTGATCTATGAAATGTGATCTTATGCCATATTTGAAAAATACTGTTTTACTGTACTAATACTGTTTTACTGTACAGAAGTCTTTGTTCTCCCTTCCCCACTTGCCATTTACTGGAATTTGTGCCTTGGTTGCCTGTTTGTTTACAGCTCCTAGCTCCGCTTTGCTCTACTCTGTTCCCCGCTGACTGGGCTTTAACTATAAATACTCCCTAGTCCTTGGCTCTGATGTGGCCCAGGAACCTACATCTCCCATCTAAGGGAAGGGAGTCCCCTATGGCACTGATAGGGGGCATACTGCCTTCCCCTCATAGTGCTTCTATCCTTGCTGGTCTCATACTGGGGCTTGCTCTGCTTCAAGTGGTCACTATTCCCTCGCTGACCATGTGGGGCTACTGGGAGAAGTCTCCCTCCAATGAGATGCCTGACTTCACCTTCTCTAATCTCCTAGTGACTACCAAGACCCCTTGCTGCCTCACATGCTGCCTTGACCTCAGGTGTCTACTGTACTCTGCCCGGGTGAAGCGACGCCTAGCTAGCATGCCTTTAACAGGCTTGACTGCCAACAGGCGGCACCTCCTCTGGCTCCTCCTTTTAATACTACTACTGGGCGGAGACATTGAAACTAACCCAGGCCCAAATAACCTGGCCTCCTCAATCCCCCCTGTATGAGGACTGGGCAAGGGTCTAAACGTTGCTCATCTCAATATTCGGAGTCTGCTGCCCAACCTTGATGAGTTAGTCACATGGGTCTCACTCTATAAATCTGATATCCTCAGTGTGACTGAGACCTGGCTTAAATCCTCGATCCCTGACTCAGCCTGTGTGCTCCCTGGTTATGAGTTCAAATGACTGGATAGATCTGGGAATAAGTGGGGAGATGGCATCTTGATTTATTACAGAAGCCATCTTAAGGTGTCCCCAGTGGCACACCAGCCATCCTCCCCGTCCCCCTGTGAGCTGCTGCATGTCTTGCTCTTACTTGGGAACACCAAGAAACTACATGTGGTGTGTACTTATAATCCCCCAAAGGGTGGGCTCCCAGGCCTGACCCACCTCCTGGATATGGTAGGTCCTAGCATTGGGGACAACGAACTTGTAATCATGGGTGATGTAAACCTTAACTTGTCTGGTGGTAATGCGAAGCAGTTTGAGCCTTTACTTGCTAACCTTACCCTGACACAACTTGTCCAGGAGCCAACCAGACGGTCGGCCAATGGATCCTCCAGCTCCCTACTGGACTGGATCCTGTCAAATCGTCCTGACAGGATCTCCTCTGCTGGAATCCTATCAGACTCTATCTCTGATCATTCCCCGGTCTTCTGTATGTGGAAAATTCCCTCCCCTAAAATTCCTCACAAAATCATACATATCAGAAACTTCTCCAGGTTCGATCCTGAGGTGTTTTGGGAGGACCTAAGGCTCACTGACTGGTCCGGGGTGCTGGGAGCCACTGATCCCTTAGTGGCTGCTACCCACTTTCTCGCCACCTTCGGTGCCTTCCAAGACAAGCATGCCCTTAAGGTCACCCGGAGGGTGAGGGGGTCCGCCACTCTATGGTTGCATGGGACTATCCTAGCCCTTATGCGGGCTAGAGACAAGTGTTGGGCCCACTTCAAAAGTTCTCTTGATCTGACAATTTTCCAACAATATAGAAATCTCAGAAATAAGTGTAAAAAGGCCATCAGGGTAGCTAAAAGTGACTTCTGTAAGTCCGCCCTACTTAGCTCTGCCAGTGATCCCAGACGGTTTTGGAGAAACATAAAAACTCTTGTCAGTGGGTCCTCTAATGCGGGGGTATCCAACTTGATTATCAGAGGGGTCTCCTGTAACAATCCCCACACAATTTCCAACTCCCTCAATTCACACTTCCCAGACCTATCGGCTCTCTCCATGCTCTTCCCGCCTGATAAGTGTACTTCTTGCCCCCTTCCCCCTACATGGCAGGAGGCCCACCCCACCGACCACTGTTCTGTCTTAGGGCAGTGTCAGTTAAGGATATAGAGTCTCCTCTCCGGCCTCTCCCAGTACTCGAGCCCTGGCCTAGCTAATCTGGAGCCCAAGCTTCTGAAACTAGGTGCCTCCCACATTGCCCCCCCCCAGTAGCCCACATTTTTAACCTGTCCCTTGCATTGGGGGTTATTCCCAATATCTGGAAGGAGGCTAGGATTGTCCCTGTACTGAAGCAGGGCAATCCCAAAGTACTGGACAACTATTGTCCAATTGCTATTCTAGCATCTCTCAGCAAGCTCCTTGAAAAAGTTGTGGCAGAGCAACTTTCGGAGTACATACAGGTCCATGAGCTGCTGTCCCCGGTCCAGCATGGCTTTCGAAAGGGGCATAGCACTACCACAGCCCTGGTCTCTGTCACTTCCAGCATCAGAGCAACCATGGACCAGGGCAAACTCTCTGGTGCAATATTTATCGACCTGTCCAAAGCCTTCGACCTTGTTGATCATGCGTTGCTTTGTACTCAGATGCGGTCGCTTGGCCTCTCCCCTCTGCTATGAAATGGCTTACGGGCTACCTACATGGCAGAACACAGCGGACTAGATTCAACAAAGTCCTCTCTGATCCCTTACTGTGACCTCTGGCGTCCCCAAGGGTTCAGTCTTGGGCCCACTCCTCTTCTCCCTTTTTGTTAACCAACTCCCAGCGGCAGTAACTAACTGCAGTGCCACCCTATATGCGGATGACCTGGTTATCATGGCTCACTCCCGGGACATTGTGACTCTCAACCAGCACTTGTCTGAGGATCTTAACAATGTCCTGGCCTGGGTAACTAAACATAAACTGGTTCTGAGCCTGAAAAAAATGCAGGCTATGCTATTTGGATCAGCTGCCAAAATCAAAGCCTCGCCAGCTCCTTTGGGTATTACTAGTCTGGACAGAATTTCCCTGCCAATTGTGAACTTCATCAAATACCTTGGGGTGACACTTGACCCTCAACTCACCCTGGGGAGTCATATTTTAAATGTCTGCAGAGCAGTGAACTGCAAACTGTGCCTGTCCTACAGGGCCAAATATAACCTCACACCTGCGGCTCGTTTGGCCCTTGCGAGAGGTGTACTTCTTCCCTCCCTTAGTTATGGTCTACACCAATTTGCTCGTACCTCCAAAACTCATCTTACTTGGTGGCACACGATGTACAACAGCATCTGACGTTTTGCTCTGGCCACCCCCCATCTCATCCACCATTGTGAACTTTATGACAAACTCTGCTGGCTCTCACCATCTAATTACCTGGACTTTGGGGTGGGATGCCTCGTGGGCAAAGTGATAAGAAGTGGCACCCCACCGGGGCTGGCCCAGCTTCTATCACCTGCTGACCTCTCCCGCTACCCGCTCAGGTCTCAGGTTCCTGGGATGCTAAGAGTACCCCCTATTCGAACCCTCATGGGGGACAGGGACTTTGCTGTATGTGCTCCTAGACTCTGGAACTCCTTTCCTGTGCATGTTCGCATGGCCCCCTCCCATCAGTGTTTTCTTAAATCCCTGTGGGGGTTCTTGAAACAAGCCTCAGTGTATGAGTGCCCCAAGCCTCCCTAGTGTAACGTCATTAGTCAACTGGACCTTAGTGCTTTTCAAAGGTCCTGCCAGTAATACCTTGCTTGTCCCCATGATTCAATTTCTTACCAAGGCACTTGACTGAGTTTAAAATTGTCTATGACCATAACTCGTCCGAGTTTTAAAATTGTCTATGACCAAATAACTGGTGATTCTGTGTACCTTACCACTGTTTGTCAGGGGTGATACTACATGCCTTATACTCTGTTACACCTTGAATAATGTTATTCAATGTACAGCTAATATTTTTGAAGGCAAGCTACCTCTTGCTGGGAGCTACAATACTGAACATAGGATTTGCAAGAAAGCGAGTTGTGCTCACAACAGAGGGAGGTGAACCTTACAATTGTCTTTGGTTTGTAGCAGATATTCTGCAGGTGGAGGCTACTTCTAACTGAAAGGTGAAATAAGGAACCTAATCAGGAAAAGACAGTCTTGTTACAATTCTTAAGATTTTCAGTGCAGGAAGAGTTTAAAGCACAGCTGACTTATTTTGGGGCTGACTGCTTTCAGAAGCACAAACCACCAGGCTGTTTTGGGGCTGGGAGGTTTACCTGTGTCTGACTTGGATGTCTGGATTTTTCTCTGTTTGATTAGCAGAGTTTGCTCTGTCAAATTGTTGTGTATGGTATCTTGCTGACAGGAAGGCACTCATCGCAGCGGTGGGTCAGAGCTCTTAGCTGATTGTTTTGTGAGGGCACAGTTTAGGCCCACCCCTGGAAATAGTTCCTTTATACCTGGGGTTCTGACATCATTTCCTCAAGAGTGCAAGGTGCATATCAATGTCATATCCTCTCTAGCACACAGCACTGAAAATATAAGCGTACACATTGTATAATATATATATATTTCTATATAACAAACCAATCACACACACAAACATACACACACAAAAAAAAAGTACATAATCATGTAGGGAGTAGTGCAATGTAATGGCTGTGGGGCAGCAGTCTTCCGGGAGACTTTCTGGAGGCTGAGATGCTGCCCTATTTGCAGACAACTCTCTGCCCTGAGGGAGGAATTTGCCCGTCTTCAAGCCACACTGTACAGCAGTAAGGGAACCTTCCCCCAGGCCAGACTGGATGGTAAGAAGGGAACCTCCCCCATCCAGGGAGCACCAGAGCCACCACCACTGCCTCGGAGGTTGCAAAGAAAGCACAGCAGTTGGACCACAGTGGGCTCAGGGAGGGTGAGGATGGTGGAACAGAGGCACACCCAGTCAGTTGTTCCACTCCACAATCCATACACCATTCTGGGGGAGCACAGCTCCCCTATGGATGCACCCACAGAGGAGATTAAGGAGGCTGAGGACACCTGTCACAAGGGAGGCCCACAGGAAGAAGGCAGAGGACACCACAAGGAAAGGAAGCAGCTCCTGGTGGGGACTCCAGTTATGGGGATAGAAGTGGGGGAGCAGGAAAACTGAAGTAAGTTGCCTGCCTGGTGCCATGGCTTGGAGGGACAGGAAGCGCATCCTCAGGATCACGAGAACAGCTGCACGGGAGTCTGAGCTGGATGTCATTGTCCACCTAGGGACAAATGACTTGGCTCAACATGAGATTAGAGCAGTGCAGAAGGACTTTGTAGAACTGGGAGGGCCTAAGACAAGTGGCACACAGTATCCTTCTCAGAGGTGCTGCCTGTCAATGGCATGAGTGAGGCGAGGTACTTTGCACCATGCAGTTTAATGAATGGTTGAAAAAATGGTGTGGAGCACAGGGGTTTGGCTTCATTGGCGACTGGGGTTCCACCTGGAGGGACACCAGCCTATACTGGCAGGATGGTCTGCATCTGTCCAGGAAGGGAACAAGTCTTTTGAGCAATCGGTTTAAATGCTTCATTGGCAAGCTTTTAAACTAGACAAGGGGGGAGGCACTGATAAGCAGCAGGAAAATCCCAGCCTCTCCCTACAAAACAGGGTACTAAATGAGAAAAAGAACAAGGTAGAAAGGTCAGCGGGGGATGCTGCAACTGAAGGTAAAGCCATCAAAAAATGGAAAGCAATGAGTACCAATGCCCGTAGTCTGAGTAACAAGCTTCCTGAATTAGTGGCCTTGATGGAGGAGGAAAATCTGGATATCGTGGCAGTCACAGAAACATGGTTCACACAAAACCATGACTGTGATGTAAACATACCAGGATACACTATCTACAGGAGGGACAGAGAGGGTAATAGAGGAGGAGGAGTAGCTCTTTACATAAGGGAAGGAATCAAAGCAGCAGAACAAAAGGGAAAACAGGGAGGAGAAGAAGCACTGTGGGTAAATTTGGAGACCAGCAATGGCACCACAATTGCACAGGGGTTGTATCAGACCCCCTTCTCAGTGGGAGGAAATGGACAAGGAAATGATAGAAAGTATACTTAGTAAGGCAGAAAAAGGGGAGATATTGCTGATGGGCGATCTGAATATGCCAGATGTTAACTGGAGTGCAGTTGCAGCAGCCACTTCAAAGAGTGGGGTTATTCTAGATGCCCTACAGGGGCATGCCTTAGACAACTAGTATTGGAGCCCACTCGAGAGGGAGCAATCTTAGACCTGGTTCTCTCAAATGGAGATGAAGAGAGGATCACAGATGTAGAAGTGGGTAGCCATCTGGGAACTAGCGACCATCGAACAGTATGGTTCACAATAAACACAGCAATAGAGTCAAGCCATACAAAGGCAAAGGTACTGGACTTTAGGAGGGCTGACTTTGCCAAAATGGGTGACTGCCTAAGGAATGCACTAGCAAATGGGCAGGAAGGAGGGGTGGAAGAACAATGGGAAATAATAAAAACTGCCATCACAAAGGTAACAAGCCTTTGTGTGAAGCAAATAAACAAAACTAAACTATGTAAGAAACCACTATGGTTCTCAAAGGAAGTGGCAGTGAAGGTTCAAGAGAAAAAGAAAGCTTTCAGGAAGTACAAGGAATCACAGAAGGAGCAGGACAGAGAACTGTATCAGTTAAGGCAAAAGGAAGCTGGGAAGGCAGTCAGAACAGCAAAGGCCAAGCGGAGGAAAAGATAGCCAACTCAGTTAAGAAGGGATAAAACCTTTTATAGGTACATCAGGGGCGAAGAAGACCAAGGGAGGATAGTGAGGCTTAATAAAGGGGGAGGGTGGGCAGAGGGTGACTGTGAAAAGGCAGAGATACTAAACAAATATTTTTGCTCAGTATTTACAAAGGAAGAGGGGGAGGTACCTAAAACAAACAGTAGAAACACTCTGGATACAGTTGATACCAGCCCATTTACAGAAGAAAGGGTTCTGAAAGAACTCTTAAAACTGAAGGTGGACAAAGCAATGGGGCCTGATGGGATTCATCCCAGAATTCTAAAAGAACTAAGGGTGGAATTAGTGACACCACTGACTACCCTGTTTAACAAATCATGGGAGGATGGGTGGTACCCGAGGACTGGAGGAGGGCAGATGTGATTCCCTTCTCAAAGTGGGAGCAAGGCAGAAGCAGGAAACTACAGACCTGTTAGTTTAACCTCAGTGGTAGGAAAATGATGGAATCACTTCTGAAGGAAAGAATTGTCGAGTATCTAGAGGCCAGAGGGGCACAGGACCCAAGGCAGCATGGATTCACAGCGGAAGGTCATGCCAGACAAATCTGATAGATTTCTTTGACTGGGTGACAAAGTAGTAGATCAGGGAGGTCTATGGACATGGCCTACCTAGACTTTAGCAAGGCATTTGACACTGTCCCACACAAAGATTAATATACAAGTTAGCTAGCCTGGGAGTGGGTCCCAAGATGACAGCCTGGGTAAAAATTGGCTGGAGAATAGGACACAGAGAGTAATAGTAAATGGAGTCCACTCTGAAGAAGGGGGTTACTAGTGGGGTACCACAGGGTTCAGTATTAGGACCGGTCCTCTTCAATGTCTTTATAAGCGACGTTGCAGAGGGACTGAAGGAAAAGTATGTCTCTTTGCAGATGACACAAAGATCTGTAACACAGTTGATACACGAGGTGGGGTGGAAAGGATGAAAAGGGACTTGGCAAGGTTAGAGGAATGGTCAAATGTATGGCAGCTTAGATTCAATGCTAAGAAGTGCAAGGTAATGCACCTGGGAAACAAAAACCCAGGGGAAGAGTACACAATGGGGGGTGAGATACTTACAACAACAAAAATGGAAAGGGACCTGGGGGTCAGATGACCTAAAGGTGGGCAAGCAATGTGAGAGGGCAGCAAGGAGGGCTGGGGGGATACTGGGATGCATAGGGAGGCATCACCAGTAGAAAACAGGAAGTTATTATCCCTCTGTACAGACAGCTGGTCAGACCCCATCTGGAGTACTGTGCAGTTCTGGGACCCAGTCTTCTCAAAGACATAGACAGGATGGAAGCTGTCCAGAGGAGGGGCTAAAATGGTGCAGGGTCTGCACCGGAAGACATATGAAGAGAGACTTAAGGAGCTTAATATGTATAGCCTCGAGGAAAGGAGGGAGAGGGGGGACATGATAGAAACTTTCAAGTACCTCAAGGGAATCAACAAAGTCCAAGAGGGTAGCATCTTTCAAAAAAAGAGGTGTGCAAGAACAAGGAGGCACAATTTGAAGATACAGGGCGGCTCAGAGGTAATTTAAGGAAGTATTTTTTCACAGAGAGGGTTGTGGATGCATGGAACGGCCTTACAGAGGAGGTCGTGGAGTCAAAAACAGTGGTGGAATTCAAGCATGCATGGGACAGTCATAAGGCAATTCTAGGGGTTGGGGGTAGGAAGAAGTAGGCTTCTGGTTAACTAGGATCTGCAGCTTATCCAGTAGGCAGGGAAATGGGCAGACTGGGTGGGCCAAGCAGTCCTTATCTACCATCAAATTTTATGTTTCTATGTTTACTTCCTTACGTTGTTGTTCTGTCATGATGTTTCTGTATTATTCTGTACCACTCTGTATCATTATGTTGTACTGTCCCGGGTCGTTCCTGAAAATAGGCATAATACTTGTCTAGTGTACTTACCCGGTAAACAAAAGCTAAATAAATAAATAAATAAATGCTGTCCCCCTAGGTGGCAGGCAGCACCTAATGCATATTCATAAAGGAGTTCATGCATATCACTAACATCAGCAGAAAAGATCCTAGCATGGGAGAAGAAATGGGTTTGCTTACTAGAAGTACATTTAATAGTGTACTTTTCGTAGGGTTTTTCTTATTTGATACGAGTAGGTTCATTAATAAGTAGAGTAAGCCCATGACAGTCACAGAAAGATCTAAGTGGAAGAGATGTGCTTGACAGCCAGTCGTAGTTAAGGTCCCCAGTATAATTGTTTCCTTTGTGTCAGTACTCATAGTAGATGATAGGTGGGACAGGAGCTGTGACCCCGAGGACGGGGGTCTATAACATCCTATGACATGGAGGGCCATTGATGTAGACATTTCAGTTTTTAAGGACAGGCATTCAAAGGCATTGGCAATTGATGTAGTGTTGAGGGCAGCGACCGTAAACTAGTCCTTAACATAGATGGCTACACCACTGCCTCTGGTTAGTCTATCGGCTCTGAATAACAGATAGTTGGTGATATTGACCTCTTTGTCTGGCGTGGATGGACGAAGCCAGGATTCAGATATGACAAGTACATCCGGCTCTGTGTGGACAGCCCAAGCCTGTATTGAGGCGAGTTTCTTTAAGAAGCTACACACATCAACTTGCATAAAGCTGATACCATTATACTTCGTGACTTCGGATGGTGAAGGAATTGCTTGTATAGGACCAGAGTTAAGTTTAACATTACCTGAGCATAGCAAGAGGAGAAGTACAACTTTCCTCAGGGCAACAAGTGGTAATTTGGAAGAACTAAACCTTCTTTGGCTAGTGGGAGTATTGGCGTAGGAATGCAAGGACCTATTCTTTGTACTGTTCAGTCCTAGTGATACACATGCTAAGACCCTAGCTGTATGACACCAGTAGATGCAGGTACTAGACCGAGTAGGTAACATTCCTTGGGTAGGTAACGAGAGGCTGTCCGAGAGGGAGACTCAGCTGAAAGTGGGTATGACAACTTGGGGGCATAGCACAAGTTGTATAGGGACTCCATGAGTAGACATTCTTGTGGTGGGGATCTGAGTCCTCTTTGGGAATCTAAATTCCATCTGGCGTGTACCCTAATAAGGGTAGGGTGCATAAGGCGGTAAATAGGTAGAGCCAGATTGCAAGTTCCATGGTTAAAGTCTGGGGTCAGAAAGAGAAACAGTTGTAAGGGCTTAATCTGGGCAAGGTATCACCAGGTAAGGCTATGTACCACGGGCTCTGAAAAGGGATATAGGTGTCGATACCACTTGAAGGGAGCAAGGAGATATTTCTATGGCACAGCGACTAGAGATAGTTACGAGAAGTCGTAAACCTGATCTAAGAAGTATCACCAGCTAAGGCTACACACCACAGGGTCAACAAAGGGATGTAGGCACTGAAACCACTTGTAGGGAGCAAGGAGAATTTACTGTGACACAGCGACTAGGGACAGTAATAAGAAGTCACAAATCTGATCTGAGATGAGTGGTAGGGGAGACTGCGGTGGGTTAGTTAGGATGGGACACTTGAACCTGAAGTGGCAGCCCAAAATTTATATGTCTGTGGGAGTCCTAGGGAGGCGGGGAGGATAGATTTGTAGGAAGCCAATGGCGGGAGGCGAGGCAAGGAGGTCTATATAATGGTCAGGAGGGGGATGGGTGGGTGGGTGTAAAATTTGTGGCTTTGCTGTACCTCTCTGGGTCTGGAGTCCGAGCAAGTGGTCTCGGGCTGCGGCTTCGGAAGCACCAACTGCCCAGTGGCTGCGGTTCTTCCGGCGGATGAGCTGGGAGCCCTGGTGGGTTCTAGGCTGAAGGGAAAGAGAAAGCGAAGCCAATTAGTACTGGTCCCAGACAATGGTTGAGCTACCCAGTGACAAAACTAATTTACAAATGAAAGGGGTTGATTTCCTTGGCGCCCTGAAGTCTGGGCAGCACTTACAGAGGCAAAGGAAAGGGCTGTTTCACTTAATCAATCTAGCAAGAGCAGTTTGCAAGTATTACTGCTTTTTTAAGGCAGTTAACAGGCAGATTCTAACAAAATAGGCATACATTAGCAAGCATAAGTAAAAAAAGCACCTTTTTAGCTCAGGAGACACAGAAAAGATAAGAAGGGGTGATGGATCAATCAGAGCAAGCCTGGAGATGTCGTTCGCACTCCGATTGGTTTGCAGCTTTGCTGTACCTCTCTGGGTCTGGAGTCCCAGCAAGTGGTCTCGGGCGGCGGCTTCGGGAGCGCCAACTGCCCGGTGGTCGCGGTTCTTGCGGTGGATGAGCTGGGAGCCCTGGAGGGTTCTTGGCGGAAGTAGTAGGAGAGAGAATTAGTGTGGTCAGGCTTATGAAGGGGGAGAGAAGGGAGTGGTGAGGCAAAGGGCTGTTAGAAATGTAGTTCTATAGGGCAGGACCGCACTCTAGGAGGTGTTCTGCAGCTTTAAATTTGTGTAGGGCAAGATGGCCAATGGGAGGAGGTGCACAGAAGGGAGAGTGGTTTAGGTGTATTTAAGAACTTATGGAGGAGGGGTTGGGGGGAGGACAAAACAAATCATACAAACAGACACACAAAGAAGAGAATGGGAAGATTAAGGTGTCTAGCTAGGCTAAAACAAAGCAAACAAACAGTATTTTACTCTCTTTTTTTCTTCCAGAATGAGCAAATACAGGCTAGTAACAGTCCTTAAACAAACAAAAAATCAGCAGTAGGAATCCCGGTTTTCAGTTTAGCTGTAATTGATATTATGTGCACACACTAGTAGCGAGGGCCAGGCAGCACAGACTACAAAATTTTTACACGGGCATGCAATTAATCCTGGGAAAGCAGCCACACTGGATTCCAGAGCAAGCCACTCAGGGAGTTCACCAAAATGGTGAGCAACCAATGGGGGCACTACAGTCAGATGGCGCTAGGAATTAGGAAAAACAATCCAGGATCTTTGCTGCAACAGCCCCTGAGGGCTGCAGATCTGGCTTCGGCAATTACCTGTGCTTGGAGAGCAGTGGGCGGGTGGCAGCAGGCAGGCTCCCAGTCTCGCTGCTGTAGTCGACGGGCAGCTCAAGCTTAAAAGCATCTACGAGGATGAGGTGCTTGCCCGAAGTGGGCAGCAAGCCTGCAGACAAAAGGGACAGAGGTCAGATATAGATAGTCTGGGGACTCAGTGGGAGGGTTAGGAAATTAGCAACAAAACAAAGGGGTAATGCACAGAAACAAGATTAAGGTAAATCAGGGGGTGGATCACAGACCTCAGGCAGGTGCCAACCGAGGACTGCTGGGGGAGGGAGACACACAAAGATCAATAAAGAGACACACAAAGAAGAGAATGGGAATATTAAGGGCTCTAGCTAGGCTAAAACAAAGCAAACAAATAGTATTTTACTCTTTTTCTACCAGAATGAGCAAATACAGGCGAGTAACAGTCCTTAAACAAACAAGTATTTGTCAATGCCGAACGTTCGCTTGCAGGTATTTGCAGTGGTATTTGGCACTTGGACATGGCTTAAAAAAATCAGTGACAAAGAAGTACAAGCATTTGTCAATGCCGAATGTTGTTTGCTTCTATGTGCTGTTTAGGTATTTGGAAGTCATTGGAGTGCAAATATTGAAAATTTGCGAACTTACGAGCGTGCGTAGGAACTGCGCAATGCACGCTAGTAAAACAGTCATTTTTAGGAATTTTTTCACCAAATTTTCAACATAGCCATTTTAAGACCTCTGCTCATGAACAGTGTCACTGTGATTTTCTTAATGTGTCCCATACATTGATTTCGCACACAACTGTGCCATTGTATGCTACATGGGCGGAAACACGTTTTGGGCAGGATGTGAAAAATGATAGCTGTACTGCTCATAAGGAGGTGTGGTAAAATGGCAATGTTGAAAATCTGGTGAAAATATTCAAAATTAGTGAACTTACGAGCATGCATAGGAACTTCATAATGCATACTGTAAAACAGTCATTTTAGAATTTTCACCACATTTTCAACACAGCCATTTAAGACATCTGCTCATGAACAGTGTCACTGTGATTTTCTTAATGTGTCCCATACATTGAGTTCACACACCGACTGCGCCATTGTGCGCTACATGGTCGGAAACACGTTTTGGGCAGGATGTGAAAAATGACAGCTGTACTGCTCATGAGGAGGTGTGGTAAAATCATAATGTTGAAAATCTGGAGTGAAAATATTGAAAATTCGCAAACGTACGAGCATGCGTAGGAACTGCACAATGCACGCTCGTAAAACAGTCATTTTTAGGAATTTTTTCACCAAATTTTCAACATAGCCATTTTAAGACCTCTGCTCATGAACAGTGTCACTGTGATTTTCTTAATGTGTCCCATACATTGATTTCACACAGCGACTGTGCCATTGTGCGCTACATGGGCGGAAACAGCATTTTAGGCGAGATGTGAAAAATGACAGCTGTACTACTCATAAGAAGGTGTGGTAAAATGGCAATGTTGAAAACCTGGAGTGGAAATATTGAAAATTCGCAAACCTACGAGCGTGCATAGGAACTGCGAAACGCACGCTCGTAAAACAGTCATTTTTAGGAATTTTTTCACCAAATTTTCAACATAGCCATTTTAAGACCTCTGCTAATGAACAGTGTCACAGTGAATTTCTTAATGTGTCCCATACATTGATTTCACACACCGACTGTGCCATTGTGCGCTACATGGGCAGAAACACGTTTTGGGCAGGATGTGAAAAATAACAGTTGTACTGCTCATAAGGAGGTGTGGTAAAATGGCAATGTTGAAAATCTGGAGTGAAAATATTGAAAATTTGCGAACTTACGAGCCTGCGTAGGAACTGCGCAACGCACGCTCGTAAAACAGTCATTTTTTGGAATTTTGCACAAATTTTCAACATAGGGTTTTGGGACCCCTTCTCATGAATGATGTCACTGTCATGGCATTATTCAGGCCCAAAGGGTGATTCGGCGTGACTGCGAAATCACCCTCCGGTTCAAATAATACCATGACAGTGACATCATTCATGAGAAGGGTCCCAAAACCCCATGTTGAAAATTTGGTGCAAAATTCCAAAAATGCCTGAGATATGCAATAAAGTTGAAAACCCCATCTAGCCCATTATACAGCTTACTGGCATTTCCTCAGTTTGTGGTCAGCTTTGAAGAGTGCAGGCGTGTTCCCGTCCACGAAGATCGTCAGCCAAGGTCCGGAGGTAAGTATGAGGTGAGGGGTGTGGGGAGGTGGTGCGCAGTGGGTGGGTGCGGGTTGTGGGAGAGGGGCCTGGGAGAAGCGGTGGGACCGTTTTCAATTTACAGGTTTAAAAAAAAAAAAAAGACGATGTGGGATGTTTGCCACGCTGGGGTGGGCTCCCAGTGTGGCAGAAGGATAGCTGGGGGGTCTGGAGCCGACAGAGAATTGGGCACCCCTTCGCAGACAATAGGACGCTGGCCACGCTTGGGGTGGGCCTCGGCGTGGCAGCAAAGATTTGGGGTGGATGGGTGCTGTGCATGACAGCAGTGGTTTTCTTTGAAGAGAAGATCACCGCTGTCATACACAGCACCGCGTCTGATTGGTGCAGGACTGCCACGCCTCGGCTCAATGGAGCAGGGGATTGCAGGGAAGGGGCACACCTCCAAAGTGTCCCATTCTCCCAAGATGTTCCTTGCGCATGCGCGCAAACGAACGTAAAAATCAGCAGTAGGAATTCCGGTTTTCAGTTTAGCTGTAATTGGTATTATAATTGGTATTATGTGCACGCACTAGTAGCAAGTGCCAGGCAGCACAGACTGCAAAATTTGTGCACAGGCATGCAATTAGTCCTGGGAAAGCAGCCATGCTGGATTCCAGAGCTAGCCACTTAGGGAGTTCACCAAGATGGTGAACAACCAATGGGGGCACTGCAGTCAGATGGCACCAGGAATTTGGAAGAACAATCCAGGATCTTTGCTGCGACAGCCACTGAGGACTGAAGATCTGGCTTTGGCAATTACCTGTGCTTGGACAGCAGTGGGTGGGTGGCAGCAGGCAGGCTCCTGGTCTCACCGCTGCAGTCAGTGGGCAACTCGAGTTTAAAAGCAGCTATGAGGATGAGGTGCTTGCCCGAAGTGGGCAGCAAGCTTGTGCTTGCAGAGCAGTGGGTGGGTGGCAGCAGGCAGGCTCCCGGTCTAGCCGCTGGAGCTGGTGGGCAACTCAAGCTTAAAAGCAGCTATGAGGATGAGGTGCTTGCCCGAAGTGGGTAGCAAGCCTGTGCTTGGAGAGCAGTGGGTGGGTGGCAGCAGGCAGGCTCCCGGTCTCGCCGCTGTAGCTGGTGGGCAGCTCAAGCTTAAAAGCAGCTACGAGGATGAGGTGCTTGCCCAAAGTGGGCAGCAAGCATTCTTGGATTCCACCACTGTTTTTGACTCCACAACCTCCTCAGGAAGGCTGTTCCATGCATCCACAACCCTCTCCATCAAAAAATACTTCTTCACATTACCTCTGAACTGTCCCCCGTCTAGCTTCAAATTGTGTCCCCTTGTTCTTGCACACCTCTTTTTCTGAAAGATGCTACTCTCCTGGACTTTGTTGATTCCCTTGAGGTACTTGAAAGTTTCTATCATGTCCCCCTTTTCTGTCCTCGCCTCGAGGCTATGCATGTTAAGCTCCTTAAGTCTCTCTTGATATATCTTCTGGTACAGACCCTGCACCATTTTAATTGCCCTCATCAGGACTGCCTCCATCCTGTCTATGTCTTTGCAGAGATTGGGTCTCCAGAACTGCATGCAGTACTCCAGATGGGGTCTCACCTGCTGTTTGTACCGAGGGATAACAACTTCCTTTTTTCCACTGGTGATGCCTCTCCCTATGTATCAAGTAACCCCCAGCCCTCCTTACTGCCCTCTCACATTGCTTGCTCACCTTTAGGTCCTCTGATATTTCTACTCCCAGGTCCCTTTCCATTATTGTTGTTAGTATCTCACCCCCATTGTGTACTCTTCCACTGGGTTTTTATTTCCCAGGTGCATTATTTTGCACTTCTTAGCATTGAATCTAAGTTGCCATACAGTTGGCCATTCCTTCAACCTTGCCAAGTCCCTTCTCATCCTTTCCAACCCAACTTGTGTATCAACTCTGTTGCAGATCTTTGTGTCATCTGCAAAGAGACATACTTTTCCTTCCAGTCCCTCTGCAATGTCACTAATAAAGACATTAAAGAGAACCGGTCCTAGTACTGAACCCTGCCGTACCCCACTAGTAACCCCCCTTTCTACAGAGTGGACTCTGTTTACTATTACCCTCTGTGTCCTGTTCTCCAGCCAATCCTTTACCCAGGCTACCATCTTGGGACCCACTCCCAGGCTGGCCAACTTGTATATTAATCTTTTGTGTGGGACTGTGTCAAATGCCTTGCTAAAGTCTAGGTAGGACATGTCCACAACCCCTCCCTGATCTACTACTATAGGGGGGGAAGACTTGGTGTGAGACCCTTGACAATGGTATTTCCTGGTGAGAGACACTCTGTTCAGTGACTACCAGAGAGATGGTCTGAGGGGTGTCCCCCCTCCCCCAAGTACTGTTTTTGTCTTTTACTGCTATGAAAATACTGACAGACATGGGTTGAATTTCTGTTAAGTGGTACCTTTTCTGTTTTCCCTTTTGGGATTGAACCCACAGCAAGTACTGTGAGAACTTACATGGAGTTATTATGGATAGAGGACTCCAGGTGATGGAGCCGTCTGTGGTGGTGACTGGCTACATTTGATTTAAATAACGCTCTGAATCTTACAAAAACTCCCTTAAGTGACTCAAGCAAATATGAGACTAGTGTGGGGAATTATCTATCTCAAAGGTGCCACTGCATAGTGCTATATCTTAAAATGTGTGTTTTATTCTATATTCAGTGGACTCCTGAATGTTAGTGGAGCCTCTGATACTGTCAGGAGCATGGCCTTTGGTGTTCTAAAGGAGTTTAATTAGTGGGTATGGAATGCTCTGAGAACATAATAAGAATGACACCAACTATTTTGAATTGCTCTGAAATTTTGTCTTAATTTGTAGCTTAACTTTATACTTGTTTACCTGGGAATTGTACTTGTAGGTATTAATGTGTTTTTCTTGCTTTTTAACTTTACTGTGATTCAATTGAGTTAGGAATGACAGGGCTCAGCAACAAGGTTTTCGATCTGAAAGTGGAGAGGAATGTGAGTGCCTTTTGGAGGAGGTGTAATCTTTAAAGACTCATACCTCGCTAGAGATAGCAGCCGGCATATAATTCCCTTTCTACCGGGGGACAGTAGGAGCATGGAACGGCATGCGCAGTAGGATACTCCTTGTTAGTACCCCAGCAGGATGGGTTTGCTGGCAGCTCGAAATATTATCATTTGGGTCTGGTGAGTTGTCTCCCTCATTTATGCTGTAGCATTGTACCTTCAAGTGTAAGCTTCCTTATCTGTAGTGGGCCCCAAGCATGCTATCTCAAAGTTATACTTAGCTGAGCCTAGGGAATATAATTTGCTACCTATACTTATCTTAGGGGAAAGTCATGAACCAGAGGGGCCTGGTAGATGGCTCTGGAAGTTAGCTGATAAACTTTTCACCTTGCTTCCTGAGGTGACTTCTTAAATTCTCCACTGTGGCTTGATCGAACCTGTAAGAAGCCTTAGCTTTAAAGTGTTGGGCATGAAAGTGGAGTGAAATGTGGGAGCTTTTTCGGGTAGGCTCAGTCTCTGATGGACCCATAGTTGGCTATAGATAGCAGCCGACATATAATCCCCATTTTACCAGGGGTACGATAGGGTATGGAACTGTATGTGCAGTAGGATACTCCTTGGTAGTACCCCAACTAGAAGGGTATTGCTGGCAGGTTAATATTTCCTAATTTGGGTCTGGTGAGGGGTCATCCTGAAATAAAGTTGTGACATAATATCTTCAAGAGTAGGTTCCTACCTGTAGTTGAGCTGAACATATTGATTAAATTCATGCCTGTCTGAAGATGGGAGATAGTTTCTTTTGGGGGATGTTAGAGCATGGTACAGTCAGCTGCTCCATGAGGACTGAAATGGGTTCTGCTGGGTGGCAACCAATTGGTAATTAGCTCCTAAGCTAAAAATGTTATTAGATGAATGTTTTGGGGATCATGCTGTGTCAAGGTACCTCTAGAATAGTCTTGGTGTGTTTTTATAAGACAAGTATACTAAATTAATTTACAGTACATCATTGAGTTTTGTTATGATTGGAAGGACATTTTGTTCTTTCATTATTTCTCAGATGTATAGGATCAATGTTGTAAATGAGATGTAATTTGTTTTAATATGTAATAGGAAAATGGATGGATAATCCCTCTTAATGAAAATTAATTTATTGTATGAATATGATATTTTAGCATGTATATTGTATGTCGAATTTATTGTATTTTACTATATTGAAATGGTTTTCAGCTGAACAATAAAACCATTGATTGATTGACCAGGAGTGCAAGTAAACCCTCCCGCTCCCTCCGTTCCCCGTCCCAGCACCTGGAGTGCAAGTAAACCCTCCCACTGCATGCTGTCTGCCCCGCTCACTCCATTCCCCCACCCAGTACCCGGAGTGCAAGTAAACCCTCCCGCTCCCTCCCACTGCGTGCTGTCCACTCCGCTCCCTCTATTTCCTGTCCTTGCACCCGGAGTGTAAGTAAACCCTCCCGCTCCCTCCCACTGTGTGCTGTCTGCCCCACTCCCACCATTCCCCATCCTGGCACCTGGAGTGTAAGTAAACCCTCCCTGGGAGAATACAAAAAAATTGCTCACTCAGAAAGGGCAGGGTGCATCAGACTGCTTTCCTGTTTTGTTTTGTTTTCTCTGAATTAATCAACATTCACTTTTGCTTACATTTGATCTTTTCGAGTGAACAGTTTTTTGTATTCTCTACCTCGACTCTGTTGTATGCAGTGTGTTTATTTGGACCCATTCCATCTTTATGTTTGCTTGCACGCATGTGCAAGAAACATAGTGCCATCATCTGAGTTTTTCAGAGGTGTGTCAGCATTTTCCAATTCAGTCCATGTGTTTGCAGGCGTGGTCACAGTTCTCCAATCACTGCTGGAGCTGTCTATGACAGCAGTTGAAAATGCAGTGGCATACAGTTGAAAGAGGGAGCTACACTTCAGTGAGCAGCTCCTCCCCCCCACACACACACAGATCAACTGTGTTGGTTACCTGATAGATTGCTGTAGTCTTGTCTAGCTTAGAGAGACAAGCCACACATCATTACTTTAATAAACTGTTCCCTGCCACAGCAGGACCACCAAAATGTGTGGGTGCCTAACAGTCCTTACACATGCCAGTTCTCCAAAGCACACCTTCATGGACTCCATGGGTTCTAATCCTCCAGAAAAAAATACCTCAGCATTTGATGTGAAAACTCAGACTTCGTTGTATGTGTAATTCCAAGCGTTTTCTCTTACCAGACTCTGTCAATGTGAACTCCCCACTGCTAAAACCTATGCAAACAAACTTGAGTGTACTGTACTACCTGCAGCTGAAGCAAGGAACAGCCAGAATGCACAAAGGAGAACATATTGCTATGCATTTCAGCAGCAGCCAGTGGGGGAGGTTTTCAGGACTGAAGCACTTTAATGCGCCTTTTAGTGCTGTCATATACACACCCCTGTGTGGTAATTCACTAAACTGCACACTTAGTCTGGTAATGCAGCTTCGAAATATTTTTTTTTCTCTGAATTGCCGTGAGCTGGCATTTAGATAGAATCACACAGCTCTTTCTCAAATCAGATGCTCAATGAAGTCACATCACCTTGTGACCCTAAACATCTTAGGGTTGGACATGTGCCCTAACAAAATAGCGAAAACTAGGTATAGAAAAGGAAAACACAAATTCAACCGTAGCTCACAATCGAATCCACCCTTTCCTCCGGCGAATCTGAAGCCACCTAACAGCCCACCCCTGGGTGCTCTTGCACTCCCTCCACCCGCACAACATATGGCCGATGGGAGTGCTGTTGCATTTGATTTCATAATTTCCTGATCCCATTGCTACCACCATACTGATAAAGTAATTCTTTTTATGGCTTGAAAACTGCTTGACATTAGCTGAATTATAAATGGCATCCCTGTTTCACGCTGTGGTGCGGAATATGGTGGTGCTCAAATTTTAAGCCAAGTATTACGTGAAGATATGTTGTTATTGACTCATGTCACTTACCATTTTATACATCTATTGATTTTTTCAATTCACTTTTGCTGACAAATGATCGCAGGGATTCTGGTGTCACAATTCAGTTCAGCGACGTGTAACATTTTAGTGCAGATGCTAAGTAACTGTTTTAAAATGCTGAAAAAGTTAACAGCCATGAAAATGCATGAACTTCTTTCTTCAGTGTCAGGAGCTGTAGTGGTGTTATTGTCAAGTGCATGTCCCTTTGCTCCAGATCTATCAGTGAGATGTCTATTCTGTGCAATGGGCAGTGGCTGAATGTTTTCAGCTGACAGTTTTCATTTCATTACCAACAGATAAATATTCAGGGCTTTGCAAATGCAACTTTGCTGGTAGCACAGTTTCATGCCCCCAAGTGTCTGTCATCAATTAGTGGTTATATCTTAACCGATGATCACAAAAAGTATGAAAAGATTTGCCGCTGAGTAATGTAAATGCCAATTCACCTAAGCACCTTTAGGCTGCAAACAGAATTTGAATGTATAGGGATTCTGGACCAGTGTATCACTCCGTGACACAGCAATGGTTAATAAGTTTAAGCACATTCTCAGGACATTGTTTCACTTGCCCCCTCTCCCCACTACGATCCTGGTCACCTGAAATAAACTTGACATTTTAGTATCTGTTTTACATCTTGGCTCAGTTAGGCAATCAATGCTGTAAGAACATAAATGGACATATAAATGGGGACTATAAGAACATGGTCACCTGAAATAAACCTGACATTTTAGTATCTGTTTTACATCTTAGCTCAGTTAGGCAATCAGCACTGTAAGAACATAAATGGACATATAAATGGGGACTATAAGAACATGCTGTGGGTGCTTGTGCCTTAGTCCAGCTGTGCAACATCAGCCTGAAGCTCAGGTAGGGCTTACTGTCTACCTTTGTTCACCCCCCCATGTACCTGTACCATTTCACATGCTCCCTTGCCTTAGTCCAGCTGTGCTACATCAGCCTGAAGCTCTGGTAGGGCTTACTGTCTACCACTTTGTTCACCCCCCCCATGAACCTGCACCATTTCACATCCTCCCTTGATCTACAGTGAGTGGATCCCTCATTCATACATCAGATATGCACGCACAAAATAAAAAAAACCCGGTCTTCAAAAATTAAGATACATTTATTATGTTTGTTATGTTTGCTTGCACGCATGTGCAAGAAACATAGTGCCATCATCCGAGATTTCGGAGGTGTGTCACCCCTTCTTCCAATTCAGTCAGTGTGTTGGCAGGCGCGGCCCCTGTAAGCCAATGCATGCTGGAGCTGTCTATGACAAGCTCCAAAATGCAGTGGCATACAGTTCAAAGGGGAGCTACGCTTCAGTGAGCAGCGATAAGATATCGCTTGCTCATGCAACTCCCCACACACATGCACGCGTCATCCCCGCATGCACACACACACTGTATAGCCGATGGGGGTGCCCAATCCCCAGGCAGCTGTGCTGCACTCTCCCGGCCCCCCCAAAGCCTTCCAAATGCCATGCTGGGTACCCACCCCAGCGTGGCAACTCATGATGTAGCCAACGGGGGGTGTCTAATCCCCCATCGGCTCCACTGTCCTCACCCCCCCCGAGTACTGGGTGCCACGCTGGGAGCCCACCCCAGTGTGGCAATCGATGCTTTGGCCGATCGGGGTGCCCAATCCCCAGTCAGTTCAACGCCCCCCCAACTGTCCTTGTGCCATGCTGGGAGCCCACTCCAACGTGGCAAACATCCTGCGTCATCATTGGAAACAAAAGCAACACCTGTAAAGAAAAAACTGTCCCACGTAGTCTCCCTGGCCCCCCTCCCACAACCCGCACCCACCCACTGTGCACCCTGCTTCCACACCCCCCTCACCCCATACTTTCCTCCGGACCTTGGCGCGACAATCTTCAGTGGACCGGGAACACGTCTGCACTCTTCAAAGCCGACTGCGAACTGAGGAAATGCCAGTAAGCTGTATAATGGGCTAGATAGGGGTTTTTCAACTTTGTTGCATATCTCAGGCATTTTTTGGAATTTTTGCACTAAATTTTCAACATGGGGTTTTTGGGACCCCTTCTCATGAATGATGTCACTGTCATGGTGTTATTCAGACCCAAAGAGTGATTTCGCAGTCACTGCATGAAATCACCTTTCAGGACTGATTAACAAAATGACACTGCCAGTGTTCAGGGAGTGGGCTCTCAAAAAGCCTATTTTGAAAATGTGGTGTAAAAACTTTCAAAACAATGACTGTTTTATGAGCGTGCATTGCGCAGTTCCTATGCACGTTCGTAAGTTCGCGAATTTTGAATATTTTCACTCCAGATTTTCAACATTGCCATTTTACCACATCTTCTTATGAGTAGTACAGCTGTCATTTTTCACATCTCTCCCAAAACGTGTTTCCGCCCATGTAGCGTACAATGGTGCAGTCGGTGTGCTAAATCAATGTACAGGACAAATTAAGAAAATCACAGTGACACTGTTCATGAGCAGAGGTCTTAAAATGGCTATGTTGAAAATTTGGTGAAAAAATTCCAAAACATGACTGTTTTACGAGTGTGCGTTGTGCAGTTCCTACACATGCTCGTAAGTTCGTGAATTTTCAGTATTTACACTCCAGATTTCCAACATTGCCATTTTACCACACTTCCTCCTTATGAGAAGTACAGCTGTCATTTTTCACATCTTGCCCAAAATGTGTTTCCGCCCATGTAGCGCTCAATGGCGCAGTCGATTTGCGAAATCAATGTATGGGACACATTAAGAAAATCACAGTGACACTGTTCATGAGCAGAGGTCTTAAGATGGCTATGTTGAAAATTTGGTGAAAACATTCCTAAAAATGACTGTTTTATGAGCGTGTGTTGTGCAGTTCCTATGCATGCTCATAGGTTTGCAAATTTAATATTTTCACTCCAGATTTTCAACATTACCATTTTATTACACTTCCTCATGAACAGTACAGCTGCCATTTTCATCGCCACCCAAAATGTGTTTTCGCATATGGCGCACAATGGTGCTGTTGTGTAATGCAACAATGTTTGGGACAGATTAAGAAAATCACAGTTACACTGTTCATGAGCAGAGGTCTAAAATGGCTATGTTGAAAATTTGGTGACAAAAGTCCATAAATGACTGTGTTATGAGTGAGCATAAGCGCAGTTTCCACACTGCCTAAGTTCATGACTTTGTAATATTTTAAGTCCAGATTTTCACCAGTGGCATTTTTCCACACTCCCTTATTTACAGTACAGCTGTCATTTTTTACAACATGGCCAAAGTGTGTTTTCACACTTTCAGCACAGAGATGCGTGGTCGCTGTGGGAAATAATTGTTCGGGACAGATAAAGAAAATCACAGTGACACTGTTCATGATCGGAGGCACCAAACTGCCTGAGTTGACAATCTGCTGTAAAAAAATCCCCAACCTAATTATATTACGGGTGGGCGTTGCACAGTTTCTATGTACGCTCGTGACTTCACCATTTTTTTAAATATTTTTATTGCATATTTGCAACATTGCCATTTTTTACACCTCCCCATGAACAGTACAGCTGTCATTTTTTACATCCTGTTCGGAATGTTTTTGCACCTGTGGTGCTAAATGCCGTAGTCGCTGTGCATAAGCAGCTTTCAGCTAAGAAACTGATATTCCCCCTGTTCATGAGGTGGGGTAAAAAAAAAACATGTTGAACATTTGGAGTGAAAATACCAACGAATGCTGAGGTATTAGGGTTTCCAACCATAACGCCCAACCCTGAAGAGAATGACAGGCATCAGGAGTGTGACTTGGGATTCTTGCCTGCAATGCTCATACCATTCCACACCCTGCAGCCAGTGAGAGGCATCGAGGTATGCCTTGGACTCTTCGGCTCCAAAGTTTACCCCATTCTCCTATATCGCACCCATCTCACTGTATGTCCTAATGGAATGGGGTGCGCATAAGGACCAAAGACCCCAAGGAACACCGTGACACTTGCCAGTATCTGCAGGGTGGGGTGTACTGAAATGGCATGGCCATTATGCCTGATGACCCAAAGGCACAACTCAATGCCTGTCACTCTCTGCAGGGTGGTGGTGGGGTTGGCTTCAGTTCAATACTTCACTGCCATTACTATTATGCAGCTCTGTAACTTCTTCACTACCACTGCCAATGCCAGCAAGCAAACATTCAGCATTGACAAATGCTTGTTGTGTAGTGTTGGTACTAGCAGGTGTTCCACGGTCTGCATTTGGCCACAGTTGCATGTGCCTGGGTCATTAGGGGCGGCTCCACTTTCACTTTTTAACTTTCAGCCTTTGCTTTTTTTACCAGTCCATAAGAGTTGCAGCTTCTGGACTACGCATAGGTCGCTGTGATGGTTATTGAGAAGAAACGGTAGTTTTTATGGTGGAGGGTCATAATGCAATCATCATCCAAAACTTCCTACTGGATGGATTAGTCTTGTTTGTGTTCCACATAACTCCCAACACTTGGTCACGCATGGATCAGTCTCAAGTCAAGTTATCCAGGCTCGACTGTAATTGAAGCATACAGCTTGAGATGTACTAGACAGACAATTAAAATTTATTTTTTGCATGTAATTATGTTAGAAATTTGTTGTTACATTATTCAGTGGATCAGCAGGTTCTCGTCGCAGCCCATTGTTTCTATCTAACAGGTGACTGCATTGGGACCCAGTCTTCTATCTAACAGGTGTTCATGGTATACCATTATAATTGCAAATAAAAAAATAGCGCTTCAAAAACAGCGACTGCAAAAGCTCGAATTACTTATTAGCGATACACATTAATTGGAGATTGTGTCACTATAGCGAAAGCATACTGACAACATTCTCAACAATAGTGCCTCACAAATATAGCAACAAAATACAGTGAGTGTTCATAAAATGATTGACCATTTGGGCTTCTCCAGGTCCATTTCTTGGACTCTTTCTTTTTGAAAAAAATATTCCTTATCTTTAGCATGGTATCTTGGAACAGCATGGTACCAAGGGACAGCATGGTAGCTTGAGACAACATGGTAACCAGGGAATGATGTTAGAGGGTTATTCAACAGTATTACCAGAAAATTGAACTTTGGTGGCTGGCAAAGTGGGGATGGTGGGTGTCTCACTGTATTGTCAAGCTCAGCCGTGACAATACAGAAAAATTCAAATTTTATTTTAAATCGAACAGAAATTTCCTTTTTATAAGAGTAAAATCTGTTTGCTGCCTTTTACATCAATTTGTAAGTGCTTGATTAACAAACAAAAAAGAAATACTTTTGCCAAGCATTAGTGCCATTGTGTAGCTAACACTTTAAAGGGAAACTCGTAAGCACAGGTTTTCCTTTAACTACAAAGCAACAAATATTTGGGAGTGGAATGTTTTTGATTTTAAGTTAAAATGGGTTAGCCTGTATGGTTAAATCTGCAAAACTAATGTCTTTCTTTTGCACAACAAAAATAGTAAGATAGTTTTTTTTTCTGTCTCTTGCAGCTTTTGTCTGAAGCATTCATTGTTATAAAATTTGGCATAATAAAAAAGGGGTACACTCCATGTAGTGTAAGAGTCAATAAATCAGTTTATTACTGGTATTAGAAAACCAAAAAGCTGCTGACATAGACAGTGGCAGGGCACTGGCAAACAGCAGTCAATGCACACTCAGAAAGCCAGGCTCAGATGCCAGAGTGCCGCACAAAGACATCCAAATGTGGCTAGAAGTTCTGCAGTTCCCTTATTATACAAACAATGAATGGTACAAACAGCAGCCAGTGGGCTGCATGCTCTGTGTTCTGTGCTATGCTGACACTTTTCTCAAGAGCCAAAAAAGCCGCATATGTCATCTCCCTCATTTATGTTTCTGACCTTGATTTCCAATCTCTGTACTTTGTCCACTAAAAATGTATGAAACATTAATACACGGAACCAACCAGTTTAAGGACAAAGTCCCATGGACTGGAGAATAAAGTATTAGGGAGACAGTCCCATGAACAGGACACAGAATAAATATTAGTGAGCAAGTCACATGACCAGGAGAATAAAATGGTTGGTAACACCAGTAGCACATATACAAAAAGCCAAGGCCAAATGCCAGACTGCCACACAAAAACGTCCAAATATGGCCCACCATCCTGTAAACCCATTATTAGGAACCAATAAATGGTAAAAACAGCAGAGACAGGCAACATGCTCCACGTTTCATGCTGCCTTGCGTGTGAGGTAACAATTATACCCCCTTGTGTTGCTAGCCTGGCCGTGGCTTCTCGGGCTGGAGTTGGAACTTTGCGCGGGAGTGGGACATAATTAAATAAAATAAATAATTTCTCACCAATTCCTTCCTGATGTTACTGCAGAGAGCAGACCTGGAGGCACCCACCAGCAATAGGCAGGAGGAAAAGCTAGCTGTTAAATCCCCAATCCATTCTTCGAAGAGAACCAAGAGGTGTTAAGGGCAGGGGTGATGGGCTGTTTAAGAAAACTGGAGAAGACAGCTGAAGTTCCAGAGTTGTAAAGTAAAGCTGTTATCAACTAGCTTTGCAGTCATTTAATGTAAAAACTGTACTTTACAACTCTGCTGGGACTGGGAGACTGAACAGCTTGTTTTTCTTTTAATGTTTTGTTGTTTTGTATGCGGGGTGGGAGGCACAGCAGCAGATTCAAATGGCCATGTAAAGTCTCCCGACCTGTCACAGCACTGAACTCATCTTCTGCGCAGTTATGAAGTAAATGAAAAGCGTACTAGAGCAATCTCTTTTGGCTCCAAAAACTGGAGAGGCATTCCCCACCGTTCCGGCACCTATGCTCACGTGTCCCATTACTCCTGCTCCTCTTCTCTTGCCTTGCTAAGGAAATTACCTGGCTTTTTTGGGTTGTTCTGTTCGGTAGATTGTGGACCAGTGGTTACTTGCTGCACTTGCCCTGTTGTGAAACTGTGCGCTGTTACTACTATCTGTCTCCATGGGTGGGTCAGTGACTGAAGCGGAATGATTTTTATAATTTAATTTAAATTTGGGTGAAACTGAATTTTCTGACCCCAGCCAGAGGATCCCTGTATCCAAGTGTTCATGGCTGAGTGTGCCACTATAGTGTTCAAGTGCAATGGTGCGAGTGAGAAGTTCCAAGGGCCCCTGGGGCTGATAGTAGACACAGTCCCTGACTGTAGAGCAGCTGTATAGCTGCCACTAGGCAGCCACCGAGCCACACTTTCTGGACTGTGTCATTACTTGTCCATCTTGCTTTGCTTGGTTTTCCAGTCAGTCAGAAGGAAGTCATCCACACCAGTTGTTGAGTCCACTCCAGTCCGTGTAGTGTCTGTATGAGAGAGTAGGATCAGTCGGTGCACAGCTGTGGTCCATAGGTAGCTAGCTAGCCTGTCCCTTTACCCTCTTCTGTCCAGTTGACACTTTTGGAGCCTGTTCTCAGCTCAGAAATCAGAGAACCGTCTGAAGAAGATTCTTTTTGTGACCCTAAGGAATCCGCTGTCTGCTGTTGCTTCCAACAGGTACACTGTTTTTTTTTTTATTATTTTATTTTTTAATCTCACTGGTGGTAATTGGTCAGGTCAGGACTGGAGGTGGTGGAGATCCATGAGGGGCAGAAGTGCTGGCTGTAAGGCTGTTTTTCTTTCAGAGGTGGGTGACCTGGCTAGGAGGTAGCACTGGCATTTTGGGGCAATGGGGTGAGTGGTTAAGAGACTTACTGTAGTTGCAAGATGAAAAGATGCTTCCCTAAAAGGTTAGCGTTGCAGCTGCACTCAGTGTTTGGCCTCTTAAAAACTTTATGCCAGTCTTTCTTCATTGTCTCAAAATATTTTTATTATCTAATTTTTTATAAAATAAACCATAAATGTTTCTGTTTCAGAGCTTTGCAAACTTCTTTTCATTAAGTGTCCTTATTTTTTTATGAAAAGGTTTTTACAGTACCAGTTCTGTTCAGCATTCTTGTTGATGTGGGAAGAAGGTTGGTTGAGATGGAATGCTTCTATAAGCATAACTGGATTCCAGGTTTATTTTAAAATAACCATTAAGGAATATCTGTCTATGAGAGCATTCTGTTAAATGCAGTACAATAGATGCCCTAAAGGAAAAATGACAATGAAAGAACTTCACTGACTCACTAGTACACGTAATTTTTAATGACTGCTTTGGGTAATTCAGTTGGCACTTTGGCAGCTCTCTGACAGAGATGCCTAAAGGCCAGTTACCATCCCGGAAAGGAGTTATTCATTTCTGCTATATTTTTAAAACAAAAACAGTACTTTAATAAACGTTTTTAGTTAGGATATTATCCAGTTTGCAAATTCAGAAATGGTTGTCTACTGGGGATTATAGCTTAGTACCAGCAGTGACAACCTCAGATACAATACTGTACTGTATGTATATCCTTCACAACTATGACAGCAAGTAATACATAATTCTTTGTATGAAAACAAAAAGCTTCAATTGGAGCATTGGCAATTTGGGTTGTTTAGTTAAGTGACTTGCTCAGAGTAGTTTCTAGTAGAACCAAAAACTCCTAACCCATTTGTGTGAAGACTGTATGCTTGAGACTGATAATACAAATATTATCATGCTATCTTTCATTTTCACTGGGGCAGCCCTTGTATCAGGTTAAGCAATGGATGGTCCAGACTTCAGATGGCGCTACTGGAGGAAATGGGTTGACAGCTAAGCTCTTACTATACTGTATTAAGTATTCATATATGGTATAACTGCATTTTTAACATTATGATCATCATCATAAATGTGCATTTATTTTATTTTGGTGTGGCAAAAACTGGTTTAGAAAAAGTGTCCTTTATACCCCAATAAGTGCCCTTGCGATCCTCAGCCCGCTCAGCTTATACTATCTTCCAGCACCCATGTCCTCTGCATGCTGTCCACACCACTCCCTCCATTCCTCGTCCCAGCACCCAGAGTGTAAGTAAACCTTCCCGCCCTTCCACTGCGTGCTGTCCGCCCCGCTCCCTCTGTTTCCCGTCCCGGCACCCAGACTGTAAGTAAACCCTCCTGCTCCCTCCCACTGCGTGCTGTCCACCCTGCTCCCTCTGTTCCATGTCCTGGCACATGGACTGTGAGTAAACCCTCCCACTTCCTCCCACTACATGCTGTCTGCCCCTGCTCCATCTGTTCCATGTCCCAGCACCCAGAGTGAGGTGAACCCTCCTGCTCCCTCCCACTGTGTGCTGGTCCAACCCTGCTCCCTCTGTTCCCTATCCTGGCACCCAGAGTGTAAGTAAACCCTCCTGCTCCCTCCCACTGCGTGCTGTCCACCCTGCTCCCTCTGTTCCCTATCCTGGCACCCAGAGTGTAAGTAAACCCTCCTGCTCCCTCCCACTGCGTGCTGTCCACCCTGCTCCCTCTGTTCCCTATCCTGGCACTCAGAGTGTAAGTACACCCTCCTGCTTCCTCCCACTGTGTGCTGTCCACCCTGCTCCCTCTGTTCCCTATCCTGGCACCTAGAGTGTAAGTAAACCCTCCTGCTCCCTCCCACTGCGTGCTGTCCACCCTGCTCCCTCTGTTCCCTATCCTGGCACCCAGAGTGTAGGTAAACCCTCCTGCTCCCTCCCTCTGCATGCTGTCCACCCCACTCCCTCCATTCCCCATCCCAGCACCCAGAGTGTAAGTAAACCTTCCTGCTCCCTTCCGCTGCATGCTGTCCACCCCACTTCTTCTGTTTCCCATCCCTGCACCCAGACTGTAAGTAACCATCCTGCTCCCTCTCACTGCGTGCTGTCCACCCTGCTCTCTCTGTTCCCTATCCTGACACCCAGAGTGTAAGTAAACCCTCCTGCTCCCTCCCACTGCATGCTGTCTACCTTGCTCCCTCCATTCCCCATCCCGGCGTCCGGAGTGAAAGTAAACCCTCCTGCTCCCTCCCACTGTGTGCTGTCTGCCCTGCTCCCTCTATTCCACGTTCTGGCACCCAGAGTGTAAGTAAACCTTCCTGCTCCCTCCCACTGTATGCTTTCCACCCCTCTCCATTTTTTCCACTGTGTGTCGACTTCACCCCTGACATACTGTAAAGAAAAACTGGCATGCATACAGTACCACAATGAGACCTCAAGGTAAGGGCTAAAATGGGTCTGTGGGTCTAATCCTGAGGAGGTTGATAAGCTTAACAGACCACAATGGTAAGTTGGCAAATGGGATGCATCATGTCTTCAAAATGTAGGTAAGATAACTTATTGTAATATAAGTATTTTGTTACATATATAGTAATTTTAATTTGTTCAGTTTTTAAAACAACTCATACCCAATTCTGTGTGTATACTTAAAGCTGAAAAATACTGTGGGATATCACAAGTGCTTAATTTATATTGTGACTAATAGTGGGTGACTGAGTGATGCATTTTTTTTTTTATGATACCCGAGCAACATGACTGTTTTGGAGTCCAAACTAAGGCTATGGTCAACAGTGTTCTATTTTTAAAATCATACCTTTGAGAAAAATAATTCTGTTAGACAAAATAGCACAGTACCTTGCTTTCTGTGTTTATTTTATTGATAAAGGAAACAGTAATATGCTACAATAAAAATAGCCATTTTAAGAAATTGCTCCTCAAACCCAAGTGATTGCCAATCATTTTTATGTTTGCTTGTGTGTTAAGAACACAAGAAACATATTGAGGTTAGTAAAGCATTGCAGAGCTGTGGCAGTGTTGTGGTCAATGCAGGGGAAGCTTTAATGGGTGTGCCTCACAGCCACCAATCAACAGGAAAGCTGCCAATGACAGCAGTTTCAGAGCGAGCACTGGACTTGAAAGAAATCTGCCTCTCCAGTGAGGGACAGTTTTGTCATCACAGCAGCAGATCTCTCTCCCCCCCCTTTCCAGCAACCAGGCACATTCCAGCCATGCACATTTCAGTGCACAGTAATACACATGGCTGGAGTGATGAGCATCTCATTTGCTCAGTGTACCTTTCCCGGTGAAACATATTAATAAATAAATAAATGAGCCATGACTTTGTATAATTGGTGGCTCCTGCTAACCACCACACACTCCCCCCAATGCCGACATCAGGGTGCCTAATCCCCGTGTTGGCATGTATCCCCCTCCCCCCATTAATGTGGCACACTGGGAGCCCACCTCAGTGTGCCAAATTAATTATAATTCCAACACTAGGATACCTACTCCCAGTGTCATATGACTCCCCCCAAGCCTGAACATATCTTTTGCCTACAACAAGGTGCCCAATCCCCATGTTAGCATGTCCCCATCCCTACTATTGTGGCATACTGGGAGCCCACCCCAATGTGCTCAAGTAATTCTTTATCTTTTTCTGACCCCAAGTTGCCCACTCCCAGTGTCGGATGTGCCCCCCATGTCCCCATTTTTGTTCAGCCAACTTTGGGTTGCCCAATCCCTGGGTCAGCATTGATCCCCCCTCCACTAGTCTGGCACACTGGGAGCCCACCCCAGTGTGCGGAAATTTATTTTTTATACTATTTCACCTGTAAAAAAGAAAAATGTCTCCCAAGGTATTTTTGTTTTTTTAAACCTAAAGAAAAGAAAACGGTCACTCATCGTCCTTACCACCCTTCCCCCATCCTGCCCATCCCTCTGTGCTTTCCATCTCTCCACACACCCCCTCACCCATACTTACCTCTGGAGGTCCAGCGCTGTGATCTTACGTGGATCAGGAACACATCTGCACTCTTCAAAAGACAACTGCAAACTGAAGAAAATCACGGTAAGCCCTATAATGGCAATCAAAGGTGGGGTTTCAACTTAGGTTGATATCTCAGCCATGTTTGGGAGTTTTGGTCCCAAATTTTCAACATGGGGTTCTTGGGACCCCACCTTATGAACACTGGCACTGTCTCAGTCATGAAACATGATTTTGCGGTTGCTGCATGGGCTCACTTTTTTGGGACTGATTAACAAAACAACAGTGCCACTGTTCATGAGGTGGGTTCTCAAAAAGCCCATGTTACAAGCTTGGTGAAAAAACTCCCAAAAATGACTGCATTTTGAGCGTGCATTGTACAGTTTGTATGCCTGCTCATAATGTCACTGTTTTTTTTTTTTATATATATTTTCACTCCAAATTTCCAACATTGTCATTTTTTCACACCTCCTTCTGAACAGTACAGCTGTCATTTTTTGCATCCTACCCGAAATGTGATTTTGCACCTGTGGCACAGAATGGTGCAGTCATTGTGAAAAATCAACTTTTAGAACAAATTAATGAAATCACACTACCACTGTTCATGAGGGGAGGTCCCAAAAAGGCCATGTTGACAATTTGGTGAAAAAATTCCAAAAAATGACTGTTATGAGTGTGTGTTACGCAATTTCTACACATGCTCATAAGTTCTCCAATTTTTCATATTTTCATTCCAGCTTTTCAACATTGCCATTTTTACACACCTCCTCATGAACAGTACAAATATCATTTTTCATATCCTGCCTAAAATGTCTTTCCATACCTGTTGTGCAGATGGCGCATTTGCTCTGTGAAATTTCCTTTTGGGATTGAGTAATGAAATGATAGTGCCACTGTTCATTAGGTGGGGGTCACAAAGGCCCATGTTTAAAATTTGGAGTGAAAATACCAACAAACATCCAGGGTATTAGGATTTCCAACCATAACACCCCACCCTGTACAGACTGACAGGCATCGAGGGTGTGACTTGGGGTCATTAGCCATAATGCTCATGCCATTCCACCCCCACCCCTACCCTGCAGCCACTGACCAGCATTGAGGTGTGCCTTTGGGTCATCATCTCTAATGTTCACCCCATTCTCCTATACTGCACCCATCTCAGATTGTTTCCTTATGGAACAGGGTGAGCATAAGGGCCGAATACCCCAAGGCACACAGTGACATCTGTCAGAATCTGCAGGGTGGGGTGAGGTGGAATGGCATGAGTGTTATGGCCGACGACCCAAAGGCATATCCCAGTGTCTGTCAGTCTCTGCAGGGTGGAGTGTGGGTTGGTGTTAGTTCACTACTTCACTACCATTCCTATTATGCATCTCTTTAACTCCTGCAGTGCCAATGCCAATACC
Source organism: Neoceratodus forsteri (assembly GCA_016271365.2). NCBI lineage: Eukaryota > Metazoa > Chordata > Ceratodontiformes > Ceratodontidae > Neoceratodus > Neoceratodus forsteri. Next base: position 329,378,610 of record CM028137.1, read on the forward strand.
AGCAAGCAAACATTTGTCATTGACAAATGCTTGTTCCTTTTGAAACAATATGGGAGGAGGGTACACAATTTTTAGAATTCAAGTATGTGAGGTGGCCACCAGGGGGCAGTAGATCCACTTTGTAACAGTCCCTTGACTCACCTTGGCTGTTTCTGTGGCCCTTGAGTCTTTCCTGGCCACACTTCTGAGGGGGCCGGCCTGGGTTCACTAGTGGACAGGAGAAGAAATGGTGTGGTGCCTTCACCTGGGGTAGTGATATGGGACACCTGTTGATAAACTGCAGGTTACCATCCCCCAGGAAAATACAGTAACTGCCCCCACAGCAAACGCAAACAGTTTACAATAAACAGCAATATAAAAATGTTCCATAAACAAGCTTTCCGTTTTACTACGGGAAGGGGATGAAAAAGGGAGAAATAGCACAACAGTGATAAAAGCAACAATGAATGGTACCCCACACTATCTCCTCACCTCCCACCTGCAGGTGCACCCAATTTTTTTCCACATGGCCATTAAGACCTAGTCAATTGTTGAGGTGGGCACCACACCAGGGGTGCTGAGATGTGGTGAAGGTAAACAGTCTCTGACTTGAAACTCTCATTGGAGCCCAATAAAATCCAAGTATGATGAACTTTAGCTTTTTTGCCTGGGCTTATTTTGGTGGATGGCACAGTCCTGCCCAGGACTTAACCCCCTTTTTCTAACTGGCTAGCTAGCTAAATTAGGAATTTCTCTGAGCCGCAGCCCAGAGGCACTTACAGTTTGGAGGAAGGGGGTTTCAGCAGATTTGGGTCACATTATACCGTTGTGGTACTGTATCAGGAATTGTTGGTGGTACACTATGATGGCAGGTTGCAGATGGAAAACCACTGGTCTTCACCTGTCAGGTCTTTCAAAGCTTTACCTCTGAGGCCTTTGCATATGGTGTTCACCCAACAGCCCTATTGACGTCTTCCTCTCTGGTGGTCTCCTCGGTGCTCCAGGGGATTGGGCAGGCTGGGTATCCCCTGTACTTCCTGCTTGCCACACAGCTTCTCTAGAACTCAGTCTTGGCTGGGCTTTGGCACAGCCTTTAGGCCCAGCCCACACAACCTCTCAGTAACAACAGTTGCAGCTTGGCTTTGCTTAGTCTCTAGCTCCAGCACGCACACTTCAACTTTTTTGGAGCAGTCATAAACACTTTTCCCCACAGAGGGGCATGGCTTGCACAGTCTCTCTTTTCTCAGGCAGCACTTTAACAGTCTCTAGGTTCAAACTGCACTTTCACTATTCTGCAGGTTGCTGCTCACAAATCGATACCTAACAGCAGCAGGTTCAAATATCAGGAGCAGGTTTGATTCTCCTTCCGATGCCACTTACTTCTACGGCACTCTGCCTCTGGTTTGCTATCTTGGGCCAAAAGGCCATTGAGCTGCCAAATCAAGCCTTGGGGCTAGATAGCCCACAGCAGTCTCTCCAGCCTGGATCCTCCATGGAATCTTTCCTTTTGGTGGGCTGCCAGTCTTTTTGATCACTTTTCCCCAGCTTCCAGTTGATTGGCTGGACCGTTCCTTAGCTCTTTTGATGCCCTTTAACAGCTTCTCAGCTGCCTCCTGCTGTAGAAGTTCCTGAGGGCTGCCATTACCATTTACATATTTTCCCAAAATACAGATAGCCCTTAATTGTTTATTACAAGCTCATTTTATGGGCAGAGTCAACTTATACTATGCCCAGAGGCGTTCCGTTACTGATACCCAGCTCCACTGCCTGCCCGGAGCCAGAAAACCTTTATTATTATAAAAAGGGTCTTAGAAATGCTGCAGTCTGGTTGGCTGTAAGTATTCTGACAGCCTTACATTACTCCCTGTTATACTGTCATGTACAGCCTGATCACCATGGCACATGAACTATTTCTGTCAGCTTTCCATCCTCTAGCACTGCTGAATGATTGGAATGGGTGTTTACTCACCTGGTAAAGGCGATTGTGTTGGTTGACATCTATGGCTCTTCAGACATTACCTCATGGGTTTTAGCCCACCTGATAGGCTAGTGATGCACATGACTCTAGGATCAAATTTCTAGTATATCCAGGTCCCAGAAACCCCTGTTCTCCAGTTCGAATCTTCCATAGCTGAAATCAAGGTTAGTAAAACGCAAGTACAGAATTCAAAGATAAACAATACAATCATTGTACCTAATGATGCAGACTAAGACGTAAGCTAATTTGGCCAATGGGCCCATTTTATTTTCCTATTAATTACAATCTAATCTCGACCCTATTAGGTCGACGGTCGGAATCCTCCACCCCTGTGGTTGTGCCCGTAGTGGCATATACCCTACCCCTTCCTTAGATATGTTTGGGAATGCTCCGATCCTGGCCACTCTGAGTACTCTGTTGGGAGGGTCTTGGAGTGCCATGGATGTCAACCAACACAATCACCTTTACCAGGTGAATGGCACTCCAGACATTACCTCATGGGTAGATAAGTAGCAGTATTGTACCCTAGGGAGGGAGACAGAGTGGTCTATGAGTGAGAGGCAGAGGAGGCTGTTAGGAGGATCTGTGTGGTAAAAGTGGGCTTTATGTTGTACAGGTGCTCAAGCCTATAATGTCTGGCTAACGTATGGATGGAAGTCCATGTTGCCACTTTGCATATGTCCTCTGAAGACACGTTTGCCCTCTCCGCCCAGGAGGTGGCTACTGATCTAGTGGAATGGGCCTTGATTCCCTCGGGGGGTGTCCTATGCTTAGCTTTATAAGCCTCCTGGATGGTTCTTCTGAGCCAGCCAGCGATCGTGGTCTTAGAGGCTGCCTTACCCTGTCTTTGTCTCCTTGTGATAATGAATAACCTCTCCATCTTACGTAAGGGCTGAGTCCTGGCTATGTAAACGGAGAGGGTGATCCCGACATCCAGATGATGTGGGATTGGCTTAATGCCCTGTTGTGTGTCTCCAGAGAAAGTAGGCAACTCAATGGGTTGTTCCCTATGGAAAGTTGTGGATACCTTCGGTTGGAAGGCTGGAACTGTCCGTAAGCAGACTCCTTGAGGGGTGAACACGGTGTAAGGTTCCTTATACAACAGTGCTCCTAGCTCTCTGATCCATTGAGCTGAGCAGATGGTGACAAGGAAGCAGGCCTTGAGGCCAACCCAGAATAGGTCCACCTCATTGAGCGGCTCGAAGGGAGCTGTACTGAGGGAATCCAGTACCAGTGGAAGATCCCATGGTGCGATGGAAGGTCGGACCCTGGATCGGAGTACTTCCACTGCTCTTAGGAAGCATAGGGCATCCGGGTGTGCTCCCGGGCTGTATCCCCGATGGAGCCCGTGGCCGCTCCAATGGCAGAGAGTTGTACTCTGAGGGATGAGTGAGTCAGTCCCTTGTCTACTCCCTGTTGGAGAAATAAGACAATGGTTGACATGTCTGGTTGCTCTGGGTCCTTACCGTGCTCGCGACACCACTTCACGAATAGAGACCATTGTCTACCATAGGTGGATGTGGTCAAGAACCATCTAGATTGTAGCATCATGATATGACGGACTCATGGTAGCCTGCTCTCATCAGTGTCTTCCTCTCAGGAGCCAGGCCGTGAGTTTCAGAGTCTGTGGGGCCGGGTGAAGTACTGGGCCCTGTGTCAGCATATCCAATCAGTAGGGCAATCTGAGGCTGGCTAATGTCATGTCGAGTACCGTGGCAAACCATGTCCTCTGTGGCCAGTATGGTGCCATTAGGATGATGGTACATTGGGATGCTCTGATCTTGCTTAGTACCTGGGGAAGTAGGGGGAGGGGTGGGAACACGTAAGCATGCTCCCGGGACCATGGTTGTGAGACGGCATTGGTTCCCTGGGACCGGCTTTCCCTGAACCGTGAATAAAACTCCTGAACCTGTGTGTTTTCCGTTGTGGTCATGAGGTCCATGGACACTGGTCTCCAGGTTTCCTGGATCATCTGAAAGAGACCGGAATGGAGCCGCCATTCCCCTGGGTGAATCTGTTGCCGGCTGAGCCAGTCTGCTCGCACGTTGAGTCTGCCTGCGAGATGCATCGCACCGAGATGGCTGAGGTTGGTCTGTGCCCAAATGAGGACTGATGTTGCCTTCCTCAGCATGGCTCTGCTCCTGGTGCCCCCTTGTTTTGTGATATACGCCACCGTGACCTGGTTGTCGGAGCGTATAAGAACCGACTGGCTGCAGATGAATGATATGAAAGCCTCGAGGGCATGAGCTACCGCCCTCATTTCTAGGACGTTGATGGATAATTTGGCTTCTGTTGAAGTCCATAGGCCTTGAGCCGTCAAGTCACCCAAGCACGCACCCCAGCCTGACAGGCTTGCGTCCGTTTCTATTGTGGCAGTGTAAGATGCCTCTAGTGGGACCCCTCTTGTGAGGTTGGACTTCACTGTCCACCATGTTAGCGAGTGTCTCGCTGATGGTAGTAGTGGGACTATGACTTGTAGGTTGAACTCATTCAGTGATCCCCGAGTGAGTATATAAGTCTGAAGTGGTCACATGTGCCATCTTGCCCAGGGTATGAGGTCTATGCAAGATGCCATGCAACCTAACAACTGGGCTATGCGTCCCATGGTTGTCTGATGGTGAGATCTCATGTGACGAGCCAATGTTATCAGATTGAGCACCCTTGTCTGAGAGGGTTTTGCCCATCCCTGTGATGTGTTGATTAGTGCCCCCAGATGTTCGATCTGTTGTGTGAGCACCAGATGGCTCTTCGCACGGTTCACTACCCAGCCATGTTCCTCGAGTGCCTGTAGGGCGGTCAATGTGTCTCAGTGCGATTGCTCCTCAGAGCTTGCTCGAATGAGCCAGTCATCCAAGTAGGGTATGATATCCAGTCCTTGTTTCCGAAGTCTGGCTACTAGGATGATGAACACCTTGGTGAACACCCTTGGTGCCGAGGTGAGCCTGAAGGGCAAGTCCTGATACTGGTAGTGGTGGCCTAAAATGTGGAACCTGAGGTATTGTCAGTGTTTTGGTATGATAGGAATGTGGAGGTATGCGTCCTTCAAGTCTATGGACGTGAGGTAATCGCCTACCCGGACGCTGCGTAGGGTTGACCTTATGGTTTCCATTTTGAACCTGTGGCACACCACGTGTTCATTGAGGTGTTTCAGGTCCAAGATGGGGCAGAGTTCTCCCAATTTCTTGGGCACGAGGAAGAAAATGGAGTACACCCCTAGTTTTTGCTCATGCGTGGGAACAGGCTGGATAGCTCTGTTTTGCAGCAACTCTGACAGGATATGTTGGACCTGATCTGGGGTTGCCTTCTTTTTGGTGATGGGGGAACTTAGAAACCTGTGTGTGATGGGACAGTGGGACAGCTCTATAGAGTACCCTCTTGACACCACCTCTAGGACCCACCTGTCTGAGGTTGTGTTGAGCCACTGGTGCCTGAACAGTGACAGTCTTTGTCCAATGGGGGGGTACGACCCCTGTCCTTGCAGGGTTCTGGGTATGTAATCATTGTTGTTTCCCCTTGTAATCTCTACCTCTTCCCCCAAATTTTGGGCCACGGGCTGTAAAGGAGGACGGTTGGTAAGAATGGGAAAAGGAACTGCGGTGACCATTGTATGTTCCTCTGCCTCGAAAGGGACTGTTCTGGGAGTGTGTGTCCCTGCGAGGTTGGTATGACCTGTTTCCCCCCCTGAAACCTCCGCCTCGCTGAAGGGAGGTAGGTGTACTTAGCCTTGTTATTAAGTAGGTCTCTGCCCTCCTCTTTTTGTTTTAGGAATTCCTGTAGGCCTTCCCCAAAAACATGCTTTCCCTTCATGGGTAAATTTTGTAGTAATGTCTTTGATTCGTTGTCGGCGTCCCATAACTTCAGCCACAATGCTCTCCTGGCATGGTTGGTGATGGCTGTGGCCCTGGCGTGCAGTTGAAGAGTGTCCACAGCCATGTCCGCGAGGTATTTTGCAGCATTGAGAGTGTACTCTAAAAGTTCTGCCTCTCTGGACTTAGGGTTTGCTTGGTCTAGAAGCTCCTCGAGCCAGCGGATTTGTACATGTGCCGTGTAGATGGCTGTTGTGGAAGCTTTGGCAGCAGTTCCCTCGATCTCGAAGGCCCTCTTTAGCATGTCCACCACTTTCTTATCCGTTGGATCCTTTAATGCTATGGTCCCGCAGGGTAAGATGGTTTTCTTACTGAGCGCCGCCACCTGAGGGTCAATGGTTGGGGCTTTACACCAGATACTGGCCTTGTCCTCTTAGACCGGATACATGCTGTCCAAGTTTCTTTTATTTGACATTCTGCTTGGTTCTGTGGATTGCCACTCTCTGTTGAAGACGTCCTCAATTGCTGGGCATACTGGGAAGGTCTCAGAGGTGGTCGCCTTGTGTTGGATCATGGGATCTAATTTTGATTCCGGTTTTCCCTCCTCGATGTCGAACCCCATAGTGGCCTTGACAATTTTCATGAGGCCTGGGACCATGTCGAAGGAACACAGTTTTGAAGTGAAGGACGGTACGGCTTGTGGTTCCATGTCCTCCTTGTCGGTATCCACTCCATCCTCTTCGTCTGGTATCTCCATGTCTTCCCCGGAATCCAGCCGAAGATTGTCTGGTACTGGGTTTTCAGTGTCTAGACGTTCCTCAGAGGGCCCCCCTGCATTGTCTGGCTCCTGAAGTGGTGCTGCTGTTCTATGCTGCGTAAGGGATTCAAGTTTCTCCATTATCTTCAGCATGAAATTCTGTTGGCTCTCCATCATCGCAACTGTGGCCTGTTGGTTCTGTATCAGGAGGGTACCAGGATCCATCCAAGTGGGGCTGCTAGGCCCTGGATTGCTGAGACATGTGACAGGAGTTTGCTCCATTGATAAATTGTCATCGTCATGAAGACAGGCAGAGCAAAGGGGGCCCGAAGTGTGAGGCAGGAGAGTAGCATTGCAAGAGGAGCACTTCTTGGCCTTGACCATCTGGTGAAGAAAGAAGAAGGCAAGCGTATAGTTAGGGCTAGTGCAAGGTCCTGCAGACAGAGTTTTGCCCCATAGTTACCAACACAATCTGTACGGTCTGGCACCGTATTGGATAAACCATAGGTGCTGTTTGGCCGTATTGGTGTTGGGGGGGGCCTGTGCCATCCCTTTGGTGGTAAGAACAGCATGTGGGGTCGCTGTGGGAGGGACCCCTCATGGATAGGCGCAACAACCTGGTGGTCGCTATAGGAAGGGACCTCCAGTAGTGGTGAGAAACATATAAGGTCGATGTGGAGAGGGACCTGAGAGAGAAATGGGGCGGTTCTGTAATCGCTGCCTGTACATCAAAGGTCGCTATGGAAAGGGACCTGTGTGTAAAATGGGGAAAGGCTCTGGAATCGTGGCCCGTATATAGAAGTCGCTATGTGAGGGACCCCATATATACACGCAAGGGAACATTGGGCTCATATGGGCTTGTTCCTCCTCTGTTTGTTCATTTGACCCCTCAGTATGTCTAAATTCATATAAAAAGGAGGGGATCCTTTGCAGGTTCAGGGAAGTTGTCGAATCCAAGGAGCTGGGAGTCCCTTAGCAAGAGTGGATGGGTTTTGGTTAACCCCTTACAGCACGGGAGCAGCTGAGGCCCTTAACCCCCCTGAGGCCTTCAACCATGCGGTCGAAATGCAGGGAGCCAACAACCGGGCGCTATCCTCAAAGCGCGGATGCAAAACCAGGTGCTTCCTTCAGCCTCTGTGACTGTGTGAACACTCGGTGAGAAAATCCAAGAGAAACTGGAGGTCTGGTGTTGCGGGAGGCAAGAGAGGAGCTCGACCATGGCGTTGCCTGAAAGGGCAGGCCGCGGGCTAGTGTGGTCGCCGTGAGGTCGCTGTGGCCATTGCGGTTCGTCGTGGTGGTTGGGAAGCAAGCAAGCACTTATAATGCACCTGGGAGTTTTGCCTTCCTGAATCTAGCCCCTTGTAAGCTCAGGGGCTAAGGGAGAGCAGGGCTGACCATGCGGCGGTAGGAGGGGCGAGGCGCTGTAGAGAGCAGAGGTAGGCCAGAGGCCTAGAGGAGGTGCGCTCTCCCGAGAGAGAAAAATGATGTTTCCTTACCATGGGGGAGACCCCCCATGGTGCAGAGCACCTTGTGGCCGCCTATAGAGGGACTTGGGGAGGAGAGGCGAGAGGGCAGGCCATAGGCAGATGCCTTCCCCTTTGCGCAACCGTGAGGTGCCAAGAGGGTGTTCAGGGGAGCGCCAGGATGCTCGACTAGCGTGGGACGATTCAAAACAAACAAACAAACAGCCATCTGCAGACTCAAAATCCCCCTACTGGGTCTCTCTCTCATTTCTGCAAGGAAAAACACAGGGGGGGCGCCTCTAAGTAGGGTCCCCTCTTAGCGATAGCAAGCAGACTGTATAAGAAGTGAAACTGAATCTTATGGCAGTAAAAATACAGGTTAGAAGCTATCTAGAATCTTAATAAAACAATCAAGATTGCGATACCACTGCTGGCTCCCAGTCTCTATCAGCAGGCTGGAAAGCTCTTATTCTCTCATGATGACTCCAACATAAATTAAAACTAAATAAACTTAAATAAACCTAAAGCCACACAGCTGGCTGTTTCTACATTGGTACACAATGTGCTGCATTTTTATTCCGGAACACCAATGCAGCACCTAGATTTTCTCCTCATAGCCATAGTCCTTATAGCAATTATAATCAGAGGCCTACCTTTCTGTGTGGAGCAACAGGGATCCTGGTGTGCTTATTGCCTTATCAGATGCACGATTTGAACTGGAGAACAGGGGTTTCTGGGACCTGGATATACTAGAAATTTGATCCTAGAGTCATGTGCATCACTAGCCTATCAGGTGGGCTAAAACCTATGAGGTAATGTCTGGAGTGCCATGGATGGTCAACCAATCACAATGATGCAATATGATTCTGAGCCAGCATTCTTAAACTGTTGGTGGAAGAACTATTTTATTAAAAATCAACCTCTTAATGAGGAAAACATTCAAAAGGTACACTTTTAACATTTTTCTTTTGTAATAATGTTTCTAATAGCAATAAGGCACTTCCAGGAGTTAGATTAACAGTCAGTTATTCATCCCCCTCATGCCACATTACACCCTTAGTGGGTGATTAAGAGACTGTTAATGTAACCCCTGGTCATGACTTATTGCTTAATTCAATGCTCCACATAGAGTTACAGTTTTGGAGCCGAGTTCCTTTTTCTTTTCTGTACATAAATGTTACTGTTTAAGTTGTGGCCTTGTTAAATGGCTTACTGATTGTTTGTAACACTGTCTACTATGTTTTTGTACTTAATGACGTGGAACCTTTGTAAAAGAGCCTTGGCTCAAAGGTATTAATTCCTAGAACAATAAACTTCAAACTAAACATCAAGGTTTTTGGCCGTGTATGCACAAATGGTGCAGAATGGTCATATTTGTTTATATTTGCCAGTCCACTGTCTCACTACTCCCAGGGTCATTCAGCCTTCTTTGCATAGTGCCTGGAGGTGCAGAACACCCAACAGATCTTGGCTGCTTTCTTTCCTGGGCCACAGGATACTGCTGGTGGCTGCAGCTGTGAAGATACGGCATGCTCCATTGCTCGAATCCCACCACCCAGAGCCACTGCCAAGGATGCCCACAGGGCCATAGCCCCAAAAGGTAAGCCCCCTATCCCAAAGGGGAGGTTATATAAAACCGTATGTTAGCACCTGAGCCATTGGGATTGTGTAGAGAATTTTGACCTACAGTAGCTAGAGAAAAGTTCCCCTAAATTAAATTTCTTTAAAGTTGTATAATGAAAATTATACTCTAGGGTGTCAAAAGCTTTTAAAAAGTCCAGTAAAAGTAAAGTAACATTTCTCTTGACCTGTTGAGAAGTGTGAATCAAATTTAACAGTCTCCTTATAGTCTCCATGCCAGATCTGCCTGGAACAAAGCTCATTTGTTCTTTTCCAGTGAACTTGTTGATAGCACATTTAAGCCTGGATGCCAAAATCGTTGACAGTTTTTATAGTTTCCATTAAGTAGCGAAATAGGCCTATAGCTTTCACAGCATGCAGATTCTTTATCATTCTTTAAAATCAGTATGATGACTGCTTTGTTTCTAGATGGAGGGAGAGCTTTCTTAGTGCAGTATAGGCCTCTTCAAAAACTTTTGCAAGATATTTAGGAATGATTGAGCCTAATTCTTTTTTTAAATCATCTTTATTAGTTTGTTTTAGGTTTTTAGACATACACACATATATCCCGGGCGAACCCAGGATTCAAAATCCCAAAACTGATTGTAAAAACTATGTACAGCCCAAACTATGTACATACAGAGCTGATGGGGTTGACCCTCCATTACAGTTACAAACTCTTATAAAATGGGATAAAGAACTCAAGCACCCTGATTGGCTACTACATCATCTGAGCTGTGTCTTTATCAGATGATATAGTAGCCAACCGGCACTACCCTCCACTCCTCAGCCCCACAACAACAGGAAATCACTGAGCTGTGCCACCAAAAACAGAAACAGACTGGCACAGTTCACAACATCACGTCTTTGTCATTGAGCTCCCAGTCTCCCGCCCCACTCCCACCAGCACAACGCAACCTCCAGTACATAAAAAAAAAATAGTAAAAAAATATTTAACAAACTACCTCGAAGAACAAAAAAACAAGTGACTCGGCACATCACAGACACCAGTTTAACTAATCTAATTTCGCTACGTTTAAACTTGCTGGCTACGTGAACAAAGAAGCTGTCTCCTGTCACGGCACAGCATCAAATCTCTATGTTTCTGTTGACATAAGAAACACAGACAAACACCATTCAGTACTACTAAGTTTTAATGAAAAACCTCCATTCTAACATATAAACAGGGACTACTTTCTTTTTTTTTTCAAATTACAAAATCATTTCTCTTTATTTTTTTCTAATATCCCCCTATGTAATTTTTTCTTTATAAACTTTATTACCGAGAGCTCATTTTATAAGCACAATAAGACACTCCGAAGTGTGTGTTATCTCCTGATAAGAGCAAGCTCAGGTGCATAAGGCACTCTTCGCAAGTGCCTCGTGCCTAACAACGCACCTGGGTGTGCTCTTATCATGAGATAATCCACACCTCGTCATGTCTTATTGCTTGCTTATTGCATCTATATCTTAGGGTAACAATATCAGTGACAACTTAACCAACAGAGGTAAAACCCCTGAAACAGAAGTAATGCTACACCCTTGATTTATAAAACCTAAGCCACAACCTAAATAACATTACACACAGGAAGTGGCCCCAAGCTGTGTCCCCTGGAAAGAGAGAGAGAGTTCCCCCCCACCCTTGAACCTAAGCAGACCAAAACCCTTATCCTAATACCATTTTACTAATACCAACTCAACCCAAAAACAATTGTATATAATACGTCCATTTAGAACTGAAATAAATCCATATAAGACTGTTTCTACTAAATAGTAATCTTTTGCTAATCACAACCCAACAGACAGGCCTGTGTTTGGGTATTATAAACCTGCAGTGAATAGATTGCCTCTAGTGTCGGCCATCTTTTATTATATAACCCTTTCCTACCCTCCATATACATATGTCTCTTTATTCTTCCCAAAGCCCAAATAAGATCTCTCACCCATTGTTCATAATTATAGATATAGTCATCCTTCCAGTGTTTCAATATAAAAGATTTGACTATCGCTGTCATCAGAGATAGATGGTATTTGGGTGTGGCCCCTGATATTTGCGACATGTCTCCTAATATACAAATTTCAGGCAATATAAATTCTGAGTAATCCAACAAAGTGGTATGTTGTGAATATGTTGTTTAATTTCAACCATAGACGCAATATTTTACTACATTCCCACATCACATGTAGGATATCGTCTGGTCCCACTCCACATCTAAAACACAGGTCCGTCTGTCTAAGGTGTCTATCACATAGTTTCACAGGGGTGAAATACATATTGGAAACAATAAAAAATTGCATAATCTTATACTTGGGTATACGTATATACTTGTTACTCCTCCAGATATTGTCCCAGGCAGGCCGCTGGGGGGCCAATGTTCTGTCCCAATATAGAACCCTTGTTGGAGAGTTCGGGCTAATATAGTCCAATAGTACCTTGCATACTTTAGATAAGGAGTTAGATGTAGGATCCACTTCCTTTAGATTGTCCCAGGTGAACGGATTTTCTGGTGGGACCCCTAGCCTTCTCCATACCCTCTCCAGCATTTTGGTGAGCTGTAACCTTTTGAAAAAATGTATTGCATCACACCTTCCTGGGAGAACCACCCTATTATCCTTTATAACATCCATTAATGTTAGGCCCAGGAGCTGAGCTGCCCATCATTTAGTGATTACCTTACCCCCAATCAGTAAATTAGGGTTGCCCAGCAAAGGTTGATCTCGGGTCCTCATTTGATCCCTTCTCTGGGCAGGAGTAAGAAATAACCACCAGGCCAGTGCTGATTTAACAATTGGAGCCGAGGTTGTCTTTTAAGGCATTTCTCTGGACTAGCAAAAAAAAACGCCTCTGGAGATAGGCCTGAGTCTTTTAATAGTTGCCTCTCTATTTGTAGCCATATTGGAATATACATCTCTCCCTCCAAGTTTCTAACCCATCGACTCATAAGACCCATTTGTCCCACCACATAATATAGATGAAGATCAGGCAGTTTGATCCCCCCATGCTGTGCGGTAAGCACAGGATACTATGTTTTTTCCTAGGAGGCTTGGAATTCCACAGAAATTCAGATAACAGTTTCTTAATTTTTATGAACCATAATTTGGGAATGCAATATGGGGCTAAATATATTGGATATAATAACATAGGCAATAGGTTCATTTTAACTAGTCCCAGTCTAGCTGCAAAGTTCAAAGGGAGCTTATTCCATCTCAGTATGTCCCCTTTAAGTGCGAACTGGACCTTGTCCATATTTGTTGCAGCACCATCCTCCATACTAGCTGTGATCCATATACCCAAGTATTTAATCCTATCCATCACCCAGTGTAACTGCAGTGGTACAAAATCTGCTCTGCATACATGCGGTGTCAAAGGGAGAATTTGTGTCTTGCTCAAATCTAATTTATAGTTCGAGACTTTGGAGAATTGCCCCATAGTTTCAACTGTTCTTTTGAAACATGAGGCCGGGTCTTGTAAGTGTAGAAGTATATCGTCTGCAAAGACTGAAAATTTTAGATCCTTCCCCGCTATTATAATCCCCTTTATGTTAGTATCTTTGTTAATAGCCCTTAACAGGGGTTCCAGGTATATATTAAACAATATTGACGAGAGGTAGCATCCCTGTCTGTTCCATTTCTCTAACTGAATCTCCTGTGAAACATACCCATTACATAATACTCTGGCCGTAGGGGTTGCATATAGGTTTTTTATACCTCTGAGAAGGCCCTCAGGGAAACCCATCCTCTCCATTGTAGCAAATAGAAATGGATGTGAAACCCTGTCAAAGGCCTTCTCTGCATCTAAAGATATCAAGGCTAGAGGTAGTTGGGAATCCGGCACATAGCTGTGTATGTGGTGGAGTTTTCTAAGGGTGTCATGTGCCCCCCTACCCGGCATAAATCCTACCTGTTCATGACTGATTAAATTTGTAGCAATATTCAGTATTCTATTAGCAACAATCCTCATAAGGATCTTAATATCTTGATTCATCAAGGCTATAGGCCTATAACTGCCAGGCAAATCTTTAGTCTTGTCTGGTTTTGGAACCAGGTAGATATATGCCTGGTATAGCGGCAGGTGACACACCCCCTCTTGCATTATTTACTGAAAAATGCCTTAAGTAGGGGGAGTAAAGTATGGAGATGTGCCTGATAAAACTTAGCCATTAGGCCATCTGGCCCCTGAGTTTTGCCAGAAGGCAGAGATTGTGCCACATCTATTATCTCAGATTCATACTAAGGTTCATACTAAGGTTAGAAGAAAGAGCTAGTAGGCCAAAGCCCATAATGCTCCTATGCTAGGCCATAGAGTAGAATGTTAAGTCATACCCAGACATAATTAGCGTGTCAAGACGATGTTTAAAAATCTCTTTAGTATTACTTGTTACTATTTCAGATGGAAGTCTATTCCAAGGCCCAATAGTTCTTACAGAAAAGAAAAACTTACGATTATTGTGTTTAAAAGATTTACCAGTTAACTGGAGGACATGACCTCCAGTATTATGTATTGATGACTTAAAAGAAAATCCTAACTCAGTCATGATATAGGGGTCATGAATAATGTCATATAGGAGGAGAAGATCACCTCTAATGCGTCTGATAGTAAGAGGCATTAGTTTCAATGTATCCAACCTAAACTCATAAGATGAGGATTCGAGACCAGATATTTTTTTAGTGTATTTTCGCTGAACCCTTTCAAGAGAGTGACTATCTGATTTTTTAAAAGGACACCACAACTGTGAAGCATATTCAAGATGGGGACGGACATAGGACCTGAATAGGGGTAACAACACCTCCTGATCTCGAGAGCTAATATTACGCAAAATAGACTAAATCATTTTATTAGATGTACTAATAACCAAATGCATATGCTTGGAATATGTTAAGTCATCTGAAATGTTTATACCCAAATCCTTCTCATCATTAGTGGCACACAATGGTAAATCATCCAGAATATACTGGAAATTTAAATTATTAGAACCCAAATGCATTACTTTGCATTTTGTGGAGTTTAACTTCATGCCCCATTTATTAACCCAGGTACTAATAATATCAAGATCATGCTGAATACAAGACATTTGGTCTAAATTAAAACATGGTCCTCCGATCTTCACATCATCTGCATATTTAATTGTAAATGAAAGGCAGGAATTAGCTAAATCAGATATAAAAGCCTGAAAAGACGAGGGCGAGAACCGAGCCTTGTGGAACACACATAAAACTTCACCAGAGTTAGAAAATGCCCCATTAATCATCACCTTTGAGTTCTGTTTGAAAGCCAATTATGAATCCATGTAATTATATGACTATTAATACCAAGACCTGTGAGTTTTTGAATTAGAGCCCAGTGTGGCATGGTGTCAAAAGCTTTACTGAAATCAATAAAGATAATGTCACAGGCTAACCGGTTATCCAAACAAGAACTAAAATGTTCATAAAAGCAGAGCAAATTTGTAGACAACTTCTACCCTTCTTAAAGCCATGTTGTTCCAAATCAGATGCATCAATAATAGGGGCAATAATATCCTTTAGTAGACTTTCTAACACCTTACATATGGATGAAGTCAAACTAATCAGCCGATAATTTTCCATAGATGTTTTGATCCCTTCTTATGTATTGGTACCACAAGCGCCTCTTTCAATTACTAGGGATACAATTATATTGTAAAGGTTGAATAAAAGTTTGAGTGGAAAGGCAATATGTTTAGATAATAGGTAAAGTAAATGCCCTGCTATATTGTCTGGGCCTGAACAAAATTTACCTTTTAGTAAGTGTAGTTTTTTAAGAATAGGCTCAACGGAGAATGTGATAAAAGTATCTGATGGTGAAATCATAGGTACAGGTGATTGAACTTCTGATGCAGAGAAAACTTTACGAAATTCATTATTAAATACATCAGCCATGGCTTTTGGCTCATGGATAAGTATGTTTTCTATTGTAAGAGGCCCCACCACACTTGGACTTTTCCTGAGGGAGTTTATAGAAGAGTAAAATTGTTTGGAATTAGACTTACTCGCTGTTGTTGCCAATTTAATTTCCCATCTAGATTTGGCCCTACGGATGACTAATTTACACTTCCTACTTGATTTTAAATAGGATTCCCAATTAGAAGTTGTCCTATTCTTTAGGTAGTTACGATGTTTTTTATTTTTTATATTTATTAAACGTTTTATGTTTTTATTCATCCATCTAGGAGTCTGTTTCCCATTAGAATTCTTATTTTTTGATGGAATATAAGTATCACGAAGAGTCGAAATAAGTGATTTGAAAAGTACCCAACTTTGATATAAGGACTGGTTATCAAAAAAAGATAACCAGTTTATTTTTTCAAGGTATAGATTGATACTGTGAAGATCAGCTTTGTCGTACAGGTATATAATCGAAGAATTAGTATTAAAGACAATGGCCCAGATATTCAAACTGCGCCCAAAATGTGCGCAACAGCAGGAGCAAGCACAAGTCAATTGCACACATGTCCAACAGAAGTGATATTCAAATGTGGAGCAAGTCAAATTGCACAACCAGCCAATGTCTGAATATCGCACAACCTGCGCCATAGCGCAACCAGGTAGGGGAAGCTGAGCACATATGTCGTGCCATAGCGCAACAAGGCCAGCCCAGCTGAGCAGTCGAGATGCGCCATAGCACAAGCAGGGAGCCCCCCCAGCAGCAGAGCAATGGAACTGCACAACCAGGGAGGTAGGCAGGACCCACCACCCATGCCACAGACGGGCACAGGAACACAGTGTAGAACTAATAACACACCCCACACCAAGCACAGCATCACCGTGGAGGGACGGAAAATCCACTGGCCCATGGGGACAAGCCTACAAAGCACAGCTGGGCCACGCACCCCAGCACACCCACTGGCAAGCAAATACTGCCACACAAAGGGACGGACAACCCAGGTGTACCACAGCCCCACTGTGCACAGCACACTTTGCTCTGGAACCCCAAGACACCACCCATGAGTAGTGACTGTGACTGGCACTGCCGAACCACCATGCCCCCCCACCTGGCACAATGCAACCGTGTGTACCACAGAACCATACAAGCCAGACCCACCAGGAGCCCACAGTGGAGTGGGGCAGCACACGGCCAGACCGGCTGACAGCCACCACCACACCAGGGACACCCCCCACGCAGACACACACACAATCCCAGGACCACACCACACCAGATGCCATGCTTACCACTGCAACTGAGCGCCTATATCCAGCTGCAAATCAGAGACCACCACAGTATTCATAACAAAATAGATATATATATATTGAATGAAAAACAGAAGAACAACAACAACAGGAACAACAATAACACTATTTACATATATATACAATACAAGAGTGGGGGTACAGGTACAAGGTAGGGGTGGGTGTGGGGTAGGGGTGAAGAACTTGGTGAGGGAAGGCAGGGTGTGAGGGAAGGGTAAAGGGTGTAGTTATGGGGCAGCTGCTGCCCCCCAGGCTGCAGATCTGCAGGATGGCTTGGACCCCGTGTCCCTCTCCGGCGTTGCACACCCCTCCGGTTCATCTCTCTGAGGATGCTGATCAATTCCTATGAAATCTCCAACAGGTGGTGGATGGCCTGTTCTATCCTGCACAGGACCCGTACACCTAGGGCAGGGGAACAGAATCAATGGCTAGGACTTTACACAACCCTGAAGCTCACCCAGTATGCATGGCATACAGCCAAGTGCCCTGCCCCTGTGATGGACTGCACACACTCACAGTGACCGTAGCAGGCCAAGCCCAACCAGGCAGCAACAGCCATGTGTGCCACTACACACACACCCCACCCATGCCCAGCACAGCACAACCAAGGCAGTACAGTGACATGTCTACGTGGTGGGAAGGTAGTGCCACAGCCATGTGCCCAGTGCATGCATGGACCACCAGTGATGCACTCACAGACATGCAGTGCCACTGGACAGTTCTGACTGTCACACGTCGTGTGCATGGCAGTGTTGTCCATGGATGGTGGCCATGCCCTATCCCCCCATTGTATGCAATAGCATCCATGATGTAATGACACTCACCCTCATCCAGCCGCTGCTGCTGCTGTGGTGGCTGCTGCTGATGCTGCTGCTGCTGTTGTGGGCCCATACAGCCACCTCCTCTGCCGGCCACCCCTGCAGCACCCCTGTGCGCCTCAGCCTGGGCCCTCCTCCGCTCCTCCACAACTGTGGGAAACAAATGCTGAGAAGCACATTAGTGAGATCCAAATGCAGACAGCCCCCTGCTCCAATGAGTGTGCCTGCCCACACAGCCAGACCCATGCATCACACACCTGCAAACACTGACACAGCCAACCATGGAACAACCCTCCCCATGCTCTGGCCCCAATACACAGTCATACCCCTGCGGACAATACAGGTGCATAGATGGGTCACCCACCTGGCCTAGGCACAATGCCCCTCCTGGCATGGGACCTGAGGCATGCCAGCAGTGCCTGCTGCCTCCTGCGCAGGTCACTGTAGCAGTGCCTGCACTGCTCCACTGTCCTGTGCTGCCCTGTGACCTGCTCCAGTGCAGTGGCCACCTGCTGCCACACTTGGGTGTGGGCCAAGTCTAGGGGTTCTCCCCCAAACAGTGGCCCATAGTGAGGCTCAACCACAGCCACTAGGTTGGCCACCTCCAAGCTACTCCACTGGGGAGCTCTCCTGTGTGCCATGTTAGCAACTTGATAGTAGGCAATATGGCGCTCCACAGCGAGGCAACCCCATATGGAAATGTTGCGTGATACAACCCCATCTGTCCCTATCACATTGTTCAGGCAGCGCCATCGGTCCCTATCATGCTGTTACCGAACAGCACGATAGAGATGCACACATGCCAGACGTACAGCGCCAAGGCGGCAAAGGTCGGGCACAAGGTCATGTCTCTGGCGCAAGGCCACGCACAGCACCATCAGACGTCTACACGTCCAGCGCGAGCAGTTGCCAGCATGCCAGTGCCACAGTGGACTATTGCGGAGTTGTGCCACAGTGCCATATTGGTGACCAGTGCTGTAGTGCCACTGGCACAATGGTGGCCGTGTCATGAATAGCTGACCGTGCACAGCACATAATCAGTGCAGCAGATGCCTGTGTAAGGTACCCGGGCATGTGCGGTGCGGTGTACTACACAGTCACAGAACTGCGCCATAGGCTTAGCCGGCTCAACCGTATTGCGCAAAGCACAACAACGCGATATTCAGCCGTCATATGCAAATCAGCTGATCAGCCATTCAAAAGGCGCGGCGTGATTTGCATCCATTAAAGTTGCTCCACTCTAATTTGCATGCATTGCACTATAAATGTCGCGGCTGATCTGCAGTGACCATATTTGGTTACTGCAGGTGATAGGTGGGTTGCATGCTGTGTGATGTTATGGACTATGGTCATGGGATAATGCTGTGAACTGCACAGTCACAGGTGTCCACTTCCACCCATACAGACTGTGGCATGGCCGAGCAAGGACTGGGTGAGGAGGATGATGGTGGGTGGAAGAGGAGGCCCAACTTCACAAAGGCTGAAACAGAGGTACTCTATGAGGCCTACCTGGATGAGGAGCCACTACTCAGTGGACGGCAGGGCACCCCTCAGGCCCGTGCTGCTGCATGGGAGGGGGTAGCTCACACCGTAAACCTGCACGGAAGCCACCAGCACTCCATGCAGGAATGTAAGAAGAAGGTGGGGACAGACAGGAGACAGGTTAAGGAGAAGGTGGCAGCACTCAGGGCGGCACACACTGTCACAGGCGAAGGACCATCTTGCTGCATCCATGCAGCGCAGTGCCATCGAGGGCATTCCAGGCAGTGGCTTCCAGACAGGTGGAAGCCCATCACTGCATGGTATGACATGGTGGGGGGTGGGGGGGAAGGTTGATCCCATGCACTAACATGTTCTCACTTTCTGTTACAGATCCTGTGTGCCTGCAGGGGACAGTGGTGGTGGGCCCGTGCACTGTGGACGTGCAGCCAGAGTTGGAGGAGGATCCATCCACCTCTGCTGGTAGCCGGCGTGCATTGCACCAGTGTGCACGCCTGGCCGCCATCTCCGATGTCGGTGAGTCAGGTGTGGGGGGTGCCCTTCCTGTGTCCCAGCAGTCTGGCATGTAAGCATGCCAGCACGCTGTGGCTGAGGCTGTGGCATGAACCTGCAACATTGATGATGCAATGGCCGCTATGGGCAGTGACACGTGTGTGTCACATAATGGACACACAGCAGGACAGCCCGTGCCCATGGACCTAGAGGGTTCCAAAGTGTGTGCCAGCACGTCAGCACAGTCCCAGACTTTGCTTGTCAGCACCGGTGGGGCAGCACCGGTGGCTGTGCAGGTCCCTGGCACTGTTGCAGACACAGCAGTGGAAGGACTGGGCCATTGGGCACAGCAGGTGGAGGGGCAGCAGCGGCAGTCACCCACCGGGTCTGGGGGTACAGGGTTCAGCGGTGGTGTATGCACACCACCTGTTGACTTGCCCATACCTGGTCCTGGTGGACAGCGCCCACCCTCAAGGGGTGTTGAGCATCAGGCCCTTCCATCCTCTGGGGGACAGGTTGCCGATTTGGCATACGACCCATTTAACGAGCACACCCACCTGCTGCGGGCATCAGTACAGCAGCAGATGTGGGTTGCAGTGTCCATGGAGGCACTGTGTGTGGCTGTGGAGCAGCACAGCAGGGACAATGCAATGATCCTGGCAGAGATGGTCCAAATGCGGATGGATGTGACTGCAGCCATTGACAGGCTGACCCAGGCATTGGTCGCTGTCATGGCCACATTGGGCACACAGTCAGGTGCCCCTGTACCATGCACCCCATGCAGTAGGTTCTCCACTCCATGTTCCCGGCATCATGCGACACCCAGCCTGTCGATGCCGGGTTCTGCTGTGTGCATCCTGAGCACCCCTGGTGCAGATATGTTCGGCATGCTGCAGACCCCTGTGTGGACAAGGTCGCGCTCGCGCAGTGGGGCCCCTGGTGGTCCATCGGTGCCACCCCATGTGGTCCATGCTCAGCCTGCCAGTGCAGCTGGGTCACGGCGGGGCCACCCATGCATCCGTGGTGGCCGTGGCTCAGTGCCACCTGACTGACCTGTCTCCCAGTGCGGGCCCTGTCTGGTGCTGCCCCGTGTGCAATGTGTATCTTGGTGGGCAGTGCACCAGTGGGTGCCCTGCCCAACACGTCGACACACGGACCACCTGCACACCCACCCGACTGCTGTCCACAGGTGCATGTGCATGATGATGCCTGCATTGTACTGTACACCAAGGTGCAAGGGTGCCCAGCATCTGACACAAGTACATGGACAGTACAGGTGGTGTAGGTGGTCTGTGGATCTGTGTGTTTGACATGTCTGTTCCTGTTCTGCTGTGCAACTGCCCCTGTGCACTGTGTGCCTGGTGTGTGTGTGTGTGTGTGTGTATGTGTGTGTGTGTCCATGTAGTGTGTAACTATTCACCCCTCCCTGATGGTGTGTTTGTGCGCCTGTACCCTTCCACTCCCTTGCATCATGCACCCCTGGTGTGTTACCCTGTGTGTATGTGGGTTGCGCCTGACAGTGTTGGTTGCACATGGCCATGACTTACCTGTGTTGTGCAAAGTGCTCCTCTGTGATGGTGTCCCGGTGCAGCTGGGCCTGCGGATCAGTCAGGAGTCCACGCCATCAAGAGGCTACTCATCCCATCATCACCGGCATCACAGATCCCCATCGCTGTCCCCTCCTCGACCTGTACTGCTATCCCACAGTCTTTGGTCATGTTGTGCAGGATACAACAGGCCAGGAATATCCCACAGGCCTTTGAGGGGCTGTACTGTAGGGCACCGCCGGAGGTGTCTAGGCATCGGAAGCGTGCCTCCAGCATCCCAAACACCCGCTCGATGATGTTGCATATGGCGGCATGTGCCTCATTGAAGCGTTGCTGCGATGGGGTCGTGGGGCTCCGGTAGGGTGTGAGCAGCCAGGGACGGAGTGGGTATCCACTGTCACCTGTGTGGAGATAGTGTAGGTTAGTGTCATGTTCAGGTCCATATTGTCCCTAGCCCTGTGTGCCACCCCCATGGCACCTGTGGCTTGCCCACCGTCCCCCAACTTTGCCGCCTCCTGCATGCATACTCACCCACTAGGTGTCCTGTGGGGATGTCCCCACTCACGAATCGATGGCACAGTGCAGACTAGTACCATATAAATGAATCATGTGCTCTGCCAGGGTGCGTGGCACAGACATTGATGATACACCCACTGACATCACACTCCACCTGGCAGTTCACACTAGAGTACCCCTTCTGGTTGTGATATGCGGCCCCATTGGGGCCAGGTGGTGTGTGAATAGCCACATGGGTGCAGTCTATCGCCCCTAGCACGCCAGGCATATGTGCTACCCTGTGGAACTCCTATATGTTTGCTGTACGCTCTGCCGTGGTGCTGGGGAAATGGATGTACTTCGCAGCGTGTGGCAGCAGTGTGCTGAGGAATTGGGTGAGGATGCATGACGTGGCCGACTGTGTTATGCCTGTGGTGTCCCCTGTTGGCCTCTGGAAGGTACCTGTGGCGAGCAAGCACATGCAGGCTGTTACCTTTGTCTCCACTGACAGAGCGCGTCTCCATCGTGAGGGTGCCTGCATCACATCACTGCACAGCTCACAGAGCCGCCTCAGTATTGCCCTGTTCAGGTGGTACCGGCCCACAATCTTGACATCCGAATACAGCTCAAAGCTGATGCGGGCACGGTACTGCCTGTTGGGGGACTACCGCTGATGGGCCCTTCCACGGCCACGTCCCCCTGCAGCATGCCTTCTCATCCCCCTCACTACAGCTTCCATGTGGAAGGTGGCACTGTCCATCTCCCTGGCTTGTGCCCCCCCAGCTGTTGTTGTTCTGTTCCCCACGCTGTCCTGACTGCTACCTCCACTGCACCGGGTACACCTACTGGCCTCCAAACTCTGTGGCCCCACACGCCTTCGGCTGCCACTATTCTGTCCTGCCTACTCCCTGGCCTGCACTGGTTGCTGCTGTGGCCTGCTCCCTGTTGCTGCCTCATGAGCATTCCTGTCTTTCTTGTGCCTCATCCTTGAGCCTTTTTATTTTGGCTCATTTCCGCAGTGGCGCAACTTCCGGCTATTCCACTGTTGCGCATTGCGCAACCCTTTGAATATCGCATTGCGCGCTTTATGCATGGATCCACCCCCTTCGGTTGCGCATGCCTTCATTTGCATTGTGCTGTTGCTCAGCATGTTTTCAGTGGCACAACTGCCTCCCGCTGAATATCGCGGAATGGCGCATTTTCGGACTTGTGCTGGCGCAACCCTGTTATGCATGGCACAACCCTTTTGAATATCTGGGCCAATATGTCTCTGCAAGTTAAATAAAATAGAATTATGATCACTGCTGCCAATTGGTGATGAAATATGCACATCCCTAATATCTAAGGCGGTACTACTCAGAACAAGATCTAATATATTATTACCTCGGGTTGCAGAAGTTATCCATTGCTGTAAGTCCAATTCCGAACAAGTGGACAAAAATTTATTACTAATACTGCTAGATATTGTGAATGACTGCCAATTTATTTCTGGGAGATTGAAATCCCCTGTAATAATAATAATAATAACATAACCCATTTGAGTAGCTATTTCAAATTTGGAAAGAATGGCATCCATAGTTAAACTAGATGAATTTGGGGGAACATAACATGTCCCAAGGATAATAAAATCCTGTTTGGATAGGAAAATTTTAAGCCAAAGACTCTCAGTTGGGAGATTATGAACTTTTCTAGAACTAGAAATATTGACTGAGTTGATTTTATTGTTAATAAATGAGGCAACACCTCCACCCTTTCTTTCACTTCGATTTAGATAATAAGAGATATATCCAGGGAGTTGCTTGATCCAGTGGGAGTTATAATCAACCCATGTTTCACAAACCATAATAATATCAAAATCCTTATTCGAAATCACAGTTTGTAACTCATCGAATTTATGTGTCAAACTTCTAGCATTAAAACTAAGAAACTGTAATTGTTTACTGGAGACTTTATAAGAGTGAGATGAAGAGGTGTGCACATTTGCATTCCCCTTCCCCCCCATTATTTAGTTTAAATTTATGTTAATTGTAGATAGGAATTGTTGACTCAGCAATGCATTCCCTAGTTTGTTAAGATGCAAGCCGTCAGGACAGCAAAGCTCAGATCTATCAGAGAACTCTTCCCAATGGGTCATGCACTGAATATTCTGTCGTAAATACCATTGCCTAAGCCAGTTGTTAATAATTTTAATTTTATGATTAAGAAACCGGGAGTACCGTGGTATGGGTAGAATCTCCGAAAAAATAATATCACACCCGAGATCAATCATTTTATTAGTCATAGAAACATAGGCTAATTTGATATTCTGAACAGAGTCCCTGTAGATGTTGTTGGCTCCAACATGGATAATACAGTGGATTTATGTCTTGAGAGCTAATAATATTGTCGACCATATATGTTAGATCTGAGATCTTAGCACCACTGAAACTAGAACAAGTTCTATTATGTTTGTCAGGCTCGCATAAAACCCTATCCAGATGTTTAACTAAGGAATCACCCAGAACAAATATTTGTCTGGTATGTGAATCATCAGTATTAGGAACACACATAGAGGGTGCCTGTTCACCAGTTTGAATAGTAGCAAAATCAATCAAAGGAATATCAATCGTGGAATTAGATGGTGGAGTTGAAGAATTTGGCATATCAACCATGACTTGGGAAGTGTTTTTAGAATTTAATCCTTCATTAGGGAACTCAATAGGAATACAATTAGAATCGACAGGGGCAGTGGACAATGGGTCAAAGCTATTATGTAGTGGAATGTTAAAATACTCAGCCTTTCTCCTTCTTTTTTTAGTAGCTTTAGACCCTTGCACATTATTACAAGTTGTACAGTATCTTCTATGCTGTTTACCAAACTGTGCTCATCTTCTCTGGCTCTTTTTTTTAGAGACATCAGATGGATAAATCACTGAACTACTCATATTAGCGTGATTATTCTCACTAGATATTATTTTGTCAGAAGGGATGCTATCAGTAGAAGTAGAGGAAGTCTCATTTAAAGAGATATTTGTTACATGTAAAGCATCTTGAACTGTTATAGGTTCGGAATCATTTCTTGATTCGAATGCCAATATCCGTTTATAGTATAAGCTATTCTCACATTGTAATACAATGTTGTCAGTACATTTTGCACATTGAAAGGGGAGATTTTCAGCAATGTCAGCTGATAGGCTAAACATATAGCAAGATGTGTATTGTATACCTGTTTCCCCTTTAGTAGTGGTTACAAACACATTAATATTGCTTGGTAGATTTAAGGAGGATGTCATTACCACGCGTTAGAGGTGAAACAACAGAACCACGTAATGTAATAGTACTCACAAGTATAAGTGAAGGTGACAACACGGCCGTAATTATTCCCCCTAACACTGCCTAACACTCTTAACACATGCTGAACGCGCATGTCTTGGCGCCAAATCTTACAGCACCACGGATTGAGCCTTATCCTGCTCGCATGAGAAGTGCACAAATGAGAGGAGTGACCTGAAGTACTCAAACAAGGTCACAGAGCCCCTCGAGATTTAATGTTTTTAATGCCCATTTAAAACTCCACAAAACCACTCATGCGTGGAGCTGGTGGAGTATAAGTGTATGCTAGTCCCAAATTAAAAATAGAAAGTTCCTTTTTGAACTGTAGTTCTTGAGTCTGGTCAAAAGAACTACAGTCCCTCTTCCTGCTTCCTGACAAAATGTCAGCAGGGCTCAGTCACACACTCGTAGTATGCACAAACACAAACACAGAACAGAATCACAGTATTTTTTAAAATAGCTTATAGTTTTAAAGCAAAGAGCCTGCAGAGAGATCCACACACTGCTTAGGTTTAAAAATGGCAGAACAGAATAAACAAACCAGGAGGTTTAAATAGGATCTCGTGACCTGGAGTACTCAAACAAGGTCACAGAGCCCCTCGAGATTTAATGCTTTTAATGCCCTTCTAAAACTCCACGAAAACCACTCATGCGTGGAGCTGGTGGAGTATAAGTGTATGCTAGTCCCCAAATTAAAAATAAAAAGTTCCTTTTTGAACTGTAGTTCTCAAGTCTGGTCAAAAGAACTACAGTCCCTCTTCCTGCTTCCTGACAAAATGTCAGCAGGGCTCAGTCACACACTCGTAGTATGCACAGACGCAAACACAGAACAGAATCACAGTATTTTTTAAAATAGCTTGTAGTTTTAAAGCAAAGAACCTGCAGAGAGATCAACACACTGCTTAGGTTTAAAAATGGCAGATTCTCTTATTGGAGCTGCTAACTCTCTAACCTGTGCTGGGTCTAGCACTGCTAATGATATTCCCTCTAGGAATGTCCTAATTTCCTTCTCCCCAGCAAGATGTCCTGCCTGGTAAATTTCCTTACAATAGGACGCAAATGCATCTGCCATTTTCTGGGGGTCCGTTAAAATTTTCCCAGCATACCGTATGGAAATGACTGTTCTGGTGGCTTCCCATTCCTTAACTCTAGCTGCAAGGAGGCGGCCAGGCATGTCTCCTTGAATTAAATATTTAGCTTGAATCTTTTCTAACCAGAATTCTACTTTACCGCCATTTCCCTTCTTAAACTTTTAAGTTCAGTATCTAATTCCATGGAGGACCTTTCCGAAGGAGCCAACGATTAGATGGCCCCCAATATAAACTCCTCCTTGGCACATCTCATTCTATTTCTCCATGCTGCGAAACCCTGCGCTACGCCTGCATACAACACCTTACAGGTTGGCCATGCTAAGTTTTCATTCTGAAGCATAGGCAATTACTTCTGTATTATATCTAGGAGGGCTTCCTCTAATTTTCCCTGGACTGAGACCTCAGTCAATAGAGTATCATTCAGCCTCCATCTATACGGCCTTTGAGGAGCAGCTGTCAGCTCCCAAATCAGTTGAATTGGGGAATGATCCGATAAAATTCTACACTGGGTTGTCACTTCCTTAACCTCGCAAAGCACCTCCTTGTTAACCAGAAAAAAATCAATTCTAGACTGACTCTTGTGGGCTGCAGAAAAGAATGTCATGTTATTGCCCCCTGTAGAATGGGTCCAGAGTGGATCTACCAGGGCAGTGACCTCCAATAATCTATTCATAGCGATCTGATCCCTGGACAGAGGCCCTCCGGACGGTCGTATCCTATCCTCCCAGTTATTTAAACATAGGTTCCAATCCCCTGCCAAAATGAGTGGGTGCAGAGAGAATATAGTAATATCCAGCTCCAGTGAAGCAAAGAAATCAGGATTGGAAGGGGTTGGACCATAAATAGAAGCGACTGTGAGCTCTTTACCCAAAATATTACCCGAGAGGTAAATCCCTCTACTATCCTCCCTTGTAATCACCTGTGCTGTAGTATACGGACAGGTTTTCCCTATTAAGATCACCACACACCCCAAGGCCGTTTCCTTACTTACCCCATAAACCTGGCCCACCCACAGCTGCTTAAGGAAGCTCAGCTCCTCTGTCAATAAGTGGGTCTCTTGTAGTGCAGTTATGTGAGTCCCCATCTGACCAATATGTGTCAAGATTACCATTCTTTCACATCTACCCTTGAGACCTTTTACATTCCATGAAATAATTTTAACACATGACATTAGTAAATATAAAAAGGATTTTGTTCCAAACGATCATACTTTGCCCTCTCAAGGTCTGCATATCTCTCTCTTACACTTTATTGGACTCTCTCTCTCCTTCCAGATCCCATTAACCCCCCATCCCCTGATCCCTGGATCGTCCTCCCTTCAATCATCGATTCATGGATGAGTAATTTTCTGTGCACCCCCCAGCCCCTCAAATTAAATGAGCAACTCGCAGGACCCTGCCCTTAGCTTAAGACATCTAATATAGCTTGAAATCTCCTCCCCTGTACCCCTGTCTCATTGAATCCCCTCAGAGTCCCTCATCCCCATAATTCACCCCATTCATATTCAGATTGTGCCCCCCCATTGGATTGATTTAATGTATTTTGTCCCTTAAGCTCCCTCGTCCTCTAGTTTATTAAGCTGATAGAGAGTTAGTTAAGGGGAGCAGTGCCCACACCCTTGATCTAATCTGGGAGGGAATCCCAACTTGCAGAATGAATAATATGCTCCAAGCTTTTCCCTCTACCATCCTCTTTTGCCAGGATGTTGCCCAACCCCCTTCCCTTCCTCCTATAATTACCCTTCAGGGAAGCATAGTCCCTCAGACCCAAGAGGGTTCCTATAATACCTCGAGAGGAGTTGACAGCTTCATTGAATAATTGAACACTAATCACACCCGTATTCCACTCCTTCATCATACCTTCGGGCGAGAGGTTAGCCCCCCCTTCCCTTGACCCAATGGTTATGTCCATCTACTCCTGAATATCCTGAACTCCTTTCAAAGTCAACCCCACAGGGAAGGGTCAACTCCTGTTCGTTGCCACATCTTAAGCTTCATTTCTCCAGACCACTCTAGCTTCCCCCCCTTCTCAGTCTCTAGAATACCAAACATGGATCCCAAAATAGTGTTTCCAATAACCCCTCAACATATAACAGTAAGTTGCACTCCCTCATGACCCTTTCCAGCCCTCTCCCCCCAGAAACCACCAGGCTCCGGGTTTGAACCCTACCACCTCTTAAGGATATCAAGTCCCCCTTCAGCCCCATTCTAACCCCTCTTTAACCTAACAACATTAACCATAACATTTTAACCAAGTATATTCAACTTTTTTTCAGAACACCTGAAAAAGAAGGACAATTTTTGCATCTCCCTTCCATCTCTAAAGTCCCAGCTTGTTAAATCCTACCAGTCCTCTTCTTTTCTTCAGAAACTCAAGTCGGTGACTTAAACAACGCTGGGAGTTCAAACTGCAGACCCTCAATGGCGTCACTCGCAGTTAGGTACTTTTTCTCCCCAGATTGAAGTTGTACCATCAAAGTCACGGAAT
Source organism: Neoceratodus forsteri (assembly GCA_016271365.2). Classification (NCBI taxonomy): domain Eukaryota; kingdom Metazoa; phylum Chordata; order Ceratodontiformes; family Ceratodontidae; genus Neoceratodus; species Neoceratodus forsteri. The sequence continues at coordinate 329,407,161 of CM028137.1, forward strand.
ATTGCAAACAAAACTTAATTCCAGCAAGTTACAGCTTTTTCTTGATCTCCAAATATTCCTTTTGCTTCTCCCTAACCGATGACATTTGATCCTGGAACAGCCAGATAGACACGACATTCCAATGCAGAGCTTTATTTTGCCTAGCAGTGAAAAGCACATGGGACTTTCCCTTGTAATTCAGGAACCACATTATTAGGACCCGAGGTCTTGCTCCTGGCGGGGGCACCTCTCTTAAGGCTCTATGTGCTCTTTCCAAGTTGTAAGCCTCACCAAATGGTGTGGGGCTGAGCAATTTAAGCAGGAGATCTTGCAAAAAGGAAACACAGTCCGACCCTTCAGCCCTCTCTGGGAGCCCTGCTAGAATAAGGTTATTTCTCCTACTCCTGGATTCTTGACCTTCCATCCGATCCTCGAGCTTCTTGACTTGTTCACTCACTGCAACCAAATCTTGTTCATAGTGGAAACCTTCCTTTCTTGGGAGGAGACTCTAGCATCCACATCCCTCATCCTCTGAGCCAACGAATGCAGAGCCGGTTTGACTGTAGCAAAATCGACCACCAGCCTTTTAAAAAGTATTCATTGGACTATCTGGGCTGAAGCAAAGCTGCAGACTCTGCTGAAGGAAGCAGAGGTCTGAATTTCTTTGTGCAGGACTAATTATTTGACTTTTTTTTTATTTCTGTAAATATTTGTATTTTTCTGAAAATAAATTGATGAACGCATTTGTGCATTTTTTATGCACTTGATCCCTGTTTTGTTGTGTCAGTTACTATCTCGCACATTCACACTAGTGTCAGAGTGGGATACCTGGCTTGTCTAGACTTCCTGAGAGACACTGCCAGGCTTCATTTTTGACAGTCTTAATCTCATGCTTAGTAAGCAGGATAACTGTGAAGGGAGTCAAAAGAGGCATGTGTTTCTCCTGGGCATATTTTGTCCAGAAATGTTCCAGACTGATTGCACTATTGAAGACTGCATCAAAGACTGGGCCACCTACAGTGTTAAAGCTTAAATTTCATTGGCTATGAATTTTAAACTGTCCTTTAACAATGACCAAACCACAAATCGGTGGCCTGGTGCCTCTTCCATTCCCCCTTTGTACCTTATGCAGCTCACATAGTGGCATTTAGCAGGTTCAACCTTTGGTCTAATGCAGTCAGCATAGCTTTTTTGAGCTTCTTGCCTAGCGGTGTTCATAGCTCACCTGTGCTGTTCCTGTTGTAGTTGGGGTACAAAGGTAGGGTCATCTGCAAGATCTGTGGCCTGCATTTCCTCTGTATCAGCCATGTGTGAGACAGTCTCTTCGGTTATTGAGACATCATTATCCTTACCTTGAACCAGCTTTCTCTCCTTCTGAGGGCTGTCTAATGCATTTCCCATCTCATTACTAGAACTTTCCAACAGTACCAAGTCAGGATTATCAAGAGATCGCAGGCCCAACTTGAAACTTTACTTCCTGATTTATTCAAAAAAAGGGTGAAGTGGCAACTGTTATTTTTAACATATTTACCCTAAGGAGGTGTTCTGTAAAACAAATTAGAACTGGATTTCTTTTTCATATTAGGCCAAAAAACATTCTTCAGTTGGATCGCTATGGTTTATTTAGTTGGATAGCTTGGAGTTTTGTTCTTTTTTTATGGCGAAACCCTCAAATAATTTTGTCTGTGACGTGAAACATACGTCTGCGTGAGCACGTTGGGTGCTGCTGAGCTGTTATATCTTTCAATGTCTGTTTTAATATTAAGCTGCTTTTTAAACGTGACTTAGCCTAAAGGTCATTATTTCTGCTCTCCGTGCTGAGTTCCCCCAGCTTTTGTTGTATCTAGATACGAGAGTTACCCATTGGATACTACTTGGTCATTTCACTTCAAATTGTTTATGTATAGGTTTTGGGGTAGGTAAGGACAGTAAGGGAGCACTGCATAATACTATATGTGAGAAACTTAAATATAGTTACCTTTTGCTGGTACTCAGCTTATGTCAATACTTGGACTATGAATGTTACTAATTTAAAGTTAGCATCATAGAATGTAAAGGAGCTGTGATCGAGAGTTAAAAGGACACCAGTCCTTATCTATATAAAGTCTCTGGGTTTTGAAAATGGTGATGAAAAATTCAAAATCAGGCTATTTTATCGTTTTTATTTTAATACCTGGCATAGTTAAGAGTTTGTATGTATTTGAATATAAGTGACTGGTTAAGTGTACCACATTATGTAATTGTTGTACATGCTACTAAATCTATTAAGTTTTCCACAACAGTAAAATATACTTGGCAAAGTTGCTATTGTTGGTGTTTTCAGAAACAGATAAACTGTACTACTCTTATTTATAGTTTACATGGAGTTGTCGACTGCAAATAAATGGATCTAGATTTGGAGAATCAGTAGTCCTTGATAAATGTAATCTTTTGGGAGACATTCTGATATCAGCTCGGAAGAGCTGGACTTCTTAACAGCAAAGACCATTTACATCACTGATTTAGCATGGATATGTGTTATTGCTTAATTATCATGTAAATACACTATGAGGAAAGTTGTACAATTTACAGTTAGAGGAAGTGCATTTAAATAAAAAAAAATTAACGTAAGTAGTTGCCTTTTTTTACACTAAAGTTATAGAAAGTTGAATGTCCCTTCCTTTCAGTTTGTTGATAATGTGGCAATGTACTGTTTGCCAAAAAAGTTAGTGAGGGCCACATCAGAATTTTTTTTTTCAACAGTATTTACAGCCCTCTCCTCCCCCCACCACACACACACACAGCATCACCAGCAAAGTAACATATATCAGCAATTTTTTTTTTTATTCTTTGGTAACTGGGTAAAGCTCACTAGGTACAATGTCTGTTTTCTTGGGTGACCCAGGAGCACTGGGAAAGTTAAGTGACTTGCTCAGGGTCACACAGTGTGCAGGTGAAGGTTGTTGGAATCAAACTCAGGTCTGCTTGATGCACCAAGCTCATTCACACTCTTTAGTCTAACCTGTAGGATATTCTGCCAGCCCAGCATTTGGTAAAACTTGGTTTATAAACTCTCTAACTAGTCTTCCAAATGGTTCAGTGTTCCAATTTAAGTCACCTCCAAAATGCAATATCTGTTTAAAATCAGAATACAGTGTTTTTTTTAATGATTATTTCGGCAGTAAAAAAAAAAAAAAATGTTTCTATAAGGGAATCAACAAAGTCCAAGAGGGTATCATCTTTCAAAAAGAGAGATGTGCAAGAACAAGGGGGCACAATTTGAAGATAGAGGGGGGATGGCTCAGAGGTAATGTGAGAAAGTATTTTTTCACGGAGAGGGTTGTGGATGCATGGAACAGCCTCCCTGAGGAGGTCGTGGAGTCAAGAACAGTGGGGGAATTCAAGAATGCATGGGACAGACATAAGGCAGTCCTAGTGGGGGGTAGGAGGAAGTAAGCTGTTGGCTAACTAGGATCTGCAGCTTATCTGTTAGGTAGGAAAATGGGCAGACTAGGTGGGCCAAGCAGTCCTTATCTGCTGTCAAATTCTATGTTTCTATGTTTAATATGATCTTCTTACAAGAAGTGCACCTTTCAGATTCTGAAATTGACTGTTTAAAAAGATTCAACTTCAGATTAGTATATGGCACAGGAAAATATACGGCTAAATCAGGGGTGGCAATTTTATTAGACCATTCTATGGATTTTCATCTTTCAAAACTTATCCTAGGCCAAGAAGGAGGTTATGTTTTAGCTATAGGTGAAATCTACCAAACTAAATATGTTCTAGGATCAGTTAGTTTATGGCCCGAATAATACTCATACATTATTTTATGCTAGGCTAATATCAATTCTTACATCTTACTATAACTATTATTTTATTCTTGGAGGAGATTGGAACTTACCTCTAGACTCCTATTTAGATAAATTGTCAACCTCTAGTTGTACTTACTCAGGGGATATTAAACTGCTGCATGACTTAATCAGGTTGAATGACTTGTCTGATCCTTGGAGAACTCACTTCCCAGATCAAAAGGTGTTTACTTTTTATTCTCAACCTCACAATTCTTTATCAAGAATTGATTATTTTCTTATTTCTAGCAATTTATTACCTGTAATACAGGATCCCCAGATACTACCGAGGACATTATATGATCATTCTATAGTACATTTTACTTTGAAAATGAATGTTCCCTATATAAGACATTTTTCTTGGAAACTCAAACCAAACCTTCTGAGGCAAAACTATGTAACTAATTACATTAGTGAAGCCATTGTAACTTTTTTTGGAAGCAAAATTTAGACTCAGTAAAAAAAATGACTTGATTTGGGCATCATGTAAATGTTATTTATGGTGGGAATTTATTAGAATTGGAACTAAGAACAAGAAACAGAAATCCGAATGAGTAAAAGTAATAACTAGTAAATTACAAGAATTAGAATTAAAAGATCCAAACTTGCTTACACTACAGGAATGTAAAGAAATACAATCTCTTAAAGAGGAAATTACAATTCATCTCTAAAGAACAAGAAGAGCTTATTACAGTATTATTAGGTCGAAGGACACCTATGCTGATCTGGGGAGCAAACCAAGTAAACTTCTTGCTCAAAGAATCAAAATTATGGACCAGTCTAGACATATAGAATCGATCATTTCAGTAGACCATAACAAAGTGTTCATTTTAATTACTGCATAAAATGCATTGTGACCATGCAAACACACAGAACTCCCGACTAGGTTTCGCCTTAACTGGCTTTCTCAATCCCTTCAGAAAGCCAGTTAAGGTGAAACATGGTCTCAATGCATTTTTTGCAGTGATTAAAATTTTATTTATTTATTTATTTATTGAATTTTGTTGACCCGGTAAGTCCACTGGGCTTTGTAGTCCCTTTTTCAGGGATGACTGAGGAAGGGGGGCTACAGATAGTAAGCAACTGAAATTGAACCAGATTAAGCTGCCGGTGGTATTATTAGTCAATGGGAGAAATTTGGCCAGGACACCAGGGAAATTCCCCCTACTCTTTTTGATAAGTGCCATGGGATCATTAGCATCCACCTGAACTACCAACAATCCCGGCAGATGGGACCTCGGTTTAACATCTCATCTGAAAGACGGCACCTCAGAAGTGCAGCACCCCCCCTCATGTTGCACTACAGTGTCAGTATTGGGATATTAATCCAAGTGCCAGATGTGGGAACTGAACCCACAGCCCTCTGATCTCCTGGCCTCAGAGGCGAGTGTGCTACCTACTGAGCCACTGACACTAAATTACCTTTAAGTTGATTACCTGGTACTGGTTTGTTCTTGTTTCTGCTACATTGATTGTATTGAACCAGGCACAGGTTCATTTAAGGTTTTGGAGCAGATTTTTTTGAGTTGTCATAACAAAGTGTTAACAGATTATAAAGACATCCTAAATGAATTTTGTAAGTATTATTCAAGCCTGTATGGCCCTACGGAAAATATGCCTTCAGCTGAAATGATTGATAATTACTTAAATAACTTTAATTGTCCTTGTATTAATAACTCAGAATCTCTTACTTTAATTTCTCCCATTACTTTGAAAGAAATCGAGGCAGCTATAAACAATTTCACTATTAACAAGGCCCCTGGTCCAGATAGCCTCACATCTAATTTTTATAAAACTTTTAAAATCCCTTTAATGTCTATATATTTTTTTTGCAGTTAATTTGTTTATTAAGTCTTTATCCATAACACATAGTACAGTATATGTTACCTGAAACAGGTAGAAGTTCACATTTTATAGTAGGTAATGCAAGTAATAGTATGTTTAACATATTATTATGACAAATTACCAATATAATAATTGTATATATTGCACCCTAAAAGAAAGGGTCTTGTATAGTTACTTAACTCAGTGCATAATTAACAACCTGTACTATAATGAGAAAGTAATAACAAAAAAAAGAAATCAGGTTAGCGTAGTTATCAATTTTGTAATAAACATAAGGAGCTGCATAGGAGGTTGATTATATAACTGAATCTATACATAAAAAATGTATCTATTTAAAAAGAGAAAAAGAAAATTTAGCGATGTTCATCACTTATGGGTTTGAAGAAAATTTAAATAGTCCTGCCAACACAGATAAAACTCATTGAGTCAGTCTGATGTCAGGTACGAAATTCTTTCCAAAGAGGCAATATAAGTCAAATTATTTAGGATGTCAGTAAGAGTAGGTGTTAAATGGGATTTCCAGTGCATTAAAGTCAGTCTCTTAACTTGCATGAATAGGATCTGTAGCCACTTGTGCTGATATTTTGTTAGATTTATATTATTGTTTGTAATTCCTAATAGGCAGAGTTTGGGTTCAAATAAGATATTATGACCGATAATTTCAGAAACTAAGTTATGAATAGTTTGCCATAAATTAAATATAGGTTTACATGACCATAGTAAATGTAAAAGATCACCATTTGGTGAGTTACATTGCCAGCACTTATTATTAGGTAGTAAACCTATATTGTATAAATGAGATGGTGTGTTATACCATAAATGTAAAATTTTAAATTGAATTAGCCTACTATGCATATCTTTAAAGGAGTCATGACAAAGTTTCCAGCATTTATCCCAATGGGAATCAGATATATTTTCATTTAATATCCGATTCCATCTGTTTCTGTCGGGAAGAGATTGGTTCAGTAACGTATCTCTAATCTGTTTATAAATTTTACTGATTAAGCCAGAAGGGGTATTAATCCACATATTAATGTATGAGGGAATTGATACCGACTTATTAATTTGTTGAATGTTAGGGAGTATAGCAGTTCGAATCTGTAAATATTTCCAAAATTCTTTTTTAGGAATATTCCATTTTATTTGAAGATTATTAAAAGAGTTTAGTGTATTACCATTATCAATCAAGATATCATTCAAGAATAAAATGTTCTTATGCATCCAAGATTTACAATATATTGGTTTGTTCTCTAAAAAGAACTTCGGGTTACCCCAAATGGGTGTAAAAGATAGAGGGGAAGGATCAGATTTGAGCCAATTATGCATTCTGAACCAATAATAAATAGACACATTAATTATAGGATGCTTTTTTAATTTAGGGGTTAAAGTAAAATAAATGAAACTATTAGGTATTTGTCCTGGAGACAAGGAAGCTTCTATATCATACCATAATGGTACATTATAATTAGGTTTAAAAAACCACTTAATAGTTTGCAAGGCTCTGAATGCCCAAAGATAGGCTGCATACCATGGTAGTCCAAAGCCACCATGAGTCCAATGAGAACGTAATTTAATATGTTAAACCTTGGTATGCGACCTTCCCATAGAAAATCTCCTACAATTTTATCAATATTATTCAGAAGACGGGGGGATATTTTAAGTGGGATACAAGCAAACAGATAGAGAATTTTAGGTGTAATATTCATTTTAATTGCAGATATTTTGCCAAATAGGGATAAATTCAGATTTTTTTCCATTTATCTAAATTTGTTTTAATGTCTGCAAGTAAGGGACATAGATTCATTTCCCATATCTTGTCTAAATCAGTTAATATTTTTATACCTAAGTAGGTAATACCTTGTGGAGACCAGCGGAATCCAAGGTGGTTATTCATAAGAGGTTTACAATGTTTATTTAATGGTAATACTTCAGTTTTTTGATAGTTAACTGTGAGTCCAGAGAGCCTAGAGAAAAGATTAAGTCATGTTGTGCAGGATAAAGATTAAGTATATTGTTAAGTGATTGTCCGATAATTTTAAGTTTTCTAGTAAGATAAGCATATCATCAGCATATGACAATGTTGTATATTGCATGTGCCCAATAGATATGCCCTTTATATCAAGAGTTTCAAGAGCTAAGATAAAAAGAGATGGAGAAAGAGGGCATCCTTGTCTGGTACCCCTTGCTAATGTAAAAGGCTGTGATAATGTAGAGTCGGTAAGTACCCTCGCATGAGGTTTTGTATAGAGAAGTTTGATCCAGGAACAAAACTGGTTACTAAAACCAAATCAGAATAATACCAGATAGAGAAAATTCCAGTCTAAAGAGTCAAAAGCTTTTTCAAAGTCTACAGCAATGGCTGCTGCTGGAGAGATAAGAGACTTGGCCTTATAGATAAGGTTAATTAGAGAGCGTAGATGATCAGAGCCCATCCTACCCTTGACAAAACCCACTTGAGATTTGTGAATTAGTTTGGGAATGTATGGTTCTATACAGTTTGCCAGAATCTTGGCAAAAATCTTGCCATCTGTATTAAGTAAAGATATAGGATGATAATTAGCCGGGATGGTGGTGTCCTTGTCTTTTTTTGGAAGAATTGTAATAATTGCATCTGTCATAGTATGAGGTAAATATCCTGACTTAGAAGATTCATGAAATACATTACATAATAAAGGACATAGTTGTTCAACAAGAAGCTTATAAAACTCGACAGAAAAGCCATCTCCTCCCGGAGATCGTCCAGATTTAAGAGAGTGAATCGCCTTTTTTACTTCTTCTATAGTGAAAGGTGTATCTAAGGAATGTATTGCATCCTGTGAGAGACAGGGGAGTGCTAATTTATCCAGAAAAGAAGAGATGTCTAAAGATGATGTTAAGCAAGATGAGGAATAAAGTTTTTTGTAAAAAGATGTCATAATCTCATTAATAGCAGATTCATTAGTTTGAATTTTTCCTGCATGATCTTTTAGAGCAGCGATATGACATTCCATTTGTTGCATTCTAAGTCTGTAAGTGAGTATTTTACTCCCCTTCTCCCCTCCTTCCCAAACTTTTTGTTATATTCTTAATAATGCTATCTCTGTTTTTCTAGAGATTAGCTCATTGATTTGCATATGCAAGTGTAAAATTTCATAATGCAAACTAGAAGAGGGATCGGGATGGGGGTTATTCAAATATAATGTTTGTTTGGCTTTAAGTAAATTTTCAAGATTATTAATGTGTTGTTCCCTAAGTTTCCTCCTATGAGCAGCAAAACTGATTATTTTACCACGTAAAGTAACTTTAAGTGCTTCCCATGTAGTACCCATAGAAGTATCCTTTGGGTCATTGAAATCTACAAATTCTTCTATTTGTGTTTTAATCCAAGGTAAGAATTCTGGGTCTTTAAGCAATAGAGGTCTAGTCACCATGAGGAAGATTTTATGGGAGGAGAACCCCAAGTAAATAAAAGTTTGACCAGAGAGTGATCAGATATAATTAACGGAAGAATGTAAACTTCTATTATGTTGGCCGTTACTGCAGGAGAGGTTAGCCAATAATCTATTCTACTGTAAGTCTGATGGCGAGAAGAATAAAAAGTATAGTCTCTATCTCTGGGGTGAAGGGTCCTCCATATATCGGATAGGCCCAAGTCCTGCATTAATTGAGAAATTATAGTTGAGCTTTTAGGGTGACAGTCTAGTGAACCATTGCTCCTGTCCATGTATGCATCTAAAGTAAAGTTAAAGTCCCCTCCAATCAATAAGGGAGAGTTAACTAAGTTTGATGAGACTAAAATTTGAGTCAGTTTCTGAAAAAATTGAGGGTCATCTGAATTTGGTGCATAAATGTTAATTATAGTTAATGGTCCTGAAGGGGTATCAAAAGTTATGATAAGCCACCTGCCATCTGAATCTTTCTGAATATTAAGAGGTATCCATTTCAGTTTTTATGTATTGATATAGCCACACCTCTTTTTTGGTGACAGAGGCCACAAACACCTGACCGACCCAATCACATTTTAATCTAACACTGTCTGCATCCAGCAATTTAGTTTCTTGCAATAGTGCAATCTGTACTTTATGTTTCTTAAGGTGATTAAGAACTTGTTTGCGTTTATTAGGTGCATTAAGTCCCTTGACATTCCATGTGCATAATGTTAAATTAGCCATCATGTATTAAATTAAAGGAGGCAGTATGGCACAGTGGTTTAAGGCTCTGAGCTGCAAATCTGGAGACCTGGGTCTGAATCCCACAGCCCCCACTTGCATACTGTGTGACCCTGAGCAAGTCACTTAACTTCCTCGTGCTCCCAGGTTGCACCTGCAAACAAGCTTTCAGCTTAGTGTGTCTCACCTGGTAAAATAATTGGTAAAAAAAAAAAAATTATTTGATCTACTATAGAATAAATGTGATGTCAGGGGACCACAATGCTCACTTATATTTAACAATGTGATGCAGTCAGCTTATTATATATATTACTTATAATGAGAATGTTAGCAGAATTTTTTAGAGTCAACAGACCAGAAAGATACATACTCTCTATCTGATTCCCTTCAATGCAGCTCTCTATAACCAGCGTAACCTTAACACTATTAAACATCTGAATCTTATAACAATAAAATAAAACAGTCATCTAGGATGTACAGAGAAGATGAGGTCGGTCTGAGTACAAGAAAAGGAGAAAAAAAAACAAGGACCAAGACCACCTCTCTGTACTCTAGGACATAGCTTATCAGTCAGGAGGCAGGATGGCACCAAGAGAAATGAGAGAGAAGTACTATCCAAACTTCCTTAAAACAGTAACTCAACAAGAATTTATCCAACAATACCTAAGTACTGTAATTTGAAATAAACCCCAAAATGGGGTAATGACTATTATGTTTCCTTACACTTATAAAATTAGAGGTAATAGTTTCCAATAACATTACCAAATCTAGCATCACCTCTGATCAAGAGAGAACAAATGATATATATGAAAGGAAAAAAAAAAGGCTTATATCTACACAGGTCCAGTTATAAAATTATAATGAATTGAAGAACTTCCAGATGTAAGATAATGTATGCAGATAATATATAGTGTGCTATGTTTAACCATGTATTAAGTATATGTAGAAGCGACACAGCACAACATGTGCAACAATTAAAATGTCCTTGGTCTGATAGATACTAAGGAAAAAATAAATGCATTTTTATTATAGATTAACTATCATCTTTATCTACCAAAATGGATTTCCCATTCATTATATATTACAAGATAAAAAAAAAAAACAGTTGCAAGGACATGAAAATCACGCTATAACAGAATTTCAGACGATTTCAGTCTACTAATCCATTGGATGTCTCGAGGGAAATGAAGAATATATTCATATAACCATTCCATCGCATTCACTGATATCAAACGCAGCAATCTTGCCAAAGTCATTCTATTGATTTTACAAGTTCAAATCATATAAACGCACTCTCCTGGTAAGACCTTATTATGAGACTAAAACATAGTAAAGATATCATTTGCATCTGAGTGCAATACCAGAGAGTCAGAGATTTCGTGCAATGTTGCTACTTAAAAGCCCATCCATACGTGAACAAATTCCCTGTCCATATCTCAAATGCCATCTATACAGATACGATGTCCCACTAATGAACCTGACCACTAAAATGATATTTTATGCCAAAGCAGAGAGAGTCAGTTCCAAAGGTACTAGACATCGATAAACAAAGCGCAGTAACCAGTGGGTTGTCATCTTCCATAGTTCACAGATTCGAGTCCCACCACAGCCACTTTCATCATAATATCTATAGAAAGTCACCTGGTCATCCTGCATCTCAGTCCCTTCTGAGAACACAACCTGGATAGGAGTTAGACCTTCAGTGAGAGGAGATAGATATAAGAGACTGAGATAAGCATTCCCAGACATCACAATTATAACCGCTGATCCACATAGAGTATAGATCAATGCATCAGACAAAATCCAGGGCATTTATTTCGAATGCTTCAAAGGTGTGGTATCTCCTTTGTATTTACTCTTACCACAATGTTTTTACTTCGGAGGCTCATTTGATTTAACAGGTGAACTGTCGCCGTTACATGACCAGGAAGCATCCATCTGCTCGCGGTCTGCCTCATCTCTCACCGAAATGCCCGACTCTGCAGCAGAGCCATCGCAGGGAGAAGGTAGATCTTGTAGTAAAGCGTATCTATTTTGTACAGTAACGTTTGGGATAGTTAGCTCAGGAGCAATAGGTTTGGAGATATTCTTACTTATTATTTCGGGGCTGCAGCTTCGTGTTACAGAGTGAACTGTACCAAAAGTTAACTTACTTTGTGCATGACTGATCTGCCCTTTTGATGGCTTGTCAGGAGAATCAAGAGTAGTACCAGCTTCCTCCAAGGTCTCAATGTTACGAATTTTATCAGTGCTGATATTTATCGGGGGGTCAGCTATGAACTGAACTTGTCGGGCCGTGGAATCATTATAATGGGTTGCTGAATAGTTGTTCAGGAAGGTCATAAAATATTCTGGATTATAAAAATCTTTATATGAGTTTCCTATGTAGATCCGCATAGTTGCAGGGTACCTGAGAGGTAAAGCGAAGCCCATCTGGTGCATAGAACGTCTGGCTGCGGTGTAGGCTTTCTGTTTTAGAGACAGTTCTTTTGAGAAATCTCGGTATATATAGATATTATGACCCTGCCAAGTAAGTTGTCCGATTTCCCTAGATTTCTGCAAAATTAACTCTATATTGGCATAGTTAAGGAATTTTGCAATTATAGGCCTAGGTCTTTGCTCCGTAGAGGGTTTGGGGCCTAATGATCGGTGAGAGCATTCTATTACTAAGTCAATACTGGTTTGGAGACTAAGTATTTGCGGTAACTCCCGTTGTAGAAATGCTGTGGTATTCTTGGCCTCCACACCTTCAGGAAATCCAAATATCCGGAGATTGTTTCTTCGATTTCTATTTTCTAGCTCCTCAATTTTGACTGTAATTCTTTAATCACCCGATCTTGAGATCTGATAGTTGTTTAGCTCCTGTATAGATTCTTCACTGGGCAATTTTATTTTCTGTGAAAGCAAGTCTAGAATTGATGGTTTTCATCATCTGTGTATTTTGTTGAGTGGCAATTTTTAAATCACTCATGTCCGTAGATAGTTTGTTGAACATTTCTTCAATTTTCTCAAGAGGATTTAGTTGTTTGTCGAAGTGAGCCATTATGAGGCCTTGCAGTTTCTCTTTAAGATCTACAGAAGTACAGAAGATTGTAAATAAATCTTATGCAAAAATAATTATCACAGCGACTGTAATGTCTTTCTTTACATTTGTTCTCGTAGATAAAATGTTATCTCTGACTTAGATAACAGAGGATGATGCTAGATACTGTTTGTTAGTGAGGAGCTCTGAAGTTAAGCATCCATCTTGCTCGGTGTCAGGCCACGCCCCTTTAATGCCTATATTAAAACAACTATTTGATTTCATTTTAACAGAATGTATTACTAATAACTCTCTCCTGGAAGCTTATATAATTCTTCTTCCAAAGCTGAATAAATCAAAACTAAAGGTTACCAACTACCATCCAATTTCTTTAATTAATTGTGACATTAAAATTTTAATGCATATTTTAGCCCATAGCAGAAATAAAATTTGGCAAAAACTGATTAGCCCTGATCAAGCAGGTTTTATGGCATCCAGGTAAGCATCTGACCAACTCAGGAAAATATTTCACATTCTTTCCTCATCCAGAGACACCAAACATTAATTGGCCTTGGTATCGCTGGATGCAGAAAAAGCTTTTGATAGAGTTTATCATAATTTTTTATTTGCTACCTTAACTAAATTTGGCTTTCCTCCAAAATTTATCAGTTGGTTAAGAATATTATACTCAAATCCAACAGCTAGGATTAACGGTAATAATTTGCTATCCCCTCCTTTTGAACTTTTCCAAGGTACTAGACAGGGTTGTCCCCTATCTCCCATGCATTTTAATTTTTATTTAGAACCTCTTATCTATTTTTTGACTTCAAATACAGCTATTAAGGGAGTTTCCATTACAAAATTCCATTTAAAACTGTCAGTCTTTGCTGATGACATTCTACTACTGTACATATATCGGACCCTCTAGTTTCAATTAAAGCTGCCTTTAGTTATAGAGGAATACAGTTGGGTCTTCAATTATAAATTAAATAGAGGAAAAACTGAAGTAATGCTACTGTTAAATTGCTGTTGTAAAGATAAGATTAATACCTTAGGCTGATCATGAAACCTTTTAGGGATTAAATATTTAGATATTTATCTATCTAAAGATGAATCTCAAATAATTAAACTTAACTTAGATGCATCTATTCAGAAAATTACTCAAGACCTTAAAAGATGGGTGAATTTACCTATTTCCTTCCAAGGCAGGGTTAGTATTATAAAGATGAATGTTTTCCCTAGAATTTTCTTTCAAATTAACATGCTTAATATAGTTCTTCCTCTTCACTGGTTCTCTAAACTTCACTCAATAATAAATAACTTTCTCTGGTTAAATAGTATACCTAGAATAGCTTTACAAAAACTAATGTTGCCTAAAAATTTAGGGGGCCAAAAGGTTCCTAATCTTTTATTTTATTATATGGCTTCTCATATAAACAAATATTTAAAGTGGTGTTCTATTGATGCACAGCCTTCTTTATATGTTCCTATGTGGGTCTTATTGGAAAAAGAGTTAATTAAGAAACCTAAGATTTCCCCAGAGGCCATCTTATATAATTCATTAAAAAAGTCCCAAAAGCTTTTAAAGATACAGTTGTTGGTACATCTTTAAAAGTTCATAATCAAATCTCACATCTTTTTCATATTAATTTATCCCAGAGTATATTCCAATCTATTTTGCAAAACCCAAATTTCCATTTACATGGGAAAATCCTTTCATCCAACGTTCCCCCAACACTTGTAATATATGTATAAAAACCTTATTAGATAAAGGGGAATTTTGTTCCTTATCCGAAATATCAAAAGAACTTAGGTGGTTCAGGAAATACATTCTAAATTTTCATCTATTAAAAATTATTCTAAAATTCCATTATGGTAGTTTTCTGTCCCTCATATATGAAGTAAATATTTTATTGGAAAGGGTGAGAGAAGTTAAAAAAACTCATCCGATTTCAAGTTTATACATTTATTTGTTACGTTTAAAATGTGATGATAAACCCTTTCAATGTCAGTTTTGGGACAAACATTCTTCATCCCACCTGTTAGATTGGGTACATTTGTGGAATAATATTTACAGGCTAATACCTTTGGACAATCTAAGACTTATTAGATTCAAAATCCTACATAATGCATATTTAGCTCCCCGAGACTACAAAAAATGGGGTTAAAACAAATGAATATTTGTCACAAGTGCGGGAAAGCAACAGGTTCTTTAGATCGTATTTTATGGTCATGTCAAGATATTCAAAAGCTCAGGCAGAAGATAACATTTAATATTTTGGATAAAACAATCCATTCTTATGATTTTAACCTTCATAATTGCATTTTGGGGGATTTTTCATCTAAATTATCTTTTGTGGATGAATCTGCTCTAGCGCTAATTGGGACAACAACTGCGCAGTTGGTTCTTAAATACTGGATAGAACAGTCCACGCCCACTTTTATAGACTGGATCGCTCAGTTAAAAGACAATTTGTCACTGATTTGTATAATTTCTTATTTCCATAACAACCACGTTTCTTTTCCAAAAAGATGGCAGAATCTCTTAGAGCTTTTGGATACGCTCTAAAATTAATGATTCCCTTTTCCTCGATTGCAATTCCATTAGGTTATAATTATATTTTATCTGGTGATGTTGTGTAACAGTGACTTATTTATTACACATAATTGTTCTCTGTTTGTTTACTTTCATTATATTTTTAAGTAGAAAGGTACCTTTTCCTTCTTTTTCTATTCCACATGGTTTGTTAATTCAAATGCTTAGCCTGTTTTTATAGACCATTAGCTAAGATTATTTAGTGGATGTATTGCTCCTGGGGAAGGGGGGTGGGAAGATTGGGGGAAGGGAATAGTTATAATGACAAGTTATTGTAGTTGTTTATTATTTAGTTCTTTAATATTTGTTTTTCTATTTGATTCTGTGTAAAACAATCAAAACGTTCAATAAAGAATAGATATTTTTCTCAAAAAGGATTATCAAGAGATGCTGCTGGAGGTGGGGAATTGCATATACTGTAATAGCCCCAGCAGTGTGTGTCTTAAATCATTGTGTGAGTGCACCAGATGAAAAAACTATCAGGAACGTCAAGATCCAGTACCTGTAACTGTCACGGCTGTACACTCATTTTGTCCTCATTCTGATGGTCGTTTTCTGTAGCAGGGTTACCAACATGAGCGGCCTCATAGATGGATGATTCAACTCCTTCCATATTATTCCCCAGGTCCGCCAGACATACTGGACCTGGAGACTGCTATGGAGATCTGGCACCATCTTGGACCCACCCAGCTTGCCAAAGTGCTGTTTCATCAAACCATGCGGACTCAGAGGTTGTTTGTGATATATTTCTAGAAGCTGCATTACATTTTCTGATCTGGGCTGTTTGACACCTGTGTTTCTTTGTGGCTAAAATGACAGCCCTTTGATCACTGAAGATATAGCTGTGCCCTTCCTGCTTCACTGCAGCTGTTCTCTCTGACTTCTGACAGGTTCTGCCACATCAACAGAGTGCCCTATGGTCTCATCTCAAGCCAGGGGAGTATCTCCAGTCCCAGATGTTGCTTCAAGGCTCTCTCATACAGCAGCTTGTTCACCAGTGCCTGCCTCATCCATAATAGAGATGGGATCTTCAAACACAGACTCAGCTGTAGTTTACTTATTTGAAAAAGCCTAACTCAGTCCTCTGGATATCTTTTTTTCTTCATCGCCTGGTCGGCCCCAGCCCTGTCACCCTGACCTCAGGCAGGACTTACCAACAGATGTCTTCCCTCAGGGCTTGCCCCGACTGGGTTGGGGGTCCTCAGTTTCCCCCAAGGACTCAATCCAGTTCCTGCTGGTTAACCCTGCTAGTTGGGTGAAGGACCCATGGGCACCCGCCAGCATCCTGCTGCTGGCATCTCCTTGTTCTGATCCCCCTGGGAGGTGTGGCATGCAAGAATGTCTAGGTGCACCCCATGAGCTCCTGCATGGCATGTGCCAATGTCTGCCACACTTCCCGATCTTCTGGCCTGAGCTGCCTTTCTCCCAGCTTCTGCCAGGGGACAGGCAGGCAGTGGGCTCTACCCACCCTTCCCCAGAGAAGGAGAACAATCCTACAGACACTTGATCTTCATCTCCCCAGCCTTGAAATTACTCTTGACCCCAGGTTGCCAGTGTATAGGCAGGTGAGGCTTAGTGCCTCAGCCCTCTGTGCCACCACATGGCCTGATCCTCCAGACATCTGAGCACATAACTTCTCCTCTCTTCCAGAAGAAGTAACAGGTGCTCCCTCTTCTGTCTATAAGTCTTTTCCAACTCTATTATTTTGTACAGTGTCAACATCTTGTTCAGACTGAGAACTACCAGATCTAATAGTCCCTCCAGCCTTGATCTTCTTGGGACTACCTGCAGAGCTGATGGCCATGATTGTGATATCCTGTGAAACCATCTGTACCCCTACAGATGTTTCAGGGGAAGGTGGCTCTCAGTACTCTGAGTGGGGAGCGAAGGTGTTTTGGTAGCAGCAAAGACTCTCTAGGTATTAAAGGGATGCTGTCAACCTGTTTTTCATCATATCATTTCTAGTTAAAAACTCACATTTTATGATTGCTTACCTTCTCTAAAATTCATTGATGTTGCTGTTTGTTTTATCTGTCTCCTTGTTTAGTAGAACCGAAATGCATGGCAGTGTATATTTATAAACAGCTTTGTTTTTGTTTACAATCATGGAACTGTTCTTGCTGCATACTTCCTGAGCATTAGAAACACACCAAAGTAGTGCAGTCACTCATGAGGTAGTAGCCTCCTAAACTCGCACTGCATTACAAGTGGCTAGAAGGTAGCACCTTATATGAGCCAGTAGTATTGAGCACATCCATATAAGTAACTCAGTAATACTGCTCATACTGATAGTGAGTGGTAAAAACATCACTTTATCCTGTAGAGTGAGTATAGTAGGGAGCTACACTCGCTACTACAGGATATGGGATGTTGTGTGGCCAACTCCTGCCAAGCTGGCCATTTAGTGTAAAGGTGTAAGCCATCACTTATGATGCCAGCAGACCTGGGTTTGGGTCTGGTTTCTGAGAAAATATTTTTTTTAAACAATAACTTTCCCCTGGGTCCGTACCCCCCCGTGGAGTTGATTATTTTACTTTGGGGATACGGGGGGCTTGTCCCCCACAAAGGGGGATGCTGAGGTGTAGCCCCCCACTGTAAAAATATTTATTTTGTTTGTTGTTATGACTTAATATAGTGACTATTGCTATTTGTGACGGTCATTACAATTTCAGTCGCCTTTTTGATGACAGGCTGTTTTGTAGTCATTATATGTGATCAGCGGGTTTCAGACTCACCCTTATCACATAAAACTGGCTAGCCTGTGTTGTGGGTGTTCCCAAGTCCAAGAAAGATGCAACTGGAGCTGTTCAAGGAATGTAAACAAACCTGTGTTTGTGTGGTAACACCAGTATGGTGGGCAGTCTGTTTTTCACTTTTACTAAGCAAAAAAGAGTCAGACTCAAACTGCCAGCTACATCAGCAATCCTTACAGAACTAGGGACACTTTGAGACCTAAGGGGGTTGACAGTGTCCCTTTAAATCTACTTGTGCTTTTGTCTTCTTTAAGCATTCTTTATTATGCCCCCTATTTTCAAAGAAAAGGAAAGCAAATGGCAATATGTATTAAGAGCCAATTCAGATGAAGGCTTAAATGAAAATTTTAGTCTAGTACCTTTTCTAAAAATAGACAATAGCATATTTTAAATGTATTTTTTGAGGTTCTCAGAAGTGGCTTTTGCACTGTTTGTATATAATATGTAAATAGTATTTGCTGTGCTATTTGATGTGAGTTTTTATGGTCTGAGTACTGTTACACTCAATGCATATATGAACATACAAATCTGCCAGCAGAAACAGGCCTTACAGTCCATCAAGTTGAATGTGTAGCTAGCACCCATATATTGCAGCTACCCCCTTCCTCTCCCCCTCACCTTTGCCCCCCTCGCACCCTGTCCCATGTCCTTGTAAAACTGCCCACTGTGCTACAGGATACCACCTCCTCAGGTAGAGTGTTCCATTTCTCTACCACCCTCTCTGTGAAAAAATGCCTCCTCATCTCTCTCTGATATCTTCCACTCTCCAACCTAAGACCACGCCCTCTGGTGTCCCTTCCTCTCCTCAGCTTAAATATCCCTTCTGTGCCCATTTTGTTGATCCCCTTCAAATATTTGAAAGTCTCAATCCCACTGATCCTTCCTCTCTTCCAGAGTGTACATATTCAAGTCAGTCAGCCTGTCCTCATAGGTTTTGCCCTCCAGCCCCTGGATCATCCCAGTTGCCCTACATTGCACCCCCTCCAGCAATCTGATATCCTTCTTCAGAAAGGGACACCAGACCTGCACTCAGAACTCCAAATGTGGCCTGACTAGTGACCTGTACAGTGGCAAGATCACATCCCTATTTCTGGATGAGACTCCTCTTGCAGTACACCCCAGCATCTTGATGGCTTTAGCTGCCACCTTCCTGCACTGAGCTGAACTGTTCATATTACCCATTATGATCACCACAGGTCCTTCTCCTCCTATATATATAATGGGAGTTATCTGAAAATAGGAGACATAAATGGTCTCTTTAAATAAGTCATGTGAGTAATTTAGGGTATATAAGTAGTGGGGTCAGATACCCAGACCACATCTTGACAAAGCGTTAGTGCAATTTGAAATGGTGCTTTTTTGGTACACCTATTGCTGCTATTTTGCATGGCTTTTTCATATTTTAACAATAAAATGAAGAATGACATTTAACTTATTAGTGTGTATATATCAATTATCTTGAGTAGCCCAACTATTTTGCACTTAAATATTTACTTTACCTAGTTACTTTTCTAGTAGCCACCTCTTTACTGCTTACATAAAGCTGTACAGGACACATACTGGCCCGGCATCTACAGTATAGATCTGAATATATTCCTGTACAATTTTTTCTGTTAAACCTGTCATAGAAATTTCCTGATGTTGCAAAACAAATAGGCACCTAACTTGCTAGACACAGCATTTAATACACATCACAATAAATGTCAAAATTCCAAAATGATATTTTTCCCATTCCCAAAGAGACCATGTACCAAATTATCGAAGGTCATATCGAAGCACAAAGGTTCTTTCCAGTGTTGTGCTAATTGGAGCCATAAGGAAGCAATAGAGTTACACAGAAAAAACAAATGTTCCATTGTTGCTAATTGTGTACTATACCACACCCTGATCTCAGACAGAACCTCTCCTCTAGGCTTTTATGGTTTTGATTATTTCTGACATTTAGTTGAGTGTAACAACTAAGTGACAAGGTGTCAAACATTTTGGGGGGATTCCTTTTCTGGAAGCTGAGCTGTCAGAATTTTTTTGAATCCTAGGGAAACAGTCACATGCAGTCCCCACAGAGAAAAGGGATACATAAATATGTTCATAGATAGCTTTTTTTGTCTTCTCTTGTATATCTTGCATGGTAAATTTCCACTGCTTTAATTTTGTAAAGCAGGACAAAATATACCCTGGTATTATAGCAGGAATTCCTCTGAATGTTTTAGTGGCATACTTTACCACTCATGTAAAAAATAACTACATCTTACTTGGAAAAAAAAATATGAGGTCCATGGTCTTAGCTCCCCAAACAGGAGAAGTTGTACGTTCATATGAAAACAATTACTAAAAAAGAAAATTACTGGATTTATCATAGAGTAATCCCCCATCTTTTAATCAAAAATAAACTATTCCTCTTAACAGCATTCAGTCTACTGCCCCAAAGTAATCTGAAAAACACACTATATAATTTTTTCCTCCACTGTAAGTGGAGGAGGGGAAAAACAGTACTCAGGTATAACAAATTGATAATAACATTTTTTTACATAAGTAGATCCTTTTTCTTTTGTCATAGGCCACATTTTCCACTTCACCACTTTACTGTCTGCTATAGACAATTTCTCTTTCCAGTTCAGCTGTTCCCTGTGCTAAAAGTTGTTCCTAAGATTGTTAAAGAACCCAGGACAGATTATTTCAAAGGCCAGAGAATGATGCATGGTGCTTTCGTCAAAAAAAAAAATGAATGGGACAGGATGCATCAGAACTTGTCAATACTGGTTTTCTAATGTTGCTTGCATGAAAGCTAGGACTGCATGTGCCAGACTAGCTTGCACCATGCTTGCATCAAAACAATGGCTGCACCATGTCCGAAAGGTTGTCTGCATCCAAAAAATGGCGCACCATCCCCTTATTTGGCATTTTCAAAGCATGAAGGTTCTGCTAGTGATTGGAACAGACAGAGCTGTCCTATCTGACACTAGAGCATATAAAGAGGCTAATAGCAGGTGGACAGATCTGACTATGTTACTATGAATGGCATTCTGCTGCAAGAGGCATGCATTGTATACACTGTAATACTGTGTTATGTACTGTAGCATGCAAAATATTGCTTCCAGAGACAAGCTCATATAGTACCTGTCAGTACTGTCATGTGAGTGCTATGACTGGAATGGATGGGGTACATTATGTAGACATCTGGTTATAGAGCCACTATTTCACTGTGGGACTAGTTCAGAGTATTTGTGGGGCTTAAAATGCCATTGTCTAGGCCATTTTTTTAACTATATTTTTGACGCAACTTCCATCATTCTCACCCCATGCCTCATATTTTTGATGCAGCTTCTGTCATTTTCATCCCATGCATCATGTTTTTGATGCAATGGACCTACTGCATCATTTTAGGGGACTTTGTCACAGTGAATAACTTTCTTGCGAAATACAGTGCACAGTATTTGATGCAAGCTAGACATTTGCCACACCTTGAGACAGTCTAAGGGCCCTTTGAAAATCCAGCCCTGTTCTTTACCATCACCTCTTAAATATCTTCAGGGAGATCTCTTACTGGTCCCACTGCCAAGCATTTACTTTTTTCCAGTTAACATTTGACCCTGAACTTTTATTAAGTTCTACAAGACATGATAATGCTGCCTCTCCCAACTGTACATTGGGAACTAGAAGACACAGCCCATCTGCATATGCCACACATTTTTGAGGGAAAGGACCTAACTGCAGTTGTATAGTTGAAATCCTTTGATCTTGTTCTATTTTATGTTATACCACATCTATACCTCAAACATAAAAAAGAGGACTTAAAGGACATCCGTGCTGGACCCCTCTCAAAACAGGACACTGCACACCTAATTTATTATTTATCATATGGGTTACAATAGCTGCTGCACATAATTGTTCTAACCAAAAAACAAAAGTAAATGGAAACCCATACATCCTAAGGGTCAAAATGTGATAGAAGTGTGAAATACAATCAAAAAGTTCTTCTGTTTCCTCACTATTACAGATATCCACACATTCTTGAAATAAAAATAGACTATCATGAATAGTTCTTTCTGAAATGGATTAATTGTTCAGCTACATTGATTATTCTTTTCCTCAATATATATGCTAGGACTTTCCTGTACATATTTAAAAGACTTATAGGGTAACAGTTCCCAATATCTTCTCTCGGGCCTTTTTTATACAGAAAAATAAGTAATTCCTTTGCAAGTGTACTAACCCAAATCCTTCCTTAATAAACTTTTAAATACTGCCTCTAGATCTGGAAGTAACACTGGGCTATTTTATTATATACAGAAATTCACTTGGAAGGTCACCTTCTCTGGCAGAGACCCTTATATTTAAGGAAAGTATAGCCTCTTGTACTTCACTATCTGTTATTTCCTTCATCAAATATCTTTTTTGAAGCTATGAAAGAGTAGGGAAGGAAATTTCTTCAAAAAATGTATCTAAAGATCCTTTTGCTTCAGAAACTTTCCCAACCATTCCTCGTGCATAGAACTGTATTATTCCCATTCATTTTCATTGTTCATAGCTTAAGTTACCCTGTGTGTCCCTGAGAGCTTGAACATTTCTATGTTTTACTCTGTCTCAATAGCTCTCTAAAGGATTCACCTGCCAGGCTTTTCCTTGTGTCCTGTATTTCTATTCCACAAGTAAAGATTTTGCCCTACAATACTGAAACTCCCTCATTGCTTGTTTAACCCTTTGAATTTGACCAGTATACTTGTCCCCAGTGTTTTTTGCCACAGAATAAAGAGTTAGCTGTTGGGCTCTGTAAACTAAATACTGTAAACACTGTTTATTTTGTACAGTAATCTAGAAGAACATTTTTGTAAGAATTTTTGTACATCTACTTTGGTATCTTCCCACCAAGGGAAGGGATCATTATAAAACTAAAAAAAACCTGATGTCTAGAAGAAATTTTTGTAAGAATGTTTGTATTAAAGGAATATTTGTAAGAATTTTCATAAATCTACTTTGGTATCTTCCCACCAAGAGAGAGATCATTATAAAGCTCAAAAACATATTGACTATCTTTTAAAAAAGTGACTAGCTTAGTCTGCAACTCTGATAGCTTTAAAAAATAAACATTTAGTTGCCAAATTTCAGGTTTTCTAGGTGGGTTTCCAGGATTACCAAGCTGTACTGTAATAAGTTTATGATCTGAAGACTCTAGTGGTGTAGCCACCATTTTATATACTGAAAACCTTGGGGTTATAAAGAAGAAATATACTGTTATAAATAATGAGCCTTTAAAGAAAGTATTCTCTAGTTGAATGTGATGCACCAAAAAGGCATCTATTTAACTTGCCAATGTTATGTGGTAAAGAAAAGCCATATCATTAAAAATATTCTATTTCTTATCACCTCTATCCTTGAGGGTTAAACCGCAATTGAAATCTCCTCTAAAAATTACTCCTTTAGAGGTGTATATAAAATGCTGGTTCAGCTGAAAAGCTCTGTTCTAGATGATTTTAATTGTGGGGCATACATATTAATTATTCTTCATTCATTTTGAAATATACAAACATCCACAATTAGGAGTCTACCAAGTACCAGGTCTATCAACATCTGTAATTTTATTTCTAAGGAACTAAAAAGTAACCCAATTCCTGAATATACATCTTCCCCTATGGACCAAAAGGATGGACCATCATACCAATATTTCCCTGTCCTGGTAACATCCCTAAGTGTATGAAGCCTAACATCTTGCAGAAGAATAATGTCACTCCCCAAAGAACATAGACCCGAAAAGGCAGCTAATAACTTTTCTGATTTTTAATGCAACTTACATTTATAGAGGACACTTTCAAACTCATTATCCCCATCAAGTATAAGAGGAAACACTGAAAAGCCTTTACCATATTTAAGTGGTGCTAGTTCTTGAACTTTTCCTCTGCTTTATCTTACACTTCCTAGATGACCTTGACTCCACAGAGCCTCCTTCCGTACCCAAGGAAAGATATGGTTGTGAAGAGGCAACAGATGAACCATCTGATTTTTCCTCAGTATCACCTCATTTCTGTCCACTTGACAATAATCTATACTGATTTGAAATGGGGGTGTAATCCTGTTTCCCTATTTTAGCTATAGGAGGCCCTCTGCTCCCTCCTTTCCTAGTTACCATATGGAATTTCTCTGTAACAGGAGGAGTAGAAGGTGGGGGCATATCTTTGTTCTTCTGGGCAGATGGGGTGTAGCAGCATTTGGTTTCATCTCCATACTGTCTATGTTGAGAACTTTGTCTGTTTGTGCAGGATGAAACATTGTTATATCCTTCACCACGGGTTCAGCACATTCCCCTGGACCATTACCATCCAGTATTGTCCCAGATGTCCCCTCACCCATGTTTACCTCCACCAAATCATCTGTATCTGCCACTAGTTCTCCATCTGTTGGCAGAGAATGAGACTGCTGAGGGGTGCTGGATGAATACTTGATTGTGCAGGTTTTCTAGTACCTGCCTTCTGGGCTCCAGTCATATAAAAATAATGTTCTGCTTGATCCATAGCAGCCCATGTACAGGTTTTAAAAGAATGAGCTAATTCATCATACAGATTACATCTTATTGCATTTTGACAGGAAACACATAAATATCCTATATCCTCACACATACCACATTTTACTCTATCACAAGCATTGTTCAGATGTGAGCTGGACCCACATCTGAAACATACTTTAGACATTATACTTTTATACTTTATATACATTAGACATTTATACTTTACACATCTGAAACATACTTGCCCAGCATAAGAGACAAATCCATGGCCTTTCCCCAAATAAAAACAATTAGGTAAATGATTTAAGCCACCTTCAGTATGCAACAACCATACCCTTACCTTCTACCCTCTAGTCCAGAGAGTCTCTAAGTCCATAATCAGATCTGGGGACCCAAGCACTATACATTTGGACTTCAGCCAGTACAAAATATCTGTAATACTGACCCCCTTGTTTTTACAGAGGATGGTAACTGTTTTAAAGGCAGGTTTAATAAAGGTAGGACAAAAATGGTACCCATAAAGGAGTATTTTTAACTTCATGATATTTTTTCCAAAACCTTTCCAACCCGGACACAGTTTTTAAACTTACATCAAATACTGTGTCTTCAGCTGTGTGGATAAGTGCATGTATCTCATTTGGAAAAAATATAAGGCTATGTTTAAGGAGTGTACAACCCACAAACACTCTATCTGGTGGCTCAGTCATCCCTCCTTTATATTTTATTCTCACAGCTTTGTGCCATTTGGCTGGCTCTACAGAAGCAGGAAAAAAATAAATTAGAAAATAAGCAAGGGCCAGTACTCCTTTGTGATCCAGCAGTGCTGGGACCTGCATCTTGTTTAGAAGGACCATCTGGCATTGAGCCTGGCCTAGTCTCCTGTGACTCTTTCTGACCCCCCCAATATAAAAGCTGAAATTGCATTAGCAGCATTACTATTGTCGTGAGTCTTTTATTCTTAGAAGCAGCACCTGTTCCTGCAATCACAAGGCCCTTTTACATGACCTGCTCTTCACCACTACAAGCGGTGCACAACAACAAGAGCATTACTTTGCTTGCCTGGTACAGCTGAGCTGCACTACATCCAAGGGTAGTGTTCACTGTCCTGGCATACTCTGCTTTCCTGGGTTCGCCTTTGCTGTTTTCCATTTTGCGCCACATCGTGCTGGTGTATAATCAAAGTGCAGCACTCACATTGATGCAGCCCAACAAGCCTCAGGCACTTGGCCAGCTGGAAACATAGCAAAAATGCTGGAAGAGCCACAAGACCACTGCAGGGCTGCTGTGTGTATAACCAAAAAGCAGCTGCACAGATGGAGTGGAGCGAGCAGTTGGGGACCGCAGTGCTGTGAGTAGGGCTCCATGTAAAAGGGTCTGTAGACTGCTGTGCAGTAACTTTCACATTTGCAGCCACAGATAATAAATCTGTTAAGTCAGTCAATGTAAATACATGCTCTGCCATTTCCCTTTTAGAGTCTTTTTTGTCATAGTCTGATTTAAGACGATATTCTTAGAGTTTTCTTTACTTATGGATAACCCAGTGTCATAAATATTTTTTCTCCCATTCAGGGCAGGACAAAACAGTGTCAGGCATATTATGTACAGCTGCAGAACTTGTAAGTTCATTAGCCCCAGTCTTTACCTGCCTGGTGTCTAGGGGTATGGTGGTAAGAGTTCATGGGGAGGGGAGTGCCCACAGTAACAGAAACACTCCCAATAGCAGCCTTCATTTCCCAGGCCAAAGCTGGTACCAGGGTGCCCTCTGACCCCTAGTGGTGCTGGGCTGAAAGGCAAAGCTTGTTAGCAACAATATCAGTTACTGAATTAATGAAACCACTCTGAGAATTGCTGAAAGCACAGATATCCCTTTTAATACATTTATAAACAGCCAACAAATTACTCCATAGAGCTTTCAACCAATAACAGTGGTGGAAACACTGATATTGTTCAGGACCGTGGTGGTCACATTAGAACATTAGAGTTTCTGGACTGCAGAGATCACATTGAGTCCATTTACAGAGAGTCCATTAGGGAGCATTAAACTGAGGACCCCAAAACAATGCAGACAGCTTAGTTTCTGCTAAACCAGAAAATATCAATACATGCTTCTCAGTTGCAAAATGATTCTGCCCCCTTACTCTCCCTTACAGTGACCACTCAATTTGAGGCCACTGCTTCCATGTTCAAATGGGTCTCTCTTTACACTGCAGGTGGTCCAGCTTGCCTTACAACTCAGGGCTGACTGCTGCTCCCTCCTGACTTGCACACTCTCAGACTTAGCTAGGGCCACACACCTAGAATCCCCAGTTCTGCTGCTAGACTGTCCCTTTTCCTCTTCAGTGCTGACTGGGCACTTTGTGGCCACCTCCACCCTCATCCACTGACCTGTACATTTTTCTGTGGGTCAGCTTACTGAACACACCAGGACCCATCTTTTCCCCGCTGACACTCCGCTCTCCCTCCAGCCTTGCAGCATGGCTCAACCATCTGCATCAGCAGAGGATCAAGTTCTGATTCTCTGAGACCCCTAACAAGAGGCTGCTTGCAAAATGGCTGCTATTGCCATGTTACTCCCAGCTTCTTCTGCACCACGTATCCCTGAGGAAACTATACCGATGCTCAAGCAGGCAGTTGGTCCTGCTTGAAGCCCGTTACCACTTTTCTGGTCCCTAGATCTCTGGCCCCTTACCATTCCCAAACTGTCACTTATATTCTCTGGGCCAGCCCTTCCAAGGATCAGTGATGGACAGCCCAAAAGGAGGCAAACTATTAACCCATTTTTTTCCTTTGTGGCAGGGACGAGAGGTTCCAAAATTAAAGTACACAGTTCCCATCCCAGTGCAACCTAGAGGCTGCCTACAACCCACAGGGGTGCTACACCTGTTTTTCAGAAGCCTGTACCAGTCCTGCAAATGGACTGGAGGCTATAGAATCTGCCATTTCCAATGACATTGGCAGTTTCAGTTTATTTTTTATACTGGAAAGGTGTATGAGCAAAACTGCCCATTATCACAAGCGTCCAGTTAAATACACACAAAGATTACAGTGTACAAAGTCAAGTACAATTGCAAGGAATGAGCATTATAATAGGTCAAAGTACTATATACAAAAACTGAAAAGTAATAGGAAAAGAGGGCATGCAGGTATAGCATCATATATATCATATGACATGAGGAAGTTTGAGTAGGTTGGATATAAAAATCTATTGAAAGGTTAGTCATAGTCTGGTGCATTTACATGTAAAAACACTGGAAAGGAGACTATTTAGGTTATAGTTAAAAGAGATGGTTGAGGGGCATTGTATAAGGGATGGGGGAAGAGTGTTGAAAAGTTTAGTACTCTTGTATGCAAGGGTGTTTTGGCCTTGAGAAGTGCAGCAGAATGGGATAGAGAATGAGATGGACCATCTGGTGAAATGCTTGGGTGCAGATGTGGGGAAGAGGGAGATAATGCTGGTTGGAAGAAGACCAAGCGTGAGTTTGTGGTAAAAGGTAAAAATGTTGCTGCTGAGCCTGTCCTTGAGAGGAGGCCAGTAGAGGTCACAGTGGTGGGTTAGTCTGGGAAGGCCTGTAGAAAACAAAATAACATTATGGTAGGAGCAATGCAGCGTATCAAGATGCTATTTGGAGAGGGAGGGGTAGTATATCAGAGCACCATAGTCAAATAGAAGGAAAAGGAAACTGGTGGCAAGTAGGGTCCTTGATTCAGGGAAAGTTTTAACTCAATATAACATGCAGAGCCTTTGGTGTGTTTTCTTAATTAGTTAGTTTATGTGAAGTTTATAGGTGAGGTAGGAGTCAAGGAGCAAGCCAAGATATTTCAACTCTGAGACTCGCTCAACGGGGATGCCATCATTGTCCAAGAGAGGGAAATCAAAGGGTGCAGATTTTCTGGAACTGGAGAAAACAATGGATTTTTTTTTAGTTCAGAACTAGACCCCTGGATGAGAACCAGGTGTGGAGCCTGTGGCTATCATGCTGAAGTTTGAAAAGTATGGAATTGGGGTCCTTGTCATTGCAGAAGAGCACTGTATCATCAGTGTAGAGTTTTAACTCAGTGTGTCTGCAGATCTTGGGGAGGGAGTTGACTGCTAGGGAGAAAAGGAGAGGTCCCAGAATAGAACCCTGGGGAACACCATATTTAATAGAGGAGAGGGGAGAGTGAACACCTTCAATCACAGTTCTGTGAGATCTTTGAATGAGGTAATTGATAAGCCAGTTAACCATCTCGAGGGAGATGTTAAGACTGGTAATGGTCAAAGGCAGAACTTTGTGGTCCACAAGGTCAAAGGCCTTTGTGAGGTACACAAACTCTGAGCCGGTGTAGACTCCTTCATCGTTGGCCTTATTGATGAAGTGGGTTTGCTTGATCAAAGCTGTCTCAGTATTGTGTCCAGCTCTGAACCCATGCTGTCCATCAATCAGAAGGTTATATTTTTCTAGGAATTCAACGGTTTGACCTAGGACACTTTTTTCCATTGTCTTAGAGGTGCTAGGAGGGAAAAATCACTGGCAAAATCAATGGACTGGACAGCATGTCAGCAGAGGAGCCACCTGTAACTACAGTATCAGATTCCACATATGTTCGTCAATGACTATACAGTAACATGTAGTGCAACCTGGGGCAACCATCCATGTTGTAGCCCTGGGTTTCTTCTCTAAACTACTCCTCCAACAGTATAGAAAAAGTTATTCCACTTGGTTTGGAGCCTCAAGTGCCCCTCTCCTGGCAGCTCAGGACTGTCTGCTGTTACCAGCTGATGTCATCAGCTGTTCCACCAAACAACTGAATCTGACATTGTCAGGCTCATCTCTGACACGGCCACCCTGGGACTGGCTCCATTTACCTGACAGCTCACAGGATCTCTCTCTGGGCTCCCACAAACATCATTCCTGCTATATACACCTCCACTCTTCCTCCACCATTATTTTTAGAAGCTGCCATGTTTTCATGCAGCTCATCCTCCAGATGACAATAAGCCTGAATGACCATCTGTGCTTCAGACAGCATTGTACCTGCCCCACCATGACTTATAGCAGGTACATATTCTTCCCTTTTATCATTAACATTCATGATACCTTCCACAACCATAGGTACCTGTGCACCTAGTCCAACCAGGATATTTGGTGCTATCCCCTCTGTTGGGACTTCCTCATTACACCAGCTGGGGGGAGAGAAGCAGACTCCTCTACCCTGGCCACCATTCCTCCTCTCTCCACACCTTATTCCATCTCCCTGACAGGAAGCAGCAAAGCCCCATGCAGGAAGAGAAGGGGAATTTTTTATTGGTAAGGAATATATACAGACAGAACAGTGTGTGATTATCCATCAGATGCAAACATGCCAAAATCATAAATCATAATGCAAGAAAATTTGGAAAATGTTACACCTGGGAATAATCTTTAAAAAATGGCATACTATTTCTCCATTTTCCCTCCCCCTCTTTTTTAATTTTTTTTTGAAACAATAGTTACACTCCTTTCAAATAATTCATATTGAGAAACTTTAAAAAGGACATACCCACGTTGATAATCACACAGAGCCCGTCCCTGAGCTTTATATGTTTTTATTCCTTCATTTTGTATTTTACAGTCCTTTATTATTTTCCCCCTTTAGTAATTCCCACCAATAGACATATTTTTCCATTTTTATTCCAAAATTACAAACCTTCAAATAATTGTATTGGAAGGTTTCTCCACCAGGAACAAACTACAGGAGGAGGCAGAGACATTTTCTCCTTTACGTACACCATTGCTGCTTCACTTGTAATACTATCCATTAGTCTGACTAGAGGGGTTATCTGCTGCTGTAACACAGAACGGCACCTGCATTTGCCATATGCACCACTTCATTATAGCACTTAACACTCTAAGAGTACCAGGGTAAAATATTTTCCAGCTGGTATCATATACACCAAATATAAGTACATCACATGACATAAAAGCCGTCTGTGGACAGCCCCAGAATTTTGCTAATTTTGCCCATATAGCTTTAATATAATCACATTCAAAAATAAATGCTGCATGGATTCAATTTGTGCACTGCACTTTCCTCTCAAACATACCCTTTCCTCTATTTTTTTATGGAAATGGTTCTCTCTTACATTTAGTCTCCCATGGCAGCACATCCACAGCATATCTGTATCTTTTGTGGTATCCTAGATTCCACCAATTGAGTTATTATTCTACTTTCCTCTATGTTTGGAGGACAAACACAACAAGCTGCACCTAAGAATCCAGCTTTTAAACTCTGTTCATACATTTTCTTTCTGGATAACCTTACACAATCTTATTGCGAAACTTTCCAGGAGCTAACTTTCCTAAAGAAATCTATAATGTACTCTGGTGTCCCAGCTGGGATATTTCTCATTTTTCCCCCCAAGTAGGCAATTCCCATTTTTGGAAAAAGTACCCCCACCTTGCCCTAAGGCTTGGTACCCATGCTTGTTGATAGTTCTTTATAACAGGAACTACATTTGCATAAAAAAAATTAGAAAGAAAAACAGCACTGGACTGACCATATTTAAACCACCCTATTTCACTGGCCAATATGTCACAGCCCTCTTTACAGGGTTTAACCTACTCCCTCATAATAGTTGAAAGCACATATTATATGTTTTTGTTTCCAACTTCACAGGAAAAGGAAATATATAGATAACATTCAACATAATGGGAATGATGTATGTTTTTAACAAATGGATCCCTTTAAATCTGGTCATAGTGTACCCTATTCCATTTTTGGATTTTATCCCCTGCCTTGTCTAGAACTATCCCCCAATTTTCTGTGGCAGGGTCTGGACCTCCAAAATGAATATCCAAGATCTGTAGGGAGTTTGAATTTTAATACTGTCTATTTCTGCTACTTGAAGCTCTGACTGTAGTGCAGTTGCTACCCCTTTGCTTTTTTGCTTATTTAGAACTGACCCAGATATTCAGGAGAATTTATGGATTTCCTCTAGTGCTTGTAGCCTCGACCTATGATCAGCTACCATGAAACAGAGATCGTCTGCATGGGCTATAATGCTTGGGAAATCTATACCTGCAGGGCTTAATATATGTTTTATGCTAGTATTGCTCTCAATTTTCCTTAAAAGTGAATCTATTGAAAAGACATATAGGAGAGGACTCAGTGGGCATCCCTGCCTAACCCCTCTTTGGATAGGAACATGTGATCAAGCTATGCCGTTTACCAAAGGGGTCAAGGAGGCAGAACTATACAAAGTTTTTACCCAATTAATAAATATTTGTGGCAGAGCATAAAGCTGTAGAACCATAAATAGATATTTGTGAGACACTAAGTCAAAAGCCTTAGTTTGATCTAAACTAAGAATATATCCTTCTGCTGCCGGAGCATCATAAATTTCTCTAAGCAGCTTTAAACTGTCTATCATAGATCTTTGTGGGATTGCACATGTTTGTGCAAGAGAGATAACTTGTGCAGCCACTTGTGAAAGCCTATTACATAGAATTTTTGACAGTATTTTTCAATCATTGTTCATCAAACTAATGGATCTCCCAATTATTTATATCTTCCTTTGTGCTTTTTTGTGGAGATAAATTAATAAACTGTCTGCTAAGATTGGAGGTAACACCTGTCTACCTTTTAATATTTCATTAAAAATGTCCATCAAATAATCAATTAATATCTCTATTGCCTTTTTATAGAACTCGGCAGAAATTCCATTTGGCCCTGGTGTGGTGTTATATTTTAAATGGGAAACCACGGCCATCACTTCATCTTTAGTTATAGGTTTTGTCATATTTTCTTTACTAAGCAGATCTATATTTGGAATATTGGTTATGTTAAAAAAATTCTTCAAGATCCCCCTCTGTTGGTATTAGTGTGCCATACAGATTTCGAGTATGCTGAGTTACTACTTTTAGAATATCCCTATTATGCAGCACTAAGTCCCCGGCCTCAGTGAGAATGTGGGGCATGTACATTTTATCTGCCCTTTCTTTACAGTTGTCATATGGATTAACCATATGAGCACTCCCCTAGTGTTATATTTTTGCTCCAAGAAAAGGGAATTTGCCCAATCGTATTGAACATTTGACATTTCTTTTTTAATGTTTTTTATCTGGGCAGAGTAATCATACGCTACCTCTGACATCAATGAAGTCAATTTCTGTAACTGTCTTCTATTTTCTAAATACTTTATGTATTTGGATTGTGATGCTTTAGCTACTTTCTTACAGTGATTTTGTATTTCTAGTTTGGTCTCAACCCACCAAAGCAAAGGGTTTTCATATAGCTCATATACTGTAATTTTGTCCTGAATCACAGTTTTTAGATCACCCCACAATGCTTCTTCCTGTAAGATAGTAGTGTTCATTTTCCAATGGCCAGATGAGCCTGGCTTATTTTGTGGGACCCCAATTTTAATTTTAACCAAACTGTGATCTTATGTCACTATAGGTATTACAGAATGACTGTAACATGGGACCCATTCTGATAAGAAGAAAATATCTATTCGGGTGGTGAGCCTCCCTTTCTGAAAAGTATGTTTAGGAGAATGATTTCCACATTTCACACTGTCAACTAAATTTGCTGTGGCAACCATGGAACAAAGAAAATTGGTATCTGAAAATAATTTGGGGTACTTCCTGTTTAGTCTGAGAGAGACAGGAAACAATTAAAATCCCCCCTAAAATTATGGACTTAGTAGTGTGAACATAGGGCTGTACTAATTTCAACAGATCAACTCTTTTAGCCTTAGTCTGGGGGTTAAAGATGTTAATAAGCCTCCATTCCTGTCCAGCATAAATAACATCTAACAAGAGAACCCAGCTCTGTACTAGATCTACTAATCTAGTGACTTTTATTTCTGCTGTGTTAAATAGAATCCCTACTCCAGAGCAGGGTTCCTCTCCCAGAGACCAAAAGAAAGGACCACAAAATCATTCCCTCGTGGCTTGCTGTATCTCCCCCAAAGAATGTAACCTAGTATCTTGCACAAAATATACATGCAGATGTAAGCTCCATAAAATTGAAACAGTTGTCATCCTCCTTTTTCTGCTTTTGATACTGTTTACATTTAGTGAACCGCAAGAGAAATTAGCAGCCATAGATAAATTACAGAAGAAGCACTATTGCCTAGATATTTAAAGTTTTATTTTCTTTTCCTGGTGATTTTGTCTTGCATCTTTTCTTATTTGAGGACCTGGAGGATCTATATTCCCCAGACCATAACTCAGAGTCTGTCATGTAATCTGGTTGGGAAGATGCTATTGATGAGGCATCAGAATCTTCCTCAATGTCCGCCCATTGTTTATGTTTAGTGAAAGGAGTGTATCTGTTTGTGCACTGCAAAAGGTCTTCTGACTGCCCTGTGCACTTCGGAATGCTCTTGAACCTACTCCTTGTGACTGTCTTGGAAACTTTCTGTGACCAGGAGATCTCCTCTGGGGGCAGCATATTTGCATCTTTCTCTGATGCCATAAGTATTGTCTGTTTTTTTTCCTCCATTTTCTCTGCTGGAGTATTCACATCCTGTAATATTAAGGTAGATTTACTTTCCATCTCTACTGGTGTAATATTGCTAGAAAAAGGTTGCACATTATCCTCTGTTCTCAATACTTCCTGAATTGCTGCCAACCCTGGGGGGGCAAGTACCTAGGTTACGGTGTGGGGGGGTCTGTTCCAGGGGGGTCAGAGGCTTTTGATGGTCTAGTGGCTGCCTGCTGCTGTGCCCTAGTGACTGTTTAATCCTGCTTATCTTGTTTCTGTGTTGTTTTATTGTGAGCAGTCCAAGGACAGTTCTTAAATGAATGGGTCATTACCTCACACATGTTGCAGAACTGGGGGTTTAGGCAGTTTTTACTGGCATGCCCAACTCTGTCACATAGAGAGCACTTTAACATGTCGTATGCACCATTAAGGTGTGTGTATGCCCCACATCTGAAGCAGGATTTGGGTTGTCCTGCATAAAAAATAAAACCACTGTCACGGCCCAAAAAGAAACAGCTGGGAAGGTGCTGAATTACTCCATTGATTTTTGGTAATCTAACTCGAATTCTCCAGCCCCCTGTACATAGTTGCTCTGAATCAATTATGGGCTGTAGTGCTCCCAGTATTGTACATTTAGTTTTTGGCCAATGAATGATCTCTGTTTTTGCCACCCCCTCATTTTTAAATAAAACTGTGATAGTCCGGAAGGCAGGTTTGGTCAGGGGTATAGCCACAAAAGAAGCCCACAATGGTGTGTATTTCACCTGCTGGTATCTTTGCCAGAATGCCTCCAAGCTTGTAGTGAGTTTAAAACTTAGATCAATGTTTGAATCCCCGGATGTATGGATGACAGCATAAATCTCTGAAGGGGAGAAGTCTAGGCTTTCTTTTGTTAATTTTTTCCCCATATAAATTCGATCTGGGAAAGTGTCCAAGCCTCCCCGTACCTTATTCTCACTGCATTTCTTCTTTTAGCCTGTTCTTGGGGAGCATGAAACAGCCCAGCATATGTGCAACCCTGTGTTCTAGGGTTTTGCTGTGTAGGATTTGTTCCATCAGAACTTTTGTGTTTTCCAGCTTCTGTTGCTTCATTTGAATTTGTATCTTGCTCCTGATCTGAGTGAGGGGAAGGGGGCCAGCCTGTGTGGTCTCTTTCATCAACATTCTTGATTTTATTTTCATTATTTATATTGTCTGCCTGCTCTTGCAGCTTTAGTGTTGGATTCTGTCTTAATAACAGCTCTGGGGGAGATCTAAAGGGTCTGTTTGGAGATCATCCATTTTTATTAGGCCTTCTACTATCTCTTTAGCTACAGTATGTACTGGAGATTGCTATGGCTTATTTGTATCTGGCCTTTCCCACTCAGCATTTTTTAATGCCTCTGAAATTGAGACACCAGAAGCTGAAATATTGTTATCAAAGTTAGGCAAAAGTTGCCCGACTGCATGTGATGCCACTACTTCTTTCTTTTCATTGTTTCTACATTCTGGGACAGTAGCCATACCTCTTTTAGGATATATCAAATCAGTGCACCTTGTACATTCTGCTTTTATATTTTCCTTAACCCCTTTTTCACACATTTTGGAACACACTTTTGGATGACTGTCATCCCCTATCTCTGTATGGCTCTTAACAGCTTGATTTCCTTGACTCATTGTATCATATGCCACCAGGCTCAATAAAGGATTATTACATTTTAAATCATTCGTACTCGTGTTATCCCTGGTGCTGCCTATTTTACTTGCAGAAGCATTTGTGAGAGGGCTGTGGCATTGTTCTGTTTTGGCATTGGGCATTACCCTTTCTACTTCAGGAGCCTTTGATGCTTCTGCATCACTTTCTGTCAGCTCCAGCTGACTCGCTGTAAGACTCTCCACATCTGAGGCTTGTTCTAAGCACTGCCGCTCTGCTTGTACCTCGCACTGCCATCTCCTGGACTGGATTGCAGCCTCCATCACAGTAAGCACATTTAGAAGCCTTTGCCTTTCTTCCTCAAGCTCTAACAGATGCTCATTTGTATCTACTTGCTCTTTCTTGATCTGAAAAGAAGTTGTCTCCAATTTTGGCTGTGATTCTTGCTGCATTTTCACAGGAAGCAATATTCCTTCAATTACCTCTAGTTTGCTTGAAACCAAGGAGGAGGAAATCTCCCTGGTTTCCTCCACATCTATCCGATCCTCTTCTCCATCTGCCATCTTGGCAAGCAGCCAAGTAGCCAGAGGCTCCCCCTCTATGGAACAGTAGGGGAATTTTTTTATTCAGAACTAAAAAGAACTTATAAACAATACAGTATTAACATCATACAAAATGATAAGAAACATCATGAAAAATCAGAAAACAGTATTACAATATACAAGCAATCCTATATAGAAAGAAAAGCATATTAAACAAACCCCTTCCCCACTTCCTACTAACAGAGTAGTGGAACGTTTTGTAAAAGAAACTTCAAAATTCAAAGAAAAACAAAACAGTGTTCAAGCATACTAAAATAAGAAACAAAACAGAAAAACTCAAAATGGTGTTACAGGCCTACGATGTCTAAATGAATCTCAAAAGACATCAGTAAAATTCAAAATGTAGGTGAAAGAAACACCCCTGTCCCACTCCCACCACAAAATTAATGGACTGTATGCAGGCAAAACCAGATATACAACACTCATCCAGTATCTAACTAATTGAAATGCTTCCATTTTTTTCTGGCAACCATGACGGGTAAGGAACTATAATCACGTCTACAAAGAGAAAGCACTGCCTCAGCTATAGTCCAAAACAACTGTTCAGAAGTAATGTACAATTGTTGCAAAGACCACCGAACTCTACTATTCCAAATATGGAATTTAAAGCAGCCCAAAATACTCTGTATAACAGCTCTGTCATATAGATTCCAGGCATTTGGTAAAACACTCAGAAATAATACCTCAGAAGTCATATTACTAAATGGAGAAGCAATCCAATTACAGTCCACCACCGACCAAAAGCTAACAACATATGGAGAAGAAAAAAACAAATGATACATAGATTTTACCGGTTTGGAACACAAATTACTTCTAGGACAGGAACGATCTTCAGTATTCTTATGTTTCAAATTGGCTCTGACTGGCAATTTACCATGAACACTCAGCCATGTCACATCCCACACCGAGGGAAGCTGAGGTGTGGAGCATAACATTTCCTGAATAAAACCAATATCCTCCTTCAACCTTGAAAAAAAATCAGGCAAATGAAAAAAATATCTAGCCTGAATAGCAGCATATAATTCCTTTCTAGATAATTGAGTCACCATTGAGTTAGTAATTTGCCACTGTTTTATCTTATGAAAACAGGAAGAATAATCAAACAAGACATCATGCACATGCTTTTGCTTAGGAACCACCTTGTCCCACGCCCAATCAGTAAACTAGCCTTCCAGGACATCCAAAACCCAAGGAGACCAAATCTTGTACACATTAGCAATCAAACGATAAACATTTACAAATAAAAATATAGAAAAGAAAAAGACAATTGAGTTAATCATATTTAGACCGCCTTGGGTTTTGGGCAAACATAAAACATTTCTTTTAATGGGGTTTAAACGATTATCTCAAATAGCCTAAAAAAAACACTAAACAGGGCACATTCCAAACTACTGGGTAATGCATATACAGCTGCCAAGTGCAAAAATATACAAATAAATACATTTTTACCATATAGCCCCTTTTCAATTTGGCCATACACCACTTATTCCAAGTATGAACCCTAAATTGTGCAGCTTTTAAAATAACATTCCAATTACAAATCTCTGGTTGAGGACCCCCCAAAAAATACCTAAAATCTTAATCTCTGAACCACAAACTGTAATTCCCATAATCCCTGAAAAATGGCTGGCTATATCCCCTAACACAACACACTTACTCCTATTAAAATTAATACTAGCCCCAGTACCCATCATAAAATGCTGTAAAACTATTTCTGTATTAGCCCCAGATGGTAGATCTGACAACAAGATATATAAATCATCAACATGAGCTATGGTAAGAAGTTCAGTCATATCACTATGCAGAGAAATATCACTAATATTAACTGCCGAATTCAGTTGCCGTAACAACGGATCTAATGTAAGAATACACAACAGGAGGCTGAGAGGGCAACCTTGACGTACCCCCCGCCAACATGCCTGAAACTTACCAATCCTCCCATGCACATAAGGAGCCATAACAGCTGAGTCATAATAACCCTTCAACCAGGAAATAAAAGAAACAGGAAAACCATAATAAGCTAAGCAAGACCATAAATAAACATGCAAGACCCAATCAAAAGCCTTTAATTGATCTAAACTTAACAAAAACCCAGAAATATCATTCAAAGAACCCCTGTGAAACACTTCGAGCAACAAAATCAAAGCCTCTGAAATAGTATGACCTATAATAGAACAAAACTGTGAAGAATTAATAATCGGGTGCAAAATAATAGCCAACCTATTACTCAATAATTTAGTCAAAATTTTACAATCCGAATTAAGAAGGGTAATATGTCTCCAATTACCTAAAAGCTCCCTATCACCAGATTTAAATAAAAAAATAACAAGACCCTGATTGAAATTTGCAGGATAAACACCAGTATCTAAATAAACCTAAAATAAAGTCACCAGTTCTGAACCTAAAACAGAAAAAATCAAAGGATACAGTTCATTCACCAAACCATCTCTACCAGGAGTTTCACCTTTAGGTAAGGAAGTAATTACTGCTTCCAATTCCAACCTTGAGATAGACTGCTGTAAAACTGGAAATAAATCCTCAGGAACCAAAACCCTACTACTGCCCGACAACCAAACATTATTTGTCTCTGTTGTCACTGATGGATCCACCTGAAAAGCATTCAACAAATAGTCCTCCAAAGACACCAGAATATCCTCATGAGAAGAAACTAAAGATCCTAAAGAGTTTAGGACTTGTTTCATTTCCTCGTGTTTCCTGTATCTATCACTTTGTTCAAATGGATTCACCTCACCCTGTGCACTGGAAACCCTAAATCTCAGGGCAGTCTCCAAAACCTGTTGTTTGCCATGTTGTAATTTAACTAAATCCTGTTTTAAAGTGTGCACAACAGACATACTTACCTGTAAACCATTCTGTAAATCACAGTATGCTTTTTCCAACCGGGATTTCATGGACTTATAAGAATCACCTTTTGTTTTCCCCAAAAGATGCCCAATTCTTTTAAAATACTGTGGAATATCAGACTTTGTATCATCCCACCAATCTTGTATCGCATCATATAAAAAACAATCAGATTTACATGCCCTCAGTAAAGAGACAAAACCATCCTTAACTTCCGGAAAGTCTAACAATGATAAATTAATTTTCCAATAACCCGGACCCCTAGAAATACTGGGATAATCAGAAAAGGTAACCTGTAAAAGCACATGATCGGAGGTAGTCACAGGAAGTGCAACCCTAGAACTAAACTTCAAATTAGGGGACACAAACCAATAATCTATACAGGACTTCCTAGAACCCAAAAAATAAGTGTATACTACATCTGGGGAGTCTGATTGAAAAACATCTATCAACCCTGTAAGATTCAAAAGGTCATTCAGAAAATTAGAATCGCAATACAGCTTGGGAGATTTAGCCCCCCCATCCCCCACCACCCTATTAATGTTAAAGTCCCCACCAAAAAGGACATTATGTCTAGTCAATAAAAATTGATAATTTTTTTTCAATAAAGCGATGCGGTTAGTCTTAGTCTGTGCAGCATACACATTGATGAGTCTAAAATCAGAATTCTGTATTGAAATGTCCAGCAGAAGACATCTGCCTACCTCAATTTCAACAACATCAGTAACTAGGATATCAGAAGTAAAAAAACAAATCCCAATCCCAGAACATAAATCCAAACCCCCTCCTGAGCATAAACAAGGACCACATGGCCAAGTTTGAGATCCTTTCTCAAAATCAGAGCAGGTATACAGTCTCATGTCCTGGAGAAAAACAACATCACCTTGAAACTGGGAAAACATTTCATAAGTAGCCAATCTTTTATATTTAGTATGAATACTGTTCACATTCAGTGAGGCCACAGTCAAATCACCAACACCAGAAACTCAGAATTAAGAGGGCTACAGTTATTTCCTGGCACTTTTTCATAAACCCATCCTAAGCCCACTTTTTTTTCTCAGTTTTATGTGTACTCATCAGATTTCTCTACATCCATATCAGACACTGGGTCCCCTTGCGAGGAAGATTTAGAAGCTGCATCTAAATCCAAATCCACTGAATCATCCTCAATGGCTAGAATCCCATAAGAATTGGACAAAGAAATGTCAGGAACAACCCCTACTGAGGGACGAAGGTCTGCACTAGCAGGTGTTACCGGTTTCAAGGGACATATGGGGGTGGCAGAGAAGCCATGTCTCCTTTTGCCACAGGTAAAGGGTGGACTTAGAGGTCACTTTCTAGAGGATCCTGCCCCACAGAAGCACAGGGAGGCACCCCAGAGACCAAACCAGTATCCTGCACTGTAGAAATCACTGGAGGACAATGTAGAACACCACTTCTGGGCAGTCTAGGGTGTCTAGGGTCTGGAGGTACTCTGCCTGCTCTGGCCATATTAATACAATAGTCCTGAACCATAAAATCAGCCTCAGAAGTATTATGTGCAGCAAGAGGGCATTCTGTAAAAGTGTGTCCAGGCTCATCACAAAAATTACACGTAAGAGAGTTTTCACATTCCGTGCTAACATGCCCCATATCCCCACAATGAAAGCAACGAATCTTGTCACACGAAGTACTAATGTGTCTCACCGACCCACATTTATGACATTTACGAGGCTGACCTGGGTAGAAAAGAAAACCCTTGTCCCTACCGATGAAAAAACAATTTTGTAAATGTTAAAAATCATTGTCCACAGTAAATAGTTTGACTTTTATCCACCAGCCCCCATTCCAGAATCCCTTTGCATCAATAATAGGCTCAGGGGTACCCTGGACATCACATCGTTTATCCAACCAGAATAAAATATCAGACAGATTACGAAAAAAAAACTGTAATAATTTGAAACGATTGCTTGGTTAGGGGAATAACTTGAAAAGGAGTCCAAAAAGGGTTGGTCTTAAGGAGAGAATATTTAGTACAAAAACATTCCAAAATATCCGGAGTACGAAAACTGACAACAAATGTATGTTCCCGAGGTGCATGAATAAGTGCATAAACCTCAGTGGGTGAAAAACCCTGGGACTGTTTCAGTAAGACCTTACCCACATAAAATTGATCAAGTATTTCAGCCATACCACCCAGATATCGGAGCCTAATAGCATTCCTCCTTTTTGCCAACTCAACAGGTTTGTGAAACAGGCCTGCATAAGAAGGCTTCTGAGGACTAGGGTCTGACAACGGTATAGAATGCTGCTCAGGAACATCCTTTAAAATGTCCACAGGGTCAATAGTAACATCAGGCCCGGAATCCACCCCTCTAGACTCCAAAGGAGGCATTGGAGCCACACCAGTAGAAACAGCTTCCTGCGCCACAGAAATCAGGGGAGAAAATGAGGGAGTATCTGCTGGCAATAAAGGCCTCTGGCCCACACCCATATTTGAATCCACCTGCTGAGAACTGTGTTGCAAGGCAGACACCAGGCCTACCCGCCTAGTATCTGTTGCAAATGTCGGGTCCACGACCCGAGTACCATCCAATTTTTGAGCCCAGCCCAACTGTCACAAAGCAGCCTCCGTGGACCAGCCCACATCCCCTAGCAATGATAGCTCTACTGGAAATAACCCACTATCACCTGGGGAAAGTGGCAGCTGGTCCTGCGGAACACTCACCTGAGAGCCAACAAAAACCTTCAAAGTGGATGGAGTTTGTGAAGGTAATACTCCAGCCATTCTTTTTCTCTTTTTGTCCTCTTGTAAATTCAGAGATTCCTTTTGCTAAACACCAGCAGTCTCACAAACAGCATCACCAAGATCTGACTGCAAAACCGTGTTGACTACCGCAGCATGCGACTCCTCGGGCCCAAACTCAGTCATACTCCACATACGTCGGTCTCCGCTATCAGTGCCCACCACGCCCGCCGGAGAATCACCGACCAATCCGCATACCTGTCTCATTCCAGAATGAACCACGACCACACACCTACAGGACAGCGCCCCCTACCGCAGAGTAGGGGAATTTCCCCTGTGTCCTGTCCAACATTCCCCTTCCCATAAAACTGGATCATGAAATTGTACAAGGCTGCGTGTGGGTGTTGATGTGTGAAATGGATGCCACTACATATTCGGTCACTTTACTAACAGTCTAGCATTGCTTGTAAAGAGCTTTGGGATACAATACATAGATACATACATAGACAGTGTCGGCAGATAAGGGCCTATGGCCCACCCAGTCTGCCCATTTGAGCTTGTAAGTTCAGTTTGTTTTCCTAGAAGTCTGTTGCACCTTACCCCTGACCTCCAGAATTCCTTTATGTCTATCCCATGCATTCTTAAATCCCGTGATTGTTTCAGCCCCCACCACTTCCTCTGGCAGGGTGTTCCACTTGTCCACCACCGTTCTGTGAAGAAATTCTTTCTCATGTTTCCTCTGAATCGTCCTCCCTCCAACTTCATCCCATGCCCTCTAGTCCTGGAACATCTTTTTCACTTAAAAATAGTGTTTTCCTGCACCCTGTTCCTCCCTGTAAGATACTTGTATGTCTCTATCATATCCTCTCTCCCTCCTCTCCTCCAGGGAGATGTATGAAAAGTGCTATATAAATGCTGATTCTTCTTCTTTTGGGGAAGGTGATGATGAATATTTAATGGACTGGGAGAAAGAGATGAGCAAGGGCAGTTATGATTTAATGCTGCTCACCATTAAGAAATCAAATAAAGAATGTGAAAAATCAACAGCTGAAATAAAAGAATTGGAGCCAAAGCTGGCAGCAAAATATTTGGTGGAAGAATTCAAGGCTCTTGAACATGCAACAAATTCCCTAATTCAGAAACATAAATATAAACAGTATAAGCATGAAAGATGGAACTGTGTATAGCTAGCATGGTCCTCAGAAACTGCAGAGACCAATAAATCAGGATCATATGGATTTTCAAATAGATGGACAAGATGTTTCATCTGGTCAGGAAAGTAATCGGAGCAATATGGTTGATAATCATAGGGAATTTAATCAAGGTGGCCAACCACATCATTTTTTTAGAAGACACGGACAAGGAGATGGACCCGGACTCAACAGGAAGAAGAAGAGGAAAAAGATAAGGATGAGGAGTGGGCTGTGGAGGAAGAAACAGGAGAGGCTACAGAAGCAGGCAAGAGAGATCAAAATCCAAGGGAGACAAGAATAGGGGCCACTGAGGAAATCATCCAGAACACGCAACTTGAACTAGCGATTGTAAATTTGTCAAACTTAATTCTGACAAAGGAGCAAGATACATTATTATCAATGGTTCTGTCATTTATTCCCTCAAACAGACCTTCTGCATTTAATGCTGAAGTAGACCTTTTTAAGTTTTTTTGAAGGTTACATCATTTCAAATATTTTGAAATAAAAGGAAATAATGTGAATGTTGAT
The DNA here is from genome assembly GCA_016271365.2 of Neoceratodus forsteri. NCBI lineage: Eukaryota > Metazoa > Chordata > Ceratodontiformes > Ceratodontidae > Neoceratodus > Neoceratodus forsteri. The sequence goes on from CM028137.1 coordinate 329,450,826, forward strand.
AGTGCCCCTGCCGGTTTACAAAGAGAGGAAACAGGGTGCAAAACCCTTCAAACATTTACCTCCCCCCCCTGCCCACCGGAGAGTAATCATACTATAGCCACTTTCTGTACTCTTGTTAGAAGTGGTGTCCAAAAGCCGGCCCAGTGGTGCTGAGGTGCTGGATGCCACACCTTGTGCCACGCCGGCGACCCGGTTTGGGAGTGAGCACAGTCGCCGGGAGCTGGCAGGGGAGGAGAGGAATCGAGTGTCTGAAGGATGGCTGTTCCTCTCTGGGGAGGGGAGACCACAACGGTCAGCATCCGACTGCCCCCCGGCTGAGGCTGGGGGTCGGGGACGTGTGCCGTACATTGGGGCAGAGTCGGGGGCAGATGCCTAGACGGGGACACATGCGGACGCATGCGTGTTCACACCCACTGGTGTCATTGCACGCCCTCTGACTCAGGGGAATAGAACAAGGAAAAAGATGGCACCAACCACGGCTTTATGGTCATCCACAAGTGTTCACTGGGCACTGGCACCTGAACCGGATCCGTTGGGGTAGGGAGTTAGGGGGCTCCCTGCCACCCCACTGCAGGGGGTAAGCTGCAGGGATTAATGGGTGCCAGTGGTCCTGGTTGAGACAGATGGTGGATGGATCCCCCAACAGCAGGGATGTGAGTCAACACGGGGGGAGCAGTTTAAGGTGGCCACAAGGAGGATAAACAATCATGAAAAAAAAAAAGTGGTGTCCAAAAAGTCATGCATCAGAATATGAATCGAACACAGAATATTTCTGCTAAGCAGAGGAATGCACTAAAAGAATTGTCATCATTGGATTCAGTTGTGTTTAAATCAGCTAACATAGGGGGTTCCCTTGTTATCTGGGAACACACTGATTAGTGCAAAGAGGCTGAGGGATGGCTAAATAATAATAAATGTTATACAAGATTACAAAGCATCAAGCACACAGTTTAATTGCAGTGGGTCTGAATTTGGGATGACTGACAAAAAAAGATTGAGTTTTTAACAATTAAATCACCAAGAAAACCAGCCTTTTATATCCTCCTGAAGCTCCACAAAGTTCAGAAACTCATCCCGTGACACCCTGTAGTCTCTTCTATTGACTCTATAACTGAGCCCATGTCCAAATTTGTGGATTCATAAAGAAACTTTTGAATGGATTACCAGCTTACATACATGATGCAAACCACATCCTAAAAATTTCTGAGAATCTCAATATAAATTGAACAGACTATCTTCTGGCCATTGATGGCAAAAGTCTGTATTCAAACATCCCTCACAAGGATGGTCTAGAAGTGATCAAAAAGGCACTCTCTCAGAGACTGGAAAACCTCATTCCATCAACTCTCTATGCTGTGGACTTACTGTGCTTTGTGCTTGTAGTCAACTATTTCTTTTTTGTGTCCAATTTTCTGTGCAAAATCAAGGGACTTCCATGGGGACAACATTTGCTCCTAATTTGACAAACTTATTTGTTGGAACCTGGGAGGAGCAGTTTATTTTCAGTCCAGAGATTAACAATTCTTTCCACGATATACGACTCTGGAAGAGGAGTATTGACAATTGCCTCCTGATCTGGAAAGATGATGATTTCACCCTTAATAACTTTTTTCAGTACTTGAACCTAACAGTAACCTTAACTTCACATGTGAATTAAGCAGACGGGATATCTTTTTAGATCGTATATAAAAAAAAAATCTGGAAAAGTACAAACCAGATTATATAGCGAGCATATGGCAAACAATAGCCTGCTGTATTCAGAAAATAACACCCACCATCACTGGTAAGCAATATTCCCAAAAGGCAATTCCTTTGGGTTCAATGCCTCTGCACAGAAGATAAAGACTTTAGAAAAAAAGTCTTGATATGACTGATCATTTCATTGACCATGAGTATACAAAATGAGTCATTAAAGAAGCATTTAGTAATGCACAGAATGCAGACAGAGTCACTCTTCTACAAGAGATACTAAGACTGAATGAACAAGCACCACTGACATGTATCACGGAATATGACTTGATGGCTCACAAAATAAGTGGAATTATACATAAGAGATGGGAAATTCTGAAAAGTGATCCGGTACTTGAGGAACTTTCTTCCCTTATTCCTAGGGTATCTTTCAGGTGTGAGACAAAGCTGACAGATAGATTGACTCATGTAGCATTGAAAGTGACAGTCTTAAGAACTTGGTTACCAGATCTGCCAACAGATTTCTATAAGTGCGGCAATTCTGTTCACTGTGCAAGCACAATATCTTTCGATCACCTCAGACAGGAAAATGTTTTACCATCATTCAAGTTTATTACATGTACTACAAGTTGTGTAATATACATTCTAATATGCCTGTGTGGCTTTGTAGATGTTGGTCCAACACAACACCAATTAAAGTTTTGGATTGGCGAACATAAAACTGCCATCAGAATGAGCATCTTGGATTATACCATAGCTCGACACTATACGGAAGCTGGCTGTGCTTCAGTGCCAACTTTGAGATTTTAAGGGATTGAGAAAATAAGCATGGGATTCAGAGGTGGAGAGCTTATTTAAAAACTATGACAGAGAGAGGCTTTTTGGATCCTGCAGGCATGAATGAGGAACTCAGCATTCAAGCTTTCTTGAACTAATCCCTACTATGAACTGAATTTTTTAGAATAGTCTTATGTCTTTGTTTTATATATTTTCTATGCTGTTTTTTTATCACTGTTTATGTACAGTTCACTTTGTTCAGGGCTAGATTGTTGAACTATCTCTTTAAAAGATGGGTTTATAAGCACTTGTACCTTTAGGCACAGTAAGCTCTGATGATGATGTCAGGAGACATTGATAAGTAAGCTCAGTGCAACCACATTTTTTACAGATGGCATGAATGTGTATGCAGGGTCTCTCTAACATGCGCACCCTAGTGCTGCCTCACTCACTGACCTGTCTTGAGGTCCGCCTGGGTTCTTTTGGGTGCAGTACACAAGTAGAATACTAGGAACAGGTTTTGGTGTCTCCATCTGGGGCAGAGGTATATGAAGGCTACCCAATGTGGCCCTAACCTCCCCCCCAGTGACAAATATTAGTTTCCCTCCCACACACACAGTTAAGTTGTCCCCACACAATAAAATTACACACAAAGCAATAACCGTGAACCAGTATTATAAAGTAAACTAACCTCAGATTTATTATAGGGGAGAGTTAAAGGGGAAGCAAAAAGTATAGGAACAAACAATTGTTTACAACTGTTGTCCTCCACACAGTCCCAGTACCACCCCCATGGGTGCACCCAGTTTTCCCCCCATGACTGTCCATTACTGTCCATTATAGTGGGTACCTTACCAGGATGCTGGTGGCCAACCACATGACACAAGGTTGAAGAAATTTGGGATACCAGGGAACCAACAGCATTTTGGAACCTTGAACTAGGAGAACTTTGAAAAGGGCCCAAATGGTTTCCAAAACAGGATGCAACAAATGAACTATGGAAATCTTCTGCCTGGGTACTTCCTGCAGATTACCAAGTCCTGCCCAGGACTTTACCCCCTCTAAATATCTAGTTACTAGCCAACTACTTTTGTTGAAAAAAAAAATCCTCAGTACCATAACCCAGAGGTACCCACACTTTGATGACAGTTTCAGGGAGTGCTGAGGAATGCTTTGGATTGGCGGTACCACTCACAGTGCAGCAGACAGTCTCTGCAGAAGCAGAAGATGAGGGACAAAACTTTGAAACAGGTGCTGTTTCCCTCATGCAAGAGGGCCTTTTGTTGTCTTCACCCCACAGGCCTTTTGTCATCTTCACCACATGGGCCTTGTCATCTTCTCCACACAGTCCTTTCATCATCTTCACCACACAGGCCTTTCATTCTGACCAGGGTGCTTAACCAGCTGGTGGTCACACTGGATGTCACGCTGCATACACAGGTTCCACTGGAACTGAGCACAACAGGGCTTCTTAAATAGTTTCAAACCCAGCACTATTAAGTGGCTTCCTGGTGAGGAAAACAGTTCAGCAGTCCCAACAAGCATCTCAGTTGGGAGGCACAGTGCCACAGTTCAAATAACCTTTTCAGAATGGAAACATTGCAGAACAGCCATTCAGATAAGTTCTTCACTGGTACAATAGGTTAGCAGTCCAATTATTTCACTGCTAGAAAAAGAACTAATGGGCATTCTGTCTAAAGATTTTTTCTGGGCTTGGCGGGACCTATCTACACCCAGGCTAGCCTACTGACTTGTGCAACTCTCCAAACAGTCTCTCTCCCTCCAGTTTCTTAGCTGGACTCCTCCCAGAGCCCAGGCACAGCCCATTTTATAGCAGCCCAGAACTCCCGACCTGATTAGTCAGCATTTTCCTGGGCTCACTAAAGGTGCCCTCTCACCCTTCCCGGTAACCCTGGCAACAGGGAGAACTACAGTGGGCCACCATGTTTATTGATAATTGACTGCCTGCCTTTGGCAGCCCACAACATTAATATTATGCCCATTCAGGGACAATTAACACTACAGCCTGGCCCCACTTGATATGTGGGGACCATGGAAACCCCATTCTGACTGAGGGGAGCTCTAATTTGCTGTCAGAGCTCCAGAAGAAAAAGGCACTAGTTGTGCACCTCGCTCATACTGTTTCCGATCCAACAATGGCTATTTGAGAACCAGAAAATCCCCAATAAGACACCCGGAGGTCTCTAACACTTAATACCCAGCTCTGCTACCTACCCAGGAGCTGGAAAGTCTTTACAATGTGGCTGCATGGCCAAACACATTTCTGAGAGCCATGGCTCCTTTAAGGCTCAGCCTCGCATGAGCAGGCTTATGCATGTACAGCCATATTGAGAAAGGCACTGGCCAGCCCATGACAGATCCCAAAATAGGGGCAGAAACTGTTCCCCAGTGCCTGGAGGTGTACACCAACAGGTAGACCTCGGCCCCAATTTCCTTATGGGGCCAAGGAACTGGGAGATCCAGTGCTGGCTGCTGCAAAGATACAAAAGTCCTGATTCAACAGTCCAGCAGACCAGAGCCAGAAACAACAACTGTGGTGGACATCTGGGGCTTGTAGACCAAAAGGTAAGTCCCATATTGAGGGGTGGGGAGGAGGCTTACAAATGGAGTTAAGGAGGCATACAGTTTGCTATTTTCTCTGTCTGACTCACAAGATCCAGTAGATATTTGCAAGCAAATGAAGAGAATATATTCTCATAGTGCAGTGCTGATTTGGGATTTGTTTGAATGCCTTCCGATGAACCAGATTCAAATTTAATGCAGCAACTTAGTTTTGCACATGTGATTTCTTTGCAGCCCCCACCTGAAACCAATTTTTAATTGATATGTACCAGTGGTGACAACAGAGTAAATGTGTGACTTTGTATTCTCTGTTAAGAGAGTACCCCTGTGAGGTGATTTATTTTTCATTAAACATTCACTACAGATCTGGTGAGGTGACTTTTTCCTTGCATATTTATGCTGACCTAGTTCCAGTTTCTGGATCCAATGTGAAATTATATGCTTGCAAGTTTTATTTAGAACATAGTAGTTTGTCCACATCAACTGTCTTTCTGTTAGAAGCCATAAATGTTATCCTAATCACAATGTGTTCTCATTTTCCTATGGATATTACCTCCAAACATTTGGGCACTGAGATGGGGACCTGTATGATCCCATCACATGCCAGTCTACATTTGGGGTTATGGGAAGCAGACACCGTTTATTGTGAACAGTTCCCATGTGCAGACAATGCAATCCTGTGGTAGAGCTTCTGGTGGGGTTAAAGATTTTGACGACTAGCTGAATGTTAACAATGCAAAGTTGAAATTCCATTCTAATATTGAGTCCCCTGACAATGATTTACTTGACCTCACACTAAAGGGAGTGCCATGTAAAAAAAACAATCAACATGAGGGGCTACAGGAAGCCAATGGCACCACTTCCTAGCTGCTGGCTAGTAGCACCCACCCTCTTGCCCTCAAAGACTCCATACCTTATTCACAGTTCCTCCACATTAGGAGAAACTGCAGTGATGATGAAGTGTTTAAAAAAACAAGCTGCTGATTCTCAAAATAGGTTTGAGAAGAGGGGTTATAACACCAGGCTCCTTAAAAAGTCAAGAGGCGAAGGTAGAATGCAAGGACTGAAAGGATCTCTTATGTTTAAAATCAAAAAAGTTATTAGAAAATCAACCAGTGCTATTATCAAGCCTGTGTGAGGATGTAAGTCCAAACCTGTATGTTTTGCTCTTGTCCTATGAAGCTTTAATTAATGGACTGTGAGAATCTGAAAAGTCCCATTTTATTCATTCATAGAGGATTAGGGTGAACTGTGGTACACATGCTGTACCTGTTCTTTTATTTTCACATAGCACTTTACACTGTGTTGCACTGATCACTATAAAATTCTATTTTTCTAAATTTGTATAAATGGCCAGGGAGGAAGCGGATAGAGCATCCAGAGAGTTGCTGTCTTCTTTCAGGAAGGAAGGGTTTTAGTGTATAACTGTATGCATAGGGAGAAGGGAGTAGCAGCTGGCAACACTACATGCATAGAAGCATGCATGGGTGGCATTGTCACCACCCTGCAGGAAGAAGAATGGGAAAATGGATTACAAGCTGTCGCTGACCCCAGCCACCCACTAGCCCTGCACCCTGATGAACACCCACACCATGCAACATTAGCACAAAGGTAAGTCCTGGAGGAAAGCTGGGGGAGCAGGGCAGGGTGGTCACATCCAGAGGATGGCTTGGGCCAAGAGGAGAAAAATGACTAACAGTGTGTAAACATTAATAAATACTGTGCATTCTTAGTGATAACATCTGTTACACAGAGCAGCCTTAGTTAAAAGTGAGTGTCTCTCTTTAATAACTTCAGGAGAAACTGAGTAACCATGGTTACATGAGTGTTATTTACAGAAACAGGATTCAGAGCTAAGCCATGCCCCCTGGCAAAGCTCAAGCTGAGTGAAGCACTGGGGTAAGGGGGAGGTAGCCCATCCTTTCTAACATGTAGGCTCATAGAGCCATGTGATTTTTGAGCTTGCTGCAATCTGTATCTGAAAAGTTTTGTATTTTTTTTCTTTTTTTGCACATTGCTAACACCTTTTTATTTTTTTTATTTTAGTCTTTGGTAACCGGGTAAGGCCCACTAGGCACAAGTGCCTGTTTTCAGGGGCGACCTGGGAGCACTGGACGGTTAAGTGACTTGCTCAGAGTTACACAGTATGCAAGTGGAGATTGTGAGAATCAAACTTAGGTCTGGTCTGCTGGATGTACCAATATCGTTCACACCTCGTTCCTCTAACCTCTAAGCTATACTGCCAGCCACCTTAAAAAGAGTACTACAGTCAAAATTTACAAAAACGTATCTCTTGCAGAGTGTTTTGATTTGTGTGTTTAGTCTTGATGTGTCCTTTCCTTTGTCTGCTATTTGGAGTTTTTCTAAATTTGCCTACTAGTCTTATGGCCTCCGGGGATCTCCATGTTAGAATGGTTTATTGCTCTTCTTTTTTTCCACAATGCATCCTGTATCATGCGACAATAATGCATCCGGGACCGCTGATTCAGTGAGGAAAATTACTGCAGCAGCAATCTGAGATAGATGCCTGATGTTCTGGCCTCAACTAAATAACTCTAATCTTTTTGTTTTCTGTATGTTTGTCTAGGTCTAGCCAGCAGGGATAAATGTTTTGCTTCTGAAGCTTTTAATTTCATCAAACTACACCTAGCCATGAAAAGCATACAAATCACCCTAGGTCATCAGTGCTATAATTAGTAAAGGTTCTAGCTTTTTTCTCACAGAATACCCACTCAATAGCTCTCAGGTAATTTCTAAGTTGTAAATGTAGCCTTCAGTGCCCACTGGATAAGTACTTGTTGAATCTATGGTCCCAGAGGCATCACTGTCACATGGGACAGGAGGCACTGTAGGAAAAAGAAGAGCAGTAAACCATGGTAATCCGGAAATCCCCAGAGGCTGTAAAACTAGTAGGAGAGGCCAAAAAACTACTGATAGAATGCAAAGGGAAGGACACACACCAGGACTAAACACACAAATCAAAATACTCTGCACAGCATTTCTTTTGAAAATTTTGACTGTAGTAAACCCTTTAATTGGCTCAAAGTTTGAAGTATTAATGCTGAGTGTGGCCATTTTGCTATCGATATACAGTACATCTGTAGCCCCCAGGTGGCGCTATCCCAAGGGCTACTACCCCTGCTTGTTTAACTACTAACAGGATGAGGGGCCTAGTGGGTGCCTCCACCCAGAGGTTGGGGTTCAGACAGTCTGGTATGACTTGGTCACAGCCCTCCGGGACACTGCAACCCCCCCTTTCTTCCCACTAGTGGCCCACACAAGTCAATCACAGTACCTTCACAGTATACACTGACCCCCAGGATTGGTTCAATCAGCTTGACTCTGGGGACCCCCTGTGAAGTAAGATGCAGTAATATAATAGCCACTGTACAGTATTTCAACACAAACATACAGTTCAAGCAGTGTAACTTTGCTAAACAACCAAATCTGATTTATTTAGGGGATAGTAACAATGACAGGGGGAAATCAGGTTAATTGATTCAGTCACGTTAATAATCACAGTACTGTGCACATATTCAGAGTCCCAAATGTCACTCTTACTGGGTACCCAAGGTGGGGGGGGGAGCTAGCCAGGATGGGTGCAGCTGGTTGGGGCCCTGAGAATGGAAAATACTTGCACAATACCCAATTTGTAATCCGGAGCCGGTTGGCTCAGTTCATGAAGAAAGAAAGGAAAATTAATCAGATGGAACACTTGCAATTAGATGATGGCAGGGAGCTACCCTGATTTGTACTCACAGATTCAATGCTGAAACTGAATGGAATGCAGATTGTCCCGGATTGCCAGGAGAAACAGAATAGCTGGCCCAGGAGCAAGAAACTTGGAAAGCATCACAAGATAACAGCACAAAAGTGCCAATGGGAGACATACATATGGATCTGTGTATGGACACAGAAATTGTCCAGAAAAAAGGAAAGTCATCGGGATTAGAACCTGCAAACAAACCACAATGTTGATGGGAAACCCACCAATGAAACCAAGAATGCCACCGAGGCAGAGCCAGGTGGTGACTGGTGGGGGGAAGCATTGATGGTTTTTAACCCTGATATAAACCCCTTCTTTGGTCACATCAAAATGTGGTTTAGATTTATCGATGATTTTATTTGTGTGTGGCAAGGGGATGAAGATTTGATTCCAGATTTTGTGCACTGGCTAAATTCTGATGAACTGAATCTAAAATTTACATTCACAGCCAATAAACACGTCCTCAGTTTCCTGGATCTGGAATTAAAAGGCACACTGGGTAAAGTGATCGAAACTTGTTGTTTTAGCAAACCTACTGCAACTATTTCAGTTCTGAGAGCTGATAGTGCCCATTCTCCCAAAATTGAAGGAGTCAATTCCCTTCCGTCAAATGTTAAGACTGCACAGGAACTGCAGTACTGAAGAGTTTTTTAAACAAGCCACTGATCTGTAAAGTAGATTTTTTCATAGGGGGTATGATAGGAATTTGTTGGCAGATGCCAAAACAAAAGCCTGGCAATTGACAGACATACAGCACTGCATAGTACCTCAAAAAAGCAGGGAGACCCAAGTGAAAAACAGCCAATAACTTTTGTCACTGAATTTAATAACACATTGGCAATGTGATACATAGAAAATGGACTCTTGAAAAGTGACAGTGAAACTGTAGTGGCAGTTGGAGACAAACCAAGGGTATCCTTTAACAGGACGGCTAGTATAAAAGACAAAGCAGTACAAAGCAGACTATACGCCATTCCATCAAATGCATCAGGTAACTGGTTACCAAAAAGGTCGCTATCACAGCATGCAGGAATGAACATCAGATGAGGCAAATTTACAGGTTTAAAACACACCATGGTGTGATACTTATTTTTCAAAAGTTCAAAAAATAATAAATGAAAACAAAATAATGGGGAAGAAAATCGCTGTTTTTTTTTTTTTGTTAGTTGTTTAACCAGGACTAGCACACTAAGCCAAAAGCTTTTTTACAGGTGAGACCTGGGAGCACAGGGAAGTTAAGTGACTTAAGTGAACTTTTGGTGGAACAGAGGCACACCCAGTCAATTGTTCCACTCCACAATCCATACACCATTCTGGGAGAGCATAGCTCCTCTATGGATGCACCCGCAGAGAAGACTGATGACAACTGTCACAAGGGAAGCCCACAGGAAGGAGGCAGAGGACACCACAGGGAAAGGAAGCAGTTCCTGGTGGGGGACTCAATTATTAGGGGGATAGAACTGGGGGGAGCTGGGAAAACTGAAGTAAGGTGCCTGCCTGGTGCCATGGCTTGAGGGACAGGAAGCGATCCTCAGGATCATGAGAACAGCTGCAAGGGAATCTGAGCTGGATGTAATTGTCCACCTAGGGACAAATGACTTGGCTCATCATGAGATTAGAGCAGTGCAGGAGGACATTGTAGAGTTGGGGAGGGGCCTAAGACAAGTAGCATACACAGTATCCTTCTCAGAGGTGCTGCCTGTCAATGGCATGGGGGAGGCAAGGGTAATTAGCACCATGCAGTTTAATGAATGGTTGAAAAAATGGTGTGGAGCACAGGGGTTTGGCTTCATTGGGGACTGGGGTTCCACTTGGAGGGACACCAGCCTATACTGGCAGGATGGTCTGCATCTGTCCAGGAAGGGAACAAGTCTTTTGAGTAATCAGTTTAAATGCTTCATTGACAAGCTTTTAAACTAGTCAAAGGGGGAGGCACTGATAAGCAGCAGGAAAATCCCAGCCTCTCCCTACAAAACAGGGTACTAAATGCGAAAAAGACCGAGGTAGAAAGGTCAGTGGGGATGCTGCAACAGAAGGTAAAGCCATCAAAAAATGGAGAGCAATGAGTACCAATGCCCATAGTCTGGGTAACAAGCTTCCTGAATTAGTGGCCTGATGGAGGAGGAACATCTGGATATCGTGTCAGTCACAGAAACATGGTACACACAAAACCATGACTGGGACGTAAACATACTCAGGATACACTATCTACAGGAGGGACAGGGAGGGTAAAAGAGGAGGAGGAGGATTAGCTCTTTACATAAGGGAAGAAATAAAAGCAACAGAACAAAAGGGTAAACAGGGAGGAGAAGAAGCACTGTGGGTAAATTTGGAGACAGGCAATGGCACCACAATCCGCACAGGGGTTGTATACAGACCCCCTTCTCAGGGAGAGGAAATGGACAAGAAAATGATAGAAAGTATACTTAGAATGGCAGAAAAATGGAAGATATTGCTGATGGGTGATCTGAATATGTCAGATGTTAACTAGAGTGCAGTTGCAGCAGCCACTTCGAAGAGTGGGGTTATTCTAGATGCCCTACAGGGGGCATGCCTTAGACAACTAGTATTGGAGCCCACTCAAGAGGGAGCAATCTTAGACCTGGTTCTCTCAAATGGAGAGAGGATCATAGATGTAGAAGTGGGTAGCCATCTGGGAACTAGCGACCATCGAACAGTATGGTTCACAATAAACACAGCAATAAGAGTCAAGCCATACAAAGGCAAAAGTACTGGACTTTAGGGAGGCTGACTTTGCCAAATGGGTGAGTGCCTAAGGGATGCACTAGCAAATGGGCAGGAAGGAGGGTGAAGAACAATGGGAATAATAAAACTGCCATCACAGAGGTAACGAGCCTTGTGTGAAGCAAATAAACAAAACAAAACAATGTAAGAAACCACTATGGTTCTCAAAGGAAGTGGCAGTGAAGGTTCAAGAGAAAAGAAAGCATTCAGGAAGTACAAGAATCGCAGAAGGAGCAGGACAGAGAACTGTATCAGTTAAAGCAAAGGAGGCTGGGAAGGCAGTCAGAACAGCAAAGGCCCAAACCGAGGAAAAGATAGCCAACTCAGTTAAGAAGGGGATAAAACCTTTATAGGTACATCAGGAGTGAAGGAAGACCAAGGGAGGGATAGTGAGGCTTAATAAAGGGGAGGGAGGGTGGGCAGAGGGAGACTGTGAAAAGGCAGAGATACTAAATAAATATTTTTGCTCAGTATTTACAAATGAAGAGGGGAGGTACCAAAACAAATAGTAGAAACACTCTGGATACAGAAGTTGATACCAGCCCATTTACAGAAGAAAGAACTCTTAAAACTGAAGGTGGACAAAGCAATGGGGCCTGATGGGATTCATCCCAGAATTTAAAAGAACTAAGGGTAGAACTAGTGACACCACTGACTACCCTTTTAACAAATCATGGGAGGAGGAGAGGGTGGTACCCAAGGACTGGAGGAGGGCAGATGTGCTTCCCCTTCAGAAAAGTGGGAGCAAGGCAGAAGCAGGAAACTACAGACCTGTTAGTTTAACCTCAGTGATAGGGAAAATGATGGAATCACTTCTGAAGGAAAGAATTGTCAAGTATCTAGAGGCCAGAGGGGCACAGGACCCTAGGCAGCATGGATTCACAGTGGGAAGGTCATGCCAGATGAATCTGATAGATTTATTTGACTGGGTGACCAAAGTAGTAGATCCGGGAGGGGCTGTGGAGATGGCCTACCTAGACTTTAGAGCAAGGCATTTGACACAGTCCCCCACAAAGATTAATATACAAGTTAGCCAGCCTGGGAGTGGTCCCAAGATGACAGCCTGGGTAAAGAATTGGCTGGAGAATAGGACACAGAGAGTAATAGTAAATGGAGTCCACCTAGAAGAAAGGAGGGTTACTAGTGGGTACCGTGAGGTTCAGTATGATCGGTCCTCTTCAATGTCTTTATAAGTGACATTGCAGAGGGACTGAAGGAAAAGTATATCTCTTTGCAGATGACACAAAGATCTGCAACAGAGTTGATGCACAGGGTGGGTGGAAAGGATGAGAAGGGACTGGCAAGGTTAGAGGAAATGGTCAAATGTATGGCAGCTTAGATTCAATGCTAAGAAGTGCAGGTAATGCACCTGGGAAACAAAACCCAGGGAAGAGTACACAATGGGGGTGAGATACTAACAACAACAAAATGGAAAGGGACCTGGGGTAGTCATATCAGATGACCTAAAGGTGGGCAAGCAATGTGAGAGGGCAGCAAGGAGGGCTGGGGGATATTGGGATGCATAGGGAGAGGCATCACCAGTAGAAAACAGGAAGTTATTATCCTCTGTACAGACAGCTGGTGAGACCCCATCTGGAATACTGTGTGCAGTTCTGAGACCCAATCTCGAAAGACATGAGACAGGATGGAAGCTGTCCAAAGGAGGGCAACTAAAATGGTGCAGGGTCTGCACCAGAAGACATATGAAGAGAGACGAAAGGAGCTTAATATGTATAGCCTCGAGGAAAGTAGGGAGAGGGGGACATGATAGAAACGTTCAAGTACCTCAGGGAATCAACAAAGTCCAAGAGGTAGCATCTTTCAAAAAAGGGTGTGCAAGAACAAGAGGGCACAATTTGAAGAGGGGCAGCTCAGAGGTAATTTAAGGTATTTTTTTTCACAGAGAGGGTTGTGGATGCATGGAATGGCCTTCGGAGGAGGTTGTGGAGTCAAAAATCAGTGGTGGAATTCAAGCATGCATGGGACAGTCATAAGGCCATTCTAGGGGTTGGGGGTAGGAAGAAGTAGGCTGCTGGCTAACTAGGATCTGCAGCTTATCCAGTAGGTAGGGAAATGGGCAGACAGGGTGGGCCAAGCGGTCCTTATCTGCTGTCAAATTCTATGTTTCTATGTCACACAGTCTGCAAGTGGAAGCTGTGGGATTCAAACCTAGGTCTAGTCTGCTGGATGTCACCAGATTTGCAGCTCAGAGCCTTAAACCACTGCGCTAAACTGCCTCCTCTGCTGTTTAACATCAGTAGTTTCTCCTATAATACAGTCTTGGATCTTAGAGCTCCTATGACCCTTATCATCTGCATTCAACAGCTTGTCTGCACAAACAGTAGAACCTCTCATCTTCTCTCAGGGCTGAGCCCCACTAGATTGCACTGAAGTGAACTTAGTGAAGAGGTTTTATATATTTTGGTGGGGTCACCTGACAGTCCTTTGTAATTACATATCTGGACATGTTGTTTCAAAACCAAGGGGGGGGGTTGTTTCAGGGGACTTCCTGGTTCAGTTAAATGTATAAAGTATATCTCCACAGATATTGATGATATTGACTCTCTATATCTCTGATCCCCAATGACTAAGCACTTTTATAAAGCATACCACATTCTTTTGTTCAGCCTCATACAGAGAATTTTATACAGTAACAGATTTACAGTGTGAATTTATGAAAATACCATAAGGATTTCTTATAACTGTACTAATCATGAAATTATTATTGTTTTTTATACGGCTTCTGAATCTTTTTTATTTTAAAAAAGGCTTTATTAACTGTATGTATTCCTATTTAAAATAGTCTTAATGTTTTTTGTACACAGAATGCACTTTACACAACACCTACCCAGGTGTTTTACATCATTCTAGGTACTAGATGGATTGAAATAGAAAAAGAATGAAAAGAGAGAACTAGTAGGAAGTTTAGTAGGGATAGTAAAGAGCTACGCTAGGTGGCCAACCTAGGGTGGGGGAGAAAAGAAGAAAAGCAAAGAGAAAGCAATAACTGTTGCGAAACAGAAGTTTTGATAGCTAGGAAATAAGGAGATAGAAAAGTGGTCTATCAGTCACAGCTGAGGGTGTAGCCTAACTCCACCACATGCTTCCCTTCTTAAGAAAAAAAACAGTTCTCAAAACTATACTGGTTTTTCAAGAACCCCCTCTCAGTCATAAATATTCTATCAAAAAAGTAGAATGAGGATTGGTTGAAGCTTTCTCTCACCCACTATGACAGCTTCACCCCAGGATCCCTTAATTCAGCTATTTTTAGTACTGTCCACCATACCAAGTTACTGCAGTTCAACAATACTTTCACAACATTACCCTGGGGCCTTCATATAGTTCAGCATAGTACCCATATGCTCTTAGAGGACTTCAGTCTGTATTGACTGTCTACCCCTAACTGTTTCACTCTGGTTACTACAAATCAGACATTTCATATGTAATATCAGGCACCCATCAACAGGCATCGTTTCATCACCCCTTCACTTGGCATCATTTCTGAACCTAGCAATTGGCATCATTTCAGAACCCATCACATGGCATCGTTTCAACTTGTGCACCCACTGTCGTACCTTCATCAGTACATTAAATAAAAAGAGAAAGTAATACAGAACAGTTTTATGCTGATGTCTAGCCTTCCTCCATCTAGCTATCAGGGTGGCCATACAGGCCTATGCCACAATTTTCTCCAGGGTGAGTTGTACCTGCTGCTCTAACCCTATTCTAACAGGTTGTTTCCACTCAGGGGCCCAATCGAAGGTTCCATCCCATATCTAGATCCTCCATGACCCTAGGTTCCTCATTTTATATCATACAGTATAGACATTTCTTTTATGTTATACATTTCTTGTAATAATTTCACACGTTTCATTTATCCATTTCCCTTTCATATATTTTCTGGTAGACAAGGAACCTCCTCATGCTGGATATCAACCAGCCAGTTCCTAACTCCCCAAACCTTTGGAGTTTCCTTTCAAACCTTATTTGTAACATACCAGGGGTGTCCTTTCAACCCTTACATTGTTCTGGCACCCTCAACTGACTGTACTCTGCATCAGCCTTAAAAGCTACATTCATATCAAACATTACACTTCATATATTTCACCCCATATCACAGGGGGTTCAAAACATGGGAAAGTCCCTTCAGCCACCATAGTGTCTTCCCTGTTGCTTGTTGTCTTCACCCCAGTATGCATATGTCCTTAAACAGTCTTACCTGGGGCCTTCATCTCATCATCCTCCAAGTAGCAGCACCCCAGAAAAATGGGCAACAGTGGGATCTCAAAAGTGGCTGGCAACAAAGGTTTTATCAGGGGGTCCTTCTCCTCTAGAACCCATGGATCCTGGTGCTCTGCCTCCACTACAAAATCCTCCTGTTGAGAACTCTCCATCAGCAACTGCAGCAGCGCTCCACCTCTCTCCTGTGCTGATCTGCCTCCACGTTCCATCGAACTCCAATTGAGGCAATAGCTCCGATCCAGTTCTCCTCACCTGGGCTCTGGTATGCACACCAGTAAACCCCTCCTCCTTCAACAGATCCTTTGCATCCACGAGATCCTGGAGGTATGCCATCATGCTCTTTGCCTCCATGTCTGGATACCAGGGCTGGTATCTGGGTACTGGTCTCCTCCTTTTTTCTCTGAACAACCAGTACAATCCCACCTCTGACACCAAGTTTGTCACAGCATATGGGGATAAACATCAGATGAGGCAAATTTACAGGTTTTAAGCACACTGTGGTGTGATATTTATTTTTCAAAAGTTCAAAAAAAAATAAATGAAAACAAAATAATTGCAAAGAAAATCACTACTTAACTTGAGTAGTTTCTCCCATAATACAGTCCTGGATCTTAGAGCTCCTAAGACCCTTTTCATCTGCATTCAACAGCTTGTCTGTGCAAACAGTAGAACCTCTCATCCTCTCTCAGGGCTGAGCCCCACTGGACTGCACTAAAGTGAACTTAGTGAAGAGGTTTTATATCTTTTGGTGGGGTCACCTGACTGAGCCCTTTCTATTTACATGTCTGAACATGTTGTTTCAAAACCAAGGGGTGGGGGGGTTGTTTCAGGGGACTACCTAGTTCAGTTAAAGGTACAGTGTATATCTCCACAGATATTGGCTCTCTATATCTCTGATCCACAGTAACTAAGCACTTTTATAAAACATACCACATTTTTGTTCAGCCTTAGAATTTTATACAGTGACAGGTTTATAGAGTGAATTTATGAAAATACAGTCAGACCTGGTTAATCCGTGCCTTGTTAATCCATATGTCTGATTATCTGAATGAAAAACATTGCATACAGATTTTTTGTTGGGCTATTAACCTCTTTATTATCACTGTCTGGTTACTACATAGATTTGCATTACGTAACAAAATTGGCAAACACAAATGTGTATGGATTAACCAGGTCTGACTGTACCTTAAGGATTTCTTATAACTGTAATAATCATGAAATTATTATTGTTTTATACGGCTTCTAAATCCTTTTTATTTAAAAAGGCTTTATTAACTGTATATATTCCTATTTAAAATAGCCTTCATGTTTTTTGTACACAGAATGTACTTTACACAACACCCCTCTGGGTGTTTGGCATCATTCCAGGGACTGGATGGAAGAAAATGGAAAAAGAATGAAAAGAGAGAACTAGTAGGAAATTTAGTAGGGATAGTAGAGAGCTACACTTGGTGGCCAACCCAGGGTAGAGGGGGAAAAAGAAGAAAAGCAAAGAGAAGACCGTTAACTGTTGTGCAACAGACGTTTTGGTAGCTAGGAAATAAGGAGATAGAAAAGTGATCCTTCAGTCACAGTTGAGGATGTAGCCTAACTCTGCCACAGTCACCTGACTTTTTTAAGTGTAAAAGGTGTTTGATTTGTAAACTAGCAGATGTAGGGAGTAAGTTTGTACATCCTACAGAGGTCAAAAGAACAGCAGAGGTTAGACAGTGTATAACATGTGACATCGTGTTTACTATGGATGTGTTGTGATACCCTTGCATACTTAATTATGTGGGGCCTTTAAAACAATGTGTACAAAAACACATACGGTCTATTTTAAATAACAGATAGGACACACTGGCAGGAATACATTTTCGCATGCATCACCACTACAATCCAGATCTTTTGAAACTTATGGGGATCAAATGCTTCAGACCACTCAGAAAAGGTGGAAATAGGACAAATCAACTCCTTAGGAGAGAGGGGTTTAGGGATATTTTCATTGAACAGTGTTAAACCATTTGATTTAAACTCAAATCCTGATATCAAGCCATATCTATGAGGTTAGATATTATAGCCTACCTCCTCAGTCTTGAGCTTGACATTTCACCGCCTTGTGCATGAATGAGGGTCTTTATAACAGTCACCCTTTTTATTTCTCCACTGTATTGAATATTTTTTCTTTTTGTATCAAAAATATTTATCTATAGATATCTGTTAGTGCAAGTTTTGCAGTAATAATGTGAACATCCAATTTAATTTGCTCTTTTTGTTTTCTCTTGTAGGTCTACACCTTTATGTTTCCACCAATTTGGAGATTCATAAGCTGATTGCATTTAGGGGCAGACTGCACTTATCGCCTTATTTATTTATGTACAAGTTTTCCAGCAATGCACTCAACATTAAAGTACATGCAATACTATTCGATTCATATGTGCTTTATGCATTAAAAAATTAAAATGTGAAAATAAAGATTTATATTACGGTCTGATTTTTGTTAAAAATAAAGATCAAAGAATCAGAATAGTTGTTGCTATTACAGTTCATTCTTTAAATGAAAATAAAAAAAATATTTAAAATAAGAAAAGCATTATTGTGAAAATAAAGATTCATATTGTGGTCTGATTTTTGTTAAAAATAAAGATCAAAGAATCAGAATGGTTGTTGCTATTACAGTTCATTCTTTAAATGAAAATAAAAAAATATTTAAAATAAGAAAAGCATTATTGTGAAAATAAAGATTCATATTGTGGTCTGATTTTTGTTAAAAATAAAGATCAAAGAATCAGAATAGTTGTTGCTATTACAGTTCATTCTTTAAATAAAATTAAAAAAATATTTAATATAAGAAAAGCATTATTTTGAAAATGATAATCTATTTTGTGTGTTTTATATACATTTCATGAATGATGTAAGACTGTGGCCAGGATTCACAAAGACAGCCAAAAAATCCTGTAGCTCTTGGGAAAAGGCCTGCAGCACTGTGGAAACAGTGGTGTGGGATTTTCTGAAAGAAAAATTGTGCATGTGTGGAAATCCATAAAAAAAACAGCAGTTGCAGAAATTCAGCAGCTGCAGAAATTAAGCAAGTGTAGAAAATCCGCAACTGTGGATCCGCAGCTTTGGAAAAGGCTTAGGAAGCTCAACAACAGTGATCCATATTAGGTGGTGCTGCAGACTTTGACAGTCTTGCCATAGATGTAGCTGAAGGTACCCACAGAGAGACCAGCAACCATTCCCTCAACTGGGACTACTGCAGCACCACTGGTATCAACAAAACCATGCACCACAGTGGCTGTCTGTAACTGATGGTCGTGTCTCTCCCTAGAGTGTTGCTGTTGCCTGCTGCAGCAGCACTCACTGCAGGCTGTTCAGCATCTACTGGCTGTGGGGCTCTTTCATGGGTCTGGTGGTTGTTGTTTGTTGTCTTTCAATGACAATGTGTGCTAGTGTTGCTGTAACGACTGCCACTGATACACACCCACTGGTTTGCTATTACTATGCCTGACCTTCACTATAATTCTACTTCAATTATTGGGGCACTGCAGTTTGCTCAGGGAGTGTTACACCTCACTCTCATGTGTGCAACATTTTCTTCCCAACTGTTGAAAAACATTGGCTGAGAATAGCCTTTAAGGGGATGTGCCATACTTATCAATTACTTTTTTCCCCTCAGGAACTTCCGCAGCTGCACTTTTTTCCACAGTCCATAATGTATTTTTTCCACAGCTGCAGAAGTTTGTGTATAGCACTCAGAGCAATATCTCATTTTTTTCCCACAGCTATGGAACTTTTTGGGTCTAAGGGAAGGTTTTGCACCTTCAGATTGTTTTGTGAATCCCCCCCGTGTCTTTAAGAAATTCAAAGAAATGTTTTTTGTTACTTAAGCACTTATACATTTTAATGGCTGTATATAAATATATATGTGTGTGTATATATATATATATATATATTGTGTATATAAATATATATATATATATATATATATATATATATATATATATATTCATGCAAAAACTCAGTTTAATGCATCAGCGAGGGTTGTTCCACAGTGACAAAGTGAGAAATTGGGTTTTAGGGTTACCTCTTGCACCCACCCACCCAGCCCACCAACAGGCATCGGGGTGTGTATTGGGCTATACAGACCTAACTCTCACCCCATTCCATGTGTAAATAAGCTGAGGTGGTGCAGTACAGGAGAATGGGGTGAGAGTTAGGCCCGATGACCCCAACATACACCTTGATGCCTGTTGGTGAGAGTGGGATGGGTGTGGGGTGCAAGGAGTGGTAACCCTTACACCAAATTTCCTCGCTTTGGTTGCTGTGAAACAACCCTAACTGATGCATTAAATGGAGTTTTTTGCCATGAATTTCCCTTCTTTTGGAGAATGTGCACTAGAAATAATGAATGGAAGGTGGTGGTGGGAGGGCCCCGTGCTCTCACCATGTGAATTTTTGTCACTTCACTGCGCAGAAAATGTACCACCGACTAAAATTAAAATTGGTAAATGAAGATATGTGCCATACCACAACATGTATAACAAATGTGATCTGAATCTGTTCAACAGTTGCACAGCGTCACACTGGGAAAACTGCACAGGAGTGCCAAAAAGGAAATTTTTGCCACTTTGCTACACAAGAACCATATATCCGACAGAACCAAGAATTGTTAAAAGAAAACTTGTACCATAGCACACCATGTGTCCAGAATTGTGTGTACATCCATTCAACGGTTGTATAGCGCCATGAGCAAACAACGTAACATGCAGCCAGTGACCTGAAAATTGTCACAGTCAAAGATAAATTATAAATCTTTGTACATTCCAAATGCCAGGTAAATCAGACACACGGTTCAGAAGTTATTGAAGTGTAATGAACCAAGTTTTCATTCATTGTAGTGGCATAATACTGCACCTGTTAATGTTTTACACATCAAACCACTGCAAGGTACCTTCATACCACTAGTGCTACCTTCGCTATAAATTTCACACCAGTACCCCATGCAGAATGCTATGCACAACACTTTAACTGCATCATGCAGTATCTCCACAGTGAATTATTTTCCAACATGTAAACAGTATTATTCACACTCCCAGGACATCCACTCAACACTCTCCAAATTTCATGTGAAAAGACCAAACCATGCCAGAGATATTCAATTTTAACATTTCTGCACCTTTAAGAAGTTTTCCACCATAAAACAGTGGAAATCGTGGCTGAAAATGCACTAAAATAGCAGACCTGGGGGCCAAAAAATCTGTAACTGTGAAGGGGGACAATTTCAAATGGCAATAACTCTGGATCGGAATAGCATTTTTTTACCAAACAAAAACTGCCATGTTCCTTGAACACAGGTCTTTCTATGTCACAAGTTTCAGATCAATCAACCACACACTGGCTGCGCTATACATTGTGGAAGACAATGCACTGTGCAAACACAAAAACACAAATGGTAACATTAACGCAAACGGTGATGGCAACAGTAAAGTAAAAGAAAATAGTAATGCTAATGGTAACACAAATGCAAGCGCAAACGGTAACGGACATGGTGATGCAAACAGAAATGATAACGCAAATGGTAAGAGAAACACAAGTGCAAACATAAATGAAAACAGAAATGGTAACACAAAGAGTAATGCAAACGCCAACAGCAACAAAAACGGTAATGAAAACCATAAAGAAAATGCAAATGGTAAAAGAAACACAAACAGAAATGCAAACAGTAACAGCAGTGGCGATGCAGAAGGAAACAGTAACGCAGTCGACAACAGAAATGCTACCGAAAACAGAAATACTAAGGCCAACGGAAACATAAACGCAAATGGTGACGAACACGTAAACGGTAACGTTAACGCAATTGGAAATGCAAACAGTTACGGTAACACCAACGATGATGCCAAAGGAAACAGTAACACAGATGGAAATGCAAATGCAAGCACATACACAAATGCAAATGGTAATGCACACAGTGATGCAAAAGTAAACGCAAACAAGAACAGTAATGGAAACGCAAATGGTAACAGTAATGTAAACGCAAGCGGAAACAGTAACGGAAGCACAAATGCAAGCATGTAAACAAATGCAAATGGTAATGCACACAGTGATGCAAAAGTAAATGCAAACAAAAAAGTAATGGAAATGCAAACGGTAACAGTAACGCAAATGCAAGCACAGATGCAAACGCAAAGGGTAACGCACACGGTGACGTAAATAGAAAAGCTAACACAAAAGGTAGTGGAAATGCAAGCGTAAATGCTTACGGTAACAGGAATGCAAAATCACACCCTTTTTTCCCAAAAAAGGTGCATTCAGAAGCACGGTGAATACAAAGAATGTATGCATAATAATGGCCCTCGGTGCAGAAAATGAGCACTTAGAATACTAAATTCCTTATATCTCAGGAACCGTATGTGATGTAGAAAAAAATTTTAAATCTCATATTATGTATGACTTTCCAGGCTAGTTTTGTACTTAGCCCCCTAGTGGAGGACTAAGCATTCTTCCGACAAAAAGTCCGTACCTCGAATCGTTTTTGAAATACGGGCCCCGAAAGGCGTGTCAGATGCCATAATGTTAGCCTATGGGAAAATTTGTTAATTTTGGAGTGCTGTAACTTTACAGCTCTCTATTATTTTGTCACCAAACCACCAAAAAGGCACATCTGTGAGATATTGGCTTTCTTCCCTCCAAATTTCAGCCCAAAAGACCAAACTGTTCTTTTGCAGCAGGGTGTCAAGATTCTGTATTGTTTTGGCCATAGTGTCGCAAAGTACTTTCTCAAATCACGACACTTTCACAAATGAAATCATGGAAGTGTCACATATGCGAAAATACTTTGCAACACTACTTTTTACAAAAATTTAAAAAAGATATTTCTGGGGTGTTTTACTCCCCCCCAAAAAAGACATGGCTAGCATCCTCAGGGCTCAACTAGGTGAACACAACAAGAACTGTGTCCCTACAGGGTCCCAAATTTAAATGCCAAGCATTCCTGTGACCACCACTGAAAACAAGATGGTCAATTTGTGACACTACAAGGGTCATTTACGAAAGTAAAAAGTGCATTTGCGACACTTTTGCATATTTTGTTAACTTTTCCCATTGACTATAATGGGAAACTTGTTTTTTGAATAACTTTGAACCGTTTAATATTTTTTCACAAACTCTTCGAAAGGCACATTGGAGACCCTGGCTGCATGTTCTCTGAAGGATTTGGACTGGTTGCAGAAACTGTGCGGGCTGTAGGCATGAGCAAAGAATGTGCAAAAATGTGTAATTTATGCGTTTTGTGGCACTCTAGCTCCACAATTGTACTTCCAACTATAACGATACTTGGCAGGTCCAGCGAGCTATGGCACCAGACTGTGCATTCCAAATTTTAGGCAAATCCGTTGTATGGTGGCAAAGTTATTAAGCTGCCAATTTTCAGATTTAACCTTAAATGGGGTGCTCAACCTTAACTATAGTGGCACTACCATGCCACTATAATATATATATATATATATATATATATATATATATATATATATATGAAGGCAAAAACTCCATTTAATGCATCAGTTAGGGTTGTTCCACAGTGAAAAAAGTGAGGAAATTCGATGTTAGGGTTGAAACCCCTTGCACCCCTCCAACCCCACCCCAACTGGAATCGAGGTGCGCATTGGGGTCATCTGGCCCAAGTGTCACCCCATCACATGTGGAAAGAAGCTGAGGAATAGGAGAATAGGGTGACAGTTAGACAGATGATCTCTAATGCACATCCCAATTCCAGTTCGGGGTGGGCTGGAGGCAAAGGGGTTTCAACCCCAACATCGAATTTCCTGCTTTTGTCACTGTGGAACAACCCTAACTGATGCATTAAATGGAGTTTTTTGCCTCTAATTTGTCTTCTTTTGAGAATGATAATGAGAAATAGTGAATGTAATGCAGCGGCGTGAGCACGGGGGTGATGTCTTGCCGCATTGTAACATTTGCCCACAAACGCAAATCGTAATGCACATGATGACGCAAAGCGAAACAGAAAGAGGAACAGTACTGTAGACAGAAATGTTAAAAACAACAGAAATGCAACCGCAAATGAAAACGCAAAGGGTAATGCACATGGTGGCGTAAACGTGAACGGTAAGTGAAACTTGTACGGAACCACAAGCAGAAACGGTAACGGTAAGAGTAATGTAAGCATACAGGCTGGTTTTCCCCAAAAACTGTATAGAGAAAGACAGTGAGTAGAAAGAATGTATGCAAAATAATGACTCTCGGAACACAAAAATCAGTAGTTGTAATAGTAAATTGCTTATATCTCAGTCACCGTACGACATAGAAAAAAAATTTAAAAGTCATATGTATTATCACTTTCCTGGCTAGTTATATACATAGCTTTGAGGGGGCTAAAATGTTTCGACAAAAACTCCGTATCTCACACCGTTTTCGAGATACAGGCCCACAAAGGCGCAGCGAGCGCCGTAATCTTATCCTATGGGAAAAAAAACAGAAGTTCGGACTGCCATAACTTTTGAACACTTTAATATTGTTTCATGAAATCTTCAAAAGGCACATCGGGGGACACAGCTGCATGTTCCTGAAGACTTGGGCCAGTCACGCAAAACCGTGCACCGTGGAGGCGCAATCAGAATTCCAGAAAAGCGAACGGCACGCAGATCACGCTTAATAACTGCGCAGCTGTATTTGACCAGTATGAAACTTGGCAGATCCTAAGGCCTATGGTTCTTGATCATGTATTCCAAATTTCAGGCAATCTATCACGAGTTGCAAAGTTATTAAGGTGAAAGTTTTGGGGTTTAACATAGAAATGGCTCCTCAACCCTAACTATAATATATATATATATATATATATATATATATATATATATATATATATATATATATATATATATATATATAAGTATAATTCCATATTTAGGGTTGAGTGGGCACTTTAATGTTAAACCTCAAATTTTGTGTGTTAATAACTTTGCAAGCATTCAATGAATTTGCACGAAATTTGGTATGCACAGTCTAGCATAGTAGATCTCTTGACTTATCAAGTTGTGTTTTGGTCGGGTATATGGTTTTTGAACAGTGAGGCAACAAAAATGCACTTTTCACCAGTTTTGTGCATTTTTTGTCCGTGGTGCTGCACAGCCGGCATATGGTCTGCCAGTCCAAAACTTGGAATGTAGAATGCACTTGGGTCAAGGAACATGTCACTTCTTGTTTGGTGAAAAAATATTAATCCATTCAAAAGTTATTAAAGTTTGAAGTTCCCATTATACCCCTTTGGGAAAATTTATATGTATGATTTGTGAAAGAAGAATTGGTTTGGGGGCCTTACAGTCAAAGAATTTGCAGGCCCACGGCCAATAAATCTTCCACAACCAGAAATTTATCATCCACGAGGTCTGCCATTTTGTTTTCAGTTTGCGGTGGGGAAAAAAGTTAATATTTCACCCCACGGGTGACTTGTGAAATAATTGAGGCATGGGTTTAGATCAGGGGGCTTCTCTCTATCGACCCATGCCTCTGGTTTATTTTAGTTTTGTCAAAAAACACATTTTGCACTTTTGCAATCTTCTGCCATGGCTCACTAAGGATCTTCAACAGCGAGCCTGCAAAATCTTCGTCCGCAGTCGTGGCCAATTATTTTGCAGCTTGGCAGTCAAAGAATTAAATAACTAATTAAAAGAGAGTGGCACGTAACTCTCTACACTATAATACCAGACTAAATGTAGGACTTTTTAATTATTTATGTTAGGATTTTGCCAGCTAGCATGGTGGCAGCTTAATTAGTGAGAGAGAACAGCCGTGAGACAATTTTCATCCATCCGACCAGAATTGCAGGTCTTTTCATTTTCAAATATGATTCAGTGTAAAGAGACATTGCGGAGTTGCAGTTTTATACCTTTCTTGTTGGACTTACTGTCAAATCTGCGAATGAACTAACTAATTTTGGGCACATCGCAGGGCTAAGGGAACCACAGAGGCTACAGGATGACCGCCTGGCATCAGCTCACACTTGCACCTACAAACTCAGGAAAATCAAGCTGTCTAAAGAACTTTCACAATGGACCTAAATAAGATCAATCCCAACATGGCACATATCACCCAGCTGTTATGGAGGATCTTGTTGGACATGAGAGAACTAAAATCCTTTGCTGCCCAAACAAGTAACGATTTACCGGATCTCACCATGATGGTGACAACCATTGAACAGAGAGTGCAAGCCCACCAAAACATCACAGACTACCATGAGGGCACAATCCATGAGCACCTCGAGCAAATCCAATATCTTTCAGACAAAGCTGATAACCTGGAAAATCATGCCAGGTGAAATAATATCAGGATAACTGGTGCTTCAGATGGGGCAGAAAATAGACACATGATCACATTTCTGAGGAAAATACTGCCAGGCATTCTACATGCTAACAACTGCCCCCCACCAGACATAGAGCAGGCTCACCAGACCATAGCCCCCAAACCTAAAACTGGAGACAAACCAAGACCGACTGTGTGCAAATTATTGCGGTAGCTCTTGAAGGAAGCTATACTGAGGCTGGCCCAGGAACATGGCTCGCTACAGTGGGAAGGGCACAGGCTTCAGATATTTCGAGATTTCATGCCAGATTTGTCAAGGAGAAGGAGAGCATGCACTGGCATCAGACAACAATATTATCAAAGAAACATTCTCACATCGTTAAGGTATCCTGCCGTGCTGAGAATGCAGCGCAATGGGGCTTTTATAACATTTAATTCATCAGCAGAAGCCGAATGCTACCTACAAGAGCTGGATTTTGAAAATGCTGCCACTGCCCAGCTTCCACTGAAACCATTTTGCCCAGATGCCCTGCAACTGGAGTAACTGCACTCCTAGTAAACCCAGCTACAAGCAATAATGAACCCTGGCAACAGATCAAGAGGGACCAAGTAAAGAAACGGGGCAAACACAATAATAATGCACTAGTACCCCCACAACATGCCAGATCTTGGAGCCGTCAAAGAACTGATACTGCATCAGAGCTAAGCGGTTGATCTACTTATAATACTCCAATCTAGATGGCAAATAGATTCAACACCCTCAGAGACATGGCAACTGCAGCTCTCCTGCTTCCATCAGTGGACTACTAACCACAACTTTCCAAAGGCCAAATGACACAGATACCACTGGAATGGGTATTTATCTGTTCAGGGTGAGGTACCAGGTTATTCAATGATGCAGAAGCCATGGCTGCTTTACTAGAGGGACTACAAGCCTGAACCTCTGCCAGAGAATAAGCCAACATGCAGACATGAGAAGGACAGCAACTTAGCAGAGAGGTTGGTAATTTTAGGAGAGACCAGTACAGGTGTTAAAATTAAGTTGAGATCTCATGCCTGATAAATGCTGGATGTTTAAGAGGGAGGTCCATGGTGGTACCTTTGTGTTTCCTGCAACCCCTTCCACCCCCTTCTGTAAACAGTTTGGAGGTTGCCATGCCTATCAATGATACTGACAAAGCAGGGTAATACACCCTGAGTTTAAGAATGAATGCTGTAGTACATGGTTAAAAATGGTTCACTTTGAATGCTGTTGTTTCGCACTATAGAGCTTAATGTTAGTTCTGATCAGGTTGATTCCTCTGAAATAGTTCACTGCACATAAGTGGCTCGATTGCTAAACGATCATCCATCATATAGCTATGACGGGATCCATATGATTGCCTGACTTTCACAATCCTGACAGCTGAATACCCGACTCTGATTGCCCAACAATAACATAGTATCGCTGCACGTATTCCTGACAATTAAAATCCCATCTAGCAAAATACTGATTGCAATCGCAAGTGAATTTAATCTCTGCTGTACATGCAGTCTGGAATTACACAGCATGGAAGTTCTATGGCACACAGTAACAGGGAATGTGAATGCCCAACAGTCCGATCGATTGCAACCCACCCTCCCCTCCTCAAACCAGGTCACACCATCTTGCACATTTACCTCACCACATCAAGCAACAATTGATTGTGATTTGGGGCATTTGTTTAACCCAGCACATCACTGTTCAATCCTGCTGATGCCTTTGTGCTAGGTTGTCCCAAATGCTAAATGTATAACAGGACAGTAGTAGGGTTCCTTTTCACCAGAGTGGCAGTGATCTCATAATAACTCCAGCAAGCAGTGGATTTAAAAAGAGAAGCAGCTTCTTCTCATAATAAACCACAAGCCACAGCAGCGCTAGGTCTCTGGTGAGAACACAGGAGAGTAGAGGGTTTGAGAGAGAAGCTGCTTTCTTGACCACGATGCAATGCTGGAGCAGTGGCAATCTGCTTTGAAAATATAATACACCTGAGAACACACAGAATATGAGCGGGGTATGTGAATATTAAAAAAAAAATCAATTTAATCTGGGTCTGGGCTCAATGAAAAAACAAACCATGCAAAGTACCTCGTTTCAAATAAACTCAAACAGCATTACATCTTTAAGCCATTTTATTTTCTTTAAAAAAAATTGCAGTTGTATCAGTAAAGCATTGGTAAATGCAGACTTTCAGTAAATTTGGACCCTAGTACTAGACCATGCTCTTGCGGTCGGTATTTTGAGCAATGGGATTTTAATGGTTGGGAATACATGCATCTGTATTATGGTACTGTCAGGAAATCAGAGTCGGGCTAACATCAGTCAGGATTTTGAGAGTCGGAATTAGGTACCATGGTCGCTATGACAAGGTTTAAATGTCTCTGTTCTTTCTTTTTTGTTCTCACTCAAATAAATTTTTAGAAAGGACTTTAGCAATTCACATCTCTCCCACATAAGAGCCCTGAAAATTTACTAATGAAGAGTGGCACTTTGGAGTGTGCTATTGCAAGACAGAATAATGCTTTACAGCCTGGATACTGTGAGTGGCAGGAGAGTCATGGCAAAGTCTGATGGGGCTGTGCCTGCTAAACCCCAGCAGCCCCCCTCATCTGTAGCTATACTGCTCTCATCCATGGGGCACAAAGGGTACAATTGTTGCATCCTATATGGATACGCTGATCATTTCAGTCAAAATAAGTACCACAGACGAGCCACAGCTAAATTCTGATGCTGGTCCCTGTGTATGAAAGCAGCTCAGTCATTACCTTTTCCCAACCAATGTCTCCCCACTATCAGTGGCTAACCTATGTCTAAAGGCTGACCCCATCCAGTTAAAACAGATGGACAGTTTTTGCCTTGGCATCGTTCGGTATGGGCATAACCTCTGGAGTCACATACGGAAACATGAGCCTGTTTCCGTATGTGACTCCAGCGCCTGTTACTCCTGGTAATGGTGCAAAGTAACATACAGAACAGAAGCCAATGAGAGGGCAGCCCCTCTTTTACTTGTTAACAACCCACCACAAGACGAATGCCCCATGAGCACCGACTTGCTGTGGAGGGTCGGAGGTCATCACCAATACAGATTTCCTGGCTTGTATATGTTTTATTAGCATGAGCTCTCCCTCACACTAAAATACTAGACTGTGAATTATAACTTGTTGAGCTATACACTCTGTATGATGAAAATAAGCCTCGTGAAAGAGCTGGCACCTGCAAGTATTGTTACAAATTCCTCCTAGGCTGACTATACAATCCCACAGAGCAAACAGTACCAAACCCCCAAAGTTCTAAGGTTATATAAGAATCCAATGACATAGCACTGCACTTCCCCATGACTGGGGATGCTAGGATGTTTGGAGGGCTCCCTAGAGTCCATCCCAGACCCACGGGTACCCCCTATTCCAGAGAAATCTAGTCCTTAGGAGGAGTAGCACTTCTCTAGTGACCATTCTTATTTCTTTGTTAGGTTTACATTGTTATGTTTATAAATTTTACAGCAGGTTATTGTATGATGATGTTTGAAATGTTTGTTAACTTTAAAAAGCTTAAATGTAGGTTGCAGGGGAAAAACACCCCCAGTAGAGGTCATTCTCTAGCATGGTGCCAGACTATACCAATATTACAGAAAAGAGTGCAGATCAAGAGAATCTGCTGGACAACAGGTGAAGCACTGTGTTCCTTACTTTTCTCACTCATTTTTTTTATACCAGCACCTTTTTCCCCATGGCATTGGAGGTTCCAGTCTCTCCACACAGCTTGCGAACCCCCCCCCCTTCCCCAGGCTTAATCCTATGGACAGGGCCAATGGGTGGATGAGTGCACCCTCCCCAAAGAACTTAGTCTCTTAGCCCTGGATTACCCCCAGGGTGGGGTCTCAGGTATGGGCCCCCCCAGGAGGATCTTGGTCTGCAGCGGGACTGGAGATGTGGGCCGGCATTTTTTTGAGAGAGTTTTTTCCTGGAGGCGGAGATGTGCAATGACTCCAGTGCCCACTAAAGAAATGATGTGGTGAACAATCTAAATCACTCAGCATGGAGTGGTTAGTGGAGATGGTATGATAATAATTATTCTCAGTGTTGGCTGGCCAAACAGCATCTCTATTTGCAGTGGTTTGAATACAGCATGGGCAAGGCAGCTATAAATCGATTGATAGTAGGGTCCATATACTAGGAAATTTGGCCTGACTGGAGAATTCAAGCCATTTTAAAGGTGATAGAAAATAAGTTTCTAGTATGCGAACCTGATAAATAAAATCAATAATCCCTAACAATAGCTGCTGTGTGTCTTTTTTATGCTTTATATGTTCAAAAACGTTTCTGTATGCTACACTCATTTTTAACTCCCTACCACCTTCCTACCATCTGTTTTCTGTATTGGTAGTCAGTGCGTGCCTAGCCTGAAAAGCTCACATCACAAACTCCCGATACAGCATGCAGGGTGCTGTAACTGTTAAATGCAATTCAAGTAAAGATAAATGCCACACTCAACATAAAGGCTGGGACTTACTAGGAAACAACATGGGTAAAGCACCCAGCTCATCAACCCAATTCCTACTTCTTTCTAATTGGTCGCATTTCAAATCCTGCTAACTTCAACTTCAAAGTAGCTGCTTGTTTTTAAATTGTTAGATTTTTACTCTGTCATTCTTTCCCTGGTGTCCAGTGGATCCCTCCCCACCCTACCCTCTAACTGCAGTGGAAGCATAGAATAACATTTTGTAATAGAAACTGCTGCTACCATTTACAGTAAATATTTGCTGACCAAGCGAGCCCTTGTTTTACTTCTTCATCAGCTGCTGACACACAAATGCAAAGGAGAAGTCAGAGTTTGCATAAATCGGTGGTCAACGGGAAAAAGCTCTAAGTTCATATGCGGCCAACAGTCTATTCTCCAGCCACCCCCCACAAACAAATTGTGCCCAGGAACCAAAACACAAACATTCCACCTCCTACAAGTGATCAGAAAAGCCACATGTGTTTTTTTTTTTTTTCACGGATCTGAAGGCGTATTCTAGCAGTGGAAGAGGAGCCTTCTTCTGGCATCTCAGTGTGCCCCTTTCATGGTATGCATGGAGCTGAAGGCATCTCTTTCACTGCAGACAATGGCTCCACCAGCCTTTCACTGGAGGGGGCAGTTGCTGATGGCCCCCAAGAGGGTGGGGCAAGAAAGGTCGCCTACCATTCAGGGAAGAGATGCCCCCCCCCAAAGCAAGCAGCCCTATCAGAGGAGCACCTCAGAGAGGGCTTCGAGGATTTCTCAAGTTGCCATCCCCAACAATTGCCACAGCCAATTGAAACAGAAAATGGGAGGGTGGGTGGGCATGCTCCTCATCAAGGGTCTAGAGGCACTAAATTCAGGGAAGATGGGGAGGGAACTGTCCGGAGGAAGCACGGCCCTCGATGGGTCTGTTGGACTAAAGGGCCAGAGTTCCCCTCAAATAAGTGGATGAAGGAGCCGGGGTTTCAGCAATACATGAATTGTGGCTGCCCAAGGGGTCTTACGGGATGAGATACTTGATGTATATATTGAAATAGGATGTGATGTTTGTATATAGATATATTGTAATGTGTATATCTGTCAAATGTAATACACATATTCTGCTGTATTGAATGTTAAGTATTCCATGTAATGCCTAAGTTTTTTGATTAAGTAAAAAGAGCTGCGTCCTTTTTTATCCCAAAAACAATGTGGTGTGTTTTGATTTGGGGGTCTGCTTTAGGCAATGGCCCCACCGGCGTCTCACCAGGAGGGCGAGTTGCTGATGGCCCCCAAGAGAGTGGGGCAAGGAAGGCCGCCCACCGTTCAGGGAAGAGGTGGCTCCCCCCCAAGCAAGCAGCCCTATCAGAGGAGCTCCTCAGAGAGGTCTGGCCCTGTCGGCTCTAGTAAGGAGGGGCATGGCAGGGTTTTTAAGGAGCGGTCCCAGGGGATTTTGCCCTCTTGGAACTGCTCCTCAACACAAAGTTTTCCCACCCTCCTGCCCTAAGTTGCCAGGCCACAGCAAGAGCACTGTCGCAGCTCTAAGAGTACATCAGATGAGAGCTGATATAGAAGGAATAACAGATGGTAATTCATGGCTGATTCTGTGTAAGTGAGGCTCCGGAAATAAGAAAAGAAGCTGCGATTGGGTGTCACCGGGGAGAGGCATGACCCTAGGATGGGTATGCTTCAGAAATCTTGGGAGGAAGGCACCCAGGAGGGGCATGCACCGAAACGCTGGGAGCCAAGATTCAGAGATGGGGAGTGTGGGCCTGGATGGGCATGCTCCTGGGCAAGGGTCTAGGAGGCCCTAAATTCAGGGAAGATGGGGAGGGGAACTGTCCAGAGGGAAGGCATGGCCCTCGATGGGTCTGTTGGACTAAAGGGCCAGAGTTCCCCTCAAATAAGTGGATGAAGGAGCCGAGGTTTCAGCAATACATGAATTGTGGCTGCCCAAGGGGTCTTACGGGATGGGATACTTGATGTA
Organism: Neoceratodus forsteri; assembly: GCA_016271365.2. NCBI lineage: Eukaryota > Metazoa > Chordata > Ceratodontiformes > Ceratodontidae > Neoceratodus > Neoceratodus forsteri. Next base: position 329,483,406 of record CM028137.1, read on the forward strand.
TATATTGAAATAGGATGTGATGTATGTATATAGATATACTGTAATGTGTATATCTGTCAAATGTAATACACATATTCTGCTGTATTGAATGTTAAATATTCCATGTAATGCCTACATTTTTTGATTAAGTAAAAAGAGCTGTGGCCTTTTTTATCCCAAAAACAATGTGGTGTGTTTTGATTTGGGGGTCCGTTTTGGGCAACCATACATCACAGTCAGGAGGGTTCAACCTGTGCAGCAAGCATTCGTTTTGACTGGCTGCAGCCTTTTCCATAGCTCCCCAGTAGGCACTCAAACTTTGGTGTGTGTGTGTGTGTGTGTGTGGGAGCAGGGGGTTGAATAGAGTGGCCTTCCAAATTCATTTAAAATCAATTAACCATAAATATTCAGTGACTGACTCAGCCTTCCCGTCACCTTCCCTGTCATCCACCAACCTACGCAAACTGTGATTTCTGCTTCACATTTGCGTGTCGGCAGCTGATGCAGAAGTGAATGAAGGGCTTGATCAGTTGCTGAGTATTTGCTATAAACCTGTAAGCTGTAGCACTTTCTATCAGATTTTATTCTTCCACTGCAGTTAGAGGGTAGGATGGAGTGGGATTCATTGGACACCAGGGAATAGAACGAGAGAGAAAAATCTGAACGATTTAAACACAAGCAGCTACTTTGAAGTTGAAGTTAACAGGATTTGAAATACGACCAACTGAGAAAGAAGAAGGGATTGGGTTGATGAGCTGGGTGCTTTACCTGTGTGGTTTCCTAGTCAGTCCCAGCCTTTACGTTGAGTGTGGCATTTGTCTTTACTTGAATTGCATTTAACAGTTACAGCACCCTGCATGCTGTATCTGGGGTTTGTGATGTGAGCTTTCCAGGCTAGGTATGCGCTGACTACTAATACAGAAAACAGATGGTAGGAAGGTGGTAGGCAGTTAAAAATGAGTGTAGCATACAGAAACTGTTTTGAACATAATAAAGCATAAAAAAGAGCAGCTATTGTTAGGGATTATTGATTTTATTTATCAGGTTCACATACTAGAAAATCATTTCCTATCTCCATTAAGGCAATCGCCATGGGCAGGGGGTTTAATGCAGACCTGAACTAGACCCAAGAAAAAGTGTTACTTTATAGGCAACCACTCTGTGGCCTGGTACAGATTCCAGATTTTTAATCGTTAAACCTGTGCAAGGGGTCTAACCAATCTGAACAGGAATCACATCTTAGGTTATAAAGCTTGTTCCTCTCTAAAATGACCCTTCCCCTCCATATTAATGGGGTCCATTCTTTTGAGAATCCTTAGTTTCATCTTTGGGCCGCCGCCACACTGTTCCAGAATAGAATCAAAGCAAAAATGTTGAATGGACAGCATCACAGGTATAGTGGGGGACTTGGTGTTTCAGGGAGGAAGGGTGGCAAATAAGCACACAACCTGCGCTTCATTCTGAATTTGCAGACTGCAAAGGGGAAAAGATTTTATTACCATACCATCACTGAGTGGACAGCAAACCTACTGGGCTGAAGGACATTTCCAAAATACACTCCTCAGTCACATCCACTTACTAGTTTACCTTCACAGTAGGACTTGACAGATGGAGCACCGGTGGCAAGAGATGAAGAAATCCTGAGACAAGACTCGTAGGTTTCTGCTGTCTTTGTGTTGTTTTTCCTTTTACATCAGTCAAAGCACATGTGGAGGAGTTCTGGTAGAAACAGCACACAGTGTGACAGGACTGGTAATTGGAGCATTGGCTGGACCTTACATCAGCTGAGACAGCTTTCACTCCATTCTTCTCTCACTCCGAATAGAGATGTCAGCAGCCAGTTTGCATGGGGTCAGCTCCTGGGGCAGTTAAAGACAGCCCCTGCTGGACGGTGGATGGTACCCATTAGCAGGCTCTGAAAGGCATGGACAATGCTGACATTTTGGGGCATGTGCTATACATGAGTCTGATTTAAAGAGTCCCTAATGCCATGGGTAAAACTTATTCAGTTAATCTTTCATGGGTTATCTGTATCACCCAATCCCCTGCCCTTTTTTATTGCCAAAGACATTTACAGCAAAACATAATCTTTTGTTTCTTTATACTTCATCATCTGTTGCAGCTTTGCTACAGTATCACAAGCAAAAGATTATGGCTTAAGAATAGGGGGCATGATTCTCAGTCACACCATGTAGAGGTGTGAAACAGATGTCACATAGCCCCCCCCCCCGCCAATATCGATCTCTATACTACTTGAAAAAGCTGATAATTCTACATAGTTTATTTGTGCAGAACAGCCCCCATCCTTGACTGATCGCTTTACAGATGATGACAAATCCTGTAAGCGAGTCTAATTAATGCAGGAAAAAGTTATTTATTAATTCCTCAGGTGTCATGACTCATGAGGTCTGACCCTATGTTCGTACTTTTCGGTAACCTTGCTGCCCCCTCTTTTTCCAATGAATCTTCCAATGAATCTCCGTAGCATACCCATAATGACCTGGGGAGGGGGGCTCAGCAGCACTAATAGACACTGACAATGAATTCCTTTCCATTGCTGCTGGCAGCCGCTTGTGTCTTCACTCCTCCGGTCCTCTTGTCTACACTCCTTTGGTCTTCTCATCTTCACTCCTCTGGTCTTCTCATCTACATGCCCACGGTCTTCTCATCTTCACTCCTCCGATATTCTCAGGAACTGTATCAATCTGGGCTGGCAAGCATAGGAAAAATCTGGTCCATTTCGTCAGTGTGGAACACAGTGGGGTGAGAAGAACAGCAAAGCAAGGTAGTAAGCGTACTCTTGGCACTACTGAGAGTGAGAGCCTGCAGATTTCTCATGTACCAGTCGCAAAAGAAAGGAATTTGTTGTCAATGACTACTGGTGTTGCTGAACCCCCCCCAGGTCATTATGGGTAAGCTATGGCGATTCATTGAAAAAAGAGGGGGCAGCAAGGTTACCGAAAAGTAAGAACATAGGGTCAGACCCTCACGAGTCATGACACCCTGGAGGGAATTAATAAATAAAATGCTCTTTTCTGCACAATTTCACTTGTTTACAGGATTTTTCATCATCTTTATAGCAACTGGTCATGGACGGGGGAGGGGCTGTTCTAAACAAACTGTGTAGAATTACATGCTTTTTCAAGTAGTATAGAGATCGATGTTGGGGGGGCTGTGACAGTTGCTAAACTAAAAGGCAATTTTAATGGTGTTTTCTTTCTTAAAGTGCAGTGGCATCACCTATACTGTTCAAGTTGCAGCTGAGTCCTGTTTGAAGGCTGCTACTAACTGAATTTTGGATTGGGAGTCTATGACATGTAGAGATGCAGCAAATTGAAAATCCGCAATCGAAGTGGTCACTTCGCGTTAGTGTAATGCTATGCGAAGTGGCCATTGAGGAGAGCTTACTTCACCTTGTGATTATGACTTGACTTTGCGTTGTTATTCCGCCTTAACATGAAGTAAGGCAGAATGACAACAATAGGTACTGTAGGCAGCCCCTCCACACACATCACATGGCTTACAGTATTGTAAGTCACATGCTTTAGCCAGACAGGAAAGAAGTGAGTCATACCAGCAGATATTTTCACTTCCTCCTTTAAAGAGGTAGAAGGTGGAAGAATAGTGTAGGAGAGGAGTGTGTAACTTAACTTGCTTTTTTCAACGTCATAAAAACCAACAGCTTTTTTAAAAGTGAATTCTTTAGTTCTTGTTTTACTGTTTTGTGAGTTCTTTTTTCGTGACTGATTTATTTGTTTTATGAGTTTTGTTTTGTGTAAGTGTGTGTGTGACTGTGTTTGACTGCATGTGTGAGTCAGTCATCATCACGTGACGCGTTGGAGTGGAAAGGGAAGGAGAGTTATGGACCAGGGACAGTCTGTGGCCCTTGTTGGCCACAGGGGAGTGCGGACATGTGGGGGTCAGCATGGGCTGGTGTTGCTGAACCACTCCAGATTATTTGTTCCAGCCCCCCCCGGAAGCAGCTGCACCACCAGTGCCACCGCCACATCCAGCAAGTCCGCTGCCACCACCACCACCACCACCATCTGTACCAGCTGCAGGAGTTCCAGCAGCACCATCTCCCACTCCACAGCAGCTGGTGGAGCCCACCAGGTGTGTGACAGTGCTGCTGGCAATACATCTGCCCCTGTTGTGCCTGGTCCCTCCCGCAGCTTGGTAGTCTGGCAGTTTTTCAACTGTGTCGGGGGAGCAGGAGCATTGTGGTGTGCAGGTGCGCCGTGGCCCCGGGGGGACACATCTGGGGACTAGGGGTCAGAGAACACACATGCTTAACCACCACAGGTGGAGTGGTAGGCTGCGACAGAATGGGCCAGGCCTCCACCTGCTGGCCCTTCTGTGGCGGTGGCAGTGGGTGCTGCTGCTGTGCATTGGCAGAGCAAGAGGAGGGCCACAGCAGCAGCTGCTGCTCCACCACTACCCCCATCACTGCCACCAGCACCACCCTCACCACCACCACTACCTGCCTTTCCTCCCGCAGCAGTGGACCCCACCATGATGCCTGCAATGCAGTCAGAAATAGCACTGCTGTGGGCTGCAATGGAGGAAAGTAATCAGAGGATGGGTGCTGTCCAGCAGCAGATGGCGTGGATCGAGCAAGAGCAGTTGCAAATGGTGTCGATGCTTCATCTGCTGCTGGAACATCATGGGATTGAGTATTATGTTTTGTTTTCTGCACACCTCTCCCCCCCACTGCTGTACTGTTTTGTGTTTTGTTTGTTTAATACCAGACAGAGGGAAGGCCACAGTATTAGTTTAAAGGGAAGCAGTCAGCAACAGGAGCACCTGCATCCTGCCCCCTGCAAAGCTTACCCTCCGGTTAAGCCTTTTAAGTATGTTGCAGCATTTTTCTCATGCCGCAACATACTTTATTATACTAAAGAAATGTCAGCGACCCGGAAGTATGGCAGATGCTATGGGGGCTCCATTATGTGTTAAGGTGCAACGTCGATGCACCATGCACTTCAAAACAAAAGTATTGGAAGCGCATGGTTCATCTCCATCGCACCTTTCCTTTACACATAATGGGGTCCCCATAGCGTCCACCATTCTTCTGGGTCGCTGACCTTTCTTTCTTAAAATAAAGTATGTTGCGGCACGAGAAAAACACTGCAACTTACTTAGAAGGCTTAACCGGAAGGTAAGCCTTGCATTGGGCAGGATGCAGGAGCTCCTGTTGCTGACTGCTTCCCTTTAAATATATACAGTGGTGTGAAAAAGTATTTGCCCCCTTCCTGATTTTCTCTATTATTGCATATTTGTCACACTGGATGTTTTCAGGTCTTTAGACAAAATGTAATATTAGATAAAGGGAACCTGGTGAACAAATAACACTTGTTTTTTTATTTCACTTATTTAATGAAAAGTTAACCAACACCAATTGGCACTGTGTGAAAAAGTAATTGCCCCTTACACTTAATAACTGGTTATGCCACATTTAGCTGCAATGACTGCAACCCAACACTTCCTATAATTCAATATCAGTCTTTCACATCGCTGTGGAGGAATTTTAACCCACTCTTCCTCATAGAACTGCTTTAATTCAGTAACATTTGGTAGGTTTTCGAGCATGAACTGCTCGTTTCAGGTCTGCCACAACATCTCTATTGGGTTTACTCTGGACTTTGACTAGGCCACTCCAAAACTTTAATTTTACTTCTTTTAGCCATTCTGATGTGGACTTGCTTTTGTGTTTTGGATCATTGTCTTGCTGCATGACCCAACTACGCTTCAGCTTCAGCTGGGAAGGATGACTGGACATTCTCCTTAAGAATTTTCTGGTACAGAGCAGAATTCATGGTTCCTTTAATTATGGCAAGTCATCCAGGTCCTTAGGCAGCAACATCACACCATCACTACCACCACCATGTTTGACTGTTGGTATGGTGTTCTTACTGTGGAATGCTGTGTTTGCTTTCCCGAGACATTATGGGATCCATGTTGTCCAAAAGTTCCACTTTGGACTCATCTGTCCATAGAACATTTTCCCAAAGGCTTGTGGATCATCCAGGTGCTTCTTGGCAAATGAGATCTGAGCATTTATGTTCTTCTTGGTTAGCAGTGGTTTCCGCCTTGCTACTCTCACATGAAGCCCATTTTGCCCAGTCTCTTTCTGATTGTGGAGTCATGAACACTGACCTTAGCTGAGGCAAGAGAAGCCTGCAGTTCTTTGGATGTTGTTTTAGGATCCTTTGAGACTTCTTGGATGATTTACACTGCGCCCTTGGAGTAATTTTGGCAGGCCACCCACTCCTGGAAGGTTCACTACTGTTCCAAGTGTTCTCCATTTGGAGATTATGGCTCACTGTGGTTGATGGAGTTCCAGAGCCTTAGAAATAGCTTTGTAACCCTTTCCAGCCTGATAGAGGGCAACAAAATGTTTTCTGATCTTTTCAGGAACTTCCTTTGATCATGGCATAATGTGCTTGTTGAATCTTTGTGCTGGCAATGTGACTCTGATGGTAAGGGCCAAAATAAGTGAGGTTTATATTGAGCAGGGCTGGCTGTAATCAAGCCTGGCTGTGTTCAATCAGCTGACTCTAATTATCCCTTTAATTGGGTTGATTTAACTAGGGGCAATTACTTTTCACACAGTGCCAGTTGGTGTTGGTTAACTTTTCATTAAATAAATGAAATAAGTAAAAAAAAAAAGTGTTATTTGTCCACTCAGGTTCCCTTTATCTAATATTATATTTTGTCTAAAGACCTGAAAACATCCAGTGTGACAAATATGCAATAATAGAGAAAATCAGGAAGGGGGCAAATACTTTTTCACGCCACTGTACATGCACATACAGTCATAAATGCTCCTTATATGGGTGCCTTACCTCCAGGGTAATCTTTCTTGCTCCACATGTCCTTACATTCCATAGTGCAATACTTTTCTGGCAAAAATGCTCATAATTTCGGTAAACCGGGGCCTGCAGGACTTCCCGTTCTGAAAATCCACCCAAATTCCACCACCTTGCTCAGCAATGTTATGATGTGATGCCAGGGAGAGCATGGGGCGTGCTTTATTATAGTGAATGGCTGGCAGCTTTCTGAATGTTTCTTTATGTTATAAAGGTCAGTTTGTGGTGAAACATGGGCACGTTTCCACTAACAAGGCTCTTGTTAGTTGAAATGTGCCCACATTTCACCACAACATTGCTGAGCACGGGGGCGGAACTTGGGCGGCTCTTCAGAATGGGAAGTCCTCTGGGACCCATTTTACCGAAATTATGAACGTTTTTGCCAGACAAGTATTGCACTATTTAAAGACGTGTGGAGCAAGAAAGATTCCCTTGGAGGTTAGGCACCAATATATTGGGTGCAATAATCCATAACTATGTAACTTCGTGAATATCATTAAAGCAGTAGTGCAACAATCTGTTGAAAATTTTGACCTACATATTTTTATGCTATTTTACATTGCCACTTTACTTACATCCTGACTTGTATGATACTATTCTTTCCAGTATTTGAGTCTGCTTTAGTACTTTATTTATGTGTGAGATAATAAAAGGAGCGCTCCTTTTAATATGGTGCAGAGTCTGCAGACCAGGTCTTCGTCAGTATTTTGCGCTGTTTTTCTCCATCACTTGTTATATATTACTTCTGTTGTCAAATTAACAATTATGCAGCAGGCAGTGTTTTATGACATCACTGAACAATAGTTGTTCAAAAACAGCTGCAAATAGTGATAAGAACCTGGTCAGAACAATATTAAATGGCGCGCTCCTTTTTTATTTTCAGGCATGAGAAAAGGCAGTAAAGCAGACAAATTGTGAAAAGAAGGGTATCATACAAGTTATGAGGTAACTAGAGGCCAGCAACGGCAGCAATGTTAAATAACATAAAAAAGTACAGGTCAAAATTGTCAGCACGTTGTTGCAATGCTGCTTTAATTTATAATTTAAGTATGACATTATGTGCTCACAATCACAATACACAAAATGCATCTGTCTTCTGTCCAGAAAATTGACACGTGCTAAGGAAGTGAAATGGGATCATCACACCACATACAAAGTCCCCCAGAATTTATTGCACAGTCACTCATGCTCTCAGTGGTGGCACAGAGTCCCCAGATTTTTTCTGCATGCCCAAAATGCATCCGCCTTGTGTCCAGAAAATTGACAAGTGGTAACAAAATGAAATGGGTTGTTTCAGCACATACAAAGTTCCCCAGAATTTATTACGCAGTCATTCAGGCACGCAGTACCCCAGAATAAAATGATGACCATGAGCGAACAGTTGCTGGTCAAATGTGCGCTGCGATTCAAGCAAATGCAATGTGATCATCTCAACTGGATGGAAGGGTGCCCTTTGTCTGTACACTAATAGTAGCCTTGGTGAGTTGATATATATAGATATATATTTCTGTATTTTGTAGGTGAGGGGGGTTGACATGGACATGTACTCATGGGGCTGGATATTCAAACTGCGCTATTTTGTGGCGCAAACATCTGGACTGCTCTATGCGGTATGGGCTGCAGCCCATTGGCTTTGCTTTGCACCAATGGGCAGCCCTACTTCTGAGTCGGACGGCGGGTGGCAGGCAGGTGGGATGCTGCGCCCGCCGCTGCCGGGGAGCGGGTGGTGGGGCTTCGTGGGTGGGGTGGGGGACACTAGATCACCGGGATATGGTCTTGGGGGAGAGGTTTAAACACTTTGGTGCCGCGATCGGGCTTAGTGGTTCACTGGACCACCGGGATATGTTCTTGGGGGTGTTGGAATGTTTGCAGCCGTATCAGACTTAGCGGTCCACTGGACCACAAGGGATATGGTCTTGGGGGGTTGGACACTTTGGTGCCGTGATCAGGCTGGTGGGGTGGGTTTTATTTTTCACTTTTGCCCGATCGAGCCAGTCTGGGGGTGAGGGCTGTTTTACACATATGCCCGCGATCGGGGAGGTGGTTACTATGCCTGTGATTGGCCTGCAGGGGGCACAGGGGAGTAGGTTGAGGGCCACCCACAGGTGGCAGCTGCTGTGTTGTGCCCTGCAATGCGGTAGCTCACCTGTGGGTGGCCCTCGACTTACTCCTTTTTTTGGGGCTCAAAGTTGTGCAGGCGCAGGTTGGGGGTTGCGCCTGCACAACTCTGCACAGCCCACTGAATATCGGGCTGTGCAGTTTATGCATGGTTCCTCCCCCTCCGGTTCAGCATGCATTAATTTGCATTGCGCTGTTGCTCAGCTTGACTTGGGGGGTGCAACTGCCTCCTGCTGAATATGACAGAATGGTGCAATTTTGGACTTGCGCAGGCGCAACCCTATTACGCATGGTGCAACCCTTTTGAATATCCAGCCCTTGGTATTGTTCTGTATCACAGGTCACAGATACTGTTGGTGTGCACATTCTGGTGCTTGATGAGAACTTTTTGCGTAGAAATTTGCAATGGATAACTCTCAAGCACATGAATGTAAGTTTTTTTTTTTAGGTGGGGGAAGCATATTTGCAGTTTTGTCTGTAATGGTTTCTTATTTTGTTACTTCTTCACAGATTTCATCTGCATCCTTCTTGAGTCTGGTTGTTAATGATGGTCATGGTCATCTAATGAAATGACTTTTGCTTGTTGCATGTGCGCCCCAGCTGTGGGGGGGGGGCTGATATTGAAGAACTTGTTTGGATAAGGCCAGTTCGTCAGAACAACAAAGCATCTGGATGTTTCCTAAAAAAAAGAAATGAATGACTTCTTACAACTTAATTGTTATGCGTCCCTCCCTGGCATGGCAGGATTAACCTGTATGCAAATTATGCCATGGCGTAGGGCCCTGAGGTTCAGGAGGGCCCCCACTGTTAACCTATTTACAGTTACTTTCTTTAATCCTGGCTGTACTGGGTGACCACTGATGGGCCAAATTGCCCAAAAAGCACCCCCCTTCCTGGAGTCAGTCAACCCCCTGCCACACTGAATCAGCCTGGTGAGTGGTGACCCCTTCCCCCTGCAGCCGCTCTGAGCAAGTGAGCCTCTCAGTCTCTCTGACTGGCAGCTCCAGCTTCACCTCTGATCCACCCTGACCCCACAACACACAACCAATCATGTCCTTCAGCGGTCATCTGGAGGTGTGGCTACTGGGGAGCTGGAATAAGTGCGTTCGTGTGCTTGGCATCAGAGTGTGTGGCTGAGCAGTGATGAGGAGTAGAGGAGGAGAACGAGAGAGAGCTGTGGTGGTCAGCTGTTGGTGCCGGTGGCTGGTCTCATCTATCAAAGGAGAAAAGTCTCTGCCTAAAGACACAGAAGTAGAGAGAGAGTCTGAGCAGGCCGTAGGGGTCACCTGGAGCTGGATTCGGCTTCAGTGCACCGTCGCATGCTGCTGGTGTTTTCCGTGTAGCCACTAGCCAGGATCAGTTAGTGCTGCTGCTAGTTGGGCCTTTGGTCCTGCTGTGACTGTGAGGAGTCCTCCCATGCTGGGCCGCACTGCAGGGCCGAGTCATGTCACCACCGCCTGCGTGATCTTGAGGAAACAATCAAGAGGACAGACTCGACTCCATTACATTCACATCAGTCAGGCCACACCAGGTATGTTGTGTTGACTAGTTGTCTGTGTTCTGCAGTGTCCAAGCCATTTGTGCTGCAGAAATAACTCATTTTATTGCACTGGAGAAACAAACTAAGTTGTGGAGGCCTCTGGTCATAGTCTGCCTGTGAGTGTTCAGTAACCTGAGTAGTGTACTGATGAGTCTTTAATAAGATTTGAGTTTGGCACTGACTGGACCATGGGGTGCTGATAAGTCACCTGAGAGGAACTAATTTGTGGGACTTGCTCTTGCTGGCACAGATTTGTCTTGGTTTGATTTGAGTCATATACATTACTGGGAAGTTGCAGTAGGTTGCTCAAGGAAACTTAATCTCTGAAGTGACTGCAGTCAACACCTGCAGGTCCTGCAGGGTTCTTAAGGCTCACTCTTCTTGGCACAACTCTCTTTAGCTGCTTTGGCATCAATGACTTGGAGTGGGGGCAAGGATGTGGCAACTCAGCATTGACAGCAAAGCAACTTGTAAGCTGACAACAAAACTATAAATGACAATGGAGATGGAGGAGAGGACAGTGGGAGAACAGACAGAATTGAGGACAAAGGTAGCTGCACAGAGGGTGATTGTGGCAGATGCATTGCGGAGGCAAGGAGCATGAGCATGTCTCAGGTTTGGTGCTCGAAGGAGTCTTGAGCAGGGAAATGATGCGAGGGAGCTGTGAGCCCCATTGACTGCTTCAATACACGCTTCAGTTTTTTGGTTGTGGCAGAGAGAAAAGGTATTTAAGGAGGCATGAGCAGGGAGATTGTGGCAGCTACATTCCCCATTTTTATTAAATTATTTATGTGGAATTTGAATTTGATATCTGGGAAGGCAGGGCACACTAATCAAAGTCTAATGTCCAGGTGTGTCTCGGAGGAGGGACAAAAAGAGGAAGAAAAGAGGATCCATAATTAATAATTAATCCATAATTATTAATAACAAAAATAGTTACAAGGTACAGTAGTGACAATGGAAAAACAAGACAAGTTATAGGTAACTAAAAAGTGAAAATTTACAAAATGTTAATACTGTACCTATAAAATATTTCTTTATGGAGTAATTGGTCATTCTGAATTGTGTTGTTTATAATCAAGGACATGTGACCTGTCAAGTCACGTGGCATAACACAGCATTATAAACCACATCCTGCTTGAGTACCCTGGTCATTGCTGCCTTGCCAGCCCGGCACCATAGAAGAGTGGGATGTTGGCATCTAGGGGCCCCCAGGCCACAGAATATGACTTGGAGTAGGGCCCCCACTTCCATTAATCTGGCCATGCTCCCTGGTTCTCAAATCTCAATCCCTAAAGTCAAGTTATATTTGAAACCCACATCTTGTCAACTAACACAACCTGTGTGCAATTTTTGCTGCAGTCTTTATAAAACAATGAAACGAATGAAATAAAATCTTCATACTTACCAGAATGAATTTCACATGGATATTACATTGCTTCCTCTCTGTATGGTACAGCTACAGTACCATTCCCAACGAGTTTTAGCGATAGAGCCTTTTTTTTGTCACCCTGTAAAAGAATCAAAAGAAGTGTACTGTATGTGTTTTACCATTGCGGCTCTGAAAAGCTACAGAAAACAAAACATACAACTAAAGGAAGTGAAGCAGCATAACAAACATGAGTGCACATACTCACTTTATGGTTTAAATATTAAGAAGCTTTGTGTCTCTGGCTGATGGATGTGGTGGTCTGGACAGACTCATGGTAGCAGTGGTGGCAGTGGCTAACATCAATCCCGGTGATGGTGGTGGTCCGGGGGCCCAGACAGACTCATGGTGGCAGTGGATAACATCAGTCCTGGTGGTGGTGGTCCAGGGGGCAGACAGACTCACGGTGGCAGTGGCTAACATCAGTCCCGGTGGTGGTGGTGGACTGGGGGGGGGCACACCACCTTTTAAAAACTTACAACCTGCCAACATTAACCACATCATCATCCTGATAAAGAAAGCTGCCCTCACAGTCATCGATGTCTGAAGTCTGACCACTGGGAAATTCTTTCTTCACTGTGTTATCATCTACGTCAGTGGTGGGCTATTTCAGGCAGCCACTGCCAGTGCCACCAGAATGCTCCATTTCCACATGAGCAAGACCACCATGACTAGGCCGAGGTATGAAGACCGAGGTTGCAGTCTCTGCTGGTATGTGCCTCTCATTCATTTTAATGAATGTTAGCAAACTAACATTTGCAGGAGACAGGTTTGTCCGACGATCCCTGACTATTGCACCTGCTAAGCTGAATACCCTCTCAATACTTACACTGGAGGGTGGGCATGTGAGATACTTCAGTGCCATTACAGTCAGCTCTGGTCATTCACTGACCTTTCCACTCCAGTACAAAAGAGGATCTTCAGTTATTGTCAGATGCCTGTTTTCAGACAAATATGACTCAAGCATTCTCTGTGCCACACTAAGTCCAATTGTTGATGCATCATCCTGTTCTCCTGAATCATTTATTTCACAAATACCCACTTGGGACAAAGCTTCCCAAAGCGGGTTGATGCCAGCCACTTTGGATGACAGACCACCTGGAATGGTAGTCCCCTTCCCCTTGCAGGATATGCTTGATGGTCCTCCAGGTACACCTTCAGCCAGATAATGCTGCTGTGGTTTGCTGACCATGGCACGTGACTTCTGTGCCCCATGAACCAAGCGCACCAGTTGATCACTGATATTTTTTACCAGTTCATGCCCTCCCTCCAGTACTGATGCAATTCCATGTTTGTATCTTGGGTCCAGCATTGTTGCTATGGCAAAGTTGTCACTACGCTGAATGTTCACAATGTGACGATTCTGGTCGAATACTGTCAGCATGTGTTGCAGCAACATACTGCTACCACCATCTCCAGCAACATCAAGGCTATGCTGTATGTTCACTAATGTCTGCCTCAGCACCCGCAGCAGTAGAATTGATTGGCTAATGGAGGAAGACTCACCACTCACTGCCTGTGTGGCATGTTCAGAAGGCTGCAAAATTGTTATTACAGAGTCCATGAGGCGCCACTGTTCAGTCGTCATAGACATGGAGGCCCCAGAACTCTCACGGCTAGTGTGCATAACAAGATATTCTGAGATGACTTTGTATTGTTCATACAACCTCTCTGCCATGTATAAAGTGGAGTTCCATCGGGTGACAACTTCCAGCTTCAAGCAGTGCTGAGGCAGGCTGTTTTGTATCTGCAACTGCCGCAGTTGGTCACGGGCCTTTCCAGATCTTGAAAAGTGAGATCAGATACGTCATGCAACGTCAGCATTTCCTTTATATCAGGGTCCTGCAGAGACTCCTGAACCACAAGATTTTAATAGTGTGACATGCATGGAACATGAAAAAAGCCACCATTCGTGATGCATTTCACCACATTTGACCCATTGTCACTTGCTATGAACCTAGGTCTCAGGGACAGAGGGTTTAGCCATCTGTCAATTTCAGTCAGTACCATGCCCAACATGTTCTCACCAGTGTGTGAACAAGTCACACTGCGCATAGCAATCGTTGCATGCTGTTGAATTCCTGGAAGATTGCTATCGAGACAATCCACCTTGCTACACTGATTATTCACACTACCAACATTACAAACAGCCCCTGGCACCTGCGCCCAGTGTGCAGTTATACACATATATGAACTCCCCACTGTTTTGCCACTTGTCCACATATCCATACTTAAATGGATGAATGGAGAGGAGGAATGTTGAAGGGCATGTCTTACTGAGTCGGACACAGTGCGGAACAACTTGGGGACAGCACGGGTAGAAAAGTATGTCCTGGATGGGACTTTCCATTTTGGACAGGCACGTGCAGCAAACCACCAGGAACCCCATAATTCTCCACAAAGGAGAAGGGCAAAAGATCAATTGGCAGCATTTCTGCTACAGCAGCATTGAGTTCATGTGACACTGTATGATTCGGGGGGGTACTTCAATTTATGCGCAAAAACTCTCTGTAACGTGGGCTGACCAACGTTTTACACGGGGGTGTGTTGATCACAAATGGTTGCACTCTGTGATGAAAGGCATTGGCAGGGCATGGAGTGGGGACATTTGATGAAGACAGTTGCACAGGTGATGATGACAAACCCAGAAATGCTGTTATTTTGCCAGATTTGCCAACCGGGGTTGATGTATCACTTGCACTAGACATACTGCATTCACCACTACCACCACCACAAAAACTGCTACTCTCACCAGCACTGGACAACATTTCAAAATCATTATGGTCCTCCACCTCATCATGCCTGTAGTAATCCTCTTCTCTTATTACTGCACTACTGCACACGTTTAATTTCCTACTGGGCTTAACAGTCATGGAAGGGGATAACATGCTGGTTATGGTTGCCGATGATGCGGGTGAATGCCCCACTGTGGTATTAGCTGCCAGCTTGTGCTGGGTCCACAGTGCCAAGTTCCTATTCTTAAGATACATATGCTGTCCTCCTGTGCCCAGATGGCTCCCCTTTTCACATCGACTGACACACACACATGGCAAACCTGGCAGATTGCATCTGAATCATCATTTGCATCTTGAACAAAAAAATCCCAAACAAGGGATTGTGATGTTCTGCTTTTAACATGTCCATGATGTGGCTTATTTAAGTCCGTTATTTTAAGCAGTGAAGTGGGGGGGGGGGCACGTGATGTTTCGGGCACTGCACACCTGGACTGCAACTGACCTCTATGACTACCTATCATATTGATTACTGGGTCATCATCATCATCATCAACTAAAACCGGTAGATCACAAGTTTTTACAGGGGGAGGAATTTCTGCAAACAGACTCAGACACAGCCACTTTTAGTTTCTTTTCCTCCGGTTCCCAACTGGGGTCAATTACATCATCATTATATTCATCAATGTCACACACATCCACATCTTCTGCTTGGATGCTAGCATGTGGACTGCATATTGCAACAACAGCAACATCATCACCATCATCATCACATTCATCATCAGCATCTACACCACCACCACCTGATATTTTTTCACCACACTGTGAATCACCGCATAGAAAACGCGTGACGTTAAGTGCCGCGGTGGACAGACTATCACATTGTATGCTATCATTGACATGATCATTAGAATCCTCAGGTTCAGTTACTGGGATGTTACTGGGAAGTATGACATCATCTATGCTGTCACTCACTTGCACTGCTTCACACTCAATATTTTTGGATACGTACACTGGTTGGAATTAGAACTTGACGCAACAATACTAATACTACCTCCACCACCA
The DNA here is from genome assembly GCA_016271365.2 of Neoceratodus forsteri. NCBI lineage: Eukaryota > Metazoa > Chordata > Ceratodontiformes > Ceratodontidae > Neoceratodus > Neoceratodus forsteri. Next base: position 329,499,138 of record CM028137.1, read on the forward strand.
CTAACACCAGTAACACTAGCACCACTGGCTGGGAAAACATCATCTCCTCCAACTATGAGTGAAGCTACTGATTGGGCTGTAAAAACACTGCAGGAGAAATACCTTTCCTCACATCAGCAATGCACTTCTGTGTCTGTGAACTACTACCATGCCCACAGACCGTCTTACTGCCAACATTGCCATGGAAAGAAACAGCTTTGCTTGCACGTCTCTTTGCAGGCATTTTGGGGGATCAACCACAAATATTATAACCAAATTCAGATTTTGATACGTTCACTCTCTGATTGGAGGGACGCTGGATGTGAAGCCAAATAACCAACTGTGGCTTCAGCAGCAGTTAAGAGACTACTGTGAGACTGTCACAGAATTAAAACAACTTCAGTAACCAGTGGTGCTGATGAGGTCACAAAAACAATCCAATCTGGTAAAAAATATCTTTTGAATGTGGGGTTGGGGGGGCACTGAATACAGACAGTGCTGATTTTTACAGCACTACAAGCAGCAAAACTAAGAACAGATACCACGATCGCAGTACAAAATCAGGCAGCTGCAGTGGATAGCAGATTCACACTGCTGCGCTTGCAATTACACTAGTCTGTGGCACAATAAAAGGTGTATTATTTGATGCACACAACACTGCAGACACACTCACACATAGAGCAGTTTGTGTACAGTACAATTCTGAACGAGGAATGCGTCACAAATGCAAAAGTTCAGTACTATGCCATGTTACGTATTGTAAATTTGTAATTTAAACAACCTGAACTTATGAACTGCTGCACCACATCCACACAACAAACGGCAAGATAATTTCTGCTATTACTGACAATATTACTGTGTGTACATTAACACAGTCAGTTATATAACAAAAATATAACCAAAAAACAAAGAAATCACTATTTCTCCAACTTAAATCTACCTACACCACAGATACGCCCCTCCCCCAAAGCACACTTTCACTGTCTTTCACCACACACACTCAATGTTATAAATTAACATTCAAAATCCACACAAAAACAAAAACGCTCGATGATATGAGCACAGGAGGGTTTCCTACAATCAATGAACTAAAGTTGGACCCCCCCCAAAAAAAACCCAAAAATGCTTTTTGAACAGCTTTTACAAGATTCCTATCACTGACAGCTATCAGAGCACACTGTCTCCTACTCCTTCCTACTCATACTACCCCCAACTGAGGCTGTGCAGATCAATATAGAGCCCATGTGACCTGAAATCCCATGAATCACTGCAAAATGCACCTTTGGAGCTCAAAAACAAGGCAAAGTGAGGCAAAGTGCACTGCCCACAATGCACTTCACCTTAAAATTGGCAGAGTAGTGGCCTGGGGAGAGAGAGTAATGTGAAGTTGTTGTTTCTAATGGACTTTGCATTCCTCATTATAACGCGAAGTACTCCGGCAGCGTTCTTGAGAGGTACTCCAGCGAATCCGCACTTTCGCTCCGTGAATCACTTCGCGGAGCGGATTGAGCTCACTACGCCCACCACTAATGATGTGGCCATTTCAAACCTTGCCAAGCACTGACTCACAATACCAAAAGACACACTGTCGAGCCACTGGTCCATATTGCATAATGATTAAATACATAAATGTACATTTTAAATATTTAAAATAGAAAAAAAAAACACACAAAGGCAACTGTTTGTTGTTCATCATTTATTTACAAGGTACTAACAACCTAAAATAATTTCCTACCTCCTTTAAAGGAGAAACGAAAGATTTACTGTGGCTTGTAAATGTTAAATAAATAAATTATAAACAAGCAGTGACTTCCCTGTGTCTTTGTCAGTACTGTACATGGCCTGAAATTGAGCAGCTGTATTTGATGTACAAGTGAAGCATTTAAAACCACTTGAATTTATCAAATACAACTGCTAATATGTTCCAACTGGACTGACAATGGACTGACTCCATATCTCTGTGCAAGAGCAGGTCAGAATGTCAGTCGGAGGTAAAGGCAGATATTTCAGGGAGTCGGGAAAGCAATTGTTGGTACATTGTACCGAACGGGATAAGTGTTGTTGGGGGAAAAAGGATTCTGGCAGATGCACGTTGGGGAAAACAATGTCGGGCAATCATACCAGACCCTTTTAAACTGTATACTTACAATGCTGCTCCATAATGCTGAACCTCTGTTTACTTTGCCAGCCTTTTTTCTTCAAATTGGAGTCAGCGTGTGCCAAGCTGAGAGCGGCTCTTATCACTGACTCAGATTTTAGATCATTGAAACTTGCGCACAGGAATAGGGAACCATTTAATCAGCAGCTTCACAAAAGGCTGAAGCTGCACTCTTCCAGGACAGTGCAAAATAATGGCAAGGCTCAAAACAACTGTAATCTATATGGTGACCACCCATTCACTCTCGACTGCCCCCACCACACACACACACACACACACACACACACACACACACACACACACACACTGTTGCCCAGTCACCTTTCTAATATCAGAAAAATGAGAACATTTCAGCTGACAGGCTCAAAGCAATAATCATTTTTCAGCAGCCATGAACAGCTCACTCAGCCCACACTCTCCCACTTCCAACGTGCACACTCTTGCCTGGTGCTCTCAAAAATTAAAGACCTGTCCAAATATTAATAAAATCTATCTCTGGTCTCCACTCTCCTCTTTGTCCATGCCCCTACCATCTTGCTGAATATAGTGGTGACCCTATTCAAACTGGGAGCTTAACCTACTTTCACCCATTTATTTAATTCATCCCAGAAGCCTGTCATTCTCATCCGCTGAAATAACTTCTGTAGCAGCTGGCAACCACCTGTGTCTTTGCTCCCCTGGCTCTCACTTGAACAGCGTCATGGCAATGAAGCACACTAAAAATATTCTCACTCGGGCAGTTATTTTATCGGTTGTGAGACAGCAGCTCAAGGAGATGGCTCTTGGTTCCTTAGGTCATCCCCCCAACCGCTGCAAACTGTTGACAGGAAACTACTGAGGATCAGTGTGGGGTGGGGGCCGGGGGATACATCATTCATTAATGGGTGTGAGCACAATTGTTTGAGGGAAGGCGGCACAGGCATTGGTACCAATAATCAGGTTCCAAACGTGAAAGCATCAGCCCATTTGGAAATGACCTCTGAGCTTAGGGCCTGTCTGATCTGTGCATCCTGAGCAAACGGTCACTGGAATCAGTGTGGGATCATCGCTGTCGAGCTGACCCAACAAAAATCACCTTTACTAGAGTAATGGTAATCTGTCACTTTTTAGAGGGGACTGTCCTACAGTTTTAATTGATATCACTGCCCCACTGACCTCGCACAGAGCTTAGTGACACAAGTGCACACTAAAACTCACCTGTAATAATACCTATGCCGCCATCCCTCAAGTTGCCAGCCGCTACAGAAGTTATTTCAGCAGACAAGAATGACAGGCTTCTGGGATGAATTAAATAAAAGGGTGAAGGTAGACTAAGCTCTCAATTTGAAGATGGTTACCACCATATACAGCAAGATGGTAGGGCAACAGTGTGTGTGTGTGTGTGTGTGCATGTGTGTTGGGGGGGCAGTCCAGAGTGAATTGGTGGTCACCATAGATTACAGTGGTTTTGAGCCTTGCCATTATTTTGCATTGTCATGGAGGAGTGTAGCTTCAGTTTTTTGTGAAGCTGCTGATTAAACGGCTCCCTATTCCTGCACACAGGCTTCAAAGATCTAAAATCAGAGTCAGTAGAAACATAGAAACATAGAAGCTGATGGCAGATAAGGACCACAAGGCCCATCCAGTCTGCCCATTTCTTTTTCTACCTTATAAATGTGCCATCGACCTTTGCTCTGTCAATGGCCTATCTATTCATACTCATCTGTATTGCTCCCTTATACCTATCCCATGCCTGTTTGAAGCCCTGCACTGTATTCATATCCACCACTTCCTGAGGTAGGCCATTCCATGCATCCACCACTCTTTCTGTGAAAAAGAACTTCCTCACATTACCCCTTAATCGGCCTCCTTCTAATCTCATGCTGTGTCCTCTTTTCCTGCTATTTTTCTTCATCAGTGATGAGAGCCATTTTCAGCTTGGCACGCGCTGACTCCAATTTGAAGAAAAAAGGCTGGCAATCCAAATGGAGTTTCAGCATTACAGAGCAGCATTGTAAATATGCAGTTTAAACATGCGCAGTACTGACAAAGACACAGGGAAGTCATTGTTTGTTGTTTGCTTGTTGTTTATAATGTATTTAACATTTACAAGCCACAGTAAATCATTTCCGATCTCCTTTAAAAGGTTTGGTCTTTTTACTTGAAATTTCCAGGGTTTTCAGGGGATATCCTAGAGATGTGAATTAGCTTGTTTGGGTGTTGGAAAATTAATTGGTTTCGGAGATATTCCATGACAAAGTCGACATTTTCCCCATAGGATTACATTGCGTTGCTTTGGTCTTTTTACATGAAATTTTCAGGGATTTGAGGTCAATTACATTGTTTAGCTGTTGGGGGATTAATTGGTTGCAGAGATATTCCATGACAAAGTTGTCATTTTCTGCATAGGATTATATTGTGGTCTCTGTAATGCATTGTGGTGCTGTTATGTCAGGGACAAAGTGAGATACACACTTTTCACTGCTGGTGGCTTACATCACCTTTCGGTGATGTATGCCGCTGCAAGAATATTGCAAACTGTACAGTACCTGTGTAGTGGAATTTTTCCCATAGGTTGAACGGTTCATGATATATATATATATATATATATATATATATATATATGTTCTATTTTCCCAGTGCACTGCCATCAACACCCATTCCAGTCACCTTACCTCAGTCACCTGTGGCTGCTGTGAGCCATCTACTGATACTCACCGGCTCCCCCCCTCCCACAGTGGGGCCACAACACCACAGCCTGCCCATCAATGACGGAAGAAAGTGTCGGCATCACTGACATTGCTACCCTGGCTTACCACCCCAGGGTGGGGTTCGGGGACTGTGGTGGCACTGTGGGCTGTAATTCAGTTGGTGTAGCAGAACAGAGGCAGGCACCAGGGTGGTGTCATCCTGAACTGCCAGTGCTTTTCTCCCTTTGAGAGGGCGGGGACGTACAATGACGTCCAGCATCCTTCTCATCCCCAGAACAACTGATCAACCTGGTTACTGCACTACTCCTGGCATATGCCAGGGGTTCGTTGAGCGCCAGCCATGCTCCCATCCCTCCCCCCGGGAGCAGGAGAGCAGACCATACGATGTTCCATCCTTCACCCCCCCTGGCCTGACCTCTAGTGACCCAGCTATACATATGGGAAACTTGGTTCAAGCCTGTGCTCCCACCAATATATGCTGTGTAGCTATGCATATGGGAACTTGGTGGGAGTGCGGGGCCTGAAGGGCCCCGTGCTCCCACCAATACATGTTTTATGGTAGTTATGATACACTTTCTCAAAAAGTAAGGAAATTCTTTGCAAAAAAACTACTATTAATGCATCATTTAGGATTAAAGCAGAAAAAGTCAGGAAATGGGAACATTAGGGTTGCCTCCTATCCCCCACCCGCCATCCTCCACTGACTGACAGACAATGGGGTGTGTCATTGGGGTTGTGAGGCCTAAATCTCATCCCATTTTCCTTTACTGTAGCATGTCCACCTGCTTACGCATGGAATGGGGTGACATTTAGGCCTCACAAACTCAATGACACACCTCATCGTCTGTCAGTCCGTGGAAGATGGTGGGTGAGGTGGGATGGGGCAACCTTAATGTTCTCATTTCCTGACTTTTTCTGCTTTAACCCTAAATGATGCATTAAACATAGTTTTTTGCAAAGAATATATATATCTATATATATATCTATATATATATAGATATATATATATATTATAGGGACGCGACAGGGTTGAGTAGGCACTTTAATGCTAAACCTCAAATTTTGCATGTTAGTAACTTTGCAACCGTTCAACGGATTTGCACGACATTTGGAATGCACAGTCTGGTATGGTAGATCTCTTCATTTACTAAATTGTGTTTCAGTCGGACATACGATGTTTACGCAGCGAAGTGCCCAAAAATGCACTTTTCGCCACTGTTGCACATTTGTTGTCCATGGTGCTGTGCTGACACCATGTTTTCTTTTGGTCCAGAACTTGGGACGTAAAAAGAGCTTGGGCCAAGGAACATACCATCATTTGTTTGGTGAAAAAATATTACTCCGTTCAAAAGTTATTACAATTTGAAATTCCAATTATATCCTATGGGAAAATGTATATGTATTTTTTGCAATGTTAATAAGAAAGACCAGATGGCCCTAGGAAAGACCAGATGGCCCAAATCGGGACGACCATATCTCAATCATTGTTTGGTCTTTTTACTTGAAATTTGCAGGGTGTTGAGGGGATGTCATAGAGATGTGAACTATGCTGTTTAGGTGTTGGGGAATTAATTGGTTGCAGAGATATTCAGTGACGAAATTGACATTTTTCCCATAGGATTACATTGCAGTCTATGTCATGACTTTCACCGCCGTTATCTCTGAAACAAAGTGAGATACAGACTTTTTGCTACAGGTGGCTTAGATCACCTATAGGTGAACTATGCCACTGGAAAAAGATTTGAAATTGTAGAGTAAGCCTGCAGTGGAATTTGTTTTGTACATTGCACGGTTCATGAGATATTGTGAAATTACTGTCACAAGGGTTCAAAGAGTGCCTGTCCAGTGCTTTTTGGTGCCCATATCTCGGAAATGATGTGAGATATGGGCTTGGTCAGTGATTGTGGCATGGTCTACTCACTACCACGGTTACAATGATGCTAGAATTTTTTTGCTAGCTCTTACGGTTCCCAAGATATGTGCAAATTACTGTTACAAGGGTTTGGTGCCCTATAGTGCTGCTGCTTGGCTCTGTAGCTTTGCTTAAGTGGGAGCGTGGGCCCAGATGCATATTGTTATGCAAAAATTGGCAACTTGGTAGGAGCTGGGCTCCGCGCTCCCACCAATACATATTTTTTACTACTTATATTACATTGTTTCAAAAACTAAGGAAATTCTATGCAAAAACTGCGTTAATGCTTCATTTAGGGTTAAAGCAAAAAAAGTCAGGAAATGAGACATTAGGCTTGAACCCCTAATCCCCCTCATACACCCCCCGATCCTCCACAGACTGACAGATGGTGGGGTGTGTCGTTGAAGTCATAAGACCTGAATCTCACCCCATTCTCTCCTTTACAGCATGTCAACATGCTCACACATGGAATGGGGTGATTGAAACCTCATGACAATGACACCAGATCCGTCGATGCAATGATCGAGCGAAAATGTGAGGGAGGGGTTGAGAGTTCAACCATGCTCATTTAACTTTTGCTGGCATAAATGAGCTGATGCGCAGTTTTACATAAACTATACTCCTGATATATATATATATATATATATATATATATATATATATATAATTGGCACGGTAATGCCACTATAGTTAGGGTTGAGTAACCCTTTTAAGGTTAAATCTGAAATTTGGCAGCTTAACAACTTTACAAGAAAGAAAAAACTCCATCTGGCTCAATGGCTCCACAAAAAGCAATCCCAGTCCAAGTGTTAGAACACAATAAATGGGCTTTATTTTATACAACTGCCCTATAATGTTAAATACAAAAGCACATAGAACAAACATAGTTTTTGAATCAAGCTTAATAACTTTACCACCATATGACATATTTGCCTGAAATTTAGCATGCACAGTCTGGTACCATTGATCTCTGGACCTGCCAAGTTTCATTACCGTCGGATTTTTGGTTGCGGAGCTACAGAACGCTGAAAAACACACAAATTACACATTTTTGTGCATTCATTGCTCATGCCTACAGCCTGCACAGTTTGTGCGACTGGACTGAAACCTTCAAGGAACATGCAGCCAGGGTTCTCGATGTGCCTTTCAAAGATTTCATGAAAAAATATTAAATGGTTCAAAAGTTATTCAAAAAACAAGTTTCCCATTATAATCAATGGGAAAAGTTAAAATATGCAAAATATGCACTTTTTACTTTTGCAAATGACCCTTGTAGTGTCACAAATCAGCAATCTTGTTTTCAGTTGGTGGTCTCAGAAATGCTTGGCATTTAAATTTGGGACCCTCTAGGGACACAGTTCTTGTTGTATTAACCTAGTAGAGCCCTAAGAATGCTAGCCAGGGGGTAAAACACCCCAGAAATACAGTATGTTTTTTACATTTTTTTAAAAAGTAGTGTTGCAAAGTACTTACGCATATGCAACACTGTCATGACTTCATTTGCGAAAGTGTCATGATTTGCGAAAGTACATTGTGACATTATGGCCAAAACAATAGGGAATCTTTGCCACCCTGCTGCAAAAAAACGGTTTGGTCTTTTGGGCTGCAATTTTGAGGGAAGAAAGCCAAGATCCCACAGATATGCCTTTTGGTGGCTTGGTAAAAAAGTTATAGAGGGCTGCAAAGTTACAGCACTCCGAAGTTGACAATTTTTCCCATAGGATAACATTATGGTGTCCGCCGCGCCTTTTGGGGCCTGTGTCTCGAAAATGGTTTGAGATACGGACTTTTCGTCAGAAGAATGATTAGTCCCCCACTAGGGGGCTAGGTGCAAAAGTAGCCTGGAAAGTCATAAATAATATGAGATTTTAATTTTTTTTCTACGTCATATGGTTCCTGAGATATAAGGAATTCAGTATTCCAAGTGCTCATTTTCTGCTCCGAGGGCCATTATTATGCATACATTCTTTGTATTCACTGTGCTTCTGAATGCACCTTTTTGGGACAAAAAAGGGTGTGCTTTTGTGTTACTGTTACCGTTAGCGTTTCCACTTGCATTTCCATTACTGTTTGCGTTAGCATTTCTGTTTGCATCACCGTGTGCGTTACCCTTTGCGTTTGTGCTTGCTTTTGCATTACTGTTACCATTTGTGTTTCCGTTACCGTTTTTGTTTGTGTTTACTTTTGCTTCACCTTGTGCATTACCATTTGCATTTGGTACTGGCTTGCATTTGTGTGTTTCCGTTTGCATTACTGTTTCCGTTGGCGTCATTGTTGGTGTTACCGTAACCGTTTGCGTTTCCAATTATGTTACCGTTACTGTTTGCATGTTTGTTAACATTTGCATTTTCATTGGCCTTAGCATTTGCATTATTGGTAGCGTTACTGTTGTTGAGTGCATAACTGCTTCCTTCTGTGTCACCGCTACCGTTACTGTTTGCGTTTCTGTTACCGTTTGCATTTTTGTTACCGTTTTCGTTACCGTTTGCATTTCTGTTGCCATTAGCATTTGCGTAACTGTCTGCATTACCATTTCTGTTTTCATTTACAATTGCGCTTGCATGTCTCTTACTGTTTGCGTTATCGTTTCCGTTTGCGTCACCGTGTTCGTTACCATTTGTGCTTGCATTTGCGTTACCGTTAGTGTTACTATTTTCTTTTACCTCACTGCTGCCATCACAGTTTGTGTTAAGATTACCATTTGTGTTTTTGCATTTGAGCAGTGCAAAACATTGCTTTTGCTATTTTTCTGCACTGTCTTCCGCAAAGCATAGTGCAGCCAGTGTGTGGTTGATTGATCTGAAACTTGCCACGTAGAAAGACCGGTGTTCAAGGAACATGCCAGTTTTTGTTCGGTGAAAAAATGTTGTTCCATTCCAGAGTTACTGCCATTTTAAGTTGGCCACCTTGCAGTTACAGATTTTTCAGCCACCAGGTCTGCCATTTTCAGCCGCGATTTCCGCCATTTTGTGGTGGAAGACTTCTTAAAGGTGCAGAAATGTAAAAAAATGAATATCTCTGGAACGGTTTCATCTTTTCACGTGAAATTTGGAGGGTGTTAAGTGGATGTCCTTGGGATATGAATAATGCTGTTTACATGTTGGAGAAATAATTTGCTGCAGAGATACTGCATGATGCAGTTAATGTTTTGCACATAGCATTCTGCATGGAGCTACTGGCTTGAAATTTATAGCGTAGGTAGCCCTAGTGGTACAGAGGTGCCTTGCAGTGGTTTGGTGTGTAAAACATTAACAGGTGCAGAATTATGCCACTCCAATGAATGAAAATGTGGTTCATTATGCTTCAATAACTTCTGAACCGTGTGTCTAATTTGCCTGGCATTTGGAACATGCAAAGATTTATAATACATCTTTGACTGTGACAATTTTGGGGTTGCTGGCACTTACGGTTGCTGAATTGTGCATATTACATTGTTTGCTCATGGCGCTGTGTGACCATTGAATGGATGTACACACAATTCTGGACACACGGTGTGCCATGGTACATGTCTTCATTTATCAATTTTAATTTCAGTCAGTCATACAGTTTTTGTGCAGCAAAGTGACAAAAATTCACATGGTGAGAGCGCAGGGCCCTCTCACCACCACATTCCATTCATTATTTATAGTGCACATTCTCAAAAAGAAGGGAAATTCATGGCAAAAAACTCCATTTAATACATCAGTTAGGGTTGTTCCACAGTGACAAAAGTGAGGAAATTTGATGTTAAGGTTGCCACCCTTGCACCCCATGCCCACCGTCCCCACCAACAGGCATCGGGGTGTGCGTTGGGTCGTCGGTCCAAACTGTCACCCCATTCTCCTATGCTGTACCACCTCAAGCTTATTTACACATGGAATGGGGTGAAGTTAGGGCCAATGACCTAACACACACCCCGATGCCTGTTAATGATAGTGAGCATATATTTCTTCTTACTCCAATTTTCCCCCTTTTGTTGCTGTGGAACAACCCAAATGCACTAAATAAGATTTTTGCCATGAATGTATATATATATATATATATATATATATATGTGTGTGTATGATGTTGTTTCTTCCATAACCATGCCCCGATGAAGAGTTTCTGCTCAAAGAGCTGGGGCTTAGTGCGGTTTGTGGCTCTGTCTCTGCGCTGTCCCAATTTAACAGGCAATAAAGCATTTGAAATTTAATTTCATTATGTGGACTGTTTTTCGGTTCTTGAGTGCAGTAAACTGTGGACTTCTGTGTTATACAGGGCTGACTGCCCCTTTCAGTGTATCTGCCCGCATTGGTAGACTCACAGTACTTGACTTCTGGAGTTTCTTAAATATTTCTATCAGTAAAGACATTTGGAAGAAACTTTGGATGAATGCTTTTAAAGCCAGTAAAGATATTCAAGGAAAATAAGTCAATTTAAAATATTTATTTAGCTTTTGTTGACCGGGTAAGTGCGCTAGACAAATCCTGCCTATTTTCAGGCATGACCCGGGGGAGGGGGATACAGATGAATGCCAACTGACCTTGAACCAGATTAAGCCGTTGGTGGTATTTTTACTGAATGAGGGAAATTTAGCCAGGACACTGGGGAAATTCCCCTACTCTTTTCGATAAGTGCGATGGGATCTTTAACATCCACCTGAACTACCACCAATCCAGGCAGATGGGACCTCGGTTTAACGTCTCATCTGAAGGCGGCACCTCAGAGTGCAGCACCCTCTCATGCTGCACTACAGTGTCAGTACTGGGATATTAACCCAAGTGCCAGATGTGGGAACTGAACCCACAGCCCTCTGATCTCTCGGCCTCAGAGGCGAGTGTGCTACCTACTGAGCCACTGACACTGCTATCACTGTAGTTCCTCAAGCTTAAAATCTATGGGTCTTCTCTGGAATGGACCCTGCTGGAGATGTAAGCATCTCCATGCATTTGTATCACACATATAGTACTTTGTGACTGTCCAAAAATTCTAATAGTCTGGAAATACATAAGGTAGATTTATATAAATACAACAAAATTAAACTACCACTTGGTCCTGAACTCTGGATCTTAAGCAACTATTCTAAGGTTCTACAAATTAATAGCTACCCCAAATCCTGGCTACAGCTATTGACTATGGCCCTGTCCACACTACACCACTTGTGCCTGGTAATGGATGCAATCCATTACGGCTCCGGAGTGGTGCAGTGCGTCCACACCTCGGCAGTGTCCGTTACGGGACCAGCACCGCCGGTCCACACATTGGGATCTGGGCGACTGTTACAGCGGCGCCCGATCCCTCAATGCAGCTCGCGCTGCGCTTGGTGCCCTGCAGGGGACCGTTACCGGCAGTTCACACTACCGCCAGTAACATTACCAGGGCGGGACTGGTTTCATAACCGTTGTTGAAACCACCTCATATGTGGTTTCAACAACGGTTACAAAAACGCCTCCTGTAACATTACAGGTGTAAACGCCTATTATGGTAATGTTTTACACCCTCTGTAATGTTACAGAGGCGTAGTGTGGACAGGGCCTATGAGTCTCAAACAGTAGTTTTAATGAATTTGAAAACAGATTCTAACACTATTATAGAAGAATGGAGGTCTCATATGATCATATGTGCAGCAAATGGAAGAGTTAGTTATAACCTATCTGAGAAATCTGAAGTTTTTAGGAAACTACGCAACCTTTTTTAAAATACATTGCTAAAAACCAGTGATGTCATTGCTAAATGAATTGTGCTCATTTAACCTAATTTATAACATTTTGTTTAGCCTTGAATAATTATTTGCATACTACGTTAACTTCTTCATTTATTTTAGAAATATAGGTGCATTACTTGTGAATCAATATCCATTAATATCCTACAATTATATAGTTATTGTAATTGAAATTATTGTTTTGTATATTGTTTTTATTTATTGTAGTGTTAGTTTGTTAGTTAGATAGCTGTTACTGCTTTGCAATAACACTATTTTGAATGTTTAAATAAAAATAACAATGAAAAATAAAGAAGATTCAGATCTTCCTTAGCTGGCCCAATAATATAAAAACATATAGATAAAAAAAAATCATTCAAGTGTCTAAGACCTAAAGGGACAAATATTCAAAGCATTGCGCCTGTCGCAAACTGTTTGCACTGAAATTGTGACTCATTTGCACCTGGCTGCAATATTCAAAAGTGCAGATAGCGCCAATGCAACATGATGGCCCCAGCACTAAAAAATAATGTATGCATGGGACTGAGTGAGGTACAGGGCCATGAATACCATCACACCAGGATATTCCAATGAATAGTACCAAGCTACAGTCCTTGACGCAACCCGTAGTGTGGCGCAAATACCATCACTGAAAAGCATGCGGTAACTCCGGACAGACACGATCAAGTGACCCTCCCCAATCCCAGATACATGTATAAAGAAGCACTGTCACTTATTCATCTGTCCCTCTCAAACCTGATCATGGTGTACACATGAATAAAGAAGCACTGTCACTTGTTCAATTGGCCCCAGAAAACCCAATCCCCAATCATGGACACAGTAGTTTAATCCCCCATACGACACTGTAGTCCACCCCCACCTCAGTTCTGATCCCCACAAGAATTGTTCAATTATCTCTGGTAGTCCTTTGGACCCCTCCATCCCCAAACCACCATAAATACCAAGTCTCAACTACCTGGTGGTCTAGTTGACCCCCATCTTGCAGTGCCTACCACCCCGCTCCCACATCCTGTAATGCAGCTGGAGACTGGCTCAGCACCCCGCTCACCTCCGTGGCCAGCCGCTGACGGGCTCTGAATGAGCACATGCTGTACAGTATGCACTCATTCAGATCTCAGTCGATGGCTGGCCATGGAGGTGAGCAGGGTACTGAGACAGTCCCCAGATGGATTACAGGATGGGGGAGTGGGGTAGTAGGCACTGCAGGGTGAGGGGTTTCACTAGGTAGTAGGGACTTGGTATTTACAGGGATTCAGGGCTGGAGTAGTCCACTGGACCACCAGGGAAAATTGAACTATTTTTGTAGGAGATTTGGGCTGGGGTGGGGTGGACTACAATGTTGTAGGGGGGATTAAACCACTGAGTTGTGTCCGAATCAGGCTTAGGTTTGTGGGGCCAACTGAACAAATGAAAGTGTTTCTTTATGCATGTGTCTACAATCAGGATCAGGTTTGAGGATGACAACTGAATAAGTGAAAATGATTCCTTTTACATGTGTCAGGATCAGGGTTGGGGGGGTGACTAGCCTGCCAGGGAATGTTACAGCAATACCTCTTACATGTATCAGGGATCGTGGATGTGTGTGGGGGGGTGCACTGGACCACCAGGTATTTGGAGGTTGCCAATTATGTAAGACTGGGGCTGAAGCTGTCAACTGGACCACAGGGGATACTTCCATATGTATGAATAGTGATCTGGGCTTGAAGGGGGCCACTAGACTATCAGGGGAACTGATTATATATTTATCCTTGTTGTCCCTGGTGTTCCCCAATATTACTGTTCTCTGCAGAGTAATCTAAGTCTGCCTGCCGACACCCATGAACTGCAGCTACCAAACTGTTTCTCAGGTCTGGCATACAGGAGGAGCTTTGTACACCTCCAAGCCTACTGGCCTATATTTCCAGTCTGACCTACAGGTGGAGCTGTGTGCTCGACGCAATAACACCGGGCAAACTACATGGGAGTGCATGCAAAGCAAGCCATAATGAGATGCTACTGTGGCTGTTTGCCCACGGATTGTGTGAGTAGGCTCATTTGCATAGGAACTGTGAACATAGCAACATTTTGTCCCGGGTTCATATGTTTGCAGCGGGCTAATGTGTTAGCACCGTGCAAATGAGTTAGCCCCGGGCTAACCTCTCAACGCCATAGCACAGTTCTGCAGTGTGTGGCCTGCAACGTTGTTTGCAATTGTTGTGTGCCACTTCAGTGCTGTCACACACATTGGCTACCTGCTGCATCACTGTCTTTCTCCACATCTGTGTGCACTGGCATGCTGTTGCATTTACCACTGCCCCCTTGCTATATTCAGAGCTGTCTTATTTAACAGGTTATTTTTGCACTGCACTCTCAGCCCTGTTTGCACGCCTTCATTTGCATGCTATATTCAACTGATTTAGCCACTAGGCTGTTCATTTCAGTATAGCGTGCAAATGGTCTGGAGCTACTTTTACCCCGGGGCTAAGTTTTGAATATCTGGCCAAAGGTTTTAAAGGAAAAACATGAACTTCATTATTATTTTTTATCTTTAATCCTGGTTATATTTTATGATCCATATGTGATTGAATTCTAAGGAAATAGGGACTTTGCCTCTTTTTATGAACTGGTGGCCTTTGCTCTACTTATCTTTGTGGAAAGCAGCAACGTAGTTATTACCCCTAATATAATATACTATAAGGCATGTTAATTCTTTGCTGTAAATAACTCTCAATGACACTATTTCCTTGCACGCTACACTTTTATAGCATTTATTCTACACATTTTTATTTTTTACAGTTTATTTACTCAGGGTAGCCCTGCTGAGATATGCTACTTGTTTCCAGTGGATACCTGCTGCTACCCATTTCCACAGCTGGGTGGAGTGAGTGGAGCATTGGGAGGTTACATGGCTTGCCAATGGTCACACTGTGTGTGTGAGATAGATAGATAGATAGATAGATAGATAGATAGATAGATAGATAACTTTATTTATTTATTTGCTTTTGTTTACCGGGTAAGGCACACTAGACAGCCATGTGCCTATTTTCAGGTGTGACCCGGGAGGGTTACAAGGTAGATGCATACAAGAACAGTGAAGGAGTCAAATTAACAGTGAGATAACAGGCTTAACAGGGATTGGATAGGTAGCTGACAGCATGAATCTAATTTAACATACAGAAAAATAACAGGCTTAACAGGGATTTAATAGGTAGCTAACAGCATTAGAGACAATTTAGCACATGATGAATACAGTGAGGTACATACAGGGTGAATTCGGCAGTGAACAGCAAAATACATAAACAGGTTTGATCAATACAAACAAAAGTAAGTGCCAGCAAGGAAGGGGGCACTGGGGGGGTTACACTGGGGAAAGAGACGACAAGGGGGGAAGGGTCTAGAGGGCCAGGTGAACTCTTAGGGAACGAGGACAGGGAGTGAGCCTGGTGCAAGGATGTCAAGTACTAGTTACTCGACCGGTTACAGGAGGATAAGTGCAGTGGACGCGGAGACTCCCCAGCATACCAGGCGCTAGTGCGCTACGAGGTACAGGGACATGTGGAGGAAAATTTCAGGAAGTTCCAAAGGGAGGCTTTAAAGCCGGGATGGGAGGAGGAGGACCGGGTAAGGGCTGGGAGTGAGTTCCATATTTTTGGGGCGTAGGTGGCGACGGCCCGATCACCCACAAGGGTGCGGGTTCTAGGAACCAGGTGATCCAGCATCGCCCTCGATCTAAGATGGTAGGATGGGGTGCCAGGGTTGAGGGGGAAGGGGCCGGGTAGAAGGGGTGGCTGATCTGATGATGTTGTTGATGAAGTTCCCAAGTACGAAGGTGCGGTGCTTCTCTGGAGGAGCCACTCCAGGCGTGTGTAGAGATCACAGCGGTGCGTGTGGGGAGGGGCGGAAAGAGCAAAGCGGCAGATGTTGTTGTAGGCCATGTCCCATTTCAAGAGGCTGGATTTAAGTACTGGGGCAAAGGTTACTAGCCCATAGCAAAGTGTAGGGAGGAGGACCCCCCCCCCCGGCTAGGGCAATATGAGCAGCAGGAGTCAAGCAGTTTTTGGTTCTGTAAGCAAGAACAAGCTTACCATTAGTTGTCTTGCAGATGTTCCGAATGTGTAGGGTAAGATACAGCTGCGGGTCCAGAGTGACGCCCAGATACTTGACAGCGGCCACCATCTGCAGGGGAGAGCCATCAGCCCTGTAGATTTGTAGGGGAGCGGGGCAGGATTTTGTCTTTTTCTGGGAACCAAAAAGCATGGCTTGGGTTTTCTTGAGATTGATGGTAAGCTGATGTTCCACCAGCCAGGACTGGATGCGCTTGAAGTCAGAATTTAGCTGGGACTTTATGGTGGCGATGTCCCGGGCACTGGCCAAGATGACAAGGTTATCCGTATACAGGGTGGTATGCCCATGGGCAGTGACGGACGGCAGTTCGTTAATGAAAAGGGAGAAGAGGGTAGGACAAAGGACAGAACCTTGAGGGACCCCACAACGGACTGGTGAGGGGTTGGAAAAGGTCTGATTAAAGTTAGTATACTGCTGCCTGTCAGAGAGGTAGTTGAGGAACCAAGCATGGGCAGGGGGTGAGAGTCCAAGGGAAAGAAGAGTGGAGCTGAGGAGGGAGTGATCAACCCTATCAAAGGCTTTGGAAAGATCGACAAAGATAGCTCCGGTAAGGTTGCCTTGGTCAGCAGAAGTTCTGATCAACGAGGTGACTACAGCGAGGGTGGTAGACATGCTATGCCCTTTCCTAAACCCATGTTGTGCCGGAGAGAGGAGGTTGTGGTTCTGTATATACTGGGATAGCTGAGAGGCCACAACTTTCTCCAGAATCTTGGAGGTAGCAGACAGAATGGCGATGGGTCAGTTGTTCAGGGGATCTTTCAGGTTACCTTGTTTTAGGACAGGGACAACCTTGACCACTTTCCAGATGTCTGCGATGATTCCAGAGTTAAGGGAGGTATTGAAGATGTGCATGACGGGCCTGGCAAGGAGGGGGGCCCCTATCCTGAGCAGTTTCAGTTCGAGGCTATGAGGGGAGAGGCTGGCGAGCAGCTTCTGGGTCTCTTTTACCGACACCTGTTGTAGGTAGACGGGGGGTCGGGAGTTGGGTCCGAGTGGGGGGGTGCCAGGGGACTTGGGGGCAGAGGACAGAGAAGGAGGGGCAGACAATTCAGAAAACATGGAGTTAAAGGCATTTGAAATAGTATGTGGGTTATTTGCAACTGACCCCGCCAATGAGCAAGTCAGTGACTTGTACTCTGGTGGACCCACCAACCATGCTTATGATATTCTGGCAGAAACTCCTCTGGTTGCTGGCAGAGGAGAGCAGGGCAGATTGGCAGAACTCGCTTTTTGCTGAGCAGATGGCTTTTTTACAGGAGTTTCTGAGGTGCCTGTAAGCTAGGAGATCATGTTGCTTTGGTAGGCCTTGTAGGTCTCCCAGCATTTGTCCCTGAGTTTCATAAGGGAGAATAGGCCCCCATGAAGCCATTTGGTAACGGCGCCCCTCACCCTCCTTCTAGTGAGGGGGTATGTTTGTTCTGCATGGGGATAAACTTAGTTAAGAATACTTCCAGGGCTCGTGCTGAGTCATTTGAGGCAGTGACCCCTGACCAGTCAACTAGTATGAGGTCAGAGAGGAAGTCATGTATGTTAAATTTTGAGTAATCCCTCATCTGGATCACTTTACTGGGAATTTTTAGTCTGTGAGATGCCCCATTTGTAATAGATAGGCGAGTGATCAGAGATGGCATCTGGGAGAATAACTGAGGATCTGATCCTGTTGGGTCTGTTGGTCAAGATCCAGTCGATCAGCGACCCTTTGTCCTCCAAGGAGGAGGGCCTTGTAGGTTCAGTGATAATTTGGCTAGGGCAAGGCCCGAGAGCAGCGGCTCATATAATTTGCAATTGGATCCCATCCAGTTAAGGTTGAAATCACCTATAACAAGGATTTCATTGGGACCCACTTTATCATTAATACAGTCGAGAAGTGAGGAGAGTCCAAGCAAACCGCCCTTAGGAGGGTTGTAGGTACAGATCCGGTGTATTTTCTTTGTGTGCCCAAGCAGTAGAAGGTCGTGCAAGAACTCACTTGCAGGGGAGGTAGTTGGTGGTGATCGATGGTAGACACGTTTAGGTGCACTTTATAATAGGTAGCACCCACCACCTCCTTTGTTCCCACCCGATCATGTCCGATGTGGCTGTACCCGGGAGGTACATGGCATCAGGAATATGAGGCTTCAGCCAAGTTTCTGAGATACCGATGATATCCGGCTTGTAGTGGGCGACCCAGGCAGTAAGCTCTGCTAGGTTGGGTAAGATACTACGAACATTTAGGTGGACAGTTTTTAGCCCTTTTGAGGAGAGCCATGCAGGGATGGACTTGAGAGAGGGTAGGGTGGCAAGCTGGCTGGTTAGGGTGGCCGCGCCCCTGGAGGGTCGGGGGGAACAGTCATGATGACTGGAGGTAAAATGAACTGACTGAAGGACTGCCAGGGGCCGAGAGCTAGAGGAGAACAGGGAGCAAAGCAAAGGCCAGGATATTGCAATAATAATGGATACCAGAAGGAGTGACAGTGGATAGGTAGCACAACCACCCCCTGGTGAAAGTACAAGGTGCTGTAAGATATGTCAGCGAGTGGCAGCTGAATCAGTAAGAATGATTGAGAAACTGCAGAGTTGCAAGCCGGAAGGCAGATAAGAGGGAGTAGAATAAGCTGGGCTAGAAGGGTGGCCGCTAGTGGTGGGAGAAAATAACCTTCAAATGGGAAACAGGGCTAATAGGTTATTTTCAGCCTCATGTGACGTCCACCAGCCTATTTAAGGTAGAGCCAACCAAGGGTGGTGGTGGGGGAAGTGGGGAGCCGAACGCGGGGGCTAGAGCTTCTGCACCGATGGAAAACACAGCTCCAGCTTCAAAGTAAAGGCACCAACAGGTTTAAGCAAGGTTTGTTTGTTTTGTTTCAGTTCTGATACTGAATGCACCATGGAGCAGATTTAAAAAGTAAAAGGCGCCAAAGAGCAAGGAGCAGGCTTGTAATTTCTCAGGCATGCAGGGCTGGGCTGTTACCTGGGCTTAGTGGCTCGATATCTGCGGCAGATCCTTCCGTTGCTGTGGGGGAGGGCTGTGGTGAGCCCTCATGATCTCCGCTCCTCGGGGCTCTGGGATCTGTGGAAAGACAAAGGAAAAACTGTTTAAGAAGGCAGGGAGGTGGGGGGAGGAGAGGGGACAAAACAAAGGACAAGGACACGTTGAGTTGCGATAGGGCAGCTGCACAAGCTGAAACGCTGTTCCAGGCAACAAGTTAGAGCTTAAGGCACAGCACAGTACAGTTTAAACTGAATTTACTACCCCCAAATAAAAGGTGGGCGTCAAGAATAGGAAAACAGCAGGCAGTCTCAAAACAGGGCTATGCTGCAACAGGGTTCACTTAAACATTCAGCTATACCACTTGCTGCTGAGCTGCATCTGGCAGAATTAAACAGAGATTACACTGTAACACACTTAATATTTAGATTTAAAGAGGAGTAGCATTTAAGGAGTCAGGCTAAATGAACAGAAATCAATGCAAGGTTCACAAAAAACAGGTACAATGCAGGCTATCTCCACTTCTACACCGATGGAAAAACACAGCTCCAGCTTCAAAGTAAAGGCACCAACAGGTTTAAGCAAGGTTTGTTTGTTTTGTTTCAGTTCTGATACTGAATGTGCCATGGAGCAGATTTAAAAAGTAAAAGGCACCAAAGAGCAAGGAGCAGGCTTGTAATTTCTCAGGCGTGCAGGGCTGGGCTGTTACCTGGGCTTAGTGGCTCGATATCTGTGGCAGATCCTTCTGTTACTGTGGGGGAGGGCTGTGGTGAGCCCTCATGACCTCTGCTCCTCAGGGGTCTGGGGTCTGGGCTTAGTGGCTCGATATCTGCAGCAGATCCTTCCGTTGCTGTGGGGAAGGGCTGTGGTGAGCCCTTGCGACCTCCGCTCCTCGGGGGTCTGGGGTCTGGGCTTAGTGGCTCAATATCTGCGGCGGATCCTTCCATTGCTGTGGGGGAGGGCTGTGATAAGCCCTCGCGACCTCCGCTCCTCGGGGGTCTGGGGTCTGGGGTCTGGGCTTAGTGGCTCGATATCTGCGGTGGATCCTTCCGTTGCTGTGGGGGAGGGCTGTGGTGAGTCCTCGCGACTTCCGCTTCTCGAGGGTCTGGGGTCTTAGACAGATAGATAGATAGATAGATAGATAGATAGATAGATAGATAGATAGATAGATATAGTGAAAAATGATGTAAATGCATCTACTGGGGTTGAAACGCAAAGTGTACAAAGTAGGGAATAAAATGTTTAGGTCTCAAGTCTCTGGAACATTGTTAAATTGGTGGTGTGGTGTTCCTCAGGGTTTGAATAATCATGTGACACAGGGATGGTATTGCCTTTGTATCCTCACTCTCCATGCAAGCAATGATGTGTCATAAATTGCACTTTGTGTTACAAGACTGTGCTGATATTAGGGCAACACTAACTCTGCATCACATGATCATGAGAAACACCACAACACTCATTTGCCAAGGTTCCAGAAACATTGATCCCTGATTTTTCATTTACCTACTGAGTATGCTTTGTGTTTCAACCCTAAAACATGTATTAATGTTTTTTGTAATGAACTTCCTTGCTTTTTGGAAAAGATATCTCAAAGCAGCTTCATAGGGATGTTCAGTGTGCCAGCCCTTAAACTTGCTTCATAAGTGACTCACAAGCAGCTGCACAGTGATGGTCACTGTATCAAACCTAAAGCTTGCTTCATGAGTTATGATTTTGTTATTGTTCTTTACCTCCAACTCCAGCAGGTGCCCCCTTTAGTTGGCACCCTCAGCCCTGTGACCCCATCGTCCCCAAGACTTATATTTTCCTCAGTTGCCCCATGGTGTGTGCCTCATGGTGAAGTCATGTAGTGGAGCCCATGCCCAGATGGTGGCTGAATCCACAACTGGGGAAGAGCATTGTCAGCAGGTGCTGGGCCTGTGGGGTGCCAGAATTTATCCTGCAGCCTTGTTGTTTTTTTTAACCATTTACTCCCTTCCCTGGAGTTGGCGGCATCAATGCACACATGCAAACAGTGTTTAAATAATGCAGCAGCTGGTGTCAAACTCTGCTGTTGGTATCCCCCTCCAGCCCACCCAATATTTAAAGAACTCTGCAGCAGGTGACCAGTCATGCTGCCAGTACACTTTCCCTCCCACTCAGTGTCTTAATACACTGATGGTAAGTACCCAGTCCTGCAGCTGGTAACCTCTCCCACCACCAGGTACTAAAATAACCACACAACCTTGCCCATCCTCTAGCACCCACGCCACCCTCCTCCCACTCCATTAGTGCTCACGTGGTCCATTCCCATGTTCCTCAGTGCCCTACATCATGAATCCTCAGTGTCTCTCAATGTGCTCCTTGACTTGCAGGTAGGAAAAAAAGAAAGGGAAAAAATAATTCCCAACATACACCTATTACACATGCATGTGGACTTACTGTAGGTTTTTATTTTTATTTTCTTTTGGTTGTAACTTGGCCAATGTTGACCACTTAAGGTACACATTTTTAGGGAGATCAAGTCACCATTTTTACTTCATGACCACAAAAGTGGCACTCTGTTAACTGGCCTAAAATGTGTTTTGTGGGACGTCAACTCCCAAGAACACATTTTGAGTCATATTTAAAAGGGGTCCCCTATATGACTGTGAGGTAGGATGACAACTTGGGTACCCTGACAATATGGGCCCAAAATGGCCAAGTCATGTGGCAAATAAAAAAAAAGTTTAGAGACATGCACTATTAGTGCATTTAGTGACTTATGTTTTTTTTCAGGTTTTTACATGACTAGGTGGTGGGCGTCCAAGGTGGGAGGAGGGTTACTTTGGTTGTCTAGTTCTGAGTTTTACTTGAAGGATGATTATGAAAGGGAGGGTGGGCATGGCTGAGTAGAGTGGGCTTGGGGGATGGTGTAATTATTACTCGCAGGAGGAAGGAGGGTGGCACAGATGTTACTGGGTGGGGAGGGAGGTTGGTTTTAGTATGATTGTCAGGCACCAGAGTCTGGCAAACAGTATTGGGAAACCAAAACAGTAGGGGCTGCTTTGGGCCACTTTTAGTCTGGTGCACTGTGCATCACAGTGCAGTTGTTTGTGAATGGCACGCAGGTGCGGGGCAGTGAGTGTCACTATGCGTGGGTCAGCAGAGCATGTAAGACAGATGGCATTTTATTTGAAAATTTGTGACCAGGAGAGGCACATTAAGCCGTGGCTTGTTTCCAGGTGCAACCTGGGGGCAAGGAAAGGGGAATATGTGTACAGATGTAGACTGACTTACAGAACCAGATTAAGCTGTTGGTGGTATTTTAGTGAATGGGGGGAATTTGGCCAGAACACTGGGGAAATTCTCTTACTCTTATTGAGAAGTGCCATGGGATCTTTAACGTCCATCTGGACAACCACCAGAACAGACAGACGGGACCTCGATTTAACATCTCATCTGAAAGATGGCACCTCCAGAGTGCAGCAACCCCCTCTTGATGCACTACAGTGTCAGTATTGGAATTCATCCCACATTCCTGGTGTGGGGCTAGAACCCACCAAATACCAATCTTCTGGCCTCAGAGATGAGTGTGCTACCTGCTGAGCCACTGACACTGACAAAGCTAAAAAAATAAAGCTATGTAATCTAAAAGAATTAATCCCTAAATATATTTTTTAAAAAGTAAGGACATGAATTGCAAAAAACAATATTAAAGCATCTATTGGGTTGAAATGCAATGTGTACAAAGTAAGGAAAAGAAAAAAGAGGGTTGGAAGTCTAGAATTTTGGCAAATTGGTCTCAATATGTATACCCTAGAGCAAAGGAGGGAGAGAGGTGATATGAACAAAACATTCAAACACCTTAAGGGCATTAACAAGGTGAAAGAGTCTAAGATGCTTTAATATAAGAAAAATAGCAGGACAAGAGGACACAGCATGAGATTAGAGGGAGGTCGATTAAGGGGGAATGTGAGGAAGTTCTTTTTCACAGAAAGGGTGGTGCATGCATGGAATGGCCTAACTCAGGAAGTGGTGGATATGAATACAGTGCAGGGCTTCAAACATGCATGAGACAGGCATAAGGGCGCAATAAAGATGAGTATGAATAGATAGGCCATTGACAGAGTACAGGCCTATGGCACATTCATAAGGTAGAAAAATGGTCAGACTGGATGGGCCTTGCGGTCCTTATCTGCTGTCAACTTCTATGTTTCTATGTAAATTAGTGGTGTAGTGTTCCTCAGGGTTTCAACGATCATGCAATGCAGGGTTGTTGTTATTCTAATACAGGCAACTGTTTTGGCAGACAAAGTAAATGATACAGCAATGCTTGCATAGAGACTGCCAATCTTAGGGTAATGCCAACCCCTGTGTCACATGACCATTGAAGCACCAAAGAACACCACATCACCAATTTGCTAAGGTTGCAGACTTCTAGCCCTAATTTTTCTTTTCCTTACTTTGTATGCTGTGTGTTTTAATCCATGAAGATGCAGTAACATAGTTTTTTGCTAGATTTATAAATATATATATATATATAACATATTTTCTCTCTACTTTGGGCTGCCCATGACCCAAACCAATAAGATCCCCTATAGGGTGGTTGGATATCTCTTTCTGGGCTGAGATATAGATATGGCACACTGATGAGTCCAAACGAGGACAAAACATGTGCCTGTGTCTGCTGTTCTCAGCTTTTGCTGATTGTGTTGTGAGGCCTACTGGCACTATGCAATTCTGCTTAATGTTGAGCCAGTCCAAATTAACTCATGGACATTTGCATATGCTTCCCATGATGCATTGTATTATTGGGGTATGTGCAATTTGCGAGATATATATATATATATATATATATATATATATATATATATATATATACATACATATATATATCTATATATTGTAAAAACAAAGACAAGAAGCTGCGAGTATGGGGTCTTAAAGCAAAACAAAATGGTTATATTAAATGCACGCTGAAAATAGAAAATAGAGTTAAAATCTACGTTTCAACCTTAGGTCTTCTTCAGGAAATATCTAAAGAAAAAAAAACAAGTTAGTGTAGAGGAGAGGTAAAATAGAGAGATATATGTGGAGAAGAAGAAGGGAGGCAAAGGGAGAAGAAGTGATAAATGATAAGATGAGAGAATCTGTGAAACAAAAAGGTGATGATGGGAAAGATAAAACATAATGGGAGAGAAAGAGCTGGGGAAGATCCCAGGTAGAGACTGATTAACAGGGCCTTGTAAGAAGGCTGAAAGGTGACAAATGTGTGAGAAGGAGACAGAAATGGAGACACATGGTGAAAATGAAAAATAAATCAGTACAAAAACAAATTGGCTTTAGAGAAAAAAAGGGGAGGCTGAAAGATGTTAGTGGAAAATAAGTCTATCATTTAAACCAGAGGGCTGCTGGGAGCCAAGGCGGATGATCAGCTTGGCCATGTTTTCTATAGTTAGGATCCGGAAGCCCTGCTGAAGGACACAAACAGAAAGGTCATTGACATTGTGGTCCCTGGAGATAAAGTGGGATACAATGGGTTTAGCAGTTTCACCATTCCTGACCGCTCTGTAATGTTCCTGAAACGGTCAACAAGGCCTACCAGTTTCTCCGATGTAAATAGCTGAACACCTCCTGCAAAATACAGTACACTACATTAGTGGAGGTGCATGAGAACTCCTTGGTGATGTGAAAACACCTGTAACCCCGAATCTCAGTTACACTGGAAATAAATTTGCAGGTGTGAGCGAGCCCTGCTGCAGGTTTGGTACCTGGGGGAGGAACTGTAGGAGTGGGTGGCTGCTTTTACCAGGAGATGCGCCGAGGTTAGGTGGCGCAGGTAGGAGGCAATAGGTGGTTCTGTAAAGGAAGCACCAATGTTAGGGGTCAGCTTGCAAAATGGGAAAGTTACTAGTGTGATCCTGTGAAGAGAGGTGTGCTCTGATGGAAAGGAAGAACTAGTGGAATTCGCCCGTTGTTCTTGTGTGACAGTATTCCTCCTGCGGGGTCCAGGTTACGGGGCATGTTACTGACCCGGAGAGTGCTCTGTCCACTGTGCTTTAAGGGTATCCCCTGTTGAAAAAAAACCATGCATTATTTGGGTCTGCTCAGCAAAATCATCCTCTTCACTGCATAACCTATAAGTCTAAGAAACTGTGAATAAGGCAGGCCATTCTTGACATGTTTAGGATGGAAGGAGCTATGGAGGAGGAAACTGTGAGAGTCAGTGGGTTTGTAATAGACTGATGTCTTCAGACCAGTGTTCTGAACTGAGAGCTGGATATCCAGGAAAGGCAGTGTAGAGGAGGATACTTCAACCGTGTACTGAAGGGAAGGGATGAGCCGTGGTGAACTTGTCAAGGAAGACTTGGAGGGTCTCCCTGAGCAGGAGGTGGCCCCACACAGTCATCAATGTAAGCGTTTGTAGAGTTCAGGGCACAGTCCCTGTGAATGAGAGAAAAACATTCCTCCACCCAACCCACAAACAGATTAGCAAAGCTGGGACCCATCTTGGTACCCATGGCAACTCCACTGACCTGCTGAAAAAAACTGTTATTAAAAGAAAAAGCATTGAGTGTTAGAACCAGTTCTGCCAGGCGAGTTAGTGTGTGTGGGTGGCTGCTGGACTTCCCGCTTGTTCAAGAAATGCTGCAAAGCTGTCAGACCATCATCATGGGGGATCACTGTGTAAAGAGATTTGATGTCCATGGTGAAGATGAGCTGATGAGAGTCACTGAATCTGAACCTGTCAAATAACTGGAGAGCATGGTTAGTGTCTTTAACATAGGAGGGCAGGGACTCAACAAGGGGTCTCATGAGGCCATCCAAAAATGCAGAGATGTGGGATGTGGGGCAGGAGTAGGCAGACACTATGGGACGACCCGGGTTACCTGTTTTGTGGATTTTGGGAAGAAGATAAAACCTAGATGTCTGGGGATGCTGGACTATGAGTCTCTTAGCCGAAGCAGGGAGCTCATTGTTTTCAATATGCAGTGAAGAGGATGATTTTGCTGAGCAGACCCAAAAAATGCATAGTTTTTTTATCAACAGGGGATACCCTAAAAGCACAGTGGACAGAGCACTCTCCCGGGTCAGTAACATGCCCCGTAACCTGGACCCCCGCAGGAGGAATACTGTCACACAAGAACAACGGCGAATTCCACTAGTTCTTCCTTTCCATCAGAGCACACCTTCTCTTCACAGGATCATCACTAGTAACTTTCCCATTTTGCAAACTGACCCTAACATTGGTGCTTCCTTTACAGAACCACCTATTGCCTCCTACCGCCGGCCACCTAACCTGCGCAATCTCCTGGTAAAAAGCAGCCTACCCACTCCTAACAGTTCCTCCCCCAGGTACCAAACCTTGCAACAGGGCTCGCCACACCTGCAAATTTATTTCCAGTGTAACTGAGATTCGGGGTCTACAGGTGTTTTCACATCACCAAGGAGTTCTCATGCACCTCCACTAATGTAGTGGTACTGTATTCTTTGCAGGAGGTGTTCAGTTATTTACATCGGAGAAACTGTAGGCGCCTTGCTGACCGCTTCAGGAACATTACAGAGCGGCCAGGAATGGTGAAACTGCTAAACCCATTGTATCCCACTTTATCTCCAGGGACCACAATGTCAATGACCTTTCTGTTTGTGTCCTTCAGCAGGGCTTCGGGATCCTAACCATAGAAAAACATGGAAGCCAAGCTGATCATCATGCATGGCTCCCAGCAGCCCTCTGGTTTAAATGATAGACTTATTTTCCACTAACATCTTTCAGCCTCCCCTTTTTTTCTCTAAAGTCAATTTGTTTTTGTACTGATTTATTTTTCATTTTCACCATGTGTCTCCATTTCTGTCTCCTTCTCACACATTTGTCACCTTTCAGCCTTCTTACAAGGCCCTGTTAATCAGTCTCTACCTGGGATCTTCCCCAGCTCTTTCTCTCCCATTATGTTTTATCTTTCCCATCATCACCTTTTTGTTTCACAGATTCTCTCTTAATCTTATCATTTATCACTTCTTCTCCCTTTGCCTCCCCCTTCTTCTTTCTCCACATATATATCTCTCTCATTTTACCTCTCCTCTACACTAACTTGTTTTTTTTCTCTTTTAGATATTTCCTGAAGAAGACCTAAGGTCAAAACGTAGATTTTTAACTCTATTTTCTATTTTCAGCGTGCATTTAATATAACCATTTTGTTTTGCTATATATATATATATATATATATATGATGTGCCGGGGGACCTATGTGACATATGATTTATGTTCACAAGTGCTGTACCACCTTGGATAACCTGATGAATGTCAAAAGCCATGAGTGATGTGCGAAATGTCAAACAGCATGAGCATACATAGATCATGTATCACACAAGGTCCCCCCTGCATGTTTCATTCATGCAACAGGGCAGGATCTTCTGTTATGACTTTACTTTTAGCTTTTATGTTTCTTTAAGCTAATAACATGTGTGGGACTTTTTTAGGGAAACAGTGTGTGCCCATCTTCTATGTGCCTTGTGACCATGGGCACTGCTAGGGAGGTGCCATCATGACACTGGCACTGATGCCGCTAAGTTGAATTTGTTTGGCTTAGATGTTGAGACTCTGATCTTTTTTCATTACAAGATGGTTGTGCCACTTAGTGAGAGCTGCTGGGAGCATTGGTAGTGACTGTGAGAAGAGCTCATTAGAGTTCTTTCTATTGTGATTTGACCTAAGAAGCTTATATTGGCATGTAAACTGGAAAAGAGATATCCATCAGTATTGAAGAGTGAGCACTAGAGGAAGTTAGCTTGCTTTGTGTTTCTATTTATTTGCTTTTTTTTGTTGTTGTGTACTGCTTCAGCATGTGTGTAAGGGTGGCAGTTAAAGTGGAGTGGGGCAAGCGTTTTTTTTTTTTGTTTTGTTTTTTAATATAAGTAGCAGTTCTGATGCATCATCTAGTTATTACTGAGGACAAGAGTTTGGTTAGTGGAGTGGTGACCATCAAGAAAACGAAGGCGCTTCTGGGCGAGATGGCAGTTTGAGTGGGTAGAGGAGCAGAGATGTAATGGAGGCATGTCTTGCTTAAAAAAATATATTTTGTGTTCTACGACAGTGCCAGAGTTTAAACAGGTGTATGCTGGCAAGGAGACATTGTTTAATTTAGCAACACTTGTGCAGGGAAGGTAAGTCCAGAGCAGGACCAGGATGTTGTACAGTACTAAGCTGTAGACTGTAAAATGAAGCAAGGAAGTGGTACCAGTAAGTGGGCAGGGAGGCTATTATGAAGAAACTGTGTTACATAAATGGATAGTGATGTACCTGTAGTAACTGTGTTACATAAATGGAAGATTCTACATTCATACACACAGTTACTCAGATGAATAGATGAATAGATTTATCACACTCCATTTCTGTCCATGCCTGTTGTATAACTATATATATAACCTCACAAAAGGTGGTGCACTACCAATGTCCAAAGCCACTGAGCTTTGGTTTCCTCCAGAAAACCATGCAAAATTCTCGAATTTGGACTTTCGACACTGGAAAAAACAACATATTTCATGTAATTTGGTATTTTGTACCAGAGCAGTTATTCTTCAGAACTTGCATTTTTCTTATAAATCCTTTCATTTGCTTTTTTAGCAAAGCCACTGTTATGCCAGCACCAGGAAATTGTGTGAGTCACAGAACGAGTGGTGTGCTACATGTCCACTGTGTAGGAGAGTCAAGAGCAGGAATAACACCCAGCAAAAGGTACTGATTGAGTAAGATGGTCACAGGTGGCAGGCAGTAGGAAGTAAGCGGCATCTCAGTCTATCCTAACCTATTTGTCCCTTATCTTGCCAGGTATTAGCTGTCTATCTGTCAGACAAGCATAATTATTATTGTTTTCTAACTCCCTAGTTCTCTTTTCTAGGACCTCCAACCCATTGTGCCTCCTAAGCTTCTCTCATCTTACTTTTCAGGGTCTTAGTAGCAGATTCCCCATGTTCTCAGGAAACCCTAGGTAAGTTCCTAATGTAATTACAGTATTTCCCATCCCTCACTCACTAAGAACAATTGCACTATTAAAACATGCAAGCTTAGCTGGAATTGGTCAATGTTTGTTTATGGATGGGGACCACTGCCGCTTTCTTCTAATAACATGGCACCCCCCACACACCCTTATTGAATGTTTGTTTATGTCCATTATCATACCTTTCAACCTTTTGTCCCCCAAATGTGGAACATTGCCTCTCAAAATGTGGAACAAATTAGCAAAATGTGGAACAGTTAATCAAATCTTTACACGGGAGACTCAAAACACTGTTAAAATGTTTGCATTTATGTTCAGAAAGTCTGTTAATAATTGAGTAATATATTTTTTGCATCATTTACTATAGATTTTTGCTTTAAAATGTTAATACTGAATGTGGAACAAGTCCTCACAATGTGGAACAGGGAGCTTTTGTGAAGTAAAATGAGGAATGTTCCTCATAATGTGGTACAGTTGAGACGTATGTCCACTATTGGAGCTACCAATTCATAATCACATTCTTGAACATATGAATGTACAAACGTACGAAATTTGCCAGCAGATAAAGGCCTGGTAGTCTGTCAAGTCTGCTCCAATGTGCAGCTAGCACCCATTATTCTGCTCTGCCCTTCTCTCCCACCCTTCCCCTCCCTTGACCCTCCCACTTGCCCTGTCCAAGCCCCTTTTGAAACAATCCATGGTTCTACTGGATACCACTTCTGCTGGTAACGAATTCCACCCAGCTACCACCCTCTCCATGAAAAAGTGTCTCCTCATCTCTCTCTCCTGAACCTTCCTCCCTCTAGTCTCACATCATGGCCCTGGGTGTTCTTCCCCTCCCCTCCCTTACTTTGAACAGCTCCTCTGTACCTATCTTGTGTATTCCTTTCATGTACTTGAAGGTTTCAATCATATCCCCCATCCCTCCTCTCCTCCAGCAAGTACATGTTCAGCTCCCTCAGCCTCCTCTCGTATGGTAAGTTCCCCAGCCCCTTGGTCATCTTTGTTGCCCTGCACTGCACCCCCTCCAGTAACTTAATGTCCCTCTTCAGATATGGGTGTCAGTACTGCACACAGTACTCCAGGTGAGGTCAAACTAATGATCTATACAGTGGCAGAATCACCTCCTCCCTCCTCAAAAATATACCCCTTGCAATGCAACCCAGCATTTTGTTGGCCTTTGTACCTGCCTTCCTACATTGTGTTGAGTTGTTCATTGACCCCGCAATAAGCACCCCCAGATCCTTCTCCTTCTCCTCTGTCTTGGCTAGCTGCACTCTGCCCAGCTGGTAACTCCTCTTTGGGGTTTTCACCTCAAAATACAGCACCTTGCATTTTCTGGTATTGAACCCCAGTTGCCAGGTGCCTGGCCAGGTTTCAAGCTTTGCCAGATCATCCTACAACCCCTGCCATCTCCCTAGGTCATTCACCACTGCTCCCATCTTGGTGTCATCAGCAAACAGACTGATCTTGCTCTTTATGCCCAGTGATATGTCTGCAATGAATATTCCAAACAACTCTGGTTCCAACACTGAGCCCTGCAGAACACCACTTGTCACTACCCTTGGGGATGAGAGCTCCTCACCAACCACCACCCTCTGTTGCCTTCTCTGAAGCCAGTTCACTACCCATCTCACCAGTTTTGCATCCACCCCTGTGCCTTCTAACTTACTTCCCAGCCTCCCATGTGGCACTGAGTCAAATGTCTTACTGAAATCCAGGTACAGGACATCCACTGCATGGCACCCGTCCAGTTGCCTAGTTACCCAGTCATAGAACTCCATCAGGTTGGTTTGGCAGGATCTGTTACTTATGAAGCCATGCTGTCTGTTGTCCTGTAGTTCATTGGCCTCCAGGAGGGCCACCAGCCTCTCCTTCAGGATAGTCTCCATCAGCTTACCATGATGCATGTGAGGCTCACTGGTCGGTAGTTCCCCGGTTCATCTTTGGGGCCGCTCTTGTGGAGGGGCACCACATAAGCCATCCTCCAGTCTTGAGGTACACACCCTGAGTGTAGTGAGGCATTAACTAGGTCTGCAAAGATCCCACCAGGACCTCTGCCGGCTCCTCCAGTACTCTGGGGTGGATGCTATCTGGGCCTGGCACCTTGTCCACCCTTAGTGACCTCAAACTCTCCAGAACCCTGTCCTCCATGATTTCTCTGTCTGTCACTCCCTCCCCCCCCTCTGTTTCTGCCTTCCCTCTCCCTTTGGGGTATCATCCCCCCTCTCCTTAGTAAATATCAATGCCTTATCACCCCTTGCTTCTACCCAACCCCCCCGCCTTCCTAAAACTTACTATGTGGTCCTTACAGTTCCTTTTCTCCCTGGTGTACCTAAAGAAGTCCTTCTCCCCCTTTTTTATGCCCTGCACCAGCCTGAGCTCCATAGAAGCCTTGGCTGCCCTTACTGCCCTTGTCATCACCTTCGATTCCTTCAGGTACTCCTCCATGTGCTCTCCCCTCCCCTCCTGTCCTTGTTTTTTTGTATCTCCTAAAGGCAGCTCTTTTCCTACTTACCTTTTCCATTACCTCCTTGCTCACCCAGCTAGATTTCTTTGCTCTAGCCTTCTTGCTCTGGGCATTGCTGCTGGTTCTGGTTGCTTCCACTATCCCTGGCTTTATGAGCTCCCACCTCTGGTTAGTGCCTATACTAGGCTGAATTCTGGCCAGGTACCCTTTTACAACTTCCCCCATCCTCTCAAAGTTGTCCCTCCTAAAGTCCAGCACCCTTGTGCCAGATTCCACTCCTTCCTTACCCATATCCAATGTGGACCACACTGAGTGGTGGTCACTCCCCTCCAGTGGGTCTTCCACCCTAAGTTCCCTCACAATCTTCCCATCTGCCAGCATAAGGTCAAGGGTATTCCTTAAGCTGGTTGATTCGCTGACCATTTACATCAGGAAGCTGTCCTGGAAGGCATCCAGCAGTACCTGCTCCCCTCTATCCCTGGTTGTTGGGGTACTCCAATCAACTCCTGGCATGTAGAAGTCCACCAAAATCACCACACTACCTTTCTCACAGGTCCTGCCGATCTGTCCCACTAGTTTCCTGTCTAACTCCTCTGTCTGAGAGGGTGGCTAGTACACCACTCACATCCTGAGAGTCCTATTCTTGGAATCCTGGGTTTGCATCCATAATGATTCCATACTACCCTCTTCCCCTTCTTCCCATACACACTTCAGTCTTTCCCTCACATATAGTGCCACCCCCCTTCCCAATCACTCTATCCCTACGAAATATCCTGTACCCTGGTATTGACAGGTCCCAGTCATTGTATTGGGTGGCCAATGTTTCGGTGATGGCTGCAATGTCTACCTCTCCTTCTGCCATGAGAGTCTGAAGCATACAAGCCAGATTTGTAAAATATTTGGTGGGGTCCAGAGGTCAGGGTTCAAAGCCCCGCCCCCTGGACGAGGGATCAAAGCCCCACCCTCTGGTCCAGGGGTCAGAGGTCACCCTCCCACTACCGGGGGGGTCAGGGGTCCTACTTCATCTCTGGCTTTTACCCTCTTATTCCTACTGATAGGTTTCCTTTCCCTGAACTTGCGCCCATACATGCATTCTTAAATTTCCCTACCGTTTCTGTCCCCCACCTCTGCTGAGAGGCTTTTCCATGCATCCACAGTGCTTTCTGGCTTTCTATGAAGACATACTTCAGAGACTTATTTAACTCTAAAAATTGATTAGCGTTTTGCTAATAAAAGTGCTAAAACATTGTGAAAATGCGTAGCACTTGCCTCACTGTGTTTAACAAACATAACACTTCTAGAAAACCTATATAAATACTTTCTGTACTGTTAGTATTGTCCCAAGAAAAAAACTGCTAATCAATTATTTAAAACCCTGTACTTCCTCATATTACCCTCTAGCCTCATGTCATAACCACTCGTTCTTGAACATCCCTCTTGTGCCTTATATATGCCTTTATTTCTACACACCTCCACCCATCCCTCGGTGGTGGTTACTCTCTCCCCCCCCAAACAAAGGGTCTGTTACAACTCTGTGCACATCATGTGCTGTGCTGTGCTGGCCTGTAATTGTACTTAGTACTGCACTGAGCCCTAATCCCCAAATACAGTACTACTTTATTTAGAAGCTTGTGCTATCAACCCACCCTGGACCGCCGTTCTTACTTAGCACTGAAGTTATAGTACTTCGGCCCCTTACAGCATTGCATGCTGTATGCCACGTCAGGCTGTCAGCTGGTTTTTTTATTATGTTGAGTTGGGGGATTTCCCCACACACACACCCGACCCCCCCTTGGGTGGAAGAAAAGTCCCCCAACTCAAACCAACAATACCCAATTCAACAGCCAGCAAGCAACGAAAGTAGTCTAGCATAGATATAGTACAGCATAGCCCAGAAAACATGTGACAAAATTACGCTGTATTCTCTGTAGCTGAATTAAACTGGTCAAGCAGGCAGAGGCCCACTGGAAATGCATTAAGGGGAAAACTACTTGGAAGTTCAGTACTGTAAATCATCCACATCTGGTTCTACTAATTTACAAAATGCACTTCAGTTCAAAATTATAATCTCTTAACAGTAAGCTGTGTGACTAAAGCTCATTCTTTTCTGCAGTACACTCAGTTAGTATTTCTGTCCCACATGGGTTAGAGGCCTTTTTTTTGTTTTGTTTTAATAGCCCCACTGAAACAGTACTTACTAATTAACTGCATCAATGGGCTATTACGGAAGCCTCACCAATGCGAGGCTGAACAGAAATATGAACTTTTAGTGTACTGCAGCAGTAGCACAGAAGCTTTAGTCACTTATAGCTTACTATGGTGTATGGTAGAATGATTTTAAGCATGGACTTCCATGCCTGGAATATGCTTGTTGTGCTGCAGTAGTGACATCATTATATAGTGTATGATGGAATGCTGTTATTGTTTGAAAATCCAACACTTTCGAAATGTTGTTATGCTGTGGTAGCTACGTCATCGCAGCTGTTATGCTGCACTAGCTACGTAGCTAGTACAGCATAATAACATTGAACATGCTAACACATGCGCATTATAAGACCAGGATACAGCGATAAAAACAACAGTGAAATGAGCAGCAAAGTGGAGAAATAAAACAAAGTAAGTTGTGCTTTGTAACAGCATTCCATCCTACACTATAAAAAACAATGTATACCCAGCTATCCAATAACAAGCTGGGTTACTTCATCTCGAAGTCGCCAGTGGCGACCGAACCTCTCGAGCTACGCTCTCAAGGTTCAAATGGTCACCATGGCAACCTCTTGATGAACTAACCAGCTTGTTACTGATAGCTGGGTATACATTATTCTCTATATGCTGTATGATGAATGCTGTTATACATGGAATTCCATGCCTGGAATATGCTTGTTCTGCTGCAGTAGTGACTTCAGTATGTTGTTCTGCTGCAGTAGTGATGTCACTACTACTCTGTTGCTGGATGCTGCTGCCTGCTGGGCTAGAGTGGCTGGCTGCCCTGGTGCACCGCTCAGTGCTCACTCTCTAGTCGATCCTGGCTGGCACACTGCTACCCATTATATGGGGAAAAAAATACAAGATACAGTAACATTACATAAATAGTGTATAGTGGAATGCTGTTATGCATGGAATTCCATGCCTGGTATATGCTTGTTCTGCTGCAGTAGTGACATCATTATATTGTTCTGCTGCAGTAGTGATGTCACTGGTAACTACTGCAGCAGAACCACTTGGGATGCTGGCACAATCTTGCTTTCCTCTATTTAATTATATGGTAAGACAATATATTGTACAGCCTCTAGAGACTTAACAAACCCATTTCATTATGAAAAATAGAGAAACACATACAATACACACATTTCAGATACTACTACTACTACTATACATTTCAAAAAATACAGGATGGTCAACTCTCAATGCACAACCTGTGTATTCTGTCACCTGGGGGTTCAGATTCCTATGGTCTGGACCTCTTGAACTTGGCTCTGAAGGTCAGAGGGAATCAAACCCCCTCTGTGGCAGAACACATTGGTTGTGCATAATTGCCCATCCAGTATTCTCTATATTAGCCTGATTTGCTAGAAAAGGGCATGGAGGTCCGTACAGTCATCTACCCGCAGCCACAGGGGCAGACAGCAACAAACAACAAAGGCAAAATGAGCAGGAAAAATGGAGCCAAAGAAAAGTCTGAACTTGGTGTCACCGTGTCAAGACTGGCTCTTCTGTCAATATCCGAGACATCCTCCCTTGATTTGACATCCCTGCATCTTCTCCTGCAGTCACCCATGGGGCGGTGTGATATACACCATGGAATTGGAACCCAGTCCTCTATTGGAGAAAAGGAGTATCCACCTGGATGCTCTACTTTTCTCACCTGGCTGGACCTCCAGCAGCCCAGTCTGTTTCTAAAGTTAGTTACTGTCTGGTATGGTATGTAAAGTATGGTCCAAATTTAACACAACAAGGCAACAAGGGGCAAGGCCCATTCAAATGTTAGGGCAAGGGCAGCAAAAGGCATACAGTACAAAGCAAGAAGTTTCTTTTTTTTTTTTTTTTGCCAGCCAAAAAAAACCTACTCAACCAACACCACACAGCACAGCATAGCACACAGACTACTGGAGATTTTATAAATTATAAAAAAGGTCATAATTTTTCAGAGTGGAGAAGAACTGAACCTCTGCAACATCAAGCTCTGGCTGGCTTTTCTCTGCTGTCTGACAAGACAGAGAGACAGGGAGAAAGAGAGAGAGAGAGAGAGGGTTGAGGGAGGAGGGGGAGAGAGGGGCGAGGAGAGGGAGAGGGAGGGGGAGAGAGAGAGAGAGAGGAAGGGAGGAAGAGGGGGAGTGAGGGGGGGGAGAGAGGGA
Organism: Neoceratodus forsteri; assembly: GCA_016271365.2. Taxonomy (NCBI): domain Eukaryota; kingdom Metazoa; phylum Chordata; order Ceratodontiformes; family Ceratodontidae; genus Neoceratodus; species Neoceratodus forsteri. The sequence continues at coordinate 329,535,407 of CM028137.1, forward strand.
AAGAGTGAGAGAGTGAGAGGGAGAGAGAAATTACCAACAGGCAACAACACAACAACAGTGGCTCTTAGTCCAAACCAAGTCCAGAACTACACAATGCCCTATTGCTCTCTGACACACACCATTAGCTCAATTTTAACAAAGTGCCAGACTGTTTTCCAAGCTTCCAACATTCAATGAAACAGCCTCCTTTACTGGCCAAGTTTGTCTATCAAATTACATCTAAAATGTTTGCTGCATGAAAACAGTAGTAGCATGCTTGTTGGAGTGCTGGTGCTGGACCTTTCTTTTGGATCATTTCAGACACAGACAGAGCTGGGCTAGCCATCTCTTGGCATAACACCCCACGACTATGGCAGTGCGAGAGTAAGCAGAACCAACTTGATACAATGTACTATACTGCAGTAAACAGCAAGTAAAATTATTTTGTGCAAATTGGGACCAGACACTTTGCTGAATATGGGGCTCTTAATGCTAACTGTTCACCATTAAGTGGACTAGGCCATCTGACCGAGCATCACTACCTCAGTTCAAGTTAAGCATTTTGGTAGGAGGGTTGATTTCACAAAGCATTGCTCACCATTTCATGTATGTGCACCCACAATCAGCCAACCACATGCAACATTATCAGGCCTGCACTGTTTCCAAGGCTGGGTACCCAGTGAAGCAAAGGGAGCACCTTGGGTAGAACCAAGGGCATTGCACTGGTGGTATCAGGAAGAAGGGTGGCACTCCCAGTGCAGGTGGACTAAGCAAAGCAGCTATACTGAGAACTGTGGTGTGGAGGTGAGCACAGATTGAGGGCTGAGGCTGAAAGGGCACATAACCACAGGTTGGTGCATCTAGAAGGGCACAGAAGATGAGCCATAGGATGCTATCTCATTACTGCTAATTGACAGAAAATAGCATGGTGCCTCAGACCCCCTGATCCAGTGTTAATAAAGATGCTGCAGCAATAGGACCCGTCTTTCACCTTTGCATGAATACAACCAATCCAACATAATATAACACACTTCCAACACACCCAACATTAATCAGATCATGGTCCACTACGAACAGTTAATTTTTTGTACAGTACAAGATAGCACAAACAGAAGTTTTTTGCCTGCTTACTGACAGCCCATCCCCTTTTTTTCAGTCATTATCACTGCAGCAGGTCCCTTTTTAAAATCCTAAGTCCAACACTGTGCACCTTCAGAAGTACTTTGATGCAGTAAGAAAATAATAGGTTCAGTGTTGCAAATTATGAAAAATATCCCCGAGGTCTCTCATTACCTATGATGCAGGAGCAGGACTGAACATTCCTGACAGGGCTGTGGGGCACATTGATTCCTTCCTCAGTATACAATACATGTGCTGCATTTTTACACTGTACTCGATCTGTTTTATGCCTTTAGATGGTACATTTTACACAGTGAGACTACTTCTCCATTTTGCTCCTGGAACTGAGCACATGATTTTCCCCAGCTCACCCAGACACCACTGAATAGGTTATGCTATTTATTTTTCAACCTCCCTGGCTCCCTGAGCCAGCCCAGTACCTCACAGTCATTTAATTTCCCCAAATTCCCCTTGTATCACCTCATTTTCATAACGTACTGCACTTCTCTGTCTCTGCCTGAATCAGGTTCTCTGGTGCTAATAATCCTCCTGTCCTTGACAAAACATGGCAAAAGCAGCAGCAGCAGCAAAAGTATGACTAACTGCCAATTCCAAATGCTAAAGCAACACATTACTAGGCAACTGCCCAAATTAATACAAAGCTTTGACCTTTCTGTACCACTGACGACTGACTGACTCAGCTTTGAAGGTGGAGCTAGGACTGCAAAAATATAGCCTTCAGGCAGGCTTCAGCAGCAGGCTTCGCAGCACAAGAAACTAGTTTTAAAATTTACAGACCCCAGCTTAAAAATGTCACAGTGTGACTTAGTCTGTGACACTCACCTCTCTCTTCTTGTCTGCTCTGCACTGCAGTCTCTAGATTGTTGTTGCTGGGCTGAAACATGCTGCTGCCTGCTGGCTCTCTCTCGCTGGCTGAGCCTCAGCCTGCTGCTCTCCAAGTCCTGGGCCCAGTCCTGGAGTCGTCGGACTTCTCCTGAGTTGCCTTTGCTTTGCGCCTCACTGCCGGCGCCCCCACTGATGATGATGACTCGCGCGAGTCACTCCAGGCACAGTTGCTCGCTCCCAGTGAGTCCCTCTCCTCCTCCGATACAGTGGTACCCAACCCAACCCGGCGCCTCATGGCCCTCCCCTGCTATCTCCCCGACCCAACCCCAGGTCTGGTCCCGCGCCTTGCCCTTTCACTGATCTCGTCGTCGCCCAGTCCTGGACTACTACTCCCCTCGGGAGTCCTTGCCAGTCGCTCCTCGCTTGGTCAGTAGGGGATTGGGAAGGGAACTCATCCTCTCTGTCTCTCTCTCACCGAGTCGCCATCGTCTTCTTCTGCTCTCCTCTGACTACACATGCATGCCACCTCGATTCAGACCCCACACGCGTATGGCACCTAATAATTCCTGCAGACTGGCCAATCAGGGAGCAAGCACTTGGCAAATTGAAAAATGCCACCACCCAACCCAAAACTTTTCATACGATGGGGGTCCAAAGTAAGTAAACAAAGTTTAAACCTAATCCTGGCGTGGGCGCCAGTGGTTCAAATTTTAAATAATGCTAGACACCACAGCGGCACCAGCAATTAAATGGGGGGTGGGCAGGAAGGCCATGCTGGTGCTTGCACACTACTCGCCGCACAGTGAAAGCAATTTAAAGGTCAAGGGGAGAAAAGCAGCAGCAAAATATTGCTGGGGCTCAGCCCAGCTCAATAAATACCCATGCCCCATGGGCCCATATGACCCAGCGCCTATGGTCTGAAGCTCTGCAATTTTCTTCCCAAGGCTCCTAGCATTCAAGGTGACCACCTTCCACCACTTCACCTTCTGCCCTCCTTTGCTAGCATCACCACTAGTACTTGCCCTTTGTCACTATTATGAGGGGTAAGCTCATATGGCTTCCCAACCTGTTGTGTCTGCATGTCCCTTGCTCACTTGCCACCCCCCTGCTCCTAGTTTTAAATTCCCAGTTTCCTCTATGTACTCCTCCATCCTCTGTTTCAGCACTTTCTTTCCCTCCTTGCTCAAGTGTAGTCTATCCTTGGCATAGAGACTACTGTCCTCCCAGGACCCTCCCCCCCATGAACCCATACCCTTTAGTATGACACCAGGTTCTTAGCAATTCATTAAAATCCTTTATTCTTATCTTTCTTGTTGTGCTTGCCATGGGCATGGGAAGTATCTCTGAGAAAGTTACTGATCTTTCTGCCCCCCTCACATAATTGTCCTAGTTCCTCAAACCACCTCTGGACTATATCTACTATACTGTCAGCCAGGTGGTTTGTCCCAAAATGTATAATTAAATGAAACTTCTCTCTGCCCCTTCTAGTATATTTTAGAACAGATTGTCTCACCCTTTCTGCTGTCATTCCCGGCATGGCCTCCACCCAAATGCGACTATGCCTCTCCCCTTTGCTATCCTACCTGACTCCTCTTAGTATTGAGTTCTCCACCACTAAGATTCCACCCCTCTTACTAACTGATTGCTTTCCTTCCTCCCTACCTCTTGCTCCTGGATCCTCCTCTTCCTCCTGCACAGTAGTTCCCCCGTCTGCCCCTTTTGTAATTCCCCCAGCAGAACTTTTCCCCACTCCAGTTTCATCCAGACTTCTATCATAGAAACATAGAAACATAGACTTTGACAGCAGATAAGGAAAGCTTGGCCCACCTAGTCTGCCCATTTCCCTACCTACTGGATAAGCTGCAGATCCTAGTTAACCAAGAGCCTATTTCTTCCTACCCCCCCGACAAGAATTGCCTTATGTCTGTCCCATGCATTCTTGAATTCTCCCACAGTTTTAGGTCCACAACCTCCTCAGGAAGGCTGTTCCATGCATCCACCACCCTTTCTGTGAAAAAAATACTTCCTCACATTGCCCCTGAGCCATCCCCCTCTATCTTTAAATTGTGTCCCATTGTTCTTGCACATCTTTTTTTCTGAAAGATGCTACCCTCTTGGACTTTGTTGATTCCACTGAGGTACTTAAAAGTTTCAGTCATGTCCCCCCCATCCTCCTTTCCTCAAGGGTATACATATTAAGCTACTTTAGTCTCTTCTCGTATGGCTTCTCTTGCAGATCCTGCACCATTTTAGTTGCCCTCCTCTGGACTGCCTCCATCCTGTCTATGTCTTTGTGGAGATGGGGTCTCCAGAACTGGATGCAGTACTCCAGATGGGGTCTCACCAACTGTCTGTACAACTGTCTGTACTGTCTTCTGCTGGTGATACCTCTCCTTATACATCTCAGTATCCCCCAGCCCTCCCTACTACCTTCTCACATTCCATTTTTGTTGTTGTTACTACATCCCCCCCCATAGTATGCTATTTCCCTGGGTTTTTGTTTCCCAGGTGCATTATTTTGTACTTCTTTGCATTGAATCCAAGCTGCCATACTTCTGACCATTCCTCCAACCTTGCCATGTCCCTTTTCATCCTTTCCATACCCTACCCTTGTGTATCAACCCTGTTGCAGATCTTTGTGTCATCTGCAAAGAGGCATACTTTTCCTTCCAGTTCCTCTGCAATGTTACTTATAAAGATATTAAAAAAGACTGGACCCAGTACTGAACCCTGCGGTACCCCACTAGTAAACCCCTTTCTTCAGAGTGGACTCCGTTTAATATTACCATCTGTGTCCTGTTGTCCAGCCAATGTTTTACCCAGGCTACCACCCTGGGACTCACTCCCAGGCTGGCTAATTTGTTTATTAATCTTTTGTGTGGGATTGTGACAAATGCCTTGCTAAAGTCTAGGTAGGCCATGTCCACAGCCCCTCCCTGGTCTACTACTTTGGTCACCCATTCAAAGAAATTGGTTAGATCCATCTGACATGACCTTCCCACTGTGAATCCATGCTGCATTGGGTCCTGTGCCCCACTGGCCTCTATGTACTCAACAGTTTTTTGCTTCAGAAGTGATTCCATCATTTTCCCTACCACAGATGTCAAACTGACAGGTATGTAGTTTTCTGCCTGTCTTGCTCCCACTTTTGTGAAGGGGAATCACATCCACCCTCCTCCAGTCCTCGGGTACCACACCATTTTCTCATGATTTATTAAAAGGGTAGTCAGTGGTGTCACTAGTTCTACCCTTATTTCTTTTAGAATTCTGGGGTGAGTCCCATCAGGCCTCATTGCTTTGTCCACCTTCAGTTTTAGGAGATCTTTCAGAACCTTTTCTTCTGTGAAAGGACTGGAATCAACCCGCTTATCCAGAGTGTTTCTGTTAATTGGATTAGGTACATCCTCCTCTTTTGTGAATACTGAGCAGAAGTATTTGTTCAGTATCCTTGCCTTTTCACTGTCCTCTGCCCACCCAACGTCCACTCTATTCAGCCTCACTATCCCTCCCTTTGTCTTTCTACATTCCCTAATGTACCTATAAAAGATTTTATCCCCTTCTTAACTGAGTTGGCTATCTTTTCCTCAGTTTGGGCCTTTGCTATTCTGACTGCCTTCCCTGCTTCCTTCTGTCTTAACTGGTACAGTTCTCTGTCCTGCTCCTTCTGTGTTTCCTTATACTTCCTAAATGCTATCTTTTTCTCCCTAACCTTCCCCGCCACTTCTTTTGAGAACCATAGTGACTTTTTCTTTATTTGTTTTTTTGCTTCACACAAAGGCTTGTTGCCTCTGTGATGGCAGTTTTGATGTTTCCCCATTGTTGCTCCACCCCTCCTTCTTGCCTGTTTGTTAGTGCTTTTCTAAGGCACTCTCCCACTTTGACAATGTCAGCCCTTCTGAAGTCCAGTACCCTTACTTTTGTATGGCTTGACTCTGCAGCTGAGTTTATTGTGAACCACACTGTTTGGTGGTCACTTGTTTCCAGATGGTTACCCACTTCTAGATCTGAGATCCTCTCACTGTCCCCATTTGTGAGTATGAGGTCTAAGATTGCTCCCTCTCAAGTGGGTTCCAGCACTAGCTGTCTGAAGCATGTCCCCTGTAGGGCATCGAGAATGGCCCTACTCTTGGATGTGGCTGCAGGAAAGGTGCTCCAGTTAACATCTAGCATATTCAGGTCCCACATCAACAATATGTCCCCTTTCTTTCACATCCTAAGGATGCCTTCTATCATATTCTTGTCCATTCCCTCCCCTGAGATGGGGGTTTGTATACAACCTCTGTGCGGATTGTGGTGCCATTTCCAGTCTCTAAGGTGACCCACAGTGCCTCCTCTCCTCCCTGTTTACTCTTTCATTCCATTGCTTTTATCCCTTCCCTTACATAGAGAGCCACTCCTCTCCCTCTTCTACCCTCCCTGTCTCTCCTGTAGGTTGTGTACCCTGGTATGTTAACATACCAGTCATGGTTCTCTGTGTACCATGTTTCTGTGATTGCCACAATATCTAGGCATCCCTCTTCCATCAAGGCCACCAGTTCAGGGACCTTGTTGCCCAGACTATGGGCATTGGCACTCATTACCCTCCATTTCTTGATGGCCTTACCCTATTTTGCCCCATCCCTGTCTTTACTGCCTTTGTAGTTTTCTCCATTTACCCTTCCCCTTCTCCCTATTGACCTCTCTATCTTAGTGTTTACCTCACTAACTACCCTGATATTTTTTTAGGGGGGGCTAGGATTTCCCTGCTCCTTTCCAGTGCCTCCCCCCTTGACTAGTTTAAATGCTTGCCAATGAAGCATTTAAACCTATCACCTAGGATCCTGGTTCCCTCCTGGACAGATGTAGACCATCGCACCAGTATAGGCCTGCATCACTCCAGGTGGACCCCCAGTCCCCAATGAAGCCAAACCCCTGAGCACTGCACCAGTTTTTCAACCACTGATTGAATCCCATGGTGTGGAGTACCCTAGTCTCACCCATGCCATAGACAGGCAGCACCTCAGAGAAGGTTACCATGCGTGCTACTTGTCTAAGGCCCCTCCCCAACTCCACAAACTCCTCCTGTACTGTACTGATCCCTTTCGCAGACGGGTTTCTCCCTTTAACATCCTACCTTAGACAGGGTGTTTTCCAATTCCTTCCTTTCTTTTTACCTCCCTTAACTGTGGTTAATCCAAATGATAAAAAAAATTCACATGTACTTGAATACAAATATACAATAATATATAAATTGGGATCTGCACTTACCTGAGCAGTATTTGTTAACACTATTCCCATTTAAAGCAAAGGATGTGGACCAAAAAGGACTTTCAAAAAAAGGGATACAAGTGTGTTGGTATGGTATCCTTTGAAAAAGCACATTCCTGCATGAAACACATTAGGAGACAGGTGCTAGTGTCCCTGAAGAGAGCGTTGAGGCATTATGGAGTAAAACTGTTGGGACTTTGCGATTTTGCACAACCTTGCATAATTGGTGGTATGTGAATGGACTTTTCTTGTATTTATGAAGAAACTTTTAAATTAAATAAAAATGAATATTTCTTGGAAGTCCTGTTTGGTTGACAGTCTTTGCATTAACTGTGAGTAACATTAATAAACACGCCTCAGGTAGGTGCTGGTCTCCCTTTGACTCTTGCTTGTACCTTCTGTATAACTGACCAAGGCACTGCAATACCCTGGTTGCAGTCCAAAATACTTATCTCTTTGACTGTCTCTGAAAAATATATAAATACCTATTTCGCTTGTATCAAATCTTACTATGATCCAAATGTTAAGGAAAAAAATGATTCTGTTTGTGAGCCTTGGAGACTTTTTACCACACTTATTATATTTTTTTGATGATGGGAATATATTCCTCCTCTAGTCTAGTCAATGTGTTCCTAAATATGTCCCAATTAATATCTAGATTCACACACCTGGATTCTTGCTCCCAAGGCCACACAGCAAGATGTCTCCTTAGACTATTTAAAGTTGCAGTTTTAAAATCTCTGCATTGAGCTATCCCACGTTCAGTAATAAGTGATGTGTTTAACATACATTGGACCATATTATGGTTACTGTTTCTCGTGGCTCTCTTATAACGCTCTTCTGTACAACGTCCTCATTGGGTTTAGATCCAATATGGCAGCATCCATTGTATTCAAGATGATAGTTTGTTCTGTATCATTCTTGCTACACATCTATATGTTTTTTCTGATTATGCTCTCCCTACCTAGGTTACACACAGGGGTTAACTGGGCAGTAACCCACACTCTCTTACAAATTTGTGGCAGAGTTCTTGTACCTGTGTCATCTTTTTCCATTAAATACTATACGAGAGTTTTACCACTAGGGCAATGTCTAGACTGTTCATCCATTTTTATGTTTGCTTGCATGCATGTGCAAGAAACATAGTTCCATCAACCAAGATTTTGGAGGTGTATCACCCCCTCTTCCAATTCAGTCAGTGTGTTGGCAGGTGCGGCCCCTGTCCTCCAATGCATGCTGGAGCTGTCTATGACAAGCTCCAAAATGCAGTGGCGTACAGTTGAAAGGGGGAGCTACGCTTCCAGTGAGCAGCGATAACATATCGCCTGCTCATCGCAGCTCCCCTACACACACACACACACACACACACACACACACACACACACGCATGCATACTACGTGCTCCCCCCATGCACACACTCTATAGCGACAGAGGTGCCCAATCCCCCACGTCAGCTGTGCTCGCTCCCCAAAGCCTTCAAATGCCACGCTGGGTGCCCACTCCAGCGTGGCAACTCGATAATATAGCCGACAGGGGCCCAATCCGCTTCACTGCCCTCCCCTTAGTATACAGGTGCCACACTGGGAGCCCACCCCAGCGTGGGTAACATGCTATGGCCGACGGGGTGCCCAATCCCCATCAGCTCCACACACCCCTCAGTTATCCTTCTGCCATGCTGGGAGCCCACCCAGCGTGGCAAACGCCCTGTGTCATCTTTTTTTTTACCAGAAGAAAAACGGTCCCACGTAGTCTCCCCGCCTCCCACAACCCGCACCCACCCACTGCACACCCTGCCTCCCACACCCTCACCCCATACCTACCGGACCTCGGCGCGACGATCTTCGGTGGACCGGGAACACGTCTGCACTCTTCAAAGCCGACCGCGAACTGAGGAAATGCCGGTAAGCTGTATAATGGGCTAGATAGGGGTTTTTCAACTTTGTTGCATATCTCAGGCATTTTTTGGAATTTTTGCACCAGATTTTCAACATGGGGTTTTTGGGACCCCTTCTCATGAATGCTGTCACTGTCATGGCGTTATTCGGGCCCGAAGGGTGATTTCGCAGTCACTGTACAAAATCACCTTTCGGGATGGATTAAAACGACACTGCCAGTGTTCATAAGGTGGGCTCTCAAGAAGCCTATTTTGAAAATTTGATGGAAAAATTCCAAAAAATGACTGTTTTATGAGCGTGTGTTGAGAGTTCCTACGACGCCATAAGTTCGCTAATTTTCAATATTTTCACTCCAGATTTCAACATTGCCATTTTACCACACCTTCTTATGAGTAGTACAGCTGTCATTTTCACATCTCACCCAAAATGTGTTTCCGCCCATGTAGTGCACAATGGCGCGGTCGGTGTCTTGAAACCAATGTATGGGACAAATTAAGAAAATCACAGTGACACTGTTCATGAGCAGAGGTCTTAAAATGGCTATGTTGAAAATTTGATGAAAAAATTCCAAAAAATGACTGTTTTATGAGCATGCGTTGTACAGTTCCTCTGCACGCTCGTAAGTTCGTGAATTTTCAATATTTTCACTCCAGATTTTCAAAATTGCCATATTACCACACCTTTGTATGAGCAGTACAGCTGTCATTTTTCACATCTTGCCCAAAATGTGTTTCTGCCCATGTAGCGCGCAATGGCGCATCGATGTGTGAAATCAATGTATGGGACACATTAAGAAAATCACAGTGACACTGTTCATGAGCAGAGGTCTTAAAATGGCTATGTTGAAAATTTGGTGACAAAAGTCCATAAAATGACTGTGTTACGAGTGAGCATTGCACAGTTTCCACGCACCCTCGTAAGTTCATGACTTTGTAATATTCTAAGTCCAGATTTTCACCAGTGGCATTTTCCACACTTCCTTATTTACAGTACAGCTGTCATTTTTCTAACATGGCGGAAGTGTCTTTTCACTTTCAAGCGCAGAGATGCGTGGTGCTGGGGAAATCATTGTTCGGGACAGATAAAGAAAATCACAGTGTCACTGTTCATGATCGGAGGCACCAAAATGCCTGAGTTGACAATCTGCTGTAAAAATCCCCAACCTAATTATATTACGGTGTTGCACAGTTTTATGTACTAGTGACTTCACCATTTTTTTAAATATTTTTACTGCAGATTTGCAACATTGCCATTTTTTACACTTCCCCACGAACAGTACAGCTGTCATTTTTTACATCCTGTTCGGAATATTTTTGCACCTGTGGTGCTAAATGCCGTAGTCGCTGTGCATAAGCAGCTTTTGGCTAACAAACTAATATTTCCTCTCTTCATGAGGTAGGGTCACAAAAAAACCATGTTGAACATTTGGAGTGAAAATACCAACGAATGCCTGAGGTATTAGGGTTTCCAACCATAACGCCCAAGCCTGTAGAGAATGACAGGCATCAGGGGTGTGACTTGGGAATCTTGCCTGTAATGCTCATACCATTCCACACCCTGCAGCCAGTGAGAGGCATCGAGGTATGCCTTGGACTCTTCGGCCCCAAAGTTCACCCCATTCTCCTATACGCACCCATCTCACCGTGTTCCCTAATGGAATGGGGTGTGCATAAAGGCCAAAGACCCCAAGGAACACCGTGACACTTGTCAGTGTCTGCAGGGTGGGTGTGGTGAAATGGCGTGGCTGTTATGCCTGACGACCCAAAGGCACACTCCAATGCCTGTCATTCTCTGCAGGGTGGTGGTGGGGTTGGCTTCAGTTCAATACTTCACTGCCATTCCTATTACGCAGTTCTGTAACTTCTACACTACCACTGCCATTGCCAGCAAGCAAACATTCGGCATTGACAAATGCTTGTTTTGAATGTTTTTGTTTAATATTTTACGCAAACTAAGCTAGTGTGCTTAGACTACCAACAAACTGTATTTGAACATAGTATAAACACACTTTAAACCCACTTGTGTTTCATTTACACTGCACTTTCATTACTGCTTTTTTAAAATATTTTATATTTACATAGTTATAAGTTGCATCTGTAGCTCAGTTTACAATACTGTTTAGACTACATGGTAAAAGTGTGCTTGTTTTAAAACATTTTTAAACATGGACTCAGGGCTACCCCTGGACCTAGGCTTTAACGTGGTTTTTTAAAAATGTTTTAAAACCATGTACAATGTAAATTCAAAGTATGTTTACTGATTTCAATCTGAACTAAGCACTGAAAACCATGCTACAGACCAGAGTACTGTCAGGACCCAAGAGACCCATCACCTGCAAATCTAGAAGTGAGATCCCCCACATAAACATTTCCAGTTTAACCACTGGTTACTAAATCAAACTCCTCAGGTTAAAACCCTCCATAATTATTGTATGACTGCTGTTATATTCATCTGAAATTTTCAGACCAGATATTCACCCTGTTTATATTTCCGATTCGGTGGTCTGTAACAGGCCCCTAAATTTCAATCCTTGCACTCTCTAGCAGACATTTTAATCCATACTATTTTGAGTAAATTATGACCTGAGTTGTCCCTTATTATTTCTGATTGTATATTATTTCTGATACAGATACTGCAGCTGTGCCTCCTGGTTTTATTTATTTATGTTTATTTATTTCAAATATTTTGCCAGGAAAGACATACTCAGCTTCTAACAACTAATTTCTAGATGCATCCTGACAGAGGGGGAGGAAGAGTAGTTAATAAAATAAGGTACAATAAGTACAATGAGTTAACAGCTGTGCAAGCAAATATTTGGTGTGCATTAATAACCAAGTGCAAGAGTGACACCAGGAAAGCTAATAATAACAGATACATGGTAACAAGGTGCACAACAACTGCTGAAAAAAAAAGCTCTTGCAAGCTAAGAATGTTGCACAGACCAGTTGCAGTACCAATTCAGAGAACTGCCCCCCCTTAATCCCTCTTAAAAAGAAAATAATACAGTTAGGAGGCAGTACAGATTAAATACCCCACCTGCCCCTTCCTAAATTATAGGCAATGCAGTCAAGTACCTGTACAATCACAGTTTACAATTTATAATGTACACGTGCAGTGTCCAGGAGTGATGTTGGGCAGCATCCCCAGGTGTCCTGGCATCTCCCCTCTGGTGACCCCCTCAAGGATTCACAGTTCTGCTGTGCCACTCATGCTGGGACCACTCGATGGCCCAGAAGTTGACACTTGAGCACTGAAGGTGCTAATTGGCTGAAAACTTAAAACAGAGTCAGTCAATGCGAGAAGCTCCTGCTGGTAAATGGCACTTGCAGCTAGCAATCAAGTGACAAGCTGAGGGAGCCTGCAGATACAGTTGGAAGTCTCATGACCCTGGGATGCGTGTTATGTTGTCCTCCTTGTGACTTCTTATGAACTGGCCTGGTGATTGATAAAGAACAACGGGGACCCTTCTCCACTCATGTGCTGAAAGCACTAACTGGCCCAAAGCTGTCTTTTCTTGATTTCTTATCTCTTCTTAAAGATTAGATTGAACACTTATACTAGCACCAGTACCGGGGCGAGCCCTGTGTGTTTCTGTGACACACACACATGAATATGAAATCTGAGGCAAACAAATCTATTTGTTTAAACTTTTCTGTACCAAGATATTCTCATTTAGGCACAAGTTGTGCAACACCTAGTATAAACAACCCTCCACCCTGTGTCTAGGGACATGGTGGAACTCTTGTCCAGGACAGGGGGAGCTACAGACAAGTATCTTGTATCTTACCATGCCACTTCAGGACAGGGAAATAGGGACCAGGACCATCGGAAACTTCAGGGCACCATTAACAGAGATCACTCACAAATGTATTGTCTACACCTGGAGCTAAATCAGACAGGTAGGCTGTTTATTTAACGTTCTACAGTTGTCACATGAGGGCTTCACCATACAGGCTACTATGATTTCATTACTTCACACCCCTTGACTTCATGCTGGGGTGGACACTTACAGTTACCATGTACATCCATACAGGATATACTTGTAGCCTCTGTTACCATCTGTTTAGGATTAACATTTACATTTACCAGAGACTTGTATATAATGATCCATATGAAAAAAATTATCCCACAGGACGCACACTAGCGAAACCTTTCTGAGGCAGGATAAGACACTATCCGGGGGGGGGGTCAAAGCCTGTGCTTAAAGAAAGTGCCAGTTATTGATACATGGAAGGAAAAGGAGACCAGACTATGGTTCCCCTTATGACATCACACCAGTTGATCCAGTGCTTACATGATGCCTCACTTGTGCCATATGACCTTGGTCACCTGCTTTGATCTAACCCATTGGACTCCTCCATTGTCCAGCCCAACCTCTGTGGGACTTGACTGACCTCCAACTCCTGCCACACATGTAGGTGCCATGACAGTTACTCAAATGTTACCTCCGTTCCTGCCAACTAATTGCCTGACCTTCTGGAGCTTTACTCCAGGTTCTGCTTCATCTACGTTGTCTGCATTTTCCCAGAAGTGGACTCCTACTCTTTACTTGGTTGTTGAGTTGTGAGTGGACCCACAAGAGCCCCATGTTACCTCCCTTGGGAGGAGGCCTGTCACTGCTCCTAGAGACTTCTTCAGGTGCCTCGAAATGGGAATTACCTGATATACATCTGTTGGGGCAAGACTGATGAGGTCCTCCTCCATACTGGCATAGGAGAGGCTCTCCTCACCCCTGGAGAGGAGAGAAGAGGTAGCACTTCCATTTAGACCTACTTCTTCCCTCTCTGCCTTCTCAGGGTTTGTCAAAAAGATACCAAACTCCCCTTCTGGCTGCAATGCCCAGCAGGCCTCCTCCCTATGTATGCAAGGGAGAGAGGGTGGAATCATAAATAGTCATGTTCTCACCACACACATGGCAAGCCAAGAAGCACAAAAACACAAACATCCAGACAAGAGCACTTACTGCTAACTGACCATGAAATTTTGAGTGAGGGGCTGATTATACTCTCCACCAAAACCTTGCAGTCTCTTGTGAGGGAACCCAATGCCAATGCCTTTTCTTCTTTTTTACTGTCCTGCTGATGCCCCTGTGAGGGTGATCATGCACTATATCTCTATACCCATGACCAGCAAAGGCTCGACCCCACAGAAGGCTTTACATGATTCATGGGGGCCCACGCTGAGTGGGCCCTAATACTCCAGGAATAGCTAACCCTTACATGCCTTTTACCATTCTTTGATATCCTTTAAAATTTTTATGGGCATGACATTTATTGGACTTAATTGACCACATCACTTAGTGCCCAAGGGTCAGGATGGCACCCTGTCACCCTGTGGCAGCCTTCACCTTTTGGTTGAATTGTTCTTGCTCTTCTGTCCTTTCCCTTTTTCATCACATGCAGTCACATAATCTTCCAGGGTTTCATCTCTGCTTGCAAGAGAGCAGTATAGAGAACCTGAACACACCCAACACAGCTATACATTTCAAAATATTTTATTTGCTTATCATAACAGAATACTGTACTACTAATTATACTTTACCGGTTTTATTTTTAATATAATATAGAAACATAGATAATGATGGGAGAAGGACACAGGGTCCGTCTAATCTACCCATAAATTTACCCAGGACCTAGTGTCAATCTGGGGACCTCCCCTCCCCAATAGCTTATCCTTCCCTACCCTTGTACTCGTTATCTGTGCCTTGACCCTGTCCCACCCCCCTCTTGAAACCCACCAGGGTCCTAGCACCCACCAGCTCTGCTGGCTGGCTGTTCCATGGCTCTACCATCCTTTCTGTAAACTAGTGATTCCCCAAATCCCTTCTGAAGTCCCCTCCCAGCTTCCACTCTTGCCTTTGTGTCATTGTGCTGGAGCTCTTATTGAACAACACTGTGTGGGGCACTGTATTTATGCCTTTCAGGAACTTAAATGTTTCAATCATATGCCACCTCTCCCTTCTGGCCGCTAAAGAGTAAATGCTTAGCTCTTTCAACCACTCAGAGACTCCCTGGAGGCACTGTATGGTTTTTGTCACCCTTCTCAGTACTGCCTCTATCCTGTCCTTGTCCTTCCTATGGTGAGGGCTCCAGAACTGGACACAGTACTCCAGGTGTGGTCTTACTGGGGATCGATAAAGGGGGTGGATCACCTTTCTGCTCCTACTATTTATTCACCTCCCCTTACACCCCAATACCCTGCTTGCTTTGCTGTATGATTTGTTACACTGGCTTGATTCTTTTAGTGTGTCACAAACAATGACTCCCAGGTCCTGTTTCTATGTACTGGTACTAAGTTTAACTCCATTCAGCCAATACTCTGTCAGGGTTTATCTCTACCAAGGTATATTACTTTGCACTTCTTTGCATTAAATGTCAGCTGCCACACATTTGACCATCTTTCTAGCCTTTGGAGGTCTTCCTTTAGCTCCCTAACTCCCCAATGCTGTCCACCCTTCTGCAAAGTTTAGTGTCATCAGCAAAAAGGGCAAGATTCCCCTGTATTCTTTTGCCAATGTCACTAATGAACATGTTAAAAAGGACTGGGCCCAGGACTGATCTCTGAGGTACCCCACTTGTGACATCTCCCTTTGTTGACCTCACCCCATTTACAACAATCCTCTGTTTCCTGCCTCTGAGCCACTTTCCCACCAACTTGACTATGTCCCTTGCCCCTCCAAGGTCTTCCAACTTCTTTAACAGGCGCTTATGTGGCACTGAGTTGAATTCTTTACTGAAATCAAAGTAAGTTTGTGATTAGCATGCTAGACTACCTTATCATGTGCAATGGGACTGGAAAAGTGGGCCCTTTGACCTTGGTGTCAGTCTTCTCCTCTGACAAGGCAATACAGCAGTTCTTTGTTGTTACACAGCATATCAAGGAGAAACGTGATGGAATTAATAAAACAAACTTCTTGCAATGGATCAGAGGGCATTGGCAGTAGACCAATATATGGACACTGAGGAGAGAGGTTTGGGGAGTTTCACAAAGGATGATTCCTAGTTTATGGCTTCAGTGTCCAAGGATAGTAAATTTGTGTTAAATAAGTTGCAGGCTGGGCTGCTCCAATGGTCCAGTGACAGCGCATCCTGCTGCCATATAGATGACCTAGGTTTGGGAGCAAACCCCAATGGCTGCATAGGGAGGCAAGCCAGGCTGAGGTAGCTGCCATGCAGCAGCATGCCCCAGCCAAACAGGGTTGGCAGTAAGCTTCAGCACTGAAGTGGTCCCTGTGGCTGGGGCAGAGAGCTTGCTCCTGTTACAGGGGACATGACCGTGCATGAAAAGCTGACAGGAGGCTGCACCTACATCGATGAGGTGAGAGGGACCAGAGAAAATTCCACTGCTATCTCAATGATGGCCTGGGCCTGGGTCCTCTCATTCTTAGTGCCTGCTGGCACTACATCGCAGTCCACAAAGCAGGCTGCTGCTGCCACAGAGGGCAGAGCTGTGGGGCTAGCCAATGGGCTGCTGGGGAGGCCAGGAAATGCAGGCCCGAACAGAGTACAACCAAGGGACCAGGGTATATTCCTGATTGATGGATAAGGCCAGGGAAAGCAAACTCTGAAAAAAAAACAGTAATTGGAGAATTTGCAGAGGGCTGTTAACATAGGGATCTTTGGTATGCACATTAGTGTTTATAAGACTGACTTACTCTCACCGTTAGACATAACAGGTGGGAAGAAAACTAATTAAATGGCAGGACCCAGAGTGTGATGATGGGAAGTGAACACTCCAGCACCAGGGAGGTCATCAGTGGGGTCCCACACGGCTTGGTGCTCGGACCAGTGCTGTTCCATATCTTCATCAACGATATTGGAGATGGCATTAAGGGCAAAATTTGCCCATTGATGGATGACACCAAGCTCTGTGGGAGGGCGGACGCAGCAGAAAGGATAAAAAACCTAAGGGAAGATCTGGAAGAACTGGAGAGGTGGTCGGGGTATAACAGGGTTGGGTAAAGCCCTGTCCCACTTGTTATGTAGAGAAAGATAAAAGTAAAGATTGATTCTGTCCTCTCCTATCATGTCACTATGACAGTTTATGTCAGAATTTCAGAAGTGGGATTTATGTTGTGCATACTGTATGCCAGGAGTTTTGTGTGTGGGTACTAGACCTGGTATCAGGGAAGCATAGAAGAAAGGCATGAATTCTAGAACAGCAAGCCCAGGAGTGATTACCTGAAGAATGGCAGCCAAACTAGAAACAAAAACAAAAGTCCAAACTGAAACTGTACAACCAGCAACAGTGATGTAAAAAGAACAGCTAGAGACAGAACCTGAATGAATGCCTTCCTTCTTCAAATGGTGGATTATATAACAAAGAGAGAATGAGAAGCGAAGAGAAGAGAAGAGAAGAGAAGAGAAGAGAAGAGAAGAAGAAGAGAAGAGAAGAGGAGATGCAGTGACAGGAGTAACAATGTCTGGATGCCTTGCAAGCTATGAAAGCTAAAGGATCTGGTACAGGTCAAACAGATCAACAAAACACAAACTACTTAAAAGACATTAAACTTAACAAAATTATGTCCCTCAGATGATACCAAAGCATGTCTGCAACTTTTGAAAGGATTGCTGGAGCCTGCCAATGGCCAAAACAGCAATGGTCTGTCAGGCTGGTACTTTTTCTGACAGGTAAAGTCCAACTTGCCTACAGCAATACAGACACAGCACAGTCTGAAAAGAGAAATTCTTAAATGATATGACATCTCAGGAGAGACCTACAGACAGAGATTCTGGTCCCTGAAGTACAATGCAGTCAAAATCCTCAAGAAGCCTTCACCTGACCCAGAGAACTCCTCATTAAACGGGTCCAACCAGAAAGCAAAACAGTCCTACAGATCAACAACATATTTGCAATGAAGCAAGTCATCATCTTTCCTACATATATGCAGCTTTGGGTAAAAGGACACTGACCAAAAAGTGGGGGAAAGGCCATTTCTTTGACTGAGGACTAACAGATGGCCAGACAGACACTGCAGCAGTCCTTCTGAAATCCTTCTGCTACAGGGCTCCCTCCTGGTTCAACTCCCTCCCAGCCAACATCACCAACACTCTCAAAATTGGTCCCTTTAAAACCACCCTTCGTGACCACCTTTTCAACACACGCAGCTGCAGATGCAACTAATTACTGCCCACTTCCACTTCCTTTGGCTTCTGGGACTCATGCCATCCAACACAATCCAACTTTGACAATGTCCGCCGGACTGAACACCCTCCCCCTTTCTCCTCAGCCCCTCATGCCCATAGATCCACTCTCCTCTGGACACCTCTCTCATACATATTGCACCCGCAGTCACCTGTCTGTGCAATATCAAAGCCCGTCCAAAGGGAAACTTTTTCCTTAATTGCTCCAATTTTGCAAGTATTGTCTTTTCTCTGCCAGTATTATAATTGCATAACAGGGGTTTATATCATCTCCCAATTTGACTCATACATTACCTTTGTAAATAGATTGTATTTAATTGCTATGTAATCACTGTAATCTATGTATTGCTGTCTGTATCTGAAACTCTGTATTACTGTTTTGTCCTCTCTGTGATGAGGTGCCTTTGTAAACGAGTCTCTGACTCAAAGGTTGTAAATCCGATTTGCACAAATAAATAAATAAAGCAGTGAAGTAACAGCCATGGAACAGCAAGACCCTCTTTTTCCTAGACTTCTTTTCCTCTGTGTAGAGAAAAATAATTCCTAGGAGAAGATAGGCTGTTCAAGGTTGAAATGGCTTTCAAAGGTGTTCCAGATATTAACAGAGGCAGGACAGAGCATTCTAAGAGCTTATCTGGCTAAGAACATTAATATAAGTTTAAAGTATACAATTAATGTTACTCGGAAAATTGTTGATCACTATAAAAACATAGACCTAAACATAATATCACAGTAAAGGCCCCCCTATGGCTAGTACAAAATGACAGATTTCTCTGTTACAGAGGCTATTTTGATGTTCTTATAAAACCCAAGCAAAGACAACTGCACACTAGATACAGATTTGAAGTATTTCCAAGTAATGTTTTAGAAGCCAGATACCAGAGGTCTGGGAGTGCACAGTCTGGCAACTGCTCTTGTTCAAATTTATATGATGAAGACCTTTTACGTGTTATTTTTAAATGCCCTTGGTATGTCAGTCCTAGAAAATACTGGCTAGTACCAGTCTGGGATAAGATAGACTCTTGTGATGAGAATTTGTTACTAACTATTCTTTTTACATCTAATGATGAATTAATTATTTGAAGAATGGCATGTTTTCTTGAGGCTATTACAAGAATTAGATCGAAAAAATATCTAAGTGCTTGGAAAAAAGATAGGGTATTGTTGAGTGTAAAACTGGATGTTTTAAGAATGCAAATCGGATTCAATACCAAGTAGTTTAATAAGTAGATATCAATAATGCTATGCTTAAGAAAGGATATGTACTACCTATTTATATTATTTATATTACCTTTCACAACCTCTTTGAGAATTGTATTTATGGTTCTATTTTTATGTTTCACTTTTATGTAAGTTTTGAGTGTGTGCTTCTTGTAATGGCCTAAGGCCGAACAATAAACTATTTTGATTAGCCCTCATTTTCCTGATTTAACTCCAGATCAGTTAAGAACTCTGATGGAGGTAACAAATCTGCACCCAAAGACTTTATTTGCTATAACTGTAATAAGCCAGGCCATACTGAAAAAAACTGCCATAAAAATAAGGCGGGTAACACTGGAACAAATTTGGCCTTAGCAAATTGGGGGAAGCATTTAACAGATGTCAAGGTGGGAGTTAAGACTGGGAAAGGACTTATAGATTCAGGAAGCAGACAGACCCTGGTACATGTTGAAGTTGTGGGAAAAGACTGTGCAAAAGGACCAGGTACTGGGGTCATCGGCATCCATGGGGACAATCAATACTATCCCACCACCCACGTGACCCTAAACATTAATATGGTGTCACACCAAATGAAAGTGGGGGTAGTACCAGTGTTATCTATACCTGTGATTATTGGAGATGACTTTCCAGGATTTGCTGAGTCAATCGCAGAGGAAGTAAAGCCTGCTGTTTCAGCAGCTGTGATAAGAATAATAAAATAATAAATAATAAAACTCTATTTGTTGAGCACCTTTAAAGTGCCAAGGCACTTTAAAATGTTAAAACAAAGTCCATAGAAATATTACTATTAAAAAATAAGCCACTAATAAAAATCATGACAGTTAATAAAAGGCCTGACTCCACAAGAAAGTCTTAAGTGCCTGTGTAAGGCTCCCCACAGTTGTGCATTCCCAGAGTTGACAGGACAGAGAATTCCAGAGGGTAGGGGTCACAAACATAAAAGCATGGGCCCCAGAAGATTTCAAGGTAACCCTCGGAATCTCCAGCAACCCCTTGTTAGCCGAACGGAGCTGTCACACAGAGGTGTAGGGAATTAGAAGCTCTTTCAAGTAGTCAGGACCAAGTCCGTGTAGGGCTTTGTAGGTCAATAAACCTACCTTAAAGGTGATCCACCACTGAATTGGTAGCCAGTGCAGATCGCGCAACACAGGGGTGATATGCAACCTCCTAGACACCCCTGTCAGCAATCGAGCAGCAGCGTTCCGCACTAGCTGCAAGCGGTGGTTATCAACCCCAGGAAGCCCCAAGTAAAGGGAGTTGCAGTAGTCAAGGTGAGAGGTCACAAAGGCATGGACCAACACAGGCAGATCGCTAGATGGAACAAGGTGTTTGACCCTGGCAATGTTCCTATGATGGTAAAAAGCTGACTTAGCGACTGCCGGCACCTGATAACGAAGGGACAGCCCATCGTCAAGAACCACTCACAAGTCGCACACCCATTCTGAGGTAAGGATCTAATCACCCCCCAGAAATAATCCAGAGGGCTGATCAGTCCTCAACCCCTCTATCCTACAACTCAGGTCCATAGTCATAAACTCAGTCTTTCCCACGTTCAACTTTAACCAGCTTGAATTCATCCAGTCTTGGATTTCAGCAAGGCAGTTGTTAAATACTGAGAGAGCACTAACCTGGTCGGGGAAAAAGACAGGTAGAGCTGGGTATCATCAGCATAGCATGAAACCTCAGCCCATACCATCTTACAATGTCTTTGAGGGGCAGCATATACACTGCAAACAACATGGGGGACAGCACCGAGCCCTGAGGAACCCCACAAGAGAGAGAGAGAGAGAAAGGGCCAGAAGAAAAATTCCCCGACACAACTCCCTGTGTTCTACCAGCTAGGAAAGATAAAAACCATCCGGGCACTGTACTTGACAGGACACAGATGGACCTCAGGTGCTCGAGCAGCACCCCATGGTCTACAGTGTCAAAGGTTGAAGGAGATCAAGGGGTACCAGAATGGAATGGTTTCTCCAATCTCTTGCTATCAGGAGATCATTGAGCACCCAAGCCAGAGCAGTCTCAGTACTATGCTTCTTACAAAAACCCAGCTGGAGAGGTTTATAGACATTATGGATGGTCACATGGTTCTCCAGCTGAATTGCCACTACTTTTTCAATAACCTTACCTATAAAGGGAAGGTTCGAGATAGCTCTGTAGTTAGTAAAAATGTCCAGGTCCAATTAAGCTTTCCTCAGAAGGGGTGTCACCACCGCCTCCTTCATGGAGCTTGGAAACTCACCTGATTCCAAGGAGCACCAGATAATTTGAGCCAGAAACAGGCCAATGGTCTCATAACAACCCAAGATCAGGGAAGTTGGGCCCAGATCTATACTACAGCACATAGGGCTCATCCCCTGGACAAGCTGCATAATATCCTCGAACTCCGGCAGGTCAAAGGCACTCCAGGAATTACGAGGTATAATGACCAAGTGCCGACCAACCACATCCCCCATAGAGCGAGCCAAGTGGATCTCTGGCCTGATGTCGGCCACCTTATTCACAAAGAATTGAGCAAGCTTATCACACTCTTTTTGTGAAAAAGCTCGATGGAGCTGCAGACAGGCTGGGTTGCACAACCTGTCCACAGTTCAGAAGAGTTGAGCTGGTCAGTTCTGAGTGACAGCAATCTCACTGGGCAGGAACTCTGCCTTCTTATGAGAGATCACTGATTGGTAGAACTGGTAATGCTCCACCAAACTAAGGTGGTCTGCCTCCAGAGCAGATTTCCACCAGCAACATTCTAACCTTCGTCCCACCCATCGCAACTCCCTCAAAGACCCATCAAACCAAAGGACCTGAGGGTGGAGTGGGAGAGGACAAACACGGACAGGAGCTATCAGGTCTAAGGCTGAGGAAATAGCCTTATTATAGGCCAGAACCAACAACTCCGGACTCGAACTGGCATCAGGAAACTCCAAGAGGTCAATCACCACTGCCAGGTCTTCAGGGCTCACATCTCGTAAAGGGCAGTAACTGACCATCTCCACAGGGGCAGACCTATGAAGGGGGGTGCAGAAGTTGAACCTCACAGTGTAATGATCAGACCAACTGACAGGTTCCACCCCCAAGTCAGAGGCCTCAATCCCCAGGAGGAAAACTAAATCCAGAGAGTGACCATGATTATGGGTAACTGAAGAAACAACCTGTGTGAAGCCTAGTGATGTCATCAACTGGAGGAAGTGCTGACCAAAAGGCAAGAGTTCATCATAGACCCAGGCACTGAAGCCGCCCAGAACCACCAGTCTGGGCGACTTCAATGCCATGTTGGCAGTGAAATCTGCCACTTCCTGCAGGAATCACTTTTTGTCCCTGGGTGGATGAAAGACGAGAGCTATCCTGCAGCCCACACCAGCTACCACAGTACATTCAAAGGATTCGGCTTCCTCTACTGGTACACCAGTGAGGCCCAACTTGGTCTTGAAATGGACCACTACCTTCCCCCCCCCGTGGTCCAATCTCGGGTGGTGTATCACCGAGTACCCGACTGGAATTGCTGCCTCCAAGATGGGACCAGCATTTTCATCCAGCCAGGTCTCGGTGATGCAAGCCAGATTGGCTGTTCCAACAAAATCTGCAATAATTGCAGTTTTGTTCTTAATAGATCTGGCATTGCATAGCACTGCCCGAGTTGGATGGGGTTTGTGAGCCATCACAGCTACTTATCCATCAAAAGAGATGGTGCCCTTGGGTATGGGGACTAGACATGGATTACCATGTTCCAGGCTCTATTTCACCCAGGGCATCTTCTGGACATAACCAACCCTATGAAAAGCACAGGCAAAGAAAATCTCAGATGTTAGGGATTCTTTTCCTTTTGGTAATTTTGGTTTGGACTTGTTTGAGGCCAGCTCCAAGATCCAGAAATCCAGGAAAGAAAAAGATGCCTGAAAAAACAGTGGCAGAAAAAGACTGCTGGACAAAAAGGGTTAATATATGAAAATGATGAAACTAAACTGATAACTGATTGTGATTTTGTTTCTGAGCAAACTAATGATGTTTCTCTCCAAAGTATTTTAAGCAGCTGGGGGCGAAACAAAAACAGGGTGAACTAATGTTTAAAAAATGTAATGGGATACTATACAGAGTTTGTGTTACTCCTCAGATGCAGGAACAGATAGAACAATTGTTCATACCAAAGAAGTATAGAACTGAGTCGTTACAGATAGCACATGATAGTCCCATGGCTGATCACTTGGGAAGGAACTGCATCCTTGCTAAATTGTTGCACAGATTTTACTGGCCTGAGATTCATGAGGATGTTGCTACCTATTGCAGTTCCTTTGCTGAATGTCAGAAAGTAGTCCTAGTGACTAAAAAAGGCAAGGTGCCCCTGATGCCCCTAGCCATGATAGATGTACCTTTTGAAAGAATTGTGATGGATGTGGTTGACCCCTTAGACAAATGTAAAAAGGATAAATTAATTTTGGTAGTATGTGACTATGCTACTCGATAACCAAAGGAACTTCCAACTTGTACTGTGACAGCCACAAAAGTGGCAGCAGAGCTTGCCAACATTTTCAGCAGGGTGGGCATATTTAAAGAGATTATTACTGGTCAGGTAGTAATTTTAGTGCTGCTCTGCTTAAGGAGCTGTATCAACTATTAGGTATCACTGCCATAAGAACCTCCCCTTATCATCCTCAGGTAGACGGTCTTGTTGAGCATTTTACTGAAACCCTTAAACACATGTTAAAAAGCCCTTATGGCACTCACAGCACCAGAATTATGGCACAGGGCAATAAGGGAAAAAAGTGATCAGCGACATTGCCAATTAGTGCCCTAATTTTCTGGTGCTGGAACACTTGTGTGTTCCAAGGGTGGAACCATTAAAAAGCTTTGTGAAGGGCGAAGGGAAAGACTGAGAACAATACTTAGCTTACCAGCTTTTTGCTTACAGAGGAGCACCACAAGCATCAATAGGTTTTCATCCTTTGAAATGTTGTATGGTAGACAACTTAAAGGATCACTAGATGTAATAATAGAGGCATAGGAAGATAACCCAATTCAGAAAAAATCTATTACAGCTTATATGTGTGTGCACTGAGAAAGAAACTAACAACTGGCAAAACATGTTAAAATTGCCCACAATAATTAGGAAGAAGCACCAAAACAACAGACGGTGTAATGATCATGGAGTAAAAGAAAACGTTTTTGAGCCAGGTGGAAAGGTCTTGGCTACTGTTACCCACTACAGAAAACTGTTAATGAACTGGCAAGAGCATTACAAAGTGATTCGACATACTAGTACAGTTAACTTTGAGACTGAGACCCCAATAGGAAAACTTCTACCAAGATATACCATGCTAATCTCCTGAAGAAACTGGCTGAAAAGACATTAAAGGGTTGCTTTGTTAGTATTACCAGAAACTGCTAAAAAAAAGTTATTGATATAGCTTATGACAGCACAAACTGTATTTTCTGATGCTGTAAAGGTGAATGTTTCTTTACCCACAGAACAAACTGCAGAAATTCGTAATGTGGTAAAGATATTTAAAAGTACTTTTACCCCAGTGGCAGGCTGAGTAAAAGGGTCGAGCATGGAATAGTGACAGAGAATGCTCGCCCTATCAGATAAAAGATATACAGATTATCGGAGCGGTTAAGAGCAGAAGTGGTTAAGGAAATATAAAAAAAATGAAAGAGTTGGGTATCATTGAGGAATAAAGAAGTGCTTGGTCATCACCAAGGTTGACTGTAAATAAAAAAGAAGGGGGTGTAAGAATCTGCCTTGATTTTAGAAAACTTAATCAAGTGTCCATATTTGACAGCTATCCTATGCCCTGGACAGATGATTTGGTGGGAAGACAGGGCATGACAAGTGCATTAGTACCCTTAATCTCATCAAGGGTTACTGGCAAATTCCCCTAGCTAAAGAATCCAGAAACAAAACTACATTTTCCACTCCATTTGGATTCTGTCAGTTCACCACCATGACATTTGGTTTACATGGTGCGTCTGCTGCATCCCAGTGGTACATGGATGAAATGTTAGCCCCTCATACTGGTTATTGTGCTGCTTACCTGAATGATGTTGTGGTGTACAGTCCAGACTGGAAATGACACCTGGAACATCTATGAACAGTTATCTAATCTATCAAAAATGCAGGTCTGACCATTAATCCAGCCAAGTGCACATTGGGCATGCAGGAAGCCAGATAGTTGGGTTATATTTTGGGAAATTGAGAAGTACAGCCAGAGATTTTCAAGATAGAAGCTGTAGCTAACAATCATGTCCCTAAAACAAAGAAACATGTCAGGCCATTTTTTAGGTCTGGCTGTATACTACCGGAGATTTCTTCCCAACTTTGCCCAGCTAGCTACTCCCCTCATTGGACTTATGGTCCTCAGAGTGTGATGAGGCTTCTCAGGCCTTTAAGACTGCATTAAGTTTTAAGAAGCCCAAACTCTGAGAAACAATTTCTGTTACAGACAGATGCATCAGAAGTAGACTTGGGTACACTCCTGAGTCAGAATATAGATGGGAAGTAACATCCCATTCTTTATGTCAGTAGGAAACTGCAAGACAGAGAGAAAACTATTCCACTGTAGAAACAGAATGTCTTGCTACAAAATGGCCAATAGAGTCCCTTACATTTGATCTGCTAGGAGCTGACTTTGTGCTTATAACAGATCTCTGTTAATCAAATGAAGGAAACAAATCCCAGAATCACAAGGTGGTACCTGGCACTAGTCATTTAAATTTGAAGTGATGCACAAATCCAGAAGAGAGAATGTGAATTCTAATGTTCAGTCAAGATGTGATTCAGGAACTGAGAATTCTGAAGGTTGAAAAAATGTGTGTGCTTAAATGAAATGTTTGCTGTAAAAGATGGTATGAAAAAAGGACTATTGCATATGCAAATAACTGTAAATGTTTTAAGGCAATGTTAAAAGAGAAATTAAAAGAATGTTTTGAAAACCCCTTCTATTTTTTAAAGAAAAAAAGCAGGTTCCTTCTTGGGAAGGGGGGGTGACAGGTTTGGGTAAAACGCAGTCCTATATGTTACACAGAGAGAATTAAAAGCAAGGATCTATTTTGTCCTGTCCTATTATGTCACTATGACACTGGGATTTGGCAACTTGGCTTTAATGCAAAGAAATGCAAGGCTATGCACATTGGAGACAAGAAACCGAGGACTGAGTACAGCCTGGGTGGAGTCTAGGTATATGCATCACAGGAAGAGAAGGACCTGGGAGTGATGATCACTAGTGACCTGACACACTCCATGTGATTAAGGAAAGCAGTAGTGAAGGCAAATAAAATGCTGGGTTGCATTGCAAGGGGGATCAGCAACAGGTGGAAGGAGGTAATGCTGCCCTGGTACAGGTCATTAATAAGGCTGCATCTGGAGTACAGTGTACAGTACTGGAGCCCATACCTTAAAAAGGACATAAACCTGCTGGAGAAGGTCCAAAGGAGGCCGACTAAGATGATCGGAGCCAGTAGAGTAGGACATATGAGGAGAGGTTGGAGGCCCTGAACATGTGCTCCAGTGCCTCGGCGTACAGGAAGGAGATAGGGGACATGATTGAGACCTTTAAGTATTTGAAAGGAATAAATAGGGTGAAAAAGGGGGGGTCTCTTCAAGCTTAGTGGGAACCGAAACATGAAGAGACACAGTCTCAGGTTGGGGGGGGAGGGGAGGTTTATGAGAGAGGCTAGGAGGCACTTCTTCACAGATAAGGTGGCAGTGGGTAGGAATGGACTTTCTGAGGCGGTGGCTTCATAGAAAATGATAGGCAGCTCAAGAGAGGGTGGGATAGAGAAAATAAGGGTCAAGAGAAAGCAGATGGGGGGGAGAATGGAATGAGAGGGAGGCAGGGTCAGCAGCTGATACTGAGGACCCTGGAATACAAGTAGACTCAATAGACCTAATGACCTTATTCTGCTGGCTTAGTTGTATATTTGTTTGTCATATATCCTGTCCAAAGGCCATAAGTTGCTGGGGACTGTGACAGTAGTTCATGTGTTTTGTTCACCAGACAGAAGTCAAAATGATTCTTGGAGCGCTCCTATGGTGATCAGAGATCTTCACTGAGGACATCTCCTCCACTGGGCCACAACATTGAAACTGTATGCCGTTAGCATCAGGACCACTTGAAAACTTTTGCTAGCTGGTGGCTGCCCATGATGACATGCAATGTCGGAGCCTATATAATCGTGTTCGGCCCCATTGCTCCTCAGTTCTTTCCCCCACTGTCATATGCTCATTGGACCTGCTGATGAAACAGCACCATTATTTTACGCGATTTGTTTACTTTATGAACTTTTTTTACAAACTTGTCAATGTAGTACATTAACTTATTTTAAAAACTTGTCGATGTTGTCCAAAGGCCCATGTTGTCCATCTGGAATTTTTTAATTTCTACAAGCATTTCAGACCCTTTAAGGCTGTTTATCGTCTAGGCCTAAACAATTTGTTTCAGGCCACAGGGTTGATGCTAGAACATTCTGGACACACCTTCCTGTAGCAGTAAAATGGCTTTTCATGACCAGGACATGACTCAGGGGCTGGTTTCTCACACTAAGACAACTGATATAACTCTGCCAAGGTGGACGGTTCTGCTGTTGCTAATGCAATCGGCAGTACCTTTGCACTGTTATCGACAAACCAGAAAGTCCTCCTCATCATCGTCCACTTTGGTGGTGTCCACTTTAGCTCCCACCATCCATGGGACACCAAGGTCAGGGCTTGTCTCTGGTATTATCGTACTTACTAAAGATGGTATTCTGCCATCATTGATGGCCTTCAGTTCATCGACACATGCAGTCATGTACCCCTTAGTGGGTGTTGTCAACTCAGAGGATGTGCGTTGTTCTCCCACAGAGTTCAACTATGAGTACTGTCATGACTTACACTTCAGCATGGTGTCATTGACGAAACATGAAAGCATGCCTTGTGTTACTCCAGTGCAGCAGCATCATCTGTTGTTGGCTCCATCATCCATCGTCCCTCATGGCTTCAACAGTGTGGCAGGGACTGGGCGGGCTATCAGTCCTGTCCTCAGTTACTGATGACTGGCCTTCTACCTCTATCCTGCTGTCTTGATGGTCGTCTCTGTAGGGTGGGTCATGGCTCCATGGGCAGGGCTTCATGGAAGCCCAGTCCCCCCCCGTCCATGTTCCACCAAGTTTTCTCCCTATTACACTCCAGGGCCTCAGTGACACAGTATTGCATGCATGTGGAGGCACACATGCACTCTGGAAGCAGCAACCCTGCTTCACCCACCAGTCCAGTACCAGACCCCCACCTGATTGATACTACCACTGATCCTTCACACAGTGCCAGCCGAGATCCAGGAAAGCCAACCTCCCCAGTCTGGGAGAGGAGAGCAACTGCCAAGCTACCATTTCATCCTTTCCCAGCCCACCCCTCCGCCCAACCCCCACAACCCGAGCTAGTTCCCAAACTCATGTTTCCAGTGTGGTAAGAGATAAGGGGTCCGGCACCTCAACACCACTGGGCCGGAGGATAGTGGTTTTCTTTCACAGGACCTGTTGGCTATAAGAAAGGTAATCGAAGACTTAGATGGAGAAGAGGATCTGTATATGACAGACCTGCTCTCCAAACATGACCTCTACAGCAGCGGGGACCCACATAGAGTGGTATTGGACCTCTGTATTTCTGACTCCTCTCAGGAGCCTTTCAGTTACACTCAGAAGGTCTGGGTATGGTAATGGCAGGCAAAAAAGGAGACTATCTTGGAGTTCCTGGAGGTTGAACCTCCATCCCCATGGTCCTACCTCCTGTGTACCAAACATGGCAGGAGGAGATGTTTTATACACAGAAACATCTTCCTGCATTTTTTCAAGCACCTGGAGATCTTCACCTGTAGATCTGCAGGCCTCCTCCCTTGCAGCTTCAGTGACTCACCCATATGCTACCCCTGGCTGCTTAGCTGTTCAAGACCTGATTGGAGAAGCCTGTGTTGTGCACTGTCCTCTTGATACAGTACAAGAGAACCTGGACTAAGATCAAACTCTGGCCTGGGCCCTGGCTAAGTGCTGGGACCATGGGGAAGGGGGGTGCTTTTTAGCCTTTCAGGCCTCTGATACTAAACATGACAATAGCCTTCCTGACACAGGGTATACTGTTCCTGCTTCAGATGGTTGAAACCATTCTTTTGGGAGAGGTTCCTTTACCCGCACTTGCTTTTTCCCCACTCCACCCTTACCCCCAGAGGAAGGTGCTAGTGATTGAGCCTGGCCGATGACTCGATGGGGATGCCTCTGGAGTGGTAACTGGACTGGTCCTTGAGTCCACTTCATTGATGGCTTCCCCCAGGGTGAAACATTTGGGCATCATCCTTGACAACAGACTGACCCTGGAAGCTCAGGTGTCATCTGTTGTCAAAAGTGGGTTCTACCATCCAAGGAATGTCACCCGAGTTAAACCCCTGATTCCACCAGAAGACTTGCCATCACTGGTACATGCCATTGTGACTTTCAGGTTGGACTACTGTAATGCTATGTACTTCGGGTTAATGAAGGGATCCTCCGCTCACTACAGATAGTGCAGAACATGGCAGCCAGGCTGCTGGCTGGCCTTCCAAGGTCCTGCCATATAACCTCGGTCCTGCGTGATCTGCACTGGCTGTCTGTCAGGTGGAGGATCATCTTCAAGGTGGGCTTCCTCACGTATAAGGCCCTATATGGCCTTGGCCCTAGTTATCTGTCTTACTCCAGTCACTTCGGTATGTTCCCTCCACACCTCCACTGAGGACCTCCTGGTGGTTCCAAGGGCCAGGCTAAAAACCTTGGGGGATCGCTCCTTTGAGGTGGCTGGCCCAGTTGTCTGGAACTTGTTTCCAAAATCCATGAGGGAGGCCTCAACAGTGGAGGCATTTAAAGGGGGCCTGAAGAACTACCTTTTTAATAAGGCCTTTTCTGACAGTTTTTAAATCTGATTTTATAAGTTATTGATTTAAATGACAAAACTGTATTGTTTTAATGCCTCAACCTTGTTTTATCTGTTATGGTTCACAGAGCCTGTGGGATTGGGTGCCAGTATATAAAAAGGCCTTACTTTACTTTTAGAGGTAAGAGGTAGAATATCCTTACACTTATCAAAGTGGAAGGAGCTTACTACAGATGAATGGGTCATTCCTATAATAGAACATGGATATGCACTGGAACTTCTGTCCACCCCTCTAGTGCACCCACCTCCTCCTGATTCTTGTTCCCTGGAGCAGTGTGCACCTTTTGCAGAAGGAAATGCTCTCCCTGCTGGAAACAAAAGCTCTATTGAACCGCTTCACTATGTCAAACAGAACAGTGAGTTCTATTCCAAGTATTTTGTGCTTCCAAAATGGATAGGGGATTTGAGACGTATTTTAGATGTGCATGACCTAAATAAATTAATAGATAACAAGAAGTTTTGCATGATGTCACTTCTGGCACTCGTACTTACGTTACAACACTGGGACTGGCTCTGTGCCACTGACGTGCAAAATGCCTCTCTCCATGTCAAAATCAGGAAGAGTGATAGGAAATCTCTGCTTTACTCTGGCAGAGGAGCCGTTCCAGTTTTGTGTCTTACCTTTTGGACTATCATCCATACCATTAATATTTACCAGGTGTTTTGGGGTGGTTGCAGTTACCCTCAGAAGAGAAGGGATTTTTGTCTTTCCTTATGTAGGTGACTGGCTGCCGAAAGCCAGGTTGAGGGAAATGGCTCAGTATGTGCAGTCCCGCAATGCTTCACATTTGTTTGGGGACTTGGGATTACAGAGAATAGTGAGAAATCAATCCCAGCTCCTTGTCAAATTCTCAAATTCATGGGTACCATATTTGACACAGCTGTTGGCAGGATATCTCTGCCTCCTGACAGGGCAGATGATTCAATAGCACATACTCAAATGGTTCATGAGAGTCTGCTTCAGCTCATTCCATGCTTCATCTCCTGGGTTTCATGGCTGCTGCCATCTCTACAGTGCTTTTGGCCAGACTACATATGCACATTCCTCACTGGATGGTCCAAGTTTAGTGGGATCAGCAGAAGGACACACCAGACAGAAATATTCTGGTCACAACCACCTCTCCATCAGTCTTTAATGTGGTGGAGGGATCACTCACTCCTCCTGCAGGGAGTTCCTTTTTTTCTCCACTACTCCAGTACAGGTCCTGAGCACAGCAGCCTTAGAATCCATATGTGATGCTCACCTAGGGCATGATATGGCCAGAGTTTTGAGCCAACCTGGGCCCAGTTCCAAATACTAGTGTCTTAGAGATGAACATGGTCTTTCTTGGGTGCCAGATCTTTCAGAATCAAATCAGCCCAGGTCCTCTGCTAGATGAAACTGACAATGTCAATGCCATGTGCTATATTAACAGGCAAGGGGGCACTTGATCTTGCAGATAGGCTATAAAGGCCTGAGACTGGGCATTGTCTTAGAGCCTTACACGATCAACCGTATTTCTCACTGAAATCCACCACGACCTCAAGGACCATCCTAATTGGTTACTTTCCAGGGTGCATGAGTGGTGACTATTGACAACCTAAAACAACTGCTTGCACCCTGATCTTACCTACCTGAGGGATCGTATCTGGCTAGCTGCAAGGAAGATTAGTTACAAGGGTTGTTCAGATATTTATATGGATTATTTAACAACAAAAAAAAAATGACAGTGCTAATAGGAAATACTGCAGAGGCAGGAGATTACCATCAAAGGGTAGCCCATGAAGATAGTGACTCCCAAACGGCGAGGAGGGAAAATGGTACGAAATCTCTAAGCATACCGTATTAGTGACTGACGGTTCCCCCCTCCCTGAGGTCCACACCCCTGGAGTTGGTATATTAAATAATGGGCTGTGAGGGGCAAAGGGGTGTGTGGAGGTGAAACTCCTCACAAACAGAAAGTTTGCAGTATGTGGTCATGCTGTGATTTCGTGCCATTTTCACTCCTCGCCATTTGGGAGTCGGAATCTTGACATGGAACCCCTTCAAAAATAGAACAGATTTATTTTCTAACTTCAGGAAATAGCTGTGTCAGTTACTAAGCTAATTGCAATGCAGCCTATTCAATAACTTAAAATTTGCATACTCTGACTAACATTTTTCTTTTCCATGACAAAAAAAAAATCTCCTATCAATTACTGCAATGATCAGCACTTTAAACCCCACCTCCAAAATAGCAAAATGTCCCAAGGTCTGCTCAGAGTCTCCGAGATCACAGTCCCTTTCTACCTCAGCACAAATGGGTACTGTCCATGATTGTGATGATAACTCTGATGCGCTGCCCTACCAAGGATGGTGAGGCATTGTCTTTCAGGTCCTTTCTTTGACTCTGCTGCGCCTCTAATCTCCTTTTGGTCCTCCAGTCTTCCAGTTCTGCTGTACCTCTGGACCTCTTCCGATAAGCAGGTGAATTCCCCTCTCTAAAACCTTTAAATGAGTAAAATAACAAACTTTTCAGGTATGTTCGGAACAATTAATTGAAACTAGACTTTCCCTCACTCCTCCTTAAACTGGACAATCAAGGTCCAAGTATTTCTGTGAAAGTTAATCTGACTGAACTTCTCCTGACTAAACTGTTTGTTTTACTCACTTTGGCTGTGGTAGCCCCTTATCTACCGAACCCGCCACTTTAACTTTTTTCCTGTACATTTTTCTTCATTCCTGAGAGGAGGAGTTGCCTGTGGCAGAAACCACCAACAACACTCCTGTCAGCTTGAGTAGGAGGAGAGAAAGACCCTGAGCTACTTCTCCTCCAGCTCTTTAGCCATCCCTACTTGATGCCTGATTGATCTGTTGAATCGCTAAGGCCCTTAGCAGCCAATCAGAAGTGAGCTTGTGGCCCCCCTTGAGGCAGGAACATCTCACGCCAGTTACTCCTGATTGCTGTCTTGCTCCTCTTACAGCCATCCATTTTTTTCATTTGGAGGAACAAGTTTTCCATCACTTGTGGGGCAGATAGGGCTGGAGATTCCCTCTCTACCCCTCCTCATACTTAAAAAAAAAACACATGCCTTTTGGCCTTTGGGAATGGCCATATAGCAGCCCACTCCCCCCCAATTTAAAATTCATATCTAGTTGAGCCTGCCTTCTGCTGCTGTCAGAACATCCTACTGATTTATTTATTTATTTATTTAAGCGTTTTACCAGGAAGGCATACTGAGCAGAGTACTGCTCGATTACAGATGCGTCCTGGGGGAGGGGAGAACTTAGGAGAACAGATTACACAGTATAGGCAAGAAAATACATAGTGGGAGAAATATTAACATTAGGATCTGGTTACATGTCAGTAGTAGCTTGAGAGAGACAAATTGGTAACCACAGTACATACGGTATGAGAAAGCACTTGAAGTCAGGATTGACAAGTGAATACATTGTGGAATATCACTAACATTTGGTTCAGAAACCACTACATACAGGATGGAGTGTGGCAGTTGGTAGCACAGTTACATACAGCAAGTGTACAACAAAAGTAAGTTTTGAGCCATATGAGATATAGTATAAGGAGAGTGGACAACAGTTAGATACTGATGAATTACAAATTTGCTAAGTGTCAACATTCCAAGAGACTTGCCTAGTAGTTGGTAGGCTCCTAGACACAAACACAGGTAGGGACGAAATAATCTTGGAGCAGGGAGTTTAGGTGCGACAGGGAGGTGAAGCGACGAATGTTAGCTGGGAGGGAGTTCCATAGCAAGGGAATGCGGTAGCTGAACCCTGATTGCCCAGTGGAGACAGATCGGTATGGGACAGCTAGGGACCTGAAGTCTGAGTTTCCGAGTGTGTATGATTGTGTGCTAGGGTTTGTTAAGATGTCGGAGAGGTAGGAAGGGAGCCGCTGAGACCAATGCTTGCCCATAGTTTTTGCGCAGTGAGTTAGCCTGCGATAGTCAAGTGAGATGAGGTTCATTGCTTGATATAGGGCATAGTGGTGTGTGGAGTAGGGGCTGTTTAGGGTGAAGTGGCAAAAAGAGTGGAAGAGAGGGTCCAGCCTAGCTAATGTGGTCTTTGGGCCGGCACTGTAGACTACGTCCCCATAGTCGAGGACTGGGAAGATAATTTTATTTATAATGACCTTCCTGGCTGGAAGGGGTATGTTGTCACGATTTCGGTAAAGTGCACCAAGCCTTGGGTGCAGCTGCTTAAGTAAGGAGTCCATATGTGCAGAAAAGTTGAGGTACTGGTTAAGCCAGACACCGAGTTATCTGAAGGTGGTGCAGGACTCCAGTGGGGACCCTTCCAAGGTGTGAAAAACTAATGGTGAAGGGAGCCTAGAAATTTTCTGCCTCATCCCAAAGGTAAAGGAGACTGTTTTGCTAGCATTTAGGAGGAGGTTATTTGAGCGGAGCCAGTGCTGGACTGTGATGATGTCGTGCTGAAGTCTGGACGCAACTTCAGAGGGCGAGGGGCCTGATGCGTATAGCACTGTGTCGTCTGTGTACATATGGAAGGTGGAGTGTGTGCAGGTGGAGGGCAAATCATTTAGAAAGACAGAGAATAGGAGGGGGCCTAGGACAGATCCTTGAGGCACTTCTGACGTGATTGGGAGGGGGTACGACATGGACGCTCTGATATGGACAGCTTGGGATCTACCAGTGAGGTAGGAGTGGAACCAAGATGTGGCCCAGCCAGATAGGCCAGCCTTAGCAAGTTTTGTCAGGAGAAGATAGTGAGTCACCGTATTGAAAGCCTTTGCCAGGTCGATAAAGATGGTGGCAGTGATGTGGCCAGCATCTGTCCCTGAGAGGATGGAGTCGGTAATCCTAAGAAGGGAGGTGGTAGTGGAGTGGGATTTCCTAAAGCCAGACTGGTAGGGGGAAAAGAAGGAAGAGGAGTCCAGATAGGTGGATAGGCAAGAGAGAACCAGGCATTCTTGTATCTTGGCAAGGGTCGATAGAAGGGAGATGTGCTGGTAGTTGCTTGGGTTTTAGGCATCATCACCCTTTGGAATTGGGATTACGGTGGCATGTTTCCACTCAGTGGGGCCTTCTGCTAGGTTGAATGATAAGTTAAATAGGGCAGCTAGGGGCTGAGCTATGGCAGGGTCCGACAGGTGGAGCATTTTGGAGTCCAACCCCGTGGGACATTTTCCCTTTTCAGAGTTAAGGGCAACCAGTGCATTGTATACCTCATCAGGTGTGACTTGCAGGAAGGAGAAAGGCTGAGCTGCAGCGCCACAAGGTGTGGTGTCAGTGGGGGCATGCTGAGCTTGGTGCGGGGTGGCCCTGGGAGTAGCATGGCTGGTAGTGAAGACAGTGTTAAACAAGGCGGCAACTGCTGAGGGGTCAGTGATGGTGTGACCACCAACCTGCAGGGACAGGATTGGTGGTTGTGATGGTGGGCATAGAAGCGATTTTTACCACCTTCCAGAAACAAGACAGGAGATGGGAGGAAGAATTGAATGCACATGAGAAGTAGTTGGCCTTTGCTTGGTGGATTATTTTAGTACTAGAATTGTGGAGCGCTCTGTAGGTCTGGAGGTCGGCCTGGGATTTTGAGGTCTTATAGGTTTTCCAGGCCTTGTCTTGGATTCGGAGATGGGCTAGGATATCGGGAGAGATCCATGGTAGATGAGTACCTCGGACGCTGGACCATCTGAGAGGGGTGTAGCGGTCCCAGATGGCGATGAAGTTGGACTTAAAAGAACAACAGTGCCTTATCTGTTGAGGTGAAATGACCGATGCACGACCAATCATAGTTGCCCAACTCATTTAATAATGAGGGGAGGTCCAGGGATTTGTAGGATCTCGAAAGTAGGATTCTGGGAGGAGGAGCTTTGGGTTTGTGAAATTTGCACATGGTGTAGATCCCGTGGTGGTCACTAAGGGCATCCGGAAGGAGTCCAGAGGCTATAATCCTGTGAGGGTGAGAGGTGAGGGACCAATCTACCAGTGTATGGTTCTGTGTTTTGTGGTTTGCCTGAGTAGGCTCAGTGATTTGTTGTGTTAGGATTAGGGCTGTTACTTTGTCACAAAATTTGGAAAGGGACTCAGCAAGCCAGTTCTGGTTAATATCCCCTAATATGTGGATCTCACCACCTGCTGCCAGGGAGTTTAAGTAGCCTAGGTAGTCCAATATGTAAGGTGAGGTGGTGCCTGGAGCACAGTATGTGCCTGCTATGTAGATTGGGACTGAGTGGGGGATGGAGAGTTTTACCATTAAGGCATTTATGGAGTCCGTTGGTAGGGATAGGGCAACCGTGGTGAATTTGATGGAGGAAGCAATGTACATGGCTATGCTGCCTCCTTTTCTGCCGACCTGGTCATGGCGGAGAAGTGTGCAGCCGGATATGGTAAGTTCTGCGTCAGTGTTATGTGATTTTATCCAGGTTTCAGAGATAATCAGAATGTCCGGGCTGAGAGACACGGCGAGGGCTTGTAGAAAGGTTATTTTACCCAAGAGACTGCATATATTTATGTGTATTAGTTTGAGGCCTGAGGGAATTTGGAGTGGGACAGAAGGGTTTTGGGCATGGGGGTGGGTTGGTCCTGGGTTAAGTTCGATATCCCCTGCAAGGAGAAGTAGCAGGGTGACCATTAGTTTGGTGTGATGGGCTATCCACTGAAGTTTTCTGGTGGTGGTATGATGTGTGGTACTGTCAGCTTTTGGTCTCCAGGTTTCTGGTAGAAGGACTAGGAGGCTGATTCGGAAAGTAGGTGGGACTAGCCCGGGGCAGGTGGAGAGAGTATGGTAGGGATGGGCATGGTGCAATTCAGCTGAGATAGTGGAGGCAGGAATATTTGTTAGCAGCCTGTCGCAAGATTGGGCTGGGAGAGGAGGGTAAATTAATGGAGGGAGGGACACCCAGGGGGTGACGATAAAGAAGATTAATAAGTAAAGTTGAGGCATCATGGAGAGGCTAAAAGAGCAAGGGTCTGGAAAGTAAATTGCAAAACCTTGGTGTAGTGGCCTCTAGTGGATGGCTGGTATAACCTATAGATGGGAAAGTAGGCTGATTGGTTAAAACTGGCATGTGACTTCAGGTATATAAGGGGATGACTGCCAAGAGTGGTGGTGGGGGTGGTGGGGATCTGATGTGCAGTGTCAGCGGGGCTCTACCTTGGTCAAACTGCGTAGTAGCAGCAGCACCACGAGCCGTACCTTAGCACTGCCTGTGAATTGCCGTGGGGGGGGGGTCAGTCTGCACTCCGGATCCTGGGAGGCTTCCATGCTGCCCTCATGACCTGAGGATTGCCACAAAAGCTGTGAGAAAGACAGACTTAAATAGGTAAGAGGGATGGAGGGAGGGGCTTGGTACAATCTTAAGTAAGCTTTAAACAAAGGGAGTCGGGGCTCAGAGGAGCAGTTACTGCAGTGGGAAACCTCTAAATAATTTAAACCTTAGCCTGCTTGAAGTGCTGCTCAGAGGTGTCTGAAGGCAGCTGGTAATTCAGAAGTTTCAAACTTCTCTTAGATGGGGAGCTCGGAGGTGCCTTAAGCAGATAAATTAAGCACTTTAGACCTTTCTTTGTGTCTACATTAAGCCCCTTGTATAGCACAGCAAGGCAGAGATTGAAATTAAATCTGGCTGCAGCTAAATCAATTTTAAACAAATTAAGGTAACTCAACAGGACAGTGAAAAAGTACAGTATTTTAGGGAGTTATTAGCAGACAAAAAACTATCTCCACACATCTGCCAACTTTAAAATTCAAGAGATGGTGCCTTTTCTCTTGTAGTTTGTTCAAACTGCATAGTAGCAGCAGCACCATGAGCTGTACCTTAGCACTGCCTGTGAATTGCCATTGGGGGGGGGTCAGTCTGTACTCCGGATCATGGGAGGGCATCCACGCTGTCCTCACGACCTGGGGATTGCCTTGAAAGCTTAGCGCTGCCTGTGAATTGCCATTGGAGGGGGGCGGTCTGCACTCCGGATCCTGGGAGGGCTTCCACGCTGCCCTCATGACCTGAGGATTGCCTCGAAAGCTTAGTGCTGCCTGTGAATTACCGTTGGGGGGGTGTTGGTCTGCACTCCGGATCCTGGGAGGGCTTCCACGCTGTCCTCATGACCTGAGGATTGCCTCGAAAGCTTAGTGCTGCCTGTGAATTGCCATTGGGGGGGGGTCGTCATCAACTTGCAGACTCCAGCAAGGCCACCCCCCCCCCGGTAAACACTATTTATTTTTTAGCCCCTCTGGGCTCCTACATTGTCCACTGTGTGGTTTGCCTATGGGCTCTTCTGGCCCCTTTTCTGCCCTTTGTTCTTTCCCCATTTCTCCTACACAGTCCCTTGAGGCTCTAGTATAGCTGCAATGAGGCTTCTCTACTGCTGCTCCCCTTGAAAGCCCTAGTACTGCCTGCTTCTCATAGGCTTTTAATAAAATTAAGCCCATTCAGGCACCTAGCCACAGTATGGATTTACATATGTGGCTCCTCCTGGGCTTGCTGCGGCCATCCTCCAGTCCCATCCACATCAAAAGCCCCTTTGTGGTGCTTAATGTTTCAGCCATAATGCAGGTCAGCTGTCCGGTGGCTCCCACCATCTTCTGCAGCACATATTCTTTGGTGACTTTAACATTAGTCACAGGTGTGGCTTCACATGTATATCTCCTGCCATCTCCCATTCCTCACTGAGAGATTTTCATAGCCATGAGTGTGACTCTCTTTATGGGAGCCTCCTGTTTCCTAGAAGCCTTTCAGGGCATTTACAAATGTGCTGCCAGAACAGTGTTTTGGGTAGGTGGAGGGAGGTGCTCATAACCTGGCCTCCTCCACCTCTCACTGAGCTTCTGTCAGCTCCCCTCTCACCAGCATGGAGCAAGCCACCATCTGAACTCTGTACAGAGTCAGGGTTCAATGTCTTTTCTGGGGTTCTAGTTTGGTTTGGGTTTGGCAGGGTACAGTTTGTGTTTGGTTTGGCTTGATTCGATTACTAAATGTATGGGTTCGAGTTCAGTTCGGTTCGAGTTTTTGGTTTTTTTTCAGTTCGAGTTCAGTTTTATGGCATAAAAAATAGGGAGAATGAAACAGACAGCTGGTAGATGCTAATAAACTTTATTAGGCAATGACACTGAACAAGTAATAAGCAAATGTTAAAAGTATTCTTATGAATTTAACTTACTTAGCATACTTATGAATTTAAGTTAATAAATACAGAACAAGCAAGCATGTTCACTGACAAATTAGATCTTTGATCATCAAGCACTTGTTTGCACAAAGAGAACACTCTCTCACTGCTACTGCTACTAGCTGGCACACACAGGTACTTCTGGGTGCTGCACTAGCTTTGGAAACAGTGGTCTTCACGTCTGTTTCCAGAATTCTAGGCAGTTATCAGTGTAGCTGTTATGTTCTTAATAGGTTTGGAGTCCACTAGACGACACTGATTTAGCTGTTGTTGTTGAAGGGCCACCAAGACTGGATAATATATCTTGGACATCAGTTTTTTTGTCGCTTCGTTGATGGTTCTCCATCAGAGCAGGAGGACGTATATGCACCCTGCTGCTGGTCTCTTTTAGCTCATCCATGATTAGGTCATAAATAGAGTTCAATTCAGCAAATGGGGCAAACTTAAAATGCTGGTATGCAGGGCAGAAGACTGTTGCCACTTTAAATTTCATATACACCATGAATTTTGATTGAATTCTAGCAGTCATTACTGACTTCAAGGATGAAATAATTTCATAGTCTGTCTGCCTTCACACAGCTGGAGAAGTGTAAAATAAGAGAGATAAACTAAGTGAGCTGTTGGACATTGATCAGCTGACAAAGCAACACTTATTTTCTTAAAAAATTTCAAGGAAGTCTCGTAACAACCTAATTTTTTTAAGCTTCCTCAATCAACCCCCACCACCACCACCACCACCTCCACCACCAGAGCATACTCTTTCTTCTTTACAGAACTGCTTCTACTTTCTGTACCAAGTACATGGCTGAATCAAGCATTGTAAATTCACTGTTCCATCTAGTAACCACATCAAATTCGAGTTACTTAGAGACATTGGCGTTTGCGCCAGTATCTTTTAGCTGCTTAACTTTTTGCCTTGCTGTTGCCAAAACATTGGCCACTTCAGTGACTTCACCACCTTGATCTCTCCCTCCAGTGGAATGTTTCATCACCAAATACAGATTGTGATCATAACAGCTGGCCCTAACTATATGGGGAAATGTGGCAATCATATTGCTAACGTTGTCCATTACGTAGACTATTTCTGCAGCTGGCAGAAGACATGATTGTGGAACTTGCACTGCTTCCTGAAGAATTACAACAATTTTGAAACTTCCAGCAAGAGAACCCTTGGAATAGCATGTTTTAGCTCAAAGGAGTCTGTAAGATACTGGACTGCCAGGCACATGCAAGACTGTTTCAAGTAGTCATCAGACTATATATATACAGTGTATATATATATATATATATATATATACTGTGTATATATATATACTGTATATATATATATATATATACTGTGTGTATATATATATATATATATATATTTGTTGTTGCACCAAAAGAAAAACAACATCTGCTAACTGTTTAACAACTTTATCTATTATGCTGTTGAATACAAGAGAAAGATAATTCTACCTGACAGTAGATTCATCTGGAAGCATGTCTGCCAAATTTAT
This sequence comes from Neoceratodus forsteri, assembly GCA_016271365.2. Classification (NCBI taxonomy): domain Eukaryota; kingdom Metazoa; phylum Chordata; order Ceratodontiformes; family Ceratodontidae; genus Neoceratodus; species Neoceratodus forsteri. The sequence goes on from CM028137.1 coordinate 329,576,380, forward strand.
CTTTTCACGCTGAGTACCAATGTCCAGAAGCAGCTGACAGAAATTGGGAAAATCAGGTTTTGAAATCATGTCAAATGGCTCTAATTCCTTGCAGCACGATATTGCATAGTCAGTTCCAACTTTGCTTTTCAGCAACTGAGGCACTGATACAGATGAAAAAGCTGCTGAGCCTGAGTTCAATGCAAACTGAGTCTTTCTTTCACAGAAGGAGTGAACGATAGCTTGCTTGTCAGATACAGATGATAGTTTTTTACCTGTGGCTGTCACTGTGTGGATAGTGTGTTTATGTTGTAGTGTTGGCCAGAATGGCTAACAATTCCTTACAGGTTTGGCAGATATCTCATCTCTTATCCATGTTCCCTTTGACAAATGGGTTCCAAAAGCTGTCTTTAAATTTATCAGTCTGGTAGTCAGTTATTTCCAATGTTCCCTCTTTTAATTGCTTTTCCATATCCAGCTTCTCTTTCTCTCTATTTGATCTGTCTGGTGTTTTACATGAGGCCATTGTAACTAACCACTCAGATACGACAGTGTGTCAACAGATTAAAGTAGTCACACAGGTGTGGTGCCAGCACTTATGTTGCATGCAGATTTACATGCAATGTGCAGTAGCGCAGTATCAACTAGCTGCACCTGCCGGCCTGTTGAACAACCACAATGCTGTCTACCAGATGTTATTTTGTTAATGCAGTGTCAGTGGCTCAGCAGGTAGCACATTCACCTCTGAGATCAGAAGGCTGTGGGTTCTATCCCCACACCAGACACTTGGGTTAATATCCCAGTACTGACACTGCAGTGCAGCATGAGGGGGTACTGCACTCCTGAGGTGCCATCTTTTGGATGAGACATTAAACTGAGGTCCCATCTGCCTGTTCTGGGGATGTTAAAGATCCCATGGCACTTCTTCAAAAGACCTGGGGAATTTTTTATTATCACTTGAAAGCAAAATTCATACAAAATAGTGTTACTTCACATAGACTCAAAATGCAAAATAAATATTTCATCATACATATGATGTAAAATTCATTTGTTATAACCCCAAAACCTATTAATAAGTACTGAAAACCAACCTCCCCTTCCCCCACTAAAAGAGTGGGGATGATTTTTATTTAAACTTTAAAGTAAAAATATGGTCAAATAATGTTACCCCACCCAAATTCATATGTAAACAAAGCCTGAAAACAAAAAACAAAGTATTACAAGCATGCACCCTACATGTTAGAATATGAAATGAAGAATAAACAAAATAGTGTTACTTCACAATAAATCATAAGAAAATGGAAACCAAAATAAGCAACCCATCATATATCAACCCCAAATCTGAGTAATAAATACTGAAAACGGACCCCCTCCCCTGCCCCACTAAAGGAGTAGGGGAATTTTTTATTCAAACTGAAAAAACATTAATGCAACCCTTAACTACAAATGGTATGAATAAAAATGTGAAAGAAAACATTAAAGTAAATAAGTATTAAGACATACAGAGAAATAAGAAAGCAAAATTGTAAGAAATTCAGGGAAACCAAAGATCCCAAATTACATAAGTAATACTATAAACCTTCCCCAATCAAAAAAGAAATTACTTTTTGGAGGCACATAAAAGTAAAGAAGTACATAGGCATACATTCCCCTAGTGTAAATAAGTTCAAAATAGCACCGTAATACCCTCCCCTCCCATCATACCAAAAAAATCAATACATACCATATCTGATTGGATAATAGAGTACCCCACATACTGAATGACCCTTCCAATAATACAGCTCAAACACTCTTGATGGGAATCAAAACACATATATGAAGAGATGATTATACTCTAAAAGCCAATATCTAACCAATGCATACTGTATGTGTCCAATATTTGGCAGAGACAGCTGAAGGTAAAGTAACATACTCTGTCCATCAAAAGGACGGAATGGAAGAATGTATCTTCCAAAAAAGCTGTTCCAGTGTGATAAAATGCTGTTGAAGTGACTACATGCATCTTGTTTGCCAGATGTGATATATTATACTGGCCATGATTAAATGCATTGTGCCAGCATTATATTTATGCCAGGCCTGTGGTAATAGTCCTAAAAATAGGATCTCTTCAGTAAGAAACAAAAGTGGTGTGTTTTTCCAAATGGAGAAGGCAAAGGTCCAAAATTGAAAAATATGAGGGCACTCAAAAAAAGATTGTGCAGAGTTTCTTCTTTGGCCTGATATAAATTCTGTCTTGGGCAACATTGCTGTCTGAGCTCTTTATGTTTGAGGTTGCCTTTTACATTCAGTTTTTCATTTGTACACAACCCAAGGGAGTCCCACATAAAAGATGGAATTCTGGGGGATGTAAGCATGTCTCCTATTTGCCAATTATTGTAGTTTGGGTGGGAAAAAGAATCTGGGGCTATAAGGAAATGGTGAGTTAAAATCTGGCTGTATAATTCCTTCTGAGAAAGCTGACAGATCTGCTGCCTTTATACTCTCCAGAGTTTGATTTTACTGAAACACGACTGAAAATAAGTGGGCATACCCTGTATAGATTTCAGTTTCTGGATGGCAGCCAGGGGTTGCCAGGTCTGAGTCCAAGGTGACAGTGTATCTAATACCCAAGAACTCCAGATATTGTGTACCCCTTGCAAAATAGGTTTAACATATTTGTTAAAAAATAGACAAAAGAAAAATACAATGGGATTCGCCATTTTAAGTCCCCCATGTTTGAGCTCATGATACCTCTTTTAATGGGGTTCAGTCTTCTGCCCCATATGGCCTGAAATTTTTTTTTTTTATAAATAGTGGTGTCCAAATGTTTAGGTGGGGGGAAAGACTGCACATAAATATAAAAACATGCTGAGCAAAAAGGTCTTTACCATAAAAATCCTCTTTTTCTGACATTCTCCATCTATTGCATCTCTGGACCCTAACTTGAGCTTCTTTTAGTAGGTGTTCCCAATTATGCACATCCATACTGGTAGCCCTGAAGTGGATACCTAAGATTTTACATACCGTCTGAGTTATGGGAATTCCTAAGACATGTGTTCTCTCTGTGTCTAAGCCTCCTATGAGCAGACATTTGCTTTTACTGAAGTTAAAATCCAAACCTGAGCCCTTTGTGTATTACACCATCATGGCTTCTATAGTTTTGCACGAGGGAAAATCTGCCAGAACAAGACAAATGTCATCAACGTATACAATAGATTTTATTTAATTTCCAGTACTATTGATGGAAATATCTCTAATATCCTGTGATTTTTCAATGAGTGCTAAGAAAGGTTCAAGGGTCAAGATGTATAAAAGAAGACTGAGTGGGCACCCCTGTTGGACCCCTCTTGTAACTACCATTCATTTCCAAATCCAACCATTAGCATATGGAGCTGCAGTTGCCTGGGAGTAACATGTTTCTATCCAGTTTAAGACAGAAAGTGGGAAACCCATGTGTGTGAGAGAGGCCCAAATATAATTGTAAGATACTCTGTCAAAATCTTTTGTCTGATCTAAGCTGAGTGAAATTCCCATAATCTTTTCTGAAGTACCCCTTTTAAAGACTTCCCTTAATAAAACGTGCCCGTCTGTAATAGTCCTGCCAGGAATGGAGCAAAATTGAGTGGAATATATTATATCTCCTAAAAATGCTGCTATTCTATTTCCCAATTCTTTAGTGAGAATCTTATAATCACAATTTAGAAGAGTAATCGACCTCCAATTATCTGAAGAATCTTTGTCTCCTTGTTTATGTAGCAAAATAACCAAACCTAGATACATACTAGGTGGCAGAAATTTAGTTTAGAAACTTTCTGTGAATAACTTGGATAGGTCTTGTAACAAAAAGGGGGCTAATATCCTATATAATTCACTGGGAAGCCCATCTTGCCCCGGAGCCTTCCCTAGAGGAGACTGGGAAATCACCCCTTGTACTTCTGTGGCAGAAATAGGTGCTGCCAACTAGGGGAGAAAATGTTCAGGAATCTGTTTTAAAATGCAGTTATCTAGCTAGTCTGAAATATGAATATCCTGCAAATTTGGGTCTGCTGTAAATAATGAAGAGATCTGTTGCTCTATTTCTGTCAATATTTCTTACTTAGTCTGCCGGATTTCTCCTGTTCCAGTACTAACACTTTGTATATCTTTCCTTCTCCTTAAAGCAGCACAACAATCAAAAAGTTTAGTGTGTGCCTGTGTGCTTTGTGTACCAAACTTCTGTTCCTTTAAGAGGGATACCATTCTGTCATACTGAGTTTTAGTAAGTTCATCTTTAATTGCCTGGAGATCAACCAAATCCACTGCATGGCCCCGAAATATGCAGTCCTGATACTGAATGAATTTTTTTCTATATGTGAAGTACATCTGACGTCTGTAGTTGCCCAGAAGGCAACCTATTGTTTGAAAATAAGATCTAAACTCCGTTTTAGAGTCTTCCCATCACTCTTGTATGGAATCATATAAAAATAATACTGACTTTCTGGCTCTAATGACGTCTATAAATCAGTTTTTGACCTCAAGAATATCTAGTAAGGAGAGATTTAATTTCCAGTACCCAGACCCTCTCAAGATGTGGTGGTAATTAGACAGGGTTACACTAAGTAGAGCATGGTCTGAGGTGGCTACCAACTGGATGGAGGAATCTCTAAACTGTAGGGAAGGAGTCACAAACCAGTAATCATCACAGAGCCTGGTTTGTTCAATGAGGGAATTGACAAAATTAGTATCACAATATAATTTATTATTTTTGAAACCTCTATCTGTAGTTGATCTGTTTATGTTAGACGTTTATGTTAAAATCTCCCCCAAACAGTATATTTTTGCTTGTGAATAGGTATGGTTGTATGACTTTTAACAGAGTTATCCTGTCTGCTTTATTCTGAGGAGCGTAAATGTTTATAAGCCTGAAATCCCTCTTTTGTAGTGTCACGTCTAGAAGAAAAGCTCTTCCAGGGGTTATATCTACCATATGTGTGATATTAATCTGTGAATCAAAGAAACAAATGCCCAATCCGCAACAAAGATCTTCCCCTCCTGACCAGTAACTGGGTCCTCATACCCACGCTTCCTCGGTCTTGGTAAAATCCTATATGTTATACAATCTTATATCCTGTAGGAACACAATATCATAAGAAAGGGATGAAAATATATCAAAAATAGCCAACATTTTTAGCTAAGAGCGTATACTATTGGTATTCAAACTGGCTATCTTTAAATTATAGCCAGGTTTCCCTGGGTGCTTGGTGGTTAAAGTGGGATTAGCCTCTTTCTTGAACTTTTCCTGAGTCCTACCCTAGGGCAAATCCTCCATTTCTTTTCTTTACTTTACTGGTGGGGTCAGTGGATACATCCATCTTAGAAGTAATATCCATTTGTAAAGAGGTGATGGAAGCAGAGTCAGAGTCCTGACCTTCAAGACCCTGGTCAATTGGCAATACAGAGTATCTATTTTCAGTCACAAGGACTCTCTCAGAAATCCCAAGTTTGAGTGGTGGTCATGACCCAGCCCCCTTCCCCCTTACCACCTGAAATTCAGCAGGTTCAGCCGGTTGAGGGGTGGGGTGGCATAGTCAGATATTCCACCCTATCATCATGTAGTTGGGCATGCTGACTATCTTTCCGATCTGACGTAGAAGGAAGTTCTGCACCCTGTGTAGGGTGGTCTGCTGGAACAGTGGGGGCTACAGGAGCAGTTCTATCACTAGGTTTCTGGGGATCAGGCTTTGCTTCTGGACGTCTTTGAGGTTGTGGGTCTGTGGGGAATCTATGATGGAATGATTCCAACGCCATTCTAGCAGCTCTTAAAATATAGTAATCCTGGATGCCATAATCTGCATCTTCAGTATTATGTGCTGCCCAGGGGCACTCTATGAAATTGTGCGCCCCTCATCACATAAATTACACTTAGGTGAATTGTCACAATGAAAGCTGGAGTGTCCTTGTTCCCCACACAATGCGCAATGCACTGTTGCACAAGCCGAACTGATATGGTGTATAGAGCCACATTTGTAGCACTTCTTAGGTTGTCCAGGATGAAAAATGAAACCTTTATCATGCTTTATATAAAAGCAGTTTGGTACGTGTGTAAGGCCAGAGTCTGTTTGGAAGAGTTTTTTTATCAATTTCCATCCACCATTACAGAAACCTTCTGCATCTAGGATAGGGTCTGGTGTATCTTGAACTTCACAATGCTTGTCAAGCCAACAAAGAATGTCTGACACATTAACCCCTTCATTTCGGAACAATATGGTAATTACCCAAAAAGGTTGTTTAGTAAGGGGAATTACCTGGAATAGGGTCCATGAAGGATTTGTTTTTACAGTAATGTGTTTAACCCAGAATCTCTCCAGGATTTCTGGGGTTCTAAATCTAATGCCGAAGGTGTGCTCCCTTGGGACATGGATCAGGGCATAGACTTCTGCAGGCGTGAAGCCTAGGAATTGTTTAAGAAGAATACAACCCACATAGTACCAATCTGGTAGTTGCTCCATTCTCCCCAAGTAACGAAGGTGAATTGCATTGCGTCTTTTTGCTAATTCAATGGGTTTGTGGAAAGGGTCATCATAGGTGGGGTGTTGGGGGCTGTTATTCCCCACATGGGGTTGTTCTTTATCCCTTTCCCCTTGTCCAGTATCTGTTTGATTAAAGGGAGCTATGTCCCCTGGATTAGCATCAAAAAATATCAGGCTGTGAATGTCTGGGGAGGGAAAGGAAATGTTACCTGTTTCATTAGAGGGGGGATCCACCTCATTCATCTGTTCATCTGTCGTGACCTGCATAATCTCCTCAGGCTGGCTCACTGGAGTATGCATTGGTTCCTCAATGGCTGGTGAATCTTGAATGGGGTGTAGGCAGGTTTGAATGTTCTATTGGATAATCCGCTTGCCACGTCCCATCACTTTGGTGTTTCCAACTGGTGTCTCGTAGTGCTTTCTCTGGCAACCAGCCTGAACTCCCTGGAACCTGGTTTGCCTGTAAATGCAGTCATGTAGTTTCCTGTGTTGTGGTGCTGCTAGGAGGTACCTCCCCTGTTCCAAACACAAAGATGTTTGTGGATTGTTGTGGGGATACTCCGGAGATCCTTTTTCATTCTTTTCCTCATCTAGAAGGGTTGTGGCTTGTGAGTCTTCTAAGTCCAATTTGTGTAGCTGAACCTGCAAAAACTTTTGGTGTTCTTGATTGTATTGTTGTCGTAGAAGTAAGGCTGTTGTTGTGGGGTCTGTATTCGGAACCCCACTGAGTGTCTTCTCATGTCCTATTCCTTCCAAAATACCTCCGGAGTGTTCTGTGGAGGCGCTGAGCTGGCCACCCCTCTGGTGCATTCCAGCAGCCTCTATAGCAAGCAAGGGATCTCTGTGCTCCGGTTGTCCTCCTCCCTCATCCATCGTCGACTCCATACTGAATTCCACTCTCTGCAAAACAGAAGGACAGCGTCCTTTGCAGCAGAGTAAGGGACATTTTTATTGAAAAACTTTCAAAGCATATGTATGACAACAGTGTTTCATCACACCAAAAAAAAGACAACACAAAGCATTATACACATAATTCAACTCAGCAGTACCCCACTGTATGATCACAAGAGGAAAAAAAAAAAAAAGAAAACAAACACAATACATACATCAACCCCAACAAAGATAAAGTGTGTTATGCACACTGAAATCATAAATATACCAAAACCTCTGTTCCATTCTGTCAAATTTTATATCCCACCATCCATTTCCAAAAACCCAAATTAACCATATTTTTGAAAAAAAGGAAAACCTTTCCACCAAGCCTGTACCTTCTGCCTAGGTTAATTTTGTGCATCCGCCACATATACCTCCCTCAAAGCTGCTTCACTAAGTCTACAAAAGGAAGCATAAGGCATGTTCTGCTGTTGAAATATTAACTGGCTCCTAGCTTGCCACAGGTAGAAAATTAAAATTACAAAAAACACATTCAGAGTAGTATCCATCCCACTAGCCAGAAGGCTGGAGTAGTTCCCTAAAGCCAGCTGCTCATATGTAAGTGCCTTAAGGCAATTTAAACTCCATCTATTTGTTAAAAAAATTCCATATCCCACTAGAGTAAGGGCATGCCAAGAGAAAGTGATCCATCATGTCCGTTTGGCTCTCACAGTCAGGATATGGACAATTCCTTTCATCCAGAGTCTTATGCTTATTATTTCCCTTGACCCCTAACCTCCCATGCAAAACCAACATAACACATCCCACATTCTATGTGGTATTCTTTTATTCATTAATTGATTTACTACAAGAGCTCTGTCAGAAAGTGGACACCCTTTGAACTCGACCATATCTGGTCCTACTGAATCCAGAATCTGATTATATAAAGCCTTCCATGTTTTACCCAATAAATGTGATCTGCAAACCCCCCATTTATATATTTTTTGTAATGTAGGTCTATAACACTCGGAGATCTGCCATCTGTGGTTAAATCCCACAGGCTGCTCACCCCATATGTCCAATACTGGTCCCAAGTTATTGGTCAGCCTTGTCTTGACCAATGAATCCATATCTTTTACCACCACCTGAAAGGACCCTGACCAAAATATGGTATAAAAAAAACCACTGGATTTATCATATTTAAACCATCTTTATTCTTTGGGAAGTATGCTATTTCCCTTTCAACCAGATTGAGCCTCGATCCCAATAACATTTGAAAAAATAATCTCAGCAGGTTTGTTTCCCATTTTAAAGGCAATGGGAATACCACACTAACATACAGTAAACAGGGCACTAGAAACTGTTTAATTATATAGATTATTTTGGTTTTTGAAAAATTCCAGCTCTTCCATCTATTTACTTTGCCTTCACAGATCATAAGACTGTTTTCCCAGTTCCTACTAGCCATATCCCCCTCCCCAAACCATACCCCCAGTATTTAATTGGGTCCTTTGAGGTAGTGATTCTTCCAACCTGAAGAGCCCCAACCTCCATAGCACCTACCCTGTCCCCTGCATTTCTATACATTTAAACAGGATCCAGATAGTTTACCATATTTCTTAATTTCCTGTACCAGTTCTAAAATACTCTTTTCATTTCTGAGGAAAACACATAACTCATCAGCATAAGCCATTAATTTAATTTCACAAGGCCTGTGCTCTCCCAAAATCCCCTGTACCTTCCTATTCAATAATACCAGTCTAATTAAAGGATCTAACACAAAGGTATATAGCAGCAGGCTCAGGGGGCACCCTTGTCTGACCCCTAACTTAACCCGTATCCATTTCCCTTCTTTACCGGCAATCAGTGGTGTAACCATAGCATGTTTATAAACCAATTTTAAATACCCAATAAAGGAGTCCGGAATCCCATAAACCCTTAAAACCTCAAACAAAAAATCATGGTTAACTTTATCAAAAAAGCTTTATGCTGATCGAGAGATACCACATATCCTGGCAGATCACGTCTAGTGCTGTAATCTACCACATCTCTAATTATGGAAAGATTTTCCTTTATATTCCTGCCTGGAATTGAATAAGTCTGTACTGGATGTATCAATTTCGGGGCCACCCTCCTCAGCCTTTTCTGCAGAATACTCGTAAAAATCTTATAATCCGAATTTAAAAGGCAGATTGGTCTCCAATTATCAATATCTCTTCTACCCCCTTTTTTGTGTAACATAGTAACCATTCCTTTTGAGAAATCAGTGTGTATTACATTTTGTGTAACCCAATATGTTCTCACTCTGGTGAAACAGGGGGCCACCAAATCCCCATGTTTTATAAAGGGAGTTCAAAATACCATCCCTCCCAGGGAAGGTACCTTCTTTTAAAGATTTAATTATATCTAAAATTTTCTGTGGGGTTATGTCCTCCATTAACATTTATTTTTCCCCAGGGTCCAAACCTGGCACCACCACCCTGGTTAAATATTTGCTGACCTTCGTTTTGTCTATTTCCCAGGGAAGATATAATGATGCCAATACATTTTCCACTTCCTGTCTTATTTCCCTCGTGGTCCCTAAAGTTTTCCCTTGTGAGGTTTGAAGTTCCCAAGATACAGGAATTTGTTCTTCGTTCTTTACAGGCCTTGTAGGGATCCCCATACAGGGTTTTTTGAGTTCCATAAGAAAGTTCTGCTCGTAATGATTTGGACCTGTCATACTGTAATACCCCCATTTGCCATTTTAGAACTGAAATATGCCCTGAGTAATCCTGATTCGATGTGTATGTTAATGGCAATACTTTTAACAAATGTGATCTCAATTGAAGATAATGATAAAATCTCTCATTTGATGAATTTTTCCCATAATATTGAAACCATACAGTCAAGTCCTGTTTAGTCTCCATCCACCAAAGCCCAAAATCTTCATATAAGCCCATCACTGAAATCCTAGCCAAAAAAATAGATGTGATATTGTACCTAACTAGTTGGTCTTTTAAAATAGAAGCATTTAGTCTCCATCTAGTGGTGACCATAGGGATCACTCCATTTGCTGAAATAATGGTGAATACCATCAAGTGGTCTGAGAATTCCAAAGACAGCACTCTAGTTGATATCAGAGATAGCTGTTTGGAAATAAAAATATAATCTATCTTTGAAGTTAATTTTGTTTTATAAATGTGTATGTAACTAAAGGGGAATCATTGATTGATACTTCTGCTAAATCAGCTGTGTTAATTCAAGTCTAAAAAGCTATGGAGTCACTATACCAATTTTTCCCACTAAGTCTCCTACTTGCAGTCTCCAGTGTGCAATTAAATTCCCCTCCCAAAAGAACTGCTTGTGCTGTTGCTAAAAAAAGGTTGCAATAAATTGAATAACGGCACTCTGTCTGCCTTTGTCTGGGGGGCATATACAGTTATAAATCTGTATGAGACATTGTGCCAGATCCCATCTATTAGCAAAGCTCTCCCAGGAATGATATCTACCAGCATCTGCAGTTTAAAATTATGTCCAGAGAACAAAATACCCACCCCATTTGCTTGATCCTGTCCAAAGGACCAATAGGAAGGGCCCCAAACCCAGTTGTTTTTTGCTCCTAACATTCCAGTATATGACCTCATCCAAGTTTCTTGTAACAGAACCACCTCATACATTGATTCATGAAATAAGGAAAAACTGCTGATTGCTTCCTCAGATTGCTAATACTATGTATATTACAAGAAACCACTGTAAAGGAAGCCATGTGTTAACAAATTAAACACCCCCAGAGTTATCCCATAAACATTCAAGAAGTTTTTTTCCGACTTCTTCTTTTTGTCTTTCTTGGGACCCATTTTCTTTTCCTCTGATTGAAAGTCCAAAGTCCAAGACCGAGAGGACCCATCTGACAGACCCTTTTCTAGCTCAGAGTCACCTCAATTTTTTGGAGTCAATGCTGAAAAGGGATTATCTGTTTCAATTTCTTCCCCCGCTGTCTCCGCCTTTGCCAATCTCCTACTCCTTCTTGGTTCTGGGTGGGACCCGGTTCCCTGCAAAGGGGAGGGGCATACATGATGCCTCAGACTCCTCCTGTAAGGATGGATCCCAACTGCCCTCCTTGGTTTGTCCTGCCATCCCCTCCTTCATATGTGGAACTTCAGGGGTCTTCTGTGGTACTGGGGGGTATAGCCTCTCTCTCGTTTGTCTCTGTTTGTGAACTATGATCTGGGTCACCATCAGAAGCACTCCTTCTGCCAGACAACTGTGGGGTCTGGGTTGTAGGCTCTGGGGCAGAAGTGGGGGCATCATATTGTGCTTGAGAGATTAAATCATCAGGATTCACCATTTTTGCTTTATTTCTGGCTGCCCAAGGGCATTCTTGGAAAATATACCCATTTTCATCACAAAGATTACACTTCACAAAATTCCTGCACTGGGGGCTGGTATGATTGAATTCCCAGCAGATGCCACATCTCAGCTTATCACACACATTGGACAGGTGTGTACAGGACCCACATTTATAACAGGCCTTAGGTTGGCCTGAGTAGAAGCAAACCCCCTGGTCTTTCTCTCCAAAAACACTTTTGGGGATATGGATGATTTCTTCAGCTGTTTGTCTCAGTTTAATTTTAAAATGTCAGCCACCAGTCCAAAAGGCTTCAGAGTCTAAAAGTGCCTTGGGGACACTGAACACTTCACACCTCTTCTGCAACCAGTGGTGTATATCACATATGAGTATGCTTTCATTCTGGAACATTATTGTTACCATTTTTATCAGTGGTTTAGATAGAGGGATTACATAGAAAGGAGTCCACAGTGGGGCAAACTGACATTGGTTGTACAGCATCCAGAACCTTTCCAGCCCTGCCGGTGTTCTTAAACTAACATCGAAATTGTCCTCTCCTGATATGTGTATCAGGGCATAGACATCTCGTGCAGTAAATCTCAGGGAGTTTTTCAACAAATTTTTGCCCACATACAGTCTGTCAGGTTGCGTCTCTAAACCCCCTTTATATCAAAGACGCACCGTGTTTCTTCAGGGAGTAGGTTCTGATATATTAAAGAGGTACAAAAACCTTGGTCTGGAGGAGGCCTGACCCTCCTGCCAACTGCTACTCTACTGCAGGGTGTTGCCCTCGCATAGCAGATGCCCCCTCATCAGACTGCCATTGTGAATCCGTAGATTTCTGGGCATGGGGCAAAGACCCTCCTTGCTCTTCAGGCCCCCCCCCTTCTGATTCTTTTTCCTCCCTTACATTCGTCTTCCCCGCATGTCAAATTCAGGCACCATAGGATTTAAAAGTTTTCTTACCACTGCATGCTGGTGCAAGTCCATAGTAGGTAACTGCTGACCTTCACTTGCCAAGTGCCCCATCCTGTCCAGTTGTGGTTCTGACTGCTCTTGAAGCTGTATCCCTGGTTCATTATTCATGTTCCGGACCTCTCAGCTGTTTTCTTCTCTCGTCGAATCCTAGATGCTGGTTTCAGGTCTCTCCTGGTTTCCAGGCCTCCTCTTTCCTTTGGTGGAGTTTGAACACTCGCATCCTGACTCAGCCCCAGTGCCAAGAGCGACATCACAGTCGGTACTCGCGCTTGCTTCAGGACCAGAAAACAACTCCTTTCCTTACAGTTTCTTAGCCTGCTTTTGGATTTCAAAAGGCATTTGTTGTGGAACACTAACAGATTCTGCCTTGGATTTTACTTCTGCTGCATTTTTTTGAGCACAAGAAAACTCATAATGGGGGTCCAGAGTCCAAGACCCGTTGTGATCCTGCGACCACCCAGCATCTCCAAGTGCTCTCTTTGGGGACCAGGAGTCTTGTGGTGTAATTGTATGTGTCAATCCAAATCTTGTAGCCACTAAATGACTAGTGATCTGAACATTTTTGTCTATGTCCTGGATTGCTGTTTGCTCAGGCTGTCCCACAACTGACCTCTGTGCAAACCGATTGCTATCAATATGTTCAACCTCCAGTTACCTTTTATTTAAGGCAGTTTTCCTCTTTTCATACATGTCCTCATCCTCTGCCAGCATAGATAATAACAATGTTCATCTCTTGTCGATATCCTCTTCCAGCTGTGCAGCTGCAGCTGCAATATCAGTAGTATCTGAAAAAGTGTCTGCATCCTCCTGCAACAAAGGTGCTGCAAATCTGGATTCATCCTCATCATTCATCAAACTATCCAAATCGTCCTCATCCATTTCCTCAGTTTTCTTTCAAAGGGACAAAGTAAGCCATTCTCAGACTCCAACAGCACCTCAGTCTCCTTCTTCTCCATATCCGCCATCTTGGAACAGCAAGGGCCAACAGCACCCCCTTTCAAGAGTAGGGGAATTTTTTATTTATGAAATCATGCAAACCAGAACAAAGAAAAATAAATATATACAAATTCCAGACCAAACCTTACTATACAATTGAAACAAAAAAATAAGACAAATCTGTCAAAGGTCTGGTACATTCCATACAAAGAAATAATTACATTGATACACACCCTATTTCCCTTACTTTATACACATTATGTAACAGGGACATCACTATCAGTGATCCACAGTAAATTCCTCCACAATTTCTGTAACCATTTTTGTTCCGTCTGCTTTGCTTCCTGAAAATAAATATCCCATAATTCTTTAAGAATTTTCTCAAATAATTCTATGTATGTAAACTCTTTCTGTTGGAGGGAGAATAAACATCTGGAGTTCCAGATGTATCATTTAATCACTATAAAAATGATGCATAAAGTACTTTATCTCCCATTTAGCCCACATAAAAATTGGAAAGGAAACTTTTTGAAAAAAGGAATCCTTAGATTCTTGGTATAAAAATTTCCAAAAATTAGAAATATATGAACAGGTAAAATAAAGATGCTCAATAGTTTCCAGCTGATTAACACACAACAATCTAGAACATATTCTTTCCTCTACTTTTTGATGTTTTTGGATGGTCTTAATATTTAACCGTCCATGGCAGTTTAGCCAATGTATATCTTTAAATTTCACAGGAATTCTCTTTTCTGTAAGAAAATTCATCAAAGCAGTTTGACTTTCTGGATGGCATTTTGGAAAGGGGTCTATCTCCCTAAAGTGAGTCTCTATCGAGTATGTGTATATTTGCTTTTTGTTTTTTGTTAGCAGCATACTGCTTGAGAGACTCCACAACCTTAGTTTTACAAAAAACTCCCTGAGATATCCTGGTGTAGATGTTTGATGCTTAATTTGTCTTAATTTTCCTGTCTCTCAATCCTGAAACCGTGATGACACTGTTTGAAAAAATAAATCACACCAGTATTTATTAGAATACACTAATATGGGTTTCAAATTAGTATGTAAGAACTGACAAAAATAGAAAAGTACAGGATTTACCATGTTTTGTCCTCCCATTTTTAATGGCAAATATAGTATGTTCCACTTAATAGGGTTTAGGCTGCCCCCCAAAAGGATTGGAAGAATAGGTTGTACAGTGTTACTTCCCTTGTTTTAGGCACTGGAAACATTGCACTTACATATAAAACAAAGGCATAAGGCAAGTTTTAATGAGATAAATTATCTTTTGATAACTCATTTTCTTCTGGTTCCAGGTATGAACCATCTGCTTGCCGATTTCAAGTTTCAAATCTCAATTCACAATGTCCATCTGGACTGCTCCAGACTCTATCCCTAATATTTTTAAATTACCAGTCATAACTGGGATTCCTCCTACACTACTCTGAGAATTATCCTGGTGCCCCAATAATGTCCCTATGCTTTTTGGGGTATTTAGTTGAGTTCCAGAGTAAGCCCCATAGGCTTGACATATTGCAATAGCTTTCCTGGCAGATCTCTTATTCCCTACCAGTAAAACCACATAATCTGCATAGGCAAGAGCTCTGTAGGGGACCACTTGTTGTGGCAGTTGTATGGGTTTAATGTCCATCTCTGAATTTAGAAGCCTTAAAAGAGGATTGATACTAAAAACTTACAATAAGGGACTAATAGGGCAACCTTGTCTAACCCCCTTGTGTATGTGCACATAGGGTCCTAAATAACCATTGATATAGGGTTTAACTGTAGCTGTTGCATATAGTGATTTCAACCATTCTACAAAAATTTTAGGGATGCCATAATGCAGCAGAGTCTGCCACAAAAAGGCATGATCCACATTATCAAATGCCTATTTTTGGTCTATCGAGAAAACATATCCCTCTAGGTGATATAGTGTTTCTATCAAAAAGTTCCCTCAATAGAATTAATTGGTCCATGATGGAGTTTCTTGGAACTATACATAATTGACCAGGAGTGATTAAATGTTTTGCTACTGTTAATAATCTTATGTTAAGCATCTTTGTAAGAATTTTAAAATCATTATTCAAGAGACTTATGGGCCTCCAATTTGTCAAATCCATGCCAGCTCCTTTTTTATATAAGAAGACAAGTATCCCAATGGCCATCTCTAATGGTATGCTACAAGTCTGTAATATAAAATTGTAGACTGTAGTCAATTCAACAAGAATTTCTTGGCTTAGAATTTTATATAATTCTGATGTCAAACCATCTTGACCGGGAGCCTTACCCTTTGTAAGTGATTTTATAGATTCTGTCACTTCTATAGCAGAAAATGGTCTAGTTAAAGCATCTATAAGGTCTTGCAGAGCAGTTGGAACTATTATTTGAGAAAGGAAAGGTACAGAATCAATACTCCTAGTCTGCTGTTTTTGAAATAAAGAGGTTACATATCATGATGCAATATCAACAATTTGCTGTTTTGTAGATTATACATTCCCTTGTGCATCATACAAAACAGTAATTATTCTTTTCTTGATGCATTCTTGATTTTTAAGTAAGTGACATGTACTTTCAAATGGACCCCGCGTGCTGTACTGTTGTTGCAGCCTGAGACCTTCTGTCTGTTTTACATGGTAATTCAACATCTTTATATATATATATATATATATATATATATATATATATATATATATATATATATGTTATTATTTACAGAAAACTCATGTTTAGTGGATTGGGATAGTGTATACAAGTGTTGCAATTGTTTCCTATCATTTAAGTATATAAGATAATCGTCTCTCTTAGCCTGCTTGGTTTGAAGGATAAGTAGAGTCCTAAGCTCAGCTTTTGTCTCAATCCACCAACTAACGGGGTCATCATAAAGGTTAAATAGAGTTTTTTTTACAAATTAAAAAATATGTCACAAGTTGTGAGAGAGTAGCTTGTTCCAAAAGGCTGGAATTTAATTTCCAGTGTCCTGGTCCAATGGGGGCTTCTAGCCTACCTAACATAAGGGTTAATGCTTTGTGGTCAGAATATTCTACTGGAATTACCATAGCTTTTTGGATAATAAGTGCCTTAGAAATAAAAAGAAAATCGATTCTGGTAGACAAAGCTCCTTTAAAAAAAAGTCTTATCCCATTTACCAGTGTAGTCTAGCAGGCCATCCTTTAAATTTGCCATCCGAATAGTAGAATTTAAGGCTGTCATATCCCCAAATATTTTTTCCATGGTTGTTTGAGGTCCTCTATCAAGTTTGCTCAGCCCACAATTAAAATCACCACCCCAAAGTACATTTTGAGCAGTGTGTAAGTATGTACTGATTCGCTGGAAGACAGCTGTTTGATCTGCTTTCAATTGGGGGGCATATATATTAATAATCTGAAAAGAAACATTTTGAAACCTAAAATCAAGTAGGAACACCCTGCCTGGTACTATAGCCAAAATCTTAACTACCAGCGGCTGGATTTTGTGAAAGAGGATCCCCACCCTGGAACACCGATCTAACCCAAGAGACCAATATGACACTCCAGAAAGTCATTCTCTAGTTGCTTTAGTAATTTCTAAAACAGTATGCAACCTAGTATCCTGTACAAGAAACAGCCTGGGTGAAAAGGATTGTAGTAGATGAAACACAGCTCTCCTTTTTAGATCATTCTTAATACTATTAACATTGGATGATAAAAGTAACAAAGGGGTTGTCATAGGTAACAGTTATCCCAAGGATAAGCTTCATTTCTTCTTTTCCTTTGTTTTCCCCTTCTTGTGTTTATTTCCTGGGGCAATCTGTTGAACCTCAGTGTTTTCTACTCCAGACAGCACCTCCTGTGGATTCAAATCCACGGAAGAACCCACAGATTCATTATCAGATTCCTCAACATCTAAAAATGCTTGGTACCTATTGGAAATACTGGTCAGCATAGTTTGGGGAACTTTAGGGATTGGTTGTGACCTGACCTGTCTCCTTCTGGTGATCATCACATTTTCCCCTAACCTTTTCTGTCCTTGGGGTGGGGAGGCATAGGGTTAGATGGGATTTGTTTTTGTCCTTCTGGTTCTACATGTTCTGTAGTTGTGGGAACCTTAATAGTGTTTCCTACCACAGGCATGGGGACAATGCCCTCCACGTTAGCCTCTAAATTTTGGCCCAAATCCATTGGTGACATAGTTCTTCCACTATCTATTATGGCTTCTCCTTGTGAAAGGGGGACCACTGGGGGCTGTCCGGTAGTTTTTTTGTTATATTCTCTCTGAGCCACTGAGACTAAAAGCTGCTGTTCCTCACTGTCATCATGGTTTTGTTTCCTGTGTGCAGCTTCTGGGCAAACTACATATGTATGACCTGCATCTCCACATAAGTTGCACTTGACACTGCTTCTACAATAAGCGCTTGTATGCCCTGTCTCCTGGTACAGAGTGCATTTCAGTTGGTCACATACGCTGTTGATGTGACCCACTTATCCGCACTTATAACAAGTCTTGGGCTGACCAGGATAGAAAAGGACCCCTCTATCCCTCCCAAGAAAAAAATAATTCTGAAAGTGTTGCAGCCCTTCACCATCAGACTGCAAAATGACCCTAACCTTCCAACCACCTGTCCAGATCCCTTCTGAATCAAAGATGGCCTCTGGATGTCCGTGACAGTGCACCTTTGCCTCAGCCAAATGAGTAGGTCAATGACACTTACCCCCTCATTCCTAAAAAGGACTGTAACAGTTTTGTGAGCAAGTCTAGTAAGGGGAATTACTTCGAAGGGGGCCCATAAAGGCAACTTTTTAACCTGGTTATACTGTACCTTGCCCAAAATTTATCCAAGCCACTCCCTAACTTAAAACTTCTATCAAATATGCTTTCACTTGAAACATGAATTAAGGCATACAAATCCGTAACATTAAATTGCATATTTTCTTTTAACAAGGTCTTGCCAACATACACCCAATCTGGAAATGTAGACAAACCGCCTTTGTAAATGAGCCTTACAGCATTATGCCATTTAGCAGGGTATACAGTTTGTTTAAAAAAAGAGGTATAAGGTCTAGGGTTCTGTTCATCAGAAGACTGCTGAGGGTCTTCCTCTGCTACAACAGTCCTATTCCTAATGTCCACTGGAATATTTTTAGGAATGTCTGAGGCCTCAGAAAAGCCACTCAGCTTGTCATCCATATTGTCCTGATCACAGTCACTTAGCTCCCCACTGTGCACCATTTCCAGTACTGGATGCTGCATTAATTCCAGTTCAGGGGGTAACTGTAAAGGGGAGTGCACATCCCCTCCATCAGCAACTTCTCTAACTACTGGTAATATCCCTGAAAGCAAGTCAATATTAGAAACACCCCCCACAACCTCTCAGTACTCACTGTGCTGGTCGGGTTGGCTGATAACATCGAGACTCCTGGAATTTTAATGGGAGTGAAGCCGGAGATCCATTTTTGCATTTGAGGTGAACAAACCCAGCCAGCAGCCTTTAGGGATTATTCAGTCGACCACGGCCCGGTGTCCAGCATTGGTGTATCTGCCCACTGGGGATGCTTTTTTTGATCACTCGCTCTGTTTGTTGTTTCTCCATATGTGCTTAGAAGGAAAAAAACCAAAGCAGCACTTTGATCTGTTCCAGCAGTATAGTATTTAATCCTTGGCTCACACGGTGCCTCTGTTTGTGCTGTTGCCATAGAAAGGCTGGGATCTTTTTTTCCCTTCGACAGCCACAGTATCTATTGATGGCATTGTACTTTGCAGCTGATTTTTATCATGAATTTCTTGTTTCCGTTGCAAATATTTTGTTTCTTTCAGAAATAACAACTGTTACAGAGATTTCTTACTCTCTGTATTACCTTGCATTTTTCCTTGTTCCTACACTGCAGCTTCAATTTGCAGGTTATTTTCTGCTTGGGAATCCTTTTTTGACGATACATCTACCTCATCCAAAGATTCAGTGGAAGTAGCATAAAAAAAAAAAAACATCTGTCTCGAGCAAATCCTGTGCTGAGGAGGAGACTGGCTCCTTGGCCTACTGCACATCCATTCCAGTGCTTCCCACAATATCTTCTCTCACAGCTTTGTTACTTTCTCCCAGCAGGTCCATCTCCTCCACATTCTCCAGCACTCCGTCCTCCTTCTTGGTCCTGCAGACAAAGGGGTTCCCTCTGCTCACAGGAAGCAAGGCCCCCTGCAGGAAGAGTAGGGGAATTTTGTACTTAGAAACATAAAAATAAAATCATAACAATCAGTGTAACATCATACAAACAACTTCAAATCAGTGCAGCATACAGAATAATAAACAGTGGAACTGACGTGAAAATTGCTGAAGAGAAAAAAACAGTGAAAATAAAATCAAATACAAAAGTAAAACAAACTGTAATCAACCCCCTTTCAACTTGCACGAGAAAAGAAAAAAAATAGAAAAGACTAACTAGCCGGCCGGCCATAATATTAAACTAGCTCCTGCCTCACCCAATCACAGATTTTCCACAGACCTTGAAATTTTGCTCTAGAGAAAAAAGTACTTTCTTGTTCATATAAAGTACGTAAAAAAACAAACACTGTTGACCCACCCCTTTTGGAATGCCTCTTTCTGTTGGAGTAAAAGGATACATCGAACTTGCCACATATAATACTTATAGGCAGCAAAATTAACCCTAAGGGTACTCTTATTATATTTCCAAAAACCGTGGGGGTAAATACTGAGGGCCACAATCTCATATGTAACAGAACTCAGATTTCGGTCTTTCCAGATATTTTGCAAAATAAGCCATACCTGTTCAGCGAAGGGACATTTTATAAGAAAATGTTCTAGGGTCTCCCAAACCTGACAGCATGTAGGTCTAGGGCACCTTCTTTCTTCTAAAGCTTTGTGTTTTAAAGTATTACGAACACCTACTATTCCGTGGCAGGACAACCAGACAACGTCCCACATTTGTTTGAGAATTCTCTTACTGTGAGCTGTAGGCAGGTCTCTGGCATATTAGTCACTGAACATTCTGGAAATATTGGTTGTTCAAATAAAACTTCTGAAATGATATGGTTATAAAAAGCTTTCCTTGGAACAGTGTCCAGTAGTTGTGAAGTGACCCTCCACTGATGCAGTTTGGTTAAACAAGGTTTGATACACCCTGGGACCCCCTTAGTATTTGTAAGAATGGAATGATTTAAAAAACCTGTCTGCATTTATCTAACAATATCAAAAACCAAGCAAAACGAAAATTAAACCATCGGAGCATTTTATCTGTGATAAGTTCAGTCAGATTTCTATAAATGAAGATACTATGAAAAAAAAAACTATGGTGTTGAGCATTCTGATCCCTCCTAAAACATAATCGTAGTATGTAAAAACCCTCTTAATGGAGTTTAAACGGCTGCCCCATGGTCCCTGGAAATAAATATTTAAGACCTGAGGTTCTAAGGAAAAAGAAATGGGAAAAACATTTGCCACACGTAACAGCTGTGGTGTTATCAAAGTTTTTAATAAATAAACCCTTTTTTTTTTCTTGGAAATGGTTTTATGTTTCCAGTGCTCAAGTAGACCTTGACATTTGTCAATTGCTTTTTCCAAGTTATAAGAAGCATCATTCGGTGTACCAAGTGTTAGTAAACTTTTAATGGGATCCATCTGTACTGGTATAGTGAACTGGGTAGTAGGATACAGTTGTCTAGATGCTGGGTCAATTTGAAAGCAATAGCTCTTGTCATAATTTAACTTAGCGCCTGACATCCATTCATATGCCTGTAGTGTCTGTTCTATAATAGGAATAGCTTCTGCTGTCTGTGTGCTAATACACAAATCATCAGCATACGCACTTATGGTAGTCAGTTCTGGAAGTCCTGGCAACTTTATACCTGGTATATGACTGTGTGTTTGTATTTTATGAATTAAAGGATCAATTTCAAAAAGGTACAATGTGGGACTTAAAGGGCAACCCTGGTGGACACCTCTTTGCAAACAAAACCCTGTGCCTGTAGTCTTATTTATAAATGGGGTTATGGTAGCAGATTTATACAATGCCTGTATCCAGGATATAAACTGAGCAGGAATCCCATAACCTCGAAGTGTGTCGAATAAATAAGCATGATCAACCCTGTCAAAGGCTTTCTGCTGGTCTAAAGATAAAACCTAACCTGACTGGCCCTGTATTGTACCCAAGTTTGTGATCTCACATAAAAACTGTAAATTATGAGAAGTGGATTGATTCGGGATCCCACATGATCGTACAAGGGAAATTACTTTGTGGGCTATGTGAGACAATCTGTGAGTCAAAATAATAGAAAGGATTTTGTAATCCACATTTAATAAACTGATTGGTCTCCAGTTAGTTAAATTGGTACAGTCTCCTTTTTTATGTTAAAGAATTATCAGAGCTTGAGAAAATCTAGTGGGAATGTGTGGAGCTTGTAGTAAAGAATTAAATAATACTGTAAGAATAGGACTAACCTGACTTTGAAACATTTTAAAAAACTGCAGTTAAGACATCTTCCCCCAGTGCCATACATGATTTTAATTTTGACATAGCTTGTGTTACTTCTTGCACTGAAATGTCAGCTAATAAGGCAGAAGTGTCAGCTTCAGAAAGGTGTGGTACGGGCCGGTCAGAGAAATAATCCATGTTCTGTGAAATGTCCGGTGTTCTCCCAAACTGCTTATATAAATAATCATGTACTGCCATTTGAATTCTGTTGTTAACTGCAATAGGGGTAGACTCTTCAGGGAGCAATAAGCTGTCTATTGTGGATGCCTTTACTCTAGTTGCACAGCTGTGGAAGTTGTCTAATGTGGGTTGCCTACCCTGAGTACCAAATTGGGCTTCCATTTTGAGGCTGAGAAATCTATTATATTGGACATTAGACATTTCTACTTTAGTTTTCTGTATTTGGGCAGATAGGTCAATGTTCTGAGCATAAACCTGTGAAATCAGGGTTTGTAACTGGTTGCGTAACATGAGATACAAAGCCTGTTTCTTCCTACTTTTCTGGGATACATGCCGAATGAATGAACAAACGTCAAAAGTCCAGTTTAGAGTCTAGCCACCACTCTACTATTTCTTAATATGTTTCTAGAACGGAGACTCTGGCTTTTAATAATTTGTCCCATTGTGATATGAGTTCAAGGTCAGTTAACAAAGAAGAATTCAAACACCATCAGGAAGGAGGAGGCAAATGAGCAGCCCCTGGTAAAAACCCAATACATGAAACTGCCAAATGATCAGATGTTTCTATGTGGGTGGTAGTGGCTTGGGAAATAGTAAGATTTTTGGATATAAATAGATAATCAGTCCTGGTGGTGAGGCATCCTTTTATAAAGGTTCTTTGCCCTTGTGTATGTGTGGCTGAAAAAAACTCTTGAAGGTTTGCTGTGGTAATAATGTCATTTAGGCATGCCATGTCCCCAAATATTTTTTGAGTCTTACAACCCCTATCCCAGGGGAGAGCCCACAATTGAAATCACCCGTCAAAATGACAGTTTTTTGAGTATGAATAAATGGTTGGATTAATTTAAAGATAGGTGTTCTACCAGCAATACTCTGTGGGGCATATATACAGATGAGCCGTAGAGTCAATGTATGACAAGAAACATCCACCAAAATAGCCCTGCCTGAGTCAATGTCTATAATTTTTGTAGGGTGAAATTCTGAACCTTGGAGTAAAATAGCTACTCCTTCACATAAGTCCTGTCCTTGGGACCAAAGTGACAGGCCCCCAGACCACATTTGTTTGGCTTGTTGCAGTTCATACATAGTTTTAATGTGGGTGTCCTGGAAAAAAAATATTATTTGGTAACTGAGTCAAAATGTGAAAAGTGGTACCCCTTTTTTCAAAGGATTTTATACTGCTGACGTTGAGCATTAAAGGACGTACTATGCAATCCATAAACAAAAGGAAAAAAAGAAAACAGCTGAGCAGTGTATAATGCAGCCTCATCCCTCAGATTTCTGTTTGAACTTATGTTTGCTTCTTGCTTTCTTTGATTGTGAGGGCTCAGGGTGGGAGTCAGAGACATCCTCTAAAACCCCTGAAGTTACAGAAGAGGCATCAGACTCCCCCTCTTCATCCACCATATCGTTCCATTGCTTCCGTTTGGATAAAGCATGAATTCTACTCCTGGTAGCAATAGGGGAATCAATGGTATGGGAGTCCATTTTCTTCTGGGATCACCTAGATTTGTTGTGGGGTACCACCTCCATGGGGGTGTCTATGTGGTAACATGGCCTCAGAAGAGGGTTCACCAGGTGTTTCAGAAATTGTGGATGTACACGCTTTCCCCTCTATCATATCAGAGGGGGGAACCAGGGTTTATCATAGGCACTACATTCATCGGAGTAGAAGGTTCAGAATTGTGGTCTAACTGGGGGGGGGGTACTAACTGTACTCAGACTAGTTTCCTGTCTGTCTTGAAGTAGTTTCGATTGCTGGGCAACAATCAGTGTGTCTTGATCTTGCATGGCCCTTATCTATTCTATTTTTCCGGCCCAGGGATAAGAGGCATAGGTATGGCCAGAGTCTTCACACAGGTTACAGCGAAGAGGATTAGAGCACCTGAGGCTAATGTGGCCATAGTCAAGGCATAGGTTACACCTAGGCAGATTACAAGTGGAACTCAGGTGAGTTCAAGCCCCCACACTTGTGGCATGTCTTGGGCTGGCCCGGGTAGAAACAAATACCCCAATCCCTGCCTATGTGAAAACTACTGGGGAAATGTAAAATCCCAGTGTCATTGTGTTGTAATTTTACTTTAATGTGCCAACCTCCCGTCCAGACTAATTCTTCATCCAGGTTGGGAATGGGACTCTGTAGGATTTCACACTTCTGCCTCAACCAGTACTGAACATCTTCTATATTAACTCCCTTGTTTCTAAACAACAGGGTGATAGTTTTAACAGTAGGTTTGGTCAAAGGAATAGGAAAAAAATCTTGCCACTCAGGTTGATGCCTAAGTGCTTCATGTTTCTGCCAGAATTTTTCTAGAGTAGCATTGGTAAGAAAACTGACGTCATAAATATTTTCTCTTTTTATATGAATGAACGCAAACAATTCATGTGCAGGGATACCCATTCCTTTCACTAGGAGTTCATGCAAAACATATTTTCTATCAGGAAAAATGTCATTATTGCCTGTGTATTTAAGACGGACTGCATTCTACCTTTGTGTAGGTTCACCCACTTGCATAAATAAATCAGCCACCAAAAACAGAGTGTTTGTTTTATTGACATTATTTACATCAGTCAAAGTCTCTGAGCTAGAAGGATAGGAATGTCCTATGGAGTCTTCAGTGTGCACACTCGTAGCAGGGTTGGGTTCCAAGACATCCTCAGAATGAGGCCATGAAACCAAATGCTGTGTAGATTACAAGAGCAAGGGAGAAACTATACTGGACTGAGAAGAGGTAGAAATGTCACCGGATTTGAAATTTGCAGTAGTCATCCCAGCAGGCAAGCCAGAATTCGCAATCAAAGGTGCAGGGAATGAGGGCACTGTAAAAAGTGCGATTACAGAAGGAATCGGTTCAACTGGTGTGACAGACTGCTAAGAGGTAGACAGAGAGGATGGAATAATTTCTGCAGCTGAGATGGGCCCAGGAGAGGTCCAACCTTTTTCTGAAGGAGGTAGCCATCCAACGGCTTGTAATGCCGAGGCCAGATCCCAATTAGTGTTGAAGACAGGAGGTCTAGGAATAGAAACCAAGCCTTTGTCTTGTTGATTTTCCACACTTTTATGCAGTATAGGTACATTTTGAATAAGTTCAGGGGAGTTAAGCTGGGAAGGTATTTCTTGTGAAGTTTGGAAGGAGACAGATGGAACACATATAGCTAATCCAGGTGTAACCAAGTCCATGGAAACCAGAGGTTCGACTCTTGGCACAGCTGTAGGTAACGTTTTTGCAGATTGTACCAAAGTTTTAACAAGAAAGCCTTATTATGCAAGATGGCATTTTGCAACAGCATTTCTTCTTGTTCAGGTGTTAATGGATTTAAACCAGAGGCAACAGTAGACACCAACCTGGAAGGTGAGTTAGATTCTGGAAGAGACTCCTGTCCAGCAGACTGAGCCTTTGTAGAATCCTATGCATTTCCAGAGACATCTTCCATATCTGAGTAGCTTTGATAGTGATCCACATCGTTGACAACATTATCAACCATAGATGTACTAGGGAGAACATCCCCTTCCTTCTCCACTCCAGCATCACCACCAGCACACTCCACGTCGGCCATCTTGGAAATAGTCAACGGAGGTCCCTCTACAGGCGAGTAAGGGAATTTTCCCGATGCCTTGACTAAATTCCTCCCCATTCACTAAAAATACCACCAACAGCTTAATCTGGTTCAAGGTCAGTTGGCATTCATCTGTATGCCCCTCCCCCAGGTCATGCCTGAAAATAGGCAGGAAATTGTTAAGTGCACTTACCCAGTCAACAAAAACTAAATAAAATAAATGATTAAATAAATAATTAGGGCTGCATAGAAATTCTATGCAATCCTTCTGGGAGTACATCAGAGAGGAGCAGCTAGAAAACACATGACAGGATACCTAGACTGGTTGCTGCCACACTTAGAACCAAAGTAAAAGTACATGAGGTCATCTCCATTTAACACAGTGATGCTTTCCCACTCCCCTCTGCCCTGGGCTATATTGTGAATAATCATTCACTAATTAAAAAAATTCCTTCTGCCTTCTGCCTTACATGTGTTCTTGAATATTATTTACATTCTCTCAGACTCTCTCACTTAGTGAAAGAGATTAGCTTAGTTGATTTATTTTTACCAGGGTGACGGGTTAGAGTTGGTGGGATTCAATAAAACCTAATTACTTATATAAACAAATGCAGAGAGAAAATTGCTAAACTAATTGTTTAGCTCACTGCTAATATTAAAATCAATATTGCTGCTTTATTGAAATATGTATTAGACATTGTGTATGTTATGTACTTAATTTGACTCTATGCTCTTTTCTTTTGTTACAGAAAATCAATTAAAGAAAAAAAAGCCTTTATTCCCTTGCACTCCCATTCTCTGACATGGTGTCACAAATGTGACAGTAAGAAAAATGGTAGTTGCCGTATTGGTCCTTGCACAAAAAGATGAACAAAATGGGTGGTTTGATACCTTTTATTGGACCAACAAATAATTTAAAAAAATTGTTTGAGCTTTCAGACTACAGAGAGTCCTACATCGAAAACATGGCAGTTAAAGTACTCAGGAAGTACTCAGCCATGTCTTTATAGACACAAGGCAAGTGGAAGTTTTGTATCAATTCTTTGCTTAGTCCATTTCACACACACACACACATATGATCCCACAAGTAGAATGTTGTGCACAATGCTGAGTAGCTGTTACTGAAACTCCTTAGGTAACACCAGCTGTTTTCACACCTGCCAAACTTTGACTCCTTGAGCTGCAATCTGGGAAGGGAGCCAGAGAAAATTTAGTCCCGAGGTAACCATATTTTATGTAATTACAGCATAAGGGTCATTGTATCAGCATAATTACATTTTAGAAGGTGGATCCTGTCCACATATGCATCCACATGGCAAACAGCTAGGGGTGGCTTACATAATTTTAGTTATGAGCAATGCAGTAGCTTATAATTCTGACCCTGCAGGATGGAGACTGGCTCATTTATTTTATTTCTGTTTTGTTTTATTTTATTCTTTGGTAACTGGACAATGGCCACTAAGCACAGGTGCCTGTTTTTTTGGGGGTGACTGGGGGCACTGTGGTGATTCAGTGACTTGTGCAGGGTTGCACATTACGCAGGTGGAGGTTGTAGGGTTCAGGGCCAGGTCTGCTGAGTGTCCCAGCCTCATTGAAACCTCATTGCTGTAGCCTCAGGGCTATACTAGAAACTGCATCATTGTGTATTAAATGTATAAAATACACATTTACCAGAAAAGATATGTAAAAGCCTGGCCACCTACCTGCATCTAGGAGGATTGGATGGCATCTCATCCAGGAGAGTGCCTACCTTATGCCATGTCGACCAGTACTGCACCAACACCAGTCACCTTTGCATCACTGGTTGGGGCAATGGGGATCAAAGACACCACAGCACCACACCCTGGGGCACCATACTAAGAGATCACACACACAAACTAGCTTGTCCATACCAGAGCTGGGACTAAGCTTAGTGGTATTTTATTATTTGACTGCAAGTGGATACATTGTTTTCTGGGCATTTCTCTGCCTGTTACATTTTTTCACAGTGTTTTGCTCATCTTTCTCACCTCATCCAACATCACTTTGCAGTGCAGCCCTATTTTCTCTGACTAGAGTTTGTTTTTGATGAGCAACACATTGTCTGGATTTGCATTTGGTTTGGGTTCATCTTTCTTTTTTTCTTTAAGGTTCAAGTTTGGTTCCAATCGGGAGAAAATCTAAAAGTTCACATTCGGTTCAGGATCAGTTCACTGACAAACTCAGGCTCTAGCTCCTTACAGGCTGGGATTCGCAAGTGCTGGCTAGCATGTTCACTTAAGTGTGATACTTATGTTAGGCTGCAACAGCAGTCCCAGCGCATCCTCCTACTCACTCTCCACCTCCCTGCCTGCCCAAGATAGAATTACTGGGATTTGGGGATCCACCAATAGCCTCCAGGAAAGGATTCTTATTAATTCAAAGAAATTGTTTGCTATGGGCCACCAGGGAAAACTAGCCCACTAGCCATATATTTTGCTCTCTGTTTCTGCTCTAACAATTGTATTTCTTCCATATTAACCTATTTTCTCTTGCCTTTAACAGGTCTGACAGGATGCTGACTCCTCCCCCATCAAACAAGTATTATTCCATGTTTAATCTATCCTATCCATCCCAGTTACTCCCCAAGAACCACAAATTCTTTGTACCACATCCCCATATTTTATTTTAAAGGTCTGATGGACATTGTCCCTTCAAGACCCTTACCTGTGGCTCTCTAGTACACAGGTAAGAGACTCTCTACTTATACCTATACTTGGTGGGTTGGCTGTAATGATGCAGCTATTACCATTACAATCCATGGTGAATGTGCTGTGGTAATCCAGAGGTGAATCTTTTTGCACCTCTATAAAACACAAGGCTGCCTTGGTTTTGTTTGCTCACTCCTGGCCTGAGAGTTTGTATGCATTATGCACTATACATATCCTGGAGAGGGAGGTTGTTCTATGCATTCCCTGCTATGCCACCCCAATACTGGTGGTTCCTTGCTGGTCTCATCAGATTTGGTTCCCATCCCTGTTACACTTGGCTGCTGAGCCCCCAGTTTAACTGCCCATTTGTGAAAACATGCTGACATAAGACAGGGTGTATCTGGACTACAGATCTCGGCATCTGCATGCATGGCTCTTGAAGTCATAATACTCTACCTATAGGGCTGCTTTGTTTTTTTTCAGAGTACACTTGAAGGGGTACTTCTTTACTGTACCTTGCAAGATACCTGCAATTTCCTGAATATCTTTCACATTTTTACTATTATCGAAATTTGACAGTGGTTGCTTTCAGTACACTGGTAGTTTATCTCCGTGCCCAGTGGGTTTTCTATGCCACTGAGGGGTTTCTTGGAATCTTCTTTTTAAGGTATCTTGTATGTTTAAGCCTGCCTGGTGCATGGGCATACTCAATTAATGCTGGATGCCCAGGGTCTTTTACTATCTTAGTTTGCTGTCATTATTAGGTTTCCTTTTATATACTATGAAGGAACCCTTTTTAATTTTTACTACTTAGGAACTTCCTGTTTTCACCTCTATCACAGTACTACTATGGCTCATATTGTTGGTTTTCCTGGGCTCTATGCACTCCTGGCTGCTGTTTGTCATCTACTTCGCTCGTCCTGGTACTATCCCATATCTTCACTTCTTTTTACTAGTCAGCATGAGATATGGGTTCTGCGTTATCCTTGCTCTATTACCTTTGCTAGATGAGTATGATACCCTATTGGTTTAAAAGGCATCTGGTATTTTTCTATCTTGCCTGTCTTATCTACAGGTCATGTTTTGACCATACCCTTGGTACTCTTTTATGGGTCATTGGAATATGGCATGTTGGACCAGACCTTTTTGTTTTCTTATCATAGGCAGATCTGGGTGACCCATCATTTTATGTTCCCAGCCTTTCCTTGGCATGTGCTCTCCCTTTTCATTTTCTTGGGGGTGGTGGGGTGCTGTGTTTTCCACTACTTTGAGTAGCATGTCTTCTATGGTACCTGCCATCTCTCGTACATTGCACCTGCCATCGTCTGTACATTCCAGGGCTTCTGCTTTGATGAACTATAGACATGTTTGAGTTACCTTTCCTTTTCCACTACACTGTAATCTCCCTCCACATTGGGACACATGCAGGTGTTTTTGTATGGTCTTCTAGGAGTGGTGTGCCATCTTTCAGGTTCCCCTGAATACTGCTTGGAAATTGTCCCAAAGGTGTGGCCCAATGGAGGAGATATCCTTGATAAATACAGAAGAGTTATTTATCATACCAGTAGCTCTACAAAAGAATCTCCTTTGTTTGGGCCACAGCACACCCACCCTCCTTCTTCCTTTTCTGTACCACCGGCTGGAAATTTACTATTTCCTTTTGGATTTGGAGGATGTCCATCTATGTTTAGGGCTTTACATTCCAGTTCCATGCTTCTCCTTGTGTGCCTGGTACTGGTACTGGTCTGCTGGTTCCTCACAGAAAGTGGCCCTCCAAGCTTATCTACAGCAAGGACCAGAGGAGCAAGGAGACCTCCCATGATTACATAGGTGCTAACAAAGCACATTATCTTGGGCAGTCCCCGGCTAGAAAAAGTTTCCAAGTAGTCTTGACTCTGGCAGTTTACAGTTCCATAGGTGTGACCCAATAAAAAAAGAGACTCTCTTGAAGATCTACTGTTATGGTAAGTAACTGTACTTTTTAAATTCTCTGGATGAGAGATTGCTTGTGTTGGCTGTGGTGAGGGACAAAGGTGACTAAGTTTTTCAGGAGCTTAAACTGTCTTTTTCATTGCTCTATCTACCTGCATGCATGCATGTTCATGCACCAAAAGAAAAAAAAAACATGCTGGAAAGAAATGCTGTTTTAAAAGAAAAATGAACTTGTTCTTATTTGTTTTTCCCCAGCCCAGTTCTGTTTTGTTTTCAGTGGCAAGTATTATCAATTTACTGATCCTGAGGTACCACAGAATTTCCTGGATGCCTACTTTGTGACACCTGAAGATCTGCAGCAAGAGGATGACCTATTGGAGAGCTGAGTGTTTGAACACTGACACTATTAAATTGATTTATTTTGCTGCAAGATTGTATATTTTGCAGTTTGTTTGGGACGATGCTGAACTGAATGTTTTAATTTTCAGTTGCACTTGATTACAGTAGCTGTAGAAGGTCAGTTTAATTTCTTGGCATGCTTGTTACCTTAAGGATGCATAAAATCTCAGGCAGTTACCGTACTCTGCTCCTCTCAATTCCAGCTGTCTCATCATGATCATTCACTCTTTAGGGAGACCCCTTCAGGCTCAAAGGGCATCATGGTACACTGCTTGAGGGGATGCCCACTTGGGGAAACCTACTTCTTTACCCTCCTGTTCATCCTGCCTGAATCATGGGCAGGAGGGCTGGAGGGTGCCCATGCCACCCCCAAACCTGGTGCTATACAACCATGCCAAGCCTGGTAGCCCCCTCCTGCCACCCCAACTGGACCTTGAACATTACTGCGTGGGCCCTCTACTGACTTCCTCCAACTTGGAACTCTGTTACAGAACCAAACATTTGCTGTCCAAATCTCCTTATATCTTCCTGTTCCAAGTCTTCTCTCCTCCCACTAAAGACAGAGCAATGACTCCAAGGCACCTAGTTCTCTAAAGGGCACTGCTAGCAGCAACTCTGCCCCCTACCTGGTGGAGGGGGTTGTTGTAGACACAAATTACATTTGTATCTGTTTTTTATGTATAGAAATTACAGTAAACTGTGCCACTTTGTCACAGATAGACACAAGTGATAAAAATGGAGGGCATGATTCACAAAACACTGGAAATGCATGCAGCTGCAGGAAAAACCCAGCACAAGTGGGTTTCCACTTATGGATCCACAGTGTTCCACAGTTTTCCCACAACTGTGGGTATTCACAAAGGTGGAGCTGGATTACAACTGGTTCCAAGATTTATGGCAGCTTGTGGGTGGTGTTGCCCGGGAAATTCATGTAGCTGCGTAAACTTTTATGGCCAGTGGGACCAGCCATAACATCTTTTGTAACTGCTTGGCTGTGAATATCAGTCATCACAGCTGCGGAGAGTTCAGTGCCCAAATGGATTCGTGGTGCAGGACTTAGTCCCAAAACATTTTGGGAAACTAGCCCACAGTGAGCAAGGATACAAGCAGGTCAATATAGCTGCAGGTGGATCATATAGTCGCATCAGAATATGAACCCTCTAAAAATCCCAGAAAATGAGCAGTCTCTATTTGGTGGATCCACTAGGGAGATTTAGATGGGCTCACCTTACCTTTGTGTAATTTTATTTTAGGCATAGACAATAAAATAATGTCAAACTCAGATCCGGGGTTTGGCAAATCGAAATCCACCTTTGGATTTACTCATCTGTTCTCCTTTACTGTTCTTTAATCATGTTACCCCCTAATGGGTCCACCTATCATGGGACAGGTTAGTTCTCCCATATGTTATGTGACCATGGTGCCAAACAGTTTCCTTTCTCTCAGGTGTTCCTCTGACACATACAGCAAACACCATGCTCTATTGAATGTTACATATTGGGAATGTTTACTGATGTAATTTTCCATAATTTCACCTGTGTAGTCCCCCTATGGATGGAAAAGCAGCCCACTATGAGCACATGCTAAGTACATCAGAACATTTGCCCTGTGTCTGTAACACTCAGCTCTATACTGTGAAAGGCATGCTTCCTGCATCATTTATGTAACAACAATAAACATAAAACTGCTGTTAGATAATTGATAATGTCCGGGCAGATCTATGAGTAACACTATCAGAAGACAAGGTTTCCTTGGCCTTTGACTGGATCCAGAGGTAAAGCAGGCTGCAAGGAGAGCTGAAGGCTTGGTCATTCCAGCAGAGTTGGCCAGTGCAGATCAAGATAACAGCTGACATTGGTTGTACAGCATCCAGAACCTTTCCAGCCCTGTCGGCATTCTAAAACTAACATCGAAATTGTCCTCTTCTGATATGTGTATCAAGGCATAGACATCTTGTGCAGTAAATCTCAGGGAGGTTTTCAACAAATTTTTGCCCACATACAGTCTGTCAGGGTGCATCTCTAAACCCCCTTTATATCAAAAACGCACCGTGTT
Source organism: Neoceratodus forsteri (assembly GCA_016271365.2). Taxonomy (NCBI): domain Eukaryota; kingdom Metazoa; phylum Chordata; order Ceratodontiformes; family Ceratodontidae; genus Neoceratodus; species Neoceratodus forsteri. The sequence continues at coordinate 329,609,216 of CM028137.1, forward strand.
TCTTGAGGGAGTAGGTTCTGATATATTAAAGAGGTACAAAAACCTTGCTCTAGAGGGGTCCTGACCCTCCTGCCAACTGTTGCTCTCCTGCAGGGTGTTGCCCTCAAATAGCAGATGCCCCCTCATCAGACTGCCATTGTGAATCCATAGATTTCTGGGTATGGGGCAAAGACCCTCCTTGCTCATCAGGGACCTCCCCTTCTGATTCTTTTTCCTCCCTTACATTCGTCTTCCCCGCATGTCAAATTCAGGCACCATAGGATTTAAAAGTTTTCTTACCCCTGCATGCTGGTGCAAGTCCATAGTAGGTAATTGCTGACCTTCACTTGCCAAGTGCCCCATCCTGTCCAGTTGTGGTTCTGACTGCCCTCGAAGCTGTATCCCTGGTTCATTATTCATTTTCAGGACCTCTCGGCTGTTTTCTTCTTTCATCGAGTCCCAGATGCTGGTTTCAGGTCTCTCCTGGTTTCCAGGCCTTCTCTCTCCTTTGCTGGAGTTTGAACACTCGAATCCTGACTCGGCCCCAGTGCCAAGAGCGACATCACTGTCGGTACTCGCGCTTGCTTCAGGACCGGAAAACAACTCCTTTCCTTGCAGTTTCTCAGCCTGCTTTTGGATTTCAAAAGGCATTTGTTGTGGAGCACTGATTCTGCCCTGGATTTTACTTCTGCTGGGATTTTTTGAGCACAAGAAATCTCATAAGAGGGGTCCGGAGTCCAAGACCCGTTGTGATCCTGCGACCACCCAGCCTCTCCAAGTGCTCTCTCTGTGGGCCAGGAGTCTTGAAGGGTAAGTGTATGTGCCAATCTAAATCTTGTAGCCACTAATTGACTAGTGCTTTGAACATTTTTGTCTATGTCCTGGATTGCTGTTTGCTCAGGCTGTCCCACAACTGACCTCTGTGCAGACTGGTTGCTATCAATATGTTCAACCTCCAGTTACCTTTTATTTAAGGCAGTATTCCTCTTTTCATACACGTCCTCATCCTCTGCCAGCATAGATAATAACACTGTTCATCTCTTGTCGATATCCTCTTCCAGCTGTGCAGCTGCAGCTGCAATATCAGTAGTATCTGAAAAAGTGTCTGTGTCCTCCTGCAACAAAGGTGCTGCAAATCTGGATTCATCCTTATCATTCATCAAACTATCCAAATCGTCCTCATCCATTTCCTCAGTTTTCTTTCAAAGGGACAAAGTAAGCCATTCTCAGACTCCAACAGCACCTCAGTCTCCTTCTTCTCCATATCCACCATCTTGATACAACAAGGCCAACAGCACCCTCTTCCTAGAGTAGGGGAATTTTTTATTTATGAAATCATACAAACCAGAACCAAGAAAAATAAACAATATATACAAATTCCAGTCCATAACTTACTATACAATTGAAACAAAAAAAATAAGACAAATCTGTCAAAGGTCTGGTAAATTCCATAAAAAGAAATAATTACATTGATACACACCCTATTTCCCTTTCTTTATACACATTATGTAACAAGAACATCACTATCAGTGATCCACAGTAAATTCCTCTACAATTTCTGTAACCATTTTTGTTCCATCTGCTTTGCTTCCTGAAAATAAATATCCCATAATTCTTTAAGAATTTTCTCAAATAATTCTATGTATGTAAACTCTTTCTGTTGGAGGGATAATAAACATCTGGAGTTCCAGATGTACCATTTAATCATTATAAAAATGATGCATAAAGTACTTTTCTCCCATTTAGCCCACGAGAGTGGATACTCTCCATACATTAAAATTGGAAAGGAAACTTTTGGAAAAAAGAAAGCCTTAGATTCTTGGTATAAAAATTTCCAAAAATTAGAAATATATGAACAGGGTAAAATAAAGATGCTCAGTAGTTTCCAGCTGATTCACACACAACAATCTAGAACATATTCTTTCCTCTACTTTTTTATGTTTTTGGTTGGCCTTAATATTTAACCATCCATGGCAGTTTAGCCAATGTATATCTTTAAATTTCACAGGAATTCTCTTTTCTGTAAGAAAATTCATCAAAGCAGTTTGACTTTCTGGATGACATTTTGGAAAGGGGTCTATCTCCTGAAAGTGAGTCTCTATCAAGTATGTGTATACTTGCTTTTTGTTTTTTGTTAGCAGCATACTGCTTGCGAGACTCCACAACCTTAGTTTTACAAATAGCTCCCTGAGATATCCTGGTGTAGATGTTTGATACTTAATTTGTCTTAATTTTCCTGTCTCTCAATCCTGAAACCGTGATGACACTGTTTGAAAAAATAAATCAACAATATTTATTAGAATACACTAATATGGGTTTCAAATTAGTATGTAAGAACTGACAAAAATAGAAAAGTATAGGATTTACCATGTTTTGTCCTCCCATTTTTAATGGCAAATATAGTATGTTCCACTTAATAGGGTTTAGTTTGCTCCCCCAAAAGGATTGGAAGAATAGGCTGTACAGTGTTACTTCCCTTGTTTTAGGCACTGGAAACACTGCACTTACATATAAAACACAGGCATAAGGTAAGTTTTAATAAGATAAATTTTCTTCTGATAACTCATTTTCTTTTGGTTCCAGGTATGAACCATCTGCTTGCCAGTTTCAAGTTTCAAATCTCAATTCACAATGTCCATCTGGACTGCTCCAGATTCTATCCCTAATATTTTTAAATTACCAGTCATAACTGGAATTCCTCCTACACTACTCTGAGAATGATCCTGGTGCCCCCAAAAATGTCACTACACTTTTTGGGGTATTTAGTCGAGTTCCAGAGTAAGCCCCATAGGCTTGACATATTGCAATAGCTTTCCTGGCAGATCTCTCATTCCCTACCAGTAAAACCACATCATCTGCATAGGCACTAGCTCTGTAGGGGACCACTTGTTGTGGCAGTTGTATGAGTTTAATGTCCACCTCTGAATTTAGAACGCCTTAAAAGAGGATCGATACTAAAAACATACAATAAAGGACTAATAGGGCAACCTTGTCTAACCCCCTTGTGTATGTGCACATAGGGTCCTAAATAACCATTGATATAGAATTTAACTATAGCTGTTGCATATATTGATTTCAACCATTCTACAAAAACTTTAGGGATGCCATAGTGCAGCACAGTCTGCCACAAAAAGGCATGATCCACATTATCAAATGCCTATTTTTGGTCTAATGAGAAAACATATCCCTCCAGGGGTGATATAGTGTTTCTATCAAAAAGTTCCCTCAATAGAATTAATTGGTCCACGGTAGAGTTTCCTGGAACTGTACATGATTGGGCAGGAGTGATTAAATGTTTTGCCACTGTTAATAATCTTATGTTAAGCATCTTTGTAAGAATTTTAAAATCATTATTCAAGAGACTTATGGGCCTCCAATTTGTCAAATCCATGCCAGCTCCTTTTTTATATAGGAAGATAAGTATCCTAATGGCCATCTCTAACGGTATGCTACAAGTCTGTAATATAAAACTGTAGACTTTAGTCAATTCAACTAGAATTTCTTGGCCTAGAATTTTATATAATTCTGATGTCAAACCATCTTGACCGGGAGCCTTACCCTTTGTAAGTGATTTTATAGCTTCTGTCACTTCTATGGTTGAAAATGGTCTAGTTAAAGCATCCATAAGGTCTTGTGGAGCAGGTAGAACTGTTATTTGAGAAAAGAAAGGTGCAAAATCAATACTCCTAGTCTGCTGGTTTTGAAATAAAGAGGTTGCATATCGTGATGCAATATCAACAATTTTAACAGAGGTTCTTTGTCTTTTAAACTATCAACAATTTGCTGCTTTGTAGATTGTACGTTCCCTTGTGCATCATACAAAGCAGTAATTATTCTTTTCTTGATTCGTTCTTGATTTTTAAGTAAGTGACCTGTACTTTCAAATGGACCCTGTGTGCAGTACTGTTGTGGCAGCCTGAGACCTTCTGTCTGTTTTACATGGTAATTCAACATCTTTTTATGTTTGCTTGCACGCATGTTCAAGAAACATAGTGCCATCATCCAAGTTTTTGAAGGTGTGGCAGCCCTCTTCCAATTCAGGCAGTGTGTTTGCAGGCACAGCCGCAGTTCTCCAATGCCTGCTGGAGCTGTCTATGACAACTCCAAAATGCAGTGGAGTACAGTTGAAAGGGGGAGCTATGCTTCAGTGAGCAGCGACAAGATATTGCCTGCTCATGCGCACTCCTCCTACACACACAGACGCATGCACGCATGCATACTGCGTGCTGCCCCCCCCACGCACACACTGTACAGCCGGGGGTGCCCAATCCCCTGTCGGCTGTGCTGCGCCCCCCCACAAGCCTTCCACATGCCACGCTGGGTGCCCACCCCAGCATGGCAACTCATCGTATAGCCTACTGGGTGCCCAATCAACCGTCAGCTCCACTGTCCCCCAGAGAGGGTGCCACGCTGGGAGCCACCCCATGCAGCAACAGATGCTATGGCTGACGAGGTGCCCAATCCTCGTTGGCTCCATGCCCCCAACCAGCCATCCTTGTGCCACACTGGGAGACCACCCCAGCATGGCAAATGTCCCACGTCACAATGTAAAAAAAAAGAAACTGCAAAATAAAAACTGTCCCTCTGCGCTTCCCTGCCCCCTCCCACAACCCGCACCCACCCACTGCGCACCCTGCCTCCCCACACCCCCCTCACCCCATACTTACCTCCGGACCTCGGCGCGATGATCTTTGGTGGACCGGGAACACGTCTGCACTCTTCAAAGCCGACCGCAAACTGAGGAAATGCCGGTAAGCTGTATAATGGGATAGATAGGGTTTTTTCAACTTTGCTGCATATCTCAGGCATTTTTTGGAATTTTTGCACCAAATTTTCAACATGGGGTTTTTGGGACCCCTTCTCATGAATGCTGTCACTGTCATGGTGTTATTTGCCCGTAAGGGTGATTTAGCAGTCACTGCACGAAATCACCTTTTGGGACTGAGTAACGAAATGACACTGCCAGTGTTCATAAGGTGGTCTCTCAAGAAGCCTATTTTGGAAAATTTGCAGGAAAAATTCCAAAAATGACTGTTTTATTTAGCATGCGTTGTGCAGTTCCTACGCAGGCTCGTAAGTTCGTGAATTTTCAATATTTTCACTCCAGATTTTCAACATTGCCATTTTACCACACCTCTTTATGAGCAGTACAGCTGTCATTTTTCACATCTCACCCAAAATGTGTTTCTGCCCATGTAGCGCACAATGGCGCAGTCAGTGTGCAAAATCAATGTATGGGACACATTAAGAAAATTTCAGTGACACTGTTCATGAGCAGAGGTCTTAAAATGGCTATGTAGAAAATTTGGTGAAAAAATCCCTAAAAATGACTGTTTTGCAAGTGTGCGTTGAGCAGTTCCTACGCACGCTCGTAAGTTTGCGAATTTTCAATATTTTCAATCCAGATTTCCAACATTGCCATTTTATTACACTTCCTTATGAGCAGTACAGCTGTCATTTGTCACATCTTGCCCAAAACATGTTTCTGCCCATGTAGCTCAATGGCGCAGTCGTGTGGAAATCAATGTATGGGACACATTAAGAAAATCACAGTGACACTGTTCATGAGCAGAGGTCTTAAAATGGCTATGTTGAAAATGTGGTGAAAAATTCCTAAAATTACTGTTTTATGAGCGTGCTATGCTAGTTCCTACGCACGTCAGTAAAGTTTGCGAAATTTTCAGTCATTTTCACCAGATTTTCAACATTGCCATTTTATTACACTTCCTTATGAACAGTAAAGCTGCCATTTTCACATGTCACCCAAAATGTGTTTCCGCACATGTAGCACACAATGGTGCAGTCGCTTGTGAAAGCAATGTTTGTGACAGATTAAGAAAATCACAGTTACACTGTTCATGAGCAGAGGTCTTAAAATGGCTATGTTGAAAATCTGGTGCCAAAAGTCCATAAAATGACTGTGTTACGAGTGAGCATTGCGCAGTTTCCACGCACCCTCGTAAGTTCATGACTTTGTAATATTTTCAGTCCAGATTTTCCCCAGTGGCATTTTTCCACACTTCCTTATGAACAGTACAGCTGTAATTTTTTACAACATGGCCAAAATGTGTTTTCGCACTTTCAGCGTAGAGATGCATGGTCGCTGTGGGAAATCATTGTTCGGGACAGATAAAGAAAATCACAGTGACACTGTTCATGATCAGAGGTCCCAAAATGCCTGTGTTGACAATCTGCTGTAAAAAATCCCCAAACTAATTACATTACAGGTGTGCGTTGCACAGTTTCTATGCACGCTCGTGACTTCACCAGTTTTTTAAATATTTTTACTGCAGATTTGCAACATTGCCATTTTTTACACCTCCCCATGAACAGTACAGCTGTCATTTTTTACATCCTGTTCAGAATGTTTTTGCACCTGTGGTGCTAAATGCCATAGTCGCTGTGCATAAGCAGCTTTTGGCTAACAAACTGATATTGCCACTGTTCGTGAGGTGGGGTCACAAAAAACATGTTGAAAATTTGGAGTGAAAATACCAATGAATGCCTGAGGTATTAGGGTTTCCAACCATAACGCCCAACCCTGTAGAGAATGACAGGCATCAGGGGTGTGACTTGGGATTCTTGCCTGTAATGCTTATACCATTCCACACCCTGCAGCCAATGAGAAGCATTGAGGTATGCCTTGGACTCTTTGGCCCCAAAGTTCACCCTATTCTCCTATACCGCACCCATCTCACCATATTTCCTGATGGAATGGGGTGCACATAAGGGCCAAAGACCCTAAGGCACACCCTGACACTTGTTTGTGTCTGCAGGGTGGCGTGTGGTGAAATGGCATGGCCGTTATGTCTGATGACCCAAAGGCACACCCCAATGCCTGTCACTCTCTGCAGGGTGGTGGTGGGGTTGGCTTCAGTTCAATGCTTCACAGCCATTCCTATTACGCAGCTCTGTAACTTCTACACTACTTCTGCCAATGCCAGCAAGCAAACATTCAGCTTTGACAAATGCTTGTGTTATATATATATTTGTTTTTTGTACAGAAAAATCATGTTTAGTGGATTGGGAGAGTTTATACAAATGTTGCAATTGTTTCCTATCATTTAAGTATATAAGATAATCATCTCTCTCGTAGCCTGCTTGGTTCGAAGGATAAGTAGAGTACTAAGCTCAGCTTTTGTCTCAATCCACCAACTAACGGGGTCATCATAAAGGTTGAATAGAGTTGTTTTACAAATTAAAAAATATGTCACAAGTTGTGAGAGAGTAGCTTGTTCCAAAAGGCTGGAATTTAATTTCCAGCATCCTGGTCCAATGGGGGCTTCTAGCCTACATAACATAAGGGTTAATGCTTTGTGGTCAGAATATTCTACTGGAATTACCATAGCTTTTTGGGTAATAAGTGCCTTAGAAATAAAAAGAAAATCAATTCTGGTAGACAGTTTCTTTAAAAAAAGTCTTATCCCGTTTACCAGTGTAGTCTAGCAGGCCATCCTTTAAATTTGCCATCCGAATAGTAGAATTTAAGACTGTCATATCCCCAAATATTTTTTCCATGGTTGTTTGAGGTCCTCCATCAAGTTTGCTCAGCCCACAATTAAAATCACCACCCCAAAGTACAGTTTGAGCAGTGTCTAAGTATGGACTGATTTGCTGGAAGACAGCTGTTTGGTCTGCTTTCAATTGGGGGGCATATATATATTAATAATCCGAAAATAAACATTTTGAAACCAAAATCAAGTAGGAACACCCTGCCTGGTACTATATCCAAAATTTTAATTACCACCGGCTGGATTTTGTGAAAGAGGATCCCACCCTGGAACACCGATCTAACCCAAGAGACCAATATGACACTCCAGAAAGTCATTCTCTAGTTGCTTTAGTAATTTCTAAAACAGTATGCAACCTAGTATCCTGTATAAGAAACACCCCGGGTGGAAAGGATTGTAGTAGATGAAACACAGCTCCCCTTTTAAGATCATTTTTAATACTATTAACATTGGATGATAAAAATAACAAAGGGGTTGTCATAGGTAGCAGTTATCTCAAGGATAAGCTTCATTTCTTCTTTTTCTTTGTTTTCCCCTTCTTGTGTTTATTCCCCGGGGCAATCTCTTGAACCTCAGTGTTTTCTACTCCAGACAGCGCCTCCTGTGGATTCGAATCCACGGAAGAACCTACAGCTTCATTATCAGATTCCTCAACATCTAAAAATGTTTGGTACCTATTGGAAATATTGGTCAGCATAGTTTGGGGAAATTTACAGATTGGTTGTGACCAGGCCTCTCCCCTTCTGGTGATCATCACATTTTCCCTAACCTTTTCTGTCCTGGGGGGGAGGGAGGCATAGGGTTAGATGGGATTTGTTTTTGTCCTTCTGGTTCTACATGTTATGTAGTTGTGGGAACCTTAATAGTGTTTCCTACCACAGGCATGGGGACAATGCCCTCCACGTTAGCCTCTAAATTTAGGCCCAAATCCATTGGTGACAGTTCTTCCACTATCTATTATGGCTTCTCCTTGTGAAAGGGGGACCACTGGGGGCTGTCATGTAGTGTTTTTGTTATATTCTGTCTGAGCCACTGTGACTAAAAGCTGCTGTTCCTCACTATCATCAAGGTTTTGTTTCCTGTCTGCAGCTTCTGGGCAAACTTCATATGTATGACCTGCATCTCCACATAAGTTGCACTTGACACTGCTTCTACAATGAGCACTTGTATGCCCTGTCTCCTGGTATAGAGTGCATTTCAGTTGGTCACATACACTGCTGATGTGACCCGCTTATCTGCACTTATAACAAGTCTTGGGTTGACCAGGATAGAAAAGGACCCCTCTATCCCTCCCAAGAAAAAAAACAATTCTGAAAGTGTTGCAGCCCTTCACCATCAGACTGCAAAATGACCCTAACCTTCCAACCACCTGTCCAGATCCCTTCTGAATCAAAGATGGCCTCTGGATGTCCGTGACAGTGCACCTTTGCCTCAGCCAAAAGAGTAGGTCAGTGACACTTACCCCCTCATTCCTAAAAAGGACTGTAACAGTTTTGTGAGCAGGTCTAGTAAGAGGAATTACTTCGTAGGGGGCCCACAAAGGCAACTTTTTAACCTGATTATACTGTACCTCACCCAAAATTTATCCAAGCCACTCCCTAACTTAAAACTTCTATCAAATATGCTTTCACCTGAAACATGAATTAAGGCATACAATTCTGTAACATTAAATTGCATATTTTCTTTTAACAAGGTCTTGCCAACATACACCCAATCTGGAAATGTACACAAACTGCCTTTGAAAATGAGCCTTACAGCGTTATGTCATTTAGCAGGGTATACAGTTTGTTTAAAAAAATAGGCATAAGGTCTAGGGTTCTGTTCATCAGAAGACTGCTGTTGGGCCTCCTCTGCTACAACAGCCCTATTCCTAATGTCCACTGGAATATTTTTGGGAATGTCTGAGGCCTCAGAAAAGTCACTCAGCTTGTCTTCCATATTGTCCTGATCACAGTCACTTAGCTCCTCAGTGTGCACCATTTCCAGTACTGGATGCTGCATTAATTCCAGTTCAGGGGGTAATTGTAAAGGGGAGTGCATGTCCCCACCATCAGCAACTTCACTAACTACTGTAATATCCCTGAAAGCAAGTCAATTTTAGAAACATCCCCCACAACCTTTCAGTACTCACTGTGCTGGTCGGGTTGACTGATAACATCGAGACTCCTGGAATTTTAATGGGAGTGAAGCTGGAGATCCATTTTTTGCATTTCAGGTGAATGAACCCAGCCAGAAGCCTTTAGGGATTCTTCAGTCGACCACGGCCCGGTGTCCAGCATTGGTGTATCTGCCCAGCTTAATTTACTGGGGATGCCTTTTTTGATTACTCACTCTGTTCGTTGTTTCTCCATATGCGCTTTGAAGGAAAAAACCAAAGCAGCACTTTGATCTGTTCCAGCAGTATAGAATTGAATCCTCAGCTCACCCAGTGCCTCTGTTTGTGCTGTTGCCATAGAAACACTGGGATCTTTTTTTCCCTTCAAGAGTCACAGTGCCTATTGAAGGCATTGTACTTTGCAGCTGATTTTTATCAAGAATTTCTTGTTTCCGTTGCAAATATTTTGTTTCTTCCAGAACTAACAACTCTTACAGAGATTTCTTACTCCTGTATTACCTTGCATTTTTCCTTGTTCCTACACTGCAGCTTCAATTTGCAGGTTACTTTCTGCCTGGGAATCCTTTTTTGACAATACATCTACCTCATCCATAGTTTCAATGGTAGTAGCATCAAAAAAAAACATCTGTCTCGAGCAAATCCTGTGCTGAGGAGGAGACAGGCTCCTCAGCCTGCTGCACATCCATTCCAGTGCTTCCCACAATATCTTCTCTCACAGCTTTGTTACTTTCTCCCAGCATGTCCATCTCCTCCACATTCTCCAGCACTCTGTCCTCCATCTTGGTCCTGCAGACAAAGGGGTCCCTTCAGGTCAAAGGAAGCAAAGCCCCCTGCAGCAAGAGTAGGGGGAATTTTGTACTTAGAAACATAAAAATAAAATCATAACAATCAGTGTAACATCATACAAACAACTTCAAATCAGTGCAGCATACAGAATAATAAACAGTGGAACCGACGTGAAAATTGCTGAAGAGAAAAAAACAGTGAAAATAAAATCAAATACAAAAGTAAAACAAACTGTAATCAACCCCCTTTCAACCTGAATGAGAAAAGAAAAAAACTAGAAAAGACTAACTAGCCGGCTGGCCATAATATTAAACTAGTTCCTGCCTCACTCAATCACAATTTTTCCACAGACCTTGAAATTTTGTTCTAGAGAAAAAAGTACTTTCTTGTTCATATAAAGTACATAAAAAACCAAACACTGTTGACCCACCCCTTTTGGGAATGGAGTTTGCCCTTTAAGGGGCAGACCATGTTGTCCTGGTGCACCCCTTCCCTCCTGCATAGAATGGTCATGCTCAGAAGGGAAGGGGGGAAGGAAGAGGAGGGGCTAAGGGCCAGAACAATGGGGCAGGTAACAGGAAGGGGAGGGGCGAAGGGAGGTACATAAGGGACAGCACAAGGGGGCCTCAGCCACTTTTTGCTGGAGTTTTGATCTACATCAACTGCAGCACGTCAGATTGGCAATTTCTTTGAGGTTTGTTTCACCAGGAGAGAGAGGTAAGGAAACAAAAAGATGATATGGCAGGACGATGTGTTGAAGTTTTTAAAAAAAAAAAAGAGAAAGAAGGAGAGGAAGAATATATATACAGGTGTAAGATAGAACATGTTACAGTAGGAGAAAATGTGGAGGATCCTGGTGGCGATGGGGATCAGAATGTGGTTGAGAGAGCAACCCAGGACCACGTGGGGGTGATGCGCACACCTCATGTGGGTTTTATTGGAAAGAATTTTGTTTACTGTGATGCCTTGTAGGTTTTTGAGGACTGGTTTTGCTGGCTGCTAAGAATTGGTATAACTGAAGGAGCCCCTAAGCAGGGGAGAGAATGCGTGAGCAGAAAACACACGGTGGGGCGCCACGCCCTGTTTGTGGGGAGCAGTAGTAAAGCATTTCATTGATTTTCACACTTCACGGTGATTTGACCTTTTGTGTGGCTGCCTGATATGAATGGGGGGCCTGGAAGAGGCTGTGGAGATGGGGGGAGCGAGCGCATGCCGGGACCACGTGGCGTGACATCACACGCCGTGTGGGGGTTTGTAGAAACCCCCCTTTTGTCTGGTTGGGTGCTGTGGTGGCAGTTTTGTGGCTGTTTGGTGGCCTGGGGAGGAAGGGTAGGCCTAGAAGAGGCCCTGAGCCATGGACGGCGTGGCGCGAGGCACACGCCTCAGGTGGGTTTGCTAGACAGGCACTTGCTCTTCGTGTCTCAGGCTAAGTAGGCGCTGGGTGGCTGTTTTGGTTGCCATTGGGAGCAGGAGACCTGGAAGAAGCTTGGAAACTGGGAAGGGCGCGCGAGATCCGGGAACCACGTGGCGAGCGTCACACACCACGTGGGGGGGTGTAAGGACCCTGGTACCATGCTTTGTACATTGGTGGTTGTGTATGGCCTCTGGGTTGCCTGGAAGGGATGGTAGGCTGGAAGAGGCCCCAACATATGGACCACACGGCATGTCACACGCTATGGGGGGTGCAGAGGGGAGGCACTCTCCTGGGGCTGGGGTGGCCACTGGGGTTGGGTCAAGGGCATTTTCAGGTGGAAAATCAGGGGAGTAGGCCTGGAAAAGGCCAGGGGGCAAAGAGGAGTGATTAGGTTAGGGGACCACATGGCGTGACGTCACACGCCGATGGGGGCATAGGACAACAGCATGCCCGGCGGATAGGGCGAGTTCCACAGCTTGGGGGGCCTTTGTTGAGGCATACTGGGGGGAATGTAAGGGGTCTGGGGAGGCCAAGGGTAGAGGGAGAAGGATCGTGACCCAGGACCTTGTAGGGACGTTCCACGCTGGGAGGTGGTCGCCTTAGAAGTGGGGCCCCCACCTTTTTATGGGGCTATTTGCTTTGGGTGCTGCAAAAAAAAAAAAAAAAAGCTGGCACAGGCAAGAATATAAAAGGGGGGTAATTATGGGACCATGTGGTGCATCCGTTCCCTACAGCAGGGATGCTGACTGATGGTGCCCTGGTCAGCCCAGGCAAGGAGGGAAGCCCAAAAAAAAAAAATATATATATATATAATATATTTGTAATTATAAATAAGAGGAGGACTTGGGTGGATAACAAGGGGGGTGTCAAACAGGATGGGGACCTTCGCTCGTGGCACAGTTTGTTTTAAGGGGGCGTGTGGTGTGAAGGACAGGAGGAAGGTGTACGGAAAGGTACAGATATACAAATAACCCTGTTTTCTCTTCCTGTAGTTGTCTTCACAGGGTAAAGATAAGACAGACATGGCACCAAAGAAGAGCAGGCCATCGAAGGAAGATGCTTATAAGGCTATAATTGAATTGGCAGAAAAGACAAACAGAATGTGGGAACTGGTGGAGGGGGAGGAACCAGGGAGACCCGGGGAGAAGAGAAAAGTGGACCCGGGAAAAGGTGGCAGGGGGAAACGACCAGCCAAAGGGTTACGTAGCCCCGCTAGGGTACCACCGGCGATAGTGGGGCCCACCAAGGCGGTTGATCCAGTACCTCTGCGGCCTGTGGACCCGGTGATGCCAGTACCCCCCCAGATCAAAGGGGAACCTCCCCGGCTGAACCCAGACACGATGCCCAGAACTGTTTGTTCCCTCCACAGACCTCAGTAGCTCACCCTCCACCTCAACCGCAGGGAGAAGCAAGGGGAACTTTGGAGGACTCCAGGCAGCACGGCCCGGACAAGATTACAGGCAACACATCCAGTGCGGTGGGTGACAGTATAAAAGAATATATAGGGTGAATTGTGGCAGCACTGGGGACAGGAGGTCTGGGGCAGATGGAATCGGCTCTAGCGGAGATTAGGACGGAAAAGGAGGTGCTGGAAAAGAATGGAAAGGGAGAGGAGAGAGAGAAGGAAAGGGTACACGAGAGATAGGTGTGCCTGGGATGAGGATAGGCGAGCATGTGCCATTGGCTACAAATAAGAAAAAATATGGAAAGGGGAATACATGGACATATTCACTTTGGTGAGCTGGGAGGCGGCAGCCAAGTACGAGGAAACTGAGGGCATAGGTAAGAATGAGATGGCAGTGGCCATAGTGCTTTTAGGGAAAAAAGAGGATGACAAGTTCGCAAAAGGGAAGACGTGGGATGGGTGGTTCCTAGGTTTTGCCATTTTTTCAGCCATCATTCTGGAAAAAAGTCCGGAGCTGTGTATCCCGCTCATTACTTAATCATTGATAATACAGAGAGCAAAAGCAAAGGGCGGGGCGGGGTGGTTCTACTACGATGAATGTTTTTGGCAGAGAATGGCATCATTTGGGGAGGTGAGATGGGATACCAAGCAGATAGATTTGTGGACAGATTACGTAACAGATCAGTCCACACCCGAAGGTGAGTGGGGCAAAAAGGGGTTTACACCCCAGAGATGTTGCTGGGCTTATAACAGGGCCTTTTGCTCATGGACTCAATGTCGTTTCCATCATGCTTGCTCAAAATGTGGAGGAGGGCACCCGGCGAACAAATGTAGAATGACATGGGCCCAGGGAGCACAAGGGCATGAGGGGCAAGGATCGGGTCAACAGTTTTTTCAAGATGGCCAGGGGTTTAAAGGGCAAACATGGAACAGGGGAGGGCAGGGTAGGGAGAATGGAAATGGGGGGTCAGCACCAATGAGGGAGGGAAGGTCGGGCAAAATGAGATGGAGGGGTCAGGGAGGAGTGGCGGGGGACACAACAGGGAACAGTTTGGCATGGCCAGAACCCCCATCAACTTGAAGGCATGGACAGTTTGTCTGGACAGATATCCAGACACGAGCATGCGGGATATGATTTTAAGGGGTTTTAACACAGGTTTTTCATTACAGAGTAGGGGACCCAGGCAAGCGAGGGAGGCGAGCAACCTTGGGTCAGTAAAAGGAAAGGAGGAAATGCTAAGACAAAAGATTGAGAAAGAAAAGCCAGCAGGTAGGGTAGAGGGCCCATTTAACACCCCCCATTGCCAAACATGCAGATCTCGCCATTGGGTTTGGTACCCAAGAAACAAGAAGGGGAGTACAGGGTGATCCACCATTTGTCCTATCCAGAAGGGGAGTCGGTGAACGATTTCATCAGTGAGGAACATAGTAAGGTGACATATGCGACACTAGAGGATGCAGTCCAGATAATAAGGGCCACAGAGGATGCGTGGATGGCAAAAACGGACATTAAGTCCAATTTCAGACTACTTCCAGTTAGGAGGAGGACTGGGATCTCTTGGGTTTTGAAAGTGGGGGACAGTATTATTTTGACAAAGCAATGCCAATGGGTTGTTCCACAGCATGTGCTATATTCCAGGTGTTCAGCACCTGTTTGCAGCGGATATTCCAGGAAAAAACAGGTTATAGGATGGTCATCCATTATCTGGATGATTTTCTTTTCATTGGGCAGGAAAACCGGGAGACACAGAGGATGCTGGGTAAGTTTCAGGAATTGTGCCAGGAGTTAGGAGTCCCACTGGCACCAGAAAAAACAGAGGGCCCCAGTAGGGTTATGGGATTTCTGGGGTTCAAGATAGATGCCCTGAATGAAGTAGTTAGACTACCGGACAAAAAAGTAAAGAAGTTGAAGGAACTAATCCAGGTACACACCAGCAGGAGACGGGTACAACTAAAATTGGTGCAGCAGGTACTTGGGCACCTGAACTTCGCATGCAGTGCCTTCAGACCAGGAAGGGCATTCACAAAGAGGTTAGCCAGGGTTACAGCAGGGGTCACCAGACCACATCACTGGGTAGATCTGACGCAAGGTGTCAGGGAGGATTTTAAAATCTGGGAAGAATTCCTCAGAAAACACAACGGGTGCTCTTTCTGGCAAGAGGAGTGGCTATACAACACAGACCTCGACCTCTACACAGATGCTGCTGGGGGGCTAGGCATGGGGGGGTTACCTGAGGGGGTAGATGGTTCACAGAACCTTGGCCTGCCAGTTGGGTGAAGGAGGGGAAGGTGAAAGATATAACATTACTAGAGATCATGCCCATATGGGCATGTACCTTGGTCTGGGGGGAGGAATTACGGGATCAAAAAGTGACATTTTGGTGTGATAATAGAGCAGTGGTGGATGTTCTGAACAACAGGGGAGCCAGATCAGGCACAGTCATGCAGGTATTATGGCTTTTAGTTTTAAGGGCTTTGCAGCTGAACATGTCAATTAGAGCACAACACATAGAAGGGGTGCACAATACCCTGGCTGACAACCTTTCCCGTCTGCAACTGGACCATTTTCAGAGACTGGCACTGGCAGCGGAAGAACTGAAAATACCCATTCCAACGAACATCTGGGACATTGGCAAGAAGGAGCAGAACTGTTGTTTCACAGCCCTTGGGTGCCTCGGACTCTGAGGGCCTATGATGGGGCCTGGCAAGTGTTTCAAACATTCAGGGCAGAGCACCAGATGGAGGTAAGTAGGCCACTCATGGAGGAACAGTTGGGAATGTTCACCATGGAGCAGTGGAAAAAAGACACAGCCCACACCACTATGAGAGTCTATCTGGCAGGGATTAGCGTTATCTGCAGTCTAAAGGGGTGGAAGGACCTGACAAAATCTTTACTCATCAGAAGAATGATGCAAGGATAGAGCAGGTTGAGACAAGAGCAGATAATAGAAGGCTGATAGGGGAGCAGTGGCTAATAAGGCTACAGGACGTGCTCCTGGCAATATGCAGGTCAAAGGCCGAGGCCCAACTATTTCACACAATTTACGTGGTAATGTTTGCAGGGGCCATGAGAGTGAGTGAGGTGGTAGGCCATGGGAGAGAAGACAAGGAAGGGGGGTTGGAATGGGAAGATGTAGACTGGGGGTAACAGAGATACAGATCAAGATAAAGAGGTCAAAAATGGATCAAAAAGGGCAAGGTTGCATAGTGACACTGAAAGGGCAAGCAGAGGGTGCAATATGCTCAGTATAGGCTCTGTGGGCTTTCGCCGCAGAGCATAGAACAGGACGGGAAATGATTTGTACATGGGATGGAAAAGGGTCACTGGCTACCAAGTCACAGCATTACTAAAAAGGGCATGCAATTCATGGGGAAGACCTCATAATTATTCATCCCATTCCTCAGGGATTGGGGCTGCCTCACAGTGGGCAGCAGCGGAGAGAGACAGTGAATGGGATATTGGAAAAGGGACAGAGGCGATCAGCCAGTTATAAGAGATACATTGGAGCACTGAAGTAAAAAAAGAAAAAAATATATATATATAATAATTTTGAAAATGGTGCTCTGGTGAGCTGCAGAACTGGGGGCAGTCAGGAAAAAAGGTGGTGGGAGCAAAAAAAAAAAATAATGATGGGGGAGAATACGGGTAGGACACTAAGAGCGGGTATAAAATAATTAACTTTGCTTGTACCCCATAGGTAGAGGGAGGATCACAGAAGTCTGGATCTGCGGCCATTCCTATATCTATTGGGCTGTAAAAAGAGCAGAGAAGAAGGCTGGGGGAAGGCAGCTGTACCAAGATGCAAGAAAGTGTAGGTTGGTCTGGCATGGCATACGGGGGATGAAATGGGCACAGCTGCTTCCAACCTTAAAAGAACTCAAGGAATGGCGGCCCAGCCTGGATCTCATTATTATACATCTAGGGAGCAACAACCTTGCAGGCAGGCCTTGGGTAGACACATACTTACAAATAAAAAGGGATTTAGCGGCAATACGACAGTGGTGGCCGCAGGTGTGCATCGCCTGGTCGGATATGATACCACGGAGGGTATGGAGGCAGGAGCACAGCCACAGAGCAGTAGGGAGGGCCAGGAGAAAGATGAATAGGAGGATTGGGATGTTGGTAAAGCAGATGGGAGGACAGGTGATACTGAGGGGGGTAGAAGAATGGGTAGAAGACTTCTACAGGTCAGACGATGTGCACCTGTCGGACCTAGCCATAGATATGTTCAATACAGAAACAATGGGTTTTATAGAAGCATAGAAAAAACATGCAAAAAATGGAATATAAAAAAAAAGGAGGAAAGAAAGAAGGAACATAAGGATATTCCCTGAGGTAAGGGAGAATGGTACCCTAAGTATGGGGGAAGCCAGCCATCCAACGCAAGCTGGAGACTGCCTAGTGGGGAAAAAGGGGGAGGAGGGAGGGGAAGAATAAAGGAATAACACAAGAAGAGGAAGAAGATGAAGGAGAAAGCGGTCTCGGTTTTCACAGTTACCTAACAGAAAAGGAGAAGAAGAAGGCACCCAGGTTTTCACCTGGGGAAGGATAACCAGAGATTGATATATGGATGGAAATAAATGAAAGGTTGAAAATATGATAATAAAGAAATTGAAATGGAATATGGAATTATGAATATAAATAAATTAATTAGCAATCTGAGCACAACAACAAACAATGGTCTCCGTCTTTTTGTGAGGGAAAAGGGGGGAATACGGGACAATGGAGTTTGCCCTTTAAGGGGCAGACCATGTTGTCCTGGTGCACCCTTCCCTCCTGCATAGAATGGTTGTGCTCAGAAGGGAAGGGGGGAAGGAAGGGGAGGGGCTAATGGCCAGAACAATGGGGCAGGTAACAGGAAGGTGAGGGGTGTAGGGAGGTACATAAGGGACAGCGCAAGGGTTGATCCTCCACCCACCCTACTGGGCAGAGCAAGAGGGAAGACAGTCAAGATGGACTTTTATGGTGGGTCTGTCAGGGGTGGATGACAGACATGTCCAGTCGGACAGCTGGGACTGCCAAAGGTGGATGGCAGGTTGAGAACATGGTTATGGACTGCCAAGGTGGATGCAGGTTGAGAATATGGTTACGGACTGCCAAAGGTGGATGGCAGGAGGAAAAGGGGGGAAAGAGGGGGAGGAGGGAAGGGGGAAGAATAAAGGAATAACACAAGAAGAAGAAGAAGATGAAGGAGAAAGCAGTCTCGGTTTTCACTGTTACCTAATGGAAAAGGAGAAGAAGAAGGCACCCAGGTTTTCACCTGGGGGAAGGATAATCAGAGATTGATATATGGATGGAAATAAATGAAAGGTTGAAAAATACGATAATAAAGAAATTGAAATGGAATATGGAATTATGAATATAAATAAATTAATTGCCAATCTGAGCACAATAACAAACAATGGTCTCCGTCTTTTTGTGAGGGAAAAGGGGGGAATCCAGGACAATGCCTCTTTCTGTTGGAGTAAAAGGATACATCGAACTTGCCACATATAATACTCATAGGCAGCAAAAATAACCCTAAGGGTACTCTTATTATATTTCCAAAAACCATGGGGGTAAATACCGAGGACCAAAATCTCATATGTAACAGAACTCAGATTTGGGTCTTTCCAGATATTTTGCAAAATAAGCCATACCTGTTCAGTGAAGGGACGTTTTATAAGAAAATGTTCTAGGGTCTCCAAAACCTGACAGCATGTAGAACTAGGGCACCTTCTTTCTTCTAAAGCTTTGTGTTTTAAAGTATTACGAACACCAAATCTTCCGTGGCAGGACAACCAGACTACGTCCCACATTTGTTTGGGAATTCTCTTACTGTGAGCAGTAGGCAGATCTCTGGCATATTAGTCGCTGAACATTCTGGAAATATTGGTTGTTCAAATAAAACTTCTGAGATGATATGGTTATAAAAGGCTTTCCTTTGAACAGTGTCCAGTAGTTGTGACGTGACCCTCCACTGATGCAGTTTGGTTAAACAAGGTTTGATAAACCCCGGGACCCCCTTAGAATTTGTAAGCATGGAATGATTTAAAAAACTTGGCCACATTTATCTAACAATATCAAAAACCAAGAAAAATGAAAATTAAGCCATCGGTGCATTTTATCTTTGATAAGTTCAGTCAGATTTCTATAAATGAAGATACTATGAAAAAAAAACTACGGGGTTGAGCATTCTGATCCCTCCTGAAACATAATCGTAGTATGTAAAAACCTGCTTAATGGGGTTTAAACGGCTGCCCCATGGTCCCTGGAAATAAATATTTAAGACCCGAGGTTCCAAGGAAAAAGAAATGGGAAAAACGTTTGCCACACATAAGAACTGTGGCATTATCAAAGTTTTTAATAAATAAACCCTTTTTTTCTTGGAAATGGTTTTATGTTTCCAGTGCTCAAGTAGACCTTGACATTTGTCAAGTGCTTTTTCCAAGTTATAAGAAGCATCATTCGGTGTACCAAATGTTAGTAAACTTTTAATGGGATCCTCTGTACTGGTATAGTGAACTGGGTAGTAGGATACAGTTGTCTAGATGCTGAGTCAATTTGAAAGCAATGCTCTTGTCATAATTTAACTTAGCCTGACATCCATTCATATGCCTGTAGTGTCTGTTCTATAATAGGAATAGCTTCTGCTGTCTGTGTGCTAATACACAAATCATCAGCATACGCACTTATGGTAGTCAGTTCTGGAAGTCCTGGCAATCTTATACCTGATATATGACCGTGTGTTTGTATTTTATGAATTAAAGGATCAATTCCGAAAAGGTACAATGTGGGACTTAAAGGGCAACCCTGGTGGACACCTCTTTGCAAACAAAACCCTGTGCCTATAGTCTTATTTATAAATGGAGTTATGGTAGCAGATTTATACAATGCCTGTATCCAGGATATCAACTGAGCAGGAATCCCATAACCTTGAAGTGTGTCGAATAAATAAGCATGATCAACCCTGTCAAAGGCTTTCTGCTGGTCTAAAGATAAAACCTAATCTGACTAGCCCAGTATTGTACCCAAGTTTGTGATCTCACATAAAAACTGTAAATTATGAGAAATGGACTGATTCGGGATCCCACATGATTGTACTAGGGAAATTACTTTGTGGGCTATGTGAGACAATCTGTGAGTCAAAATAATGGAAAATATTTAGTAATCCACATTTAATAAACTGATTGGTCTCCAGTTAGTTAAATTGGTACAGTCTCCTTTTTTATGTAAAAGAATTACCAGAGTTTGAGAAAATCTAGTGGGAATGTGTGGAGCTAGTAGTAAATAATTAAATAATACTGTAAGAATAGGACTAAGCAGAGTTTGAAATATTTTAAAAAACTGCAGTTAAGACGTCTTCCCCCAGTGCCATACATGATTTTAATTTTGACATAGCTTGTGTTACTTCTTGCACTGAAATGTCAACTGATAAGGCAGAAGTATCAGCTTCAGAAAGGTGTAGTACGGACCGGTCAGAGAAATAATCCATGTTCTGTGAAATGTCTGGTGTTCTCCCAAACTGCTTATATAAATAATCAAGTACTGCCATTTGAATTCTGTTGTTATCTGTAATAGGGGTAGACTCATCAGGGAGCAATAAGCTGTCTATTGTGGATGCCTTTACTCTAGTTGCACAGCTGCGGAAGTTGTCTAATGTGGGTTGCCTATCCTGAGTACCAAATTGGGCTTCCATTTTGAGGCTGAGAAGTCTATTATATTGGACTTTAGACATCTCTACTTTAGTTTTCTGTATTTGGGCAGATAGGTCAATGTTCTGAGCATAAACCAGTGAAATCAGGGTTTGTAACTGGTTGCGTAACATGAGATAAAAAGCCTGTTTCTTCCTACTTTTCTGGGATGCATGCCGAATGAACAAATGTCTAAAGTCCAATTTAGAGTCTAGCCACCACTCTATTATTTCTTCATATGTTTCTAGAATGGAGGCTCTGTCTTTTAATAATTCATCCCATTGTGGTATGAGTTCAGGGTCAGTTAACAATAAAGAATTCAAATGCCATCGGGAAGGAGGAGGCAAATGATTAGCCCCTGGTAGAAACCAAATACGTGAAAGTGCCAAATGATCAGATGTTTCTATGGGGGTGGTAGTGGCTTGGTAAATAGTAAGATTTTTGGATGTAAATAGATAATCAATCCTGGTGGTGAGTCATCCTTTTATAAAGGTTCTTTGCCCTTGTGTATGTGTGGCTGAAAAAAACCTCTTGAAGGTTTGCCGTGGTAATAATGTCATTTAGGCATGCCATGTCCCCAAATATTTTTTGAGTCTTACAACCCCTATCCCAGGGGAGAGCCCACAACTGAAATCACCCCCCAAAATGACAGTTTTTTTGAGTATGAATTAATGGTTGGATTAATTTAAAGAGAGGCATTCTACCAGCAATACTCTGTGGGGCATATATACAGATGAGCTGTAGAGTCAATGTATGACAAGAAACATCCACCAAAATAGCCCTCCCTGGGTCAATGTCTATAATTTTTGTAGGGTGAAATTCTGAACCTCGGAGTAAAATAGCTACTCCTTCACATAAGTCCTGTCCTTGGGACCAAAATGACAGGCCCCCAGACCACATTTGTTTGTCTTGTTGCAGTTCATACACAGTTTTAATGTGGATGTCCTGGAAAAAAATATATTATTTGGTAACTAAGTCAAAATGTGAAAAGTGGTACCCTGTTTTTCAAAGGATTTTATACTGCTGACGTTGAGCATTAAAGGACGTACTATGCAATCCATAAACAAAAGGAAAAAAAGAAAACAGCTGAGCAGTGTATAATGCAGCCTCATCCCTCAGATTTCTGTTTGAACTTATGTTTGCCTCTTGCTTTCTTTGATTGTGAGGGCTCAGGGTGGGAGTCAGAGACATCCTCTAAAACCCCCGAAGTTACAGAAGAGGCATCAGACTCCCCCTCTTCATCCACCATATCGCTCCATTGTTTCCGTTTGGATAAAGCATGAAATCTACTCCTCATAGCAATACTGGACTCAATAGTATGGGAGTCCATTTTTTCTCTGGGATCGCCTAGATTTGTTGGGGGGGTACCACCTCCATGGGGGTTTCTCTAAGCGGTAACTTGACCTCAGTAGAGGGTTCACCAGGTGTTTCAGAAATTGAGGATGTGTACGCTTTCTCCTCTATCATATCAGAAGGAGGAACCAGGGTTTATCATAGGCACTACATTCATCAGAGTAGAAGGTCCAGAATTGTGGTCTAACTGGGGGGGGGGGGATACTAACTGTACTCAGACTAGCTCCTGTCTGGCTTGAAGTACTTTAGAATGCTGGCCAACAATCAGTGTGTCTTGATGTTGCACGGCCCTATCTATTCTATTTTTGGCAGCCCAGGGACAAGAGGCATAGGTATGGCCAGATTCTTCACACAGGTTACAGCGAAGAGGATTAGGGCACCCGAGGCTAATGTGGCCATAGTCAAGGCATAGGTTACACCTAGGCAGATTACAAGTGGAACTCAGGTGAGTTTGATCCCCACACTTGTGACATGTCTTGGGCTGCCCCAGGGTAGAAACAAATACCCCAATCCCTGCCTATGTGAAAACTACTGGGGAAATGTAAAATCCCAGTGTCAGTGTGTTGTAATTTTACTTTCATGTGCCAACCCTCCCATCCAGACTAAATCTTCATCCAGGATGGGAATGGGACTCTGTAGGATTTCACACTTCTGCCTCATCCAGTACTGAACATCTTCTATATTAACTCCCTCGTTTCTAAACAACAGGGTATTGGTTTTAACAGTGGGTTTGGTCAAAGGAATAGGAAAAAAATCTTGCCACTCAGGTTAATGCCTAAGTGCTTCATGTTTCTGCCAGAATTTTTCTAGAGTAGCATTGGTACGAAAACTGATGTCATAAATATTTTCTCTTTTTATATGAATGAATGCAAACAATTCATGTGCAGGGATACCCATCCTTTTCACTAGGAGTTCATGCAAAACATATTTTCTATCAGGAAAAATGTCCTTATTGCCTGTGTACTTAAGACAGACTGCATTCCGCCTTTGTGCAGGTTCGTCCACTTGCTTAAATAAATCAGCCATCCAAAACAGAGTGTCTGTATTATTGACATTATTTACATCAGTCAAAGTCTCTGAGCTAGAAGGATGAGAATGTCCCGTGCAGTCTTCAGTGTGCACACTCGTAGCAGGGTTGGGTTCCGAGACATCCTCAGAATGAGGCCGTGAAACCGAATGCTGTGTAGAGTCCAAGAGCAAGGGAGAAACTATGCTGGGCTGAGAAAAGGTAGAAATGTCCCGGGATTCTAAATTTGCAGTAGTCATCCCAGCAGGTAAGCCAAAATTCGCAATCAAAGGTGCAGAGAATGAGGGCACTGTAAAAAGTGCGTTTGCAGAAGGAATCGGTTCAACTGGTGTAACAGACTGATTAGAGGTAGACTGAGAGGACTGAATAATTTCTGCAGCTGAGATGGGCCCAGGAGAGGTACAACCTTTTTCTGAAGGAGGTAGCCATCCAGCGGCTTGTAGGGCCGAGGCCGGATCCCAATTAGTGTTGAAGACAGGAGGTCTAGGAATAGAAACCAAGCCTTTGTCTTGTGGATTTTCCACACTTTTATGCGATATAGGTACATTTTGAATAAGTTCAGGGGAGTTAAGCTGGGAAGGTATTTCTTGTGAAGTTTGGAAGGAGACAGTTGGAACACACATAGCTAATCCAGGTGTAACCGAGTCCATGGAAACCAGAGGTTCGACTCTTGACACAGCTGTAGGTGAGGTTTTTGCAGATTGTACCAAAAGTTTTAACAAGAAAGCCTTATTATGCAAGATGACATTTTGCAACAGCATTTCTTCCTGTTCAGGTGTTAATGGATTTAAACCAGAAGCAACAGCAGACACCAACCTGGAAGGTGAGTTAGATTCTGGAAGAGATTCCTGTCCAGCAGACTGAGTCTTTGTAGAATCCTATCCATTTTCAGATTCATCTTCCATATCTGAGTAGCTCTGATAGTGATCCAAATCGTTGACAACAGTATCAACCATAGATGTACTAGGGAGAACATCCCCTTCCTTCTCCACTCCAGCATCACCACCAGCACACTCCATGTCCGCCATCTTGGAAATGGCCGACAGAGGTCCCCCTACAGGCGAGTAAGGGAATTTCCCCGGTGCCTTGACCAAATTTCCCTCCATTCACTAAAAATACCACCAACTGCTTAATCTGGTTTAAGGTCAGTTGGCATTCATCTGTATGCCCCTCTCCTCCAGGTTATGCCTGAAAATAGGCAGGAAATTGTCAAGTGCACTTACCCGGTCAACAAAAACTAAATAAAATAAATGAATAAATAAATAATTAGGGCTGCATAGAAATTCTATGCAGTCCTTCTGGGAGTACATCAGAGAAGAGCAGCTAGAAAACACATGACAGGATACCTAGACTGGCTGCTGCCACACTTAGAACCAAAGTACAAGTACATGAGGTCATCTCCATTTAACACAGTGATGCTTTCCCACTCCCCTCCCCTCCACCCTGGACTATATTGTGAAAAATCATTCACTAATTTAAAAAATTCCTTCTGCCTTCTGCCTTATATGTGTTCTTGAATATTATTTATGTTCTCTCAGACTCTCTCACTTAGTGAAAGAGATTAGCTTAGTTGATTTATTTTTACCAGGGTGACGGGTTAGATTTGGGGGGATTCAATAGAACCTAATTACTTACATAAACAAATGTAGAGAGAAAATTGCTAAACTAATTGTTTAGTTCACTGCTAATATTAAAATCAATATTGCTGCTTTATTGAAATATGTATTAGACTGTGTTTATGTTATGTACTTAATTTGATTCTATGCTCATTTATTTTGCTGCAGAAAATCAATTAAAGAAAAAAAAAGCCTTTATTCCCTTGCACTCCCATTCTCTGACATGGTGTCACAAATGTGACAGTAAGAAAAATGGTAGTTGCTGTATTGGTCCTTGCACAAAAAGATGAACAAAATGGGTGGTTTGATACCTTTTATTGGACCAACAAATAATTTTTAAAAATTGTTTGAGCTTTGAGACTACATAGAGTATTTCATCGAAAACATGGCAGTTAAAGTACTCAGGAAGTACTCAGCCATATCTTTATAGACACAAGGCCAGTGGAAGTTTTGTATCAATCTTTGCTTAGTCCATTTCACACACACACACACACGATCCCACAAGTAGAATGTTATGCACAATGCTGAGTAGCTGTTACTGAAACTCCTTAGGTAACACCAGCTGTTTGCACACCTGCCAAACTTTGACTCCTTGCGCTGCAACCTGGGACGGGAGCCAGAGAAAATTTAGTCCCGCGGTAACCATACTTTGTGTTATTACAGCATAAGGGTTATTGTATCAGCATGATTACATTTTAGAAGGTGGATCCTGTCCACATATGCATCCACATGGCAAACAGCTAGGGGTGACTTAAGTAATTTTAGTTATGAGCAATGCAGATGTTTATAATTCTGACCTTGCAGGATGGAGACTGGCTCATTTATTTTATTTCTGTTTTGTTTTATTTTATTCTTTGGTAACCGGACAATGCCCACTAAGCACAGGTGCCTGTTTTTTTGGGGGGGTGACCTGGGGGCACTGTGGTGATTCAGTGACTTGTGCAGGGTTGCACATTACGCAGGTGGGGGTTGCAGGGTTCAGACCCAGGTCTGCTGAGTGTCCCAGGCTTATTCAAACATCATTGCTGTAGCCTCAGGGCTATACTAGAAACTGCATCATCGTGCATTAAATGTATAAAATATGCATTTTCCAGAAATGATATGTAAGAGCCTGGCCACCATCCTGCATTTAGGGGGATTGGATGGCATCTCATCCAGGAGAGTGCCTACCTTATACCATGCTGACCAGTACTCCACCAACACCAGTCACCTTTGGGTCATGGTTCGGGGCAATGGGGATCAAAGGCACCATAGCACCACACCCTGGGGCACCATACTATGAGATCACACACACAAACTAGTTTGTCCATACCAGAGCTGGGACTAATCTTAGTGGTATTTTATTATTTAACTGCAAGTGGATACATTGTTTTCTGGGCATTTCTCTGCCTGTTACTTTTTTCACTGTGTTTTGCTCATCTTTCTCTCCTCATCCAACATTACTTTGCAGTGCAGCCCTATTTTCTCTAGAGTTTATTTTTTGTGAGTAACACATGTCTGGGTTTGCATTTGGTTTGGGTTCATCTTTCTTTTTTTCTTTAAGGTTCAAGTTTGGTTCAGATCGGGAGAAAATCTAAAAGTTCACATTCGGTTCGGGATCAGTTCACTGGCAAACTCGGGCTCTAGCTCCGTACGGGCTGGGAGTCGCAAGTGCTGGCTAGCATGTTCACTTAAGTGTGATACTTACGTTAGGCTGCAACAGCAGTCCCAGCTCATCCTCCTACTCACTCTCCACCTCCCTGCCTGCCCAAGATAGAATTACTGGGATTCAGGGATCCACCAATAGCCTCCAGGAAAGGATTCTTATTAATTTAAATAAATTATTTGCTACAGGCCACCAGGGAAAACTAGCCCACTAGCCATATCTCTTGGCTCTCTGTTTTTGCTCTAACAACTGTGTTTCTTCCATATTAACCTATTTTCTCTTGCCTTTAACAGGTCTGACAGGATGCTGACTCCTCCCCCATCAGGCAAGTATTATTCCATGTTTAATCTGTCCTATCCATCCTAGTTATTCCCCAAGAACCACAAATTCTTTGTGACCATGTCCCCATATTTTATTTTACAGGTCCGATGGACATTGTCCCTTCAAGACCCTTACCTCTGGCTCCCTAGTACACAGGTAAGAGAGTCTCTGCTTATACCTATACTTGGTGGGTTGGCTGTATTGGTGCAGCTATTACCATTACAATCCATGTTGAATGTCCTCTTAAAGTGCTGTGGTAATCCAGAGGTGAATCATTTTGCACCTCTATAAAACACAAGGCTGCATTGGTTTTGTTTGCCCACTCCTGGCCCAAGAGTTTGTATGCATTATGCACTATACATATCCTGGAGAGGGTGGTTGCTCTATGCATTCCCTGCTATGCCACCCTAATTCTGGTGGTTCCTTGCTGGTCTCATCAGATTTGATTCCCATCCCTGTTACACTTGGCTGTTGAGCCCCCAGTTTAACTGCCCATTTGTGAAATCATACTGACATAAGACGGTGTATCTGGACTACAGATCTCGGCATCTGCATGCATGGCTCTTGAAGTCATAATACTCTACCTATAGGGCTGCTTTGTTTTTTCAGAGTACACTCGAAGGGGTACTTCTTTACTGTACCTTGCAAGATACCTGCAATTCCCTGAATATCTTTTACATTTTTACTATTATCGAAATTTTACAGTGGTTGTTTTCAGTACACTGGTACTTTATCTCCGTGCCCAGTGGGTTTTCTATGCCACTGAGGGGCTTCTGGGAATCTTCTTTTTAAGGTATCTTGTATGTTTAAGCCTGCCTGGTGCATGGGCATACTGAATTAATGCTAGATGTTCATGGTTTTTTGCTACCTTAGTTTGCTGTCATTATTAGGCTTCCTTTTATATACTATGAAGGAACCCTTTTTAATTTTTACTACTTAGGACCTGTTACCTGTTTTCACCTCTATCTCAGTACTACTATGGCTCATATTGTTGGTTTCCCTGGGCTCTATGCCCTCCTGGCTGCTGTTTGTTATCTACTTCGCTCGTCCTGGTACTATCCCATATCTTCACTTCTTTTTACTAGTTAGCATGAGATATGGGTTCTGCGTTGTCCTTGCTCTGTTACCTTTGCTACATAAGTATGATACCCTATTGGTTTAAAAGGCATCCGGTATTTTTCTATCTTGCCTGTCTTATCTACAGGTCATGTTTTGGCCATACCCTTGGTTCTCTTTTATGGGTCATTGGAATATGGCATGTTAGACCAGAACTTGTTGTTTTCTTATCATAGGCAGATCTGGGTGTCCTGTCCTTTTATGATCCCAGCCTTTCCTTGGCATGTGCCCCTCTGTTTTCATTTTCTTTGGGGTGGTGGGGTGCTGTGTTTTCCATTACTTTGAGTAGCATGTCTTCTATGGTACCTGCCATCTCTCGTACATTGCACCTGCCATCTTCTGTACATTCCAGAGCTTCTGCTTTGCTGACCTATAGACATGTTTGAGTTACCTTTCCATTTCCTCTGCACTGTAATCTCCCTCCACAATGGGACACATGCAGGTGTTTCTGTATGGTCTTCTAGGTGTGGTGTGCCATCTTTCTAGGTCTCCTGAATATTGCTTGGGAAATTGTCCCAAAGGTGTGGCCCAATGGAGGAGATATCCTTGATAAATACAGAAGAGTTATTTATCATAACAGTAGCTCTACAAAAGAATCTCCTTTGTTTGGGCCACAGCACACCCTCCCTCCTTCCCCCTTTTCTGTACCACCGGCCGGAAATTTACTATTTCCTTCTGGGTTTGGGGGATGTCCATCTTATGTTTAGGGCTTCACATTCCAGTTCCATGCTTCTCCTTGTGTGCCTGGTACTGGTACTGGTCTGCTGGTTCCTCACAGAAAGTGGCCCTCCAAGCTTATCTCCGGCAGGGATCAGAGGAGCAATGAGACTTCCCATGATTACATAGGTGCTAACAAAGCACGTCATCTTAGGCAGTCCCCAGCTAGAAAGGTTTCCATGTGGTCTTGACTCTGACAGTTTATAGTTCCATAGGTGGACCCAATAAAAAAAGAGACTCTCTTGAAGATCTACTGTTATGGTAAGTAACTGTTCTTTTTAAATTCTCTGGATGAGAGATCGCTTGTGTTGGCTGTGGTGAGGGACAAAACTGACTAAGATTTTCAGGAGCTTAAACTGTCTTTTTTCATCGTTCTATCTATCTGCATGCATGCATGTTCATGCAGCAAAAGGAAAAAAAAACATGCTGGAAAGAAAAGCTGTTTTAAAAGAAAAATGAACTTGTTTTTATTTGTTTTTCCCCAGCACGGTTCTGTTTTGTTTTCAGTGGCAAGTAATATCTATTTACTGATCCTGAGGTACCACAGAATTTCCTGGATGCCTACTTTGTGACACCTGAAGATCTGCAACAAGAGGATGACCTATTGGAGAGCTGAGTGTTTGAACACTGACACTATTAAATTGATTTATTTTGCTGCAGGGTTGTACATTTTGCAATTGGTTTGGGACGATGCTGAACTGAATGTTTTAATTTTCAGTTGCACTTGATTACAGTAGCTGTAGAAGGTCAGTTTAATTTCTTGGCATGCTTGTTACCTTAAGGATGCAGGAAATCTCAGGCAGTTACCGTACTCTGCTCCTCTCAGTTCCAGCTGTCTCATCACGATCTTTCACTCTTTAGGGAGACCAGTTCATGCTCAAAGGGCATCATGGTACATTGCTTGAGGGGATGCCCACTTGGGAAACTTACTTCTTTACCCTCCTGTTCATCCTGCCTGAGTCATGGGCAGGAAGGCTGGAGGGTGCCCATGCCACCCCCAATCCTGGTGCTCTACAACCATGCCAAGCCTGGTAGCCCCCTCCTGCCACCCCAACTGGACCTTGAACATTACTGCGTAGGCCCTCTTCTGACTTCCTCCAACTTGGAACTCTGTTACAGAACCAAACTTTTGCTGTCCAAATCTCCTTATATCTTCCTGTTCCAAGTCTCCTCTCCTCCCACTAAATACAGAACAATGACTCCAAGGTACCCAGTTCTCTAAAGAGCACTGCTAGCAGCAATCCTGTCCCCTACCTGGTGGGGGAGGGTTATTACAGACACAAATTACATTTGTATCTGTTTTTTTTGTATAGAAATTACAGTAAGCTATGCCACTTTGTCACAGATAGACACAAGTGATAAAAATAGAGGGCAGGATTCACAAACCACCTGAAATTCCTGCAGCTGCAGGAAAAACCCAGCACAAGTGGGTTTCCACTTGTGGATCCACAGTGTTCCACAGTTTTCCCACAACTGTGGGTATTCACAAAGGTGGAGCTGGATTACAACTGGCTCCATGATATATGGCAGCTTGTGGGTGGTGTTGCCCGGGAAATTCAGGCAGCTGCGTAAAACTTTTATGGCCAGTGGAACCAGCCATAACATCTTTTGCAACTGCTGGGCTGTGAATATCAGTCATCACAGCTGCAGAGAGTTCAGTGCATAAATGGAGTTGTGGTGCAGGATTTAGTCCCAAAACATTTTGGGAATCTAGCCCTCAGTGAGCAAGGATACAAGCAGGTCGATATAGCTGCAGGTGGATCATATAATCGCATCAGAATATGAACCCTCTAAAAATCCTAGAAGATGAGCAGTCTCTAGTTGGTGGATCCACTAGGGAGATTTAGATGTGCTCACCTTACCTTTGTGTAATTTTATTTTAGGCATAGACAATAAAATAATGTCAAACTCAGATCCGGGGTTTGGCAAATCGAAATCCACCTTTGGATTTACTCATCTGTTCTCCTTTACTGTTCTTTAATCATGTTACCCCCAATGGGTCCACCTATCATGGGACTGGTTAGTTCTCCCATATGTTATGTGGCCATGGTGCCAAACAGTTTCCCTTCTCTCAGGTGTTCCTCTGACACATACAGCAATCACCCTGCTCCATTGAATGTTGCATATTGGGAATGTTCACTGATGTAATCTTCCATAATTTCACCTGTGTAGTCCCCCCATGGATGGTAAAGCAGCCCACTATGCGCACATACTAAGTACATAAGAGCATTTGCCCTGTGTCTGTAATGCTCAGCTCTATACTGTGAAAGGCATGCTTCCTGCGTCATTTATGTAACAACAATAAACATAAAACTGCAGTTCGATAATTGATAATGTCCTGGCAGATCTATGAGTAACACTATCAGAAGATAAGGTCTCCTTGACCTTTGACTGGATCCAGAGATAAAACAGGCTACAAGGAGAGCTGAGGGCTTAGTCATTCCAGTAGAGTTGGACAGTGCAGACCAAGACAACAGCCCCCAACCATGGACCTCCTCAAAGTGCCATTGTTTGCCACCATCGTCCTCCTCCTGATTGCTTTCACTCAAGCTACTGATGTGATGCCAGGTAAGTATATTTTAATATTCTAGTTACTACCAGTAATGTTACTAAACATTGTAATTTTATATTGTAAACTTTCTGCATCACTGCTTCCCTACCTGGGTTACAAGCTTCCACAGCTTACCCACCAGACATTGTTATCTGATGCAGCTAGGTGAGGCAGCGAAAGTGAAGGACTTAGGACCCTCATAGTGTTTAAGTGTAACACAATGCCATGTACAGTTCTACTTACAGGGCTATAGTGTCTTACTATTTGTAGTGCTACAGGAACCAATGACTGGGAATGAAGCATGGACTGAGAGGCAACTAACAACCACATGATTTTTTAAACAAAAAAAAAAAACACCAAATTGTGTGTGTGCAGCCCCCACGTGAAATGAACATGTTGTTTTTTAAGTAAATCCCCCCCCCAAAATTAAATTAACATTTAAAAAAAAAAAAAAGAAATGGGGGTGGAGCCCCCTTCTTAATGGAACCAGCTGTTTTTAGGTTACTGTTACAGATTTTAAGATTTAAGATGGGAAGACTCTGCTGCCTCCCTGATTTAGAAAACAAAGTTGGATTACTGCACCATGCATTTAAAAAAAAAAAGACAACAATTTATTGAAACATCTTACACCATGCTTGAGGTGAGGGAATAGTTCTAGGAGTAATGTAATTGCATAGCACAAGTACATTTATATGATAGTGCTATGCTACAGTAATAGTCACGTATGAACTTACCCGAAGGTCCTTAATGCTCCAACAATGCCAGTGAGGCAAAGTCCTGTGAGTGACAAGACTGTTATTCATGGTCAGCATTGGCTTTTTTGTTTTTTCTTCTTTGTCCCTCCCTTCTAGGGACACAGAGAAAGCGCTCTAAGCATATACAATGGCATACCAATGTGGTGCCTGCTGGTATCTCATCCACCCCCCGTAAAACATCTTGAAAGCTCATTACCCTCTGACGGGCCACAAGAAGCAGTGACAGATTGGGCAAACATTCCTACCCCACCAGGTGGCTGAATGCCTTTACGTTGGATGCTGCCCCTGCCTCCTGCAGTCTACAAGGACAATCAGGGCTTGCAGTGCCAACCTGTATTAGTTTCTGAACAGCTGGGGTTGGATTTTCTGCTATTCAGGGACTAGGTCTCACTCTGCAGCCACCACTGTGTGATGAAATATCCACATCTGTGGAGATTCCTATTTTCAGCCCATGCTCTGCATGGGTGGCAGGCACAGCTGCAGGAGATGTTATGCCTAGTCCCACCAGACGTAACATTTCGGTGCAACTGTGCCAATAAAATGGACACAGGCTACTGTAAATTGGAGAAGCCATTGTAAACTGACTCCATCTCTGAGAATCCAGTGCACACAGGAAAAAAAGCTGCTCCATAGGTGAAGCCCAACTTGTGGCAGCTTTCCCCTGCATCCCTGCCAATTTCTGCGGTTTTGAAAATCTAGCCGCTGTTGTTTAAAAACAGTTTTCTGTTGACTAAAGAGAACTACTGTGGCATGCAGCAAACACTGCTCCTGGCCTGAGAATAATGATTAAAGACTGGGCTTAGCCATATTAAAATGTGCACTCCTTTAATAATTTCAAATCTAAAAAAAAAAGATATGCTAATGCCCTCAACATCAAGAGAAAAGGGCATCTTACTGGAAAGGAGAGAAAGGGAGCGGTAAGCAAGCAATAATACTCAACAGGGTGGGTGGTATTGGGCAATACCAGACCACTCAGAGGTGTAACAAGGCCTGATGCAGCAGACAGGGGGCCTTATAGCCCTGGAAGGTCTGGTATTGCCCATACCATCAACCCTGGAGGATATGATTGCACTTAGAAAATGGGCTTAGCCAGCCCAGTGGTGCTGAGGGTTGAGGAGCTGGACACCACACCTCGCACTATGCCGGCGACCCGGGTTCAGGAATGAGCCAGGGCCGTCGGGGGTCGGCAGAGGTGAGAGAAGATCGAGCATCCAGAGGACTGCCTCCTGTCTTGTGGGGATCCAGGGCTTGTCCGCACAGCAGCAGCCCCTGGTGGAGACCAGAGGCACTGCAATGCCTAGGGCACACCCAGTGGGCATGCAGAGCAGCAATAGACGTCCCTGGCATTAGTACATGCTCAGGCTCTGAGAGGGAAGGGGGTGGGAGGGGTGTAACCACAAGCTGAAAAATCCCCACATTCTCGGGGATAGGCAATGGTACCACCTCCCACAGCCACACTCCATTAGCCGGACTCTCTCCACTCCTGGGCTGAGCCCAGCCCAGCCTGAATTGTAGATAGAGCATCCTGGGCAGAAAGGGTGGCCCTACCTCGGGAGGTTCAGAGCTGGGTGGATAGCCGGGCTGGTGCCAGGAGGTGGAGGAGTTTCAGGCTCAGAGGTAGAGCTGGGGGTCCAGTGGATGCCCGAGAGAGTTCTCCAGGGGAGACGGTGCCATAAAAAGAATTGAAAAAAAAAAAAAGAAAATGGGCTTGGCATGATTTAAATAGAATGTTTAAAAAAAAAAATTAAAATGAGTAAAGAAAATACAAAACAAAAAAGCTGCTTTGTGTAAAGTAGTCCCTGCACTGCACAGCGCTAGTACAGGCAGTACTGGGCATCATAGGCATCGTTAAACTGAGGTAGGAAGGAAGATGCAGCCATTATGTCACACTTCACTAGATGGCGTGACACCTGGAAGTATGCAGGAATGAGAGGAGCCATTAGAAAGTTAACTTTCGTTTTTTTTTTGTTTAACATATACTTGGGGCTTCTATTTCATTGCTTATAGCCCATTTAGATGTATTTAACATTGGCTCGGTAGTGGCAGTTGCTCTGTACAAGCAGAAGTTGAGAGCTAGCAGGACCTCAGAAGCGGTGCTGGCGATCAGCAGGCAAAGGTACTTCTGTATTTTGTTTTAGCTCTACAACTTTGTGAGAAAAAAGTGTTCTTGTGTAAGGGTGAAAAGAATGTTACTGCTTTTCTTGTTATGTTGCTGTCTTTGTTGTTTTGGTGTGGTGCTTAGTGAGAAGTAGCAAGCACACTTAGCACATAGCGAGGCTGATACTGCTCTAAACCCAGTGGCTGCTGTGGTGAGAGATTAGTGGCACAGTGATGCTCGTTTTCAATTTTAAACTTGTTTATGTTTGGTTTTTAAATGTAATGTTTTGGTTTGCAGAATGGAGGGGGCGACTCTGCGCACTCACTAAGTGATCTAAAAAAATGGTGGCAGTTTCGAATTACATGCCCAGTGGGTTGATTTTGGCCAATGAGGAAGCAGGGTGGGCACAAGGATACTTGAGTGGGTGAAGGGGCACTTGGGCTGATACTTTTTATTTTCTGAGTATCTATTGTAAGTTAATGCACCCTCCTAGCAAGGGTACCAGCCAACCAGATGCCAGGAAAAAAAAAGCCAATTTTCTAAGCAAACAATTATACTCAACAGAGTGGATGGTATTGGACAATACCAGACCCCCACAGGGGCATAATGAGGCCTGACACCACAGGCAGAGGGTCTTATAGCCCCTGAACGGTCCAGTATTGCCCATATCTCCCACCTTTTAGGGTATTATTGAGCATAGAAAATGGGCCATAAGTAACATTGTTACTGATTTTAAATAAAAGATTCAAAACAACTCTAATAAATATAAAAAAGTATAAACATACATGTTCTTGTAAAGTAGTCCCTGTACTACTGTGTTATTGCTGTACTTGTCAGTAGAGGATGCTGTTTAGTTTTCTGGGGCTGAGGGATCACTCAAACATTGTACTGTACAGCCAGTTCAACCCTACTTGCTCCATAACTCAATCGGACTAAAGAGAACCAGAGAAAATAATCAAGTGGGCCAGGTGTGGATTTGGCTGGTGCCAATCGCCTAAGTACGGCTGAGTAAATGATTAGAATTTTCTATGGAGTTTTGGTAGCTTTGTGTGCTTGACTTCAGCCATCCCTACTCTCCCAATTACCCAGGTAATCACCATTAGTTAGCACTGAAAAGGATTTTTGTTATATAGATGCCCTTTTTTTTAACTGGAATAGAAGCTATTGTGGTTGCGATGGCTATTGGGACCAGTGACTTGGGAATGCGATCAGTACAATGTGAGGGAGAGGGCTTACAGGTGTTTTTGTTGGGCATGGGCAGTATGCTGCTGGGTTTTACCATACAGGCCTTTTCCACTTTTTATGCATGTACTTTGGGAGGTGTGAAGTGTGTGGCAACAGTAGTTATTTCTATTATGGAGAGGCACGTGCTGCGGTTTAAACACAGTGCCCATCACGGTTATGTGAAGTTGAACAGCATGCCGGCTGCTTTTTGTTTTAAAATGTTTGACTACCTTTTTTATTTCATTTTGTGTAATGTGAACTGAGCCCAATGGAGGTTGGTGTGCAGGTTAGTATGGCAGATGGCATTGAATTTGGGAGTGTCTGGGAGGACAGGATCTTTCACTAAGCAAGATGAAAAATGGCAGCAAGTTCAAATTCATTTGGTGCTTTTGGCCAATGAGCAAGGAGGGCGGGCACACGAAAACTTCAGGGGTGACGGGGCACTTGGGTTGGTACTTTTTATTCCTGGTCATCTATGGAATGTTAATGTATCCCCTCCCTGGCAGGGGTACCAGCCAATCACAGACCAGGAAATAAAACACCCATTTTCTAAAGGTACTTAGAAAATTCTCCTCTGGGAGAGTTGCCTGTTTGTGGCAATGTGCCATGGTTCCCCTTCCCCAATTCCCAATGTCCCTATAATCGTATGTAAATATATACCCCTTCCTGGTGGTGTAGCAATCCCCACTCCCTGATGTGGCTTATTATTTTAATAATTAATATTGCCCACTTCCCTGGTGGTCTAGTGGTCCTCCCTTCCTGATCCCTGATGTAGCCTTTTATCATAATTAATATTGCCCCCTTCCCTGGTGGTCTAGTGGTCCTTCACCCAAGAAGGTAGTGCCTACCACTCTGTTGCCCCCATCCTGAAACAGAGCTGGTGACAGGCACAGCTTTCCTCTCATCTCTGCAGCTTGCCACCAACTGAACCATCACTGATCATGTACTGTAAAGTGTACATGCTCCTTTGGTGTCACCACCTCCCCCTGTCTAGTTTAAAATCTATGTAGCATTTAAACCTGCTATCAAAGACTGCAGACACCTTACTAGAAAGATGCATCCCTCCTGTAGAGTCCTATATCCTCCCAGGTTGTCCCCTGGTGCCTGATGTATCAAAAACCTTCCTCCATGCACCATACTTTCATTCATTAAAAGCCCTGGTGTGGAGTTTCCTTTCCTCTCCCCAGCTGTACAGAGGTAGCACCTCAGAAAAACCACTGTGTGTGCCACTTGCTTGAGACTCCCCCTGTTCTCTGAAATTTCCCTTCACTGCTCCTGCCTTCTGTGACAAATTATTCATCTCAGTATTGACAATGAAATCCAGCTCGCTCTTCTGCTGCCCTAGCCACCCACAGGATCTGCTCTCCTTCTCTCCCAGCTGAGGAGCCCCTCAAGTACCTCACCTCCCTATCTTACTACCCAACAGCTCCCAGGTTTATCCCCTTTCCAACTGAGTCCTCCACCAGCAGCTGCTTCCTCTTTGGCTGGGGGATTCTCCCTCCTTCCTTGGGATCTCCACTTCTGAAAATTCCCACCTCCTGCCTTTCCACTGTGATAGGTGCCTCCTCTCGGCTGCCCCTTTTGACCAGTAAGGAGACGATGATATGCATCGGTATAGGTGGAGGAGTTTGCACCCTAGCCCCAACCACACCATTCCGGACCATAGCATTTCCATCCACTCTGCGTCTATCTTGACATCCTCTAGGGGAGCGGTGGCAGAAGTGGTGGTCCCTGTGTGGGGAAGGAAATCTGCTGTACCCTCACCAGTTCAGCCAGAGTCCAGCAACTTGTGCCTGCAACCATGAGAGGTGAGAACAGCATCTCAATCCCCTTGAAGATTGCTGCACCACAGCCACTGCACTGCACCAATCCCATGGCCCTTACTTCCTTTTACCTGGTGTCTGTGCAAGCTCAGGTTAGCCTTCTACCACCATACTACTCCTATGTTTTTACTGCCTCACCCTTTTCCCCCTGAAACCCTTTTATAACCTTACCCTAGATAGACTGTCTTCATACCTTCCCCTTTTTGAGTTTGTTGTGCGGCGCAGGCACAGACAAACTCATTGCTATAAGGTGCTCTACAGTGGTGTGCCCAATGGAGAGCTCCATTTCTAGGGGCAGATCAGTGGTAGGCGAATCAGTCGGCAGGCTGGCGATGACTCACTTTCAGCTGTTCGGGCTTAGTTGGACAACTTTTCAAAGGACGGAGCCGCACCAATAGTGGCACGGCTCAGTCCTTTGAAGTTACATTCCTGCATTGCATTTCTGGTTGCGTGTTCACACTGCTGTAGCTTACAGAAGTGTGAACATGCTGAGCACAGGACTTCTGCATGCCCCCTCACAGTTAAAAACAAAAAAACAAACTGATGGGAGTGCTCAGTCCCCCTGTCAGCATGCCCCATCCCAGTTCATTTTGCCAACGGGGGGGGCCCACTCCCTGTTGGCATAATGCTCCCCCCAAATTTCTTGTGTGCTGAGGGGGTTGCCCAATCCCCCTCTGCTCTTGCCCCCCAACACTTACATGTGCTGACGGAGGTGCCCAATCCCTGTCAGCTACAGCCCCCCAAACACTCAGGTGGCATGCTGGGAGCCCACTCTTTAAGGAAAGGATCGTGCAACACCTGGAATCCATAGGAGTACAAGATCCAAGACAGCATGGGTTTACAAAAGAAAGGTCCTGTCAAACTAATCTCTTAGATTTCATTGACTGGGTAACCAGAGTGGTGGACCAAAGGGGAGCAGTTGATGTCACCTACCTTGACTTCTGCAAAGTTTTTGATACTGTTTCACACAGATGATTGATTAATAAGCTGGATAGGCTCGGGGTGGGTCAGAAGTTGGTCAACTGGGTGACAAACTGGTTGACGGGCAGAAAACAGAGAGTGGTGGTAAACGGTATGCTGTCAGAAGAGATGCAAGTCTCAAGTGGGGTACCTCAGGGATCAGTCCTGGGGCCAGTCCTCTTCAATATCTTCATCAGTGACATTGCAGATGGACTGAAGGGTAAGGTTTGTCTGTTTGCAGATGACACCAAGATCTGCAACAGAGAAGATGATCCAGATGGGGTGGGTAGAATGAGAAGAGATCTGGATACACTAGCAAGAATGGTTGGAAGAGTGGCAACTGGGGTTTAATGCAAAGAAGTGCAAGATCATGCACATAGGG
Source organism: Neoceratodus forsteri (assembly GCA_016271365.2). NCBI lineage: Eukaryota > Metazoa > Chordata > Ceratodontiformes > Ceratodontidae > Neoceratodus > Neoceratodus forsteri. The sequence continues at coordinate 329,647,689 of CM028137.1, forward strand.
CAGAGAAACCCTGAAGCCACCTATAGGCTGGGAGGGGAGTTGCTGGCAGTCACAAGGTAAGAAAGAGTCTTGGGCATCATCATCACAGATGACCTGAAATCATCGAAGCAGACCACTAAAGCAGAAGGCAAGGCTGTGGGGGTGTTGGGGTGTATGAGTAGGGTTGTCACAAGTCATAAGAGGGAGGTAATAATCGCTCTTTACAAGACACTGGTTAGGCCCCATCTGGAGTACTGCATGCAGTACTGGAGGCCACACCTTCACAAGGACATTAACCAAATTGAGGCAACCAAAATGGTGCAGGGACTGCATCAGAAAACATATGAGGACAGATTAACAGAGCTCAATATGTATACCCTAGAGCAAAGGAGGGAGAGAGGTGATCAAAACATTCAAACACCTTAAGGGCATTAACAAGGTGAAAGAGTCTAACATGTTTCAATATAAGAAAAATAGCAGGACAAGAGGACACAGCATGAGATTAGAGGGAGGCCGATGAAGGGGTAATGTGAGGAAGTTCTTTTTCACAGAAAGGGTTGTGCATGGAATGGCCTAGCGCAGGAAGTGGTAGATACGAATACAGTGCAGGGCCTCAAACAGGCATGGGATAGGCATAAGGGAGCAATACAGATGAGTATGAATAGATAGGTCATTGACAGAGCAAAGGCCAATGGCACATTCATAAGGTAGAAAAAGAAATGAGCAGATTGGATGGGCCTTGCGGTCCTTATCTGCCATCAACTTCTATGTTTCTAATTTCCACTCACACTTGTAACCTTGAGGATTTTGTAATATTTTCACTCAAGAGTTTCAGCATTGTCAGTTCTGTATGCCTCCTTATGAACAGTACAGCTGTCATTGTTCACATCCTGCCTGAAATGTGTTTTCGCACATCTGGTGCACAATGGTGCAGTCACTGTGGGAAATCACTTTCGGAACAGAGTAAGAAAATCATAGTGACAGTGTTCATGAGCAGAGGTCACAAAATGCCTATGTTGAAATTTTGATGAAATAATTCCACTAAATGACTGTTACGAGTGTGTATTGTGCAGTTTCCACCCATGCATTCGAGCATTATTAATATTTTCACTCCAGATGTTCAACACTGCCATCTCTTCTCGCCTCCCTATGAATGGTACAGCTGTAATTTTTCACATCCTGCCTGAACTGTGTTTTCGCACATCTGGTGCAGAATTGTGCTGTCACTGTGTGAAATCAACGTTCGGGACAGATTAACAAAATCACAGTGCCACTGTGCATGAGCAGAGGTACCAAATGCTTTCATGAGGTGGGGTTCACAAAAGGCCATGTTGAAAATTTGTAGTGCAAATACCAACAAATGCCTGGGGCATTAGGGTTTCTAACCATAACATCCCCCCCCAACCCATGGTGGTGCTACAGTGCCCTCATCTTCTCTGAACCGCAGACACTTCGTCACTCTTCAAAGCCAGATCACGAATTGAGGAAACAGGTATGCACGTCAGTGTATTTCAACGTGAATGTGAACTTGGTGGCATAACTTTTTCTTTCTGCTGGGAACTGTAGTGCTGCCAATCGGTGCGTACCAACAGCAATCCCAACAGCAAACTCCAGCATTGACAAATGCTTGTTTAACCCTCTTTCCCGTTCCTGTTTATGTCTGATGCTATATTATACACTTCAGTCCTGACTTCTCTGTTTACCCATTTTACGTGGTGAAGCTTTGGGCCTAACCCACTTGTTTGTTATCCCCACTCCAAGTACTGACATTGTGTCGTACCTTAATATATTACATTAAGTAATAGTAATTACCTTCCTTTGCTTTCTGTACAAGTTCAGTTTGCCTTAACCACTTCCTACTCACATGTTACTACTATCTCACCCTTTTTCTTCCCCAAAATGGTGTTGTAACCTTATACTAGACAGAATGGCTACTTCTTTCCCTGTATTAACCCTATTACCTGTTGCTATCTTTGTCAGCGCTCATGTTAAGAATACTGAAGAAAACCTTGTGGCAGCCATTTTTAATGATGTTTGCCATTGATTATTTTAAATCCAAAGAAATGCTGACACCGCTATACAATGGGGGGGAAATGGCATTTATGTAACAGGAACAAGTGCAATCTAATACGGATTAAAAGGGTAGAAGTGCAAACTTTTCATCATAACATGAACTGATGCTTTTAAGGGCAGTCGTCGCTGCCCGGAGAACTTGAAAAGCATAATATCTGGAACCAGTTCATCTCCTATTTCACATTAGTTTTATGTCTATCTTCCACGTTATATATTAGTTAGGGCATCTGTCTGAAAATGGGATCTTTTTGTTTCTTTGGTAACCAGGTATAACCTACTAGGCACAAGTGCCTGTTTTCAGCGACAACCGAGGAGCACTAGAGAGAATAACTAATAGTCATACGGTATGCATGTGGAGGTTGTAGGAATCAAAGTCAGGTCTACTGGATGTAACCAATCTCATTCACAGCTTGTTACTCTAACCTCTAAGTTATATGTAGCAAAAACTGTAGTGGAATTTAAGAAGGCATGGGATAGGTATAAGGGAACTTTGACAGCAAAGAAGTGGGGGGAGGGTAAACTGGAGATCAAGTAGGATCTTCGTTGTGACTGTAGGTAGGGGACATGGGCAGACTAGGTGGGCCAAGTGGTCCTTATTTGCTGTCAGATTCTATGTTTTTATGTTTCTATATTTGAGTCCATAAGAGTTAATCTGCTCTTCTTGTTTACACCTACCTGGGGTCATAATTCACTGCATGTGACATCACAGTTATTCCAAAAGCAATAGATTAGGATGTCACAACAGAAAATTATGACTTTTAGTTAGGAATAAGCTACAGGGTCAAACAAACTGTAAGGAATTAAACAAAATTACTAAAATTATTGTGAGGAATTTTTTTTTATAACATAGCCTGTAACTTGATGGTGGCGAAAGTCCTTTGATGCATAAATTTAATTTTTTGAAGTAGTCACCATCAGGGGAAGAAAGGGGATCATAAAATGAGCCTGAACCATTTTGTGATGTCCAGCTAGGGAGAGTGCAAGGACACGTCCCATTGAACTCCAAAGGGAACATTTTCAAAACCATTATATATGTGCTAAATCAAACTTTGAAATAAATGAAAGCCACCACTCATCTAATAAGGCCCCTAATAGTCATGCGGTGGCTTTCATTTATTTCAAAGTTTGCTTTGACACAAATAAAATGGTTTTGAAAATGCCTCTCCCCCCAGAGAGTTCAATGTGGTGTGTAGTTAGACATCACAAAATGTTTTAGCATGGGGGCAGGAAATAGAAGGGACTGGCTGACTGCTGGTTCAGCTCAATTTATGATCCCGCTTTTTCCCTGATAGGGACTGCTTCAAAAAATGGAATTTAAGCCTCAAAGGATTTTCACCACAAGGTTATGGGCTATATTATTAAAACATAGAAACTGTCAGCAGATAAAGACTGCTAGGCCCATCCAGTCTGCCCGAAGGCCTATACATGTATGCAGTCTCTGACTCTAAGTGATCAATGGCTTTTCATCACTTCTTCCCACCAAGGTTCCTGTGCCTGTCCCAGGCATGTTTAAACCCTCCACTGTGCTTGCCCCACCCCCTCGTATCAGACTATTCCAAGTGTCCACTACCCTCTCTGTGTAGAAAACGCCCTCATATTACCCTCTCAGTCTACCCCCGCAATTTCATATCATGCCCCTTCATTCTGGTATCTTTTCTTACATTAGAAAAGGTCCCCCACCTGCACCTTGTTTATGCCCTTGAGGTACTTGAAAGTTTCTATCTTGTCCCCTCACTCTCTCCTCTCTTCCAGTGAGTATATATTGAGGTCCCTTAGTCACTCCTCATATGTTATGTGGTGTAAGCCCTGTACCATCTTTGTTGCCCTTCTCCAGATAGCCTCAACCTTTGCAGCACTGTCAATAAGTATCCCCCATCTCCAGGAGCTGGCTAACGGAGACCGATCAGAATGGAACAGAACCGTAAACTAGAACCATCATGTGGGACGCTGGAGAATAGCTATGACTTTAAGGGTCTGAGGATCTTTAGCAGCATAGTGCCCAGAATATGAGAATTTCTTATTCAGTAATGGGCTCCGGACCCAGTACAACATATGGTGTCCTGGCCTCAAGACAGGAAGTGGGGCCAAGATGGAGACTAATTAGTCCTTGAGGGGGCTGGCGATATAGCCTGCACTAAGGGATTGTAATATGTAAACCAACATGGTGATGGCCATATTGGTTAAGCCCTCTGATCCCTCTAGGACTTATGGGAAGGGGTCAGAGGTAAGCAGAGAAGCTAACTGGGAAAACAGCCAATCAGTTGTTTGCAATTGAAATAAAGACTGCATGCATGTTTTGCATGGCTGAGTTTTGCAGTTTGCAGTCCTCACTTGTCATAGAAACATAGACTGACGGCAGATAAGGACCACTTGGCCCACCTAGTCTGCCCATTTCCCTACCTACAGGATAAGCTGCAGATCCTAGTTAACCAACAGCCTAGTTCTTCTTACTCCCCGCAAGAATTGCCTTATGTCTGTCCCATGTATTACTTAATTCTCCCACAGTTTTAGACCCACAACCTCCTCAGAAAGGCTGTTCCATGCGTCCGCCACCCTCTCTGTGAAAAATACTTCCTCACATTGCCCCTGAACCGCCTCCCCTCTATCTTTAAATTGTGTCCCCTTGTTCTTGCACATCTCTTTTTCTGAAAAATGTTACCCTCTTGGACTTTGTTGATTCCAATGAGGTACTTAAAAGTTTTTATCATGTCCCCCCCACTCTCTCCTTTCCTCAAGGGTATACATGTTAAGCTCCTTTAGTCTCTCCTCATATGGCTTCTCTTGAAGACCCTACACCATTTTAGTTGCCCTCCTGTGGACTGCCTCTATTCTGTCTATGTCCTCGCGGAGATGGGGTCCCAGAACGGGACGCAGTACTCCAGATGGGGTCTCACCAACTGTCTGTACAGAGGGATAACAACTTCCTGTTTTCTGCTGGTGATGCCTCTCCCTATACATCCCAGTATACCCCCGCCCTCCCTACTGCCTTCTCACATTGCTTGCTAACCTTAAGGTCATCTGATATGATTACCCCCAGGTCCCTTTCCATTTTTGTTGTTGTTACTACCTCCCCCTACTGTGTAATCTTCCCCTGGGTTTTTGTTTCCCAGGTGCATTATTTTGCACTTCTTTGCATTGAATCCAAGCTGCCATACTTCTGACCATTCCTCCAACCTTGCCAAGTCCCTTCTCATCCTTTCCACACCTCCTTGTGTATCAACCCTGTTGCAGATCTTTGTGTCATCTGCAAAGAGAAAGACTTTTCCTTCTAGTGCCTCTGTAATGTCACTTATAAAGACATTAAAAAGAACTGGACCCAGTACTGAACACTGCAGTACCCCACTAGTAACCTCTCTTTCTTCAGAGTGGACTCCATTTATGATTACCTTCTGTGTTCTGTTGTCCAGCTAGTGTTTTACCCAGGCTACCACCCTGGAACCCACTCCCATGCTGGCTAATTTGACTATTAATCTTTTGTGTGGGACTGTGTCAAATGCCTTGCTGAAGTCTAGGTAGGCCATGTCCATAGTCCCTCCCTAGTCTACTACTTTGGTCACCCAGTTAAAGAAATCAATTAGATTCATCTGACATGACCTTCCCACTGTGAACCCTCTTGCCTTGGGTCCTGTGCCCCACTGGCCTCTAGGTACTCAACAATTCTTTCCTTCAGAAGTGATTCCATCACTTTCCCTACCACAGAGGTCAAACTGACAGGTCTGTAGTTTCCTGCCTCTGTCTTGGTCCCACTTTTGTGATGAGGAATCACATCACCTTCCTCCAGTCCTTAGGTACCACACCATCCTCCCATGATTTGTTAAAAATGATAGTCTATGGTTTCACTAGTTCTCCCCTTAATTCTTTTAGAATTCTGGGGGTGAATTCCATCAGGCCCCATTGCTTTATCTACCTTCAGTTTTAGGAGTTCTTTCAGAACCCTTTCTTCTGTGAAAGGACTGGGATCGACCCCCCCTATCAAGAGTGCTTCTGTTAATTGGATTAGGTACCTCCCCCCACTCCTCCTCTTTTGGGAATACTAAGCAGAAATATCCGTTCAGTATCCCTGCTTTTTCACTGTCCCTCTCCGCGCACCCACCATCCATTCTGTTCAGCCTCACTAAACCTCCCTTTGTCTTTCTACGCTCCCTGATGTACCTATAAAAGTTTTATCCCCCTTCTTAACTGAGTTGGCTATCTTTTCCTCAGTTTGGGCCTTTGCTATTCTGACTTCCCTCCCTGCTTCCTTCTGTCTTAACTGGTACAGCTCTCTGTCCTGCTTCTTCTGTGTTTCCTTATGCTTCCTGAATGCTATCTTTTTCTCCCTGACTTTCCCCACCACCTCTTTTGAGAACCATAGTGGCTTTTTCTTTCATTTTGATTTGTTTATTTGCTTGACACAAAGGCTTGTTGCCTCTGTGATGGCAGTTTTGATGTTTCCCCATTGTTGCTTCACCCCTCCTTCTAGCCTGTTTGCTAGTGCTTTTCTAAGGCACTCTCCCATCTTGCCAAAGTCAGCCCTCCTGAAGTCCAGAACCCTCACTTTTGTATGGCTTGACTCTGTAGCTGGGTTATTGTGAACCACACCATTTGATGGTCACTTGTTCTCAGAAGGCAACCCACTTCTAGATCTGAGATCCTCTCACTGTCCCCATTTGAGAGTACGAGGTCTAAGATTGCTCCCTCACGAGTGGGTTCTGAAACTAGCTGTCTGAGGCATGCCACCTGTACGGCACTGATAATGGCCCTGCTCTTGGATGTGGCTGCAGCAAATGTGCTCCAGTTAACATCTGGCATATTCAGGTCTCCCATCAACAGTATCTCCCTTCTCTGCCATCCTAAGAATGCCTTCTATCATATCCTTATCCATGCCTTCCCCCTGACATGGGGGTCTATATACAACTCCTGTGTGGATTGTGGTGCCATTTCCAGTCTCTAAGGTGACCCACAGCACCTCCTCTCCTCCCTGTTTACTCTTTTGTTCAGTTGCTTTTATCCCTTCTTTTACATAGAGAGCTACTCCTCCCCCTCTTCTCCCCTCCATGTCTCTCCTGTAGGTTATGTACCCTGGTATGTTAAAATACCAGTCATGGTTATCTGTGTACCATGTTTCTGTGATTGCTACGATATCCAGGCATCCATCTTCCATCAAGGCCACCAGTTCAGGGAGCTTTTTGCCTAGACTGCGGGCATTGGTACTCATTACCTTCCATTTCCTGATGGCCTAACTCCTTTTTGCCCCATCCCTGTCTTTATTGCCTTTGTCACTATCTCCATTTACCCCTGCCCTTCTCCCTATTGACATCTCTATCTTGGTGTTTACCTCACTTACTACCCTGCCTTTTTTTGGGAGGGGCTAGAATTTCCCTGCTTCTTTCCAATGCCTCACCCCTTGGCTAGTTTAAATGCTTTCCAATGAAACATTTAAACCTATCACCTAGGATACTGGTTCCCCTCCCAGCCCATCATGCCAGTATAGGCCTGCATCTCTCCAGGTGGACCCCCAGTCCCCAGTGAAGCCAAATCCCTGAGCTTTGCACCAGTTTTTCAACCACTGATTGAATCCCATGGTGTGGAGCACCCTAGCCTCACCTATACCATAGACAGGCAGCACCTCGGAGAAGGATACCTTGCGTGCTACTTGTCTAAGGCCCCTCCCCAACTCCACAAACTCTTCCTGCACTGCTCTCATCCCTTTCTTAGCCAGGTCATGTGTCCCTAGGTGGACAATGACATCCAGCTCCTTCCGCTGTGCAGCTGCTCCGGCGATCCTGAGGATTCGCTCCCTGTCCCTCCAAGTCATGGTGCCAGGCAGGCACCTTACCTCCCTCTCCCCTTCCTCCCCCAGTTCTACCTTCCTAACAATGGAGTCCCCCACCAGGAATTGTTTCCTTTCCCTGTGGGGTCCCATGCCACCCTACTGTGGGTCTCCCTTGTGGAGGTTCCCAGCATCCTCCTTGGTCTCCACTATGGGCACCTCCATAGAGGAACCACACTTTGCCAGAACGGCATAGGAATTGTGGAGAGGTACAACTGGAGGGATGTACCTCTGTTCCACCACTCTCACCCTCCCTGAGCCCACTGTGGTCCAACCGCTCCTCTTTTCTTAGGCAACAGCAGTGGCCCTGGTGGTCCCTGGAAGGAAGAGGAGGTCCCACAAATCCTGGCCAACCCAGCCTGGAGATGAGCAACCTCCTTCCTCAGCCCAGAGAGGTGCCTGCAGATGAGAGAACACTGCATCCTCCAGAACGTGTCCCGGAAGACTGCTGCTCAACAGCCACTACACTGCACCATTCCCATTATGTCTTATTTCTGGCCCCTTCACTGTTGTTTGGAATCCTTACTCTTTCCTCTGTTTTTTTTTTTTTCCTTTTCTTCTCCCTACTTACTTACTGCCTCTGTGCCCTTTAAACTCCTGATCGTCCTGTTCTGAGACAAGAAGATCCTATATTTCTCAGTAGACCCCTTACTTGCTCAGAGGCAGACCTCCAGCAGCTGGGGGGGGCGCAGAGAGCTACTCTTGCCCTTCTAGGATGGTGAGTCTTTGTTGGCTCTGTGATCACTCACTTCCTGCTCCCCTAACAGGAAGTTCCTGTTGTCAGTCAAATCCTGTGCCTATAAAAGTAGAACTAGCTTGTGGAGGAAGGAGGCAATATAGTCCCAGTAGAGAAGTCCAGTCACACAGCACTCCTTCCTCCTGGTGTTCTCTGCCAAGCCTCTCTTGTCAGCCTGGAAAATACTGGATCAATCAGCTATCAAGTTGAACTGCCTATAAATAGAGACTGCAAGGGAAATTAACACTTGTTATCCACAGCTCAAAGGTGAGTGAGACCTGTGGCTCTCAACACCTGCACGCCTGGGCTGGCAGTCCTTACAGTATGTGCACACCTGTGTGAGTTAAGGAAGCAGTTTAGAGACTGACAAATTAAAGGTAAAAAAGTGAAGCCAAGCATTGAGCTGAAGCAGCAGTGACTTTCTTTCCGGGGGGGGGGGGGGCAGCTCCATCAGAAGCAATCATACTATACAGATGACAATGTAGGGTTCCAGGAGGACCCTCCAGCATCTGCAGAAGAGATCCACTGAGAGTACAGTACAGAAATTGGAGAGAACTGCAGACAACCCCAGAAAGTCTGCTCAGTGCTCACAGCTGGGAGATGGTCAGCATCTTATGAATCAGTTAAGCAACCTGCAGAGGGATCCTGTGAAACAACAGAACAGTGAGTGACCACTGGGGTTTTCACCCCATGACTGGAGAGGTGGACATGGTATATTTGCTTAAGGAAACAAGTCCTGGGAGTACTGTGTAAAAGCGCTAGACCCAGGTGAAGACCTGATTTGGCCCATCAGATCTATATCCCTTGGCTTATAAATAGGGGCTCTTCCTCTCTTTATCAGTTAAAGCAAAGCTGGTCTTCATCTTCAGCTGTGTTTGCAAAAGTTTCAAATTTCATTACGTGAGCCACTGAAACATCCTCCCTGCTGGTAGCAACTGCGTCCTCACTGTGATACTCAATGCAATTTGAGAGCTCTCTAAACCATGGACTTCTAGGTGGTTTAAGCTGGGTGCACCCGCTTGGAACTAAGGAACTGTTGGTGGGAGAAAAAATGTGTAAGGGTAATTGTACTGCAACTGCATAAAGTGATAAGTAAAAAGAGAGTGATAAGTATATTACTGCCACCCCATTATTCCTTTTTTTTTCTTTTGGTCCACTTATCTTTTCCCTTCCCCTCTAAATAAAGGCATTGATTAAACTGTTTTATAAAATGGGCAAAGGATTTCAAGCAATCTGATTGGTTGTTAGCCATGCATTAGGTGTGTCTAATGTACAGCTAAAACTAGAAACCCTATTTATAATACACAGGCCCATTTTATAAGTGCAATAAGCCACTCCGGGGATGTGGCCTGTGGCCTTGTGCCTCACTACGTCCCCCTAGCTGTGCATTAGATCTGTCTAATGCACAGCCCATTGTGTCTTATTGCTTACTTATTGGTGTGTGAGACTGCTAATGTGTGCATTGTTTTAGATTTTGGAAGGAAATATGTGGAAATTAAAACTGTATTTATCCTGGCAGGTAATAGTAAAACGTTCAACCAGCCAGGCACCCCTATTGCTTTCAAAGGTAGAGGCACCACGTCACTTCAAGTTACTAGTGCTCTGTGTACCATTGTTACAGTAACTCGAGCCGGCCTCTTTGGAGAGTTCAGAGGTGGGGATGCTGAGGGCCCTTGATGGTGGCAGCAATAAGAAATACAACAACCAGATAACCAATAAAATGTAACAAGTTCATAAAAGAGAGAAAACCTGTTTGAACAAATAATTAACAAACAGCTTCTTAAAGCTACTGTATAATTAAAATAGGTCATATGTTTTGCAACTATGTGTATGACTGGGTCCTTTCTGGGAAACTGGATTGCCAGACACATGTTCAGGGTGAAACTGCTGTCCAAGGGAATGCTCTTTATTCCATGGGAGGGAAGACATATCATCCTGTGCTCACAGTTAAACCTGTGACCAAGCTAGGAGTTTGTCTGGCATACTAGTTGCCAATTTTTCCAAATGCAGTGGGCTGCAGTCATGGAGCTGTCATGTGGGGGAAGGGACACTGCAGATATGCTCATGGTGATGATTGGGCATGAAGCATCAAAACTGTGGTAGGGAGGAAAGATGAAGCTTTGGGTGGCCTTGTCCTTAATGCTCCCTTCCTCTTGATTTTCAAATCTCACCAGGTAGCCATTTCACGGCCCAGGGCCCTGATGTGGGGTAGTGCTTTTCCAGGTTGGGCCTTGTGTGATGAGACTATTGGGTGGATGGGTGTTATGGTAGAGAACAAGAAAAAATATATTTTCCCCTTGAACTGTGGATCCAGTTCCTTTTTTGAGGACTGGGTAAAAATGAAATCACTTCAGAACTGAAATGGTTCAAGAACTGAAATGCACACAAACCAGGAAATATAGAACTACCCTGAATGCAGCCAAAGTAGAAAACTGAACCATAACATCCCCCCCAACCCATGGTGGTGCTACAGTGCCCTGATCTTCTCTGAACCGCAGACACTTCGTCACTCTTCAAAGCCAGATCACGAATTGAGGAAACAGGTATGCACGTCAGTGTATTTCAACGTGAATGTGAACTTGGTGGCATAACTTCTTCTTTCTGCTGGGAACTGTAGTGCTGCCAATCGGTGCGTACCAACAGCAATCCCAACAGCAAACTCCAGCATTGACAAATGCTTGTTTAACCCTCTTTCCCGTTCCTGTTTATGTCTGATGCTATATTATACATTTCAGTCCTGACTTCTCTGTTTACCCATTTTACGTGGTGAAGCTTTGGGCCTAACCCACTTGTTTGTTATCCCCACTCCAAGTACTGACATTGTGTCGTACCTTAATATATTGCATTAAGTAATAGTAATTACCTTCCTTTGCTTTCTGTACAAGTTCAGTTTGCCTTAACCACTTCCTACTCACATGTTACTACTATCTCACCCTTTTTCTTCCCCAAAATGGTGTTGTAACCTTATACTAGACAGAATGGCTTCTTCTTTCCCTGTATTAACCCTATTACTTGTTGCTATCTTTGTCAGAGGTCATGTTAAGAATACTGAAGAAAACCTTGTGGCAGCCATTTTTAATGATGTTTGCTATTGATTATTTTAAATCCAAAGAAATGCTGACACCGCTATACAATGGGGGGGAAATGGCATTTATGTAACAGGAACAAGTGCAATCTAATACGGATTAAAAGGGTAGAAGTGCAAACTTTTCATCATAACATGAACTGATGCTTTTAAGGGCAGTCGTCGCTGCCCGGAGAACTTGAAAAGCATAATATCTGGAACCAGTTCATCTCCTATTTCACATTAGTTTTATGTCTATCTTCCACGTTATATATTAGTTAGGCATCTGTCTGAAAATGGGATTTTTGTTTCTTTGGTAACGGGTATAACCTACTAGGCACAGTGCTTGTTTTCAGCGACAACCTAGGAGCACTAGAGAGAATAACTAATAGTCATACGGTATGCATGTGGAGGTTGTAGGAATCAAAGTCAGGTCTACTGGATGTAACCAATCTCATTCACAGCTTGTTACTCTAACCTCTAAGTTATATGTAGCAAAAACTGTAGTGGAATTTAAGAAGGCATGGGATAGGTATAAGGGAACTTTGACAGCAAAGAAGTGGGGGGAGGGTAAAGCTGGAGATCAAGTAGGGTCTTCGTTGTGACTGTAGGTAGGGGACATGGGCAGACTAGGTGGGCCAAGTGGTCCTTATTTGCTGTCAGATTCTATGTTTTTATATTTCTATATTTGGGTTTATAAGAGTTAATCTGCTCTTCTTGTTTACACCTACCTGGGGTCATAATTCACTGCATGTGACATCACAGTTATTCCAAAAGCAATAGATTAGGATATCACAACAGAAAATTATGACTTTTAGTTAGGAATAAGCTACAGGGTCAAACAAACTGTAAGGAATTAAACAAAATTACTAAAATTATTGTGAGGATTTTTTATAACATAGCCTGTAACTTGATGGTGAGAAAGTCCTTGATGCATAAATTTAATTTTTTGAAGTAGTCACCATCAGGGAAGAAAGGGATCATAAATTGAGCTGAACCATTTTGTGATGTCCAGCTAGGAGAGTGCAAGGACACGTCCCATTGAACTCCACAGGAACATTTTCAAAACCATTATATATTAAAATCAAACTTTGAAATAAATGAAAGCCACCACTCATCTAATAAGGCCCCTATTAGTCATGCGGTGGCTTTCATTTATTTCAAAGTTTGCTTTGACACAAATAAAATGGTTTTGAAAATGCCTCCCCAGAGAGTTCAATGTGGTGTGTAGTTAGACATCAAAATGTTTTAGCATGGGGGCAGGAAATAGAAGGGACTGGCTGACTGCTGGTTCAGCTCAATTTATGATCCCGCTTTTTCCCTGATAGGGACTGCTTCAAAAAATGGAATTTAAGCCTCAAAGGATTTTCACCACAAGGTTATGGGCTATATTATTAAAACATAGAAACTGTCAGCAGATAAAGACTGCTAGGCCCATCCAGTCTGCCCGAAGGCCTATACATGTATGCAGTCTCTGACTCTAAGTGATCAATGGCTTTTCATCACTTCTTCCCCACTCAAGGTTCCCTTGTGCCTGTCCCAGGCATGTTTAAACCCCTCCACTGTGCTTGCCCCACCACCTCTTGTATCAGACTATTCCAAGTGTCCACTACCCTCTCTGTGTAGAAAACGTCCTCATATTACCTCTCAGTCTACCCCCCCCGGCAATTTCATATCATGCCCCTTCATTCTGGTATCTTTTCTTACATTAGAAAAGGTCCCCCACCTGCACCTTGTTTATGCCCTTGAGGTACTTGAAAGTTTCTATCTTGTCCCCTCACTCTCTCCTCTCTTCCAGTGAGTACATATTGAGGTCCCTTAGTCACTCCTCATATGTTATGTGGTGTAAGCCCTGTACCATCTTTGTTGCCCTTCTCCAGATAGCCTCAACCTTGTTTATGTCCTTACGCATGTGTGGTCTCCAGTACTGCATGCAGTACTCCAGGTGAGGCCTTGCCAATGTTTTATATAAAGACATCAACACCTTATGCCTCCTGCTAGTGATATCTCTGTCTATGCACCCCAGCATGCCACTGGCCCTCCCTGCAGCCTTTGCACACTGCTTTAATACTTTAAAATCATCATATATGATAACTCCTAAAAAAAAAATGCACTCACAATAATCTTAATTTTCTTTTTGAATCTGTTTCATTGAAATGCCCTCAGTCATAAATAACTAGGTGGAGAAATTGGCAGAAAGTCAATTAAATACAACCTGATTTGTATCTAAATATTATGATTTTCAAAGGTCTCCTTGAGACGTCAGCAGATACGTTAATAGCCAGTAAATCAATTTATGGCAGGCCTATAGAGGCTAAAGTCCCAGAGCTTGTCCAGTAGACGTTTCTGATTAACCATCTCAAATTATGTTAATAAGTCAATTAAGATTAAAGGGCAGCAGGGAGGACGTATGAGTCGAAGTTGGAGAATCTGAACTTATAAAATGGCCCACTCCACTGGAACTTTCTGCCAGAGAGAATTAGATCTGCTCATACAGTGGGGGCCTTTAAGCATCAACTGAATATGTATCTGTGTGCACATGCCTTCCTAGATTAATTTATTAAAACTGTTCACTTCTTATTTTATTTATCTGTTTTTCTTATTTAAATGTCTATGTTACTTTATTGTTGCAAGGCACTCTGAGCCATTGGACAGGGCACGAAACAAATAACATTTCCTTGCCTGGCCTTGCTGTGAAAGTCCTGCAACCTCACTGGTTGAAACATGTCACATGACCGTTGATTATTTTTTTGACCACTGCATATCTCACCTAGACTACATATCTTATAAGTGAGCTAACACACTCCAATTTCACAGTTATAGTGGAAAAATAACACCTCAGGTAGTTGTTATGCAGGAGAAATAGCCAAGCAACTTACCCAGTCATGTGTTATCCCTGACATGTGCTCTTGCTAGGCCAGAAGGAAGAGAGGGGACAGCCTTGAGACCAACAAGTTCTTGAGGAGTAATAACAGGGTAGACTGACTGCAAGGATATATTCATGAGAAATGAAAACGCAGTAACCAGTTGGCATAGGTGGAGGTTGATAGGGAGGTGGGAGATGTAAAAGGGATGTTAGTGGAGGGTGGTAGATACCTGGAATCGTATACAAAAGTCTGTGTAGAAGCCAAATCAGTGACCAGCTTCAAACATGGACAGGAGAGGCATATGGAAATTGTAAGACCTAAGGGGGGGGCATGGACAGCTGTCGGAGGAGGCACTGGGGCACTGGAAGTGCAAGAGGCTCAGTAACTCTGGTCCAACATCAGGTTGGACATGGAGTAATGTAAGAAATGGGCAGACTGGATAGACTGATGAGTCTTTATCTGCCATCAGACTCTTATGTATGTATCTAATGCTGTGGCTGTGTAGAGTTCCTTTAAACCATTTTTTTTTTATATACTATGCTTTACCCCACCTGGACTGGTCCACATAGGCCCAACCTCCACCCCCATCCCCCTCTCCCCTACCCCAGGACTCACCTCCCCAGTGTTTTTTTTTTCAATTTCAATTTCAACTTTATTTTTAAAAGGCGCTTTTCTTAAATCAAAGCGCCTGTACAAATAAACATAACAATAAATATAGTAAATCAAATCAACAGAAATCCTTAAAAGCTATATTAAAAGGTAGGTCTTCAACTCCCTTTTAAAACTAAGGACGAGTGCAGGCAATCTAAGCACCTGATGAGGTAGAGAGTTCCACAGGGTAGGTGCCATAAAACTAAACGATCTAGCACCAGATGTTTTCAGACGACTCTGGGAATCTCTAGCAATCCTCGTCAGTGGATCGGAGGGGGCTAGAGGGACTATAGTGCACAGGAGCTCTTTCAGGTAGGCAGGTCCCAGATCATGAGGGCTTTATAGGTCAGAAACCGACCTTGAAGGTAATTCGCCAAAACACTGGCAGCCAGTGCAGTCCGTGGAGCACATGCTTATGTGACTGGATCTAGAGACTCCAGTCAACAGCCTGGCTGCCGATTCTGCACCAGCTGCAGATGGAGTTCAACCCCGATAGCCCTAGGTATAGGAGTTGACAGTAGTCAAGCCGGGAGGTAACAAAGGCGTGGATTAATGTTGGAGAGTCCTCTGGAGGAACCAAGTGCTTCACCCTGGCAATATTCCTCAGATGAAAAAGGAAGTCTTTATAACCGCTGACACCTGGGATTTGAGTGTCAAACGGTCATCAAGTACTACCAAGATTTCGTGACCTGGTCTGAGGTCGCCAGCTGGACACCTCCAGCCATAGGCCTGAGGGTGATCCTCTGGCAGACCCTCTCACAGCGACCTAAATCCACAACCAACACCTCAGTTTTCTTGGTTTAATCTCAGCCAACTCCCATTCATCCATTCTTGGATTTCTTCAAGGCAGTTATTAAATACTGACAAGGCAGCGTCCTGATCGAGCATTAAAAGACATGTACAGTTGGGTATCATCTGCATAGCAGTGAAAACCAAACCGTACTGCCTAATAATCGCCCTCAATGGTAGCATATACACCGAAAACAGCATGGGTAAGAAAATGGAGCCTCATGGTACCCTTACAGGGCAGGGAGAATGATGTTGAGGAAAAATTTCCGACACCTCTCTGAGTCCTACTCAAGGTAAGATTGAAACCATCTGAGGACCATACCAGACAGTCCACAGACTAACCACAGGCGCTCCAATAGCACACCATGGTCAACGGTGTCAAACGCTGCCGAGAGATCAAGTAGTACCAAGATGGATCGGGTCCTACGATCTCTTGCCATTAGGAGAGGTCATTTAGTACCCGTCTGGCGCTGTCTCGGTACTATGCCTTTTCCTAAATCCAGACTGGAACTAATCATAGATATTGTTGTTGGTCAGATGATCCTCCAACTGCACTGCGACTACTTTCTCAATAACTTTACCACAAAGGTAAATTAGAGACTGGCCTGTAATTTGCTAGACAGTATGGGTCTAAGGAGGGTTTCTTTAAAAGGGGCTTAATTATAGCCTCTTTGAGGGGATCTGGAAAAATCCCCCTCTCCAAAGACTTCCATATGATCAAAGCTAGGACTAGGCCAATCTTATCCACGCAACCCACTAAGAGGCACGTGGGACCAGGGTCCAAATCACAGCAGGTCGGTCGCAGTGCTCGAATGATCATCACAATATCCTCGATTATGGGAAGGCTGAAGTCAGACCATTCCAACTGGGTGTTTGACATCTCCTGACGACCACCGCTGCTCCTATTAGAGGGAAGAGCGATGTCCCATCTGATTTTGGCAACCTTATCTGCAAAGAAGAGAGAGAGCTCTCACACCGTTTTTGAGATAAGGCTCTTCTGGGCTGAAGACAAACTGGATTGCACAGTCTGTCCACAGTCAGAAAGAGCTGAGCCAGTCTATTCTTGTGCAGCCGCATATCTCTGGACAGGAATTCTGCCTTCTTACGAGATTGCGGATTGATAGACCAAATAATGGTCCATCAAACTAAGCTTGTCATCATCACGACCGGACTTTCGCCAACGCTCTCCAGCCTTCTCGCCCAACTCTCCCAATTCCCTCATGGTCTCATCAAACCAAGGAGACCTGGGGCGAGGAGTAAGAGGACGAACACGAAATGGTGCAATAGAATCCAGGGCCCCTGTTACTGCCTCATTATAGGCATGTAGCAGAACACCTGGATCCATGCAATCTATCGGTAGGTCTGAGTAGGTCCAACACCGCCATCAGGTCCTCTGAGGATACACCTCAAAGGACGGTATCTAACCATCTCCGTAGGGGCAGACCTAGTGGGTGGCCTCAAACTGAATCTAATGGAGTGATGGTCTGACCATCCAACCGGTTCCACCACCAAGTCAGATATCCCCATCCCCAGAAGGAACACCAGGTCCAATGAGTGTCCACCCACATGGGTCGAGGAGGAAACAACCTGTGTGAGGCCCAGTGATATCATCAACTGGAGGAAATCTTGACCAAACCGAGAGAGTTCATCGTCGACCCAGGCATTGAAGTCCCCCAGTACCAACCATCTGGGGGACCCCAATGTTAGGTCGACAATGAAGTCTGCGATTTCCTGCAGAAAAACATTTCGCCACCTGGTGGACGGTATACTGAGAGCATCCTGCACCCCACATCCTCGCCTACAATGTACTCAAAGGATCTGGTGACCTCGCTGGCACCTCCACCAGACCCAGTTCTGACTTAAAACACATGGCAACACCTCGCCCCTACGATCCTGCCTCGGCGTGTATCACCGAGTACCAGGCCGGAATTGCTGCGGCTAATACAGGCCCAGCATTTTCATCCAGCTTAGGTCTCGGTGATGCATGCCAGGTCAGATGACTCGACAAGATCAGCTATAATAGCCGTCTTGTTTTTAATAGACCTGGCATTGCATAACACCGCTCGAGTAGGACAAACCTCCGATAGTGACCGGCCTACCTGCTGCTGTTCCTCCCCAGCCTACCCCCTAGGGCAGGACCTTTGGAGTCAGTCCCTTCCCCATCGGTCCTGAAGCGTGGTGTCCCGAAAGCACCACAGGGCAATGGTGCATGACCCACAGAGTGAGGCAGGTGGCATACTTCATGGTCAACCTTTTTCTGTTTTCTGTCCCTGGGAGGTGTGGCATGCAATGATGTCAGTGGCATCAAGCCAACATCTGCCTCACCTCTCCAATCCAGTGAACTCTGGCTGTCAGATTCCCAGCTTCTGCAAGGGGTCTGTCAAGTGCAGAGAGCTGACCCAGGAGGAGAGCAGTGTGTAGGATGCTCAGTCCACCCCCCCAACCATCCCTCTAACCCCTGGCTCGTTCCCAAACCTGGGTCGTTTGCACCACAAGTGGTAGATCTACCGTTGGGTTGGCAGGCTGGCAGAGTTCCTACAAACCTTAAATTACTATGTTGAAACAGCAGTGTTTGTTAGTTATCACATCATTTTTTTAGGTAATAATGCTTTTTGGTAAGAACAACACAATACTAATTGTTTACTTTTCATTTTCTTTCATTCCTGAGCCAAGATAAATTATTTTGAAGATCTTAAAAGCTCTTGCAGCCTGGCAAGAAAAAAATGAAACATCATGGTGTGATGGAGTCCTATGTGTCATCAGAAACATGTGCTGGCACCATCATAATACAGCTACAGTATGAATCCAGTACTTACAGTCAAAAGATGACCTCTATGGAAGAGATTTCTAATATTGCAGGTGGTGGCCATGTTTAGTGACTTGAGTCATTAATTACAAAAAGAGTTATAAAAGCAGTGTTTAATTATTTGAAGCAGTTAAATAGAATACTGATACTAGGATACTGATTATGACTCTATGGATGACAGAAATACCATTTTGCTAAAAACTATTAGCTAAAAATGTTTGCTAACAAATACTGCTGCTTTTATATGTAAAGGCCTTCGGCTGTGGCTACTATAAAGTCATTAATGACATTGGGACAGGCAGAGGAGGTGGCATGTCCCTTCCTGAAACATGGAGTGCGATTCTGAGCAATGATTATTCAGTGACAGCAGTGATGTTATACCTCATTTCACCACGCACAATAAGGGCCACAATCATTTCCTTAATGGGCACTAACCACTTTGTGACTGTGCAGAGATGAGGATGGGGATGGTGTTACTATGTAAATGACTCAGAGGGCCATTAAAAAAAGGAGATCTTCATGAACCCTTTTGCATACTTTTGCAACTATCTCTACCTGCAGAACTGCTGCAGGCAGCTGGTGTGGAGTAACTTAACTCAAACCAAGAAAGGAGACGCCATCAGGGGATAGAAATCAGTGTGGGATCATCCAGCTGGATTAGCATTGTCAGGGAGTGGGTCTGAGGGCTACGAGGGGGTTTCATTGGATGACAGGAAAGAAGGAGTAAAGAGTGATCGGGGTGGAAACTACTGAAGTACTAAGGAAGACATAAGGACAAAGGGAAAAAATGAAAGGACCAAAGGCCAAAAAATGGGCTGTGAAGGACAGTTATAGAGGACACTTCTGGCAACACTGCTGGATTTATTTTTTTAATCTGTTTTTTCTCCTCCACTAGTGGGGTGTAGCTAAGGTAGACTACTTCTGTTTGAGGGGAAGGCAATCACATTAGTCAATCAATAGTCAGACTTTTTAATAAAGGTAACCCATGCATTTGTGCTGAGGTTCTATTTTTTTGGCCTTATAAATTATGTCAGCACAGCCTGGCCCAGTGGCAAAAGTGGAACACATTGCCCTCTAGTGTGGGTAACTTGGTTTTGCAGCACAGACCTGTCCCACCACCCTTGGCTAGTGGTGCCTCAAAGTATTGCAAAAGTAGTGAGCTCAGACTACAGGGGAAGAGGTATAGCATCCTTCCTATTACAGTGCCTCCAGTGATGGCAACGGATGAAACAGGACATTGTGTCGGACCATTTGATGTCTTTCCCCTTTATACTGGCTTTGCAAGGACGGCTACAGCAGAACAAGCTTCAGATAGAGGGGGTCCTTATAGGGAACATCAGAAGGCGAGAGTTACTTGCACAGGGAAGCACAAGATCACTAGGATGTCTGGAGAGGGAGGGAGAAAATGGACAAAACCTATGTATTCTTGCTGCCGATCATTATGGTTGCTGGTGCTTTCGGGCCCCATAACATGTGGATCCCATTGGGCTAGACAGTGGGGAGGAGTGGCAGTCGGGCTATAGGTGTCAGGTTTTAAGGCCTGAAGTAGGACACAAATGAGGGCAAGGGAGCAAAAAGTTCTATAAAAAAAGTTCTAGGAAAAAAAGGAAGGAGAGAGGCACTGAAGTCTGAGGCTGATGGTATCTGCCTGTAAGGGAACTGAAGTGGATAAGGCTGTCCATTTTATACAGGCAATGCTGATGTGAAGGGGTAAGGTGATGTGGTCAGCACTGGCTAAAACAAAATCTCCTACAAAGTTCTGATGCCACCGTTTTACAGAATACGAGTCTTATGAGTGTGGCTCTATGGTCAAGATTTTCTCAGTGATCTATTGTTCAATGTGCTTACGCAACTGGGTAAGATAATATGAGATGATGCTTGTGTAACTTTATTTGCCTTGTGGCTTTCTGCCTCTCTATCTATGGGATATACCACCCTGTAGAGGTACAATGCAAGGAACCCTAGAGGAGGGTCCCCCCCAACAGGCAACGGGAATGAATGCATCGGCTAAAGGTAGGTTAGGAAAAAGCCCAAAAAGAATACCCAAAGATGTTGAGCTTCGAAGAGGTGAGGATGATGAATGAATTCTGAGAAGAGAAGGGCTGACTTCCCAAGGAGAGAGAGGAAAGCTGGGGCCACCATCTGCCTCCATCCAACAGCGGAACCTAACTAACTAACTAGCCGAAGAAAGCACCAATGAACCTAACTAAATAACCGAAGATAGCACTAACTCTAACTAATATTATGACCATTAGCATGGAAGAGAGGAATAACCCCTTTGAGGAGGAAACCTCTGGGGATCCAAGGCCTAGGTCACATTCCCTCCAGGCTGACAATGTTTGATTTGAGGATGTATGCTGTTAAAAAGAAGAGTTCAGTAACAAGAGGAATATGAGTAGGGAGGATGATGATGGAATAGGGAAAATCCCCAAAAGACAGCACAGATTGAAGAGGGGACATGATGCAGATCGAAGGAGGAACATGAAGCAACAATGAATACTTTCTTTGTTGATGGGAGGGAGTAAATCCATGTAGAAGTCAGAGGAGCAAGGGGTATCCAGATGTGCACACAAGGAGATTCCAGATGTGCTGATGAGAAGACCGAGGACAATGCAGACTGGCTTGATTGAGCGATGCGAGTGAGCAGACACTGATTTTGAAGAGGCATGCTTGATTATGTGATCTGAACGATTAGACTTTGAATGATTAGACCCTGAGGTTGTAGTCGATGAAGTAGCATAGGATTCAATGATAGGAATGTTCGAGTAAGCGATGTAAATAGATGAACCTTGAAGTAAGGCTGAGAGAATGATGACTGGAGTTATGAACTTGATATGTGTGACAGGATGGCCGCATGTTGATAAGGTGGCATAGGAGTCATGATAGGTATGCCCAAAAAGAAATATAGATGATAGACCACGAGTGGAATGAATCCTGGATGGCCGGTATGGAATTTGGAAGAGGAGGAGACAGGAATGAACTTGAAAATGAACTTGTACGAAGGAAGTAAAAGGAAGTAGACTCCTCGAAATGAGGTAGACTCTGAGGCAAATAAGGTAGATCTGGAACCAGAGGCAACTCAGGATGAGCAATCGAGGAGAAAAACTTGTCGAGGTATGATGAGTGATGTATGATGAGGAGGGAAGCTAAGAGTAGAGTGAAGCCATGATGGCCAGTACTAGAAAAGGTACTAGGACAAGGAAGGCAGAATTAGGAAACTAATGAGGTACGATGATGGATTGAAGCCATAGAGGCTGGTAGCTGATACAGGAAAGTGAGGTATGAAAGGACAAAGGACGGTAGGGAGGTCAATGGGGTAGCATAGGACACAGCCGATACAGGATGAGAACTGCAGTAGGGTGAGCTGGATGAGGTGGTATGCAAGCCAGATTCGATGGAAGGCCAGATGGAGTCAGCCATAGATGGCCCAATGATGTGAATGGCAGAGCAAGCAAATAGATAACTGTGGCATGATGAGGGATAGAAGCCATGACTGGAGTGAATCCTTGATGGCTAATGATGGATGGAATCAGGAACCTGATACATGCGGCACGAGGGCCGCGGATCGATGAGGTGGGCATATGAGTATATGAGTAATGATAGGTATGCCCAAAAAGAAATACCAGCAGGAGAGCGCCAAACAGAGTCAGCCGGAGGAGGCAGATGGAGGGTCAAATAGAGAAAGCTCAACAGGGTCGCGTCCTGAGCAATGATAAGGGAGGTAAGACAGGAAGTTGGATGAGGTATGGCAATGGAGGGAAGCCAGGAGTGCAAAACAAGAAAGTGCTACATGGTTGCACCCTAAGCAATGACAAGGGAGACAAGGTCCCGCAGGTCAAGGGACCAAGATCCACATACCAGCAACAAAAGGGTGTGATCAATGGAGCCCCCTTTGAACAGTGAAGGAGTGATGGGGAGCGAGCGAAAGAATCGGAGAAAGACAACCCAGCACAATTGCTAGAGGCCCGGCTATTAGAAGTCGCAGGCAGGACAGCTGATGACAATCCTAGTTAAGGAAATGGTACACACTGATATTGGGACACACAAACTATGAAATCATTGAAGTAAGTCAATAGAAACATTCCTATCAGTAACTTATTTCTGTAAATAAGAAAGCGCTACACATTCCCTGTGAGAGTGGAAGGCCAGCACTACGATTTGTAATGCTGATAGGATGCGAAGTTTGAGGAGAACAGAGGGAGGAAATGGAGATCTGGACAGAACAGGTCAAATACAAGAAATCCAGACTGCAGATCCATAAAACTGACAAGATGGAGTCATGCAAGGGGGCAACAAACAAGGAGAAAAACAATGAAAGCCTCGGCTGTGTACCCATGTGTGAGAGACCCCCAATTTATACAAAGCTTCCCATAGACAAATTATTTACTTCAGGAAGTAGGTTGCATGATTGTACTTACTGAGTGTCATAACCATTTGTAATATACAGTACAATCTTGACAACAGGGCTTCATTTAGTGATCTTATCCTGTTAAAATGGATAGAAATGCAATTCGGAGAGAACTATGGAATTGAACTGTGAGCAGTCGCATCCTACATAGGAAAAGACACATAGTACGCTGAGCCAACTGTAGCCCAACACGATCACTGTCTATTTCCAAAGCCCCCAGCAATTCATCCTAAACACACGCCAATTACAACCAACAAAAGAAATGGGAATCACAAACCGTGCAAGTGTGCTTATGGCAGCAGTTCGTGAGGTGAAAGAAAGCCCAGAGACGGCGCGAGAGCAGCAAGTGCCAGTGGCCATGGAATAGGAGCCACGGGACAGGCAGCAACAGTGGGGTGGGGGGAGCTAGAGAGAATGAGAACTGCGCAACGAACGGCAGCAGGTGGGAGTGAGACGTACTATAGGCAGCAATGAAGGGAGCGGAACGGGCAATCAGAGGTGCTGCAAAATCCAAAGGAGCAAGCTACATGAAGGCAGGGTAAAGGAATGAAGTATGGCACCTCTAGCCCAATGAAAAAGAATTCTGGCGAGGCCCAGGTTGTGACCTTTTAAGCTCGATGGGGTAGTGATGTTGTTGCTCCGCCCATCAAACCTCGGGCTTAAAGCCCTCCTATTATCGATAAGTGACAAACCTTTCTAATGCACAGAGTGCCAGAAAGACAATAAATAACTGGCAAGATGAAAAACTGAGAGACATAATGTAAGCCCCCCAAAATTGGGGCTTGCCTGTATTGGGCTCCCAGGCCTCACTGTTGCCATTTCCTCTGTGGAGGACTTCTCCTCTGTTTTCACCCTTCTGTCCTCGTGTTCAAGAATGTGATGCAGGGGCCAGATAGGCACTACCAGTAGCAGTACCTTGCCCAGTTGTCCCAGAAGGGAGTTGAACCCATACTCCTGTGCTTTGCAGCTGGAGTCACCGGTTAAGCAGCACTGTCAATAAGTATACCCCATCTCCAGGAGCTGGCTAATGGAGACCAATCAGAATGGAACAGAACGCAGTACTCCAGATGGGGTCTCACCAACTGTCTGTACAGAGGGATAACAACTTCCTGTTTTCTGCTGGTGATGCCTCTCCCTATACATCCCAGTATACCCCCTGCCCTCCCTACTGCCTTCTCACATTGCTTGCTAACCTTAAGGTCATCTGATATGACTACCCTCAGGTCCCTTTCCATTTTTGTTGTTGTTACAACCTCCCCCCCCCAACTGTGTAATCTTCCCCTGGGTTTTGTTTCCCAGGTGCATTATTTGCACTTCTTTGCATTGAATCCAAGCTGCCATACTTCTGACCATTCCTCCAACCTTGCCAAGTCCCTTCTCATCCTTTCCACACCTCCTTGTGTATCAACCCTGTTGCACATCTTTGTGTCATCTGCAAAGAGGAAGACTTTTCCTTCTAGTCCCTCTGTAATGTCACTTATAAAGACATTAAAAAGAACTGGACCCAGTACTAAACCCTGCAGTACCCCACTAGTAACCCCTCTTTCTTCAGAGTGGACTCCATTTATGATTACCTTCTGTGTTCTGTTGTCCAGCTAGTGTTTTACCCAGGCTACCACCCTGGAACCCACTCCCATGCTGGTTAATTTGACTATTAATCTTTTGTGTGGGACTGTGTCAAATGCCTTGCTAAAGTCTAGGTAGGCCATGTCCATAGTCCCTCCCTAGTCTACTACTTTGGTCACCCAGTTAAAGAAATCAATTAGATTCATCTGACATGACCTTCCCACTGTGAACCCTTGCTGCCTTGGGTCCTGTGCCCCACTGGCCTCTAGGTACTCAACAATTCTTTCCTTTAGAAGTGATTCCATCACTTTCCCTACCACAGAGGTCAAACTGACAGGTCTGTAGTTTCCTGCCTCTGTCTTGGTCCCACTTTTGTGAAGAGGAATCACATCACCTTCCTCCAGTCCTCAGGTACCACACCATCCTCCCATGATTTGTTAAAAATGGTAGTCTGTGGTTTCACTAGTTCTCCCCTTAATTCTTTTAGAATTCTGGGGGTGAATTCCATCAGGCCTCATTGCTTTATCTACCTTCAGTTTTAGGAGTTCTTTCAGAACCCTTTCTTCTGTGAAAGGACTGGGATCGACCCCCCATATCAAGAGTGCTTCTGTTAATTGGATTAGGTACCTCCCCCCACTCCTCCTCTTTTGGGAATACTGAGCAGAAATATCCATTCAGTATCCCTGCTTTTTCACTGTCCCTCTCTGCCCACCCACCATCCATTCTGTTCAGCCTCACTAAACCTCCCTTTGTCTTTCTACGCTCCCTGATGTACCTATAAAGGTTTTATCCCCCTTCTTAACTGAGTTGGCTATCTTTTCCTCAGTTTGGGCCTTTGCTATTCTGACTTCCCTCCCTGCTTCCTTCTGCCTTAACTGGTACAGCTCTCTGTCCTGCTTCTTCTGTGTTTCCTTATGCTTCCTGAATGCTATCTTTTTCTCCCTGACTTTCCCCGCCACCTCTTTTGAGAACCATAGTGGCTTTTTCTTTCATTTTGATTTGTTTATTTGCTTGACACAAAGGCTTGTTGCCTCTGTGATGGCAGTTTTGATGTTTCCCCATTGTTGCTTCACCCCTCCTTCCAGCCTGTTTGCTAGTGCTTTTCTAAGGCACTCTCCCATCTTGCCAAAGTCAGCCCTCCTGAAGTCCAGAACCCTCACTTTTGTATGGCTTGACTCTGTAGCTGAGTTATTGTGAATCACATCATTTGATGGTCACTTGTTCCCAGAAGGCAATCCACTTCTAGATCTGAGATCCTCTCACTGTCCCCATTTGAGAGTACGAGGTCTAAGATTGCTCCCTCACGAGTGGGTTCTGAAACTAGCTGTCTGAGGCATGCCACCTGTAAGGCACTGAGAATGGCCCTGCTCTTGGATGTGGCTGCAGCAAATGTGCTCCAGTTAACATCTGGCATATTCAGGTCTCCCATCAACAGTATCTCCCCTTTCTCTGCCATCCTAAGAATGCCTTCTATCATATCCTTATCCATGCCTTCCCCCTGACATGGGGGTCTATATACAACTCCTGTGTGGATTGTGGTGCCATTTCCAGTCTCTAAGGTGACCCACAGCACCTCCTCTCCTCCCTGTTTACTCTTTTGTTCAGTTGCTTTTATCCCTTCTTTTACATAGAGAGCTACTCCTCCTCTTCTCCCTCCATGTCTCTCCTGTAGGTTATGTCCCTGGTATGTTAAAATCCAGTCATGGTTATCTGTGTACAATGTTTCTGTGATTGCTACGATATCCAGGCATCCATCTTCCATCAAGACCACCAGTTCAGGGAACTTTTGCCTAGACTGCGGCATTGGTACTCATTACCTTCCATTTCCTGATGGCACTCCTTTTGCCCCATCCCTGTCTTTATTGCCTTTGTCACTATCTCCATTTACCCCTGCCCTTCTCCCTATTGACATCTCTATCTTGGTGTTTACCTCACTTACTACCCTGCCTTTTTTTGGGAGGGGCTAGAATTTCCCTGCTTCTTTCCAGTGCCTCGCCCCTTGGCTAGTTTAAATGCTTGCCAATGAAACATTTAAAACTATCACCTAGGATACTGGTTCCCCTCCCAGCCCATCATGCCAGTATAGGCCTGCATCTCTCCAGGTGGACCCCCAGTCCCCAGTGAAGCCAAATCCCTGAGCTTTGCACCAGATTTTCAACCACTGATTGAATCCCATGGTGTGGAGCACCCTAGCCTCACCTATACCATAGACAGGCAGCACCTCGGAGAAGGTTACCTTGCATGCTACTTGTCTAAGGCCCCTCCCCAACTCCACAAACTCTTCCTGCACTGCTCTCATCCCTTTCTTAGCCAGGTCATGTGTCCCTAGGTGGACAATGACATCCAGCTCCTTCCGCTGTGCAGCTGCTCCGGCGATCCTGAGGATTCGCTCCCTGTCCCTCCAAGTCATGGTGCCAGGCAGGCACCTTACCTCCCTCTCCCCTTCCTCCCCCAGTTCTACCTTCCTAACAATGGAGTCCCCCACCAGGAATTGTTTCCTTTCCCTGTGGGGTCCCATACGCCACCCTACTGTGGGTCTCCCTTGTGGAGGTTCCCAGCATCCTCCTTGGTCTCCACTAGGCACCTCCATAGAGGAACCACACTCTTGCCAGAACGGCATAGGAATTGTGAGAGGCACAACTGGAGGATGTACCTCTGTTCCACCATCACCTCCCTGAGCCCACTGTGGTCCAACCGCCTCTTTTCTTAGGGCAACAGCAGTGGCCCTGGTGGTCCCTGGAAGGAAGAGGTGGTCCCACAAATCCTGGCCAACCCAGCCTGGAGATGAGCAACCTCCTTCCTCAGCCCAGAGAGGTGCCTGCAGATGAGAGAACACTGCATCCTCCAGAACGTGTCCCGGAAGACTGCTGCTCAACAGCCACTGCACTGCACCATTCCCATTATGTCTTATTTCTGGCCCCTTCACTGTTGTTTGGAATCCTTACTCTTTCCTCTGTTTTTTTTTTTTTCCTTTTCTTCTCCCTACTTACTCACTTACTGCCTCTGTGCCCTTTAAACTCCTGATCGTCCTGTTCTGAGACAAGAAGATCCTATATTTCTCAGTAGACCCCTTACTTGCTCAGAGGCAGACCTCCAGCAGCTGGGGGGGCCGCAGAGAGCTACTCTTGCCCTTCTAGGATGGTGAGTCTTTGTTGGCTCTGTGATCACTCACTTCCTGCTCCCTAACAGGAAGTTCCTGTTGTCAGTCAAATCCTGTGCCTATAAAAGTAGAACTAGCTTTCGGTGGGAGGGAAGGAGGGCAATATAGTCCCAGTAGAGAAGTCCAGTCACACAGCACTCCTTCCTCCTGGTGTTCTCTGCCAAGCCTCTCTTGTCAGCCTGGAAAATGCTGGATCAATCAGCTATCAAGTTGAACTGCCTATAAATAGAGACTGCAAAGGGAAATTAACACTTGTTATCCACAGCTCAAAGTGTGAGTGAGACCTGTGGCTCCCAACACCTGCACGCCTGGGCTGGCAGTCCTTACAGTATGTGCACACCTGTGTGAGTTAAGGAAGCAGTTTAGAGACTGACAAATGAAAGGTAAAAAAGTGAAGCCAAGCATTGAGCTGAAGCAGCAGTGACTTTCTTTCCGGGGGCAGCTCCATCAGAAGCAATCATACTATACAGATGACAATGTAGGGTTCCAGGAGGACCCTCCAGCATCTGCAGAAGAGATCCACTGAGAGTACAGTACAGAAATTGGAGAGAACTGCAGACAACCCCAGAAAGTCTGCTCAGTGCTCACAGCTGGGAGATGGTCAGCATCTTATGAATCAGTTAAGCAACCTGCAGAGGATCCTGTGAAACAACAGAACAGTGAGTGACCACTGGGTTTCACCCCATGACTGGAGAGGTGGACATGGTATATTTGCTTAAGGAAACAAGTCCTGGGAGTACTGTGTAAAAGCGCTAGACCCAGGTGAAGACCTGATTTGGCCCATCAGATCTATATCCCTTGGCTTATAAATAGGGGCTCTTCCTCTCTTTATCAGTTAAAGCAAAGCTGGTCTTCATCTTCAGCTGTGTTTGCAAAAGTTTCAAATTTCATTACGTGAGCCACTGAAACATCCTCCCTGCTGGTAGCAACTGCGTCCTCACTGTGATACTCAATGCAATTTGAGAGCTCTCTAAACCATGGACTTCTAGGTGGTTTAAGCTGGGTGCACCCGCTTGGAACTAAGGAACTGTTGGTGGGAGAAAAAATGTGTAAGGGTAATTGTACTGCAACTGCATAAAGTGATAAGTAAAAAGAGAGTGATAAGTATATTACTGCCACCCCATTATTCCTTTTTTTTTCTTTTGGTCCACTTATCTTTTCCCTTCCCCTCTAAATAAAGGCATTGATTAAACTATTTTATAAAATGGGCAAAGGATTTCAAGCAATCTGATTGGTTGTTAGCCATGCATTAGGTGTGTCTAATGTACAGCTAAAACTAGAAACCCCATTTATATGTAACCCCTAGATGGCGCTATCCCAGGGGCTACTACCCCTGCCTGATTTGCCACTAACAGGTTGAGGGGCCTGGATCCAATGGCGGGTGCCTCCACCCAGAGGTCAGGGTTTGCAATAGTTAAACTAACTTGGTCACAGCCCTCTGGGACACTGCAACCCCCCTTTCTTCCCACTAGTGGCCCACACAATATATCAGAATTACCTTCACAGTATACACTTACCCCAGGTCTGGTTCCGGCACTGGGATCTCCTGTGAAATGAGATACAGTGCAACAATCACACAGTACAGTACTTTAACATAGACAAATACCTCAGGCAGTATAACTTTGCTGAAACAAGCAGCTCTGATTTATTTAGGGATATAACAAGGACAGGGAAATCAGGTTAATTAGCTTATCACTCTAATAATCTACCTATGGCTCTGTGCACAGGCCTATCCCTATCAGTTACTGTCCCTGGGTACCCAAGCCCTAGTGGCTAGTCCAAACCGTGGCAGCTGGTAGGGGCCCTTTCACACAGAGAAAAGGAGAATTAAACAGTCAGCAGTACAGTAATTCCATTTGGATTTAATGTGGCAATTCAACAGGGAGCGACCCTGAATTAGTACTCACGACCTCCAAATAAGATAGGGTCCTTCAATGTCAGCAGGGCTCACTTGAGGTACACAAACCTCTTCACACATCCATATAAAAGAAAGCACTATACCAGGCAGGCTGCATCTGTATCCGATCGCAATTACTGCACAATACCGGGAGAACACACAGCAGATTCAGTTCCTGACAGACAGAGTGCAATTTTCAGCAATTCCTCCAGTCTTCTACAGGGTGAGCCTGGTTTCTACTCTTCAGAGATCCTTTGATTCTTTTCACAGGACGGATTCAGTCCTAACAAGCTGCAGACCGGAACTCTGGGCCTTACACGCTTTTTGACTAAAACTGCACACTGAAAAAGCACAGGGCTCCTTCCTTCTTCACTGCCAAAGCTCAACTGAAACTCCAACCCACAAACCGGGCACTTCCTTTGAGTTCCTCCCAGTTCTTGACTGGATTGGCTGTCACTCACAATAGACTGCTGCTGTTGGTCCAAAAGGCACTGAAGTCTAAACTACATCTCCCAGAGTCACTGCCCATACAATCCTCTTGTGGCTGGCTCAGATTATGAGTCCAAGTTCTGATTCGTCCAAGGCACCATTTTAGAGCTAGCTTACCCCACACTGATTGGTCCAGTTCAGCAGTTCAAAACTAGAATGGGAACTAGCAGACACAGTTCTGACTGCAAAGAAAGCAGGTTAGACAAACTGTAATTTCATTATTACTCTAAATAATTTCTGCAAACAGTTACATCTTTCAGATAGGTTCCCTTTGCACTCCTAGTGACTGCAAAAATGAAGTGAATTGGCAGCAGCTTGAGTGGTACTCAATCAAAGAAACACACAGTCCCCCATACAACTAATTATGTCTGCAAGCAGACAGCTCTTAAAGAGACAGTACCAGAGGTTCTAAAAACACTCACTGATAAATGGCTTAAATGCCAAACACCATTCAGGCTTGGAGCATTCAAGCAAGCTCCTGGAAGTCTTTTGGGAACCCCCATTTGCAGGGGGGTTACATATAATACACAGGCCCATTTTATAAGTGCAATAAGCCACTCCGGGGATGTGGTCTGTGGCCTTGTGCCTCACTACGTCCCCCTAGCCGTGCATTAGATCTGTCTAATGCACAGCCCATTGTGTCTTATTGCTTACTTATTGGTGTGTGAGACTGCTAATGTGTGCATTGTTTTAGATTTTGGAAGGAAATATGTGGAAATTAAAACTGTATTTATCCTGGCAGGTAATAGTAAAATGTTCAACCAGCCAGGCACCCCTATTGCTTTCAAAGGTAGAGGCACCATGTCACTTCAAGTTACTAGTGCTCTGTGTACCATTGTTACAGCAACTCAAGCCGGCCTCTTTGGAGAGTTCAGAGGTGGGGATGCTGAGGGCCCTTGATGGTGGCAGCAATAAGAAATACAACAACCAGATAACCAATAAAATGTAACAAGTTCATAAAAGAGAGAAAACCTGTTTGAACAAATAATTAACAAACAGCTTCTTAAAGCTACTGTATAATTAAAATAGGTCATGTGTTTTGCAACTATGTGTATGACTGGGTCCTTTCTGGGAAACTGGATTGCCAGACACATGTTCAGGGGTGAAACTGCTGTCCAAGGGAATGCTCTTTATTCCATGGGAGGGAAGCATGTCATCCTGTGCTCACAGTTAAACCTGTGACCAAGCTAGGAGTTTGTCTGGCATACTAGTTGCCAATTTTTCCAAATACAGTGGGCTGCAGTCATGGAGCTGTCATGTGGGGGAAGGGACACTGCAGATATGCTCATGGTGATGATTGGGCATGAAGCATCAAAATTGGGGTAGGGAGGAAAGATGAAGCTTTGGGTGGCCTTGTCCTTAATGCTCCCTTCCTCTTGATTTTCAAATCTCACCAGGTAGCCATTTCACGGCCCAGGGCCTTGATGTGGGGTAGTGCTTTTCCAGGTTGGGCCTTGTGTGATGAGACTATTGGGTGGATGGGTGTTATGGTAGAGAACAAGAAAAAATATATTTTCCCCTTGAACTGTGGATCCAGTTCCTTTTTTGAGGACTGGTTAAAAATGAAATCACTTCAGAACTGAAATGGTTCAAGAACTGAAATGCACACAAACCAGGAAATATAGAACTACCCTGAATGCAGCCAAAGTAGAAAACTGAACCTGGTGATGTCTGGTTCTGTGTACTTTCTGCACTTCAGATGGTTTGGGTATCAGTATTTGTGTTGTGGATGGTTCATGATAGTTTGTATTTGCTTCCCCGACTACAATCTTGTTGGTTCTGACATTTTGGGTTGTTTTCCTGCATTCCAGTTCTGTGTTTTTATTAAGTGTTCAGAGAGGGGAATAGTTCTAAAATTGGAATGCCCAAAATACCAGAACCACTGAGAACCTGACACAAGATGCCAGAATCGCCCAAAGCATGTCCCAGAACTGCCCAGAACACAAACATAAACACTGGAACCACTAAGAATGAACCCAAAATACAAACTGGAGCCATCAGTGAGCCCAGTTTTGTAATCTGGGCTGTGCTTCAGGACATTCTGATATTCTGGTTTTGGTGCATTCTGGTTTTGGAACATGTACAGTCTGGAAGAAGGAGAGTGAGAGGGACATGATAGAGACCTAGAAGAACCTCACAGGGGCAAGCAGGGTGCAATACGAGAATCTGTTTAAAATGAGAAAGAGCACTAGGACCAGGGGACATGAGATGAAGCTGGAGTGGGGAAGTTTAAGAGAATGTAACGAAGTACTACTTCACTGAAAGGGGTGGTAGATGCCTGGAACAGACTGCCAGAGGAAATGGTGGAGGCAAAAACAGTGGGGGGGTTCAAGCTTGTGTGAGCTAGACAGAGGGGAATAGTACTTATTAGGCAGGGAGGAGGAAGGATCACTAGAGATCAGTTAGGGATGGGTCTGTGGAGAAGAACTAGGCAGAGAACATCTGGGCAGACTGTGTGGGCCACATAGTCCTTTTTTGCTGACAAACTCTGTGTTTCTATACCAGGATGAAATGTGATAGAACTTACAAAGGAGAATGGACGTCTAACAGTGCATCAATAGTGTTTTTCGGTCAGGTGATGGCTTTTAAATAATAATGTTTTTAGATTCTCTTGCCATTGTAAGGCCCCCCTACGTCCAGGGGTATATTGTGGCATCTCACCCAGGAAGAGCCAGCTTTATCCCAGGAAACTCGTACCTCTCACTTATCATGCCATCATGGGTCTAGGTAAATGTGGTCCAGGGGCACCAAACACATATACACAGGGGCACCATTAACAACCACTCACAAACCAATCCATACTGGGAGCTTGGATCAAGCAGGTTGAATATTTATTAGCTGTTGAAAGATACAGATCTTTGAAGGGGATTTCCTTCTTTACCATGATTCAGTCACTGTTGCCATAACTATATCATTCACCATGGCGCGGTCTATAACATACAATAATAATAATAATCTTTATTTATTGCAAGCGCAACTCAATAAATATCACAGCGCTTTTACAAAACCTAAAACAACAACATTTTAACAACCAATAAGATAACAAACTTCCAAATTAATTATCAGAAAATTCAAGAGAAAACAAAAATGTTTTGAAGGCAGATTTAAAGCCCTCCACAGTCAGGCACCCCCTTATCCAATGAGGTAGAGAATTCCACAGGATCGGAGCTACAAAAGCAAACGCACAGGCTCCAGAGGTCTTCAAATGGATCCGGGAATCTCCAGCAATCCCTCATTGGCAGAGCAGAGTGGTTGAAGGGGTGGTAGGGACAAAGGAGCTCTTGCAGGTAACCCGGTCCCTGTCCTTGTAAGGCCTTATAAGTCAGCAAGCCAACCTTGAAGGTGATCCGCTACTGAACCAGCAGCCAGTGCAGTTTGCACAGCATAGGTGTAATATGGCTGGACCAGAGCAGCCCAGTCGACAACCTGGCCGCAGTGTTCTGTACCAGCTGCAAGCGATGGATATCAACCCCCGGAAGCCCTGAGTACAGGGAGTTGCAGTAATCCAGTCAGGAGGTCACAAAGGTGTGGACCAATGCTGGAAGATCACCAGGCGGAACCAGGTGCTTGATCTGGGTGATATTCCTCAGATGGTAAAATGAGGACTTGACGACAGATGACACTTGAGATTTCAGGGTCAACCCTTCATCAAAAATAACACCCAGACTCCGCACCCATTCAGAGGCCATCAGGTGGCAGACACCAAGCATAAGCCAGTAGTCTGTCCTCTTGAGGGCCCCTCTAACCGGTGACCTGGGTCCACCACCAGAACCTCCATTTTGTCAGGATTCAGTTTCAGCCAGTTGGCACTCATCCAGTCTTGGATCTCAGCAAGGCAGCTGTTAAACACCAAAACTGCACCATCCTGGTCAGGTGCAAAGGACAAGTACAACTGAGTATCATCTGCATAGCAGTGAAAACTCAAGCTGTACCACCTTACAATGTCTCCTAATAGCAACACGTACACTTGGAATTACAAGCGAAAGCACAGAGCCCTGGGGTACCCCACATGGTAGAGGGAATGCACTGGAGGAGAAAATTCCCATTGCAACTCTATGAAATCCACCAGTGAGGAACAAATGGAACCATCTGAGGACTGTCCCTGATGGTCCACAGATAACCCGCAGGTGCTCCAGCAGCATGCCATGATCCATGGTGTCAAAAGCTGCAGAGAGATCCAGGAGGACTAAGATGGAATGAGTCCTCCGATCTCTCGCTATCAGGAGATCATTGAGCACCCAAACCGTCTCGGTGCTATAGAATAAAGTATGGGTCGGTGTGTAACAAGACTTTTACACACACATGAGGGGTTTATGAATAGCATCTAACCCCAATTGTGTGAGTAAACTTTAAGTTTACACACACCTACCCATATTTTTATATAATTGCTGGGTTTACCTTTATCACCACAGCAATTATATAAAATGTCATAAGTTCAGGTTTTGTTTTCAGCTGCTGCTTACATTTTTCATGTCTGCATCTTTAAAATGTTTTAAAATATTGTTTTTACCCCTTTGTGTTGGAAATTAGCTTCTTTTTTTTGTTTCAAATAACTGCCAAGTTCTTCTGGTGGTTGACTTTAGCAGTGGAAGGCAAGCGGCAAGTGATCGCCCAGTCGGGAAGGGACAAGGTCCAGTGGGTGCATACACTGTGTGAGGGAAACCATGCACATGTTCACCGTAACAACCCCTCCTTTATTACGGCAGATCAGGCCATGATTTCCCTATGGGAAAATGGGAAACCATTAATTATAATACTGTCATTGCTGCTACCATACCGCTACAGCACTGCCCCTTGAAATGATTGGGCACACTACTTCTTAGGTTGTTGAAAACTCTGTCTCCCATGTGGGGTCCCCTGGGCACTGTCACCCACAAGACCAGATGTATTTTGGCACTCTCCCTAGGCAGGGTCAGACAGTACCCCAGGGACAGCTATACCTATGAGTGACTCTGTGGTAGTTAGTGGAAACTCACAGACTAGCCACCAGACTATGGTGTACACATATGATATAAGTTTGTTGGTTTAGCTGTGTGTGTCTTACTTCTGACGGCACACTGATGGTCCTAGAGACCCAAAGCAATGGACTCTGATGTCCTGTCCAACTCCCTGGGACATAACCAACACCAACTCTTACCAGGCCCCTCAGCCTGATGAGCCATTACTAACTACATCACAACACAGTTTACCTAGGGTTGTTTATTACATTTCAATGTACTTGTTCCTCCTTTTGAGCCATTCATTGAAGGTTTACTGACATACTGCTCTCTCTTTTACATACAGCTCTTCTCTTGGTGGGAATGGTTCTGCAAGGATCCTGGCAACCTCCTTTTAGGGGAGGAGGCCCATAATGACTCCATGGTACTACACGGGTCTTGGCAATTCTTTCTCTCAAACAGGACTCCTCCTGGGTCTCCTCCTGGATCTCCCTCCTCTGACTGGTCTCTGGAGGTGACCCTCCCCACCCCAGGAGGGGGTGTGGTGGAACAGGGTTCTTTCTCCTCTGCTGTCATTGTACTCAATCTCTAAACCTTGGTGCCCCAGACCTCTCTAGATCTGGATCTTCTGGAATCTGTTCTAGGCTTGGATCTGAGCTCTCATCTAGCCTTTCCCTCCTGTAGGGTAAAGGGCTAAGGACAAAGCCATGAATATTTATGTCCTTGTTTCCCATTTCCGAATTTCAGAAACATAGTGCACAAATTCTAAACACCCAGACTCCTAGCTGAGGCCCACTAGAGAGCAACTGTCAGTATCAGACTTAACCCTTTGAGTGCTCACTAGTAACCTGCTTCAAGCTTTTAAGAACTAGGAGGTGGGTTACACCATTTTATAATAATAGTTTAATCTAGGGTTATTCTAAAACAAGTTTGGCTATTTAGTAATCTGTGGGTGCACAGGTACAGAAAATAATGCTTTGAAACTTATTCTATGCACTTTTTAAAAACATATTGTAAGGCTTTGCCTGAAGTTCTTAGGGGCAACAGGCAACACATGCCTTGCACCCCAAGCAGTAGATAACAGCTCATATCGGGATGCTTGGAATTTTTCTTTGTGTAACTGTGTGGTTGCTCTGCCCCTATATCTTTGCTGCCACACAGTTGCCTACAGGTATCCCTACTGGAGGTTTTGCCAGCCTCCTCTTCCATTTATGCATGGTTGTTTGGCCTTTGCCATCTACTTCATTTTGGCTTTTGGGTGCCTGTGTGTCAGATGGTTTAGGAGTAGGGCATCACTCCCTTTGCATTATGTGAGCATCCACACTCCTGTACGTACTGCTGTGGCAATTTGTTCTCCTTTGGACTCTGCTCCTGGGTCCTAGTACCCCTCTCATTTTGGATCTGGAATCCTTCCACTTGCAGCAGAACTCTTGCTGATTATGCGGCTCAGTTATCCTGTGTATGCTGTATATTCTGGCCGTTTGTGTTCGGTCTCTGGTTTCAGCCACAGCGACTACAGCAGTTGTCCAGCTCTAACTTTTACTATGGCAGTCAATAACCCTCCATGTGTCCTCTGCAGTACAGTGCTTTTGTAGTTTTATTTTTAGTCTGCCTGGCTAGCACCTTGCATTATGAGACTGGTTGGTGTGTGTTGACTATTACTTGGTTTGTTACCATATCATTTGGTATCTCCTGCCTTCAGACAGAGGGCCAGCCTTTCCTTGTTTCATTATGACACTGTTTGCCTTCCAACAACCATCAGGCTTCACCATTAGCCTCTTACTACATCCCTGCATTCTCAAACCAGCTTCTGCATGCATGCCAGCCATGCCCATATCATTGGCTTCCAGGGCTCCCCTGCCCTGTAAGCCAATGGTTTGCTCTGTTCCCTTGAAGTCTGTACCTTGAAGTTGGCTTCTTCAACTCCAGCAGGGTCTTTCTCTTTCTACTCTTTAGGAGAGAAGGTAATATGCTCTAAGGGAAACTTTAATCATATGTATCAACTTGGTGGCATTTCTTGACGTAACATTTAAGACTTCAGCTACTGGAGGGTGAAGTCTGTGTCCTTGCGGGCCCCTTTTGCTGAGCAGACCATGTCAGTGGCACCTTTGAAAAGCTGTTCTCCCTACAGCCACCTAAGGTTTACCTAGTCTCTTCTGAATTCCCTTACTTTCATCTGCCCCTCAAGAGCATTGTTAGTGGAGGGGTAGCTTTGATTTTTTTTTTCAAATCATCCCTCTAAAATGTAGAAAGGAAAAATACAAAAAAAAGTCTCCTTTAAAGGCTATGGAGGGTGCCACCATGCTTTCCAGACTATTACATCATGAAAGGCATGAGCGCAAGGGCAGGGCTCGCAACCAGGAATGAAAGAGATTAGGCTCTCGACTCCACTTAGCCTAAATACGATCATGTCCCTTCCTAAATGTTGGCATAATAAAAATGTTAATTTGTACAGTAGATGACTTTAGAGGAGGTAAAACTCTTTTGTGGTTTTTTTTTGGTATGTGTGCGTGTGTGTGTGTATGTGTGCACGCGCACACCTAGGCGATCATTTTGAATATGGTGAAGCACAGTATCAGTATTATTTTATTGTATTGATACATAAAAGCTATATGGATTTAAACAATGTCAGCCTAATCAAGTTTTCATTCAACAAAATTAATTTTGTAATCCTAATGGTTCAAAAATTGTCCCAGCTAGTGAAAATTTCTTAACAAAAAAATTACATTTGATCTGTTAAGGGTAGAAACCACGTTTTTTCATTAAATGAACTTTGTAACATTTGTGAACCTTTTGTACAAGACAATACTGCAAATGAGGAAAATCTCCAGGCAATATCATTATTTTTTAATTAAAATAAATGAAACCATGGGGTCATGCCAATATAAAGAAGTTCCATCAATAACGTTTTCATGTATCTGTAACCCCCCTACAAATGGGGGTTCCTGAAAAGTCTTCCTCGAGCTTGCCTTAATGCTCACTGCCAGGCTAGTGTCCTGCGTTTTAGCAGTTCAAATGTGATTGCCAGAGAATAGCCTCTGTGTACTGTCTCTTTAAGAGCTGCCTGGATTGCAGTCATAAGTAATCCGAGAGGGAGCTCTGTTGAAAGATGTAACTTTTTGCTGAAAATCATTTACAGTGATAATGATAATGTAGTTTGTCTAACCTGCCTTCTTTGCAGCAAGGACTGTTTTGTTTATCTCCACTACCTTGGTCCTGGACTGTGAATTGGACCAATCAGTTCTGGTGGGACCGAAAATGGAGCCGGACTACAGGAGCTGTCTGGAGTCAAAATCTGTAGGAATTGTAGTTTTGGGCTTCTGGTGCCGTTTTGCACCTGAAGGAGGAGCCTTTGTGACTGACAGACAGATCAGCCCAGCAAACCTTTTGGATTCTGGAGAAATTCCCAGGCTTGCTGCAGTTTGAGTGAGATCTAAGTTGGGATCTGAAAAAGCAACATGCTTGAGACAGTCAAGCAGCCGTCTGAGTAGTTTCACACGGGAGAACTGTTATAAAGGCCTGAGTTGTGGCCTGAATGTCTGCCTACTGCCCTTGAGAGAGAGAGAGAGAGAGAGAGAGAGAGAGAGAGAGAATGATTTCGGACTAAATCCAAGTTTGTGAGAATGAAGTAAGCCACTGATTTTTTACCAGGCTCATACCTGAAGAGGACCAAAGATTTTGCTGAATGTGATCGACCTGTCAGGATTTCCAGCTGCTTTTGAATCCCCAGTTTGTGCAGAGACTTTGCAATCGTGACCAGAGAGCGGTTTGCCTGGTACAGTAGAATTTGCTTACATGTAAATGTGCTGTGTATTGAAAGTGAACCATGATTTGGTTCCCCACTGTGTGAACTGTTTTCTGCTTGCTGGAAGCTTTATCCAGCCTAATCAGACTGAATCCACGTTCATCTCCATTCGGCCTGGGCCATGCTACCCTGGCCCTGCCAGACCACCCCACTGCACAGAGAAAGCCACCAATGACAGACATGCCCGGGGATCAGTCCCCTGCTCCACGCTTGAACAGGAACAATGCCTCGGCGAATTGTGTGGGCCCTGCTTCTCCTGGCACTCCAGATTAACCACCTGCTGTCTCGATTTTCGTCTAGCCTGTGTCCAGTCTTGGGTATCGTGAGTAATCATCAGGGTAGCTCTCTGCAACAACAGCCTAATCTAAAAGTGTGTCATCTGATTGTCTTGTTGTTTTCTTTTCACAAACTGAGCCCTCCGGCTCCGGATTACAAATAGTGTGTGTGGTGCATGTTGTTTCCTTCCATCACAGGGCCCCAACCAGCTGTAATGTTCCTGGCTAGCCCACCATTCTCCATCTAGGTACCCAGAGTGTGTGACTGTTTATGGACCCTGAAGTGCATGCATAGCTGTTTGATTGATAGAGCCTTTAAGCAAATTGATCTGATTATGCCCCTCCATTGTTCAAGTCCCTTAAATAAATCAGATCTAACTCTTTTTTTGCACTTACCCTGACTGTGGTTCCAGTTTGTGCAAGAGTACTGTTCTGCTGTTATTTGCTGTGTATAACCTTGTTTTACAGGGGGTCCCCAGGGCCGAGCCAGAGGAGAGCCCTGGTGGTACGTGCAAACAGTGTGGGTACTTAAGTGGTGTATCAGGGGATTGTGAAAGTGATTATTGTGTATTGTTCTGGCCACTAGTAAGGAAAGAGGGGGGGTTACAGTGTCCCGGAGAGCTGTGCCCAGGTTAGCTTGACCACTACCAACCCTGACCTCCTGGTGGAGGCACCCATTTCAGAACTCGGGCCCCCTAACCTGCTACTAGCCAAGCCGGCAGGGGTAGTAGCCCTTGGGATAACACCACTTAGTAAAATAATTTTAATACAGTTTAAAAATACTGCATATCAATAATGGTTACAGGTTAAGAGCATATTGATCTAAAGTATAGGTATATTTATATACCAGTGCAGATAAAAATGGCAACATAGCATGTGATATCTTTGCAGCTAACCTCAAGATATCATGATATGTTCTTGTTAGTTTTCCATTAATAAATATGTTGAAGATTATTTTCATCACATTGGAGTACTGAGCTAATCAGAGAGCAGCTTTCACAGTACTGATGACATCTGATCACTGTTGCTTGGTTCAGCAGTGAAGCCAGCTGTTGAAATGTAAGGGAAATAGTTCAGTCTTACACAAACATCACATTTAAATGCTATAACTAGCTGGCCCATCAGTGCAGTGGTTGGATTTCCGCTTGCAATGCCAGCGACCCAGGTTCGGGAAAGGACCCGGGGCATTGGAAGGCTGGCTGGGGGGAGAAGGATGGAGCATCCTGAGGCCTGCTCTCCTTCTCTGGGGGAGGAAGAAGGGGAGTGTGTCCCATGCCTGACGGACCCCTGGCAGAGGCCGAGGATACCGTAGCGACTGGTGCCTGAATGTTCGGGGGCGGGGCAGATGCTGGATGTCGTTGCACATCCCCACTCCTAGGAAAAACCAACAAAATGCTGGCACCCAGCACAATGGTTCATCCCACTCCACCGCCCACTGCCACCAATGCCTGCCGTGGGGAGTCCCGCTCTTGTGGCCCCGACCCAGGGGGGTAATCTGGGGCTTGCCCACAACATCTGTTCAGGAGTGGGAAGCCCCCTTAGTGGCCCTGCTCAGGACCGTGAGCCTGGGCATGGGGGCAGCGAGCGGACAAGATCTGAAGGAAAAATGGGAAAGCTGGACCAAAAATAAGAACATAAAAAAAAAAAAAGCTATAACTAGTAATCATATGTAACAAATGGTGACTCCCATTAACAACTCATTTTTGAGTTGTGTCAAATACCGTACCAATCTAGTGTGATGTCACACCCAGTTATTATGACATTTCAATCTGACATTTTTTAACAGACTGGATGGTAGCACAAACTCAGTCAAACTTCTGCTTTTGCTTGTGCTCCCTCTCTGAGGTAAGCAGTAGTTAAAAAACGAAGAAGAAGAAGACGTTCACTTCTCAAAAGTGCTTTTTTGTGCATTTTCTCTTTCTCCCACTCTTGGTTGTATTCGTGTTCACTCTTCAGACCAAAAATATCTGCACCAGTTATTATTTTAAAAAATAAAACATAGACGTGTGTATCTATGAGCTTTTTTACACACCCTGGGCATGCAAGGACTACAGGAAACTCTTGAACTTCACTCTCAAGGTTTATGACTCATCATACACCTTGGTGTGTAAAGAAAACCATAAGACACAACAGCCTATGCATTATTCTGTATGTATAGCTTGAATATGCAATGACCTGTGTCAAAATCTGCAGTTTATCATCACTTGTGAGGGGATGGCCTTTCGTAACTCACTTGTTCTGCTGCTCATGTTAAGGTCCTGCCCCCACCCCACTTGAAACTTGAAGATAGCTTCTATATTGGGTCAGGCCATGACATATCCACTATATTTTTTGCTTACATTTTTCCAAAAAGAATAGCAAAAGAAAACTGTTGAAATATTTTCAGGGTTTTGGTTCCTATACAAACCAAATAAGTTTCCATTAATTTTCGTAATCATAATCCATTTTTCAAGTAGAAAATCATTGCTAGATAATGACAACAACAATTGCATACTGTGGAAGATGATAACATTGGATTGCCTCTGTCTCTTTGCAGCGGCTTCGGAGGAGGACCCGAACTACTGGCGAAGCCAGGCGCAAACAACCCTTCGCCATGCCCTCGGGCTGCAGCACAACACCAATGTGGCCAAGAATATCCTGCTGTTCCTGGGAGATGGTAAGTAGTGACTATATGTCTCTGGTCAGTACACAGAGGATATGAGTTTGGTGGTCTCTGGTTTGTTTTGTTTTTAAGAACCTCCTTCCCCCACACCCATGCACACAAATGCCTCAGATGAGCAAGAGCATGAATACCTTTGCAGTTTTTGCACTGAGGTAGCTGAGGCAGAATGAACAAGAAAACTGAACTTACCCTCCAAGTAAGGCTACCCTTATTACATGAGAGTAGTGTAAGAAAATCTGCTGGTGACTTAGGATATATAGAGAGAGTCAGTCTCCAGTGTGGTCAGGCCCTCACCTTTCACCAGCAATAAACAGATCACAGTTTATAAAATGGCAAAGAACAGTGGAGTAATCTGATTGGTTATTTATAGAACAGCGTAGGACTACAATGCACTATTAATAACTAGTCCCAGAAAAACAGCCAGAGCACAGAATCTGATGGCTCACTGATTCATTTTTAGGCATTCTATTTACAATATCATAATAGTTTGAAGTCACCATTTTTTTAGAAGACAAAGAACCTCTGTGCGCAAACACTGAAGCAAAGGTTACCCCAAAGGGCATTTGGCTGGGAAGCCAAGTTTCAAGAAAATACAAAATCACACATGCCCCCACAATGCAAAGCATCATGGGCTGCATATGCAAATCATTTTTATTTTAATGGGTTCACCACAATATATCCAAGGCACACTGCCTTAAGGGTAGCTGGTCCATTCCACTGGGGTGTCAAACAGACGAGGCATACTGATGAGTCCTGGTAGGACAAACACGTGTCTATGTCTTCTGTTAGCACCTTTGCAAACTGTGTGAGAGGCCTTTCGGCACCATGCAATTCTGCTTAAAGTTGGACCAGCATAACATTCTGTGGTGATTTGCATATGCAGCCCATGATGCTTGCATTGTGGGGGCATGTGTGATTTTGTATTTTCTTGAAACTTGGCTTCCCAGCCAAATGCCCTTTGGGTAACCCTTGCCTCAGTGTTTCACAGAGGTTCTTTTGTCTTTTAAATAGTTTTTATTTTAATGGGTTCACCACAATATATCCAAGGCACACTGCCTTAAGGGTAGCTGGTCCATTCCACTGGGGTGTCAAACAGACGAGGCATACTGATGAGTCCTGGTAGGACGAAACACGTGTCTATGTCTTCTGTTAGCACCCTTTGCAAACTGTGTGAGAGGCCTTTCGGCACCATGCAATTCTGCTTAAAGTTGGACCAGCATAACATTCTGTGGTGATTTGCATATGCAGCCCATG
Source organism: Neoceratodus forsteri (assembly GCA_016271365.2). Lineage (NCBI taxonomy): Eukaryota > Metazoa > Chordata > Ceratodontiformes > Ceratodontidae > Neoceratodus > Neoceratodus forsteri. The sequence continues at coordinate 329,690,919 of CM028137.1, forward strand.
ATGCTTTACATTGTGGGGGCATGTGTGATTTTGTACCATTTTTTTAGCCTACTAATGACTTCACAACACTTTCTTTAATTTATTTATGTTGAACCGCCACATCTAGTCAGAAAATATAAACAACTTGTAGAAAATATCCCTCTTTTTAACTGTACACTGCTGTATCTGTTATCAGCTGTTTGCCTACCACTACGATCACAATCACGCCCCCCCCCATGCTTCAAACACAGTCATCCTTTCTGCTGGCAAACACAATTTCTGTATTCCTACGTAATACATATCAGCACCTTTCATGGTTTATTGGGATTCTCCCTCATCTGGTGTCATGGATCTTTCCAAGTGCAAATGTTAAGTGAGGAAGACTGCACTGTCCCAGCCCCACACTGTACCTGGTCTGTGGATAAACAGAGAGCTTCTGTCTCCAGTGCTGTCAGACTTCCATCTTTCACCAACACTGAACTCATCACAGTATATGACAGCCTGCACTGTGCTCCCCCACCCCAGTTGTTCCAGGCCTTTTGTATAAGTAGAGGGCTTCAGTCTCCGGTGCTTCCAGTCTCTCACCTTTCACCAATACTAAATACATCGAAGTGTGGCAAGCTGCATTGAACATTCCCATGCTGTACTTGCCCTATGGATAAACAGACAACTTCAGTCTACTTTGCTGTCAGTCCCTCACATTTCACCAGCACCAAGTTAATTATTTATTATTTATTTATTGAAATAGTTCCACCAGGAAAGGCACACTGAACAACAAGATGCTTGTCTCCCAGTGCGACCTGGGGGTTACGGTGTGGGGAAGCCTGCATTGTACCTGCCGCCGACTGTACCTGGTTCTGTGGCTAATCAGTGGGTTTCAATCCCCAGTACTGTCAGTCCTCACATTTCATGGGCACTTAATACATAACAGAATCAATCAATCAATCAATCTTTATTTTACCAGGTGGAACACCGTTGAGCAAGCTCATTTCCAAGGTGGACCTGGGCAAACATACAGAATTAGCAAGAAAATGGATAATCCACTTAAGGGTACAGCATAGATACACATAATGCAAAGCGACACAGATACAGCAAAAATAAATTTATGCAATGCAATATCATGTAAGGATGAATAAGCAGAATGTACAATATTCTCACATATGATGCCAGAAATAACAACAATATTTCTATACCGTGGCAAATAGGAGAGCAGTAGGGTCAGCGGAGGGTCTAAGGAGGGGGGCAGATAAAAGACGATATGGAACAGGTAGTTAGGAGAGGGAGAAGATGAGGTGGAATAGGTTGAACAAGAAGGCAAAATCAGACAGGCCACCTCAGGAGGAGCACTTACAATGCTCAGTAAAGGATCTTGCGTAAAGGTTTTTAAAATCGGGGATTTTTATAGGATTTGCAAGTTTCAGAGTTTTTTGAAGCTTGGTCCATAGCTGGGGTAGGGCAAAGCTAAAAGACGATCTGCCAAAATGGGTTTTCACCTTGGGTATCAATAAGGAGGTGTAAGCATGGCTTCTCAGGACATAGTTACCCAAGGAACATAGGGGCAAGCAGTCCAAAATATATTGGGGCAGCATCTTGGTAATTGCTCTGTATGTCCAAAGGGCAGTGTTCCTTTGCCTCCTGGATATCAAGGACGGCCATCCCACTACTGAAAACAAGGCACAGTGGTGTGTAGGATAGGCTGCCCCAGAGAGAAGCGTAAGGCCCTGTGGTAAAGAACGTCAAGCTTAGCTAAGGCTGTCCCTGGAACCTGACCGTAAATGAAGTCAGCGTAGTCCAATAGTGATAGAAAAGTAGCTTGAACCAGCCTCCTCTTAGCATCTTGAGTAAGGAGGTGCTTGATTCTATAGAATAAACAAAGCCTCTGTTTCAGCTTTTTTGCGAGTTCCTCTATATGAACAATAAAGGACAGACGGCAGTCAATCCACATCCCAAGGTACTTGAATTTATCTACGTAGTCCAGAGATTCGCCAAGGAACGTGGAAATGGGTGGCACAATACTTCACATAGGCAACGAGGAAGCAGAGCTATTTGGGGTCAGAATCATGGCCTTTGTTTTCTTGGCATTTAATAACAACTTTTGGTTAAGCAGGTTGTGTTGCAGAGTATTAAAATCATTCTGCAGGTCTGTGCAGGCATGCTCAGGAGTAGGTCTAGACATGTATAGGACAGTATCATCCACGAAAAGATGGATGTCTAAAGACGTAATCCCAAGGTCTATGTTGTTGATACAGAGTGCGAAAAGCAAGGGCCCCAGAATTGATCCCTGAGATATGCCTCTGTTGATAGGTTTCAGTGGGGGAAAGGTGGCCCACAGCTTTTACCTGCTAAGTGCGCCCAGAGAGGTAGGAGGAGAATCAGTTCAGCCATACCTTGTCCAAGTCAATATTGCATAGGGTAGTCAGCAATATGTCATGATCGACAGTGTCGAAGGCCTTACTTAAGTCAAGGAAGACTGCGCATACCGAGAGTTTGTCATCAAGGGCTTTCTGCCAGTTGTTTGTTACGTTAGCTAGGGCGGTGATTGTACTATGGTGGGGCCTAAAGCCTGATTGGGCCAGGTTGAGCAGGTTAGAGTAGTCCAGGTAGTTTCTAAATTGCAAGTTTACTATTTTTTCCAGCAGTTTGGAGAGGATAAGGAGAAGTGAGATAGGCCTATAATTACTGGGGTCAGTAGGGTCACCAGATTTGAGCAAGGGTATAACTTGGGCTGTCTTCCAAACCGTGGGAAGTATACCCAGTGAAAGGGATAAATTGAAGAGGTGCGTGATTGGTACCGCCAAGACACAGTAGCTGATCTTTAAGAAATATGGATCAGTGAGGTCAGCACCAGCACTTTTCCAGGTCCTCTACCTCCTTAAGGGAGATGGAGTGAAAGGAGAATGTAGAGGCAGAGGGAGTAAGATAGAGGTTAGATGTGCTGTGTGCTAGGGATTGGATACAAAGGTGATTGGCAGGAGAAAGTCAAAGGCCAGTCCTGCCTTGGCAAAGTGGTCATTCAAAAGATCAAAGATCTCAGCTTTGACTGTGATAGATGCATCACCTTTCAACATTTTTGGGGGAAGTGATCCGGGGGGGCATGACCTTCAATTTCCTTAAGCATTCTCCAGAATTTAGCAGGACAAGTAGTGCAAGATTCCAAACAGGATCAGTAGTAAGTTGCCTTTTCAGTTCTGATTAGCTTCATACAGAAATTCCTTGCTGTCCTGAAGGCAGCCCAATCCTCTGGAAGCTTTGTTTTCTGAGCCTTTTTCCAGAGTTTATCCCTGGCACGAAGGGCCATTCTCAACTCAGCTGTGAACCAGGAAAGGATCTTTTCTTGGTCTGGATTTTGACTAGAGGAGCATGTGTGTCAAGTGCATTTAGCAGAGTCACTTTGAAGAACTGATAAACATCTTCAACTGTCTTTGCCAGGTAAAATACCTGCCAAAGCAAGGACTCCTGGAGGTCCATGAGAAAGGCTTTGATGTCAAAGCTACACAAGCATCTTTTCAGGGTGTACCTAGATGAAGAAGTGGGTTTAGGTGCAGATCTTGCACAAGCAAGGAGACAATGATCGCTTGTATCTGAGAAAAATATACCGGAGTGGGAAAATAGGCGGGGTTTATTTACCAGTATAATGTCTACCAGGGAGCTTTTACAGGGATTTGTTTTGTTTGGTTGTGTTGCTTCAGAAATAAGCTGGGTAAGCCCAAAAGTATCACACAGACTTTTAAATGGTTTGGAGGATTCAGAGAACCAATCCAAATTGAGGCCACCCAAGATAATGACCTCAGTTTGTGTTGAGTTTAAGAATTTAGTAAGATGGTTCAGCAGATGTAGGCCAGCAGACAGGGGCCTATAGCACCCTACGATATAAATGGAGGAAGAAGCAAGTTGGACCTTGATAGTTAAGCTTTCAAATTCCCTTGTGACAGAAGTGGAGTCAGTAACAGAGGCAGCGTACTTGTCCAGTATATAGATGGTAACTCCTCTTGTCTATCTGTCCATACGGAAGATGTTGTAGGATGGAATATTCACCTCAGAATCTAAGGTAGAAGGTTTGAGCCAAGATTCCGTAATCACTAGGACATCCAGCTTAGTATGTGAAATCCAGGTTTGGATGACATCCTTTAAGATGTGTTAGGTTGCAGGGGGCTTGGATTGGTAGTTGAGGGCCTGGGTTTAGGTCAACAGTGCCTGAGCAAAGCAGTAACAGCACTAGTAACCTGATAAGTGCATTCAGCAGCAGTCTAAAGGACAGTACACGTTCCCATTTATGGAAGCACACAGTTGGTGTTTTGGAGTGCTTAAATTGTATGCCAAGAGAGCATAGTGGTGCATAGAGCAGGACCCTGGCAAAGAAGAGTTGTGCAGAATAGGGGAGGGTGGGGGATTCAAAGTGGCCACTGTGCCCAGGAGGAAAAGATGCCACAGTCCCTGCATGCCAGGGGGACATTGTATAGGGGTCCGAGGTTGTCAGCATAGGGAAAGTGGAAAAAGGCTTGCTTGGAGGTGTATTAGTACTCACCTTGGGTGATCCAGAACAAGGAGTGGCTAAACAGTGCAGGTAGCCAGTGAAGAGGCACAGTAGAATGGGGAAGTCTGCACTGAACCTGCCCTACGTACCAAATCTGTGGATAAACAGGCAGCTTCCATCTCCAGTACTATCAGCCTCATAACTTTTACCAGCAGCATTAAATATATCACAGTGTGGAGAAGCCTACTTTGTACCTGTCCCCACCCCCCTGTACCTTGTCCTGTGGAGAAGCAAAGGGCTTCAGGCTCCAGTGCCACCACTCTCTCACCTTTCCCCAGCACTAAACATATCAATATGGGGAAGTCTGCAGAGCACCTGCCCCACTGTACCTGATCTGTGGATAAACAGAGGTCTTCAGTCTTCAGTGCTGTCAACCCCTCACCTTTCAGCAGCACTAAATACATCATAGTAAAAGGTAGCCTGCCCTGTGTCTGTTCCCCCCTACTGCACATTGCCATGCGGATTAAGTGATGGCTTCAGTTTCCAGTATTGTCAGACCCTCAGCTTTTACCATTGCTAAATTTATCAGAGTGGGGAAGTCTGCAGTGTACCACCCCCACTGTACCTGGTCTGTGAATAAACAGAGGGCTTCAGTCTCCAGTGCTGTCAGTCTCTCATCTTTCATCAGCATTAAATACGTCACAGTATAGGGTTGCCTTTTCTGTACCTTCCACCCCAACACACACGTGTACCTTGCCCTGTGGGTAAATAGAGGACTTTAGTCTCCAGTGCCACTGCCACTAGTCTTTCAGCTTTCTGTAGCACTAAATACATCAGTGTGGGGAAGTATGCACTCTACCTGCCCCACTGTACCTGGTCTGTCTATAAACAAAAGTCCTCAGTCTCCAATGCTGTTAGTCCCTCACATATCATCAGCATTCAATACACAGACAGATAGAAGACTAAAAAGATACTGAACTTCCAATCCTTTCACTGCCAAAGTGAAATAAGAATTTGCAGTGGATGTTCCTTGTCACTGTGAATTTAGGATGACTAGTCTTATACCTTCCTGAGCTACAGACTGTCACACACTCCTAAATTTTCTGCACTCGGCAAACTTATTTTAAATTAGAACAAGCTGTTCCTAGGAACCCCTTTGCTCCATGTAACATTGCCAGCCCATTCATTATCACACTGGAAAACAGCCAGACAACAGACATAAAAAAACAGATCCTGGCAGAGAGAGTAATAGAGAGAGAGGGGGAGAGCAAACAAGAGAGCTGAGGGTTGCACAGCCATAGTCTCCATGCCAACAGCAACAAAACCATCTTTTTTGTTGATTACCCTGTGTAGGGAGCCAGTGAGCATGTACATATCCACTGCATTCATGCACAAAGGTGCGGACATCACCCAGGCGAGGTCCACATGGTGCGTACATACACAGGGGCTGCAGGGCTGCCTTAAGTGGGAGGGTATACGTGCCACACCACTTGCAGCCCTCAACAGTGGGTGCAGTAGGTGGCACAGCCCAGCAGGCCATGGCCCCACACACAGTGGCTGACCCTGCTGTGGTCCGCACAGTGCCGAGGCAGTGACTGAGGCACTGTGGCTACCCGACCACCAGGGTAGCAACCAGCACACACCCTGCAGGTGTGGCCAGAGTACACCGCCATCAGATGGGCGTGCATGCGGCATGCACGCTGAGGCTCCAACGTACCCACACGGGCCATCCCCAATATGCCTGGTCTATGTAGGCACACTGGGAGCACAACTGGTGCACAGCCACGACCATATCATGGGGCCATATGGACACCCAACAGGGTGCACCCACACCAGTCATCCCCCACAGCCCAGCACACCAGACCACCACTGGATGCTGGCATGACAGGCAGTAGCGTACCAGCCCCCCCTGCCATGGTCACAGACACTGTGGCCGGCAAGGCACGGGTACCAAAGGAACACTGCAGCACACCAGCGTAGCACCCTGCCTGCCGCCCCCCACGGCCAGGGTCATGAACACCATGGCTGGCAAGGCACACAGGGCTGCACCTTGCCCAGCACTGGCAGAACACTGCAGCACACCAGTCCATCACCCTGCCCACCCCACCACCCCCTGCAAGGGCATAGCCCTGCCCCACCCACACAGCACACACTCTCAAAGGAGACAGCGACCACACCAGGAAGGATGGTACAACGTGTTTATTATTACAAATATACAATGGTGGGCATGGCCCACAGGAAGCTGCAGTACTGCCACCTCATTACAGCCCTGCAGTCATGGCACTGGCCTTGGCCTGGTCTGGCATGCCGCCCTCGCCCCCTCTGTCTGTTCATGGCCTTGTCCTCCATGGCCACTCCTTATTGCTGCTGCTCACCTCCTCCTTCTGCGACTTCCTTGGCCACAGAACCTGCCACAACAGGAGCCTCCACACAGGGCCATGGTACCTCTGTAGAGAGAAAGGAAACATTAATGTCATAGTGTTCAGTGCAGGCATAACACACACAGGCTCTGGGGCAATGCATGGGGTGTGCCATGCAGCAGCTCCCCTCCCACCCGGGGTGTGACAGCACCACATGGTGATGTCCACAGGGGCACACCTCGATGTGCATGCCCCCCACATGAACATCGCCACTGGCGGCATGGGGCATAACCACCATGTCTAGGGCATGGCGACGTATGCCATGAACACACTGCCTGTTCATCCCCCATTCCCCCCCCAGTACAGTGGCACCACAGGCCTGATGGCATACCATGCACAGCTGATACATCCTCCGCGTTGAGGGGACATGCCATGTGCACTCAGTGGGGTGTCATCCACCAGCTGCGCCATGTGGCTTGCATTTCATAGTGTCGGACATGCCAGTAGCCTGTGCCTGCCGTGGGACGTCCATGTGGGTGGGGGCCCATGCCCCACCATGCTGTGCAGTGGAATCAACCCGGCCACCAGCCACATGCTTGTGCTGCACAGACTGAGTGCACCGGCACTGCACATAGCTACACAAATGGCCTGTTGGACACAGGGGACATGGCTGGGCCCATACGGACCACACAGAAGGATACTGCACACAGCAGACCATGCATGGGAAATGCGGTGCACCCCAGATCACAGTAGACCCCCTGGAGGGGTGCATGTGGGTGACACAGGCCATCACTTGTGTAGGCCTTCCTCCATGGCCACTACTCATGCAGACCCTCGGATGATGCTGTGGGCATGGCACCCGCAGGACCACAGGCCAGGACAAGCATGTGGCAGTGGCATTAGCAACCACAACCCAGCCCGTAGCAAGCCCTTTCCTGCCCATGGCAGTGCAATGCAAATGCCAGGTACTAAGCCGTGAGGGCGCTGTCACACCAGAGGGTCCTGGCTCCACGTCCCTAGCTCTCCCTCATAGTGCAGGTCCCCATTAAGGAGGTATGCCACAAGTAGTGTAGCGTCCTGCATCTGCCATCTTCGCCTGTACAGAACCCTTGGATGGACCACCATAATGGTGGCCCCATCCAGCTGCTCCATCCTGTTGATCTCAGGACCGTCGGCATGACCACCTCATCCTATATGAGTAAAGGGGAGGGAGGAGGGAAGAGACACAGAGTAAACAGTATATTAAGTCCTTGGTGCATGGCAGACAGCCCGCACCACAAAGGCACACATGCACAGAGATGGCTACTCACTCACTCATGCCCCCGGACCCACCACAGGGTGCCATAACCTCCTGAGTCACAAAACTCTCCCTCAGCAACACACCACAGGTCCCAGGGAACTGTTCAGCATCCAAACCCACCGATGCAGCCATCTAGTCTGCTATGCAAAGTTGTGATGCAAGACACACTGTGCATGGGCCAAGTGTGCCTGCATGTTCTGGCCACCCATGCCTGGTGAACAGGCACGTGTGACACGGCATGCCCCCATATAGGGACACACATGCCTGGCCCACCGTGACACCCTGCCGTCGGCGTCAACAACTGTCACAGCCATCCTGGCCCACTCCCTGTGCCTGCCAACCTCACAAGCCACTCCACAAGCCCCCCCAAACACGGAAGTGTGTGTGTGACATAAGGCCCCTCTACAGCTGTGGGGGGGGGCACAGGGGGTGCCACAGCACAAGGCTGATGCCCTACAACTGTGACACTGCTATGTCAGAGGGTGTGCTGTGCAATGGAGTGATGAGCCTGGAACTCCACATGAACCATTATCTGCACAATGCAGTACATGCCAGGGACTGGCAGGTGTGGCCATAGGAATGCATCTTACGGCCATGCATGGCAGCGGTAATTTCTAGGACATGCACTGCGCATGGAGCAATTCATAACTTCTGGGCCATGATCGCATAGCTGGTGACATGATCCATGAATGCGTGTCCAAAGACACGCCACTCCATGGCCATGTCCGTGAAGACAAAGATCATGTGTGCCCTGACCTACTATGCATCTGCATCTTTCCAGTGCATGGCAGGTGATGGCACTGGTCAGTCATCAGTGTCATGGGCATTGGCACAGGTGACTGATGCTCTGTTGGAGCATACCAGGACCCACTTACGACTCCCATCGACTGCTGCGGAGGTCTGTGCCATCAAGCAGGCACTCTATGAACTCCATGGGATGCCCAACATCATTGGTGCAGTAGATGGTACCCACATCACCATCTTCAGGCCCTCTATCACTGAGGAGGCATATCAGAACAGGAAGGGGTTCCATAGTGTAAATTGCCAGGTGGTGTGAGACACCACTGGCATATTCACAGATGTATGTGCTAAATTCCCAGGATCATGCCATGATGCCTTCATCCTGAACACCTCTTGGCTGGGCACCATGCATCATACAGGACAGCTGGATGGGTGGCTGATGGGTAGGTCTGGTGTGTTTGAGGGGGTCTGGTCTACACTGACTAACCCCTCTACCATTCCCCACAAGTGACAGCAGCTATCCTCTATGGCCATGTCTGATGATGCTGATCCTAGCCCTGAAAACAGTGGCCAAAGAGGCATACAACCCAGCACACAGGCGGACCAGGACCACCATGAAGAGAAGCACTGGCATCCTGAAAATGTGGTTTCAGTGCCTGGACTACACGGGGGTACCATAATGCTAGTGAAGGGCCATGCCTGCCATGTCTTCAGCATGTGCGTGATGTTACACAACATGATCATGCATTGCAGGCTACCGATGCTGGAGTACCAGCCACCAGACCTCCCACAGGGGCCACACGGAGAGGATCAGTGCCACGGTCAGGAGATGGCAGCAGGCTGGGTGGTGCATGCCATGCTCATGCATGGCTCATTCCAATGTTAGATGCATAGGATGCCGATCTCAGCGTGGGAAAGGACCCATGTTGCTGCATGTCAAGGGAGGCTCTGCAACTGTGGGCAGTGGTCAGCAATGCACCCATACATGCAGTCTGCCCACACAGTCTTGAGTGCACCACATGATAACACTAGACTGAGGGAACACGGTGTCGGCGATGGCACGGTGCAATGCACACACACACGCACACACTCAGGGCCGTGGCTGGTGTTTGGTGACAAGGCACAAGGGCTACTGTGTGAAGCCCCTGTACTACAGCAAGGTAGCCAGCCCAACAGGGGATCACAGTCACCATTGCAGTGCCACTGTGACTGGAGCCACGGTCATTCACCGTGATGTCACTGCCATGTGCTACCCCATCCTCCCTCCACCCCTGTGCATGTGTGTGCATGTGCCTTAGCCACTTGGTGGGCAATCCGTATGGTGATGCCTGTTGTCTGGTTGTCAACCACATCTCATGGTGTCGTGCTGTCCTGAGGGCACATTCACAGTGCATTCACAGCACCCACATCGCCCGCCCCATCCCATCACTGGCCACGTGGACACCTGCCCATCCATCCCAGCCTCACTCAGTGTCCCTGCAGCATGCATATGTACCTGCTGGCTGCCAGCTGTGGATGTGTCCTGTGTCTTGTTGTCCACCAAGGTGTCTGTCATCATGTCATCAGTCCCCATGTCAGTGCCCACAGTTTCACTACCCACACACATCGGTGGCCCTCCATGTCTCTCCGTGCCACTGTCAGGGTACCCAGAGTGTGTGCATCAGGGATGCACATCAGGGCTGTGCTGGTGCACCATGGTGGGGCCACCCATCCGGCCATCAGCACTAGCAATCACTCCTGGGTGCTTGCCATGCATGCCACGTCATGGCCCATGGCATGCACCATGCTGGTAAGCTCCACTAGTGCTTCTGTGTGCTGGCACTGAGCCTCCATTCAGTTGAGCTTCAGCTGCTGGAGCTCCATGTACTGTGGGTCCATGCTGGTGTTGCTGCACCCATGCTGTACACAGCCGGTGAGCCTGCTGGATGGCCCCTCATCACCGCTGTCAGTGGCTGCACAACATGGTGGTTGTCCAACCCCTCCACTGGACAGCACAAGGTGGGCCTGCACTGGCTGCATGCTGCATTACTCATGGTCCTGTGCGTGCTGTGCAGCATGTTCCTGTTGCTGGACTGTGCAGGAGTGCTGTTCCTTCTTTTCCATCTAGACAGTGTGCACAGTGTCCCCCTCATCTGTATCACGAACAATGGCTCACTTCTCAGTGGACTCCCACAGCCCCTCCTCCATGCTCTGTGCAGGCCCTGTTGAGATGCAATAGGAGTCCCTTAGTGCAGTGCAGTACAGTATGTTCCCCGGCTATGTTCCCACTTTGGATGCCCCCATACTCACCTGTGCTGTCCTCCTCATGTATGGGTCCCCATCATGCCTCTCCAAATGACTGTGCCTGGCTGCCTGCCACTGCACTTGCCATTGTGTGGCCATCCCTGGTGGGGTCTGTTGGGACAAGGCATTTCCATGAGTCCCTATGTCATCCAGGTGCCACCGTGGGTGATACGCGGTGTGTGCAACTTACCAGCCGGTGTGCCCATGCCATCCATCTCCCTGTGAATGCTTACAGTGGTGAGGGTGTCCACCACCATCCTCCACTCAACGGGGGTCAGCTGGCTATCTGGGGTGGGCAAGCCACCTCCCGTGCCTCTCTGGGCACATGTTCCCACAGGCACCTTCCACTTGATGCTCGTCCTTAGGTCTCTCCATTTGTGCTTTATCACCATCAGGGTTCTGGCTATGGTCTAGCGGTGTTTACCGTAGCCTGGATCACGAGCTAGAGCCATGTCTTTACCTCAGCGGGGCTGACCATACAACATGGCATGGTTGACACTTATCTTGCTGACCATCTCCACCACCTGTGCCAACATGAAGATGGAGGAGCTCGACTAGCCACCGCCCCTGCCATGGCCACTGCCAGGTGCCTGTCCTGCCAATTGACATGTGTTGTCATCCATTTTCTGGTTGTGTGCACCCATCTCCATGGTGCTCCGTGGTTCTGCCATTGTCTGTGTACGTGGCTATCAAACCGCATTCTCTTGCGCGTTTGCGCAAGGGGCGGTGTCAATGCCCATATATGGTGGGGATCAAGGGGTGGAGTCATGTATCTTGGGCCTGCCTGATCGCACTCTGATCCAAACCATCTGCAGTCCCACCCACTGGCTGTGTGCAGTGTGCTGTTCACTTTGTGCATGCTGTGCTGTTCCACTATTCTGCATGGTGTGCACATATGCACCGTGTATACATCGCTTTTCCATACATTTTGCGCCCATTCATGCATAGGACTCATTTATTGTAGGGAGAAGATTGCAAGTGTTACATCAAACAACAAAACTAAGCCACTGGTAAAACTGTATTATTATGGAAGGTTTTGCTACTGTATAATGCCATTACTGTAAACTGTAAGTAAACACTATACCCTAAGTAAATCTATAAAATATAGGTATTTACTTTAGAACAATTTCAAGAACTCTAAACTTTGTGACTGATTTATGTGAATTATTAGCAAAAATTCTAACACTCTAGATATCACTATACTCTATGGCAGTTGCAAGAACTCTAAACTCTATGACCCTGTAATACTAGTCCAGTGAACTTTGGATGCAGCTGTGAATGATGACCTGCAGGTGGGCTCTACAAACAATAGATGCACATAAAAGGGGAGTTTCAAGGGAAAGTACACCGGAAGAGATTGCAGAAATGCACCCCAGTAGGGAGGAGAAGAACTTTACTCAGAACAGTGGAGAACACCAAAGGGCACACGTACTCTACTGGATACCCGGAAGTAGCCTCAGGTCACGTGGGAGGTTCCCGGTGCCAAAAGGTTTTAATTTGTACTTTAAAAATAGTTCTAATGGATTAAAAAACTCTCTGTCTGCCTTCTCACACACAAATAAAGACTGTCCCCAATAGTCTTATTCACAGGAGGAGCCCAGACTCATTTGTCCTGCTCATACCTGCAATTTCTGCTGGAAAAAGACTACAGTTCCGAGAATCTTCCAGTTAAAGCACTCGTCCCTGACAATAAAGTGCGTTCACTAATTCAGTGTATACAATTTATGTAACATTCCCTAGTCTGTCTCACTGCACTATTGCAGTCGCACAGCAGGAGGACAGCGTTTACAGAGTTCTAAAAAAAAAAAAAAAGATTTAAAGGTAGGAAACAAGCAGTGCAGAAGGCAAGTGGTATCCGCGGATGTATAGGAAGCGGTATTTAGAGCAGAAAGCAGGAAGTTATCATGCTCCTCTACAGATCCTTGGTGAGGCCACACCTCGAGTACTGTGTCCAGTTCTGGAGGCCTCACCTAAAAAAGGACATTGACCATCTGGAGACGGTGCAGAGAAGGGCAACAAAGATGGTGCAGGGGCTGCGTCTTGAGCCATATGAGACAAGATTCAAAAGAGTTTAATTTATTATTCTCTCTGGAAGAGAGAAGAAACAGGGGGACATGATAGAAACATTTAAGTACATCAAGGGAATTACCATAGCTCAGAAGGAAAACCTCTTACAGGAAAACAGGGTGGCGCGTACAAGAGCGCACAACTTGTGTCTGGTGGGAGGCAAGTTTAAAAGCAACTCTAGAAAGTATTTTTTCACTGAGAGAATGATAGACCCATGAAACAGCCTGCTATCAGAAGTGGTGGCATCGAAGACAGTAAGAGAATTCAAACTATCTTGGGACAGGCAATGTGGACAACTTAGGAAAAATATATAATTGAGGAGCATAGCCACCTTGAGCAGACTGGATGGACCACATGACCCCCATCTGCCAACACTTTTCTTATGTTCTTATGTTCTTAATAATTATTCACAAAATGTGGTGGGTGTTGCAGTATTTACAGTATACATTTATACTGCAAGATAAGTACAAAGGAGTCATATACATTGCATAGTGGCCGCAAAGATGGGACAGCAACCATAGGAAGACTGGGTCAAAATGTACAGTAGCTATCAACCTGGGGGTGCAAGTAGAGAATAAAACAAGGATACAGGGTGAGGGGACAAACACTAGCACAGAAAGGAGAGCAAAGTAAGTGTAGGTTGGGGGGAAGGAGAGAGGTTAGCGAAAGTAGTGGAATTTCAGACATTTTATAAATGTAGGGAGAGTGAGAATTTTCCTAATGGGAGAGGGTATTGAGTTCTATATAGAGACAGCCTGGAAATAAAAGGACCATTGGCCCATGTTGGTGCGAAACAGCAGGACAACAATGTTGCTGTAGGAGGTAGAGCGGAAGGTAAGGAGACTGACAAGAGGGATCTGCCTAGCTAGGTAAGGAGGGGTAGGGCAAGATTGACTCTGAGTTCTGGGGGTAACCAATTGAGAGTATCCAGCACTGCACAGTAATGGTACTTCAATTACAGCTGGAAGCAAATTTAGCAATTTTATAATATAAAGTATGCTTCTTTTGTAGAATAGATTTACTGGCTGTGTCAATGACAATCAAATTATAGTCAGGTGAGGGGAGGAGAGTTGCCTGGGCAATTTTGACTTTGGTGTTAGGTGTCAGGAAATGGCGAACTCTGTAGAATGAACCCAGATTCTGGTGAATAATGGTGGTGGTGTGCGGGAGGTGAGTTTCAAAAGAGAGAGAGGGGTCATGGTGAATCCCAGTTATTTAAAGGAGAGTGTCTTCTCAAGACAGGAGCCATTTCTAGTATGGACTCCAAACAGAGGGGATAGTTTGTTGAGGTTATGCTTAGTCCCGAACAGCATGGATTGTGTTTTCAGGAGATTTAGTACTATTTGTTCTTGAGAGAACCAGACTTGGAGCCTGGCAAATGAGTTACTGAGTGCCTGGTTAATTTAGGGCAATGTTGTCACTGTGGGTGTAGAGGACTGTGTTGTTGGCATAGAGGAGTGTATGCACTGTTGCAGACTGTAGGGAGGTTGTTTATGAAAACTGAAAACAAGAGAGGTCCTAGAAAAGAGCCTTGGGGGACTCCACTAGAGATGGGGGTTTACCCCCAGATAGGGTATTACCAATTTTGGCAGCCTGTTGTCGATGAAGCAGATAGTCTTTCAACCAGGTGAGAGCAGGGGGCCCAAAGCCAAGTGCCAGTATTTTCGAAACTAGTAATTTGTGGTTGACAAAGTCGAAGACCTTAGTCAGGTCCATGAACACAGCATCTGTAATTTGTCCCCTGCCGATTGCCTTGTACATGATGTCAGTGAGGGTAAGTAGGGTGGCATCTGTGCTGTTGCCTTTTCGAAAGCCATGTTGATCCAGGCAGGTGAGGTTGTGCTGCTGCAAGTATTCAAGTAGCTGGTGGTAGATAATTTTCTTTTGCAGCTTGGCCAGAGTTGAGAGAATCAAAATTGAGCAGTAGTTTTTGAGGCAAGTCTTTTTTCCCTTCTTGTGCAAAGGGACAACCGTGGATGTTTTCCAGAGGATGGGCACAGTACTGGATGTGAAGGATAGGATAAAGATTTTCAAAATAGGAAGTGCAATTTGGGGGCAACAAGTTTAAGGAACCTAGTGATAATTCCATTGGGTCAGGTAGTTTTGTCAATTTTAAGGGTGAGAAGTAACTTATGCACTTCATGATGTGTGACCCTTTTGATGTAAAAAAGCTGCCACTTGGGGTCATTTTGGATCTTGTTGGGGTTGGGATCAGTGTGACTAGCAGGTCTATATTTGGACAGGTCACAGAAGAAGTCATTGAAGAATGTGGTAATTTTAGAAGGGTCGTTGCAGGTGGTGCTGTTTAGATCAATGGCCATTGTTTTGGGATGGGAATGACCGTGTAATGGAATTAACTGATTGCCAGAACTTTTGGGTGCTGTTCAGGTTCTGTGACTGTTGACATTTCAGGTATTGGCTTTTGGTACTGTGGATTAATTGATTGTACTTGTTCCTTAGATACCTGTGCATGTTCCGGTCTGAGATGCAGTTAGTTGCTTTGTACTTAGCCCAACACGATGCTGGTTGGAAGATGGGGTATCTCACATCGCCAACACAGCATCCCCTGCACACCATGCTAGGATGTCAGTATTTGAAATTTGTCACCTCTAACAGCACAGCACAGCACCACTATACAACATGCGAGGGTGTCAGTAAATGGACTATGTCCCCTTCAAAAGCAAAGCTCCCATACACACAATGTTAGAGTGTTGGTAGATTGAGTATATCATCTCCACCAGCAATTCTCTCTTAAACACCATGCTGAGGTGTCAGAAGATGGAATATGTGATACCCCATGGAAACCTGGCCCAGGCACTCCCTACATTCTATTTAGGTGATCTCGTCACCATTCTGGCAAGAATTTTCCTCGAATTGTAAATCTTGTTACTTTCGTACACTCCGGATACAAGCTAAATACATGGGACAGACATATAGTGCTTCTTGGAAGCAGTGCGGAACCATGGAGGCTGATCATACCCATGTCTTCTGGTTGTGCCCCCTGCTCCCTGGGTTTCAGCAGGATCTAGAATGGCAATTCCTAGACATGTCCCTCGACCCCGCCCTGGTTTGCCCTTCCATGATCCTTTTATCTATTCCTTCTTCAGGAACAAGGGTAACACCAAGTCCTGTAATGCTCCTGGCTGCAAAAAAGCAGTCACTAGACTGTGGCTACAAACTACACTTCCCACATTACCACAGTGGCATGAAATTGTTTTACCTGTTTTTAGGACGCAAAAACTTACATTTGAGTTAAGGGGGAAGGCAGATGCCTTTCACATGATTTGGTGACCATGGCAACAATATTATATGAATATAGATCCTCAATTTGTACCCTAGATCATCAGGCATGTGCCATCCATGCAGCCTATATATTGTTTAATGTCTAACTCTGTTTACTTCTCGATTTATTGCTTTTATTGATATACTTTTTCATTTTATGTTATCCACAGTGTTTTGGTCTGATGTCATATAAATTTTCATTAGACGATGTGCTTACAGTATATTTTCATCTGCTCTCTGACAGTGCCTGCTTGCAGATTAATAACTCTCTGTATAAACCAAAAGCAATATTATGGGACTATTGTATCAAATTTGTATTGTACCTCCAATGCATTCTTTACTGCTGTAATCTTATACTCCATTTTAAAGATAATAAAAATCTATATGAAAACAAAAAGTAGAGAGAGTATGCGTTGCCTTCAACAGCAAAGCTCCCCCTACACACCATGCTGGGTGTTGGTAGATGGTGTATATCACTGCCACCAGCACATTACTCCTAAACACCATGCTGGGGTGTCAATAAATCGAGTATGTGTCACCTGCAACAGCAATGCTCTCCTACACACCATGCCGGGGTGCTGGTAGATGGAGTATATCACCTCCACCAGCACATCACTCCTAAACACTATGTTGGGGTGTCAGTAGATGATGTATGTCACTCTCAACAGCACATCATGCCTCTACATCATGCTAGGGTGTCAGCAGATGGAGTATGTCACTCTCAAGAGCACATCACCTCCTACAGACCATCCTGGGGTGTCAGTAGATGAAATGTGTCACCTCCAGCAGCACATCACCCCCTACACATCATGCTGGGGTGTCAGTAGATGGATCGTGTCACTTTCAACAACATAGTGCCTCTACACACCATGTTGAGGTGGCAGTAGCTGAAGTGTGTCACCTCCAGCAGCTCATCACCCCTACACACCATCCTGGGGTGTTAGTCGATGGAGTGTGTCACCTCCAGCAACACATCATCCCCTAACATCAGCTGGGGTATCCATAGATGGAGTATATCAGCTGCAACACCTCAGCAACCACTTAGCATCATGTCATGGTGCCTAAGTACTGTCACATCATTCCGGTGCTGCGTCAATTGCACTGGCTGCCGGTTAGGTGGAGGATCCTCTTTAAGGTGGGTTTGCTCACCTTTAACGCCCTACACGGCCTGAGCCCTGGCTACCCGAAGGACCTTCTTGCACCTGCTGTCTCGGTTCACTCCCTCCGCTCCTCCTCTAGGGGCCTCCTTGCCAGTCCCAGGATGAGGTTAAAAACTGCTGGTGACAGAGCATTTAGTGTCGCCGTCCCTATCCTGTGGAATTTGCTTCCTTCAGCCGACAGGGAGGCCACTTCTGTGGAGGTATTTAAGGCCCGCCTCAAGGCCTTCTTGTATAATCAGGCCTTCCCAGACTGTGTTTCATAGGGGAGCGCATCAATTCGCTCCCGACAACTCGCGCTGCGACAACTTGCTCCCGACAATACGCTCCCAACAACTCACTCCCGATGTCAATTAGCTCCCAATATAAACTCACTCCCGATATCAATTAGCTCCCGATATAAACTCACTCCCGATGTCAATTAGCTCCCGATATTCGCAAACCTGAACTGAAATACATGGAGCGTATAGTACGGGAGGAAGACCCCCTTCCCCACAATTTGCTCCGATGTAAACTGGCTGTACAACAAGGCTGAACAAGGCTGTAACATAACATAATAAGCATTAGCAAACCTGAACTGACCCCTTCCCCCACAATTTGCTCCAATGTACTCTGGCTGTACAACAAGGCTGGCCAAGCCTGTAACATAATTAGAAGTCCAAACACTGCACCCCCCAGAATCATTTGCAGCAAATGAATAAATAAAGAATGATAACATGAGCTGATTCTTACCTCTGTCTCATCGCTGCAGTAGGTCACTTTGTTTTTCAGGGATATTGAGAGCCTTCCAGTATATCCAGCATTTTATAAGTTTTAAAAACATCTTTAATGTGACAGTTAAAATTATTTATTAATTTCAGTTTTAATATTGGAAGCAGTGTGCTACGCCTCTGAGGAACTCTTCATGAAGCCGCTCTTCAAATTTTTTAAGGACCTTTTCCAATCTGACAGCACTGTCCTTGTACTGTTTTTTTGGAGCATTTCTGGAATTTCCAGCAATCAGCTGCTCTATTTCTGCCTCCCTCTTTCGTTGAATGCCCTTTAATCCATCTATGAATTTCCATATTGAGGGATGAGACATGCACAGAATCGACTACATCCCTCTATGGAAAGCTTCCACTGCATTATTTGTTTTTGACCGTTTTTCTGTCACACTGTCACTATGGTTCCACAGAGTGATGGCATACTGTGGTTGCCTTCTACCTGTGCCACGTCTGTTTCTACGCCCAATCCAAGTGTCCTTGAAGTAGTCAATAATGGACTCTAGTTCAGGAGGAAAAATATTGAGCCCTTCGTCGGTGATGTCCTCAAATCTGGCGACAACCTGGTCTGGGGGGTAAAAAGCAAGAGCGGGTAGATATCTGCATTTAAGGCTGAATTCTGTGTCCTGTGAGTACCTAATTCCCAGTCCCTCCGACTGTATTTTCCGATAATTACACTGTGCAAAGTGAAAAAAGCACCCCACTTGACATGCTTGTGGGAAAACATTTTTAAATGCTTGAATGGTGGCTTTCTCGAAGTCAGTCATAATTACTAATGGATCCAGATGTGAATTTATTTTTATTATAGCAGTTAGCACTCACTCATAATGCTCTCTTTTTTACCTGGCAATAGAGCGTACACTGCTGGTTGCACATTTCCAAATCGCTCCCCGAATATGATAAATATTTGGTAAAACAGTGGTGGAGCAATGCTAAATGTCCCATCAGCAAACCAATTGCTACATGCTCTAGGTACTGTAAGTTTGCCTCCGTTCCAAAGACTAGTATCCGATCTGCCCCAGGGCCACTATCGAGCAACAAAAAATTAACTTGGATACCTTGAGAAGTTGTGAATGTGGTATAGTAGTCAGGCAATGATAGCTCACATAAATTTTGTGGATTTGGAGGTGCATCATGCACCCTTACTCGCTGAATAGTGCGTTTCATGTTTTTATCTACCATGCACCCCTGTGCCGCCAGTGAAATACTTTGTTTTGAGTGTAGTAATACTTGCGCAGTAGTATCTTGAGTAGTTGCAGCTCTTTTTTTAGCGAGATTTACTGCTTCTGCTTGTTCTACAGCTACAGGGTCAGGAGCATGCGAGTGCTGGCTGAAAGTTGCAATAATACTACGATTGTCATAACTTACAGTGTGCACTCTTGCGTTGCAACACTTTGCCTTTTTCACTGCAAGTTAATACTGCCAAATAGATTTTCCATTGTGCCCATGTTTATGGTGTGTGTAAATATAATTCTGTCCATCTACAAGCTTTTGCTTGTTGCGTTCTGACAAGATGAACCTCCCTTCCATTTTCAAGTGTTAGCATTGAGTTCTCTTCTGATACCATTGTTTTTAAATAAACTTGATTACAAATTGACAGTGACTGATAGCAGTAATTAACAGCAACCATGGTTACAGAACCGAGAGGGAGGCAAAGAACACAGGAGCAAGATGTTCAGTGTGCTATCGCAAATTAAATTGAATTGAAAAGAAACCTACACAGATTTACACTATCAGAGGTAATTATTAAGCTTATTTCTTCAGCACAGAAACCTACACTGAGATACACTAGCAATGATCTGTAGCAATGGCTGTGATACGAAGTCTGAAAAGTTTGCTGTCAGCTGAAAATTAAAGATGTCACTAATTACAGACCTACTCTTTAACACTAAAATACACGGAGCGTATAGTACGGGAGGCAAAGAACACAGGAGCAAGATGTTCATTGTGCTATCACAAATTAAAGCTGTCACTAATTACAGACCGACTCTTTAACACTAAAATACACGGAGCGTATAGTACGGGAGGCAAAGAACACAGGAGCAAGATGTTTTGAAGTTTTGAAAAAATCAATTTTTCATCCAGAGGAGCTGCTGGGAGTGAAACTGCAAGGGAGCGAATAGTGCAGGAAACTAATTGAGTCGGAAGCGAGTTGTCGGGAGCAAGTTGACGCGGAGCGAAGAGACGGGAGCGAGTTGACATTGACCCGTTTCATAGTCTCTACCTGTTTTAGGAATTGATGTCTGGTTGAGTTTTTATTTAATTTATTTAGTTATTGTTGAAGGTAGTATATTTTGTTTTAACTGTTTGGAACATTGTATTTCAGTGTTTATTATTGTGTTGTCTTGTATTTATTCTTATTGTTGTATGGCGCCCAGAGCCTCCGGGATGGGCATCTTTTAAATAAAACTTGCCTTGCCTTGCCTTGCCATAGATGACGTGTGTCCCTTCCAACAGCACAGCACCTCTACATACGGTACTGGGGTATCCACAGGCAGAGTATATCAGCTGAAACAGCACAGCACCTCCAAAACATCATGCTGGGGTGTAGATAGATTTTTCAATCTCAGCACAGTTACAATATTTTTCCTTCATTACGGCAGTTTGCACCAAATCTCAGGCACAAGCTCTGTTAACAGTCCCCATTACTGATGCAAGCTGGACCACAAAAAGATGGTCTAGCAAGTGTCAGCTGCTGCAAGGGATAGAAAATCCTTTTAGATTGTCACCAGCCTGGTGCACCATAGCTATGGTGCACCAGGGGTTTGTGGCAATCTCGATCGTTTAAAAATCTGGCTCCTGTAGCATGTCATCTTCAACAGCACAGAACACCTACACACCATGCTGGGGTGATATAGATGGAGTATGTCATCTCCAACAGCACAGGGCACCTACACACCATGCTGGGGTGATGTAGATGGAGTATGTCACCTCCAACAGCTCAGAACACCAACACACTATGCTGGAGTGATGTGGATGGAGTGTTACCTCCAGCAGCTCAGAACACCTATGCTGGGTGATATAGACGAAGTATGTCATCTCCAACAGCATAGGACACCTACACACCATGCTGGGGTGATGTAGATGGAATATGTCATTTGCAACAGCACAGAACACCTACACACCATGCCGGGGTGATGTAGATGGAGTATGTCATCTCCAACAGCACAGAACACCTACACACCATGCTGGGGTGATGTAGATAGAGTATGTCGTCTCCAACAGCACAGAACACCTACACACCATGCTGGGTGATGTAGATGGAGTATGTCACCTCCAACAGCACAGGACACCTACACACCATGATGGGGTGATGTAGATGGAGTATGTCACCTCCAACAGCACAGAACACCTACACACCATGCTGGGGTGATGTAAATGGAGTATGTCACCTCCAACAGCACAGAAAACCTACACACCATGATGGGTGATGTAGGTGGAGTATGTCACCTCCAACAGCGCAGGACACCTACACACCATGCTGGGGTGATGCAGATGGAGTATGTCACCTCCAACAGCACAGAACACCTACACACCATGCTGGGTGATGTAGATGGAGTATGTCACCTCCAACAGTACAGGACACCTACACACCATGATGGGGTGATGTAGATGGAGTATGTCACCTCCAACAGCACAGAACACCTACACACCATGCTGGGTGATGTAGATGGAGTATGTCACCTCCAACAGTGCAGGACACCTACACACCATGCTGGGGTGATGTAGATGGAGTATGTCATCTAAAACAGCACAGAACACCTACACACCATGCTGGGGAGATGTAGATGGAGTATGTCACCTCCAACAGCACAGAACACCTACACACCATGTTAGGGAGATGTAGATGGAGTATGTCACCTCCAACAGCACAGAACACCTACACACCATGATGGGGTGATGTAGATGGAGTATGTCACCTCCAACAGCACAGAACAACTACACACCATGCTGGGGTGATGCAGATGGAGTATGTCACCTTCAACAGCACAGAACACCTACACATAATGCTGGGTGATGTAGATGGAGTATGTCGTCTTCAACAGCACTTAGCACCTACATACCATGCTGGGGAGATGTAGATGAAGTATGTCACCTCCAACAGACCCAAGCCATCTGCACATCATTCTAAGATGTATAGATGTAATATGTTCCATCCAACAGCACAGGGCCCTTAGACACCATGCAGGGCTATCTGTAACCAGAGTATGTCACTTCCAACAACAGATGACTCCATATAAACCATACTGGGTGCCTGTAGGTGGAGTATTTTAATTCCCAATACCACAGCATCCCCTGCATAAAATGATGCAAGGTTCATAGACAGCGATGTCACCTCCAACAGCAAAGCACCCAAACATGCCATGTTGGAGTAGAAATAGATGGAATATGTCACCTCCAACAGCAAAGCACCCCCACACACCATACTAGGGTTTCAGAAGATAGAGTATGTCACACCAAACAGCAGAGAACACCTACACTTCATGCTCGGCTGTCTGTAGATGGAGAGTGTCACCTTCAACAGCCAAAGGCCCTCTACACATCATTCTGGTGTGTACAAAGACTGAATGTATCACCTCCAACAGCACAGCACTACTACACATCATGCTGAAGTTCCTTTAATGGTGTATGTCACCACCAACATCACAGCACCCACTAAACACCATGCTGGGGTGACTGCAGATGAATGTGTCACCATCAACAGCACAACTTCCCCTACATGCCATGCTTTGGTGTCAATAGATGGGGAGTGTCATCTCCAAAAGCATTGCATCCCCTCCACACCATTCTGAAGTATGAACAGATGAACATATCACCTCTAACAGTGTAGTACCCCCTACCACCATGCGTCACTTACAGCACTACAGCACCCAGAGAAGATGGAGAGTGTCACTTACCACACCACCGTACCCCCGATACACCATGCTGGGATACTGGTAGATGCGGTATGCCACCTCTAATAGCACAGCACCCCCTACACACCATACTGGGCTATTGATAGTTGGAGTATATGACCTCCAGCATCACAGCACCCCTACACACCATGCTGGAGTATTAGTAGATGGAATATATCACCTCCAACATCACAGCACCCCTACACACCATGCTGGGGTATTGGTAGATGGAGTTTGTTACTTCTAACATCACAGCATCCCCTACACAACATGCTGGGGTGTTGGTAGGTGCAGTGTGTGACTGCCAGCATTACAGCACCCCTATACACCATGCTGGAGTACTAGTTGAGGGAATATTTAACCACTAACATCACAGCACCCCCTACACACTATGCTAGGCTGTTGGTAGATGAAGTTTTTCAACATCAACATCACAGCACCCCTACACACCATGCTGGAGTATTAGTAGATGGAATATATCACCTCCAATATCACAGCATCCGATACACACCATACTGGGGTGTTGATTGATGATGTATGTCACTTTAAACTGCAAAACTCTCTTACACAGTATGTTGGGTCATTCATACACAGAGTGTGTCATGTGTCACCTTTGACAGCACAGCACCTTCTACACACCACTCTGAGGTGGTAATAGATGGAGTATGTCACTTGCAACATTACAGCACTGCCTACACTCCATAGTAGGGTGTCAGTAGGAGTGTATTACCTCCAACAGCACAGCTCCCCCTACACACCATGCTGGGGAGTCGGTAGATGGTGTATGTCATCTCCAACAGTATAGCATCCCCTACACAGCATGCAGTGGATCCCCTCAAGATGCAACACCGTGTCACAGTTTCCTACATAAAAAAAGGGATTAACTGTTATAGAAATTGCCTTGTTTCCTGCAGTAGTAGTGCTGCAGAATTCTGCAGAACTGCACTGCATCCTGACAAACGCTGCCGTATATGGAGTGTGGCACCTCCAACCGTAGAGTACCCCCTACACCCCACACTGGGTTGTCTATAAATGACATACAGTACTATATGTTGCATGCAACAGTACAGCACCCCCTACACACTACATCGGTATGCCAAGAATTTCCCTATGTGGGATCTGAACCCACATCTTCTGTAGCCAGATGATTGCTTGCTCTTTGAGTTCTGATTGGTTGTTTTAAGGAGAGTGGTCTTCTCATGTGTCTTCTTCATCTCACCATTTAACTAGGGATGGGGGTCCCCACTGTGACCGCAGCAAGGATCCTAAAGGGACAATTGGTGGGCAGATCTGGAGAGGAGACGGTGCTTACTATGGAGGCCTTCCCACATGTTGCCCTGTCCAAGGTAAATATGGAAATAAATCCAGAACACTCATGTCGTGTGTCTTGGTGTTTAACAATGTGAAACACAAAGAGCCCAGCTGGTTTTGGGAGAGGGATCTGTTCGAGGTTCCTTGATCACAGGTGAGAGGTATGTATTCCACTGAGCAGGCAATTTGTTTTCTATTTAGCTCTTTACCACTACCAGACCTGCAGCTGCAGGCAGCTGCACCATCCCTGTCCCTGCAGTCCCAGACTGGAGACCACCTCTCTTGGAACCCGCTGGTTGTGAGAGCTCCCCAATGGATTACTCCCTGTGACAGGGCCAGGGTGGGAAGGGCCACCCCGGAGAACTGAACTGAACTTAAAAAAAAAAAAAAAGGGAAATGTAGTATAATGATGATGCAACAGTAGATGGCGCCAATACAATACAATAGATGGTAATGTAGTGAGGCACATGTTTGTACATGTCAGTGTAGTACATGCTTACATCTTGAGAAGCAAGTGCTCGTGCAGTTTAATAAAGAAGCTGAACTGTAAACAGCCTTCTGTGGTTTCTCATACTTTACGGAGCCTGGTGCCCTGGTTGGTACTGCAGGTTGGAGGCGGGCAGACAGGGCTTCATGAAGCCTGCACTGGAGTTTTTTCATTTCCTCTACAAGTTCCCCCTGCTGTAGCATGGATGTGAGTACATGCCGTGTAGAGGCACACACACAGTGTGTCAAGTCATGGCCCCTCCTTTTGCACTACACATGCTTGTACTACAGCCAGGTCTCCACCTGGTAGCAGTCTACTGCAGCATGGCAGGCCCCCCCTCCACCCCCGGAGAGGAGAGCAATCCACTGGAAACCTGATCCTCACTGCCTGGCCAACTCCCAGTGGCCTGAATTCACTCATGAACCCAGGTTTCTGCCATGGCGGGCAGTAGCGCTACCACTGGGCCAGCATAAGCAGGCAATTTATTGAGTTCAAAATTAAAAACTGATACTCTATGAAGAGGGTTCACAATGTATCCAATATTGTGCTGGCTATATTTGAATGCCCGTTCAATGTACTTTTAATTAAACTTAAATATCCTGCAGACTGGCCCACTGCTGTGGCGGGAGTGCAGTGTGGTGACTCCTGGGAGACCAACTTTTCATGGAAGCTCCAGAATCCCACACTGTAGCCATCTTGGTAAGCGTGACACAAAGATGAGGTGCTTGGTTCCTAGATTGGGATGGTGTAGGCTGCCCGGTGTCCATATCCTCCACTGCCACTCAGCCAAGGAGAAGCAGTGGTGTTGGTTGTGAGGCTGCCTCTCACCTACTTTCCTAATGCAGGCCTGATTATTGCAGTGGGGGGATGGGAAAATGTAAAAGAATAATTAAATCCCGGTGTATTTTAACATCATTGATTATTTTGTGTGAGTAAAGTATATAATATAAATATTACAAAAATTGTCAATTTCAATAGGCCATTCACCAAAGTACCCTTGCTTCAGGTTCAGACTAATAATAAGCAATAAGGCATGACAGATTGTGTGTTATTGTAGGATAACAACATACCTTGCAAAGTGAGGCATAAAGCAATGCTGAGTGCCTTATGAACCTGAGAGGGGCCGTTATCCAACTATTACACACACCCTGGAGTGCCTTATTACAATTATAAAATGGTTCCTCTGATTTTTATTTTAAAATATGACTAATGAGGTTCAGAAAGTTAAGTATTCCTGACCTGTGGTATTGTGCTGGAATAACACATGATCACGTGATCACATATCATATGACTAGTCACAGGTGTTGGTTTCTTTTACCTGTTTAATAAGTGCATTTAACAGGTGCTGAACTACACCTATTATAAGAAGTTCAGCTGTTTTCTAATTGGAGATTTGTACTGAGTGCCTTCACCCAGGATAACACCAACATTAGCTGTAATCCCATGGTCTCCATTGATTAATTACATGCCCTTTGGCCTTCAGTTATCAATATAAATGTGGATTTTTGTCCTTAATGACACCCAGCAGGAATAGGTATCTCTAAGCTAAAACAAAGAGCCTGGAATAGATTTCCCGGTTGTATAAGGTGTGCCTCATGTTCTTATCTACATGCTGGGAGATAGGGGACTAATCGCTCTCTTTTTTTTAAATCACATTTGACAACTTTATAGCTGCTGCTGCCTGCTTTTATGCTTCCAGGTGCAGCGAGAATAGTTAGAGTACCCACCATGAAGCAATGGGGTTGCACTCTTATGTTGTGGAAAAACATGAGGGTGCTTCGCACTATAAATTTTCCCCTTGATGTCGACACTTACAGCCCAGAAAAGGGAAAGGTGGGAAAGGGGCATGACCATGGTGTTATGATTAATAAAAGGAAAGACATGGTTGAGTATACACTGCTGGTGAGTGCCAGCAAAACTAGTGGGAATGCAGCCATGTACTCAAACGAGAGTGGGGGGCAGTTTATCTAGTCACCCTTTGAAAGTCTGACTTTCTAGCTTCCACCATGTCACCAGGTAGCCTGTTCCACATGGGAACCACCCTCTGTATGAAGTGATGCTCACTAATGTTTCCCTTATCCTGCCACCCTTTAGAGGTGGTCACTTGCCATCCCTCCCAACTTCAGAAAGTGTGGGGCTATGGCAACTCTGATTTTGGGGGGTGCAAACTAGGGGAAAACTGAAGAAAAAAATAATGAAAAAAAGTCTCTAAACTAAGGATGGTTGGAATAATTTTCAGGTCAGCTGGATATTTAGTCAATTCAATCTGTCTTTACACTCTAGTAACTCTGTTTTCTTTCCTCTTGCAGACCTACAGTGTTGATTTTCAAGTCCCAGACAGTGCCTGCACAGGGACAGCCTACCTCTGTGGGGTGAAGAGCAACTTGGGGACCCTGGGGGTCAGCGCTACTGCTCGGAAGGGCGTCTGCAAATCACAGTTTGGAAATGAAATCACTTCGATTCTCAAGTGGGCCAAGGATGCAGGTCAGTGGCTCATGCTGTGCCAGTCTCTCAGTCCTGTGGCTGTGAGTTTGATTCCCAGTACTTGTGTTCAGGTCAAGGGCTTAACACTTGGGGTGCTGTGTTTTGGGTTAGTTAATTGGAGAAGGTGCTGACTAGGCTTCTAGTCCCCAGATAAGGTACACCATATGGAAGACTGGTTGGACTGGAGGAAAGGTGGAAGTGTTCTTAGATGTGAGGCTGTAACCTATCTTAGGGTTTCTAGCACTGTGTGTTGCAGGTACCAAACATGTCATGTGCTGAAAGACTTGGTTTCCAGGGGCAGAGAGTGTTCAACCAGCTTTCTGAAGCCCCCTGCTGATCAGTAATGGTGCAGCACTGGTGATTATGAATGCACCATGCACCCAACTTCTCTGCTAAAAAAGAAAAAAAAGAATAGTTACCACCATAAAAGTAGATCTTTGAAAGAATCTGCAACATCATGGAACTGTAAGCTGACGGCATCAGGACCACCTGGAAACATTTTGCAGACTGGGGCCACCTAGCATGTCATTGCCTAAATAACATCAGTATGTTTCAGTTCCCTGACAGAGGACAAAAAAACACCTGCCTCAAAATAATGGGTGCAGCTGAGCAAGGCTCTAAACTTAGATGAACAAAGGGAGATCAGTATACACCATCGCAGTTGGCAGTACAAAAGAGGTTTATTAAACCATAACACACAAATGCTCCTAAGGTTCCCAGTGCTTCGAGTTGCTTTGAGTCTTCATCAGGGAGCAGAGCCACAGTTACAGGTGTTTCTTTTATACAAAAACTTCAGCCTCTTAAAGCTGCTGTACATCAATTGCTTTCCCAAGGAAAAAGAAAGGTAATGTTGAAACCTTCTTATGAACAATAAATATATTTGGTTACATACTAAGTCGTACTTAAGTAAGAAGTAGCACTTAAGTTAGAAAAGAGGGGTAACAACCAGACAGTGGGATTAGCCTTAAGTGATGGTGATCAAGGAATGGGAGGGGGCAGAAGAGAAAGGACACCCAGTGGTGTTCAAATTGCAATGGTGATTCAGGCAAAGAATACATTTAAACCAAAGAAACCAGAAAAGAACTAGCAGTGAAAATAGCAAAATGTATATATATATATATATAGTTTTCAAAATTTTGAAAATGGACAACAAAAAACTGCCTAAGAAAACTCTGATTGACAGTATAAACTGGACCCATAGTCAACAAAATCAAAATTGGTTGGTGGGATAAATTTTGAGTTAAGGTCAAACTTATGGACCTTAACACTAATATTGATTGGACCCATATACCCCACTGTGTGAGCCAAGTAATTAGGAAGGTTATTCTTATTAAAGCCTGGGATATCGGACTTCAGTCTGATTGGTCCAGAATCAATTATTCTGTTATGCTTGTGACTTATAAGAGTGGCAAGGCAATGGTGGACTGTGAATACTACTTAAAATTGCATTCAGATATTAAACATCGACAAGCGCTAGCCAAGATTTTCAGTTACACCTCTGACCTTCGGCTGCCTTTTTAAGAAAACACCTATCCACTGTCATTGGAGCAAAGTAGTATGTTTTCATGACTACATGTGTCATTACACGTGGCATTGCATGTGTCATTACACGTGTCATTACATGTGTCATTACACATGTCATTACATGTGCCATTACACGTGTCATTACACGTGTCATTACATGTGTCATTACATGTGTCATTGAACGTGACGTTACATGTGTCATTACACGTGCCATTACATGTGTCATTACACGTGTCATTACATGTGTCATTACACATGTCATTACATGCTTGAATGTCCAGACCTGGATAATCTTAGAACAAAATGGCTTGACTCAGTGTTAGTCATAAAGAAAAATATGCCAGATGCCCTGAAATTGCAATAAATTATGAATACAATGAAGGATCCTGATGTATTTGCCCGAGCTTCTTTGCTTGTAAAGCGTTAACTGTCAACCTGGAAATGATGATTTTTTATTTGGGTTGTATTTTTAACTTATTTACACTGTTTTGTCTAGTGGTGCATTTCATATATTTCTATTGTATGTGCATGTGTTATTGTAACTGTTTTTTAACTCGTTTTGGCTGAAACCTTCCTGGTAAAGCCTAATAAACTTAACCTAATCTGAAAATCTGAAATCTGATAATAATTAATGTGAGGGGAGTTAAAAGACACTCTGCTAAAATGGAGGTAACATGGGGAACAAGCTTGACAATGGACAATGACTAAAACAAGATATGAAGGATGATGAACACTTACCCAGCACCAAAGAACTTAAATTAAAAAGGACATGAACCCCTGTGCGTGAGAGATGGAAGTGTTATGAGTGTAGTTAGTAATGATGTTCAGTGATGAATTTGCAGGATCCTTGTTTTATAAACAATAAATACCTACACTCCCCCAAATAAATGGGGTTATCATTTCTGATGACCTGAAGGTAGCTAAACAGTGTGACAAGGCAGTGGGAAAGGCTAGTAGAATGCTCAGATGCAAATGGAAGGGTATCACCACCAGAAAGAGGGAGGTAATAATACCCCTGTATAGTTCGCTGGTGAGAACCCCCCTCGAGTACTGTGTTCAGTTCTGGAGGTCCCATCTCCAAAAGGACATAGATAGGGTGGAGGCGGTGCTAAGGAAGGCAACTAAAATGGTGCGGGGCCTGCATCAGAAGCTCTATGAAGAAAGGCTTAAACAGTTTAATATGTACTCCCTAGAAGACAGGAGGGAATTGAGGATATGACAGAGACATTCAAGTACCTCACAGTAATAAACAAGGTACAGGAAGGGAGCATTTTCCAAAGGAAAAGATGCTCAAGGACAAAGGGTCACATTATAAAGCTGGATTGGGGGAGTCTGAAAGGAAACATGAGGAAGTATTTCTCCATGGAACGGGTGGTGGATGCTTGGAACAGCCTCTCAGAGGAAGTGGTGTTGGGTTAAAATGCTCACAGGATTTAAGAATGCATGGGATAGACACAAGGAAATCTTAGAAGCGGGGGTAAGCCAGAGTCCAAGTAGGGTCCCCGGTGGCACTATAGGCAAGGAATTTAGGGCAGACTAGGTGGGTCAAGTGGTCCTTATCTGCCAACAAGTTCTATAATAGACATGTGAAACTCAGCTGTCAAATTCACAAGCTACAAATAAGCAGAGTAATCAGTCTCACAGTTCCCTGCCAGAGACAAGCTCTGAGGATCATTGGACCGACAGAGAATGAAGCAACCAAGACCAAAACCAGGCACACAGGAGAGGATATGAAAACCTGAGTACAGCTGCCTTAATGGCAACCAAGGAGAAAACAGCATTTGACAGTAGGCAGTATAGTCACCCATCACCTGACAAGGGGGGAAGGTGGGATGGAGAGCTGTGGCTCAATGGAGGAGATTATCTCAAAGATCTACTTTACAGTAGGTAACTACTCTATCTTCTACGAGGATATCTCCCTCCACTGAGCCACATCATGGAAAGATTCCCAAGCAGTACCAATCACTGAGAGAGGACAGCAGAACCTAATGATCCTGAGTGAGGGGGCCTTGCAGAACATTGAGGCCAAAGCTGACATGTCTACGAGAGACAATGTCCAGACTGCAGTGTTTAGTGAAGGTATGAACAGTACTCCAAGTGGTAGCAGCACAAATGTTGGCAGTGGATGCATTCTGAAAATAAACCACTGAAGTAACCACACCTCAAGTGGAATGAACATGTACAGGACCAGAAGCTGCTCACCATGCTTCCGGTAACGAAACATAATGCAATTGGCCAGCCATTTGGACAGGCCTTGTTTAGAAATCAGGGAGCCCACCATTCTGGTGGCAAAAGCAATAAACAGTTGAGAGGATCCAGGTACAAACGCAGTGTCCTACAGACATCTGGTATATGTAACTGATGCTCCCCACTATCTGTGGGAGAGGAAAAGTAAATAGGAAGGTCTATTGTCTGATTTAGTGTTCTCTTAGACACAACCTTTGGAGGAAAATGAGGATTGGTGCATACTGTGACCCTATCTTTGTAAAATATATGTAACAGCCCATTGATTCAACTTGGCTGTTTCTGGGGCCCTCGGATCTCACCTGAACACACCTACAAGGTGGTTGGCCTAGGTTCAGGAGTGAAAGGAAGAAATGGCACGATGCCTCCACCTGGGGTAATGGTAGGGAATACCTGTGAGCAGACTGTAGGTTACCACCCCCAGGAAATAAACAATAGCTGCCCCCAAACCCCCCACACACACAATAACAATTCCCCATTCATGCAATGACTCAAAGTACCAGAATATAACATTAACAATTAATGGTATTAATTTTGGGGAAAGGGAAAAAAGGGAGTTATATAACACAGTAACATTAACAATTGGCTGAAACAGTTTCACTCACACAATCCCCCCCCTCCCCCCACCTACGGGTGCATCCGGCTTCCCACAAGCACCGTGGTGTAGACATCACTGGAGATCTCTTGCTGGGGTCCAAACAACTTTAAACAGTAAAAAAAAAAATCACTCTTCAGGTCTGGGTACAGTTTCCTAGCAGAGTCCGCCCAGGACCTAACTCCCTAATTTTAACATAGCTAGCTAGCTAGCTAGCTAATAAAGGCCCACAAAGCCACAGACAGGGGTTACTTACAGTTCAGCAATTCGGGGGGTGGGGGTTCAGCAAACTGACTTCGACTATACCGTGGAGGTATCAGGTTGATGGTGCACTGCAGCAGCCAGGAGCAGCTTGAATAGATGAAGGAGGCTGGTCTTCACCTGCCTGGCCTTGCCAACTTCGCCTCTGAGGCCTTTGTGGACAGTGTTCACCAGGAAGGCCACTCACCATCTTCCTCCACTGGTCTTCTTCAGGCTACGGACAGGGCAGGTGTGGCCCCCTAGACCCATCTGTTGCACACCCTTTTTAAGCACAAATAGCAGCTAGGCTTTGGCTCAATATCTAGTTCCAGCATTCTCACTTTGTGTCTCTACTCACAGCAGTGGCTGGGACAGTCTCTAGTCCAGCACATTCAGTATCTTAGTTTGCAGCAAACACAATTTCCATGCTTGCTCCACCCGGGGTGGCTCAGTTCCTGATGCAGTGTTGCAGCACTTTTCAATCCAGACCACATGTTTGCGGGCTCTGCTTCCACACTGTGGCTTCAGTGCTCTCTCATCCACTGGCAGCTCTCTACAAAAGCCTCTCTCTCTCTCTCTCTCTCTCTCTCTCTCTCTCTCTCTAAAGTTGTTACAGTCTCCTTCTCTTGCAGCTGGTTCCCACTTTTCTCTCTCTGCTACAGATAGCTTATCAGGCACTGTGCCTGTCCGTTATGCCTGTGGCCGAGCACGCCATTGGGTTAAGTGTGCAGGCCTTTGGGCAAGGATCCCACAGCAGTCCTGCACTCCAATCTTTCTCCAGGCTCAGGCAGAATCCTCTTTGGCAGGCAAAACAGTCCCTTTTGTCCCTTTTACAATCCCCTGCTTTAATTGACTGCTACAGTCCTGGGCAAATCTGGTGCCCTATAACCTTACCCTAGCAGCCCCCCAGTGCTTCTCAGTCCATGGGGGCTGCCATGTTTGTTGTTTATATTTTGCTACCAACACTCAGCTCCATAATTTATTACTTAAGCCCACTCAAGGGCTAATAGTAAGCTGTCCTGGCTCCATGACCGAAGGGAGCCAGGACACCTTTATTTCATGTGTGGGAGCCCCTCTAGCTCTTAGGGGCTTCTGAAACACATTACCTCCCCATCCTCATGCATGCCCTTTTTTGGCACTTTTACCAATGGAGCTGTGGCTCCTTTACATTTTTGGCACTTTGGCAGCCACACCTGTGCATAGGGCACGCACTTCCATTTTATTTATTTACATTTGGCTTGGTCCGTGTCCCTGCTTCACGGACCGAGCACTAATCCCCAAAACTGCCCAGAGGTGCCAGAACACCAGTAGGACCTTGGCCCCCTTTGGATCCTGGGCCAAGGTCCTGAAAATTTCAGTGGCCGCAAGGAGTTGGGGCCGGAGATCACATAAGATAAGATCAACTGAGGGGCTTACCTATAATAAATGGAGGATCTGAGACCAGAGACTGTAACTCTGAGATGTATCTAGCAGACATCATAGCCACTAAAAGCAGTGTCTTCCAAGAGAGGATGTGCATCTCACAAGCAAGCTCAAAGGGAGGTGCAGTGAGGGTTTTTAAAACCAAATTAAAGTCCCACACCAGAACTGGATCTTGGATTGAAGAGTACAAAAGGAGTATACCCCTTAGGAAACCTCCAACTGGGCCACTGTCTTACCCTCAGATAGGGCATGAAAGGCTGACAAAGCAGCCATGTGGACCTTAATGGAGGAGTACCCTAGTCCCGAGTCCTATATAGACAGTAGGTAGTCCAGAATTTTAGGAACTGGACATTTAAAGGGATTTGGCGCATGTCTAGTACACCAAACAGTGAAGTATTTCCATTTTTGTGAATAAGTGTACTGTGTAGATGGCTTTCTAGCACAAGGTATTTTATTTAGCAAAATAGATTCCAGTAAAAAGATAAAGATACAACCCTGAGTCTTTAAATGAGGCTTGCACAAGAGCAAGAAATGTCAGTAGGGAGCAGTTACTTACCCCAAGAAAAAGGGATCGATATGCAGGACCAAAAAGAGGTTTTATTTGTCACAGAGTACAATTGCTTAGCACCAAGAGTAGCTGGGATCATTTCTAAATATTGGGGGACTTTGAAAGGAGATGAGGACTTGAGAAATGCTTTGAAAGAAAAACCAAAAGTAGTGTATAGGAACGGTAAGAACTTAGGAGATTTGATAACCCACAGCATGTACAAAGAAGTGGCCCCAAGGCAAAAATTGGTTGGTTATAACCACTATAGGAACCTTTAATAGCGGAAAGTGTAACATCTGCAGATTGTGCATGAGGGAAAGCAATTTATACCTTCCAGTGGCAATGCAGACATTGAAATCAGTTTATTTCTTACAACACTCCATTTGTGATGTATGTCATACAGTGCACTTGCCTGTTACTGTATGTTGAACATACGTCCATTAAAAGAATGTATGCAAGAACATGTTCATTCTATTATCAAAGCTATTCCAGACACGCTACTAGGTATGCACTTTAAGGTATTCCATCAGAGCAATCCACAATATATGGCCTTCATGAGCTTGAGCATGTACCCAGGAATCTCCGAGGGAGAGATAGGACAAGAATCCTTCGGCAGAAAGAGTCAAAGTGAATTTTTATTTTGAAGGCAATGTGACCTAGTGGATTAAATGGCCATATTGACCTTGTATCCTTCTTATGAGATGGATAATATGTATGATATGTCAGTAGGGACTGTAATATATTTTCTTGAATGCTAAATGGTTTTTGTGTGCCTCATTTACAGATTAATTTTTGATATTTGAATCTGATCAACAGCTCTTCTTGATGAAAAAAAGAGAATTAAGATCAGCTTTAAATTCATTCTAGTTCTTATATTTACACCCTCTTCCTCTCACTTTTACTCCCTTCTTTTAGTTTCATTTCCTCCCTCTTTTCAAACCCCGCCCCAACACCACTTCTCCCTCCTTCCTCCTTCCTCCCCCAACCATAACCCACCTTATTTTCTCCAGCTCCCCAGTATAACATTCTCCCCAACTCCTACCAATCCCCAACTCCCTCCAATCCCCAGCCCCCACTCCCCTATTATAGTTCAAACTTTAAACCTAATTTTCTCCTTATGACTATTTATTTGTACATTTTCCCCCAATTGAATGTGTGTTCTTTAATCTATGAATACAAATACAATTGATAAGTAATATATAATATATAATGAGCAGGTCATTAGACTTTTTGTGTTTTAACTTGAGATAATGTATTGACTGATGTGCATTTAAAGTACCACATTGCTTCTAATAATATTTGCAATGATTTCACTATCTGAGACACTTTTTTTTCCATTGTGTTAAATAGCAATAGATTACATTTTTTTCACTATACTCACTTTGATTTTGATGGTATCATGGTTTATCAACTCTGTTTGACAGCAGCTTAAACTGAGTATTTGCTCTGTTCTTCCCTATTTATGGGCTGAATATTTATTGATGCAGTAGTCCTATTAAACAAGCTATCTAATGAATTATTCATGTTGATCCTGTTATTTAAACTGGGTAGGACTTAGCTACTTTCCCCTTCCCCCGATGAAGCCTCGCAGGTAAGAGGTGAAGTACTGCAGAAAGCTATATTCCCTGCTACAAAGTATGTCTTTTACTGGAATCTAGTTTGCTAAATAAAATACCTTGAGTTGTGATATGCTGTTATGCTATACAGTGTGCCGCTTTTTTTTGCTGGTTTCAAGTTTCTTGTCTTCTGCTGGCAGCAATGCCAGACCTTTGAGGGAAGCAGCAATCTTGGGGTTTTTGTAGGCCGTGAATGTACACAAGTCATGACTCCAGCATTCACATTGCTCTAACACTTCATCAGGAGGTGGGACATAGGCTGCTGCATCTTGCCCTTTTAAAGTGAGACATTTAAAGTGACGTCCTTTTTTAAAATGTTTTATTAAATTATTATAAGAATTACAAATATCAGACGTACATAAACTATATGACATATACATGCAGATATAATTATAACCACATAGCGGATTTTAGCAACAAAATTTATGTAAAAATATTTGACTATATATCAGCAGCGGTATCTGGCAGTGAAAATTAAAAAATAATGGACACATGGGGAGTGGAACATTATAAACAGTCCATAATTAACTAATTGGAAATCATATCTCAAAACCTCCTTGATTTAATAAACTCTGCAAAAGGGGTCCACAGCACGTAATAAACGATCAGCTTATTACTCTATAATGCACCTTTTCTAACCTATGGCTTGTAATTACTGCATTAAGCCAAATATTAAACGTCGGAAGAGCTCTGTCTTTCCATTGCATTAAAATGCACTTAAACGCTAAAATCAAACAAAGTTTAATGAATTTCTGTCCATTTTTATTTAATTGATTCATAGGTCCCCCATTGCAAAGTACTATCCAAGAGATATCCTTATTCATTACCACCCCTTCAATTTGTGAAAGGTTTTCCAAAATCAGCTTCCTCCAGTCTTTTAAAACTGGGCACAAAATCATCATATGTTCCAAAGTACCACATTGACCACAGCCCCTAGGGCATTTATTTGGAAACCTATGGTTTCAGTAGGTTAAGTCTATGAGAGGTGAACTAAACTCTGTGCCATATAGTAAAATAAATTTGTTGTAATTTAGTCAATTTTAGCACTGCAGGTTTGATAGTTGTAATCAGTGCCCACTGTTTATTATTCAGTTTGACATGGATTTAGTCTCTCATTTACTTTTAAGTGTTTCCATATCAAAGCCTATGTTTTGTAACATTTTATACAGGTATGTAATAACTTTCTTACCCAATGGGTACGTAACTGTCCAATTAATTTAGTCCAATTTTGGATTGTCCAGTTCCTGAAGATTTTTTAAAATAAAATGTTGTACCTGTAAATAGGCATAGAAATGTTTATGAGACAGATTATATCTAGCCTTAAGTTGATTAACTTCAATAATTTGATTATGCTCCTGAAACTGGCCAGTTTCTGTCAAACCCAATGTATACCATATTTTGAACACTTTATCTTTTAAAGATGGGATGAAAAAATGTAAGATAAATGGGAGACTGTCTAGAACAGACCATATTTATTTGCATAATTTTGGTAATCGAATCCCAAATTTTACACAAAGTTTTGGTGGGCAAAGTGGTGGTCATGAAAAATTGTTAGGACTGCTTAATAACCAGTGTATCAGATTGGTATATGGGGTACATGATGCTTCCAATTCTGCTACCATATTTATCTTGTCTGTCTCATTAATATACAAGAATGACAAATTTGCTGCATAGTAATATCATTTAAAATTAGGTAATGCCAGACCCCCATCTTCTTTAGATAAATATACTGTAATTTCTCAATTTTCAAGCGTGGATATTTCCCTTTCCAAATAAATGTTTTCAGACTTGTATCAATTTTTTTGAACATGGATTTGGGTATCACAATCAGAATTGTTTGAAACAAAAATAAAAATCTCGGGGGTAGATTCATTTTCACCACATTAGATCTACCTATAAGTGTAATGGGTAGTGATTCCCATTGTTTTAATTCTCCTAACATGTTTTCTAATAATGGTGTGAAGTTAAGGTCATGAAATTTGTTAAGTCTTGATCTAAATGAATCCCCAAATATGTAATTTGTGAAACTGTTTTAATTTTACAACCAGGTGGGGGTACAAAAGGGTCCGAATGATGAACTGATTTCATTAGTTCCATTTTCTCCCAATTAACCTTATGCTCTTATATCCTGCTAAATTCAGAAGTGATCTTAATAATATAAGGAAAACTATGATTCATGTTATTAGTATAAATAAGGGCATTGTCTGTGTATAAACTGATCCAATGCTCTTTCATGCTGATTTTGATCCCAGTAATGGTATTTCGAATTCTTATTATGATAGCCAAGGGTTCAATTGCCAACACAAAAATTAGGGGTGAGAGAGGGCAACCCTGTCTGGTGCCCCTCTGTAGATGGACCTCACCAGAGATATTCTTATTAGTGCGAATCCTTGCCACCAAGTCAGAGAAATCGGTCACTGTTCATCCTCTAAAATTTGGGCCAAAACCAAATTTAACTAATGCAGATTTGATACAACCCCATTCAGGCCTATTAAATACCTTTTCAGTGTCTATTGACATATGCAAAAAGTCCTCATCCTTTCACTTATCTATTATATTGATAGTTCGGCGTATATTGATTCTTATCATTTGATCTTTAATAAATCCATTTTGGTCTTCATGAATCAAATTGGGTAGTACCTTTTCTAGCCTGCTGGCGAGGATCTTAGCCAAAATTTTTGCGCTGGCATCAATTAGTGAAATGGGTCTATAAGATCTGGGAAGCTGCAGATTTTTATCTTTTTTCTTAAATAATAATATCCTTGCTTCTTAAATGATTGGGGTAAGGATTTTAATTTAAAAATATTATTGAACACTGACTTTAAGTGACCTGCCAATATCAGATAGAATTGTTTATAAAAATCTATCACTATCCCATCAGGTCCAGGGGTTTTTGAAGGTGCAAGGTTTTTA
Organism: Neoceratodus forsteri; assembly: GCA_016271365.2. Taxonomy (NCBI): domain Eukaryota; kingdom Metazoa; phylum Chordata; order Ceratodontiformes; family Ceratodontidae; genus Neoceratodus; species Neoceratodus forsteri. The sequence goes on from CM028137.1 coordinate 329,729,601, forward strand.
TTGCCGCAATAATCTCTTGAATAGTGATGTCTGTCTCCAGTTCGGCATTCTGAACTACATCCATCTTCAGTATGGTAATTTTATTCAAATATGAATTAATATCTAAGTCCATGTCCTGATGTTCTGAAGTATATAGGTCTTTATAATATTCCTTAAATATATCATTAATTTCAGCGGGGTTATTAACTATGTTGCTCTCTTTAGAGATCATAGACAGAATATTATTTTCTCTTGTTCCTTCTTCAACTGCCATACTAAAATTGTCACCCAGTGCATAATATCTGCTTTTAGTGTAGGTAAGCTGTTGTTCCACCTCTTCCATAGCCATCTTGTTATATTCATTTCTAAATTCCACAAATTGTTGAAGAAGGCCAGGGTCATGTGACTGGTTATGTAGTTCTTCCAGTTGAGAGATTGCCCTCTCAAGCTCGTTCAGTCTCTGAGTTCAATTTTTTTCCATCTGGCACTGTACATAATAGTTGCCCCCCCTGACAAAAACCTTAAAGGCTTCCCAAATTGAAACCAAAGAAGTGTCCTTAGGTGTATTATAATAAAAATATCGGGAAATATCTTCTTGCATCTGCTGGATGAAGTTGGTGTCCCACAGTAACAGAGGATCAAATCTAAAATTAGTACATGGGGGTTCATGGGTGAAAAGAATGACCAGACAAATTGGTGCATGGTCAGAGATAATAATATTTTTATATTCAGCACTCTCCACCATATAAGCAATGGACTCGGAAATAAAAAAATTATAGAGTAATTTTGGTAAACTGAGGAAAAATAGTCTAGTTAATGGGTTAGTCAATCTCCAAATGTCAATTAATTTACAATCCAAGCAATATTGTTTGACGTAGTCAGTGGCTGATGTTAATTTATCCATTCTAATCATTGATTTATCAATACTTGGATTAATAACTAAATTAAGGTAGGGAGGCAGTATAGCGCAGTGGGTTTTTTTTTATACTTAGTTTATTATCTTTCATTTGTCAGCATCTGTTACATCATTTTCATGAATCACATGTTGTTCTTTGGGTTAAAAAACTCTAGCACTGACAACATTGCAGATATATTACAGCACTTCTGGTTCATAGTAGTCAACTTTACTACAATCTAACTAGAACAGTGACAGTAGGTGCTACTGTCTGGGGTGTGTTCCGTCTGTTCACTATCTATAACTAGTTGTCTGGCATCCAGAGAATACCCATAACAGGAGTCTATTGGGGGACATTCTCTACCTCCGGTGTAAAAGATAAATATCTCTTTAGTACAGTTCAGGCATCTCACTCTTAACCATTGTCATGGAGTAACCATCTGGTCCATTTCTGTTGATATATCTGTGGCTTTTGCTTAAGATTGATCATTAACCTTTCCATTAAATGTATGGATTCAGCCATCTCCTTCCATTCCCCTACCCCCGGGGCCCTCGGCTGCAACCAATTCTTTGTAATAATTTTTAGGGCTGCCGCAACCAGGATCTTCCATAGGTATCTGGCATCCTTATCTTCAACTTCCCCTGGGATTAGTCCCAAAACCAAGTGTTCAGGTCCTAACTGCATCTCAATTGCAAATATCTGTTCTAGATGTTTCGTAACCTCCCTCCAATAAACAGTGATACCTAGACATGACCAAAAGACATGTGCCTGTGAGGCATGTTGTTCTCCACAAGCCCTACAACACCCAGCCATGGCCCTTCCCTTCACATGAACCATTTGTGTTGGTACTAAGAAATATCTGGTTCTCAACCTCCAACAGAAGTCCCTCCACACCAAAGAACTAGAAGTTGACCATGTACTTCTCCACATCAGAGACCAATGTTTATCTGTTATGTGAATTACTAAGTCCTGTTCCCATTTTTTCTTTATGTGCTGGGATGTGTTGGCCATATCTGCCACATAATTATTATACGGCAATGAAATGGTGTGGTCAGCCCCCCTTGCCCCCCACACTCTTTGAAATAGCCCTCTCTCTTCCAACACCAGCTCCTCCAGCATTATCTTGTTAATTTGTATATTCAAATAGTCTCTCAATTGGTAATACCTGATTTTATCTGTCTGCTTCAGGCCATATTTTTCTTGGATTGCCTCAAAGGAGAGTAGGGTATTCCCCAACATTATTTGATAAGGTGCGCACAGACCCCTTCTAGCTCATTTCTGATACCACTTATCAAGCGTTGCTGGTGTAAATTGACGGTCATATGCCCACCATCTATACCTCCACAGATTCCCAAATGTGGCCCCCCCTGCTTATTCCCCTCCTCCATCCTTCCAACACTGCCCTTGTACCTGAGAGACCGAACATTTTCCCTGTGTCCAGAGGCCCAAACATCACCGCCTGCAAAGGGGGATCCCTTTGTTTCCAAAGATCTATTCACTTCCAATGGGTGTCATATCCTGGATTTCCCCAAAGTAGTGCAACCCTCATCTGGGCTGCCACCCAGTAGCCCTGCAAGCATGGGAACGCAAGGCCCCCCTCTTCCTTAGGAAGATAAAGCAAGGATCTTCTTAATCTAGGTTTTTTACCCTTCCATAAATAGGAGAAAAACATACCCTGCCAAGTCTCCAGATCCGCCGGAGTTAACAGACATTGGACACATTGAAATAAGTAGAGAAGGCATGGTAATGCATTCATCTTGAGGGCTTGTGCCCTAGCACTAAGTGAGATGGGTAGAAGGGACCATCTTTGAAAGTCACTTTAAAGCTGTGCTATTATAAGAGGATAGTTCAGTTCTTTCAATTGTGTATTGTTCCTACCCAATTTTACCCCTAAATATTTTATCTCTGTCTAATCCCATAACATGGGGTACTTACTTTTAAGCTCCTCAGCTGGGGTAAAATTGAAACAGAAAATTTCCATTTTATTATTATTCAATTTATAGCCAGATAACCCCGAAAACTTATCCAGCCATCTGAATACAGCTGGCAAAGACTTCTCGGGGTCTGCCACATACAAAAGAACATCATCAGCATACAGAGCCAGTTTGTGGGTTTCTCCCCCTATATTAATCCCCTTTATCTCTGGGCACTGACGGATGCTCTGAGCAAGAGGTTCAATGAACAGGGCAAACAGTAATGGAGAGAGAGGATACCCCTGTCGCATTCCTCTTTCTAAATTAAAAGTCCCAGAGATATGCCTATTCGCTCTGACCTGTGCTCTCGGAGATTCATATAACTTAAATATAGCCGTTATCAGCTGCCTTGGGAACCCAAACCGGGAAAGGAACTCTTTCAGAAATAACCACGATACCCTATCAAACACTTTTTCAGCATCAAGACTTACTATCAACGCCGGTAATTTTTGCTTGGAAATTTGATCTATTATATGTGTTGTTCTACGGAGATTATCCTGTGCTTGTCTGCCCGGTATGAAATCAGATTGATCTATCTGTACTAAAAAGGGGAGGTACTCCTGAATACGTCTGGCCAAAAGAGATGTAAGTATTTTATAATCAGTGTTCAATAGGGAGATTGGTCTCTATGAAGGGCATTTTGTTGGATCCTTTCCCGGCTTGGGTATCACCGAAATCACCGCCTGGGTACAAGAAGGAGGGGCTGCAGCCTCATCTCTCATGACCTCATCAAAAACCTTCCCCAGAAGTGTCTGTATCTAGTTTCCAAAACATTTATAGAACTCCACAGGGAGTCCGTCCGACCCTGGACATTTACCCACCTTAAGCCTTTTAATCCCCTCTATTTCCTCTGGTCTCACAAGTCTCACTAATCTTTCCCCTTGCTCCCTAGTTGGGCCCGGTAGTTTAAGCGAACTCAGGAATCTCTTTATGTCTTCCCTTCCCTCTTTTGTGTCTTCTGTGTAGAACTTAGCATAATATGTTCTAAAGGCATCTGCTATCTCATGGACCCCTTGAACCATTTTGCCTATCCCTGGATGCCACACCTTCGTTATTGTTGTTCTTGCCCATTTTGCCCTCAACCTGCAAGCGAGGTAACGCAGTGATCGAGGTCCCACCTCATAATGTTGTTGTCTCAAAAACAGCAGCCTCTGTTACACCTGATAATCCAAAATTCCTGTCAACTCTCTCTTATAGTCCAACAACTGTCTCCTCTGCTCCTTGTCATACTTTTGTTTTTGCTGCCCTTCCAAATCTGCTATCAGCCTCATTAGCTTGAGTCTTCTGGCCTCCCTCTCCCTCTTTTTCCTCGAGGCCAGTTGGATAAATTTACCTCGCAGGACAGCTTTTGCGGCGTCCCAGTGGATGGCCTGTGTGGTATCCTGCTCTGTATTATCTAGAAGGTAAGCCATATAGGTTTCTACTATTTGGTCCCTGATTTCTTTATCTTTCAAAAGAGAGGTGTTCAGCCGCCATAAGGTATTCCGGCGAGTCACCCCTAGGTCTATTTTTATATATATATGGGCGCATGATCAGACAAGAGTAAGTCCCCTATCCAACTGTCCTCAATTCTCTGTATCTCAGTCTTCATGACTAGAATATAGTCTAGCCTTGAATATGTGTTATGGGCCGCAGGAAAAAAGGTATAGTCCCTCTGTCTAATGTGTTGGTGTCTCCAGGTATCTAATAATCCCATTTCTCCTATCAATTTCTGGATTTTCCTAGCCGTTCTGTGTGGTTTCCCTTTTACCCTCGAGGAGGAGTCCATATCCGGGTTCAAGGGCAGATTAAGGTCCCCCACAAATTATGACTCCTTCCCCCCACTCTAACAGAATGGCTAGAAAGGAACGGTACTCAGGTAATGTTGAGACAGGAGGAAAGTACACGGATGCCAGTGTGACAACATTGCCCCTAAATTTACCTTTCAACATCGCGTATCGTCCCTCCTTATCCATCTTAGCCTCCATTTTCTCAAATGGGGAATTAGAAGGCACCAACACCATCACTCCCCTCCTTCTACCATTCTTATAGGAGGACGCAGCCATTTCCCCAAAACCCAATTTTAGGAACTTATTATGCTCCTCCGTCGACAAATGGGTCTCCTGGAGCAATGAAAAATCTGCTGCAGCTTTCCTTACCTGGCTCAATATTTTAGATCTTTTAACAGGACTTGTAAGGCCATTAACATTGTAGGAACAAACAATCATACCCTTACCTGCCATCACAAGGGTCTGTATTTAAAAATATATTCTCAGGGTCCCCCCCGGACTCCTCCTCCTTGAGAGCCCCCCCACACACATCTCCCTTCTTTACTTCAATTAACTCACTCTACGACGGAACACATCCCAGATATGAAACAACATATAAACCATTACTTGATAACAGTAGCTCAACTATACAGCCAACTGGGCTTGTTACCAATACATGATCTTTGACCTCCAAGGTAGAAGTCCCACTTTTTGGGGCTCTAGTCCTACCTCCACCTTATACCGATGGAGGCAAGTTCAGAGGGGTTACCAGTGTCTCTACAACAGGAGACCCCCTCTAGAGAGCTCTTGTTCATGACTTGAAGCTCTTCACTTTCCTGTATGACCAATTATTCTATTGATCTGAAAAGCTTTTTATTGGGGCACTGCGTGCCTAAGCACCTTCCAAAAGAAAATGATGTTCTGCGCTGATTTAACCATCTTCCATATAAACATTTACCTTCTGACCTAATCCCAGTTTTATGTCTCCGGTAAGGCCAGAGAAATCTCCCTCTACCACGTCCCCAACTGGGGCACCCCCCCACCGGGGGAGAGACATTGGTCCCACCTCACGTGGGAGGGATGCAAACCCCAAAACCACCAAACAAGAATCATTACCCCCTTCCCCAATCCCCCTCCTCTTCTCCAGAATTCACTAATCCGACTAATTTTGTTTTGTTCATTAATTCCTCCATAGTATTCCCCTTCCCCAAACCTCAAAAGCTTCTTATCTTTCCATCCCCATGTTTTGTGTTATTGATGCCTATTCTTGTATTACCGATATCTTAAGCCCATAACACTGTACAGTTTCAAATATAATGGTCCACACTTTGTATGTTTCTTCTTGATCCAGGCCTCTTCCTCTGTTTTAGCTCTGTAACTGGAGCTCTTGTTTTACTTTTACAACAAATCCACTACAGTGGCCCCTTTCCAGTGTCTAACCGAAGATTAGCCCCTATATATTCCCCCACCCACTTCCACCCTCTCCCCCCTTAGCCACATAAAAAATAACCCAGTTCCAGATAATGATGTGATTCTTGCACTTCTGTTTCATTTCCCTTCGCCCTCCTTCCACTGCATCCACGTTTATATTTACTCATAAACCCTTCCACATTAAATCCCACTTCCCTGAGGCATCCAATATGTGCATAGCTTTATAACTGCTGCAGGGATTCAGGAGTCGCTAACCCCCCCTGCATTCTCATAAGATCGTATAATTATTAGTCATGTGCCATGTAATCAGAATAAGCAGGCATAGTCCCCAGTTATTAAAGTCTTGTTCATTTCTCTTCAAGTGCTCTGAGCACATTGTACTCCCTTAAGTCCCCATCGTAGTCTCTTTTAAGTCAGTACTTGCAGTGTATTCCCGTTTTGCATCTTCATCCTTCAGCCGTTGAGTTGTTATTCAGCACAACGTCTTGTTCTCTTGGAGGGTTGCCTTGTTCCTGCTCTCCTCGCTCTAGTTCTACCTCTGGGGGTTTTCTTTTGGCTAGGACCTTGTCCCACACCCCAAACATGTCCCTGCTTAAACCACCATTCACTCTTTTTGGACCTCTTTTGAACCAGTTCTGCTCCCCCAGCTGCTGTTGAATCCACCGTCCCTGTTCCTCAGGTATGTGCAACCCCACTCTCTCCACAAACTCCTTAGCTTCTGCCAGCTCTTGAAATCTCAAAATACCTTTTTCTGTTTGAACTTTCAGCCTAGCAGGGTATTCAACAAAGGCCTTTACCCCTTTTTGCTGTAGTAATTTCACGACCTGTAGCACCTTCCTCCTCCTAGCAAGCAGCTGTGGGGTAAAGTCATGGTGAAAAAACAGTCTGACATCTCCAAAATATATAGTTTTTCTCGACCAAGCTAGGGCTAACACCTCCTCTTTGGTCCTGTAATCCAGGAATGCAAGCACTATCGATCTAGGTCTGGCCTTCTGATCTCGAGGCCGCGGTACCAATAATCTGTGAGCCCTAATAATGTCCAGCCACTTATTGGTAGGTAAATTGAGGATCTCTCTTATAAATGAGTCTATAAAGTCTATCATGTTCCCCGATTCCACTCCTTCTGGTACTCCGTGGATCCGAATATTGTTTCGCCGGTTCCGGTTCTCTAATTCCTCAAGCTTCTGTTCGAGCAGCATGGTGCGATGATGCAGCTCCAGCAAGGCCGAATTGTGCACATCTGTGGTCTGGGTATATTCTGTCATTACCGTCTCAACTTCTTGTGTTTTCTGCTGTAATTTTGCAATGTCTTGGCATTGACCTAGTGCTTTAGCCTCCAGTCTCTGCAGAGTATCATTTATTTGTTGTAGGGTTTGGCAGAGCTGCCGGGAAGTAATCGTGCATTCTGTCTCTTGAGCCATACTCGTGGCCTTCTCTGTACTTTGTACCATGGATTTGCCCTCTGCATAGGCCTCTGCTCGGCTGTTTTGTACCTGCTCAATTATCTTTCATTTCACAGCTCCATTCAACTGAATCTCCTTCAAACGGTGTTTGGGTCCCATTAGATAGTCTTTTATTGATCTTTTGGTCGACAGGATTGACGTTTTCTTTATGGATTAACGTGGATTGTTTCTGGTCAGTCATTCAGCGCTTGGTTTAGGCAGCCATTAGGTCCATGCCCCAACCGGAAGTCAAAGCGCAGTGATTTAAGGCTCTGAGCTGCAAACCTGGAGACCATGGTTTGAATCCCACAGCCCCCACTTGCATACTGTGTGACCCTGAGCAAGTCACTTAACTTCCCTGTGCTCCCAGGTTGCACCTGTAAACAAGCTTTCAGCTTAGTGTGTCTCACCTTGTAAAACAAAAGTAAAAAAAAAAAAAGGTTTCCACCAATAATATACGGAGTAGGAAAAGTACAGTAGCTAATTCCAGAAAAAGGTGATCATAGAACCCAGGAGAATTTTCATTAGAACTGTATATATTTACAGTTATGTATTTAGTTTCCCTTACTTTAATCTCCACAATAATAAATCTTCCATTTTTATCCAGAATAGATCTGCCAAATATGATACCTGAGTCCCGTTTTATCAAAATAGCCACTTCCCTTGAATTATTTGTATATGGAGCATGAATTCCAAGCCCCATTTTCGGCTATAAAAATGTAAAAGATCATTAGTAAAGTGGGTCTCTTGAAGACGTATACAGTTAACATTATTTTTCTCAATATAATTAAATACTGTTTTTGCTTTAACTTGATCTGGAAGACCTTTGACATTCTATGTCATGAACTTAATGATGCTATCCATTGAGAAAAACAGAGAAAATTAGTTTCATATGCTGCCATTTACCATAATGAATTACTAAATAGTTATAAACATTATCAAATATTTTCCAATGCTGTATCCTCTTATCAAAATTTTTTATTTCAGCTAATCTTGCATTACCTCCATATTTCACACTGGAGGAGCCTATGATTCCCCCGTCCCCAAAACTAAGCAAAAAATAAACAGTGCTGCAAACATTCTCTGAAAATTATCTCTCCCCCACCCCCTCCCTCCAAGAAAGCACTCCAAACATAATTTTTTAGATTGAGAATCCAATCACATCCCCATTGGATAGTGCTTTCCTTGGTTCTTGCCATTTCATTGACTGTAATCGCAGTCATTATAGGCTTGTCCCATCGAGCACCCCCACACACTGTCCCATCATATACCTCAATCTAACAGTGGTTATACTTATGTTAAAGCAATCCCCAAAGCAAAAGAAAAACAATATTGAGTCTAGTCCACCCAGTACATAAAGTATTTCTACAAACTTAACAATTATATTCCTTATCATGATTTATCCTGGATTCAGACCTGTTTTACCCCATTAGCCAATTCCTTTTATTTTGTATTCCTGCTCATTATTTATTAACAGCCCCAACCCCCCCCTTATCTCCCTTCATCAACCATATTTCTCCCTCCTTCCCCCAAAAAATTAGGTATTAAACTCATTGTTCCAACATTTTGAATAGGCTTATTCTCTCAAAAGGTCGAGAGCCAAACATAGTCATCACCAATATCTTCCCCAATGGGGGAGGGTGATGAACCACTTGGATCGTCGTTCCCCTCCCTGGCCACTTAAGCACCACATAGTAGCTCCTTAATAGCCTACTTACTAGAATAGGCATACGAAATAAAACTGGGGAGCAAGGTCAAACAAGAAAATAGAGCGAGAAAGAGGAAGGAAAAGAAGGAAGAAAAGGGAAGAAAAAAAATTATTTTCCTTTTTTCTTATATACATGAAACCATTAATGAATCTCTAAAAGCTGTAACGGCATCATCTAGATGCCAAAAAAAAGTTCAGCTTCATTCCTTTTTATCTGGGGGGGGGGGGCTGCTCCAGTTCCTTCAATTTCTATTTACCTCCTTTTTCGCCAGATACATTAGCAATTCTTTGACTCTCCTTGCATCATCAAATACAGGCATAGATCCTCAAAAAAAATAATCTAATCTTGGCAGGGTGTAGCAAGGCGAATTTTATGCCTTTTTGTTTAAGCAGTGATCGCACATTATCATAGGCTCTCCTCGACTGCATGGTAGCCACACAGAAGTCCAGGTATCCTGAAAACTTAACTCTGACTGCCATTAGTCCCTTATTGGCCATGATGTACTTCAGAATAGCTTCTCTGTCTGAATAGTTATGTGACTTGAAGTAGACAGGTCTAGGTCTTCTAGCATTATAGAATTCATCATTCGAGCTTCCCCCACCCGATGGGCCCTATCCAATATGATTCTATCTTCAGGGTATTTTCAATTTACTGCATTGGTTATCAGTTTTTCGAAAAAGGAATCAGATTTGTATTTCTTTCAAGGCCTTTGGTGAATCCAATAAACTTCATGTTCTGCCTTCTAGAGTGGTCTTCCAACTCATTAATTTTCATCTGGAGTTCCTTGATTATTTTAGAGAGTTCTGTGACTTTAGAAGTGGCTGGGTTTAATTTTTCCTTGATATCATTTACTGCTTTTCCACTGTATCCATTTTAAGTGATAGTTGTTGTAGTTTTGAGTTAGTGTCTGCCAGGGAATTTGTAATGGTGCTTAAGGCAGTAGTGACTGTGTTGAACCTCTCCTGAATATCTCTCTTTAATTTGGCTTCTAATTGGGAAAGCGTGGTGTAGTTGACCCCCATATCCCCGCTCGGCCCAGTATTTTCAGTGATGTTATATGAGGAGACAAAAACTGGCCCAGCTATTGTTGCAGTATTTGCTGTAAAAGCCAAGGTAGCCACACTAGCTTCATTAATTTGCTCATCTTGCTTGTTAATTTTTTGCCCCGAGTCATGTCCTGTTCCCTCACATTTACTTTATTACAATTCAGTAGCGAGGTTGTTAACTCAGATGCTAAAGAAAGATCAGTCAATAACATTGTTTTTTGTGAATGTAAAGGTAAATTCACACTTGCCTCTGTTTCCATAAGTGAAGTAAGTTCCTCATTCTCGGAAGCCATATCCTCTTCCTCATCTGCTGTGGTGTACAGAAGATCCTCCATCTCAGCTTTTTGGCTGGCACTAGAATCAATAGTCTCAGAGGAATCCAGTTCCACATCATTAACATATTGATTTTGTGCCCTCTGCTGTGTTTGATGATTCAGGAGCAAGAGACAGCAGGGGTCTTAAAGGGACACTGTCAACCTGTTTTACATCATATTATTTCTAGTTGAAACACCACATTTTATGATTGCTTACCCTCTCTAAAATTCATTGATGTTGCTGTTTGTTTTGTCTGTAGCCTTGCTTAGTAGAACTGAAATGCATGGCAATGTATATTTATAAACAACCTTGTTTTTGGTTATAATCATGGTTCTGTTCTTGCTGCATATGTCCTGAGCATTAGAAACACACACAGACAGTGCAGTCACTCATAAGACAGTAGCCTCCTAATCTCCCAATGCATCATGAGGGGTTAGACTGTTTTGTGAGTGTTCCCAAGTCCAGGAAAGATGCATTTGGAGTTGATCGAGGAATGTAAACAAACCTGTTTTGGTGTGATAACACCAGTATGTTGGGCAGTCTGTTTTTTACTTTTTTAAAGAAAATAAGAGTCAGAATCAAACTACCAGCTACATCAACAATCTTTAAAGAATGTTGGCAATCATAAAATATATTTTTTAAACTAGGGACACTTTGAGACCTAAGGGGGTTGACAATGTCTCTTTAATTGAAATGTGCCAAAGTTTAACTTCTGTTGCTGCCACTGAGTCCTCAGAGCTGAGCTTGGACCCTGGTGAGGTATGGGTCTAGATGCTTTTATTTTATCATTGCCTTTCTTAAATTTTTTGCCATGTCTACCTGCTTTGTTCCCAAAGTCAGTATCTACAGTTTTGGAGAGTTCAGAAGAACGCCACACCAATTTTGACATTTCTTATGGAGGCAGACCTTGTCTTACCGGGAGGTTTGCAGTGGGTAGGCGAATATGAATCTGGAGTAGCAAAACCCTTGTATGGCTCAGCAGTTCAGGGTTAGGGATTTCCATCAGTAAATGAGTTTTACCACATCATAAGTCCATAGCACATTAGAACAGCCTGCAGGTGCTTCCCTTGGCATCGGCTGCTAGACAGTCATTTTGGATCCCACAATAGGCTCCTCCTGCTCCATTCCTAAAGTGACATATCCTGTAAGTGGGAGCTGTGTGTGCTACCAGTGTTTGTGAGGAAACATAAGCAAAGGTAGGGGGAGGGATGAATGAAGGGTGAAAGGATCATGGGGAAGTTCCCAAAGTGCCATTGCTAGTGTTGCAAGTCAACTGAAAAAGCAAATAAATAACCCCAGGTAGCATATATTTTGCAAAATTCATAAATTAATAAAGGGTATGATGGTAATACAGTACATGTTTTTAAGAGGAGGCTGCCAAAAATGGACAATCATGACCAGGGAAAAAAACAAGTGGGGGAGAGATGGAAAGGGGAAAAGCCCCCTTAGCTCAGCACCATGGACACAGGGGGGAGGAGTGTGTACTAATCCCTTCACAAAAGAAAGGGTCCTACAAGAGCTCACTAAGCTCAGGGTGGACAAGGCAATGGGACCTGATGGCATACATCCCAGGGTACTAAAGGAGCTAAGGTTGGAACTAGCAGAGCCAGTATCAGAACTGTTTAGAGAGTCTCTGAGCACAAGAGAGGTCCCAGAAGACTGGAGACGGGCTCATGTGATCCCGCTTCACAAGAGTGGTAGCAGGGAGGAGGCAAGGAACTACAGACCAGTCAGTCTTACCTCAGTAGTAGGCAAGATTATGGAGGCACTCCTTAAGGAAAGAATAATGCAACACCTGTAATCCATAGGAGCACGGGATCCAAGACAGCATGGGTTTACAACAGGAAGGTCCTGTCAAACTAATCTCATAGATTTCTTTGACTGGGTAACCAGAGTGGAGGACCAAGGGGGAGCAGTTGATGTTGCCTACCTTGACTTCAGTAAAGCTTTCGATACTGTTCCTCGTAGAAGATTGATTAATAATCTGGGTAGGCTCAGGGTGGGTCAGAAGTTGGTCAACTGGGTGGTAAACTGGTTGGCGGGCAGAAAACAGAGAGTGGTGGTAAATGGTATACAGTCAGAAAAGATGCAAGTCACAAGTGGGGTACCTCAGGGATCAGTCTTGGGGCCAGTTCCCTTTAACATCTTCATCAGTAACATTGCAGATGGAATGGTAAGGTTTGTCTGTTTGCAGATGACACCAAGATCTGCAACAGAGTAGTTGATCCAGATGGGGTGGGCAGAATGAGAAGAGGTCTGGATAAACTGGCAAAATGGTCGGAAGAGTGGCAACTGGGGTTAAACGCAAAGAAGTGCAAGATCATGCACATAGGGAAGAGAAACCATGAAGCCACCTATAGGTTGGGAGGGAAGTTGCTGGCAATCACAAAGAAAGAAAGAGACTTGGGCATCATCATCACAGATGACCTGAAATCATCCAAGCAGACCACTAAAGCAGTAGGTAAGGCTAGAGGGATGTTGGGGTGTATTAGTAGGGGTATCACAAGTCATAAGAGGGAGATAATAATCCCTCTTTACAAGACACTGGTTAGGCCCCATCTGGAGTACTGCATTCAGTACTGGAGACCGCACTTGTACAAGGACATTAACAAAATGGAGGCAGTCCAGAGACGGGCAACCACAATGGTGCAGGGACTGCATCAGAAAACATATGAGGACAGATTAATGGAGATCAATATGTATACCCTAGAGCAAAGGAGGGAGAAAGGTGATATGATCAAAACATTCAAACATCTAAAGGGCATTAACAAGGTAAAAGAGTCTAACATGTTTCAATATAAGAAAAATAGCAGGACAAGAGGACACAGAATGAGATTAGAGGGAGGCCAACTAAGGGGTAATGTGAGGAAGTTCTTCTTCACAGAAAGGGTGGTGGATGCATAGAACGGCCTACCTCAGGAAGTGGTGGATATGAATACAGTGCAGGGCTTCAGACAGGTATGGGATAAGCATAAGGGAGAAATATAGATGAGTATGAATAGATAGGCCATTGACAGAGTACAGGCTTATGGCACATTCATAAGGTAGAAAAAATGGGCAGACTGGATGGGCCTTGTGGTCCTTATATGCCATCAACTTCTATGTTTCTATGTTTCCATGTTTCTTGTGGCAACGTTTATCCATTTAATAAGAAAATGAAGCATAGAAACATAGACAATGTCAGCAGAACAAAAAAATTGGTCCATCCTGTCTGCCTTGTCCTGTTTTACCCTATCCTACCCATGGACCTAATGTCTAGTTGGGTTTATTGCCTTCACTCCTCCTTGCCCCCTGCCTTACTGCTTGCCCCCTGTGTAACTATTTAGCCTTTTTCTTAGTCCCAGCCATGTTTAAAACCATCAATGATTCTTGCAGCCACCACCTCTGCTGGTAGGATGTTCCACAGCTCAGCCACTCTCTGTAAAATAACAGTCTCACATCCATCCTGAATCTCCCCCAGCCAGCTTCTATTCATGGCCTCATGTTCCAGACTTGTCAATTCTGCTGAATATTTTCACACAATCTACCTTGCTCATTCCTTTCAGGAACTCAGAGGTCTCTATTACATCTCTCCTCTCCCTTCTAGTCTCTAGTGAGTACATATTCTGGGACCTAAGCTGATCCTCATAACATCTCCCTGCTGGCCCTGGATCATTTTGGTTACCCTACACTGTACTGCCTCTAGTCTGTATTTTCCTTTTCTTAGGTGGGGGTTCCAGACCTGGGCCCAGTATTTCAGATGCAGCCTCACCAATGATCTATGGAAAAGCAGTATCACCTCCTTCCTCCTGCTGCCAACCCCTCTCCCGATACACCCCAACATCCTGGTTGCCTTGCTGTAGGCCTTGTTACATTGCCTAGATTGTTTTAGGGAGTCACTTATCATGCCTTCCACATCTCTTTTCTCAGTGGTAGTGTCCAACTTAATCCCGCCCATCCAATATTCCTTCCTGGGGGTCTGGTTCCGTATGTGCATCACCTTGCACTTTTTGGCATTGAATCTCAACTGTAAAACTTTCAACCACATCTCTAATCTTTGCAGCCCCCTAACTCCTTCCTCAGAGCTTAATATCATCTGCAAAGAGATGCATCTTGCCTTATAGTCCTTCTCCTATGTTACTGATGAACATATTAAAATGGGACCAGCCTCAGAACTGAACCCCATGGCACCCCACTTGTAACCTTCCTCTCCCCTGAACTGACCATGTTTACCATCACACTCTGCTGTCTCTCCCTGCTAGATTCCCACCCATCTTATTACATCCTTTACTGTCACCAGATCCTCTAACTTCTTCAGCAACCCCCCTCTCCCTTGACTTAACCCCATTTACCACTATGCTCTGCTGTCTTCCACCAGCCAGCTTCCCATCCATCGAACTAGATCCTTTGCTATTCCCATATCTCTATCTTCTTCAGCAGCTTTCTGTGTGGCACAGAGTGGAATGCCTTGCTGAAGCTGAAGTTGAAGTAGAACAAATCCACTGCTTGTCCCTTGTCACCTGCCCTAGTTACCCAGTCAAAGAATACTGTCAGGTTGGTCTGACAAGACATCACTGCCATGAATCCATGCTGCTTACTGTTCTGGAGCCTATTTCTCCCTAGGTAGTCTACTAGGTTCTCTTTGACTAGTGTCTCCATTAGTTTGCCTGCTATGGAGATAAGACTAACAGGTTTGTAGTTTCATGGTTGCTCTGTCTCCTCCCTTATGGAGTGGGACTACATCCACTACCCTCCAGTCATTCAGAATCACCCCTTACCGTGGAAAGCTACTGAATAACTCTGCCAAGAGTTCAGCCAGTTCTGATGTCAGTTCCTTTTGCATCCTCGATTGCAAACCATCCAGCATTGGAGCCGTGTCTGTTTTCAGGGCTGCTAGCTCTTTTCTGACCCTTTATTTCATAAACACCACCCGCCCCATTTCTGAGATCCCTCTTTCAGCCACCTTGATGCAATTTTCAGGCAAGGGGTTGCAATCCACTATTGTGAACAAAGAGCAAAAGTAGTCATTTAGAATGGTTGTTTTCTGCTGATCCTCCTCTACTACCCTGACCCCACCGTCAGCCTAATAATTGCCCCTCCCATTTTCCTTTTTTTCCTGATGTATCTGAAGAACTACTTTCCCTCCCACTGATCACCTCTGCAATATGCAGTTTTGTGTCTACTTTTGCATCCTTGACCACCTTCTTGCCCTCCTCCATCTTTAACTGGTATTCATCCTTTTCCTCATCTCACTGTTTCACTCTGTAGCTAATGAATGCTCTTTCTTTATTCCTCACTGCTCCCTGACCTTCTCCGACAGTCAGACTGGTGTCTTGTGTCTGTTACTTTTGGTAACCAGTCTCAGGCATGACTTAGTTGCCTCTAGAATGACCCCTTTAATTAATCCAAACCTCCCCCCCTCCCCACTAATTTCACCCATTCCCCTCAACTTACCCTTGTTGGTTCCCTCATCTAATCAAAGTCTGCTCTTCTGAAATCCAAAAACACGGCTTTTGATGAGAATATACCGGTGCCTAGGGCCAGTTTGAACCATGTGGTATTATGCTCACTGGACTCCAGAGGCTCCTCAATCAAACTGCATCTCAAGGTTAACCCTCTGCATTCCAAATAATTTCAACAATACGTAGATACATAGACAGCGTCGGCAGATAAGGGCCTACGGCCCACCCAGTCTGCCCATTTGAGCTTGTAAGTTCACTTTATGTTTTCCTAGAAGTCTGTTGCCCCTTAACCCTGATTTCCAGATTTCCTTTATGTCTATCCCCTGCATTCTTAAATCCCGTGATTGTTTCAGCCCCCACCACTTCCTCTGGCAGGGTGTTCCACTTGTCCACCACCTGTTCTGTGAAGAAATTCTTCCTCATGTTTCCTCTGAATCATCTTCCCTCCAACTTCATCCCATGCCCTCTAGTCCTGGAACATCTTTTATGCTTAAAAATAATGTATTCCTGCACCCTATTCCTCCCTGTAAGATACTTGTATTTCTCTATCATATCCCCGCTCTCCCTCCTCTCCTCCAGGGAGTACATATTCAAGTCCTTCAACCTGTCCTCATATGACTTGTGATATAATCCATGTACCATCTTTGTTGCCCTCCTCTGAACCTTCCCTACCCTGTCTATGTCCTTATGTAGGTAAGGTCTCCAGAACTGTACACTGTACTTCAGGTGGGCCTCACTAGTGTCTTGTATAGTGGAATTATGACCTTCCTTTTCCTGCTGGTGATGCCCCTGCCTATGCATCCCAGCATCCTGTTTGCTTTACCTGCTGTCTTGTCACACTGTTTCCCTACCTGGAGGTCATCAGAGATGATAACCCCAAGATCCCTTTCCTGCTTGGTGCATGCTGTATCCTCATCCCCCAACTGATATATTGTGCCAGGGTTTTTGTGACCCATATGCATTATCTTGCACTTCTTTGCATTGAATTTCAACTGCCAAACACCTGACCATTCTTCAAGTTTCTGCAGGTCCCTTCTCATTCTGTCTACACCCTCTGGTGTGTCTACTCTGTTGCAGAGCTTTGTGTCATCAGCAAACAGGGAAATTCTGCCTTCTAGGTCCTGCGCAATGTCACTGATGAAGATGTTGAATAGGACCGGTCCCAACACTGATCCCTGTGGTACCCCACTGATTACTCTTCCCTCTGTGGAGTGACAGCTATTTACCACCACCCTCTGTGTCCTGCCACCCAGCCAGTTACCTACCCACCACACTATTGTCCTGCCCACACCCATATTCACAAGTTTGTGTAATATCCTTCTATGTGGCACAGTGTCAAAGGCCTTGCTGAAGTCCAGATAGGCCATGTCCTCTGCCCTCCCCGATCCATCTTCCTAGTCACCCAGTCAAAAAATTCAATGAGGTTGGGCTCACATGACCTCTCCTTGGTGAAACCATGCTGTCTTGGGTCCTGTAGTCCATTGACAACCAGATGTTCCACCAGTCTCTCCTTCAGTAGTGCTTCCATGATCTTCCCCACTACCGAGGTGAGGCTGACTGGTCTGTAGTTTCCCGCTTCCTCTTTGTTCCCACTTTTGTATAAGGGGACTACATCTGCTGTCCTCCAGTCTTTGGGTACCTACCCTGTTTCCAGTGATTGGCTAAACAGGATTGCCAGAGGTTCAGCCACCACCTCTCTTAGTTCTTTAAGGACCCTGGGGTGCATCACATCTGGCCCCATTGCTTTATCAACTCTTATTCCTTCCAGTTCCTTCAGGACCCTTTCTCATGTAAATGGACTTGTGTTCATTTCTGCACCATTCCCACCCCTTGTACTCCCTTCAGGCCCATTAGCCTCCTCTTTCTCAGTAAAGACTGAGCAGAAATACCTGTTCAATATGTCAGCTTTACTGTTGTCATCCTTCGTGTGGTCCCCATCCTCCCCCTTCAGTCTCACTATCCTTCCCTTTGCCTTTCTTTTTTCACTTTTGTACCTGTAAAATGTTTTGTCCCCTCTACCCACTGATTTTGCAATGTGCTTTCCTGTCTGAGCTTTGGCTTCCCTTACTGACCTCCCTGACTCCCTTTGCTTCTCCTGGTACTTCTCCCTACCCCCTTCTACCTGTGTCTTTTTGTATTGCCTGAATGCAATCATTCTGGCTTTCACTTTCTCCGCTACCTCCTTGGAAAACCATAATGGCCTCCTCTTCCTTTTCCCCTTGCTAACCTGCCTAATGCATAATTCTATTGCTCTTGTAATCCCCGTTTTAAATACTGCCCACGGTTACTCAACCCTGATTCCTGCCCCATTCCCCTTAATGCCTCTTTGAAGCATCTCCCCATTTTCCCAAAGTCTACCCCCCTAAAATCCAGGATCCAGCATTTTCAAACCAGAGAACCCAGTTTCACATAAAGATCCACATACATTTTTGTTACCACAGATAGGCAAGGGGGAAGGAAAGATAGAAACAGCAAGTGAAGACAGGGAAATAGCAGGAGGGGGAGAACTGTGAAACAGTCAGAGTGATCAATTCCTAGGTCTCATAAGGAAATTTGGCTGTGCAGTGAGACAGACAAGAGACAGAAAAGGAGAGGATAGAACAGATCCTTGCTTTTAACTCTTTCTGCATGACAAATGGGACAGGGTCTTATTAAACCCTGTCACAGAGATCATTGATTCAATGACTGCTGACTTGGTGTCCTTTCTGCAGCAGCACTATGCTGGTAAGGGCCTATTGTTCTGGCCTCAAATAAATAATGCTTCATATTCCATTCTTTTTTGTTTATTAGATGTATGCCTAGGTCTGGCCAGTAGGAGTTAATATTTTTTTTTTAAATCTTTTTGTTTCATCATACACATATACAGCCATAAAAAATATCACACACATATCACCAAAGGTAGTCAAAGTTACAGTTAGGGAATACTCTAGTTATTTCCTTACTGAATGACCTGTTCAATTATTCATCAGGTGTTTGCCGCACTGTGAATGGAGCCTTTATTAGCACTCACTGGATAAGGTGAGTAACTTAAAAGAGCAGTTCTGCTGAAGATATGATAAAAATTCATCAATTACTGAATCAATGGTCTCTGATGCATCACCGTGACATGGGACAGGAGGCATAGTGGGAAAAGGAAAGACAATAAAAGATACATACCTGGAGATCCACATGGGCCATAAAATAAGAAGGCAAATTCAGAAAAAAATCCTAACCACAGACAAAGGAGGGAACACACTAGGACTTCACACACAAATCAAAGCACTCTGCTCAATATATGTTTTGTGAATGTTGACAAGTCCTTTAACGAGGACATACTGTACATCACACAGTTCTGACATTATTCTTCCCAGCAGTGTGTGTAAATCAGAAACACCCATTGAAGTTACTAAAAGGTCTATAAAGACAGAACAACAGAATGTGACCTGGTATTTCAAACACTGCTTTTTATAGAAAATGCAGGCTTGCATGTTAAATGCAGTGTTCTCATTTTGTAAAGTAATAAATGGAAGATAATTGTAGTAAGCAGTAGATTTGCTGTTGTACCACAATTCAAAGGTCATGGAATATGATAAATACCCTACTGTGGTATAACAGAGTTCTTAAACTTCTAGAGATTGCATGAGTCAGTTTCATTTTGAAAGTGAAAGAACTGACATGCACACATTTCACACAGTACTATACACTATAAAAAATATAGGATGAGCAACTTTATGCACAACCAGTGTGTTCTGTGACCTCGGGTTCTGATTCCCGTGGACATCTTGAGCTTTGCTGTCAAGGTCTAAGGAAATCAAGAACCCCTCTGTAGCAGAACACACTGGCTGTGCGTAGTTGCCCATCCAGTATTCTCTATGTTCACTTGGTCAGTCTGAAAAGTTTTCTCATGATTATTTTGGATTTCAAAATATTTCCACGTTAACCAAAGCCTTTGCAGGGTGCTCCTACATCAACTGGAAATTAACAAGCTGGGGGGTACTGGAATTTGACTTTGAATCTCCAAAGTAGGGCGTGTACCAAAAGAGCAGAAGGAGCAGCTCCACCAGCTCTGCTATACTAATCCTGGACTCAGAGGGGAGAAAAGTTACATTTCTTTTTTGTCTAGAAATGTGGTGTCTATGTCTCACATTTGTTTTATTTGAACCCTAACAGGAAAATCAGTAGGCATTGTCACAACCACAAGGGTTCAGCATGCCACTCCAGCAGCTTCCTATGCCCACACCGTCAACAGGCAGTGGTACTCGGACAGTGACTTGCCCTTTACCGCCAAGAAGGATGGATGCCACGATATAGCCTACCAGCTGATCCACAACATAGACATCAATGTAAGTGATCCCAGCTCCTCTTTCCCAAAACTGCAGTCACACTGTCTGCCAGGGTAGAGAGATATCAGATGACTGGACAAGGAAAATAAAAGCTGTGCCATTGCTCATTTGCAAGTTGCAGTGAGGTTGGCCAAGATGGATTAGAACACATGATGAGAGCTGGCCTGATATTGCAGTAGTGAGGATACTGCTTGCTATGCCTGCAACCTTGGTACAGGAATAGACTCTTGGGTCACTCTGTGCCTGGCCAGGGAGGGAGGATTGAGTGTCCCTGGGGCAACTCTCCTCCTTCGGGGAGGAAACAAAGCATTCTGCTGTTACCTGCTGCCTGAGGGAGGCCAGAAGACATCACAGTGGGACCACAGCAAGGGAAGGGCAGCAGCCAGCTGCTGGCACCCATACATGCCATAGCACATCTGCATGGATGCCATTGTATGCCAGAATCCTTGGGTAGAAAAATTAGGAGCTTGAGAAAAAAGCCCTGGGCCACTAATGCACCAGCACCCCCCTGCAAACCCACACACAACCAACATGGCAGGCCAACCATCACTATCGCAGCCCTGGGTAAGTGGTTGAAAACCAGTAAGTCTATAAGAAGGTTGTTGATGTGGCTGAAATGCTGTCAGGCCAGTCAGTGAGTGAGAAAAAGCTTAATTAAACAGAATTCATGATGATATCCCAGAACGAAGGCATGGCTTGGAATCATCCATTGTTCTTGCATTCTGTTTAGTTGCTGCTATAGTTAGCACGGTGCTGTTGCAGTAGCCTATTTCTCCAGTGCCTTCAGCAAGGCCTGCGACCTTTTCATCCCCCTGACCAGAATCTGTACCAAAAAACATAATGCCACATGGATCTCCCCATCCCTCACTGGCATATTGCTGTCGAGACAGGCAAACTGGCTGACAGACAAGCCTATAATGCAGCACGTAACAAGTGCACCTGGGCTATAAGGCAGGCTAATGCCGAATATTGTCAAGCCACCCTTGAATTCACTTGGGGCTCATCCCGTGCCTTCTGGGACAATATGAAAGAGTTCAATGGAAAGACCCACCCCCCCACCATCACTACTCTCCATAGATGGTACCATCACTACTGATCCTCTCTGTATAGTTGAGTGCCTCAATATGGCTTTCTCAGATCTAAGCTCTGTCCTCCCCAACTACTTTTTTGACCCTATCCCTGCCTCCACCCCCCCTTTCTACCGGCGTGCCATATCACCCCTTGAAGCCAGGCCTCATCTGCATAAAGCCTTAGCTAGCAACAACCCCACCTGTGATCCCCTGGACTCCAGGATTATCCGATTAGTCATAGATACTATACTAGCCCCTCTCACCAACCTTTTAAACTGGTCTATATGTCTTGGTCAATTTCCCAGTGCCTGGAAAATTGCAGAAATCACCCCTATCCATAAGAGTGGAGATAGAACCTCCCCTTACAATTTCAGGCACATCTCCATTCTCCCCCTCTCTCTCCAAAGCACTAGAAAAAATAGTGGCCATTCAGCTCTCTGAGTATCTGGCCAAATACGACCTGCTGTGTCCAGAACAACATGGATTCTGCCCTGGACACAGCACCACTACAGCCCTCCTGGAGTTCTCTCAGCACCTCCACTCTGCTCTCAACTTTGGTCATGTTGCGGGTGCAGTGTTCATTGACCTCTTCAAGGCCTTTGACACTGTCTGTCACCCCCTCCTACTTGACTCCCTCCACCAACTTGGCTTCTCCCCTGGCCCACTGGCATGGTTCACCAGTTACCTCTCCACCAGATCACAGCGTATGAAGGTAAACGGCACCCTGTCCAATACCCTTCCCGTTTCTGCTCAGGGGTTCCCCAGGGTTCCATCCTGTGCCCTGTTCTGTTCAGCCTATTTCTCAACACCTTCCCCAGCTCCTGCTCAGGCAATATGCTACTCTATGTCGATGATGCGGTTCTCCTTGCCTCCCACCCTGACCCCGTATCTCTACAGGAATCCTTGCAGCACACATTCAACTAAGCCGAAAAGTGGTTCCTTGACCACCTGCTGGTCATTAACCTCAAAAAATCCAAATCTATCCTTTCTTCACATCACCAGAATAAGGCCAAAAATGCCCCCTCTGCATTCTCCCCAGTAATGCTCACCCTCTCGAGCTGGTGTCGTCCTGCAAGTACCTGGGCATCACCTTCAACTCTGCTCTTACATTGGCCTTCTCTATCGCCACAGAGATTGTCTCCCCCAAACCACCCTCCGACTGGCCATCAACTCCTCTGTCCTGTCCCTAGTGGACTATGGCCTACCTATCTATGCTGCAGCCGACAATACCACCCTCACCAGAATCCAGACCTCGATAAACAAGGCCTGCAGGCTCCTGACCGGTGCATCCCTCCACACCCATACTTGCCTGCTCTTTTCCTCCACCAACCTGTTCACCTTGGAGAAGCATCTGCGCTACCAAACCTGTTTACTTGCATCCCTGCTAGGACTCTCCCCCCAGGGGTCACCACGTCCCTGCAGCTTGTATCCCCATCTGTTGCCACCTGTAGCTCAGTTAAGGCCACCTTTCTGGTGCCCCGTACCAAGACCTCCCTAGCCCAAAGGTCCTTCCACTACCGTGCCCCCACATGGTTCAACTCCCTCCTGCCCTCTGTCACTAAGTCTACCAAAACTGGTCCATTTAAAGTTGCTCTCCATAACCACCTCTTTGGCACCTGAAGCTGTAGTTGTCCTTAATCAACCTAATGTTGGGGTCCCTCTCCATTTCTGGCCCATAGCCTTGACAATGTCCTTTGGACTGCTTCCCCCCCTTTTTTTTTTCTTCTTCTTTCCTCACCCCTGTTTCCCACCCCTCCCCCACCCTTCCATAAGTATTTCCCTGGTATGACCAGGGTTGTGACTCTGCTATTGTTATGCTTTATATGATTGCTATTTACTGCATGTAACTTTATTCCATAAACCACTGTTATATTGTGTTCTTTTGTTATCTGTATTGCACCTGTATGTTACCACTGTTGTATCTCACACTGTAACCATGTCTACCATCCCTGCGACGAGGTTTCTTTGTAAATGAGTCCCTGACTCAAAGGTTGTAAATCCAACTTTCAAAAATAAATAAATGAAGTAGTACATTACATTACCAAGTGGGAGACAAGGGTTCAAGTGAACCTTAGATTTTATTCTGCCCCGACTCGTCCACGTTAAGAAGGCTTGTGGTACAGCATTAGATTTTCTGCCACTAAACAGGGCTGTTCCTGTACCTCCTGCAGCTCCCTCCTTAATCTCTGAAAGAGTAAGTCTGAAAAGTAAGAGTGGAGGATTCACTGTCCTCTGTGGAGGGTATCAAGAAAGAGGAGGCTGGAACCCTGTCAGAGGATGGAGCTTTGGTGGTGGTGGTGGTGGTGGTGGGTTGCAAGTAACAGCTCCTGGTTGATTTCCCTAAACCAGGTCTGCACATTTTCCATCCACTGCCAGAACTGCTGCTGAGATAACTGACCTGGAGGTCTGAAGATCTCAGCCCCCTGTTAGCTAGAAAGTGGGATACATGAGGCAGAAGCTTGAAGGGAACTTTAGTGGCCAATCAGTCCACCATACCTGTCTTGCTGGAGCTGGCAGGGGGTAATTTGCATTGCAGGGGTGAACATACTTTTCAACTGCTATGTCTTTCACATAGCGCTATGTATTTTGCACCCAAATTGACCCTTCCTCTGTGAAGATTTACTAATGTCCCTTAATAAGATAGGAAATGTTTTTTCATAGTTAAGTGCCCATCCATCATCCTTTCCATGCCATTTATGTATTCTGATATGCTTTGATGATTTTTTGATAAATAAATAATCTAGCTCTGAGGTGCCTTGAGATCTACATTGAGTTCCACTCTCCTCACCAGCACCTGCTCTTGATTTTCATATTTCTAAGACAGTGTATGACATCAGAAACTCCCATTCCATGCTATTCATCTGAATGGCCTGAAATGGGTGTTTCTGATGTCATAGAATGTTCAGACAGTATGAAAAGAGAGAGCAGCAACTGCTGAGCACAGAGGGACTCAGGGTAGTTACAAATGCAACAAAATTAGATTATTAATTTAACAAAAAAAGGTCAAAAACATATCAGAATAGTGGGTAGCCAATAAAAGAACAACTAGAGATCATCTAGAGGTCTACAAATTGTTTCCTACTACCTTTAAAATGTCAGAACTATTTTTGACACACAAACTATTAAAATGAATTAACATGATAGAAGCATTCCTTAAAGAGAACATAAAGCATGTTATTTACATTTTTAATATAGATTTGGACATGTGTGAAATCTGTTTTATTACCCCAGTGTATTGTTTTGTGTTTTTGTTTTGAAATAGTCTTATTTTTTTCCACATATTGGGCCCATATTAATAGTGGCTTTCTGCTGCCCAGAATACATTTTGTTACCTAACAGTTCCACATCCCAGTGACACTAGTTGAGCTGAAGACTACAGTGAAGTGGAACGCATTGACATAAGCTCAGCCGATGTCACTGATTCCATTTCATTGTAGTCTTCAGCTCAGCTAACATCATTGGGTTCTAGACCTGCTAAGTGATGAAAAAATTAATATTGGGTGGTAAAATGCCTGTATTAATATGGGACTCTAAGAAAAAAAAATGGAACTATTTCAAAACAAAAATGCAAAACAATACACCAGAGTAATAAAACAGACTTCACTCATACCCAAATGTACAATTTTATAAAATATATAAACAATATTGGAAGAGGAAGGCAAGGGTAGGCATAGTGAGAATAAGGAGGACGGCAGAGGGAGGCTGCAAAGAGGAGGAACATGAAGATGCACACATCCTGAGCAGGTGATTCTGCTCAATCTTCACAGTGGAGGGAGAGGGGGATGGACCGTCAAGGAGCAGCAGTAACATGGGTGGGGGGTGCACACAAGTTAATTTTTAGAAGAAAGAGTCATGAAGGGACATGCTAATCTTAAAGCTTCCAAGGCCATGGGGCCAGACAGGATGCACCTACAGGTGCTAACTGAACTTAGGGAGGTGCTTAATGCACCATTGATGACCTTATTCAACAACTCACTGGAAACAGGAGTGGTTCCCGAGAACTGGAGGAAAGCAGATGTAGTCCCGCTCCATAACAGCAGCAGCAAGGAGGAGGCTAGCAACTATAGGCCAGTGAGTCTCACATCAGGGATGAGGAAAGTAATGGAAACCCTGTTAAAGGAAAGGCTAGTGGAGTATCTTGGCTCCAGTGGGTTATAAGACAAACGGCAGCATCAATTCACAGTGGGGGTGATGCCAGATGAATGTGATTGATTTCTTTGACTGTGTGACCAGGGAAATAGATCAAGGACGGGCAGTGGATGTGGCCCACTGGAACCTTAGCAAGGCTCTTCGACACTGTGCCACATAGGAGACTAATAAAGAAATCTGTCAGTCTAGAGGTGGGATCCAAACTGTAAACTGAGTTAAAAACTAGTTATTGGATAGGCAGCAGAGGATGGTGGTAAACTGCATTCACTCTAATGAGGGGATACTGACCAGCGGGGTGCCACAGGGCTTGATATTGGGACTGGTAATCTTCAATGTCTTCGTAATTAACACTGCAGTAGAGCTGGAAGGAAATGTAATTATGTCTTTTGTAGATTACCCCAAAATCTGTAACAGGGTGAATACTCAGAAGGAAGTGGAGAGAATGAGTAGGACCCTTAGAAAACTTGAGTAGTTGTCAAGGGTATGGCAGCTGGGGTTTAATGTCAAAAAGTGCAGCATCATACACCTTGGGCATAGAAACCCATGAGCTGAATATAGGATGGCGGGTAGGTACTGACAGGCACTAGGCAGGAAGGAGACCTTGGGGTTATCATATCTGATGACCTCAGAGTGGCAGGGTAGTGTGACTAGGCAGCAGGCAGGGCTAGTGGGATATGAGGGAGCATAAGGAGAGGTATAACCAGCAGGAGGATTTCGGTGGTATTACCACTGTATTGGTCACTGGTGAGACCCCACCTGGAGTACTGTGCCCGATTTTGGAGGTTGCATCTTAAAAAGGACACATGTAGGGTGGAGGCAGTCCAAAGAAGAGCAAGTAAAATTATGCAGGTGTTACATCAAAAGCCCTCCAAAGAGAGAACTGAGGGATCTCAAAATGTACAACCCAGAAGACAGGAGGCAGAGGAGGGACATAACAGAGACCAACAAATACCTCACAGGGGTGAACAGGGTACCTGTAGGGGATTCTATTTCAAATGAGAAAGTGCACCAGGATAAAAGGATATGCAATGAAGCTGGAAGGGGGGATGTTTACGAGGGATGTTAGGGAAGTACTACTTCACTGAAAGGGTGGTGGATGCCTGGAACTGACTGACAGCAGAGGTGGTGGGAGCAAAAACAGTGGGTGTTCAAATATTCATGGGATATGCATAATGGAATACTGGCAAAAAGGCAGGGATGGGGGAGGGTTGGCAGAGAATAAATAGGGTCTGCAGAGACAGAATAGGCAGGGACAATCTGGGCAGACTGGGTGGGTCAAGTAATCCTTTTCTGCTGACAATTTCTATGTTTCTGTGTTTATGTTCATTTTAGCAATAAACATATAGAGCCCACTATTCTAAAACTTATTATTCCTTAAAATAAGAAAGTGCTACACGTTCTGGACATTTGCTTAGAATTTGGAAGGCTAGTGCTGTGCATGTCAATACTGAGAAGTCGTGAGGTACAGGGATGAATTGCTCTGCTCCCAGGTATGGTGGGAGCAGGCCTTCCAGCATTCACACACTCCTACTGATTAACTGACATCAGCTGGGAAGGCAGCCTTGTGACCACCCTCATGGCTACAGGAAGATGAGTGCAGGCCTGCTGACTTCAGTATTGGAGTGTGGACAAAAGGAACCAAACTGGGGAAATTAATGCAAAACAAAAAACATTTTAAGACTGAATTCTTCTGACTGGCAGGATGGTGTAATGGCAATGCCACATGCCATGCTGGGGACCCAAGTTTCTATCATGAACCCAGTTTCTCACTACAGGCCAGCAGGAGAGGGTGACACATGCTAAAGAATGCTCTCTATCAAGGAGGGGTGTCCTCCTGCCATGACATGACCAACCCCTGATGATATAGGGAGGTTAGGGATGTCATTGTTGGTGTATGCCTGGGGGGGAGGATGTGATGCTTAAGAGCTTTGGCAGCTATGTAGTATGCTGCTTCATCTTCACTTGAGGTGGCCCTAAAAGGGTGGAAAGGGGCCACCAGTGGGTGGATGAAGTCTCTGCCTCACCCCACATCCAGTTGGTTCTCCTTCAGCCTTGTCTCTTCATTCCACCATCCCAGAGATTGACATCATCTCTAGTTTAGGGAAGGAGGACCCAGTCTTCAAACTATGGGAGCTAATAGTGTAAGCTGAGAGGATGTGCAGCTAGGAATATGAGTGACAGAAAAAGAAAGCTGGAAATGTCACCTGAACTGCTAGAAACAAAAAGTAAAAGAAGAAAACCTGAGTTCCATGGTATAATTGTAATAACTTGAGGTGCTTCTGAACATGTTCTGTGAGGGATATTGCCATTTCCTAGGTGGTTTAAGGAGCTTGGATTTGCTTTGTGCCTCTCCATCGAAGGCATGACAATATCACCAGGTGATCCATATCCTGTTATCTTGTTTAATTGTAGTCCTTTTATTGCGATCTTTCTGGCTAGTGTTGATGCTGTAAAATGGGACAGGTAAAATTTCTTATTCTGTGATCTAGAATTTGACTGTGTCTCTTTTGGCTTGAGAAGTACTCCCCCAAACATCTCTATGCATAGTTTAATTTGTTTTATTTTCTCTTCTCTTCTTTCTTTTCCTTTTCCTTGGGTCACAGGTTATAATGGGAGGTGGACGTATGTATATGACACCCAAGGGGACGGTCGACCTGGAATATCCATCTGACCCCAACTCCAGTGGGGTCAGGACTGATGGCTTGGACCTCATCGCCGAGTGGGAGAAAATGAAAGCAGGCAAGGTAAGACAGTGAGGTGTTTTGTCACTTTCTTGTACATGTATACTGTACACCCATACATATACACATACCATACCCATGGAATAGCCAGCAAAAGAAAGCGTTATAGTCTGCTCTACATACTTATTGTACATACATATTCATACCTACATGCAGAAATACTGAGCATACATTTATACTAACATATATACATGCATACTGTACATGCCTACATACAGAACTATATACATAAATACACACATGTCTACTGTACATAAGAAAGGGAACTTGTTTAGCCAGGAGAGGCACACTTAGCCAAAGCTTGTTTCCAGGTGCAACCTGGGAGCACAAGAAAGTTAAGTGACTTTCTCAAGATCACACAGTTTGCAAGTGGGGACTGTGGGATTCAAACCCCGGTCTTCAGGTTGGCAGCGGAGAGCCTTAAACCACTGTGCTATACTTCCTCCTACCTTCATGTACATACCTACATACATGTATATACACACACATACATACTCTATATCCACATATACATGCTGTAATACCTACATACTGGACATACATATATAGACACATATATACCTATATACGTATATATATATATTTATTTATTTAAAAGCTGGTAACTGGGAAAGGTACACTGAGCCAATGCTCATTTCCAGGTGTGACCCAGGGAAGGGGTTGTGGGGAGTAACAACTTACTAAACAAATAACAGATGCAGCCTTTCATTACAGGATAACAGGTAAGTACAGCGGCATCAGAAAAATATGCTAGCATAATATAATAGCAGCTCATTATACAGCAGTAAACAGTGAACAATCATATGTGAGGCAAAGTGCACAGTGCATGTTGGGGTAGGAGTAAGATAGAGAAAGGAAGGGGGCAGAGCAGAAGGTGGTCAAGAGAGGGTGTGGGGTTAGAGAGGGGGTAGACAGGAACAGGAGGGTGCAGAAAGTTGTCTTAGATGGAGTCTGAAGGCTGGAAAAAAGGAGAGAGGTGGGGGGCAGGTTCTGAGGATATATATATATATATATATATATATATGTATCTAGGATATGCAATGGGGATGAGTTAAAGACTGATTTATGTGCACAAGAGCAGTTTGACCTCAGGTAACATCACAAGTGGCATAAGCCACTCGTGAGGTGTCAAGAGGTCAAACTGCTTGAGTGCACATAAATCAGTTATTTAACAAGTTCCCAACTGCATATCTCATTTATGCAATAGGGATGCAATTTTTTTGTGTGCGGCGTGTATTTTGTTTTGTTTATTTTTGATTGTGTTTGTTTACTAAAATAAATGAGATTCTTTATGCTCCTGTGTGTTACTGTGCTGCTTAGAGCTTGTTGCCAGGGAAGGTAGAATGGTTGATAGGGAGGCACTGTGAGAAGGCTGACATCACATCTTGTAATTAGTTACTGTATAGATGTGGGCAGGCTACACAGTTTGAAAAACATGGTGGGTGCTTTTCTTGCTTAGCGAGAAACTGGTATTGTTTACTGTGCCATTTTTTATTTTATTTTTATTTTAGCATGTAGACGGCATTTAGTATCTGGTTGATCCTGCCTCTATGAGTATGTATGGGTTTTATGCTTCATTCTGCTGCTTTAGTTGGAATCGGTGCAGGGAAGTAGCAGAAGCTGGTGAAGAGATGGAGGACTGATGCGAGAACTATGGACAGCAGGAAATCTGGAAGGCAATGGAAAGAAGCAAGAGAAGTGGTGAGATGAAAAATTTTTTCAATTGAAAAAAGGTACAGTTCTTGTGGAGAGTCTTAGTTATGAGAGAGGATACTGGGACTGCAGCTGTAGAGTGAGGTGTGCATGCGGGGTGTGGAACCAAGGCAACACTGCATTACAAGCTGAGAAGATGCTGCATTACGTTGGAGTGACTTGAGGAAGAAGGTAAAATAAGCTCCTCATCAGCTGCCCTGCTTCTTGCTTAGCAAAATGTTATTGTTGGCGGTTGGGCTCTGTTTTTTTGGTGGCAGCAGTTGTTTTGTTTATTTTAATGGGTGTGTGTGGGGGGAAGGTTTGGCAGAAATAAAACACTGAAGGTTGTGAACTAAAGGATCAGCTGCAGCTGTGCAGGTAGGAGAAAAGAAAGAAGGTTTCTATTTTAAACAGTGAAAAGGTTTTCTGAATTAAATGGAGTTGTTCTGGACTTGTTGTAGTGATGGCTTCCTCATGCTGCTAATGTATGAATAGCTACAGAGAGAGTTTCTGAGGGGGACGAGTTGAGGGTGTGTTTGAAAGAAAATAAAAGTAATTGCAAGTAGTGCCGGCAAGTGGGGTGATGATTGATGGCAGGATGTTGAATAAATGGTGGTTGATTGATGGCAGGGTGTTGGATAAATATTAGAACCACCATTTATTCAACAGCAGTGAGAATAAATGAATTTATTCAATGGCTTTGGAGTCCACCCTTATTTCATATATATATATATATATATATATATATATATATATATATAGATAGATATATATACATACACACACACCACCAGTGGTGAATAAATTGGGTAAATACATCTTGTTATTTTGGGATAAATATTTATTTTCACACAGAACACTATTTATTTCACTTAGAAGTCAATTTATTTAACTTAGAACATGTTATTCCCACTCTGGAAATAGAACACAGGGAACAATGGTCCAGGCAGAGAGATTACAATGGAAAGACACTCTTGACAAAGCACAATGCGCCTGGGAAAAATGTTGAGTTTCTTTGCTGGGTTGGCATGGTAAGGTGATTGGGGTGCTGTATGTTGGTTTTACTTAAATAAAGTAATGAACAGTTCTCCTTTGGTTATGACATTCTTTTCCTTGGTGTAAGTGTGTGCCGCAATGTTCTACATGTGTATCGGAGTTCCCTTTACTGCTGGCACCACACTCTGTGCAGCGGCTTTGTTTGGATTGACTGTTCTAATGGAAAGAAAAGCAGTTTTGTGCTAAAACAAGGTAAAACACCAGTAAAAATACTACCAATGGTGTGGTATATATCATATACACAAGGTAAGGTAAGACAATGCGCTAATACCAATGGCTGCCAAGAAAAACTTAGCTAACAAGGTTCAGCATGATAAAAGAGTAAAAGCACAAGAGATACCGTATGAGTGTTAATGAGAAATCTTGGATTCCAAGGAAAGCACAAGATAGCTGACAGATGGAGTCACAAGCCTTACATTGTGGTCAGTAAACTAGCTGACCTGCCTGTATACAAAGTGGGCACTGAAGGAGATCCTCGCACAGTAAAAACAATCCACTGGAATAACCTTCTGCCAGTCAGGCAAATCGCCATAGGTACCGCACCTCAAGATGCTGCTCCAACTGGGTCTGTTACCCGATCAGCTGCTCATAAAAATCAGTCAAGCCAGCCTCCTGTTGTTTCATAGTCTGAGCTTTCTCCTAGCAATGCCATGATTAATAATGAAGTTGACTGTGAAGATAATACCGGTGAGTTTGGTGTTGCTTACTACCCATCTTTTGAACTAGCCCAGCTCTTCCTAGGCACCAATCTTTCTGCCTTCGGTAGTGGCTCTGATAATCTGGTAATGCCGGACAATCCTGCTCGCTCAGCTACTCCTATACCTCCGGAGAGAGATCTGCAAAGTGTGCCCTCTGAAATAGCAGACTCACTTCATTTAGTGGAACGATCTGATCTTGGAGTGGACAACTCAGACCGAGAAAATGGTGAACATGCCAGTAAATTTCAAAGTGATATTAACACAAGTGGGCCAAGTGAACTAATCCCAATGCAAGACAGTGTTGATATTCTTGCTAGTGCTAACAGCGTGTTGGATGATTCTCATTTTGCCAAAATATCTCTTGCAGGTGAAAGCGAGACTCAAGAACACGAGAATACGAGTACTGCACCAAATGCAACTGATCCCAACAGTTCTGAACCCCAAGAAAGTGCAGAGGTACCCCTTTCAGCAGAAGCTGTTTTGTTGGTGGACAACAAGCCAGGAGTCATAAACCCAAATACTAATGCCAAAAGGACAGTGCCCATGCCCCCTGCACCTAGAAAATGGGAAAGAGTTGTGAAACCAGTAGAACACCTTACTTATGACACACCAGGAAAGCCTGTAGACTTGCCCATAAATGTAGTTCATAAAGTGGTATACATTACGGCCGATTCCCTACCTAAACTAGTATTCACTGCATCCTCCAAGGTAATAGTTAAGCCTTCCATTCAGTATCCTAGGGGTTGCCCTTATAGTTCCAAGGGTTATCTAAAAACTTCAGGTTTATTTTTCACATGGGTCCAAGTGTGAAGACCTCCAGGAAAAAAGTGTAATGCATATAAATAACTGTTTAACACGGTATGGGGAATGTGAATTTAAATTGTCAAGATGGAAATTAAACTATTTGAACAATGCAATTGCTTAAAGAAATATCTTTTAGTTTAAAGCATGGTATATTGTGCATAGTTATAGTAAGCCTGCACAGATAGTATATATAATAATGTATGGTTGCAACCTGTATATAATAGAAAATGTTATTAGTGATTATTGTTTATATTATAGACTTGACATGGATGCCAAGTTTCCTGGGCAGGGGAGAGTGTAGCCTTCCCTCAAATTGGGCTTCTCTTGGCCCACTGCCTGGCAGACGTCCAGATAGGGATGATAAATATATGTTGGTGATGTTCTGCTGTTGCTTCACGTGGGTGTGCCATGCTATGCCACCATGCTGTCCCTTTAGGAGCTTCAGCCAGTGTGTATGTTGTAGCATTCTGGGCTAGTGTCCAAGTTCAGTGAAGCTCATGACCAGCCAGGCACTTCCCTAATCTGCTCCACTCTGCTGTCAACTGCAGTGCAAAGGGAACCCTAGCATGTGCTGTCAATATTTGCTGCTAACTCTTTACTGTTCCTAAAATAAATACACTGTTTAACCTTGCCAATATTGCCAGTATGAGTTCTCCTTGATAGGAGCTGCCATCTTTGGTCCTGGATTTTCATTTCTGGGCCAATCGGGACACAGGCAGCCTTGAGGGGTCCTAATTGAAGTGCCTTGTGAGAGAAACTGTGAACTTTCAGGTTGACACTTAAAAGGACCAATGAGAGCACCAGAACTGTGATTGACAGCTCCCTTAGCCAACCGGAATACAGAATTCATGAACTTGGTTCCAGACTGCCTTCAATCTGAGTTCAGATCAGTTTGAGCTTCCACAGAGCAAGGGACCCTGTGTAGGATCTCTGAATAGATCCAGGGGAGGCCTGTACTCCCTCCTCACCTAAGGACAGTGCTGAACCAATTGTTTAGATAGCCATCTGCAGAAAAGGAAAAGCGATCTGCCTGCATCGGAATGAGAACTACAGACAAGAAACTCTTTTCTTCATGCTGTCTCAGTTTGTGAACTGCTCCAGAACTAGTAACTGCGGTGTGACTTCTGAGGTACAATCTTGCCAACTCATGGATTTTGAACAACAAACTAAAGGCATCCTGTGTTTGCTATGAGCATTTTTGAACTTTGCTGCCTCAGTGAACTGTTGAATCCAGGTGCATTGGCACTCAAGTTTCTGAGGAGAGAGGAGCCTGCTTGGCTCTGTCACCATTCGCAGGGGGAGGCCTGTATTGCCTCCTGCGACTTCCTTTTTGGTCCAAAAGAGGGATCAATTGCCCTGGAATTGCCTTTTAAAGCAGACCAAGAGGTTTCTGCAGCCAGAAAGCTGGAGAAAAACTGGCAAGTCACCAAAAGAGAAAGTTTGCTGATCTTCAGCCACCGAGATTGTGGCATACCGCGTGGGTGGAGAAATTGCTCCAGGGACTCCTGTGCTTAAGAGGGAGCCAACCTTTTGCAGTAAGGAACTTTGCCTAAACCCAGTTGGAGGGTTCTCCAGCACACAATCTAAACTGTTAAAATACATTTTCTTCAACTGGGCCTATGCCACCAGAGGGCCCAGTCAGACTGTTCCTGTACCAGCAGCAGCACCATTCTGGTGAGTGACCAGATTCAGGGAGTCAGCCCCTGCAATGCAGCTACACACAGGTTGTAGCCACCTACTGTATAGGGAAAGGCCTTGACGTGGAGGTAAGTTGTGCCGGACCCGGTCCCCACCAACTACTCGAGAGAGCAATGGGTCTTGATGTCACCAGTGCCTACCATCATCTTTTGGGGTACAGTGAGTAAAACCAGTGTAGCTGTCTGCAACCAGCAATCAATTGTTTATGGTACCATCTACAGTAATTCTGTGTGTTTCCAGTTTAAAGTGTTTAAAGCGACTGGGTCAACCAGCCACAGATACAAAGGGATTAAGTGTTTTAAATGCATTGTTCATGTCTAATTGCTTTATTCCATCAAGGGCCCCAACCAGCTGCAATGCCGGCTAACCTGTGACACCGATCAGGCATGCCTGTTTACAATCTGGGTACCCAGTAGTTGCTAGGACTGTGAATGCAGGGCTTGATTGACTGTAATGCTAAACAATTTAATACATGGCAAGTGCTTTACCCTTTACTTTGATTCTCACCCATCCATTGTTAAACTTTCCCTAAATAAACCTGTTTGATGTTTTCATGTTTAAACTGAGCCATGAGCATATTATTACTATGCTTACAGTGACAAGATATATGCAAATTGTCTTAAAGTGCATGGTAGTTGTGAAACTGTCTTTTACAGGGTGAACACAGGGTGGGTGCCAGAGATCCAGACCCTGTGAGTAAGTGGGCTGAGTGTGAGCATATCATTAATGGTCAAACTACTTGATATTCTAACTGTTAAGTATTGTAACTGTTCGGTTAATTCTGAAAGGTCACTAGGTGGGATTGTGGGTGGTAGTAGCCTCCCAGAGGGCTGCACCTACTGTGATAATTGCCCACTTAAATACTACTCTGGGTGGAAGCACCATAATTGTACTACTACTACTGGTAGGGACACCTTGGTACCAGTTAGGGATGAACCCAGGCCCCTCAACCTGCAGTCAGGGAAGCAGGCAGGGCTAGTAGCCCATGGTATAATGCACTAAGGTTACATAAACATCTTCATTAGTGGCATAGCTGAAAATTTAGAGGGTAAAGTGTGTCTGTTTGCAGATGACACAAAGATCATTAAAAGGGTAGACACTCCCGGGGGGGTGCCAAGGATTAAGTCTGACCTTAAGAAAGTGGAACAATGGTCTGGGGCCTGGCAACTGAATTTCAATGCAAAAAAAGGGCAAGGTCATGCACTTGGAGAAGGGAAACCCGGAGGAGGAATAATTCATGGGAGGAGTGAGACTGTAGACCACAAAGTAGGAGAGGCACCTGGGGGTTATTATTACAGACGACCTAAAAACAAGCAAACAGTGTGAAAAGGCACAGCTTAGAGCAAATAGGCTGCTGGGCTGCATAACTAGTGGAATCTCCTGTAGGAAAAGGGAAGTGGTGCTTCCGCTCTACAGATTTCTGGTGAGGCCACATCTGGAGTACTGTGTACAGTTCTGGTGACGACATCTCAAAAAGGACATAGATTAGAGAGGGTTCAGTGCAGGGCAACTAAAGTGATACAAGGGCTGCATGAGACACCATATGAAGACAGACTTAGGGAACTCAAAATGTATTCTCTTGAACAGAGGAGGAATGGGGGACATGATAGAGACCTTCAAATACCTAAAATTTATCAACAAAACTCAGATACAAGACCTGTTCCTGGGTAGGAGTTACAGAAAAACCAGAGGGCATGATATTAAGACTGAGGGAGGGAAGATATGGGGTAACACGAGGAAGTTCTTCATGGAGAGAGTGGTGGACCCATGGAACAGTCTCCCCAGGAGTTGGTAGGGGTCAGGATGGTCGGACGTTTCAAACATGCATGAGATAAATCCAAAGACATCATAGCACCCGGCAGTAAATAGGGAAGGGGGGATAGTTACTCTAAAATGGGCAGACTAGATGGATCATAAGGTCCCTTTCTGCCACCACTTTTTTATATTTCTGTGTTCTATGTTTCAACCACTCCTGTTGATTCCCTACATCCCTGCACATTGTCTCCACTTCCTCCTGGGTATCCACCCTATTGCAGATCTTGGTGTCATCTTCCAAAATACAGACCTTCCCCTTCAGTTCCGCTGCAATATCCCAATGAAGATACTGAAGAGGACTGGTCCCAGCACTGAACTCTGTGGTACCCTGCTGGTCACCTCCCCAGCTTAGGTTGTGTGCCATTTACCACTACCTTCTGCCTGTTTCTCCCCCACCCCTAAGCTGGTTAGTTTCCTAATCAGACTTCTATGTGGCACAGTGTTGAAAACCTTGCTGAAATCTAGATAGGTAGGCTACATCCACTGCCCTCCCCTGGTCTATTTTCCTGGTCACCAAGTCAAGGAAATCTATTAGATTTATTTGGCATGATCCTCCCCCATGAACCTGTGTTGCCTTTGGTTCTACAGCCCATCGGCTTCTCGGTAATCAGTCAGTCTCTCTTTTAGTAGGATATCCATTAGTTTCCTCATGACTGAAGTTAGGCTGACTGGCCTGCAGTTGCTAGATTCCTCCCTGCTGCTGCTCCTATGTAGAGGGACCATATCAGTCCTTCTCTAGTCCTCCGGAACCTCCACTACTGTTTCTACTGAATTGTTTCCTAAGGGATTTACTGCATGTTGCTGTTACCTTTCTAAGCAGTGTTTCCTATAGACTTGAACAGAAGGTTAGACTGAGGGAGTCTGGGAAGGGACGTGGTGTAAGACTTCTCTCAGACTGTGACAACCAGTCCCAGCTAGCAGGGGAGGACAGCCCATTCCATCTGACATCCCATAGACGGTGCCTGCACTCAACTGAAATTACCGGTCAGGAAATATAATTTCTCTTTAATGCATCTATTATCATTATTATTGAAGCACAAAGTGGACAAAGTAGGGTGAACGAATCCCTGAAACCTTGGTGAATTGTGCATGCCAACACTGCATTGTATGATCCTTTAAACTCCAGTGAGCACCACATCACATGTTTGCCAATGTTCTACAAACTTTTATCCTAATTTTTCATTTCCCTGCTTTGTACACTTTGTGTTTTAATTTAATAGACGAATAAATGTAGTTTTTGCAATATACAGTATCTATAGAGGGAGAATAAATGATGGATAAGGGTGGTGCATAGGGAAATATAGCCATCAAGGGTGCTAACAAGCTTGTAACGACCACAAGCCTAAAGGATGAGTGACATTATGAGTTTGTTAGCACCTGAGATGGCTATATTTCTCCCATATAGGACTTACCAAGGGAGAAGGCTAGCAATTACAGGCCAGCTAGTCTCCCATCAGAAGTGGGAAATTAATCAAGACCTTACTGAAGGAGAGACTGATGGAGTACATGGAAGCATATGTTCTGCAGGACTAGCAACAGCATGGTTTCAAAACTCATAGATTTCTTTGACTGGGTGACTAGGGAGAGGGATCAGGGGAGGGCAGTGGATGTGGCCTATCTGGACTTCCCCAAGGCCTTCAGCACTGTGCCGCACAGGAGGCTAGTAAAGAAACTAAGCAGCCTGGGGGTTGGGGAGAAAGCTGTTGGCTTGGTATCAAACTGGTTGAAAGATAGGAGGCAGAGTGTGGTGGTAAATGGCAGACACTCCAGGGAGAGGAGAGTGACTAGCGGGGGTGCCTCAGGGATTAGTATTGGGACTGGTCCTCTTCAGTATCTTCAGAAGTGATATTGCTGAGAACCTGGAGGTGAAGGTGTGTCTCACTGTGGATGACACAAAAATCTGCAGCAGAGTGGACACTCAGGAAGGGGTGGAAAGAATGCAAAAGGATCTGGGGAAACTAGAGGAGAGGTCTAAGGTGTGGTAGCTGGGTTTCAATGCCAAAAAATGCAAAGTCATGCAACTGGGGCAGGGAAACCTAGGAGGTGTGTATAAGATGGGGGGTATTGACAGTCGCAGAGCAAGAAAAGGACCTCGTGGTAAACGCATCTGATGATCTCATGTTAGTGACACCCCACCTACCTTACTGTGTCCAGTATTGAAGGCTGCACCTCTGTAAGGACATTGACAAGGTGAAGCAGTCCAAAGGAGGGCTACCAGAATGGTGTAGTAGTTGTTTGAGAAGCTATATGAAGACAGTCTGTGGGAACTCAACATGTACTCCAGGGAGGAGCGGAGAGTGAAGGGGGACATGATTGAGGCCTATAAGTACCTCACAGGGGTGAACAAGATGCAGGTGGGGAGCCTCTTTCAAAGGAAGAAAAACACCAGAAGATGGAGGCATGCAATGAAGCAGGAAGGGTGGAGAAGTTTATGAGGGGTGTGACATAATACTCCTTTATCAAAAGGGTGGTGGATGCCTGGAACAGCTTGCTAGATGAGGTGGTGGGGGCAAAAACAGTGGGGGGCTTCAAGCATGCATGGAAGAGGTGCACAGGTATAATTTATTTATTTATGTATTTGCTTTTGAGGACCGGGTAAGTGCATTAGGCAATAAGCCTGCCTATTTTCAGACACGACCCAGGAGAGTACAAGATACAGTAATAACTAACGGACTCAGGTACATAGATACAGTTTCAAACATATTCAACAGATATCCTCGCAGGGATAGACAGTTATTATTCATCAAGCAGGACCATCCACGCAGGGATGATTTAGACAGGAACAATAACATTAAGAGTTACAAGAGGAGTTAGGAAATCAGTAGTTGAGGCAGTTAGGAAAAGCCAGGTAAGGTACAGTCGCAGGTCTCAAGTGCTAGGAGGTGAGAGGATAATGCAGTTTTGAAGGAGGAGCGGGTTAAGGAGTCCTTTAAACAAGGAGGAAGGGTATTCCAGAATTTAGGGGCATAATGAGCGAATGCTTGCTCACCCATTTTAGTAGAGCAGCGTGGGACAGAGAGCAATGAAGAATTAGAAGACCTTAGAGGTCGGGAGTGAGACATGGGGTTAAACATAGCTCCAAGAGAATTTGGGCATGGAGTTCTGGACATAGAGTCTTTGAAACAACCCAGTGAGTAAAGGCGCCAGGATTTGGGAGAGAGCCAGTACAGGGACGAGTAGAGAAGACAATGATGAGTGAGGCGCAGGGCCAACAGTGTAAACTTACAAATGTTATTGTAAGCGGTGTCCCACTTCCGGAGATTACCCACAGCAGCATGGGAAAGTATAGGGACTGCATAGAGAAGCCACAGGATCAGGACACCCCTAGCCATAGGTAGATGAATTGGAGGTGGGAGGGACACAGGAGATCAGATAGGGTCTGAGGTATCAGAATAGGCAGAAGAAAATAGGGCAGACTGGATGGGCCAACCAGTCCTTTTCTGCCAACAAATTCTATGTTTCTGTGTTACCCATCATTTATTCTATATACTGCATTAGGCTGGACACTTTTTTAGCATTTCCCATTGTTTCCAGGTTTTGTTGTGTTTGAGTAAGTAGTTGTACTGTAACAACCCTCTCCCCTGTGGTGGGGCACAGGGCAGTTACTGTAGAGCCCAGCAGAGGAGTGTGGTGTTAGCATCACCCTCTGCCACCTTAGTTATGGGGAGGAGCTTAAGGGGTAAAGTATGAATGGGGTATTATGGTAGAAAAATAAGAACCCAGGGTGCAAGAGCTAGTAGTGGGGTATGTTGAACTAAGCAAAGAGTGTGGGATGGTGCAGAACCCCTTAGGGGTTAAGAGCATCCTGTCTCCTGAGTGCCTCTTAGAGGGTGCCCATGTACAGAGTGAGAAGATGGTCTGGTGCCTTTAGCTGGGCATGGTCCTGCAAGCACTGCCAGTGTGGTCATTGAGTGCCAGTCTGATGCTTAGTGGGGGTGGGTACATGAGGTACTTGCTCAGAGCTGGTTCATGAGTCAGGCCAGGGCATCAGATTCATGTTGCAGGCCCCCCCATCAGGGGGCATGAGTGTAGATTGCCTTTGGCTGGCTTTGGGTGGCATGAGGTCAGGTCCCTTTGTGTGTGACAGGGTTTGGGGGTTTTAACTGATGTCTCCCACTGGTAATTTGGGGGTATTGGGAGTTCACAGACACCGGGGTACAGAGTTAAGCAGACTACATTTTAGTGTGCCTTTAAAGTAATGATTGACGCTCTCTTTTGGAGCACACTGCTGGGGTGTTGAGCTGTGCTCTAAAGAAGGACCATGTAAGCAGGAGCCATGAAGGCAGCACATAAAGAATGGAGGAAGGGTCACTATAGAGTCATAATAGTTGAAAAAGAGAGAGAAAGGCAAGAGGTGCAGCTCGATCCAAGTGGTGGTGAAAACCCTAGGCCTCGATTTAAAGTCAAGCTAGGAGACTAAGATATGCAGCAAATTTGAAGATGAATGGATTTAGGGTCTCTGTACCTGATGTATAAATCAGCTGTGTTGTATGAATTCTGGATCCATCCCACAAGTAAAGAGAGTCAAGGGATTGGACCCCCTTGTCACAGTCATTTGTCCATCAGTGCAGGTTTATATATTGATTTATTTAACATTTGGTAAAATGTGGATGCATTGGGTCACATGACCCATGTACAGGCACGACCCGGACATCACAAAGACAAGAAATTTTTTTGTACAGTACATAAAACCTTGTCAATGACACTGACTATCTATAAATACATCAGTATACTTATCATACCATTAATAAATATAATACTGTAGCAGCACGGTACCTGTCTCTGTACCCCTGAGGAGATGAGGAAGGTGACCAGGAGTCTGTAATTTCTGCAAAGGGTTCTCAGCATGCATAACATATATATCTCTAGACATAGGAGTACATGGGCCATACTCACCTCCCCATATCATAGGACTAATTGCAGTTTCAGTTCAGCATACTGAGGGGCAAGGGGGGTGCCTAACGTTCTTCCATAGTGTAGAGTTTTTCCATTGTGTAGTAGCATGTCTGGATAGTTTTTCTGTAGTGTAGTGGTGTTTTTGAGACTGTTAATGTTGTGCTTCTCCAGTGTTTCTGTTGTGTAGAGGCCTCCTATAAAAGGATTCATGGCTCCACAATCCTTCCTGTAGTGTGTTCAGGATGGAAAGTGGCATGATGCTGCAGTCTGTCACAGCGTGCAGAGTGTGGTCAGAAGTGGTTGTTCAAGTTAGGGTGTAGTGTGCACTTAAGTGTTTGCAGTCATGATCATCGTCAGAGTTGGCAGCAGGGTGGAGATAACAGCAGCAACATGGAGAGCCTGTATAAGTGAGAGAGAACTGCAGCATACAGGGGCATGGTTACTTGGTCAGTGGGGGAGGGAGGTGTTGGCTAAGTAACAGGATATTAGACATGGGCAGTTTTTTTTTTTATTCTGTTTATTGAAATTCTCCATATAACACATAAAGTACCATGACATTCAACACAGACTTATGCCATTTCATGACGTGTACATTTCACAGTGCTTGTTACAATTCATTTCAGTTCTTGTGTCTCAATACATATTGTATGTTTTTTATCATACAGCTTTTTCCCCCACAGATCACAGTGGGTTCTTTGGTCTCTCCCCACCTCCCATGTGATCTCCAACCTCCCTTGAGACTTAGCCACAGCAGAATCTCCAATGGATTCCACCCCATGGCAGGGCTGTGGAGGGAGGGCTGTCCTCCCCAGCTACATTTCAATTCATTCCAGTCACTGTGCTCTGTGGCATTTCAAGTCCTGCTATTAGCTGCAGTATCAATCAGCCCCTGTACAAATTATTCCTGAAAACTTCCATATAAATTTAATAAAATAAAGGGGTGTAATTTGGGAATTAATTGTTCAGGGATCCAACTGATGCAAGAGCTAACAGTAGGGTGTGAGTTGTCGGGAGAACAGCAAATTGACACGCCACTGTCCTCCCCACCCCAGAACACATATTTAGAAGTGGGTGGGGATCTCAAGTAGTGGAGTGGGCAAGTGGGGCTTCATACACCTGCTCCCAGTTTTCCTCTTTCCGGTCCCTCCTTAACCAGCAGCATGCAGCAGCGTGCCACTGGGCGTAATAACGCACATGCACCATGGCATCTGCCAATAGCTGTCCACAGAGTCACTCGCTGTCTGCCACCATGTCACCACATGGTGACAGTATAGTAGTAGTGCAGTTAGCCCCCCCTCCCCCTCCCTGGGAGAGGTGAGCAGTCAAAACAGTTGCTCAGGCCTCTCCCTCCCCGGCTGACCCCCAGTGACCCGAATCTGTTCCTGAACCCAGGTCACCAGCATGGTGAGAGGTAACACATCCAGTGTCTCAACCCTCTGCACCACTGGGCTGGCTTATACTGTTTGTTTGTTTTTTTTGGTTTTTTTTTTAAGGCATAGGCCCAACACTTAGAAAGAAAACAACAAGACACACACATGCAATTCATTAGAAATGTGTTTACATTCAGTTCTCATATGCATCTCATCTCAATCTAACCTGAACACCTCTTGTACTATACAATAAATAAATGCTTATGCAGACACCTTTTTATCCTCGCAACCTGATCAGTGCAGTTTCTAGGAGTGACAGTGTGGCAATATATGGGCCCCACTGACATTCAAACATATCTGCTCATCACTTGAGTTCATATATCACATGTGTTCCAGTGGTATGATTTTGAGCAGTATATCCTTCCACATCTGCAATGTAGGCCTTGCATGTAAGACACAGGTATTCTGGATGCATTTTCTTGCTAAAGCTAACATAATGTGTAGTACTGTCAGGTACAAATCCTATTCCTTAATACTCGTCTTTTCCACCTCAGTAAGCAAAGACCATGGTTTATTTGTTACTTGCACCTTCATAATACTGCAATATACTGGACAATTTCTGTCCAGAAAAGTCTAAGCTCACCGCATGTCCAGAAAAAATGTATATATGTGCCTCTTTCTTTGTTATATCTTTCACATAAAGGTGAGATCCTCACATTACATTTACTTATAATTTCTAGAGCATTGTTTATTGTTTATGGTACAGAAATCAGAATTACAACTCTTTGAGTCATATACTGTTTTGCAAAGGCTCCACGTCAGATTAATGTAACAGTACAGAGGAAGCAAAAAAACAAGGTACACATACAATAATAAGTAATAATACAAGGTCATACAGTCCTAGCTTATAAGTA
Source organism: Neoceratodus forsteri (assembly GCA_016271365.2). Classification (NCBI taxonomy): domain Eukaryota; kingdom Metazoa; phylum Chordata; order Ceratodontiformes; family Ceratodontidae; genus Neoceratodus; species Neoceratodus forsteri. Next base: position 329,772,806 of record CM028137.1, read on the forward strand.
AATTGAGGGTTGCAACAACTGGGAGCAAAAGGAAGGTCCCAGGTCGGGTTAAGACAGTACACGGTTTCGTAGGATGTGTAGGAACTTGTATTGTGCCTCCTTATAGTGGTTACATAACAACAACAGGCCCAAGTGTGACTCGCATAAATCTTCCCAGGCCTTCTCTGATACCAAACACCCTAAATTCTTCTCCCATAGCTTCCTGACTTTAATCGATAGGTCTGGGAATCTGTCTTTCAGGCATACATATGTCTTAATTAGCGGTATACCTTTCAGATTGATTCTTGCTTGGAGAATACCACTCACTATTCAGTGTATGGGGGACTCCTGCTGAGTCATTCTGCCTATTCTCTAGATCAAGACCCTAGCCTGAAAGTACCTGAATCTATGCCCTCATGTTATCCCCAGTTTATCAATGAGTTGTTGGAGTGTCTTTTAATCCTTGTGAGGTAATCAAATCTCCTAAAAATGTCACCACCTTCCTCTTACATCTGTAAGCCCTAGTCAAAGCCACTGGTTTTCATATTTTACCAGAAAACATGGTAAAATTCTGGAATTTGGACTGCACCCTGGTAAAAACAAGGGATTTGACGGAATTCAGTATTCAGTATTTTATACTGGATCAGTATATCTAAAGAACTTGTATTTTTCTTATAATTGTTTCCTGTACTATTTTCAATTTGTTTAATTTAATACTCTGTATGTTAAGACTTCTTTTAGTCTGATTATTTATATACACACTAAAAGAATGACAGTAGAATCCCGGTAAAACCTGGAAATTAGATTTATAATCACCAGTGCTATTCCAGGAACTTCACATCTGAAAACAGGATTTAATTATTTCAGTCATTGTAAATCTGTGGCCTTGGTCCTGGTCCTGTAATCCTGGGAGAAACTCTAGATTTGAGTGCACCAGTGCCAAAATAGTGTTTGTCTTAGCATCTCCCATATGATGTCTGATCTTCCCCCAGACATCTAGCAATTGGAGGATCAATTCATTATTTGCACCCAAATTCTGATATGCCCTGAAGTGCCCTGGGGTTATGTATGCTGTCATCTGGTGTGTCATGTCTTCCTTACCCAGAGACACCGAGCCCCCACCCCCACCCCAAATCCTTTAACCCAGTCTGTCAGCATTCTAGCCTGGGCAGCTAAATGATGAAGAGGAAAATCTGAAAATGTCAACCCTCCCTTGCTAGTTGGGCTTTTTAATCTGTGTAGACTCATTCTGGGCCTTTCCTTGCTCCAGATTAAATCTACACAGCTTTCTTCAAGTGCCTGCAGAACCTTTTCTCTCAGCCCCATTGGCAACATCTGGATGTAGTGCAATGTTCTGGGCAGGATATTCATCTTGATTATTGTTTACTGGTTGTTGTTGGCCCTCTGCTTTCAGGAATGGAGAAAAATGATCACAGACTAGTGGGTCTTGGAAGTAGATGTCAGGGATTGTCCCCTGCAGTCCAGAAGGTTTCCTAAACTGCAGAAACCAAAAAAACTTCCTAGTCCATTCACCAAGAGAAATAATTCATAGATCTGTTTCTCCATTGAAGATCTGTGAAGAAATCTATAGACTGTTGTGTACCTCAATGCCAGAAGTCTGGGGAACAAAACTGTAACCCTGCAGGAACTGATGGCGGAGGGGAACATAGACATAGTAGCAGTCACTGAGACTTAGACTGCTGTAAACCACAAAAGGTACCTCTCTGTTTGAGTGTATAAGTTACAGAAAGGACAGGGAAAGCGGGTGGGGGGGTTGTAGTGATCTAAGTAAGAAAGGGTACTACAAGGGAGGAAATCTGGGGAGGGAGAGTGGAGGTGTTGTGAGTGCAACTCCATATTGCAAAGGGAAGAAATGTGAGGCTAGGAGTGCTATGTAGGCCACCTAATCAGGACAAACAAGGTGACAGGGAATTATGTTCCACGATCTGGGATGCTGCAAGCAAGGGTGAGGTTGTGATAGTGGGAGACTTCAATCTGCCAACGGTGGATTGGAGGGTCCTCTCCATGACCTGTATAAGGAGCCAGTTAATTCTAGATATGATCCAGACTGGGTTATTGGTTCATGGGGTCACCAAGTCCACAAGAGAGGGGGGCCATTCTGGATCTAGTGCTAACAAAAAGGGAACATGTCCAAGGTATCAAGGTGGAGGAACCCGAAGGGGACTGTGACCACCAGACAGTCTGGTTTAGAATGGACATGCATAAGGAGCCTGTAATTACTAGGATGAAGGTAGTAGACTTTAGAAAGGCAGGCTTCAAGAAGATGGGAAAGGCACTAACAGGTCACCTAACTAGCCTCATGGAGGGTGTGGGAGTGGAACAGAAATGGACTGTGATAAAGAAAGAGATAGCAGCTGCCACTAAAGCATGTCAGATAAAAGGAAAAAAAAAAGCTCCAAAGCCAAGAAGCCATGTTGGTTTAGTAGGGATGTGGCCCAGGCAGTTAGGGAGATGAGGGCTGCGTACAGGAAATGCAGGAAGACCCAAAGAGATGAGGATAAGAAGTAATACCTGGAGAAGGTTAAATAGGCAGGTAGGTTTGTCAGACTAGCTAAGGCCAGGAAAGAGTTACAGACAGTGGAGGGGATTAGGATAGGGGAATAAGTCTTTTTCCAGTACATCAGGGAAAAAAGGGACAAAAAGTATGGAATAGTAAAGTTTATCAAAGGGGAGAAGTGGGTGGTAAGTAATACAGAGAAGGTAGAGGTATTGAATGAGTATGTCTGCTCAGTTTTTATAAAAGAAAAAAACGGACTGATGCCACAAGGGAGGAAGAGGAGGAGAGGAGGGAAGGTACGGCATGGAACACAGGATCAGAGGTAAGGGTGAAAACAGGGCTTATGCCTCTCAGAGTTGATACATTCTCAGGGTGTTGAGGGAGCTGGCAGAGGATTTGGCTGGTCCGATGGCAGATCTGTTCAGCTGCTTGCTGGATACGGGGGTGGTACCACGGGAGTGGAGAACAGCACATGAAGTGCCAATCCACAAAATTGGGCTCAGAGATGACCCAGGTAACTACAGGTTGGTTAGTCTGACCTCAGATGTTGGGAAAACTATGGAGACTGTTCTAAAGGAAATACTGATAGAGTACAAATTGCAATAACCAAGGGTAATCAAAATACCTTTTTCTCCTATGTAAATTATATGAGCAAAGGAAAAAACTCTATAGGTGTGTTAAAAGTAAATGGGAAAATGATAAATAATCCTACAGAGATAGCAAACACTTTCAATAACTATTTTATAACTATATTCAACTAAAAGGATGATTTCTTCCTGGTAGACTACAATATGAACTCACACATTCAGGAATTCTCTGTGGAGGAGGTCAGACTGTACAATTATCACTCAAACCCCACTCTTCACCAGGAGCAGATGGGATACATCCAAGCTATTAAAAACATTGCTCCTAATTTAAGTATTCCACCATAGTTACATTTTAATAAGTCCCTCAGTTTGGGTGTAGTTCCACTGGAATGGAAGCAAGCAACTATAAACCCTATTTTTAAGAAAGGAAATAGAACAGCCTCTGAAAATTACAGACCTATAAGTCTTACCTCTGTGCCAGGGAAAGTGATGAAAAAACATATAAAAATCAAGTTTGAGGAGGAAAATTCTAACGTAGGATTATATGACAATACGCAACATGGTTTATAAAAGGTAAATCGTGCACAAAAATGTAATCATCTTCTACAAAACAATCAGTGCAAGCTTGGATGCTGGAAAACCTTGTGACATAATATTACCTGACTTCAAGAAGGTGTTTGATACTATCCTCCATTCAAAACTATTAAACAAACTATTAACCATGGGATATAGTCACTATTTAATAAAATGGGTTCAGTCATGGCTGAGTAACAGGACGCAATGGGTGAGAATCCAAGGGAAAACATCTTCCAACATGGCTGTGATGAGTGGAGTCCCAGAGGGGTCTGTTTTAGGTCAGTTTTTATTCAATTGCTTCATTTATGACCTTCATACAGGATTAAGTAACAAGATAATAAAATCTGAAAATGATATGAAATTTATAGGGGAAATTGACACTGATTCCAAGCATCTATCCCTTGTAAGGGACCTCGAACAAATAACATGCTGGACTAAAGAAAACAAGATGGAACTAAATTTAGGAAAATGCACCATGCTACACTTGGGCCATAATAATCCCTTAAAACTCTACTATGTAAATAATTAATTATTGCCAGTCACAAGCACTAAAAAAGACCTGGGCATTATTATCGACAGCTCCCTCTCTATGCACGCTCAAATAAGAAAATCAACGTAGACAGCGAACAAATTCATTAACATAATCAAAAAAGCTTTTATTTCCAGGAATGAACATTGTGTGATGAGCTTATTATAGGAATTATGTTTGACCTCATATGGACTATACTTCATCCTTTTGGGCACCATACCAAAAATAGGATACACAACTATTAGTGGGAGTACAAAGAAGGGTGACTAAAGGAATTCCTAGATTAAAGAACTTACCTTATGATGTAAGACTTACAGAACTAAACCTTATGTCACTAAAAGACAGAAGAACTAGAGGGGATTACCTTCACTTCTACAATATAATGAATAACGATGAATTCAGAACTGTTTGTAGCAATATGCCTATAAAGCGCCTCCTGAAATTATAATCCCACAATAGGCAATTTGAAGCACCAAAAACTCACACCAGGAAAATGAACAATTATTTCACTGTTAGGGTCCTTATACTTTGGTATAAACTACCCCATTATTTAATAAAAATCACCAATTTCAAAACATTTAAGAGGGAACTTGATAAATATATGAGATATTAGGCAGCGGATGTTTCACATTGAGTGGGTGACAGTCTCTATGGGCAAATGCTTTCTTCTGTCTACAAGCTACCAAGTTACCAAGTTTCTGGAGGCAAATGGATTTCAAGACAGGAGGCAGCATGGGCTAAGGGTAAGAAGATTCTGTGAAACTAATTTGATTGATTGTGCAGTGATGTGAGTGTGTTTTATTGAGCATCTCAATAAAACCACTCGTGTAGCAAGAACGACTGGCAGAAAACACAACTGATTATACTATAGCGAGTGCAGCAGTGAGCTGCACTCACACAAAGAGGATATGTGGACTTATTTGGCCAAACCCTGCTCATTTGGCGTAGTGGCTAGAACCACCACCCATGGAGCTGGTAGACCCAGGTTTGGGTCCTGCTGCAGGAGAAATTTTATTTCCATTGGGTTTTCTTATTTCTTTTATGCCTCCCCTCCCCGGAGTTGATAATCTTTTAATTGGGGGGCTTGCCCCCCTCAAAGAGGTGTGTGAGTGGGGGGTATAGCCCCCGCATAAAAAAGTGTTTTTATTGTTTGCTTTCAGTGAGCTAACAACTGTCACTGTTTGCGACAGTCACTCTGATATTGGAAGAGATTTTTACTTGTTTTTTTTTTTTAGTTGCTCTTTTTGGTCTGTGACTTTAAAAACTCACCCGTATTGCATAAAAACTTTGATTGATTTCATTGACCTGGTAACTAGGACAGTAGACAAAGGCCAAGTGGTTGGTGTACTGTACTTGGACTTCAGCAAGGCCTTTGACTCTGTGAAATAATAGAAATACAGAAATTGTCAGCAGATAAGGACTGCTAGGCAGATCTAGTCTGCCTGTAAACCCTGTACTGGATTACGGCTTCTGACCCTCTCTCTGCTTACCTCTATAGTTCCCTATGCCTGTTCCATGCATGTTTAAATCCAACCACAGTGCTTGCCCCCACCACCTCTTGTGGCAGACCAGTCCATGTGTCCACCACCCTCTCTGTGAAGAAAAACATCCTCACATTCCCTCTTAACCGGTGACCTTCCAATTTCATGCCATGGCCCTTCATTCTTATGCTTCTCCTGTATTTGAAAATGTTTCCCCCTGCACCTTGTTTATGCCCTTGAGGCACTTGAATGTTTCTATCATGTCCCTTCTTTCCCTCCTCTCCTCCAGCAAGTACATAATGAGGTCCCTTAATCTCTCCTTGTAAGTTTTGTGGTGCAAGCCCAGTACCATCTTAGTTGCCCTTCTCTGGACCTTCTCCAGCATGTTGATGTCCTTTTAAGGGTGCGGCCTCCAGAACTGAACACTGTACTCCATGTGAGGCCTGACCAGGGTTTTATATAATGGCATCACTACCTCCTGTCTTCTGCTAGTGATACCCTTGCCTATGTACCCCAGCATGCCATTGGCCTTCCCTGCTGCCCTTGTACTCTGCTTTGACATTTTCAGGTCATCTGAAATAATAACCCCCAGGTCTCTTTCCTCCTTGGTGACTGTCAGCAACCCCCGCCCCGCCCCATCCTGTAGCTCTCTTCAGGGTTTCTATGCCCCAGGTGCTTAATTTTACACTTCTTTGAATTAAGCCTCAGTTGCCACTCCTCAGATGATTTCTTAATCTTCCCCAGGTCCTTCCTCATTTTCTCCACACCTTCTGGAGTATCCACCCTGTTACAGATCTTGGTGTCATCTACAAACAGGCAGACCTTTCCTTCCAGCCCCCCTGCCATGTCACTGATGAAGACATTGAACAGGACTGGCCCAAGGACTGATCCCTGAGGTACCCCTCTGGTCACCCCCCCCAGATTGTACCCCATTTACCACCACCATCTGCCTCCTGTCTGTTAGCCAGTTCCTAACCCTGTTTACCACCTTGTCTACCACCTTGTCTACCATGCCCAGACTACTCATCTTGTTACCCAGCCTCTTATGTGGGACAGTGTCGAAGGCTTTGCTGAAGCCGAGGTAGACAACGTCCACCGCCCCACCCCCCCGATTTGCTTCCTTCATCACCCAGTCAAAGAAATCTATCAGATTCGTCTGACACGACCTACCCAATATGAAACCATGCTGCCTAAGGTCCTGGGTACTGATGGCTTCTAGATGTCCCACTATCCTTTCCTTAAGCAGTGCCTCTGTGAGCTTCCCCACTACTGAAGTGAGGCTAACCGGCCTATAGTTCCCCACCTCCTCCCTACTGTCGGATTTGTTTAGAGGGACCACATGTGCCCTCCTCCAGTCCTCTGGTACCACTCCTGTGTTCAGTAACTCTGTGAACAAAGCTGCTAGAGGTTCTGCTAGCTCTCTTTGCAGCTCCCTTAATATCCTCAGGTGTATGCCATCTGACCCCATTGCTTTGTCCACCTTCAATTTAGTGAGCTCCTGCAGGACTCTCTCCTGTGAATGGACTGTTGTCCACCTGTTCCCCGCTTGGCATCTGTTGCATTGCTTTGGTCCCTGTCCTTCCCCCTCCTCCATGAATATTGAACAGAAGTATTTATTCAGTATTTCTGCCTTATCCCTGTCTCCATCCTTACACTCTGTGCCTCATAAGAGGTAGATAAGGAAGTTGGAAGACCTAGGAGCAGGGGAGAAACTAACTAAGTGGGTGACAAATTGGTTGGGAGGAGGACCCAGAGTGTTGTAGTGGGAAAGGAGCTCTCCTGTTTGAGTTAAGTGAGGTCACTAGTGGGGAACCACAGGGCTCAGTTCTTGACCCAGTGTTGTTCAACATGTTTATAAGCAACTTTAGAGACAGAAAAAAGGGAATAATCTGCCTCTTCCTGATGACACCAAGTTCGATGGGAGAGTAGACACTGCTGAGAGAATACAGGGCCTTGAGGAAGGTCTTGCCAGCTAGAAAAGTGGTTGGGGATATGACAACTTGGGTTCAGTGCAAGTAAGTGCAAAGTCATGCATATTGGAAGCAGGAACTCGAGGACCAATTACAGCCTGGAGGGGGGTCACCAAAACAGAAGAGGAAAAAGACTTGGGGATAGCCATCACTAGCAACCTGAATGAATTGATGCAGTGCAGGAAGGCAGCAGCCTAAACAAATACACAGAAACATAGAAACATAGAAGTTGATGGCAGATAAGGATCACAAGGCCATCCAGTCTGCCCATTTCTTTTTCTACCTTATAAATATGCCATTGGCCTTTGCTCTGTCAATGGCCTATCTATTCATACTCATCTGTATTCCTCTCCTAAGCCTGTCCCATGCCTGTTTTAAGCCCTGCACTGTATTCATATCCACCACTTCCTGAGGTAGGCCGTTCCATGCATCTACCACCCTTTCTGTGAAAAAGAACTTCCTCACATTACTCCTTAATCGGCCTCCCTCTAATCTCATGCTGTGTCCTGTTGTTCTGCTATTTTTCTTATATTGAAACATGTTAGACTCTTTCACCTTGTCAATGCCCCTAAGGTGTTTGAATGTTTCGATCATATCACCTCTCTCTCCCCTCCTTTGCTCTAGGGCATACATATTGAGCTCCGTTAATCTGTCCTCATATGTTTTCTGATGCAGTCCCTGCACCATTTTGGTTGCCCTTCTCTGGACCACCTCAATTTGGTTAATGTCCTTGTGAAGGTGTGGCCTCCAGTACTGCACGCAGTACTCCAGATGGGGCCTAAACAGTGTCTTGTAAAGAGGGATTATTACCTCCCTCTTCCAATTTATGATACCCCTACTAATACACCCTAACATCCTCCTAGCCTTACCTACTGCTTTAGTGGTCTGCTTGGATGATTTCAGCTCATTGGTAATGATGATGCCCAAGTCTCTTTCTTCCCTTGTGACTGCCAACAACTCCCCTCCCAGCCTATAGGTGGCTTCAGGGTTTCTCGTCCCTGTGTGCATGATCTTGCACTTCTTTGCATTAACCCCAGTTGCCACTCTTTTGACCATTTTGCCAGTTTATCAAGATCTCTTCTCATTCTGCCCACCCCATCTGGATCATCTACTCTGTTGCAGATCTTAGTGTCATCTGCAAACAGACAAACCTTACCCTCCAGTCCATCTGCAATGTGACTGATGAAGATATTGAAGAGGACTGGCCCCAGGACTGATCCCTGAGGTACCCCACTTGAGGTACCCCACCAAATAAAATTCTTAGCTGCATTGCAAGGGGGTTCACAAGCAGGTTGGAGAAGGCTATATTGGGTATGAAGTGCAATACTGGAGGCCCTACCTGAGAAAGGATATAAACCTGCTTAAGGCAGTCCAGAGGAGGGCAATGAAAATGGTCAAGGGACAGTAAGGCAAGGCATATGAGGACACGATGAATGACCTCAGTATGTACTTGCCAGAGGAGAGAAGACAGGATTGAAATCTTCAAGTACCTAAATTGTATCAACAAGGTGCATGGATTAGTCCCTCATTCATAAAACCTCTGATCAGCTTAGAATAATGCTGCTGTGCCCCCTTCCCCACCCCTGTTAATTTCCTGTTTATAGCCTCTCTCGCTACTTTGAGAAGTCTATGCATCTCTTTTGTGGCTCTCTGAATACTTTTATTTCTAGCTCCTTGGTCTGCTTCTCTAACTGCTTCAATTTGTCCCACTTTTGCTTGTGTTTGGCTGCCATAAATGCAACCCCCTTCCATAAAAGCCTTCCCTGTTTTCCCAAAAATGTCTTTGAAGGAGCAATGGCTGCACTTTTGTCCACATATAATTTCCAACTGACATGTAGACAGTGTTGTAATAACATGTATATATTGTGTCTACACTTGTAATAGTGAGTAGGTTGCTCTCTATATTGTAACGTGCATGTGTAGTTTCATAAGTAGTGTTAATTATTATCAGATATGGGGAAATATCTGATGGTGTTTATAATGGGGGAAAAGACCCAACCATGTAGGATACATATTATATATATATTAGAATATAGATATATACACATTTCATTTTATTTCATAGACTCAGGATATTTTAGATTTGACATCAATACTAAAGACAAAACTGTAAAAAAAGAAACAGACCAATTAGTTTTGGCAAAGTTCCATTGATGGATTGGTGGCTGTGACAAAATATTAAGGTAATAACATGTTATTTATGAGTTGTGACACAAAGGACAGTACATCAAAATCTAACCTAGTCATTTCACATAATGGCTGTTTCAGAATGATGCAGTACATCATCAGCATATGTCTCAACTATTACATTATCCCAGTCATTGATTAATATCTCCTCCAAGAGCAGCATTGCAGCTCAGAATTGGCTGTAATACACATTGTTCTCTCTTTGAAACATTAAAGTTATGATCATTTAACTATCAAACACTTGAAAAATAGGAGGTTGTGAGAGGAGGGGGCTGGAAGTTAGTCAACATTTTGTTCAGATCCTATAGTCCCAGTGTGTGTTAGCCAGCAGGTTAAAAAGGTGAGGTCATCAAGTCACAGAACTGGATTTCTAATTTGTTCCTTCATCTTATCCTAGACCATGGAGGGAGGGGGGATTTTTTCTCAGGATCGATTCCTCGCAAACCATCACAAGTTATCTGTCTGATCTACCTCCCAGAAAAGTTCATATCACACCAGAGCTACAACAGCTGCGCTGGTTGCCTACTAGGATGATTGATTTCAAGGTTTTAGTGTAAATTCACCCACAATACCATGGTCTCTTTTCTGTATGTAAATCTGGGCAACAAGTGCCACCTCATGCGTTTCTTAGATGAGAGGACCGCAAACTGAAAGTGACCAGTTTTGGCACCCAAAGGATACAAGAGGAGGCATTCTTAAACTGTGTAGGGATGTCCATGTGTCAACATTATTGATATTTTCTGAAGCATCTCAGAAGTTAAAATAATAAAACAATGCCACCACAATGGCCCTGCAGTAGCCTGTTGTGCTGCCAAGCAGACAATCAGAGCTCTGTAGTGGACTCTTGTCACTGAATTTGGTAGGCAGGTCAGGCTGCAGCAAACTAGGAAGTAGCAGCACTCAGGATTCTGTAAAACCTGCATGGCTCCAATTTTATGCAAAAATACAAATTTTATTGAACGTATTCCGTTATTAATATACAAAAGTCAAATACAAAGTGCAGTAAGGGACAATGGTGCTGCCATGTTAAAAATGGATAGATAGGACTGGCCCACCGGCACAGTTTTAGCGGTACTGCTCGCAATGCCAGTGATCCAGGTTCAGGAATGAGCCAGGGGTGCTTAAAGGCCAGTGGAGAGGGGAAGCTTGAGCGTCCAATGGACAGCTCACTTCCCCTGGGAGGGGGGGTTGAAGGTTCAGTGCTGTCCTGACCTTGTAGGTACAGCAGCCCAAGCCACATATAGGGGGGAGCATGATAGAATGTCGGTGTACATGCCTTGATGTCATGGCGCAATTCTGTCTCCGGGGCAACATGGGGAAAAAATGGAGCTGGCTTGAGCTCCACTGACCAGAGGAGGCGCCCTTCACTGTTCGATCTGTGAGGCCACAACGTGTGGCCCGACAAGACAAGAAGGACATAGAGGTTCCCTCCACCCCAACCCCTCCTGGGGGGAAAGCAAATGCTACATGGGGGCACCAGACCAATGGATCATGGAGTCGAGAGGGTCAGGGGAAGCCTGGTTGGATCCAGGCGACAAAAACAGCAGGTAAAAAAAAAATGGACAGATGCCCCAGCGCTTCACTCAGTAGAACTTTGGCAAGGGATCATGAGGCATGTTCACTCCTACAAACTCAGGCTAGGCTGCAGGCAGCTGCCAGAGGGCATCTCAGCTTAGTAGACAAAGGCTGGTTGTGGGTTCTGGTGCATAGCAACCCCTGTGGGTGAGCCAGGGAGCTTGCTTCTTCTTCGGGGTTACACTGTTGACAATGCTGTAAGGCCTGGCCTATGCCAAGGGATGGAGGGTGCATCAAGGGAGAAAACCCAGGGAAGAAAAACTCCCCTGTTGTCTATATGATGGCATACATCACCTGAACAGGGTATGTCCCTGATATACTGAGTATATCCATGGGGCAACAGCAGGGAGGGGAAAAATTTACATTAAAAAACATAAAACAAAAACATAACCTCTTTTGGCAAAATGGAACAATCTAATTTTTCACTTTTTGCATATGGGGGACCTCTTCTGGTTTCCAGAGGTCCTCATGTGCAAGTACAGTGAATCATCAGTTGAATAGTCACCAGTAATTTATAAAATCCTCTGTAAGCCATGCTCAAGGAGTGGTGCAGGTTACAGCTTATTTCTTCTTTGGAGTCTGAACATACTACCTTCATAACAGCCCACCCAAGACTCGTCCAGCCCAGGATATGGGTGTCTGGCTGATATTCAAACCTGGGTCTTTCATAGAAACATATAATTTGTTGGCAGAAAAGGACCACAAGGCCCACAAATTTGCACAGACAGTAACTGGTCTCCAGAAGTGCTCTCCAGAAGACCCTCCCACTCCCTGTTTTTGTACTAATATGCCTATCCCATGCATTCTTGAAGCCTTCCATCATTCTAGCCTCCACAACTTTGGGTAACAGACTGTTCCATGCTTCTACCACCCTTTCAGTGAAGAAATATTTCCTTTGTGAAATTATTCTCCTTCATATTAAAATGTTTACAACTGGGACTCAAACCCAAGCCCCCTACCCACTATTGTTCTGGTAGCCTGTAGCTCTACTGCTGAACTAAGGTTCCTTGAGGACAACCACTACCACTGGCACCACCAGACCAGGCTTCTAAAATCTAAAATGCTTTCAGTAAATAGGCTCATTTAAACATTTTTCCAGTGGTCAGGGACACTTTCTGAAACATAATATTTAAACAGTTTAGGTTATATTTCATTAATTTTCAGTATTATTCTCTCATTCTTCATTACTGAGAACATTTCCATGAAAGCAGGATCTTTTGTTTCAGACATCATCTCATCGTTCTGCTCCCCCCCATACACACTAGATTAATGTATTAGAACAGTGCTAGCACATGGTTTTGGCGGTGAACAGCACAGCGTCACACCAAGACATTTATTTTGTCATGGCAGGCATGGCATTTGATTGGGAAGTTTTAAAATCTTCAAAATCCTGTATCTTAGTTCATGCGTGAAAGAAAATATAGATGTTTTTAGGTCAATCTTCATTTATCAACATACTTCCAAACGTCAATCTTCATTTATCAACATACTTCCCAACATTTCGTTATTCTCTCTCTGGCTTCTTCAGTGTGACAGTCTGCACATCAGAACACCATAAGGAATGCTGAAGTACTATGCTCTTCGAAATACTATTTAAGGAAAAGAAAGAAAAAGTTTCCATAGGTGCTTCAGAACTGAAGCCAGGCCTCTGAGACAGAAATTTAATAGTATAAAGAATTTACTCGGGAACTGGGACTCATAAAAAAAAGCGTTGTCAAGTCTCCCAGAAGAAGCCTAGAGAGAATGGCAAAACATTGGGGAGTATGTTAATGAATGAAGATTGACTTAATTTCGTAAGTGTTTGGGTGTTCTCTTGCCCAGATTTGTCCATTCTCTTGTTCTAACTTTATGGTACTTCACAAGGACCAGTTCTATGACTAAAAGCCATGGTTAACACAGTGATATATGAGACTCCAATCCCTCATACTCCTTAAGACTGAAGAATGGAAAAAGCTACAAATTCACAGGTGTAGACTCTGGGTGACAAGCCTCTATCAGGTACAGACTTCCCCATGTATGGAACAGTCTTTCCTCCTCCCTCACCTCCATTACCCTGTTTCCAGTCTGAAAAGGCTAAACTTAAGGTGCACTATAAGGCCCATGCCTCCTCTGACCTGCCCAAACTGCCCTACAGGTATTTCCCTAACTTTAATAAACTTTAATAGGGCTTGGTCCAGGTTAGTTTACTCCTACCCTGTCCATGTTCTGAGTTAGGCCTTCTATACCAGTGGTACTTAAACAAGATTCAGCTATATGTATACAACCAGTAAACTGGTACATTTTTATGTTTGCTTGCACGCATGTGCAAGAAAAGTAATGCCATGATCCAAAATGCAGTGCCGTACAGTTGAATGGGAGAGCACCGCTTGAGTGAGCAGCACTCCCTCTCCCCACACATGCGCCGCATGCACATTGCGGCTCATGCGCCTCCTACCTGCCCCATGCACACTGTATGGCTGATAGGGGTGCCCAATCCCCGCCAGCTCTACTGTCCTCACCCGCAGTCTGTATGGCCAACGGGGGTGCCCAATCCCCCGTCGGCTCTACTGTCCCCCCAGACTATCGGGTGCTATGCTGGGAGCCCACCTCAGCGTGGCAACAGGTCCTATGGCAGACGGGGGTGCCCAATCCCCCATCAGCTCCACTGCTCCCCCACACTGGGAGCCCACCCCAGCATGGCAAATCTCCCGCGTAGTCCAAATAAAAAAAAAATCTGAAAGAAAAAAACCTTCCCTCGCTGCTGTCTTCACCCCCTCTCCTACCCGTGCCCACCCACTGCGTATCCTGCCTCCCCACACCCCCACCTCACCCCATACTTACCTCCGGAGCTCGGCGCGATGATCTTCGGTGGACCAGGAACACATCTGCACTCTTCAAAGCCGACCGCGAACTGAGGAAATGCCACTAAGCTGTATAATGTACAGTAATGAATAGGGTTTTTTCAACTTTGCTGCATATCTCAGGCATTTTTTTGAATTTTGGCACCAAATTTTCAACATGGGGTTTTTGGGACCCCTCCTCATGAAGTCTGTCACTGTCATGGCGTTAATCGGGCCCGAAGGATGATTTCGCGGTCACTGCATGAAATCACCTTTCTGGACCAATTAATGAAATAACAGTGCCAGTGTTCATAAGGTGGACTCTCAAAAAGCCTATGTTAAAAATTTGGTGAAAAAATTCCTAAAAATGACTGTTTTTCGAGTGTGCGTTGCACTGTTCCTACACATGCTTGTAGGTTTGCGAATTTTCAATATTTTCACTCCAGATTTTCAACATTGCCATTTGACCACACTTCCTTATGAGCAGTACAGCTGTCATTTTTCACATCTCACCCAAAATGTGTTTCCGCACATGTAGCACACAATGGCGAAGTTGGTGTGCGAAATCAATGTTTGGGACACATTAAGAAAATCACAGTGACACTGTTCATGAGCAGAGGTGTTAAAATGGGTATGTTAAAAATTTGGTGAAAAATCCCCAAAATGACTATTTTATGAGCATGTTGCGCTGTTCCTACGCGCGCTCGTAAGTTCGCGAATTTTCAATATTTTCACTCCAGATTTTCAACATTGCCATTTTACCACACCTCCTTATGAGCAGTACAGCTGTCATTTTTCACTTCTAGCCCAAAACATGTTTCCACCCATGTAGCACACAATGGCACAGTGGGTGTGCGAAATCAATGTATGGGACACATTAAGAAAATCACAGTGACACTGTTCATGAGCAGAGGTCTTAAAATGGCTATTTTGAAAATTTGGTGAAAAAATTCCTAAAAATGACTGTTACGAGTGAGCATTGCGCAGTTTCCATGCACCATCGTAAGTTCATGAATTTGTAATACTTTCAGTCCAGATTTTCACCAGTGGCATTTTTCCACACTTCCTTATGAACAGTACAGCTGTCATTTTTTACAACATGGCCAAAATGTGTTTTCACACTTTCAGCACAGAAATGCATGGTCCTTGTGGGAAATCATTGTTTGGGACAGATAAAGAAAATCACAGTGACACTGTTCATGACCAGAGGTCCCAAAATGCCTGTGTTGACAATCTGCTGTAAACAATTCCCAAACTAATTACATTACGGGTGCACGTTGCACAGTTTCTACGCACGCTCGTGACTTCACCAGTTTTTTTAATATTTTCACTGCAGATTTTCAACATTGCCATTTTTTACACCTCTCCATGAACAGTACAGCTGTCATTTTTCACATCCTGTTCAGAATGTGTTTTTGCACCTGTGGTGCCAAATGGTGTAGTTGCTGTGCAAAAGCAGCTTTCGGCTAGCAAACTGATATTGCCACTGTTCATGAGGTGGGGGTCACAAAAAACCCATGTTGAAAATTTGGAGGGAAAATACCAACGAATGCCTGAGGCGTTAGGGTTTCCGACCATAACACCCCACCCTGTAGAGAATGACAGACTTCAGGGCTGTGACTTGGGATTGTCACCTGCAATGCTCACACCATTCCACCCTCACCCCCACCCACACCCTGCAGCTACTGAGAGGCATTGAGGTGTGCCTTGGACTCTTCGGCCCCAAAGTTCACCCCATTCTCCTATACCGCACTCATCTCACAATATTTCCTGATGGAATGGGATGCACATAAGAGCCAAAGACCCCAAGGCACACTGTGACACTTGTCCGTGTCTGCATGGTAGGGTGTGGTGAAATGGCTTGGCCGTTATGCCTGATGACCCAAAGGCACACCCCAATGCCTGTCACTATCTGCAGGGTGGTGATGGGGTTGGCTTCAGTTCAATACTTCACTGCCATTCCTATTATGCAGCTCTGTAACTCCTACACTACCAATGCCAATGCCAGCAAGCAAACATTCAGCATTGACAAATGCTTGTTATATATTTGTTCCTGTACATTGGATGACTTTGTATATAGAATGACTGTTACATCTTTACTACTGAATTCGCTGTATGGTATTTCCTTATTCTTTTCCTGCCCTCCCCCCTACTTTGTTTGCTTACCTGGTAAAATATGTTACAAATCAATACATAAATAAGGAATGTGATTGCTTATTTGGCCATTCCCCTTCAAGTAAATGAATCAGGGACAGTCCCATATATTTGGATTGTGGCTGCTCATATGGGCTTTTCATTTCAAGTAATCAAATCGGGGCAGACCAGATATTAGGAAAGGGGCTGCTCATACGGCTGTTCCCCTTCAAGTGAACAAATCAGGGGCAGTCCCCTATATTAGAAGTGTGACTGCTCTTATGGACATTCCCTTTCAAGAAATCAAGAGGCCAAGTTTGAGCCAAGCTAGTCAAGCACAAGTGTTTCTTTCAGCCTGAGCCTAGATAGTGCAGTGATGGGATCTCACTTGTGAGGGAAATGCATGCAACTAAACTCACAAGTTCACTATTCACACAATGACAGTCTGCTCGGAGACAGCTGAGTCATCAGAATGTCTTCAAGCTAAGCTCCTCCCACCACCCAGGGAGGTATATCCTCTAGCTCCACCCCATGATGTCAGATCTGTCTTTCCACTGGAAATGGAATGTCTCTTCCTTCATAGCTCTGCATGTGTAGAAGGTTTTCCGAGTTTCAGTTGCTTTAGTTTGGCAAATTTTTGACTTTTCTGTCTGTTTATGACTTTAGTGATAGATACTCCTGTGTCTTCCGACTTCACTCTTTGACTGATGATGAAAAGTAAAACTCCAGGGTTCAAATTCTGCATCTTGTGTAAGCAGAAGATGTTGGCCACAGAGCCACATGAAATGTGGCTGCTGCCTAGGTGACCAACATGATGTCATGAGTTGCAGCAAGTACCGAGCCATGCTGCCTGCATCCATCGACTAATGGAAGGCCAGACTTAGGTTGACCTGAGGTCAACAAATTGGCCTCAGTGGCTCCTGGGTTGCCTGCACAGCTTGTGGTCACATAAGAAGAGGCAGCAGCTGTGGTGAATATCTCAGTGCTCATGGTGCTTTTCCCGTTTGTGGCCAGTGCCAGATGGTCTTTCTCTGATTATTTCAGGGAAATATGCTTGGCCGTCTGGACGTTCAGTGAGAGCTGTTCTCTCAGCAGCAAGAAGCCAAAGAAGCACTGTCACTACAGGTCATGGGATAGGGAATGATCATGCTCTTCCCACTCCTTCGACTATTCCAACTCCTTGACCTTGAGTGAGCTTCCTCCCATAAAGGGTGTGGTTGAGGGCTCCAAGGTAACCCCATCAGGCCTGTCAACCTCAACTCCAGTTGAGCAGGTGGTCGAGATCATTCTCAAACTGCACAAATGGTGATTGAAAGAGATCAATGAGGAGTCAGTCTCTCAGACTCTAGTGCACCCTGTCCTCACCCAAGAGAATGAGGACTGGTTGGAACCCTTTACCAAGTTACCCTTGGAGCTGTCTCCATTGCCAGTCATGCCCTCATGGCTTATTTTGGTCTCTCTTCACTTAAGCAGTGGGCTATTCTGACTCTTCAGAGGACACCCATCGACAATGGCTCTTGAGTCAATGATCATGGTCGAGGAATGAATTACACTTTTGATCTTGCTCAAGTGGGAAGCGGTGCCATCAATGCTGCTCAACCTCCTCATTCACAGGTGAGGCTAGGCATTGTAGCCATATGTTTTTACATTAAGAGGAGCTTATCTGCCAGCCATGGACCATTGCAAAGAGGGGTAGGGCTCTACCCTGGGATCGGCATTTCCTTTGCCTCCTCCAGCCATTACTTTGCTGGTCCACCAGACTCAGCAGAGCACTGCATCTGCTTCCAATCCACTTTGACTGGCGACCCCTTCAGTACAGCTGCTTTTCTGGGCTCTGAATAAGGACTCTTGCCAGGCTGATAACTTGCCAGGCCAGTTGTCAATGGACACTGCACAGGATGAAGATACCAGGGTGGTAAATGGAGGTAACTGGTCGAGGGCTACCTTTAAAAAATTTTCAGATTCAGAAGCTGAGTTGTTGATGGCCTCTATCAGGACTCAGCTGTTTGACTAAGAATTGGTCGAAGAGCTCACTACTGCTAATGAGCTGACATCTTTTGGGGCTTTGCTCTGGTTAATATCTGAGTCCATGAAAGTGCCCTTGGAACCAGTTCAGAAATGGGCAGTCATTCACTGATATCCTAACTAGGACGAATCCCCAGAGGTTGCATTTTCTTTGGCTGAAGTCATTCTGGGACTGGCCGCAGAGCTTTGGTAACACCCAGAATCCTGCCTGCCCCCCCACACCCATATGGTCTGCAAGTATGCAGTCCCAAGGGGCACCCATTTAGGTCTCTTCGACCACCCCTCTGTGGAGGGCCTGGTGCCAAATTCAGCCTTCCACAAGTCAAAAGGCCAAGGGGATGTGGGCATACCTCCAGACAAGAAGTCCAAAAAGATGGACTACGTGGCCAAAAAAGGTGTCTGACACTTCTCTGGGTATCCATCAGGCCAGCTATTTGGTCATAATGGTGACTTTTGGCCACTCCCTCTTCAGTATTGTGTGGCATCTCCTTCCCCTGCTCCCAGCTGATAAGCAGCTGGCAGTCCAGATGATCAGAGACCAAGGTCAACTGCTGGCTAAACACCAGCTGCAGGTGTCATTGGACATGGGCAACTCTTGTGCCCATGCCATGGCTATGGCCATCACCATGCATCACAGGGCCTGGCTGATGCTGTCCAGCTTTACTGCAGACACTCAGCACAATCTGGCCAATGTCCTTTTTGCTGGGCACTGACCTTTATGGCCCTGGGGTAAAAGGACATCTCACTCACATTGAGAAGTCCAGTGCCACCCTGGATCATTTGGTTTTGTCTCAGAAGGACTCATAAACCCTCAAACCTAAGAAAAAGGTTATTCCGTGTTGGTCCTTTCAGCCACAGCAGCCTCAGCAACATTCCCAGCAGGGGCATTTTCAGTGCTGGCAACCAAAACCTAAGTTTGGTGGGCAGGAGAAAAAAGAAGTGGGACGGAGATGATGGTGCCTCCAGGGCCCCTGCATCCAGAACCCCCTCTAAGGCTGTTAAGTGACTGGTTGTGAGATGCCATCCCCTCTCCTGTCCAGTCCCTGTCCCAACACCTGATAAGGGTCGATTGTGCCACTTCTTTCCACAAAGGTCAGCTATTACCTTTGGACCAGTGGGTTCTGGAAGTGGTGGGCAAGGGTTTGCCTCTGGACTTCGAAGTTCTCCCACCATACTGCCTCTGAGTTTCTCAGGTGCTCAGGGTGCCGACACATTGTCTGCACTGCTAGCTGACACAGCTCAGTTACTAGAGTGTGAGGGAAAAGCTTGTGTCTTTGACACTCAGACCACTCTGGGATATGTGTTCAGGTACTTCTTGGTTCTGAAACAGAGAGGGGGCTGGCATCTTCTATTAGACATACATGATCTAAACAAGTTCATGCAGAATACCAAGTTCTGAATGGTCACTCTGAATCAAATAATTATAGTCTCACTTGCATATCAATCAAATAATACCATTGCTGGAGCAGAAAATATGGTTCTGCTCCCTGAACCTCCAGGACACGTTCTTCCACATTCCAGTCTTTCCATCCCACTGCAGGTATGTTTGGTTCTGTGCAGATGGGATATTGTACCAGATCCAGGTTATGCCTTTCAGCCTCTCCTCTGTACCCAGGGTCTTCACCAAGTGCATGGCAGTAGTTTTTTCCTGCCAGTGGAGTAAAGGCATCAGGGTATATCCCTATCTGGATGACTGTCTGATAGCCAGGTCATCCAAGGAGGCTGTGGAGTGGTCTGGGAAGCTGGCCCTCCAGACCTGTCAGGATGTGGGCCTTCTGGTCTACTCAGCCTAGTTGGAACTGGTCCCCTTGCAGGAGATCAAGTTCATTGGGCAGAACTAGACTTTCTGTGGGCAAAGGCCCATTTGGCGGATCTTACCTCCTTTGCCCAATCATTTCAGGTTGGGTGCTTGTGACCTGCCCATTGACTTCCTGTGGATGCTGGGGTTGACTGCAGCTTCTACCTGTGTGGTCTGATGGGCATGCTGGAGAATGCATCCCCTGCAGTGGGAGTTGGACTGACAGTGGCCCAACCTGGACCAACTGATCTTGGTAACCCAGCCGATGTGAGATGCCATCCTGTGGTGGGTGCCCCCACAGAACCTGGAGGAGGGAATGCCATCTGCCCAGAACTGTTCATCATGCTCACAATGGATACTTCTCTGGTGGAGTGTGGAGCTCATCTGGGAGACAACTAGGCCCAGGGGTTCTGGTCACCCTGGGAGTCCCGTTACCATATCAAACTGCTGGAGCTTCATGCAGTGAATCTGGCTCTGACAAAATTCACTCCATTGATTCAAAGTTAGGTAATCTAGGTCCAGATGGATAACACGAACACCATACTCTATCTGAACAGGCAGGGTGGCACGCACTTCTTTCCACTGTGTCAGTAGGCTATCTGCACCTGAACCCTCTTGCCCAGCCTTAAAGAAAATCTATTGGCAATTCATGTTACAGGAGAAAACAGTCAGCTGGTGGATGCTCCAGCCAAGTCAGAGAGACATTGTACAGGTTGTCCCTAAATCAGAAGGTAGTAAACCACCTGTTCTCCCAGTGGGGCATCCCTTATGTGGATCTGTTTGCCTTATGGGAGAACAGAAAACTGAGACTGTTCTGTGCCTGCTCTCCTCATACCAGGACACTACAGGGGGATGCCTTCTAAAGGTCCTGGAAGCCCCACCTTCCAAACAACTTCCCTGTCTGCCCCTTGGTTCACAAGGTTGTGATCAAGGCCCAGAAGGACAAAGCATGGTTGATCCTGATAGCACCAGACTGGCCCAGGCAGTTCTGGTATCTGGATCTCCTCAGCCTCAGCAACAGACCACCATGGTGGTTGCCTCTCTGTCCTGACCTGCTGATCAGACATCAGGGGACAGTCCTGCACCTAAACCATCAGTTCCTGTACCTCTTAGCCTGTTTCCTAAGCCACTAGAGTTCTGGCTTCAGTCCTTCCTACATGCTGTAGAGCCATCCTGCTAGAAGCCAACTCATAAATGCTATGCATCTAAATGGAAGAGGTTCTGGATTTGGTGGCAGGGTAAGGAGCTTACCTGCCAAATGGTGAGCATCCTCAACTACCTTTAGTCCCTGTCTCAGTCTGGGTAGTGAGCAACGACCCTGAAAGTACACCTGGCAGCCATCTCAGTATAACAGGCATGATCTGGTATGCTGATGGTGGCCCAGAAGAAGGCGGTCAGGCACTTTTTCAAAGGCCTGGATCACCTGTCCCCTCTGTTGTGTGACCCACTGCCTTCGTGTGAACTATTATTGGTACAGGCAATGCTCATGGGCAAGATGTTTGAGCCTATGCACAAGTGTGAGATGTCACACTTGTCATTGAAGATCACATTCCTGGTGGCCATAGTGTCAGCCAGAAGGATCAGTGAGCTCCAGGCACTCTCATGGAGTCTTCTTACTTGGTCTTCCATAAGGACAAGATGGTCCCTTGTCCAACCATAAGTTCTTTCTGAAGGTTGTGTTGAACTTCCACCTTAACCAGATGGTTAACCTTCCAGTGTATTTCACCCATCCAACCTTGGATGTTAATTGCAGGTTCCATTCCTTGGACCTGCAGCAGGCACTCTCTTATTATGAGGAACACACAGTTGGAGTTCAAGGAGAGGCTTATCAGTTATTTGTCATGTACACTGAAGTCACACCTCTCAGAACGGCAGCAAAGTGAATGATTGTCAGGTGGTAACATCCTGCATCACTCCCTGCTATAAGTTGGCTGGTAGGATCACCAACATAGAATTTGATTTGATGGCAGATAAGGACCGCTTGGCCCACCTAGTCTTCCCATTTCCTACCTAATGGATAAGCTACAGATCCTAGTTAACCAACAGTCTACTTCCTTCTACCCCCACCAGAATTGCCTTATATTTGTCCCATGCATTCTTGAATTCCCCCCACTGTTTTTGACTCCATGACCTCCTCAGGAAGGGTGTTCCATGCATCCACCACCCTCTCAGTGAAAAAATACTTCCTCACAGTACCTCTGAGGCATCTCCTGCCTCTATCTTCAAATTGTGTCCCCTTGTTCTTGCTCATCTCTCTTTTTCTGAAAGATGCTACCCTCTTGGACTTTGTTAATTTCCTTAAGGTACTTGAAAGTTTCTATCATGTCCCCCCTCTTCCTCTTTTCCTCGAGGCTATACATATTAAGCTACTTTAGTCTCTTTTCATATGTCTTCTGGTGCAGACCCTGCACCATTTTAGTTGCCCTCCTCTGAACAGCCTCCACCCTGCCTATGTCTTTGTGGAGATGGGGTCTCTAGAACTGCATGCAGTACTCCAGATGGGGTCTCATCAACTGTCTGTACAGAGGGATAACAGCTTTCTGTTTTCTACTGGTGATGCCTCTCCCTATACATTCCAATATCCTGCCAGCCCACCTTACCATCTGATATAACGACCCCTAGATCCCTTTCCATTTTTGTTGTTGTCAGTATCTCATCCCCATTGTGTACGCTTCCCCTGGGTTTTTGTTTCCCAGGTGCATTACTTTGCACTTCTTTGCTTTGAATCTAAGCTGCCATACATTTGACCATTCCTCCAACCTTACCAAGTCCTTTCTCAGCCTTTCCACCCCAAAGAGGAAGGGGCTTAGGGCTCATTCCATCAGACATACTGTACTGCTGCCACAGTAGCTCCTTGCAGGGATATTACCACTACAGATATAGGCAGGGCTCATAGAAAACACAGAACTAGTGCACTGTGGACAGTCAACCCTGTGGATCTGGCAACTCAATGATAAATATCCCCCCTGGCACTTTGAGGGTAAAAACCCTCTTCATCAGGGAAGGGGGGAGGCATACAATTAGTGCATCATTTAAATAGTAAAGTGCAAAGTGACGTAATTCAAAAAAATTCCAAAGTGACTAATCGCTAATGTGCTTTTTTGCAAGTGAATCATGTGACACAGTACTAAAACATGTTAATTAATTAAAAAGCACCACTAAAGCAAAACCATCAATTCATAACTGTTTAAATGTGCCTTAAGTTAAAGCCCATTCTATTTTTGATTGCATTCCATTACTTGTTATTAATGATTTTTAAATGCAAATACTAAAATGTAATTGCTTAGGATAAAATTTTGATGGCAAGCCCTTATTAGTAAACACTAAGAAAAACTTAGGTATCATAACTTCTTGGTGGATTGGTTATAGAACCAGACAAGGCAGTCCAATAAACTTTAACATATTACATTTTTATTAATGTTAGTCATTTACTTAAGGATCTGCAATGTTGCAATCACTAAAAGTCTCACTCACATATCAATCAATAGTGCTGTATCTTTGGCTCCAACCCACCCACGAAAAACTCATCAAACTGTAGTCGGAGTGATGCAGTTGCAGTGGAAAATCTAACAAAATTGCAGGACAAGAAAAATACTTCAGACAACATTAGAGAACAGTAATAATGGAGGGGATTTTACATTTAAGTGGTCTTCCTAATTTACAAATAGACACTTAGATCCAGTTCTTTATTCCGACCACAGATAATGTAATGTATAGATCCATTCTGACTCCTTTTGGAGCAGTATTTGCCTCCTGTCACCTTTCCTCATCAGCGGCTTAACATGTTCGATAATCGTGAATTGTAGGAATGCTGGATTACTATTATGTTGGTTAAAATAGTGTGTGGCTACTGTAGATTAAAAATTATTATTTCTAATATTGCTAAGATGTTCAAGGAACCTTTATTTTGCCCATCTAATTGTGCACCCTACATAAAGAATATTGCACAGGCATTGTACCACATAAACTATGTATTCTGTAGAGCAATTTACAAAATCAACAATATCCACTTACAGTATATTTCCTTTGTGGGATGACGAAAATATTTTCCCTGCATTACATGTTTGCAAGCCATACAACGTCCACACTGGAAACATCCCATTTGGTTTATCTGGAAGCCACATACTGGGTCGTGATCTATCTGCAACATAATGGCTAGAGGATATAATGTCTCCTATATTTTTGCCTTTACTAAATGTTTTGCTTGGGGTGGATGAAAAAAGGTTTGGTACATTACAGTGTTCAGTGCTTAAGAAGCTTCCAATTACTGTACTTAATAATATGTTTTTTAACTTTGGGGGAGATGTGGCTGTATTCTAAAGTAAATGTCATTTTATTATTAGCATCTGTATCTTTTCTTTTGGGGGTCAATAATGTACTTCTGGCTTGCGACTTTGCTCTACACAAAGCTTCCTTGAGGTTTGGTTCACTATAGCCTCTGTCACAAAATCTTTTCCACATTTCCTGTGCCTGTTTATCAAATTTTTTCTCAGAGGAGCAGTTTCTCCCAAGATGGAGGAACTGCCCATAAGGAATTGAGGCAATTAAAGCTGGTGGATGTGCACTTGTCGCATGTAACAATGAGTTACCAGCTGTTTCCTTCCTGAAACTTGAACTTTGAATTTTTCCATCTGTGGATGCTGTCAATGTCAAATCTAAAAAATCTGTAGTTCTCTCCTCAATTTTGTGAGTAAATGTCAAATTCACATTGTTATTCTCTTAACTGTCAACAAAACATTTAGCTTCAGTTTCTGTTCCTTCCCATATGATTAGCAAATCGTCACTGTAACAACTCCAAAAGATGATTTTACTGGAAAATTCACTTTTTTGGTTAAAAATGTATCTCTTCTCCCACCAACCCAGATATAGGTTAGCATACATGGCAGGGCTTGACCTCAGCAAAAGTGCACACCTTCATCTCCCATTACAGCATCGATGTAATAGTCATCAAGATGCTGCTTTGGGGTCCTTGGTCCTCCAGTCTCTCTTTGCCAAATAGGGGTGCACCCTTGTCTCCTCCTTCTGAAGGACTGCTATGAGTCTGCCATTGTGTGGATAGTGAACTGTAGTTACGCCTTTAGAAATATAGGTTACTCACCTGGAACTGTAGTTCTAAGAGTGCTATACAGTTCATATCCACACCAACCAACCGACCTCCCCATGCAATATGGCACGCTGATCCGTGCTTCCAACCTATAAAGATCTAATGCCATGGGGCAGAGCCAGAAGATAAGCCACTCAGGTGTTAAGGAGCTTAGCTTGAAGACACTCCGATGACTCAGCTGTCTCCAGGAAGACTGCCATTGTGTGGATGTGAACTGTCTACCACTCTTTGAACTACAGCTACAGGGGAGTAACCTATATTTTCTTTGCCCTGACTTGGATCTAGTTAAACTTGCCATACTTTCCATTTCTACTTTTGATTGCGTGCTTATTTCTGTATAAATGGGGTCTTACTCAGATTTTCTTCTGCAGGTTGCTCGCTATGTGTGGAACAAAACAAAGTTCGATGCTGTGAACCCCAGCACTACTGACTACCTGCTAGGTAAGACATTAATATTTTACAGGATAGGCATGGAGTAGGGGGTAATGGAGTCTGCATTCCTAGATATTTGTCTTTAAATCAAGTTATTAAGAGCAAAGTCCAAAATAAAATATACTGCATTTCCTCATTTTATACCAACCCCCTATTGTAGCTGCCCCTGAATACCAGTCACACCCAAATAGAAATTTTAAAATAAAAGCCTCCCATGTACTGAAGCTACCTTTGAATATAATACAACCCCTGTAACAAAAATTACATTAATTTGCGAGTAAACTCACCCCAGGTACCGCCAGACTTTGTGTCAAGCAAGCCACATATGGTAGAGAGTGAATGTCATGCTAAAGTCACCTATATTTCTAAACTTGTTGACTAGAACACATACTGTAATAATTAATCATAGGAACTGTATGTTGTATGCTTGCCTCTGGGACTAAAAGATTGTAAGGTTGAGGGTTCTAGTCCCTCACCAGGAACTTGGGCTAAGGCCTAATACTGACACTGTAGTGCAGCACTAGGTGGGGGCTGCACAGTTGAGGTGCTGTGCTTCAGATGAGACAATAAGCCAAGATCCCTTTGCATTTCTGATCACTTTCCAGATGGAAATTACATCACACTTATCGAAGAAGAGAAGGGGAGCCTTCCTAGTGTCCTGAACAAGTTTGCCCCGGAGGGGCACAGAATTTATCTGGAAATGAGATGTCACAGCTGTTTCCTGGTCAACAAATGACAAATAAATACATTTATTTTTTCTCCTCAGTTCATCCAAGGCTGCCCCCCCCCCCAATTGAGGCTCCCTCCCAAACCCAGCAGTCCCTCTTTCTAGCTCTATGACCCTCAAGGCTTAATACCACCCCATGTTGGGACCAGAAGGGGGAAGGCTAACCCCACCAGGCACAGCACACCAATCATAGGCTAGTTGGGTACAGGGTCCAACAGGAACTGTTTCCTTCATCCTGCACACCCAAGAGGTTCCTTTCCCCCAGGATGCTGGTGTGCAGGAATTCAAGGCACATGAAAGCCACAGAGTGTTGATTCACCACCAGGAATCATCCCCTCTCTGACTATAGGTATCTTCACCACTGCCTGTGGTGACCCGGATGGCGTTAGGGCAGTAAGGCCTGGCAACTACCCCATCCCAGAGGAGGAAGGCATTCTATTTTAGTTTTTAAATGTTTGCTTGTGCTCCTATCAGCAGCACTGAACCAACCTGCGGGTGACCTCCTAACCTTTTCTCACCTTCTCTAGCACTCACCCCTTCCTCCACTGCATACTCCTCATGGCAAGCATCCTCCTGGCAGTGGGGCACTCTTCAGAGATGTTGTCTTTCCCTATTGGAGAGATTCCATAATGAGAGGCCAGTCAGTGGATTAATGCCTGAGAGCACCCACTTCCTTTTGTGTTGCACTGGGGTATAAGTTAATAGGGTCTCTGAGGGAAGTCTCTTGTGGTATAACAGACTCTGAGCATGAGGTTTGAGTAAGAGGATTGAGAGGCAAAGTATAGCAGTTCTGTCTGTCCAAACCTCGTGAAAAGAGTCTCTTATTCCATAATAGACATCCATTGGAGGCCCTATTATCTTATTACTAATCACTTAAGTTTAGTTTAAGTGAGTTATAATAACTTAAGTCTTTTATTTTATTTTATTGTGCCATCCTACCCCTGGCACTGAAGTGGAGCGCTCCCTTCTAATGCTCCTGCACGACAGCACACTATATGTGGATTAAAAGGTACAATGGCTCTGCGCACTGATTGGCTGAAATCATGTTAGTGGTTTAAAATGGTTTTATAATGTTCTTCATGTTCCTAGCCCTCAGGATGATGACATGCCAGAGACTCCATGCACACACATCAAGCATGTGGAGTCCAGACGATGTCCTCCCTCTGAATGTGTCCCCACCATCCTACCACCTGTGGTTACCCAGAGAGGTGAGGAATGTAGCTCTCCCTTCCCAAAGAAGATGCATGGCCTATGGGATGTTTAGTCCTCCTTCCATCTGCTGGCCCATCAGTGTTCTGGGCTCATACCTGAATCTGTGTCAACAGCTTCACTTCTGGCAGCCCTGACTTGGAGCTGATAGGCCGGCTCCGAGGAGGATGTTCTCTGGTTCACCTGATCTTACTCCCTTTAGCCCTCTGAAACATTGGATTTGGGGAACAAACCCAGATGCTACATGAGCAGGAACACTGCCAAAGGCCTGCTTGTCTGTCTTTAAGTATGAACATATGAAAACAGGAATGTAAGCCCACAGGATGGCATGTGATGCCTGTTGCCTCCCCCCCCCAATGTCGACTGTGGTCACGCTCCCAACTGGATTTGGTCTTCTACAAGCAAAAACGTGATCTGAGTCAAGGGAGTTGACAGCAATATGCATGTATGTCTCTCTTAACTTACAGGATACCACCTCTGCACTAACTCGTGGACTCGGCCAGTGCTGGAATTACAGGGAGGCTTGCCAGAGCATAGCCCCTGTTGCCCTGAAGTGAATCCCAGTAGCTCATATATTACTGCCATTAACTTATAATGGGAAGGGGACTACATTTACAGAGAGGACCCTTGTGGAGTTCCCATAGCTTTCAAAGCTCATAAAGTGTCATTCCAAACTGGACTCAGCCTGAAAAAAAGGAATGCTACCAAAATATGACTATTGAGTGTTGACTACTAGGCATGCCATCAGGATCAGTACCCCATAGTCAGAGTCCCAGATCAAACAAAATAAAATGAAGTAACCCTAAGAAATCATGGCCACCACATGAACTCTTTTACCCAGGATAGCCCAGCTGAAAAATTCAATATCTCATTTTCAGTGGGGACTGATTTATTCACTTTTGCAACTGGATTGTCCAAAATATTGAGCAGTTAAGTGATTTGCTTAGGGTCACACAGCAAGTAAGTGGCTCTGATGGTATTTGAACCCAGGTCCTCTGGTTCCCATACCCTTTTTCTAGCCACTACTTTATGCCGGCTCTATAAATGTCACCTCCTGATCATGAGATTTTTCATTGTGCAGGCTGAGCACAAAGCTGGCTACTCTGTGTCTCCTGCAGAATGAAATAGGTACAGAACGTACAGTTTTTCTGAAGGAACAGAGAAACACACCTGAAAGACTTCTAAGGGTCTGTATTGTTGCTTTCGACATGCCTAATTAGCTGGCTGTGAAGTCATTCGAATGAACAAATTCAGTAATATAGCTGTCAACAGTACAGAGTAGCCCTCTGATTTATCATTATCAGTGGGCGCCATTTGTATCGAGCGTGCCATAAAGTAAACTCTGCACCATGTTCATCATTTTGTGATCAACTTATCTTGACAGGGTTTTGCTGTATTTCACTTTCTCAACAAGGATGCTCACATTCACCCACTCTATTCACCAATAACAGATATACACTCATATACAGTACACTCATAGACTCCCACGCACTATACAGATAGCTTATACACTCACATATATGCATACCTGCACAATACTTAGATAGCATAGTTGTACACTCAAACATACAAATGCCTGCACAGTACACAGGTGGCACAGTTATACACTCACCCATGCTCACGTGCATCCACACACTACACAGATAGCATAGCTGTACACTCACACTCAAATGCACACAGAATGCACATACTTATGCACACAGATACAATACACAGAAACATGTATACATGCCTGCATGTGCTATACAGATAACATACTGCAGTTATACATTCACACATACAGACACATGTATACCTCACAAGTATCATAAGATGGACCCATACACACATTTGCACAACCCACATGTACACAGAGACACACACACGCACACACACACACACACACACACACACATATACACACACTCAGAGTACACAGAAACACATACTGGTATTCACATGTACTTACACATGTACATTTATAACCATAAAGTACCGTTGCCTTTAAGTCCCACCCCACATGCCATCTCATGCAATTTATTCCTTTATAACATCTGAGAGATGAACTTGGTACAGCGTAGCCCTGATTAGGTAAGTCTGTATGATATAAGCCAAATAATTCACCACCTGTGGAGTGACACCAGCACAGTCAATGTATTGGTGGTGACTTAGGGTACTACTCCTGCTTCTGACAGTGAGATCTATTTAAATGTGGAGCACATTAGGATCTGCATCTTTAAACCTATACCTGTCTTCTTTCAGCACTCTTTGAACCCAAGGATATGAAGTACGAACTGGATAGGGATCCAGCCAATGAACCATCTATCACAGAGATGACTGAAAAGGCTATCCAGATCCTGCAGAAAAATCCCGAAGGCTTCTTCTTGCTGGTTGAAGGTAAGAGATGTCTACATACAGGATGGCGGGACCTTTCTTCCATCACAGAACTGAGCTGCAGTTTTGGCTATCCTGAAGTCTGGAAAGGACCCTGTGCAGCTTTTTACCTATTGATCTGTTTCCATCCTGACTTCAAATTAAAAGACTTTCATGGCTTTCTGGGCAGCTAAGCCGGGCTTCCTCCTTCCCACTAGTTCAGTCTGGGTTTATAAAATCTAGACAAACCATTGATAATATCAGGTGAACTCTCCTATTTCTTGAATATAACACTCAGAGGGCCCTCTCCATAGATGTGACTAGCCTGGATGTGGAGAAAGCATTCTGTAGGATGTCCATGCCTTTTCTATTGGACACCCTGTCAAACTTTGATTTTCTGGTGCCTATTATAGCAGTGTTGAAAAATGTATATCAAGCACCACAGGACTGAGTGTAAATCAATGGCTTGCTGTCCATGCTGATACAGTTAAGGAGAGGGACTAGACAGGGATGCCCTCTGTCTCCATTTTTATGTGCTCTTTATATGGAACCCTTGGCTGAGGCTATCAGAAAGAACAGGAAGATAGAGGGAATCCCTGTAGATGGGGTGGAATTCAGTAACATTGTATGTAGATGATCATTTGCTTACTTTGTTGTCCCCAAGTGCTCCTTGCTGGTGTTATGGAAAGAAATGCAGAGTTTTGGAAGAGAGACAGATTTCCAATTAAATACACAAAAGACAGCGATGTCGCATTTTAATTACAGCCCCCGTGAGACACTTCAGTCCAGGTTTCAGTTTAAATGGAAGTCCATAGATAGTGAAACCCCTAAGCACAGCAGGTTCTATGGTGCAGGTTCCTGAAAGGATTGGAGCAGAAGACAAAAAAAGGAACCTGCACACAGAAGTCATACAAAATAGTTTTAGTTTATTAACTACTTAAAGTGCTAAGCCGGCCCAGTGGTGCTAAGGGCTGAGGTGCTGGACATCCTACCTCGCTCTACATTGGTGACTCATGTTCAGGAATGAGCACGGACCTCTGGGGGCTGGCAGGGGAGGAGAAAGATCAAGCATCTGAGGGACTGCTCTCCTTCTCTGGGGAGGGGGACACCAGTGACTGGTGCTTGACTGGCCCCTAATGGAGGCTGGGGGACAGTGTGTCGACACTGTAGAAGAGGGGCAGAGAAGGGGCAAATGCCTGGAGGAATGCATGCAGATGTGTGTACACTCCCTCCACCTGCATCATTGCATGCACCATCCATGCAAGGGGAGAAAACAGAAAACTGGTCCCTGGTCACGCAGGATGAAGCAGTCACCCACCGCAGGCCCTGACTCCGAATGGCGCTCCCTGAATCTGGAGCCTGGTCAAGGTGAGTTGAGCTAGGGGGGATCCTCACTGCCCTGCCATGGAGGGTAAACTGTGGGGGAAGAGGGGGTATTCTGCCTGATGTTGGGGTGCGGGGCTGGATGGGTGGCTGAAGGATAGATGCCGACCGGGTCCCAATGGAGACATAGATCAACAACAACAACAAAAACTACTTAAAGTACCATTGTGCAAAATCAGCGACCCTCTGTGGCTACAAACCCCATATGTATTCAGAGCCACTGCTCCTTTGTCGGGGTTGGGGGCATGTGCAATATCTAACTGTTTTACAGGGCACACTGTGGACTGAATCAAATTAATTACTAGGTTGTAAAATAATTATGCATGCCTACATATTCACTGACTGGCAACAATAACCTTATACTCTATAATGATTCAGTCACAGTAATGTCCCACAAAAACACACCATTTAAGTGAAACACAAATGTACATATACAAAATGTGCAATTAAAATGCATTACTCCCTAATGGATTGAAGCACATTAATGAAGAATAGGGCATACACATAAATGTACAAGTTCAAATATTTCATGCAAAACACCTGAAGCCTGCAGATAAAAAATCCTAGCTAAACAGAACCAAACTATATTAGTTACATCTAAGCACAACATTGGTAAAAAATGAATTAATTCAAAGCTGTCAAAAAGTTACATGTATAGTAATAAAGTGGCTAGTATGCCCAAAAATCTGGTCCATAATTCATTAATAAATATGTAAATAGAACAACAGACACTTCAAAAAAATATTCAAAAGTAATGATTTTATGAAAGCTGGCAAAAAGTCCATACTGTAAGTCCAAGAAATATTAATAGCAATGATTCATAATGTATCCATAGGTGGCCAACAGGACATCAATAAGGTATATTCCCCCCCCCCCATACAGCGACACTTCTACAGTGACATATGTTGATAACGACAACAGCGAGATGTCGCTGTAGAAGTCTGCCTGGGACCCAGCAACACTTTCTGCCATCCTGCACCCCCTTCCTGAAGCAACTCCGATTCGGAGTTGGAACCTAAAAGTACGGGGGATGTGGGGGGCAAAGACCTCCTCATGGGTGATTCAGGGGCGAAGCCTCCTGAAGAAAAAACACAGTCCGATGTGTGTGATTCCCTACCGACTGCAAATCGTGGTCGACATGGAGCCTGGTGCTGTGATGCTGGTCGATGAATTAGTTGTCGAACCGGCATCATCAATAATGTAAAAAAACTCTTCAACTCAACCTGTGTGAAAAAATGAGAAAGAAAAAAAAATACATTTTTGAACAATGTGTGAATACTTAAGAAATGGCTTCAGGTCCAGAATATTGTTAAGCCCATTAGGTAATAAGCTCTTCAGATGGAAAATCTATCAAGACTCTCTTTTCGTTAATTGCTGGAGTCTGTCACCCTCTCACTACATCTTGGGCACATAGACTAGTACTACAGATTTTAACTTTGCTGGATATCTATTCTGGCAATTTCTAAAATGAGTGCCTAAGGCACTCTTGTCAGAGCCATTACATATGGCTTCTAGATGCTCCTGCATTCTGACCTTAAAGGAGAGCTGCACTGAATCTATAAGTCATTTTTCACATTAGAAGCTGTTTTTTATGTTGTCTTGCACACGCGGTGCAAGCAACATTTTGTGGCAGCTTGCTGGAGCAGCAGGTTGTGGAGGTACAGCAGTGCTGTGGCCAATGGCGCCACTGCTTTTTTGGGCTGGTCTCTGTGGCACCAATGAATGAACATGCTGTCTATGATATCAGTTGAGAAGCGTGCCACCAACTTGAAATAATTTTGCCGCCGCAATGAAGTAGTGCCCCGTCATTGCAGGGCGTGCCTTGCCCACTGAAACAAGTCAATAAACATGGCAGTGGCTGCTGCCGTCCGCCTCTCACATTCCCTAGAAAGCCAACATCAGGGGTGCCCAATCTTCCTGTCAGCATGTCCCCTCTCCAGTTCATTTGCCAATGGGGGAGCCCAATCCCCATCGGCATAGTGTTCCCCCTTGTTTTATTTGCTTACCGAGGGGGGTGCCCAATCCCCCTCGGCATCATGCCCCCCTCAAACACAGACACACTTTCTTTACCAAAGGGGGGCCCAATCCCCATCAGCTTCAATCCTCTGTCCCCAAAAAACACAGGTGGCACACTGGGAGCCCACCCCAGTGTGCCCAAAGCAAACCTGTTAAAAAAAAAAAAAAAACCTTCCCGCAATGATCTTTTTTTTCCTTTCCCTGTAACACAGAAAACGGTCCTTCGTGGTCACGATGCCCCTTCCCCCAACCAGCACCCACCCTCTGTGCACCGCACCTCCTCACACCCACCCCTCACCCCATACTTTCCTCTGGAGCCCAGCGCAATGATCTTTGGTGGAGCGGGAGACATCTGAACTCTTCAAAAGCTGACCGCAAACCGAAGAAAATCATGGTAAGCTGTATAATGGCATCAATAGGGAGGGAGATTCAACTTAGGTGGATATTGCGGCCATTTTTGTGACTTTTGGCTCCAAATTTTCAACAGGGGGTTCTTGGCACCCCACCTTATGAACTCAGTGACTGTCATTTAATTATTCAGTCCTGATAGGTGATTTTGTAGTCACTGCATGGAATCACCTTTTGGAACCAATTAATGAAATGACAGTGTCACCGTTCATGAGGTGGACTCCCAAAAAGTCTATGTTGCAAATTTGATGAAAAATTCCAAAAATTACTGTTTTATGAGCGTGATAAGAAGTTTTGCGCACGCTCGCAAATTCGAAAATTAGTAATATTTTCACTCCAGATTTTCAACATTGCCATTTTTTTACACCTCCTTATGAACAGTACAGCTGTCATTTTTCACATCCAACCCAAAATGTGTTTTCGCACATCTGGCACACAATGGCACAGTCACTGTGGTAAATCAATGTTCGGGACAGATTAAGAAAATCATAGTGACACTGTTCATGAGTGGATGTCCCAAAATGCCTATGTTGAAAATTTGGTGAAAGAATTCCACAAAATGATTGTGTTACAAGCGTGCGTTGTGCAGTTTCCATGCAGACTTGTAAGTTCAAGAATGTTTTATATTTTTACTCTAGATGTTCAACATTGCCATTTCTTCACACCTCCTTATGAATGGTACAGCTGTAATTGTTCACATCCTGCCCAAAATGTGATTTCACACATCTGGCGCACAATGGCACAGTCGCTTTGGGAAATCAATGTTCGGGACAGAGTAACAAAATCACAGTGCCAGTGTTCATGAGTGGAAGTCCCACAATGCCTATGTTGAAAAGTTGGTGAGAAAATTCCACAAAATGACTGTGTTACAAGTGTGCATTACGCAGTTTCCACGCACACTCGCAAATTCGAATATTTTTTATATTTTCACTCCAGATTTTCAGCATTGCCATTTTTTCACACCTCCTTATGAATGGTACAGCTGTCATTTTTCATATCATGCCCGAAATGTGTTTTCGCACATCTGGCGCAGAATGGCGCAGTCGCTGTGGGAAATCAACATTTGGGACAGATTAACAAAATTATCCCAAGTGCCTGGTGTGGGGATAGAACCCATAGCCTTCTGATCTCCCAGCTTCAGAGGTGAGTGTGCTACCTGCTGAGCTACTAACACTGTTAAATTCCAGACACTGGACTGGATTCCAGACACAATGAGGCAGACGCAGTCCCTTAACAATCGCCTGAGTTGCAGGTCGGGAGGATGCAATGCACAATTTGCGGATGCAGAGCTCCCCAGCCATGAGGCTTGTTTACAGTACCTTATTTGCACTGCTCTGAGTGGTGCAGAATGGCAGATTTATGATGAGTAGATCCATGTGGATGCCATTGGAAGCAGTTAAAGGTGAAAAGCAGTTAGAAGCAATCCAGTGTGGTTTCCCTGAACCAGTGCAGCAGTGGAGAGCAGAAACACTGCATGTGTTGTCTGCCTTTGTATGGACACTTCCCACAACCTGCAGTGATGCAACTGCCCCCGCGGTTGGGTTGGGGTTGGAGAGGGGCATCCTGCAGATGGAGAGAGAGAGAGAGAGAGAGAGTGGAAGGAGGAGTTTTTAAATAGAAAGCAGAGGTGGGCAGGGTCAGGAGTTGGAGGTAGGGAACTTGCAGATGCAGAGAGAGAGTGGAAGGAGGAGATTTTCTTAAAACAAAAAACAGGCACTGCTCAGCGTCAGGTGTTGGTGGGAGGGCACCTGCGGAGGGAGAGAGTGGAAAGGAGTTTGCCTTCCCTCCAAAACCAAAGCTGATTCATATGTGTGTGTGTGTGTGTATGTGTGTGTGTGTGTGTGTGTGTGTGTGTGTGTGTGTGTGTGTATGTGTGTGTGTGTGTGTGTGTGTGTGTGTGTGTGTGTGTGTGTGTGTGTGTGTGTGTGTGTGTGTGTGTGTGTGTGTGTGTGTGTGTGTGTGTGTGTGTGTGTGTGTGTGTGTGTGTGTGTGTGTGTGTGTGTGTGTGTGTGTGTGTGTGTGTGTGTGTGTGTGTGTGTGTGTGTGTGTGTGTGGTGAACCTGTTGTACCAAGTTATTTATTATGCACTCAGTTTTTTCTGCTTTTGTTAGTTTTGCTGTTTTGCACTTTAAACAGTCTGGAATAAAATACTATAGAAAAGGTAAAACAAAAACAGACAAAAATGGATTGCTATAAGAACAAATACGTGTATTGATGGAATCACTTTTCGCGGTGGGATATGTGATATCTCTTTACCCAGATGACATCTTACTGTATGGGTCTAATCCAGTGCTGTCCTTCCCAGAGATTCAACAGTTACTAGAATCATTCTCAGAATTCTGTTATCAAGTTAGTTTCACAGAGTCTGAATTGTTGTCGCTAAGGAACATTACCCTGCTAAGGGTAATGATGGAGCTCCCTTTAATTAGCAAATCATGAGATTGTTTACTTGGGGATAAAGTGGTTGCAATGATACACCCCTAACTTCAATACTCTGGAGATTGTTTACTTGAGGATAAGAAAAAAATTACTCACTGTACTTATATTCTTTTTTCTCTGGGATCTATCTAAGGACCAATACAAATGTATATCATCCTACCAGAGTGTAATGCCTCAGAGTTGGAACTTTATGCTAATTATGGAATTATAATGAAGTTCAGACTCTGTGCTGTGGTCATGCTCCCCTGTACTGGTTTAATGCTAGATTTGTTTAAAATCCCAGGAGACAAGTAACCACTAAAAACTATCTAATGACTACTATAATCTTTTCCACATTTTTTGTGACATTTTTAAAAACCTAAATAAAATATTAGCAGGCAAAATGTGTCATGAAGTAACCACACATTTTAATATTTTGGTAGACATCAACAAAATAATGCTCAAGCAACCATAACATTAAGAACTGATTCTTGTGTGACCATATTTTCCAGTTCTAGAAGGGGAGACAGGATCAGGGTTTATATTGGCTCATTGATGGATCCCTGAGAAGAAACAACATAACTATGGTGAGTAATTTTGTCTTCTAACAACTGGAATCCATCAATGATGCCTAATACAAAATTGCAGACTCACTAGCAGTACCTTGGGAGGATGAGTCTAGAACCTATTTAGGGAAAAGGTTCTGCAAGACATCAGTTCCAAAACTGCCATCCCCTCTGGACGAACTATCCAGACAGTAGTGCTTTGTGATGGTTTGGACTGTTTTCTAGGTAACTACTTTAAAAATTTCTTGAAAGGGAATGCCACTTTGTAGCAGAGGTGTCCCTTGTATAGTGTCCATGGTCCTCTGGCGGGTTGTTTACCAGTTTTCTCATAACAGAACTGTATACAAGAAACTATCCAACAAGAAATAGTCTTCCTGGCTGCTGGTATACCTTTGCCAACCTCTCCATAGATAGCAATGAGTTGAGTGTTATTAGACCTGTCATTCCTTGTCTGGTCCATGTAGCAGCCCAGAGCCCTTTTTACATTAAGGCAGCACAGCCTTTCCTCACCTGCACTGGAGTGTTTTGGAAAAAGCACAGGAAGGATTACTGACAGATTTAGGTGAAATTCTGAAATCATATTACTGTAGGTGCTGTATAAATTTCCTGTTGGTTCCAAGGACTACCTCATCCATGTGGAATGTTATGTAGCTTGGATTTATGCAGAGGGCTTACAGTTCTCTTACCCTCTGGCAGATACCATGACTATTAGGAGAACTGTTTTGCATGTGACATATTTTAAATCTGTTGTAGCTAGAGGTTCAAAGGAAAATTCATCAGCTGGGAAAGATATGTGGTCAGGTACCATGGGGGGTCCAGTTCCCTCACAAGAAGGGGCAACTGACTTAGGCCTTGAACAAGCTTTTAATTCAGTTTGCCAGGCCAAAGACATATCCTTGCCTGCTGATGTGTCAGCTGACACAGATGCCAGATGCAGTTTCAAAGTAGAAGTCCTCAGGGTTAAGGACTGTATATGTACCAAGTAGTCCAGAACTGTGGACAGCCCTGCCTGCACTGAGATTATCTTTTTGGAGGCACACCAGTAGGAGAATCTCTTCCACTTTGAGGAGAATGTCATTCATGTGGCTGGTTTCCTGAAAAACTTCAAGACCTTTTTTTTCTAATATACTTTTTGTACCCTTCACCAGTGACTTGATGGGTATACCATCTTGTCAGGTCACCCCAGTTTTGGTGGCTGTCATCCTGCTGCAGTGATGGGAGAGTAACCCCTTAGTTTTTCTTTTTGACCACTTTCCTCTGAGGATGGTGGCACAAGGATATAAGTCCAGGCTGTTGGGTGCTGACATGTGCCCCAGCCAAGCACCTAACAATGTCCTACCCCTTGCTACACCACTGACCCTGAACCTGTGCATCCAAAGGTGGTAGTGATGGAATGGTGTAACTGCCTTCCCTTCCTGGAGGAGAAAAGTGGCCCTTAGGATACTCACTCCTCCTCACCCAGCTGGTCTCTGATGACCCAGGCTTATTCCTGAACCTGGGTCGTCAGCGGCATGAGCAGTAGTGCTACTATTGCACCGATGGGCTGATTTACCTTCAAGATCTTTAACACCTCTTTTGACAGGTTTAAACCAGAAAACTCTAGCTCTTCAAGAACCATACCCTCAGGTATAATGTTCTGAGGTCTGGAAAAGTCATCCTTCCCCAAGATGGAGTCAACAAGTTGTTCCTCAGTGCAGGTTGATTGGGGACCTGTAGGACAGGATCTGCAACATTGAGTACCATGCCTGTCTGACTCAGTTCGGGACTGTTTGTATCATTACTGCTGGTTCTCTCCTGAGATCCATGAGTACCCTCCATATGAGGGAAAATGGGGGAAGGCATTGTTCAAGTTAGGGATAGGGAGGCCTTTGGGACTGTGCCCTTAACCAGGGAGTGCAACAAAATTTTGGGAGCTGATTGTTTTCCCAAGAGGCCAACAGGTCTATTTTTGGGATGCCCTATCTTCTGAAAACTGTGTCTAGAACCTGCTGATTCAGGGTCCATTCATGGCCTGGCTGACTGGTTCTGCTTAGGGATTCTGCCAGGACATTGTTGCTGGTAGGTGTACTGCTCAGATTTTTGCATTTAGGGAGTAAGCAGATCCCATGTCCTCATTGCTTCTGGGCACAGTCTTGAGGCTCTTGTACTGTACTCCTTGTTTATGTACTATATTGTTGTGGTATTGTCTGACCATATTTGAACTGATTGACCCCTGCAACTGGGAGGAGCTCAAGAAGGTCTACATGCTCCTCAGTATCCTGAAGGCTCCTGATGCTGCTTACTGTGAGGTTCCCTAGGTGGCCACACCACCATAGGAGTGAAACATCTGCTGTGAGAACCTTGATGAGTGATTGCTAGAGAAAGGGAATACCCTCTCTAAGGTTGCTTTTCTCCTTTCACTATTCCAGTGCTAGAACAAAAATCTTTGTGACTGACACTAGGTAGGACAAGGGATCTGACCTTTGTGACGAGTAGTCTCCCAAGTGGTACTGTATGTCCCTCCTCTGGAGATGAGCCCATGCACCACAGCTGTGGCTGAAGTCATGTGGCCTAATAGCTATAAAAAAATTCCTTTTGAAGGCCTTGGCTGACTCAGGATGAATGATTCTGTCCTGGTAATCAGGTATGATACCCTGCCCTCTGGGAGGAATGCCTTTCTCTGTAGGTTATCCAGCTCTGCTTCAATAAATTCCAGGACCTGTACTGGTTCTGTCTGGGACTTCTACAGATTTACTAGGAATCCCAGGTTTTCCAAGGTACTTCCTTCCAGCTGGATGGAGCACATTGTTTTCTATTATGTTTTCCTTGAGACAAGTCAGTTGTCCAAGTAGGAGGAAAACAACTGTACTTTGTCTTCTTAGATGGGCCGCCACCACACCTCAGCACCTTGTGAACACTTTTGGTGCTGCAGTGAGACCAAAGTGTAAACTAGTACTTACAGTTTTCCAACCTGAATCTGAGATTTTTCCTGTGGTTGGGTCTGACTGAGTTGTGGAAATAGATATCCTTCAGATCCAATGACCCCAGCCAATCTTCCAATGGCAGAGACTGGATCACTGTAACCAGTGTTAACCATTTTGAATTTTTCTTTCTTGCTGTGCCTGTTTAGGTACCTTAAATCCACTTTTTGCAGGTTAGAAAGTATTTTGAAAAGAGATCCTTCCCCACTGTGGTGCAGGTACCTTTTCTACTGCCTTTGCATGCAGTAATTTATTTACTTTCAGTTTTAACAGAACTTTTTTCTGTTGGTGAATGAGCAGAAAGCTTTTGGGCCTCTGCAATTTGGGAAACCTTTGAAACTGCAGAGATAATCCCTGATCCACTACTACCAGGACCCACTTGTCTGTGGTGATGGGCAAAACTTTCAGGGGTTTTGGTTTGGTTGTGGTTTAGGGGCTGATGTCATGGCACACCTTCTGCCCCTACCCCTGCAGTACCCCCTTTGTGGCTGATACTCATAGCAAGTGCAGGATCTATGATATTAGACTTGGTCCCTGCCTCCCCTTCTGTAAGGCCTGTAGGAGGTGGAAACTTTTTCCTTTTCAGTGGAGTTCTTATAAATAGATATGTACTAATCTAGGCTGGTCTGCCGGAGCAGCGGTTGGATTTCCACTTGTGACGGTGATGACCCAGGTTCAGGAACATACCCAGGAGTCAGAGGGCTGGCAGGGGGCGAAGGATCTCCTCCAGGGGGAAGGAGGGGAAGAGTGTCCGGTGCTTTTATGGACCCCTAGTGGAGGCTGGGGGTACTTCTGCGACTGTTGCCATTATGTTAGGGGGGCAGGGCAGATGATGGACTTCATTGCACATCCCTGTCCTCAGGGAGCAAGCATCAGAAAAAAAAGCCGGCCATCCCAGTATGATGACCTGCTCTGCCCGCTGCCCACTGCCTCCAACATCCACCGGGGGGGTCCCGCTCCCATGGCTCCAACCCAGTGGGGTAAGCTAGGGCTACCAACAATGTCTGTTGAGAGGGGCGCCCCAGCAGCCCACCCAGAGGGCAAGCCTGGGCATAGGCAGGCAGGTGGGGAGCTCAAGGATAGGGGGTACTGAACCCCCTCCCAAAAAAAGTAGATATGTACTAATCCACTTTCTTTATGTATTACTCTGTTTGTCACTAAATAATGAATTTTACTGCCAGTTGTCCTGGGTAAGGGATGAGGACCTTAGCCAGGAAAACCTTCTCAGAGACATCGCATGTGCCATGACTCATTATTCTGTCATTGGGATCTACAGCCATGTAAAACTGGTATTTTGTGGCATTGAGGGCTGACTTTGCTGTTGCAATCAGTTCTTGTGCCACCTCACCATCCCCCTTATCACTCAGTTCCAGCACTGTATTCCACAAGGCTTTCTGGTACTGAGCGGTATAGGCCAAATAAGCTTACTACTGGGAGATTATTCCAGGGTGGAGGGGGTGGAAACAAGATGGCATCACTTAGCTAACGTGTTGCAGGAACAGAGCACCACAGAATGCTAACCATGACTGAATAATGGAACCTGCCCACTAAATATTAACTTTAACACGTGGTCAGGGCCCCTAGTGTTCTGTGGCACTTTGCCCTGATTTCTGTGGCAGGGCTCCTAGATTTCTAAGGCAGCATTTTCTGATTTCTGCAGCATAATTTATTAATTTCTGTGGCAGAATGCAGGCCTGCCATTGGCTTAAATATGATGCTGTCACCGATGACATCACATGCAGAGCACAGCAGAGGGGCTTCAGGATAAAGGAGATGAGGAAGGGAGCCCGGCACTATGGAACAAGCATTTGTCAATGCCGAATGTTTGCTTGCTGGCATTGTCATTGGTAGTGTAGGAACAAGAAAGATGCATAGTAGGAATGGCGGTGAAGTATTTAACTGAAGCCAACCCCACCACCACCCTGCAGAGACTGACAGGCATTGGGGTGTTCCTTTGGGTCATCAGGCATAACTGCCATGCCATTTCACCACACCCTACCCTGCAGACACCGACAAGTGTCACGGTGTGCCTTGGGGTCTTTGGGCCTTATGCTCACCCCATTCCATCAGGAAATATGGTGAGATGGGTGCAGTATAGGAGAATGGGTTGAACTTTGGGGCCGAAGAGTCCAAGGCACACCTCGATGCCTGTCACTGGCTGCAGGGTGTGGGTGAGGGTGGAATGGTATGGGCAATACAGGCGACAATCCCAAGTCACACCCCTGATGCCTGTCAGTCTCTCACAGGTGGGGCGCTTATGGTCGGGAAACCCCAACACCCTCAGGCGCTCGCTGGTATTTCTCACTCCAAATTTTCGACTATGGGTTTTTGTGACCCCACCTTATGAGCAGTGGCAATATCAGTTTGTTAGCTGAAAGCTGATTTTGCATAGTGACTACGCCATTTGGCACCACAGGTGCGAAAACATATTTTGAACAGGATGTGAAAAATGACTGCTGTACTGTTCATGGGGATGTGTAAAAAATGGCAATGTTGAAAATCTGCAGTGAAAATATAAAAAAACTGGTGAAGTCACAAGCATGCGTAGAAACTGCGCAACGCACACCCGTAATGTAATTAGTTTGAGGATTTTTTTATAGTAGATTGTCAACACTGGCATTTTGGGACCTCTGCTGATGAACAGTGTCACTGTGATTTTCTTAATTTGTCCCAAACAGTGATTTCCCACAGCGACCACGCATTTCTACGCCAGAAGTGCAAAAACACATTTTGGCCAGGGTGTGAAAAATGACAGCTGTACTGTTCATAAGGAGGTGTAGGAAAATGCCAGGGTTGAAAATTGGGATTGAAAATATTACAAATTCATGAACTACTAGTGTGTGTGAAAACTGCGCAATGCTCACTCGTAACACAGTCATTTTATGGACTTTAGTCACCAAATTTTTAACATAGCCATTTTAAGACCTCTGCTCATGAACACTGTCACTGTGATTTTCTTAATCTGTCCAGTACATTGATTTTGCACACTGACTGCGCCACTGTGCGCTACATGTGCGAAAACACATTTTGGGTGAGATGTGAAAAATGACAACTATACTGCTCGTAAGGAGGTGTGGTAAAATGGCAATGTTGAAAATCTGGAGTGAAAATATTAAACATTTGCCAGCTTACGAGCGTGTATAGGAACTACTAGCCTTGATGTGCTTACACAGTCATTTTAGAATTTTTCACCAAATTTTCAACAAGGTTTTGAGGGGCCTACCTCACTGAACTGTGCCACTGTCATTTTGTTACTTGGTCCCGAAAAGGTGGCTCCACGCGGTAACTGAAAATCACCTTTGGGACCGAATAACAAATGACACTGACTGAGTTCCTGAGGTGGGACCCCAAGAACCTCATGTTGAAAATTTGGTGAATAAATTCCCCAAAAAGGCCGAGACATGCACCAAAGTTGAAAAAAAAACATTTATGCAACTATACAGCTTACCAGCATTTCTTCAGTTCACGGTCGGCTTTGAAGAGTGCAGATGTGTTCTCGGTCCACCGAAGATCATCGCGCCTGGCTCTGAAGGTAAGTATGTGTGAGTGTGGGGAGGTGGGTGCGTAGAGGGTGGTACACCGGGTTGGGGAGGGACAAGACAGTCAACGAGGGCCCTTTTTTTTTTACAGTATCTCTTTTTTCCTTCTGCAGGAAGATGATGGGACTTTTGCCATGCTAGGGTGGGCTCCAGCATGGCAGCTGAAGATTATTTTGGGGGGTGGCAGTGGAGCCAACAGGGATTGTGCACCCCGTTGATGTCACCGACTTTTGCCACGCTGGGGTGGGCTCTCAGCATGGCACCTAGAGGCTCTGTTGGGGGCAGTGGAACCAATGAGGACTGGGCACCCCTGTCAGTCATACAGTATTACGGGTGGAGGGGAGCGCATGAGCACCTTGGGGTGGGCTCCCAGTGTGCTACGTGAGTGGGAGGGCCACAACGAACTGTATATGACAGTTCAGTTGCAGTGAAGAGGTACGTGTAGGCAATTTGCATACTGCCGTCAGCTGATTGTGGCATTTGTTTCCTCAGAACTGTACGTCACTGCATCTGAACACTGTCATAGACAGCTCGGACATTCATTGGCGTGGTGCAGCTGTGCCTGCAAAAGGGACCAGGGCATTGGAAGTGGGGAAGGCACACCTATGAATCCTCATATGGTGGCCTCGTATGGTGCAAGCAAACACAAAAACTATATTTGAATTAAAATTTACCAAGAACAATGAATACTGCAGCACTATATATATAATAGCTGCGCAGTAGTGCAGCTATACTCAGGGTTGAGTAGCCAGTTCTATGTTAAGCCCATTTGTTTGCACTTTAATAACTTTGCAACCATTCTATTGATTTGCCTGAAATTTTGCATGTGCTGTCTGCTGCCATCAATCTCTGGATCTGCC
This sequence comes from Neoceratodus forsteri, assembly GCA_016271365.2. Lineage (NCBI taxonomy): Eukaryota > Metazoa > Chordata > Ceratodontiformes > Ceratodontidae > Neoceratodus > Neoceratodus forsteri. Next base: position 329,816,957 of record CM028137.1, read on the forward strand.
AAGTTTTGTTCCAGTTGGATTTGCTGTTGCAGAGCTGCAGAGTGCAAAAAAAGTGCAAAACAACACTTTTTTGGCCATTTTTGGCAAATTCTTTGCTCATCTCTACAGCCTGAACAGTTTGTCCATCTGGTCTGAAATTTTCAGGGTATACGGGGACTGGGTCAGGGAAGTGCCTTTTGATTGTTTGGTGACAAAATATTAATTTGTTCAAAAGTTATTAAAGTTTAAAGTTTCACTTTATAGCCTATGGGAAAAAAATATACAGTATGTCAGGCTCGAAAGTACTTATTACTTTCGCAAATGGGTTTGGCACTTTGATGCTGCCATCATCTTGTTTTCAGTTAGCGAGGCAGAAAAAATGTTGTAGTTCAAACAATACTGCCCCTAGGTAAATGCCAACAGTTGGGCTTACCTAATCAGGGCCCTAGGAACACTACTCTGGCATTAGTTTTTCACCAGAATGCCCAGAAATATGTTTTTTTTAATTTTTATGCCATCTTAGTGGCAGAACTTTCACAAAATTTCCGTGGACTATCGTGAACGTCCCACGGGTACCTTCTCAAAAGTCCCACATCTATAATGTGGGGACATTCACAAAAGTACTACAGTACTTCCACGAAAGTGCATCCATGTAAACCAATGGTACTTTTGCAAAAGTTCACAGAATTTCACAAAAGTACCACAAGTGAACTGCCACAGTTTGCCACTTCATAGCAAGACAACGGTTAGGACTTTTGGGCTGACATTTGCTGGGTGGCAAGCCCTTACCCCCAGATGTGCCTTTTGCTGGTTTGGTACAAAATTTGCACCAGTTCCAGAGTTATAGCACTCTAAAGTTGCACATTTCCCTATAGGATAACACTGTGGTGACCAAGGCATCTTTCGGCACCTGTATCTTGAAAATGGTTCAAGATACAGATATTTCACTAAGCATGCATAGAGGTGGCTAGGTCATGAATACAACCGTGAATTTTTTTTTCTGCAGTTGCTATGGTTGCTGAGATATTGTCAAAGAAGCATTACAAGGGTTACTTGGAATGCCTTTAGGCCTGTGCTGTGTGTCCGTACATGTGGGCAGGTGGAAGCTCAGGGCCCAGCCCCAGAGCTCCCACCTATGCTTACTATTTAAGCTAAACTAGGAGCACTGTGCCCTCCTATGCTATGCCTCCAGATTTAGGGGTGAGTAGGAGGGCCCACATTCCTACCTATGGATATGATTATGCAAAACTAAAAGTACAGGGCCCCCTGCACTATGTTTCTATACTTATATGTAGGTGAGAGTACAGGACTCAGAGGGCCTGTGCTCCCACGCATAGATACCATCTTGCAATGCTGGGAGCACAGGGCCTCAGGAGCTATGTCTCTACACTTACGGGTGGGTGGAAGTGCAGGGCCTACCTGTGGATACCATTTTGCAAAACTGAGAACATAGTTATGGGTAAGTGGGTGGGAGCACAGGGCCTGGAGGGCCCATGCTCCAACCTATGGATACCATTTTACAAATCTGAGGACATAGTTATGGGTGGGCTATGGCTACCATTTTACAAACCTGAGGATATACTTATGGGTAGGTGGAAGCACAGGGCCCAGAGAGCCTGAGCTCCTACCTATGGATACCATTTTGCAAACCTGAGGACACAGTTACGGGTGAGTGGGAGTGCAGGGCCTAGAGGGCCCGTGCTCCCACCTATGCATTACATATGAGTAACATTTCACTTTCTCAAAAAGAAGGGAAGTTCATTGCAAAAAATCTCAGTTAATGCATCTGTTGGGGTTGATTCCACACCAATAAAAGCCTGGAAATTCGATGTTAGGGTTCCCAACCCTACCCCCCACCTTCCACAGACCAACAGGCGTCAGGTTGTGCCTTGAGGTCATCAGGCCTAACTTTCACCCATTCTATACTGTACCATCTCAGCTTCATTACAAATTGAATGGGGTGGGAGTTAGGGTCGATGACCTCAAGGCACACCCCAATGCCTGTTGGTCTGTGGAGGGTGGAGGGAGTGGAGGGTTAGGGTTGGTAACCCTAATATCGAATTTCCAGACTTTTGTTGGTGTGGAATCAACCTTAACTGATGCATTAACAGAGTTTTTTGCAATGAATATATCTATATAGATAGACAAAAACAAAATTAAACTTAAACAGTGGAAAAAGTTTGAGCAATATTACAAAAGAGAAATAGTTGAAAATAACTAAAAACAATATTAATAAAATAATACCACAGACACAAGCTAAGGATGTCTATCTGACCAGTATTATTTATAAAAGAATACTACAAATGCAAGCTAAGGATATCTTTCTGACCTTAAAAATTAATTCATATAATATGCATGCCAAATCACTAAACATAATTAAAGTACCAAATATTGGATGATAATGAAAGAAGGTATATAAATAAGCTCAGTAAATACCTATGCAATAAAATTTTAATTTGATACAAAAAAAGAAAAGAACTAATAAAGTGATGACATCCAAAAGTGGGGAATCCAGAGCGTGAACATTTCTGAAAAGACAGAAAATGTTAGTGAAAACACATTTAGTAAATACTAAATGGATGCAATAAATGAATTTACAGTTTAGATGCAAGAAACCTCCGACTCCAATAAGCATTTGCCAACCTTTTGCTCTGTTTCACCTCTTCTACGCCCCCTATCAACCCCCAATGTGCACCAGATTCACATGCCCACCCAAATATGGCCTTTAAGCTCTTCTGTTACTCCCCCCTTTCCCCCTGCGCCTATCTGCCCTACACAACCTAGTTACATCAGTCTCCCTCCACACCTCACAAATCACCCGCCCCAAGCTTAAATCCAGAAACACATAGCACACCTCCATACGTTACTTCACCCTGCTGCTCCTTTTGGCAGGGGATGTTGAAACCAACCCTGGCCCACCGTCCCACCCCACCCCCAAACCCTCCCCAAGGGACTTAGCCTAATTCACCTTAACATCCGCAGCCTCCTGAACAAAGTACCGGAGCTGCAAATCACTGGCCAAACCCTCTGACCCGACATTTGTATAATATCTGAAACATGGTTGAAACCTCACCATGATAACTCAGAAATAGCCATCCCTGGCTACACAGTAATTAGGCAGGACCGACACGGCAAAAAGAAAGGTGGAGGAATCGCCATGTACATATTAAATGGTTTCCATTTCACCCCAGTCCAGCTCCCTGGACATACTCCTCAAATAGAAACTGAGATGATTAAACTGGTCCTGCCGCACTCCTCCCCGGTGTACGTGGCAGGGATATACTGCGCTCCTGCTACTCCTGCGCCTATTGTCATAGACCACTTAGTTACTCTTAAAGCTACAGCTGTAGCCGGTGAGCTCTACATCCTTGGGAATTTAAACTACAACTGGCTAGCAAAAGACTGCTCCAAACTACAAAGCAAGATTCAATCCCTAAACCTCTCCCAACAAATAGAGCAACTCACCCGCATAAACCCAAAAACACAAAACCACTCCCTCCTGGACTGGGCTCTCACAACACACCCCCACAGGATAATTAAAGCTGGCCTCTTACCTAATTCTCTGAGTGATCACCATATGGTTTATATGATCAGAAAGGTGCATAGACCTACTAACCACCACCCCCCAAGGACACTCCTCACAAGAGCATATAAATCCCTCTGCCTCCATTCCCTACTAAATGACCTCACCCTCGTCGACTGGTCATTCTTTCAACTGGCACCCTCTATCGCCCATGCTTTCGACATGTTCAGAAACCAAGTTCTTGCTGTATGGGACTATCACACCCCCCAAAGAAGCAATAGGGTCAGGGAAACCCATCACCCCTGGGTCTCTGCTGACATCATCTGCAGATGTCGTGCTAGTGACCAGGCCTGGAAAAAACACAGGCAAACAGGCTCCCCTGAATCCCTGCAGCATTACCGAACCCTCCACAATAACTGCACAAAAGCCATAAGGCAGGCAAAAAAGAATTACTTGCGGGCGGCTCTCTCCTCTAACCTTAGCCACCCTTCCAAATTCTGGAAATCCGTTAAAACCCTGTTCCTCCCTGTCCAGCCACCGAATTTCTACTCCTAACCATTCAGGGCAACAATGTATCAGACCCTTAGTGAAGTTGCCTCAGCTTTCAACACCTTTTACCAACTGTGCCAGCATTTCTCCTAACAAACCAACAAATCACCACACCCACACCCAGCCCTTTCTGCTACCCTGCATACCCCCCACGCCACACATTCTCTTTCCATCCAGTCTCCCCAGCAGAAGTTCTAGACGCCCTACGTTCCCTTGACCCCAACAAAGGAAAATGCCCTTTAGGACTGGATGCCAAACTCCTATACCTATCAGCCCCTGCCATTGCCACCCCACTAGCCAACCTCTTGAACCTCTCTTTCACCACAGCTCAAATTCCAGCAGCCTGGAAGGAGGCAGTTGTCATTCCGCTACCAAAGGGTGGTGATCCATCTGCGCCCTGACACTATTGCCCTATCTCCCTTCTACCATTTCTGGCCAAAACTACTGGAACACCTATCCCTCACCCAACTCACACAATTCCTCGAATCTACCTCCTTCTTCGCCCCTTATCAGTTGGGTTTTCACAAATCTCACTCCACCATTGCAGCACTACTAAGACTCACAAACGATATTTCCTCAGGTATGGACAAGGGGCATATCACCTCAGCCATATTCACAGACCTGGCCAAAGTCTTTGATACCGTATCCCACCCTAAACTAATCACAAAACTACATGATGCAGGCCTCTCCTATCTAGCCGCCAGCTGATTCCAAGCCTACCTGACAGGCAGAAAAGAGGCAGTAAAAATTGGCTCACACGTATCCCCCTCACTCCCAGTCACCATGGGGGTCCCCCAGGGCTCTATCCTGGGCCTCCTACTCTTTTCCATATTTTTTAAATGATCTACCACTGACCTGCTCCAACTCAGCTATACAAATGTACGCAGACGACACTGTACTGTACGCCTCTGGCCCTCCATCGGGGACATAAACTCAGCCCTTCAACAGGATTTTGATGCTGTTCAAAAATGGCTCAGGTCCAACCAACTTGTCCTAAATGCAAAGAAAACCGTCTCCCTAACTTTCGGCATGCAGCCTAGACTCTCCCATCTAGCTGCTGCCCCCGCCTTCCATACCCTGGATGGGTCCATCCTGGAATCCTGCACCTCCTTTAGGTACCTGGGTGTATGGCTTGATCAACACCTAGACTTCTCTGCCCACATTGACTCTCTACATAAAAAACTACACCCCAAACTAGGTGCACTATACCGCAGTAAAGGCTACCTACCAACCACGGTCGGGAGGGAATTAGTGCACAAAATGATCCTCCCTATATTTCACTATGGCGACGTGGTCTACAGCGCAGCCCCCTCATCCACCCTGGCCAGCTTGGACTCCTTCTTTCATTCTATCTGTCGGTTCATCCTGGAATGTCCCCCCACCACCAATCATTGCGGCCTATACCCCTAGCTCTTTCTTCGCTGGAGTCTCAACGTCAGCTACATTGCACTAATCTCATAGCTAAATACTGGACCAATTCCCTCCCCCCATCTCAGCTCCATCCTGTCAACACAGCCCCCTCCCCGGTATACTCCCTCAGATGCTCAGACTCAAAGCTACTCCTCAGCCAACTTACAGCCTCTGAGTACAGTGGGATCAATACCCTGGCACAAGAGAGAACCAACTTGCACCCTCTGAATACAGAAGGTTCAATGCCACAGCACACAAGAGAGCCAGGATTCAAACTTATAGACTCTGAATGCAGTAGGATCAACACCCCCAGCACACCATAGAGAGCCAACTTACAGCCTCTGAAGGCACTAGAACACCCCAGTGCACTAGACAACCTATGTACAGTCTTTGAGTGCAGTAGAACACCCCAGCTCACCAGACAGCCAACTTCTAACCCTGAATGCAATAGGATCATCACCCCCAGCACACTGGATATTCAGAATTCAAACTTACAGTCTCTAAATGCAGTATGATCAACGTCTCAGCATATTAGAGAGCCAGGAGGATTTAAACTTATAGCCTCTGAGTGCAGTGGGATCAACACCCCAGCACACTAGACAGCCATTATTCAAATGTATAGACTCTGAGTGCAATCTGATCAACACCCCAGTACAGTAGAGAGCCAACTTACAGTTCTAAGTGCACATGATCTACTCCCTAGTACACCAGAGAACTAGGATTCAAACTTACAGCCCCTGGCTGCAGTAGGATCAACAGCCCCAAACCCCTAGAGAACCAATTTACAGCCTCTGAGTGCAGTGGTATCAATAGCCTCAAACACCAGAGAACCAGCTTACAGCCTCTGAGTGCAAATGATCAACACCCCAGCACACTAGACAGTCAGGATTTAAACTTACAGCCTCTGAGTGCAGTGGAATCAAAACCCCAGCACACTAAATAGACAAAATTCGAACTTACAGCCCCTACGAGTCATAAGATCAACACCCCAGCACTCTGGAGTCAGGATTCAAACTTGCAGCCTCTGATTGCAGTGGGATCAAAACTACAGCACACTAAGTAACCAGAATTCAAGTGCATACAGCCTTTGAGTGCAATGTGATCAACACCCTAGCACACTATATTGTCAGGATTCAAACTTACAGTTTCTGAGTGCAGTAGGGCCAACACCCCAGCACATTAGAGAGTCAGGATTCAAACTTCCAGCTTCTGAGTGCAGTGGGATTAACAATCCAGCACAACAGAGAGCCACATTGTAGTGTCTGAGTGCCATAGGATCAACACCCCAACACACGAGAAAGCCAGGATTCAAACTAACAGTCCCTGGAGAGGAGGGTCTTTCCGTACCCCTTCAAGGAGGCGGTTGTTCAACCCCACCTTAAACAGCCCTCCCTTGACCTGGACTGCCTGGCTAACTACAGACCTGTCTCTAACCTTCTTGTTGCAACTGGACTATCATTTGTCCAGCCACGATGTCTATGATACTCTCCAGTCAGGATTTAGGAAGAGGCATAGTACTGAGATGGCCCTTATTCAGGTGCTAAGTAACCTCTTAATAGCGAGAGATCGGAAGACTCATTCTATCTTGGTCCTCTTTGACCTCTCTCTGCAGTATTTGACAGTGTGGACCGTTGTGTGTTATTGGAGTGTCTACAGTTCATCTGCGGACTGTCTGGTATGGTCCTCAGATGGTTTCGATCACTCCTCGAGGGTAGGACACAGAGAGTGGTGTCTGGGATATATTCCTCAGCTCCTCTCCACTATCCTGTGGGGTACCGCAAGGCTCCATTTTATCACCCATGTTGTTGGCAGTGTATATGCTGCTGTTGTGAGAGATCATTAGGCGGTACAGTCTGAGTTGTCACTGTTATGCAGATGATACTCAGCTGTACATGTCCTTTATGCCCAGACAGGATGTGACCCTCTCAGTCTTTAATTAACTGCCGGTTCGAGATCCAGGACTGGATGAGTGCCAGCTGGCTGTGGTTGAATCCAGCTAAAACTGAGGTGCTGGTTATGGATCCAGATCGTCGGGAGGCGGGTGTGTCCATGGGACAACCCTCCGGGTTTTGGCTCGGGGACATTCAGCTGACTACCTCAGATCGGGTGCGGAACTTGGGCATTATTTTTGATGATGGCTTGACCCTCAAATCCCAGGTGTCGGCCATTGTCAAGACCTCTTTTTACCATCTAAGAAATATCTCCCTGGTGAAGCACCTGGTTTCTCCTGATGATCTTCCAACATTGGTCCATGCCTTTGTAACCTCCCGCCTTGACTACTACAATGCCCTTTACCTGGGGCTACTGGGGGTTGATAACTGCCCCCTGCATCTAGTGCAGAATGCGGCAGCCAGGCTATTGACTGGTACCTCTAGGTCCAGTCATATTATGCCTATGCTCCTCGGACTGCACTGGCTGCCAGTACAGTGACGGATCACCTTCAAGGTCGGGTTACTGACCTATAAAGCCCTACATGACCAGGGACCCCATTACTTGCAAGATCTCCTTCACCCTTACTGCCCCCTCCATCCTCTCTGATCCACTGATGAGGGATTGCTAGAGATTCCCAGGGTCTGTTTAAAGTCATCTGGGGCCAGATCTTTTGCATTTATGGCCCCGACCCTCTGGAATTCTCTGCCTCATCGGGTGCTAGAGTGCCTGACCGTCCAGAGTTTCAAGACAGCACTTAAAACATATTTATTTAACCTGACATACCCAGATTCCTTGTAGATTAGCTGATTTTATATTTATTAAGTTATATTTTTATGGATTTTAAGTATTTGATTTTTTGATTTGATTTGAATATTGTGATTTATTGATATTGAATATTGTGATTTGTTATGGTTGTTTGTTATTATGTCTGTTTAATTTATGTACATGCACCTTGGTTTTTAGAAAGGCACTTTTTACAAATAAATATGATCTGATCTGATGATCTAATCTGATCTGAGTGCTGTTGGGATCAAGACTCTTGGAAAGTAACATGTTGCACTTGCCCACAATGTCATTGTGAGGATTGTTTTTAAAACTCTCTCTCTGTTTGCAGGTGGCAGAATTGACACAGCACATCATGATAGTCAAGCTGCATATGCACTGCATGAGACTGTGATGCTGGACTTGGCCATTACACGAGCTCAGGAGTTGGTCAGTGAGGAGGACAGCCTGATTGTCGTCACGGCAGATCACTCCCACACCCTCTCAATCAATGGATATCCATTTCGGGGAAACTCCATCCTAGGTAAATATGCTCCAGCATGTATGTGCAGTGTTGGGGGAATTATTTTGTATGGGCCAGTATGAAGTGCAGTTACTGGGGTACTGAGAAAGGGATGGAAAAAACAGAAAAAAACTTGCACTGGACAAGAAGATGTCTGTTGCTCTCGGGACCGCACTCTGTTGCCACCAGGGAGCTGAGTTTGGCCCTCAGAGGAATGCTGCCCAAACAGGCCCCACCATTTAGGATAAGTCATGGGAGGGCCCTGAGGGTTATATGGGCATTATAATGAAGAGGTGGGTAGGGCTTGGCAGTTGGAGGACAAAAACAAATGGGAAGGGGAGCTAGGTAAAGTTCCCATTTTACTGGGTGTCCTCTATCTCCCAGCCTATTATGAGAATCTGACTTGGTCACACCAGACTTCAGACTGGCTTGTCAAGGCCAGTTTATGGTTACAAACATAGAAACATAGAATTTAACAGCAGATAATGACCACTTGGCCCATCCAGTTTGCCCATTTCTCCTTACCTACACTATTACATCAAACTGTGTCCAATCTACAGCTCTTTCTCCTTCCCCCTTCCTTTCCACTATGATTCCTTCATGCTTATCCCATGCATTCTTGAACTCCACCACTGTTTTGGCCCCCACCACCTCTGCTGGAAGGCTGTTCCATGAATCCACCACTCTTTTTGTGAAGAAGTACTTCCTCTCTCTTGAATCTACCCCCCTCCAGCTTCATAACATGTCCCCTTGTTCTTGAGCTCCTTTTTCTTCTGAACAATACTCCCCTCCTGTACCTTAGTTACCCCCGTGAGGTATTTAAAGCTCTCTATCATGTCTCCTCTCTCCCTCCTCTGTGTATTGGGGGAAACAGAGAGAAGCAGGGAAAGCAGTAAGCAGTGCAAAGATGCAAACAGAAGTGAGAGAATAGTCCAGGAGGCAACAAAATAAATTTTTTAGATATGTATGTGAAAAGAGGAAGACCAGGGCTGGGATTGTAAGGTTCAAAAGGAAAGAGGGGAAGGGGACTGTGCAGAGGAGGACCAGAAAAGGCAGACATCCTCACCTAATACTTTTGTTCAGTATGCAGAGGAAGGAGAAGGGGCGGAGCCACAAAAAAGTAACAAAAGCTTTGGAGGGAGGGAGGGAGGTGGACACTAATCCTTTTTTGGAGGAGAGAGTCCTGAAGGGACGATTCACTAATCTGAAAGTGGGCAAAACAATAGGGCAAGATGGGGTGCATCCAAGGGTATTGAGGGAGCTCAGGGAAATACTGGCTGCACCTCCAACAGTTCTATTTAACAGCTCTTTGAAAATAGGAGTAGTTCCGGAGGACTGAAGGAGGGCGAATGTAGTCCCACTACACAAAAATGGGGATGAGTGGTGACAAGACATAACCTGGTAGCCGATCAGAAGATGTGGTGGCACGGCGTGCTGCAGTGTGGATCATGGGACACTGAACTGCTGGTCAGCTGACAGACCCTGCGTGGCCAGCGATGTGCAACCCGAAAGAAGCTGACTGCCTCATGTGCTAGGGATTCCATCTTGGGGAAGATGCAAGTACCCAATTTTCCGTCAAATAATCAGAACAGAACTGAGAAATAGATCAAAATACTATACAATCATCAGTGGTAAAGTGTGACAAGGAAGAACACAGTGCAGGGAAGCAGAGGATGGAACAGAATATCAAAGACGTTTACCTCAACCTGTGTGTTCTGTATTTGCAGGGGTCGTGTGCTTGTGGTGTCTGATTTTATAAGTAGCAGAAATGGTGTCATCTGCTAATTTTTAAATGGCTGGTTGAGAGTTGAGAGAGAGGCAAGACTGTTTCAAATAATGTTTTCGCCCCATCTGCCCTGACCACCATGAGACTGATGTTGAGATAATGTTGGTGTATAGGGCCTGCAGAATTCTAGAGGGGCCTTGTATGACTACATCTTCACTACCAAGTCCATGTCAAAACCATCTCCTCCCAGTGAGACCTCCCAGGCTGACTCAGGGTCAGAAGATGACTGGATTAAGTAGCACAAGTGGCTACAGTCTCTCAGTCTGGGTTGGAGAAGCAAACCTCCACTGCAGCACCTCCTTTACCCAGGGCTAAGGATGGAAAATCTTCCTCTGCTATGATTTAGGGCAGCTGTGCCATACAGTAGATGTGCAAGAGCTTGAAGTCTAACTCCTGACCCAGAAACCAGCAGCTAGAGGAACCATCAGTCCAGAGCAAGCAGCTCAAGGTCATCTCCGGGGTAGGCCTTCCCGGGGCACCTCTTCATCACAGAGCTGCCCAGTGCCAGCCTTTCCTCATGTTTGATGACCTCTTGATTTTGAGTCTCCACTATTACCACTTCCCTTTAAGCCACCAACATCAAAACCCAAAATAGAGCCTCAGGTACTGAACACATACATAGTATTCAACCTGCCGTCAGCCAGATTTCCTTAGAACAAGGCATTTTGTAGCTTATTTTGAAGCTAAATGACTCATCTCTAAGATCTCCTCCATAGCTTCAAAATAAGCTACAAAATGCACAACAGAGCATCTAGTACGGCAGGGCTTCTTGGGACCTGGCAGCCCTAGACCTCTTGCCTTTAACCCTTTACAAAATGCCTAGCCCCTCCCAAAATTTCATTCTGGTTACCCCCTGCTACCTAAATTGATTCAATAAGGCTTTCTACACAGTTTCACATAGGAGACTAGTAAGCAAGCTGAGTAGCTTAGGAGTGGGTCCAAAGGTGCAGGTACACTGGATAAGAAATTGATTAGGGGGTAGGGAACAGAAGGTTGTGGTAAATGGAGTTCTGTATGAGAAAGGGAGGGTGACCAGCAGGGTGCCTCAGAGATCAGTACTGGAACAGGTCCTCTTTAATGTCTTTATTAGTGACATTGCAGAGGAGCTGGAAGGGAAGATACACAAGAAAAAGCAGTGCTTCACTCGGACTCCAAAAAGTAATATTTATTGAGGTAACTCCAACAAACAAATACCCAAGGGAAGGCCTGCCTGTTTGCCAATGGCACCAAAATCTGCAATGGGGTGGACACTTCGGGGGATATGGGGTGTGGAAAGGATGAGCAGAGACCATAGAAAACTACAGGAGTGGTTAAGGATATAGCAGCTGGGTTTCAATGCCAAAAAGTACAAAATGATGGACTTAGGGCACAGAAACCCAGGGGCAGAGTACAAAATAAGTGGAGTGGTATTGATGACCATCGACCAGGAACCAGACCTGGGGGTAATTATATCAGATGACCAAAACGTAGCCAGGTGATGTGACAAGGTAGTTGGGGCCCCCCTGGTCGGATGCTGGGGTGCATAGGGAGGCATATCACCAGCAGAAAGTGGGAGGTGGTGTTGCCTCTGTATAGATCGCTGGTAAGACCCCACCTAGAGTACTGTGTCCAGTTCTGGACGCCATATCTCCAGAATGACATAGACAGAGTGGAGGTGATCCAGAGGAAGGCAACTAAAATGGTGTAGGGTCTGCATCAAAAGCCCTACGAGGAGAGACTAAATGACCTCAATATGTACACCCTAAAACAGAAGAGGGGGGTTATGACAGAGACTTTCAAATACCTCACATGAGTAAATAAGGTACAGGATGGAAGTATTTTTCAGACATAAACGTGCTCAAGAACAAGGGGACATGCTATGAAGCTGGAGGGGTAAATCCAGGAGAAATATTAGGGAGCACTTCTTCAAAGAAAAAGTGGTGGATTCCTAGAACAGCCTTGCAGCAGAGGTGGTAGGGGAAAAAACAGTCGTGGGGTTCAAGAATGCATGGGATAAACACAAGGGAATCATAGTAGAAAGGAAGGGGGAGGGAGAAAGAGCTGTAGATCAGGTATGGTCTGCAGTAATAGTGCAGGAGGGAGGAATAGGCAGACTGGATAGGCCAAGCAATCCTTATCTGACCACAAATCTACATTTCTATGTTATGTATTACCAAGAGGAGAATGCCCCCTGCAGAGCTACCAGCACCTATTCCTGCAGCACTTGTTGTTCATTGAAGTCTCCCACAAGCTAACTACAGATAAGGCCTAGCCTTGCGTAGCCTCAGAGACCTGATGGGATCAAGCTTTGAGATGGTATGATTACTGGCGTATGGCAGGCAATGTTTTATTGTAGCATGCATTCCTCAGTTTCCACTATTTCGCCATCTAATAGTCCACTTCTATGATGGGCAGGGGTTCAGTTAATTTATTTTCAGTAGAAGTCTAAAACTTCCAGGAGTCAAAATCTGGAAGTCATTCCAATTTTTTGGAAGTCAAAATACTTCCAGGATCCCACTTTTGGAAGTCAGTATTCTTCAAAGGACAATTTTACGGATGTTTCTATAATATATTAGGGGTAAAATACGATTTCTTTCAGAACAATCCATCATTTCTGACTTCCATGCCTGCAGTTTTGAAAGTCATCTAATTTTTGGTTTTATATCTGAAAGTCAATTAGTTTCTCCCTCTTTATTTTGTAAGTTTTTGCCTTATTTTTGGAAGTCAGATACTCCCAAAATGGAGTTAACTGAAGCCCTGATGATGGGTAAAGATCAAGCAGACAAAATACCTCTATTTGCCAATGAATACAGTACTCTGAGACACAAGCAGCATACCTCAAACCTGCCAGGGCAACCAGCTGCACCCAATACAGATTATACAGACACTCCAAACCCATCTACGCTTTCCTTCTGCTGATAGTCATAAGTACAATTGTTCTTCAGTCACTTGCTAATTGGTGTATTTTTGCCCCTTTTGAACTAAAGTAAGCGTGTGTGTGAGTGTAGGGATGGGGCTAAATAAGATAAGATTCTGTGTTCAAGAACTGTCAGTGAGGTCTTTCACAGAGATACTGGGACTAGCACAAACTGGTTACATCATGCCTGTGCAGTTGCACTGGGTCCCTAAATTGGTATGTACAGCAATTAAGCAATAAGACATGACAGGGTGTGAAGTGTGGTGGGATAACGGCACACCTCAGGTGTGTTGTGAGGCACGAGGCATCACTGAGTGCCTTCAACCACCTGAGAAGTGCCATTATCCCACCACAGTGAACACCCTAGAGTGTCTAATTGGGATTATAAAATGGGTCCAAATTTTTTTGGGGGGTGGGGGGAAGAAATGCACCAAAATGAAAAAAGAAACATTTTTATGACATTTTTAAAAAAAGTTCATCCACCTCAGCAAAATGGTCCTAGCACATCATAACACTGACGTACCATCTCAGGTTTAAATATTATGCACAGCAAAATACATGTATTTTTAGTGCTGTGCGAAACTGGAAAATTTCGCCCAGCTAAATATTTTGTGGAAGTCATGCATTTTGTGAAATATTTTGCCGGGCAAAATGCAAAATTTCACCTGAGGGATGTGAAAATGTTGCCCTCAAACCAGCGAAATTTGCCACTCGCGGGTGAAATTTCACCACCCACGGGTGAAATTTCTCAGTTTTGCCATTGGCCCCCGGTCCCAATCTTTGAAAAAAACAATCCCCTGCCCATCCCTGGTGTCTAGTGGCCCCCCCAGCCAATCACTGGCTGAATTCAAGACCTCCCTTCCTGTCAGCCTGAGTTATCCTCGACCCTGGCCCCCTATTTTGGAAAAAAATAGCCATCCCTTCCCCTATCCCTGCTGTTTAGTGGACCTCTCCGGCCAATCACTGGCCAAATTAAAGTAAAGAACCCTCCCACCCCCAGCAGTCAATCCAAGTTATTTTCCCCTACCCCCCAAGCCATGATCCCGGCCCCAATCTTCAAAATAAAAAATAAAAAAAGCAATCCCCTCCCTGTCCCTGGTGTCTGGTGGACCTCCACCCTCCCCACCTATCTTAAGTCAGAGGCCACCCAGCTCCCCAGTACCCATTGGCGGCGGGCATGGCCCTCACTCACCTGCATAGCGGCAGCCCATCTGAGTGCTCAGTGAAGGAGGCGCATGCTTCATTCATTGAGTGCTCAGATGGGCTGCCCAGAGGGGGGGATTCACAGGTCCACCAGGGACCTTCTTCATACTTATACCTGCGATCGGGCAAAGGGGGGTATACACTGGACCACTAGGGTTTTAATTGTAAAGTTGGCCACAATTGGGCAACGGAGGGGGGGGCACTCCACAGGTCCACCATGGACCTGTTCATTTCACATGCCTGTGATTGGGTGAACAGGAGTGGGGACCACCATGGATCTGCAGGGCGGTGGTCCTCGATGGCTGCAGCCTGGCAGGGCTCCAGGCGCAAGTCACCAGAGATCGGCACACCGCATGCAAATGGGGCCATAATGACATACAAATGGCCCCATTTGTGCCTTGCATGCATAATGACCTCATTTGCATGCCCAGTGCTGAATATTGTGGTTGATGCACCCAGCGCAACCACACATGCACTGACGCATCCCACTGCTCCCTTCTGCCACTTGCGCCTTGCGCAGTGCCACTACTCTGTGTGCAGTGCATGCGCCCTCAGTGCCATATTCAATGGTGCTGAGCCATGGCACAGCACTGTTGCATATCGCCTGGTCCCTGCCCTGGTGCAACCTAGTTGCACTGCGCCCAGGCTTGCACCCCTGCCCGGCACAGTCTGAATATCCAGGCCTATGTGTATAAATGTAAAATTTTGAATTTATCTCATAGTAGCTCAGATTAATCACATAGGATTTATGTCCACGCCTATTGCATAAATAACGATTAAAATTAAGTAGTCCCTGTATTGCTAGAATGACCAGTGGAGGGCATTTTTTTTATACCTTTCTGTCGAGCATGTGGGTGCTTACTGCTTTGTCTGCCCCCAACACACACACACACACACACACACACAACAGTGAAGAACTGTACCTTTTTCTTGCTTCTATAAGCACAGAGTCACACCAGGGGAATGACCAGTGGAGGGCACTTTTGTTTGTTTTGTTTTTTATATACATTTCTATTGAGCATCTTGTCCTGAGTGTGGTTGCTTGCTGCTTTGTCCCTCACACACACACACACACACACACACACACACACACAGACACAGACACAGACACAGACACAGACACACACACACACACACACACACACACACACCAGTGAAGAACTGTACATTTTTTTTGCTTGTATGAGTGCCAAGTCACACCAGGGGAATGCAGTGTGGTGAGCTCTAAGTGAAGACAGTTTTTTTTTCTTTTCGAGTTTCAAATATGGCGCTAGGCTCCAGCGCTAATTTCAAATTGTGCAGCGAGTTTGGAGCACAGTAGAGAATGTACACAGTTCAGGAAAGTTATATTCTTAAAAAAATTGAGTTTAGTGTTGTTTCTTGTCTTTGTATGTTTGCATGGAAAACTGTACAGCTGGACAGGGGAGTAGCGCGAGCCATGCACGCCTGGCTCTGTAAGAAACTGCTGCTTCAGTGTGGGCAGTTTTTCATCTGTGGAGTGAAATTCTTTTTGAGAGAGGACACTGGATTATGGATTGTGGGAATGGTGTTTCATTTTTTAAAACAAACAATTGCAGTGCAGTTGTGGGCAGGGTTTGCTTGCCTGTGTGTCTGTGAGGTGGAGTGAGATAGTGTTTCGTCTTGGTTAGCGAGCAATCAGCTGGCACACTCGGCAGTACTGTGACTGCTCTTAGCCTCTGTCCAGGTCTGGAGCACTGTTTCATTTGCTATATGAAACTAATAAAAAAAAAAATCAGGATTTTTTTTTGTTTAAATGTCATCTATCGGGTTGCTGTCCAACACAGAGTGGGGGAGGGGGCGGCCTCCAACTGGGTAGCTTGTTGGCTAACTGAGGGAAAAAATTACGTTTTTTCATTTTGAATTTGGAACATGGCACCATGATTTGAATAGGTAATGGGTCCGGTTGAGACTGGCATTTTTAATACCCAGGCTTTGTTGTCTAATAGATGCCCACCTTGCCAAGGGTATCAGCCAATCAGAGTCTGGGAATCTCTTAGCCAATTTTTATGTTTGCTTGCATGCATGTGCAAGAAACATAGTGCCATCATCCGAGTTTTCGGAGGTGTGTCACCCCCTCTTCCAATTCAGTCAGTGTGTTGGCAGGCGCGGCCCCAGTCCGCCAATGCATGCTGGAGCTGTCTATGACAGCTCCAAAATGCAGTGGCGTACAGTTGAAAGGGGGAGCTACGCTTCAGTGAGCGGCAATCAGATATTGCCTGCTCATGCACAGCTCCCCCTACACACACACACACATGCGCACGCATACTGCGTGCTGCCCCCCCGCGCACATAATGTATAGCCAACGGGAGTGCCCAATCCCCTGTCAGCTGTGCTGTGCTCCCCCCCAAAGCCTTCCATATGCCATGCTGGGTGCCCACCCTAGCATGGCAACTCATAGTGGCTCCACTGTCCTCCCCCCAGAGTACAGGGTGCCACGCTGGGAGCCCACCCCAGCATGGCAATAGTTGCTATGGCGACGGGGTGCCCAATCCCCGTCGGCTCACGCCCCAACCAGCCATCCTTGTGCCACACTGGGAGCCCACCCAGCGTGGCAAATGTTCCGCATCGTCAATTTAAAAAATAAACACCCTGTAAAGAAAAAACGGTCCCACGCTGTCTCCCTGCCCCTCCACAACCCGCACCACCCACCCACTGCGCACCCTTCCTCCCCACACTCCCCACCCCATACTTACCTCTGGACTCCGGCGCGACGATCTTCAGTGGACCGGGAACACGTCTGCACTCTTCAAAGCCGACCGCAAACTGAGGAAATGCCGATAAGCTGTATAATGGGATAGATAGGGTTTTTTCAACTTTGTTGCATATCTCAGGCATTTTTTGGAATTTTTGCACCAAATTTTCAACATGGGGTTTTCGGGACCCCTTCCCATGAATGATGCCAGTGTCATGGTGTTATTTGGGCCCAAAGGGTGATTTTGCAGTCACTGCGTGAAATCACCTTTCAGGCCTGATTAATGAAACGACACTGGCAGCGTTCATAAGGTGGACTCTCAAGAAGCCTATTTCGAAAATTTGGTGGAAAAATTCCAAAAAATGACTGTTTTACGAGCGTGCATTGCGCAGTTTCTATGCAGGCTTGTAAGTTTGCAAATTTTCAATATTTTCACTCCAGATTTTCAACATTGCCATTTTACCACATCTTCTTATGAGTAGTACAGGTGTCATTTTTCACATCTCACCCAAAACATGTTTCCGCCCATGTAGCGCACAATGGCGCAGTCAATGTGCAAAATCAATGTACAGAACAAATTAAGAAAATTGCAGTGAAACTGTTCATGAGCAGAGGTCTTAAAATGGCTATGTTGAAAATTTGGTGAAAAAATCCTTAAAAATGACTGTTTTACGAGCATGCGTTGCGCAGTTCCTATGCAGGCTCGTAAGTTCGCGAATTTTCAATATTTTCATTCCAGATTTTCAATATTGCCATTTTATTATACCTCCTTATGAGCAGTATAGCTGTCATTTTTCACATCTCACCCAAAATGTGTTTCCGCCCATGTAGTGCACAATGGCGCAGTCGGTGTGCGAAATCAATGTATGGAACAACTTAAGAAAATCGCAGTGACACTGTTCATGAGCAGAGGTCTTAAAATGGCTATGTTGAAAATTTGGTGAAAAAATTCCTAAAAATAACTGTTTTACGAGTGTGCGTTGCACAGTTCTACACACGCTCGTAAGTTCGCAAATTTTCAATGTTTTCACTCCAGATTTTCAACATTGCCATTTTACCACACCTCCTTATGAGCAATATAGCTGTCATTTTTCACATCTTGCCCAAAATGTGTTTCCACCCATGTAGCGCACAATGGCGCAGTCAGTGTGCAAAATCAATGTTTGGGACACATTAAGAAAATCACAGTGACACTTTCATGAGCAGAGGTCTTAATGGTTATGTTGAAAATCTGGTGAAAAATCCCTAAAATGACTGTTTTACGAGCATGCATTGTGTGGTTCCTAAAGCAAGTAAGTTCAGCGAATTTTCAATATTTTCATTCCAGATTTTCAATATTGCCATTTTATTACACCTCCTTATGAGCAGTACAACTGCCATTTTTCACATGTCGCCCAAAATGTGTTTTCGCACATGTAGCGCACAATGGTGCAGTCAGTGTGTGAAAGCAATGTTTGGGACAGATTAAGAAAATCACGGTTACACTGTTCATGAGCAGAGGTCTTAAAATGGCTATGTTGAAAATTTGGTGACAAAAGTCCATAAAATGACTGTGTTACGAGTGAGCATTGCGCAGTTTCCACGCACCTCGTAAGTTCATGACTTTGTAATATTTTCAGTCCAGATTTTCACCAGTGGCATTTTTCCACACTTCCTTATGAACAGTAGACAGCTGTCATTTTTCACAACATGGCCGAAATGTGTTTTCACACTTTCAGCGCAGAGATTCGTGGTCACTGTGGGAAATCATTGTTCGGGACAGATAAAGAAAATCACAGTGACACTGTTCATGATCGGAGGTCCCAAAATGCCTCTGTTGACAATCTGCTGTAAAAATTCCCCAAACTAATTACATTACGGGTGTGTGTTGCATAGTTTCTATGCACACTCATGACTTCACCAGTTTTTTTAATATTTTTACTACAGATTTGCAACATTGCCATTTTTTACACCTCCCCATGAACAGTACAGCTGTCATTTTTTACATCCTGTTCAGAATGTGTTTGCAGCTGTGGTGCTAAATGCCGTAGTTGCTGTGCATAAGCAGCCTTCGGCTAACAAACTGATATTGCCACTGTTCATGAGGTGGGGTCACAAAAAACATGTTGAAAATTTGGAGTGAAAATACTCAACGAATGCCTGCGGTATTAGGGTTTCCAACCATAATGCCCAACCTCAAGAGAATGACAGGCATCAGGATGTGACTTGGGACTTTGCCTGCAATGCTCATACCATTCCACACCCTGCAGCCAGTGAGAGGCATCGAGGTATGCCTTGGACTCTTCGACCCCAAAGTTCACCCCATTCTCCTATACCGCACCCATCTCACTGTATTTCTGATGGAATGGGGTGCACATAAGGGCCAAAGACCCCAAGGCACACCGTGACACTTGCCAGTGTCTGCAGGGTGGGGTGTGGTGAAATGGTGTGGCCGTTATGCCTGATGACCCAAAGGCACACCCCAATGCCTCTCACTCTCTGCAGGGTGGTGGTGGGGCTGGCTTCAGTTCAATACTTCACTGCCATTCCTATTATGCAGCTCTGTAACTTCTACACTACCACTACCAATGCCAGCAAGCAAACATTCGGCATTGACAAATGCTTGTCTAAGCAGTCTTTGTGAACACTTTGTGCCTGGCAGAGCTTTAACAATCAGGAGACTGGGACAACATCTCGTAGGGTTGGGAGCATATGCAGGAAATGGCTCACACAACATTAAAGCATGGCTATCTTTCACCATGTCATGCTTCATTTATTCTTATTTTTGAATGGGTGATGTTTGAGCAGTGGCTTCTGTGTGGGGTTGGGTCCTGGTTGTTGAAATGAGATCTGAACCAATGATAATACTATCATAATGGTATGGGTTTAGCATGTTTTCATCCAGTTAGATGTCAGGAAATTCCCAACCCATTATATTAATTTATTTTTATCGTGCCCCCTCCCCCCAGTTACTCCAGTCCTCTACTCTACCAATGGGATTGCTTCAGCTGCACCTTCCTTTGACTGGGAGTTTGGGTGTGGAGCCACATTCACAGTCACCTTTACAGCTCCCTCCACAGCCACCTTTACTGTCACCTTCTCAACCACCTTCACAGCCACCTTTACAACAGCTTCACAGTCACGTTCACTGCAACCTTCACCTTCACAACCACCTGCACAGTAACCTTCACAACCATCTTAACAGTCACCTTCACTAACACCTTCACAGTCACCTTCATAATCACTTCACAGTCACCATCACAGCCACCTGCACAATCCCCTTTACAGTTCTCCTTACAGCAACCTTCACAGTCACCTCTACAACCACCTTCACAGCAGCCTTCACAGTCACCTTCATAGCCACCTTCACAGTTATTTTCACAGTCCCCTTTACAATCCCCTTCACAGGCACCCTCACCACAATCTTGACAGTCACCTTCACCACCACCATCACAGTCACCTTTACAGCCACCTTCACAGTTACCCTCACAGCAACCTGTTTTCACAGTCTCCTTCACAGCCATCTTCACAACCAGATTCATAGTCACTTTCATAGCCACCTTCACAACCACCTTCACAGACACTTTCACAGTCATTATTATAGTCGCTATCAGAGTCATCTTTACAGTCACCTTCACATTCATCATTACAGTTACCTTCACAGTCATCATTATAGCCACCTTCACAGTCACCTCCACAGCCACTATCAGTCATCATTGTAGTCACCTTCGTAGCCATCTTCACAGCCGACACCAGTACCATTCCTTGGTCAGCCAATATGGGTGTGTATGAATACTGTGTGACTCATGTCCTCAATTCTGGTTAGCTGAGCACATCATCTCTGCAATGCACTTGTCTCCCAGCTAGCCACAGTGCAAGATTCTGTAGCTCACATGTCTCTATTACATTACAACCAAGTGTATAAAAATGATACTAAAGCAGTGGACAATAAGTATTATTTTTTGTAGTATTTTTTTTATTGGGGTACAGCCTCCATTCATAGTAGAGTGACATACTGACTGGAGTACCCAGGGGTTTGGTGTTGGGTCCACTGCTCTGTATCATATCCATCAGTGATCCACAGGAGGGAGTTAGTAGCAGGCTGCTAAGGTTTACTGATGGCTCCAAACTGGACAAAACTTGAACACAACAGGGTTAGGGTGCATTGCAGGGGAACCTGCACACATCAAGGACATATATTGAGACATGGGAACTTCAGTTTATGGGACCCTGTCAACCTTTTTTGCATTGTATATTATACTGCACGATTGTTTATCTTCTCTTAAATTAATTAATGTTGCTGGTTGTTTCATTTGCTTCTTTTCTTTGCAGAACTGAAATGCATAGTAATGGTGCAACAGTACATAACCTTGTTTTATTTTAAATCCTTGATCTTTTTTTTTATTTCATTTGTATTAAAAGAGACTTAGTGATACAAGTGCAGATTTTGTTAATGCCATATGGAAGACAACCATTTGATAATAATTACACATCATCAAATAATGAATTAAATTGCTTTAGATAGTAGTACACACCAGTCTGTAATGAATAACCTTAAGTAAATCCCTCCATTGTCCTTCAATTCTTTCTAAGGCAGGCAGCTCAACTTCCATATATATTTTTGAAACTATAGGAGACCCTTCATCCCTTATTACCCTCCCGTTACCCCCCAATGGATGGAGGAGGAGGGTTTTGGATAGTCCAGAAATTTATTTTCTTTAGTTTTCCTCACACATTCAGGGGACAAATTCTGGGTCTACTGAAGATAAATAAAATACCCATCTATGCCATTTTGTTTCAAAAGGGTCAAGATTATTGTGTAGTTTAGCTGTGAGGTGTTCTAATCTATAGATTTCCATAATTATTTGATGCCAGTCTATAATTGAAGGTACTACAGTGGACTTTCACTTTCAAGTTATGGCTTTCCGAGCAGCTAGTATATGAAGTGGAAGTAAGGTACGGTCCCACCATGGTCTGTGGGGAGGGAAGATGGATAAAATGACCACTTACTCTGTCAGTTCAATATCTTCTTCCAGGCATTCCCTCGGTTCCTGCTGAAGGACACACCAAAAGGGTGTTAATATAGGACAAAACTGGAACATGGGGCCTAAATCAACTAAAGTGCAGTTGCATCCTCTACAGCAGTGTCCATAATAGGATGGAAGGTATTTTGCGAGAATCGCTGGGAGCAAAAGTATCTAGAACAGGATTTCCATGCAAATTCCCTCCATACATTAGAGGAAGAGATTTTAATTGCTTTCAAAGTTGCATCTTTCCATAGTGGAAAGGGGACCACTAGTTCCAAATCTTTATTCCAAGCTTCTACTATTGAGTGAGAAGTGTCTCCCAGAAAATCTCTTATTATTCTATATATATAGCCTATTAGGTTTCCCAAGGGGTTGCCACCCAGTATGTCTCTAAGCAAGACCCATAGGGTGGGGAGAGGGGAGGGGCAACAAGCTGTAATTTCCTTCTGCCTTAGGATATAGTTTCTCACCTGGATATAGCAAAATACATCTCGGTTAGGAAGAGAGTATTTGTTTTGTAATTCGATAAAGGGAATAATATCTGAGTTATTAATAAATTAGTAATAGTAGCTGAGTCCCAATCTCTGCCATGAGGTGAAGGAAGTATCGAGTCTGGCAGGGTGGAAGCCTTCTTCTGCTGATAGTAATGTAAAAAAGAAGAGTATTTGTTTCAAGGCTTTTTTTCATTTTAAATGATACCAAATCTTCAGGATCTGGGCAGTGAATCTGATATAGTCACAGAGCGAGGGAACTTGTTCTAAAGAGGCAAAAGCAATTTTCTGAATGTCACTGAGGTCATTAATTAGAAATTCAATGTCCTTCTAGTCACAGTGGATGGTCTGGGAAAGCCATAAAAGGAAAAGTTTAAAGAAAGCAGCTATCGCATAGAACCTCAAATTGGAGAGGTTACCCCCTCCCTTGATCCAGGGAGAGGCACAGTAAAGAAAAATGTATTCTCAGTCTCTGGCCATCCCAAATGAAAGAGGAAATGGATTTATTCCAGGAAAGATCTGCAACAGAGTTGATGCACAAGGTGGGGTGGAAAGGATGAAAAGGGACTTGGCAAGGTTAGAGGAATGGTCAAATGTATGGCAGCTTAGATTCAATGCTAAGAAGTGCAAGGTAATGCACCTGGGAAACAAAAACCCAGGGGAAGAGTACACAATGGGGGGTGAGATACTAACAACAACAAAAATGGAAAGGGACCTGGGGGTAGTCATATCAGATGACCTAAAGGTGGGCAAGCAATGTGAGAGGGCAGCAATGAGGGCTGGGGGGATATTGGGATGCATAGGGAGAGGCATCACCAGTAGAAAACAGGAGTTATTATCCTCTGTACAGACAGCTGGTCAGACCCCATCTGGAGTACTGCGTGCAGTTCTGGAAACCCAGTCTTCAAAGACATAGACAGGATGGAAGCTGTCCAGAGGAGGGTAACTAAAATGGTGCAGGGTCTGCACGGAAGACATATGAAGAGAGACTAAAGGAGCTTAATATGTATAGCCTCGAGGAAAGGAGGAGAGGGGGACATGATAGAAACTTTCAAGTACCTCAGGGAAACAACAAAGTCCAAGAGGGTAGCATCTTTCAAAAAGAGGTGTGCAAGAACAAGGGCACAATTTGAAGATGGGAGGGGTGGCTCAGAGGTAATTTGAAGGAAGTATTTTTTCACAGAGAGGTTGTGGATGCATGGAACGGCCTTCCGGAGGAGGTTGTGGAGTCAAAAACAGTGGTGGAATTCAAGCATGCATGGGACAGTCATAAGGCAATTCTAGGGGATGGGGGTAGGAAGAAGTAGGCTGCTGGTTAACTAGGATCTGCAGGTTATCCAGTAGGCAGGGAAATGGGCAGACTGGGTGGGCCAAGCGGTCCTTATCTGCCGTCAAATTCTATGTTTCTGTGTTTCTATTTGTAATAGAAAGTTGCTGTAAATCCTTGATCTTGTCTTACTGTGTACTTCTTGAATTTTAGAAACACATCCAAACAGTGCAGCCACTCATGATGCAAACATTTCGCCTCCTCCCACTGCATCATGAGTGGCTAGACTGTGTTGGGAGTGTTCATAAATCCAGGAAAGATGCAGTAGTAATTGATCAAGGACTGTAAACCAACATGTTTTTGTGTGGTAACACCAGTATGGTGAGCAGTTTGTTTTTCATTTAAAGAAAAGGAATCAGAAGCAATCTACCACCTACAGTAACAATCTCTACAGAATGTGATCAATCATAACTGGTTGAAACTGTCTCTTTAATGTGGGGAAGTGTAAGATACCTCCAGAAGGCTCCCATGACCAGGCAAGTGGCTGTGTTTACAATTGAAGTCACAGCTGCTCAGTGGGTGGCCAGCAGAGGTGCTCACAAATGCTGGGTGGCACTTGCCTTCCCTCTTTTGGACCCCAGGTGCTTCATCTGTGTGTCATGCCTACACCACCCCCAGTCAATGCAAGTGTGGGGTTCTGATAGTAAGAGGAAGAAGGAGGAGAAAGTGCCCCAGTACTGGTCCACTGGGAGGCCTCACCTGGAGCACGGTGCACATTTCTGGAGACCACGCCGAGAAAGAACAGGGAAAGGCTGGAGAGTGTGCAGTGCAAGATCACCAAGATGATTCAAAGCTAATAGGGCATAACATACCAGGAAGAGCTGGCAGCCCTTAACATGAACGTGTGCAGGCAAGAAAGGGGTGACATCATATGATGTCGAAGTTCTTGAGGGACATAAACAAAGTGAGCGAAGAGGACCTTTTCACCTGGAATGGATGTACAGTTATAAGAGGATACGTCAACATCAGCAACAGTGTTATTTTGTACGAGCAGCTGTGTTTTGAACTGTGGTGCTGCTATACGAACCTGCAATCGATCTCCAGCTTTTGGTACTTGCGAGCTGCTGACATTTGGCTTCCTGCTGTGCCCTGTAGACTTCAGCTTTACCTGCCTGCTAAGAACATCAGTTTACTGGCCCAGTAAGTGAGGGGGCTACCGGGAGGTACAGCAGGTCATGTGACACTGGGGCGGAGACTCTCCACACTTAAAAGCACAGCCAGGCTAGCAGCTGCCCGCAGAGTGGCTGCACACATGAGTGGCTCACGCAGGAGTGGCATGAGCCACCCTTGTGAGTCCACCATGGTAGGCTACTGTGTCTGGGTACTATAACTAGATTAAATAAGGGGCCCACTGTGGTAGCTTGAGTACAGCCTCATGCTAATTATGAAAACCACTTCTTTCTTGATGATGTTACTAGTCTGAGGGGTGGGGTTCATACTCACACTAACTGAGGGGCCTATCAATACCAGACCTGATGTTGTGTTTATGATTAGAAGGAATATGGGCACAGATAATCTAGGGTGGAGGTTGCTTGCAATGGAAGATGCTGAGATTAATCCCACAATGACCTCATCCTTTAGTTTTAGTGACTTCATTAAGATGGGCCAGCTGTGGGAAGTCCAGCATCAGCCAATGTGTAGGCCAATATCCAGGGCTGCCCAAATAGTAAATAGTTTTTGCGTTGGGCCAATAGGCCCCAGAGGAAAACTACAAGGAAGGTGTTATATTTATTTAGGCATTTAGTGATTATGCATCTTATGACTTGTGGTGACATATATCCCAATCCAGGCCCAGGTTTTACTGAGTCTCTGGATGGAGACATATACCATAGAAGAGAATTTAATATAGTGCATTTTAATTCAAGAAGTATAAAAGTGAAATTTGACCTTATAAAGGATTGGGTGGCGGAGTATCAACCTCAAATTACTGTCATCACAGAGACATGGTTGAGTCAAAGAGTTAGCCATGCTACCCTGGAATTGGAGCAGTATCAAATGTTTAGAAAGGATAGAAACAAGAAGGGAGGAGGTACTCTACTTAATTTGTGTTCAACGCTGGAGATAGGGGAGCTTGAAGACATTAGTATAGATGGGGGCCTAGAAACCTTAGCTATAATAATAAAATTTTCACATGCAAAACCAAGCTTGTTGATAGCAATTTATAAACAGCCAAAGTAAAAAATAAGGCTCTTAACATGGTACAGGATTATTGTACAGTGTATAGGGATACACATGAAATTCTTCTTTTAGGTGACTTTAATGTGACTTGGGCCCAGATACATCCAAAGCATCCTTTGATTGAACTACAGGAGGTCTTGGGCTTTGCTCAGATAACTGAGGACCCAACCAGATTAAATATGCAACAGTTACAGAATTCCACAATTCTGGATCTTATTTTTACAAACTACCCAGAAGTTTATGGAAAATGGTTGGTACTGGCAGAAGCTTTTTCAGATCATCAAGTTATTTTTGCCACACGTAATGATATGAAGGTCTCACATAATTCCTCTTTCATCACTTGGAGAAGCTTTAAAAGCTTTGATTATGTGAAGTTTATGCTGGATGTGGAAAGTCGGCATAGGGATAGAATGGAATTGATTCCAGACTCTTCTGGGGTATGGTCATATTTTCAACAGGAGTGTCTAAGTATTTGTAACTCTCATGCTCCAACAAGATGTAGGAAGGTTGGGTCTTTGAATGTGAAGTGATAAAATGAATGCCTCCCTGTACAAAATTAAAACAGCAAGGAATAAGAGCTGGACAAGAGCTAAATGAACTGGTTTAACTAGTGACTGGTTGTCATATAGACAATTAAGAAACTGATATATCAAGGAACTCAGAAGAGTTAAACAGGAGTATTTCAAGGATAAGCACCACTCGAAATACAGGTGCAATCCAAGGCAATTTTGGTGCATGGTGGCAAACCTAATAGGGAATAAAAATAGTCAACAAATAAAAAGAATTGATTACGAGGGGCATTAAGTACCTATTAGTAATAACATGGCATATTTGTTCAACAAATTCTTTAACAATATAGGAGTGCAGACTCAAAACCCTTTCCTACCACATGTGGTCAGTATGAGTAGTATGGATAATAACAGTAGATTAGGGATTGATGGGCAAAGAGTTTTTTCTTTTAGCCAAATTAAAGTGGATGAAGTTAGGAATGAATTGTTGGCCATGGATGTTGTTAAAGCGAAAGACCCAGATAACATCCCCACTAAATTGTTGAGGTATAGCTCCTTGTATTGCCCATCCACTTGCCTATCTATTTAATCATTCACTTACAACAGAAGAATATCCAGAGGGATAGAACTTGGCTAAGATTGTGCCAGTCTATAAAGGAGGTTCAAGGATGGAGATCGGCAGCTTTAGACCCATCTCCCTTCTTGTCCAAACTTCAAAAGTAATGGAAAGGTTGGTTTCTAGACAGTTAAAGAGCTACTTATGGGGGGATTTGCTAAACAAGTATCAATCTGGTTTTTGATCAAAGCATAGTACCCAAACAGCACTGCTGAAAGTGTTGGGGGACATCCAGATGGGCCTGGACAGGAGGAACTCAGTGGAAGCCATATTCATAGATTTATCAAAGGCTTTTGACACCTTGAGCCATGAGATCCTCCTGTCCAGGCTCTGGGATGTGGGAATAATGGGGCCAGAACAAAAATGGTTTAGTTCCTACCTTAGCGGTAGAGAACAAATGGTAGAAATTGATGAACGTAGATCAACAGTTCTCCCAATTAAGGTAGGTGTGCCCCAGGGTTCCATCCTGGGCCCCCTTACTTTTTAATATCTATATAAATGGTATAGAATTTAGTGACCCTGATGTTAGATACCACATATATCCAGATGATACTCTGATCTATGTGGACGGCAATTCTCTAGATTGCATTCCTACCAAATCATAATTAGCTTTCTCTGAGTTACAGTCGCTTTTCATGTCTTTGAACCTAATTTTAAATGTAAAGAAGACACAGGTAGTCATACAATACACTTTAGGGGTCATACAAGAGAATACCAGCCACTAGATATCAGGACTAAGGGCTGTGAGAAAGTACAACAGGTAACTAGCTATAAATACTTAGGGGTGTGGCTGGATTGTAGATTAAACTGGATTAAGCATTTAGAAAATCCTATTGGGCAATCTTAGTAGAAAATTGGGGATGCTTTATAAACTGAAGCCTTATACAATTGTAGAGGTATGATGCAGGGTTGTGGAAACCATGGTTTTACCTGTGAGGGATTATGGGGACTTGGTGTATGGAGGAGCCTTGAGGACCGAGCTGGCAAGGCTAGATGTCATGTACAATAGGCTTGCCCACTTTGTCCTCAATGCCCCCAGAAGTACTCACCACTGTGATCTGTACAGAGCGCTAAACTGGTGGTGTTTAGAGGACAGGAGAAATTTACACTTAGCAAACTTTATGGGTAAAATAAGTAGGAAACAAATGCGCACATATTTTCTTAGCACGTTTGTGGTTAGGTATCTAAGGAAAGGGTTGAGATCCTCTCAGGGTACATAATGCATTGTTCCCAAATGTAACATAGAGTTGGGCAGGGCATCTCCCCATTGTAGGGACCCCAAAGTTTGGAATGCACTACCCCTGGAGTTGAGGGATGTGGATGCTTCTATAAATTTAAAATTGATTAAAGACTGGTTTATAGATTTAATACAAGATTCAAAAACTTGTAAACATCAGTAGACGGGGATTATATCCTCTATTGCATATGAGTTGATTTAAATGCTGCTAAAGTATCTAGCACAAGCACTTTAAATTAATATATGCAGGCTCTAAATTGATCAGGGGACCTGGACTGTAGTGTACTTTCCCTCCTTTTGAAATTTTAAAGCACATATTGTAAATTGTTACTGGCTGAACTATTATTGACATGTTTATGTTTGATATGTAATGAATTATTGCCATGTTATTTATATGTCTTTTGTCTACCTGTTTATTGTTAATGATGTAAGGACCACCTTGAAAATGAGTTGATACTCAATGGAGTTAATCCTGTTCATACTGATTATGAATAACATTTTACCATACCATACCATAGCGATGGAGACTCACTGGTGGGAGTTTTAAGAGAGAGAGAGAGATGTAAGGGAATTCTACAGGGTGGTGGAACCATAGAACAGATTACCCTCTGAGGTGTTGGGAGCAGGGTCTATAAATGAATTTAAAAGTGGGTGGAACAGGTACAGGCAGTGGGTAATACTAAAATGAGGAGTTAGGGAGGTAGGAAGGATTGGTGGTGGGAGGTAGCTTGGGGTAGGCATTAGGAATAAATGCTCCTCTAAGATGGTATGCCAATGGGGTAGGAAGGAATTTGGGGGCAGACTGGATGGTCTTTCTCTGCTGACAACTTCTATGGTTCCATGGTTCTGGGGCTTGTATGTGATCTCTGGTTTTCAAGGCATGACCTCTGGCCACCAAGATTAAATTTCATTTATTCTTTGTTAACCAGGTAAGGACACTGGACCAAGGGTCCCTTTTCAGGCCTGACTCGGACAGGCAAAAAACAAGACAATACATACAATAACAAACAACAAATTACATAAAACAATTACAGGCAGAATTCAGTAATAAATATTGCTTTAGCTTCATCTTAAAATTAGGTAAAGAGGTAGCCTGATGAATAACAATTGGTAACACATTCTAGTAGATTGGGACAGCCACTGAAAATGCACATGATCCAATCTTAAGCCTAAATTTAGGTACTGTATATGATGTAATGTACCATTAGTTGACCTTAAACTAGATGCCAGCATGCTACACTATCACCGTGCCCCTGGGTTGATGTGGCAGGACTAATTTTGACCAATGTCCTCTTGGCTGATGTGGGCATGTAAACAACCCAAATGGAAAAACAGAATGCTCAGAAGATGGTCAAGTTGGTGCAGGAATGTTTTTAACCATTAAGTTTCCTCATGACAGCACATGACACTTTGCGAGTCAGAGAAAGAAGGGGTTCAAGATAAAACTTGGGTAAACAAACAGCACTGTTGGTATTTAATATTCCTGCCTCCATCATGATTTCTCCTGATGTAAAAGGGTACACAAACTTTTTTGTTTACAAAACTTAATATTAATTGTTAATTTGGGCATGTGTGAAGTCTGGTTAATAACCCTGTGTATTATTTTCTGTGTGTGTTTTAATTCAGGAAAAATGGACAACAGGTTGAGTGTTATGCTGGGATAACATCATGTCTTGGGTGGTTGGCCACAAGGCTGCAGGTCACGTGCATCCAACACCCTAGAAGTGACATTATCCCAGCACAACACACTGTGGAGTGCATCATACTGATTATGCAGTGGCTTCTTTGTTTTAAAATAGTTATGCTGTCCCGGTGGTGCAGAGGGCTGAGGCGCTGGTGCCTTACCTCGCACTACACTGGTGACCTGGGTTCGGGAATGGACTAGGGAGCCAGAGGGTCAGCAAGAGAAGGAGTAGTATTGAGATTCTGGAGGGCTACTCTCCTCTCCTGGGGTGGGTTGGGAACGGCATTGCTCTGTAGTGGCCCCCAGTGGAGACCAGGGGAAGCTCAGTTGTGACGCGAGTAGGGGAATCAGAGAAAAAACTAGAAAATGGCATCTCCTCCTACCAGATGATGGCCGCCAAGACCAGTGCTTCCCCGAGCTCCATGACAGCTGACCCTGCCACAGCAGCACCCAGGGCCAATGCCTAGGCCATTAGGCCATTTCTCCTTGGAAGAGAAGGACCCACCCAACGAAGGGTCACATCGGGTTACCCTGATGTGGCTGCGGTGTGGGGCTGAGATCAGTGGCAGTGACGGGAGAGGTGAGAGTCCTTGTTGCAATTGGCCTGAAGGAGAGGTAGGTGAGGATCACAGGGGAGATAAACAGATAAAGCAAAAAAAAAAGTTACAGAAATTAGTTTAAGCTGCATTTTTATGTTATTTTTTGTAAGGTGAGGTATATCTAATGAAAAAAAGCCCATAGTGTTCCATTTGTCCAGTAGATGATGCTAGTACCAGTCTTTGTCTTCCTCTGTCTCTCTTCTGTCACTTCCCATCTTTTTGTTTATGATGGCAGTTGTCTCCCCTATCTCCTCTGTCACCTCAAACTGCAGTTTTACCTGTTTCTTTGTCTGTCTCGGTCTGCCAGCTTGACATTCACTCCATCTCCCCACCCCCACTAGTGGTAATGTGTGCCCCAACCCCTCTCTCAGGATCATGATTCAGATAATATGCACTCCTATGCTTAGTTTGATCAAGATCAAGTTGACCTCAACCTTTAGCCTTCATTGGAATGTTTGGCCTTGGTATCAGTTCAGTCTCTCAGCAAGCAGTGAACTTAGCCTCAGTTTTAGAGACCCACTGACCAGCTTTGCCAGAGTTGGAGAATTGCCATGTCTTGCCTCTATAGACAATCATCAGTTGAGCAAAGAGGAGGAGGAGGGGGGAACAATCCTGAGGGCTAGCAGATGCTGTTGAACAGTGTCAAATTTTTTGCGGTGATCCAAGTTTGAAAGGAAAGGTCCAGGTATAGTTTGACATTAGCCCTCTCCACTGAGAGGGGTATGCCACTTTTGGCACCACAAGGACCACATCTTGGACCTCTATCCCAGCAGTTCTAAGCACTATAGTCTGGGCTTGGTTGGAAAAGCCCAGGTGACCCTCGGGTTCACTTGGTAAGGATGCTTAAAATACGCCATGTCCAGGGAGTCAAGGCAAGGTTAAATGTTTATGTATCCAAGCAGGGAGAAAACACAGCAAATTAGGGCTTTTCAGCCACCCTCAAATTACCAGCTCTCACTTCTTTCACCAGTGCACCACTTCTGGACAGCCCCATAACTGGCTATTTTCTTGCTTGAGGCTGGCAACAGAACCAAATGTCATTGTGGACTGTAGATCGATGTCTGCCAGCCTTGATGCAAGTTCCCCAATCTGGGCATTAAGGGTTACAAGTGGGTTAGTGCTTGCTCCATTTTAAGCCCTGGACACACTAGAGAACAGTTTTTCAAAACCATTTTTAAAACCAGTTTAGCTAAACCATTTCAGTGCAGCCACACTACTTAGTAACCATTTTTGATAACGGTTTAGTGTGGCCATGCTAATGGTGTTAAACCTGTTCTCCTTGTAACTATTTTGTGTTAAGGCCAACACACAGAACCGTGCTTGCCTGGACACACTGCAGCTAGAACTGTTTTAGTTAAACCATTACAGCTTAAAACATTTTTATTCCTGGACAGACCTGTGAGTAAAACCATGCTAGCTCCAAAACATTTTTAAAAATGGTTTTAAGACTAGGTATCTAGCAGGGTTTAAACCCACTTTTGTTAAAATGTTTTAAGGGGCTTGTAGTCTGTCTGCAACCAGTGCTAGAGGGATTTAAACCATTTTAATACACTTAAACCGTTTTAAGTTCCGCAGTGTGTCCAGGGCCTTAGAGTCCATGGTCAGCATGGACTCAAGTAAAGTCTGTTACAGTGATTCCTCAATCAGGATAGGACTGCCGGCTATGGTGCTACCTGCGGCCTTACCTTGCTGTGCAGGAGTAGGGGCTCCCACCTGCTGTCCTTGCAGGCACTTCATCTTTAAAAGTTATGTCAGTCTGTTCCCTATAGTGAGTAGAATAAAAGTCTGTACTTCAAATCGCTTTTAAAATGAGTTTTAAAACTTTATATTATAAAATGCTGCAGCTCGAGTGAGAGCACATGCAGAACACAACCTACCAGGTAGATATCCCTCTAGTGCCCCTGTGTTTTGTTTTTAAATACCATAGCTATATTTTTTTTCTTGCTCAAGGTCCCTTTTTCATGCACATTCCAAGACTGGCATGCTCTAAACTTTGCATTATTCACGAAGTTCAAAATACACTTCTACTGAGGGGTGCTACTGGTTTTGTGGCATGTATAAAACAACAGAGTCCAGTGCACAACCTCCGCCCCCATGGTAAATCTGAGAAGTAAATATTTTTTCTGTCTAAATTTGCTATTGTCTTACTTTTGCCTCCATGGAAAAGGGGTTCTCTTAGTTTTTAGATCAGAATTCCAATATGAGCAAGCCAAACCACCAGATGCCAAAGTGGAACCCCATGATTTGGTCCTAACTATGACATGCCTACAGTGGCTACTCTTATATAGAGTGCATAGCCTAAATTGGCTCCTTTAAAGTAAAGTGCTTCCACCACGGTAATTCACAGGTGATCAGAGGGAGCATGCTAAAACTATTAACACAAAACTCGCAGACTCTAAACACGTCCCAAAACTAGCAGGCTCTAACCCTTGTATTATTCATAAAGTGCCCTATGCACAAAGGTGCAGAGTTGCGCCATGTATCCCTGGTGCATAGCCCACTCTGCACCTGCCCATGCCCACTGCACACCCTGTGCAGCATGCATGACTAAACATTCACCCCCCCCACACAGGATCCATGGCGGCATTTAGACTTATGCACAGGGGGCAGACAGGGGGAGGTACAGGGGGCATTCCGGCACTCCGTGGGATGCACAAACATGTGGAGTGCCAGGTGCAGGTGTCGGTGCCTCCACCAGGTCGAGGCAGCAGTAAAGGCAGAGGGGCTGTTACGCGGCCCCCCAGGAGTGACAGCCGTGGGCTGCAGCTGTGAGGTGGGGTCCATTGCACCCCCACTAAGGAAGCCCCAGCATATGGGGCATACTGGGGGGGTCTGCAGGTGGTGTCCGGGCACCCGCTTCCACATCACATGTGGCACTCTATGCACCGGCTCCTTGCCCAGCACACACAGGCACTGGTGGTCCACTGAGGGGTTTGGGTTGGGCGGCTGATTGGCCACCCACCCAGATCCGTAGCATCGCACCTAACTGCCCCAGCGGGCCTGCGCGCCAGGGGGGCAGGGCTGCATACAAGAGATGTGCGGTGGCCACTGTTAGTGAATGTTGCCATCCGCAGATCTCCTGCAGGTGTGGAGCTGCACAGGTGGGATACACACCTCCTGCACATATTACCCACCCCTTCATGCATAGGGACCAAAGTTCAAGTCACACTTTGCTGAGAGGTGCTGCTGGTTTTGTGACATGTATAAATTACACAAACAGAGACCAGTACAACCATCCCCTCGTCCCATGGTAAATCTGAGAAGTAAAACATTTTTTCTGCCTAAATTGGGTATTTTCTTACTTTTATCTCCATGAAAAAAGGGTTCTCTTAGTTTTCAGATTGGAATTTCAATGTGAACAAGCAATCCATTAGACACCAAGATGGAACCCCATGGTTTGGTCTGTCTCCTAACTATTAAATGCCTACAGTGGCTACTCTTATACAGAGTGCATTGTCTAAATTGACTCCTTTAAAGTAAAGTGCTTCCACCTAGGTCATTCACAGATGATCAAAGGGAGCATGCTAAAATGAGTACCACAAAACTGCCAGGCTCTAAACACATTCCAAGACTAGCTAGCTTTATCTTTTGAGGGCATATACCTTGTTCACCTGAACAGATTGACACAACAACGAGCTTTGGAGAAATGGCCACAGTCATGTGTTTATTAATAATCAAATTATCAATGTATACATTCGCCTCAGCGTGATGCTGCTGGTCTGCTCAGTGGCTACCCTGAGTCATACCCAAGACGGCGGCTGCTGCTACACTGCGCATGTGTGAGGCCCGAATGCCCCGTGCATGCGCACTTGCCAGATCAGCATAGTTCCTGACCATGAGAAGAGAGGGTCACAATGGGAGCTGCTTGAAATGGGCGGTTCACCCGCCCCCTCCACCATGCCATTGGGCTCAGGGAGCTCAATTTAAAAGCGCTCCATGGTTGTGCATCTTATTTTGTATTTTACTTTTTTAAACGCCACGCACCCGACCCTGCCGAAGGACCTACACCCGAGGCCCTACTCCATAGCCACGTGGAAGGTGGTGGAGGGGGCAGCCAATCACCAAGATGCCTGGCCTGCATCAGAGGACTTGCCGTGAGCTCCATGGCTTCAGGCCTGCCACCATGCAGATAGCCCACTGCTGCCACCCAGGTAAGCCCCCCCACCTAGTTGGGGAGAGGTCCGTCTCTCTTGCTGTGCTCTGCTGCCAGTATGTTCCCTCAGGGAGGGGGCCCCCCAGAAGAAAGCTCATCTTTTATTTTATTTAAAAAATGTACAGGAGCGACCCAGGAGCACCTGAAAGTAATTTACTCACTCCAGGTACTCAGCATGCGAGCAGTGGCTAGGTCTCCAGGCCTGACCATTAAGCCCTTACCACCTCTGTCTCCCAGGGGTAGGTTACTCTGTTAGCCATGTGGCCACCAGCCAAGCCAGGTCCCCACAGGGAACACCAACAATCAATTAAATCCCCATATTTAACCAAAAAGGGGCACCCTAAGCCAAGGCTTGAGTTCAGGTGCTACCGGACAGCACAGGAAAGCTGAGAGAGCCTGCAAGGTATCTGTACACATCCACCTAGCCTGGTACAAACCCCAGGCCATGTGGCCTACAGGCCCAGCCCAGCCCTTACTTCTGGTATATTGGTGTGTCTGACATGCTGATCCTAGCTTCCTTCTCCTGCATGCGACCTGGGACAAGGAGGAATGAGGAGGAATTCCTCCAGTGCAGCCCCTTTTAAGGGCTTAGCTCCTCCCTGTCCCCAGTCGCAAGCTCCCTCCACCTGGGAACCCTATCCTCTCCCCCGCCCCTTCTCTACGGTCCTACCTGCATCCCCTTTGTCCATCCAGGTGGCCTTGGCCATGCCCCCAGACAAAGTCCCGCCTGTTGCGATACCTTGCTGGCTCCTTCTGTAACCTCTGAATCATTTGGTAAGTTCAAATCACACTTCTTCTGAGTGGTTTTATTGGTTTTGTGGCATGTATAAAACAACAGAATCCAGTGAACAACTCCTCCCTCATGGTAAATCTGAGAAGTAAAACATTTTTTCTGCCTAAGTTGGCAATATTCTTACTTTTATCTCCATGGAAAAACGGTTCTCTTAGTTTTCAGATTGGAATTCCAATCTGAACAAGCCAAACCACCAGACACCTCAGTGGAACCAGACAGTTTGGTCCTAACTATGAAATGCCTACAGTGGCTATTCTTTCTAATGCAGCCTTTCTCCTGCCTAAAATTAATTTGTTAGTGTTGGCCTGCATAACAGACCAGTTCCTACTGGGATCAAAGTCAGGAAGTGTTCTGCAGCTGTTCCATTGAACTGCATTGGGGGACTGGGATATGCATTTTTATGGCTGTAAGTGAGTGTTGTGTGTAATATTTTATGTGCCAGTGCAGGGGGCTCAGTTACAGCTTGTATGTTAAGTGGCCATCTTTATTCTTCTCAGAGATAGTGGACACACATCAGTGCACATACACAAAGAAAAACCCACTTGGCATGACAGGAACTGATATCTTAGGACTACAAATATCCACATGCATAAACTGCAACCCTAGTGGCGTTCTTTAGACTTCCTACCATATATATCCATGCATTTACTACCCTACATATCCATGTATATATTACCCTCCTCCCCCTTAGATAGAAACTTGTCTAAAATACTTCAACAGTAACATTTCCTAGCTTTTGGGCCGAAGTAGACTATTCCATACCCATACTCAGAAACAGGTTCAGGGGATTATTCTGCCTCTTG
Source organism: Neoceratodus forsteri (assembly GCA_016271365.2). Taxonomy (NCBI): domain Eukaryota; kingdom Metazoa; phylum Chordata; order Ceratodontiformes; family Ceratodontidae; genus Neoceratodus; species Neoceratodus forsteri. The sequence goes on from CM028137.1 coordinate 329,853,629, forward strand.
GGTAGAACTTGTCACTAAGTAACAGTACAAGTAAGAGTTCAGTTGCACAGAGGTACAGGTTCAGTACATGATTTTAAAGGTCAAGTCTTTGTGGAGGTCTTCGGTACCTAATGGGATATCTGTGGGCTGGAACAACTGCTGCTGGTGAAACAGGTGTTTTGTTATTATCTGACACTGGCCCCAGTGGAGCTTCATGGGCAGGAGCAAAGTCCTCTGTGTCACTGTCCTCATCTGGAGTGACATCTTCGCTGCATTTGCTGGAACCTTGGAATGCAGCAGGTGATCCACATGTATGTGAACAAGTCAATGTCCTACATGAACTGCATAAGTCAAAGGTCCACGTGTTTCAATCACCACCCCAGGAATCCCAGAAATCTTGGGATGTCTACAGTCTCGAACCATCACCCTCACCTCAGGATGAAAAATTCATACTGGCTTGGCTGACTTGTCATGACCCTTTTGCTGTTGTAGTTGATGCTTTGCAGCAGTGTTGACCAAATCCAGCTTGAGCAATGACAAATGGGTATGAGGTTTACGTTTGAGAAACAGTTCAACAGGTGTTTGCTCTGTGACTGTGTGAGGAGAGTTTCTGTAAGCTAACAGAAAACGAGCCAACCTTTGAGCTGTAGGTACTTGCTGTGAATCTGGTTTATTCCAAGCTTTTTTGAATGTCTGTAAGCTGTTTTGGCTGCTCCATTGGATGCTAGATGGTAAGGTGGAGTCAGAATAAGTCAGACACCATTCTGCTTTAAGAACAATTTGAAGTCACGGGAAGAAAATTGGCGACCATTGTCCAATACTAACTCCCGTGGTAGGCCATAAGAAGCAAAAAGTTGTCTCAGACGGTTTACAGTCTTTTTAGTAGTTGTGACTTGTGTGGGCAACACATCCAGCCATTTGGAGTGGACATCAGTTACTACTAGGAAATGCTGTCTTTCCACTTCATCATAGTCGACATGGATGCACTCCCATGGTGTGGTAGCCCAGGACTATGGATGCAGGGGTGCGGTTGACTGTTGGTTCCAGACAGCTGCACATGGGGCACATTGGTTGACAAGATGTTGGATATCTTGGTCAAGTCCTGGCCACCAGAGGTATCCTCTGGACAATGCCTTTATTCAAGAGATTCCAGGATGACTGTCATGTAAGTCGGAAAGTAATCTCTTGTGGAACTTTGGAGGTATCACAACTTGAGCTCCCCACAGAACATAGCCTTGCTTTGTGGACAACTGGTCCTTCTTGTCTAAGAAAAGTTGGAGAGTCGGTTTGCTCATGAAGTTGGGCCAATCATTTAGGGTGAAATCTAGAACTTTAGAGAGGACAGGATCTCGCTGTGTCTCTGCTGCAACATCCTGTGAAGTAATGCATAATTCCTCAAGATGTGAAATATGGAATACTGCTCCATCATCTTCCTTCTCTGTAGCATCTTTGCATGGCAGTCTGGAGAATGCATCTACATTTGTGTGATTGTGAGAACGTCTGTATTCAATGTCATAGTTGTATGCCAACAAAATCAGGGCCTATTGCTGCATTCTGAGTGCTGCGAGGGCTGGTATTGTGACGTTTGGCCCCAGAATTGCCAGTAGAGGCTTGTGATCTGTTAGCAGAGTGAATTTCCATCCGTTCAAGTACTTATGGAACTTCTTAACACCAAATATTATGCTCAAAGCTTCTTTCTTGATCTGAGTATAGTTTCTTTCACTTGGGGACAAGGTCCTGGAAGCAAAACTGATTGGGGTTTCCTCCCTAGAAAGTAACACATGAAAGATGATGGCCCCCTCTCCATATGGTGACGCATCGCATGCTAGCCTCAGAGATTTGGCGGGGGCATAGTGCACTAACCATTTGCTGCTTGGAAGATGTTTCTTGCATGTCTGGAATGCTTCCTCACACTGTGGTGATCAATTTCAATGAGCTTCTTTTTGTAGTAAGTCATGCAGTGGCTGCAACAATGTAGACAGTTGGGCTATGAACCATACGTAGTAGTTCAAGAGTCCTAAAAATGATCTTAAATCTGTCAAATTTGTTGGTGCAGGTGCCTTGACTATAGCATCCACCTTGCTCTCTGTTGGGTGTAGACCTTGGGCATTGATCTGGTAACCTAGGTACTCAACAGAATTTTGCAGAAATTGGCATTTGGCTAGCTTTACTCTCAGTCCATGCCACTGCAGTCTTCCCAGAACTGGTTCCAGGATTGTCAGATGCTCTTCCACTGTGGGTGCTGTTACCAAGATATCATCCATAAAGCATACTACATGGTCCAGTCCATGCAGGATCTGGTTCATTGTGTTCTGGAAAATTGCTGGTACTGTGGAAACTTCATATGCCAAGCGATGATACCAGTAAAGTCCCTTGTGGATGTTGGTCGTTAGATACGGTTCTGACTCTGGTTCCAGTTCCAGCTGTTGGTATGCAAAAGATAAGTCCAACTTGCTAATGAACTTGCCCCCTGAGAATGTGGCAAACAAGTCCTCTGCATTTGGTGATAAGTACGGGTCTGGCTGTATATAACGGTTCACTGTAATCTTGTAGTCACCACACGACCTCACTGCTTTGTCTCGTTTCAGTACCACAATGATAGGGGCTGCCCGGTCACTCCTCTCTACTCATGAGATGATACCTTGGCTTTTGAGGCAGTCCAGTTCCTTCTTTATTGCTTCCTTTAAAGCATAAGGTACTGGTTGAGGCTTGTGGAAAATTGGAGTGGCTCCCAGTTGCACTCAGATCATTGCCTTGCCATCTATGACATACAGTGCAGTAGCAGTCCATGATGTACTTTTGCACACTTTCAGTATGTGACCCACTTTTCCACAACCACGACATTTCCTGTGTTGAAATCGGCATGTGCTTTGCTGGTGGTTACCTCCACATCTGTAACATGATTTTGACTATGTGGAAGTGCCCTGTGGTGCTGGCTTCCAAAATGTTTGGGATTGTTGATAAACAGATGAAGGACTACTTTGTGGTGTGGAATGTCCCTTGGGTGCTGGAGTATGGGAGACCTTGTGAACTCCACTTCTTTGGGGTTTAGAATGTCCCACTAGTTCCGTGGTATCCTTCCAAGTGAACTCCATAGCAAGGGCCTTCTCACAGGCTGTTTTGAAGGTTAAGTCCTTTTCTGACAACAGGCATTTTTGATAGGCTTCTCCTCTCAGGCCACAGACAAAGTGATCCCAGAGGGCATCCTCCAGAAACTGGCCAAAGTCACAAGTGCTTGCCAGATGCTTCAAAGCAATGAGGTAATCGGCAAGAGCTTCCATCTCCTCTTGGTTCCAACAATAAAATCTAAAACAGTCTGCAATGAGAATTGGCTTGGGCTTGAAATGCAGTGAAAGTGTCTCTGTGAGCTGGGCATACGGTGTCGACCACTTTGGCAGGTGCAGTCAAATTCTTGAGGAGTTGGTACACTGTAGGTCCCAAAACTGCTAGGAAGACTTTTGTCTTTTTTTGCATCAGGAACTCAATTTGCCTCCAACCAGTGTTCAAAGTGTTCCTACTAAGAATCAAAGTCCTCTTTTGATTCATGAATTTCTTGTACTCTGCCAATTGCAGTCATGTTTTAAGCAGGTTGTGGTGGAGCTGCAGGGTCCATACAAAAAACACTTTTTTTTTCTTTTCAAAGACGTTCTAGTATGTGCTGTAATTTCTCTATTATGCCACACAAGAGGCTGCTGTTGAGCTGCTTTTACTGCTGTGGTCAGGAATTTAAGCTGCTGATGTAGGCGTCGACATAATTTATGACTGTTGCTTGTAGGTGTCACATACCAGAAAGAAAGGGCTCTGTTTCCCACACTCTGTAATACATTTCTCTTCAAACTCAGCAAGTTAAGCAGACAGTTCACAGTAGCTGGAGTTTTGTTTGTTTTTTTACTCTTGATAGGTTTTGTAGGTAAGCAGGAGATTTCAGCTGCCAAATATATAGTGCTTAGAAAGATAAGCAAGCTTGTCGCACCAAATGCAAGTTAGGAGATTAGCAGATGGAGATTTATGATGCCTTTTAAAAAAATATGCATTAGGTCAGGTAACCTGTCTTGCATGCCTCTGAGTTGTTTTGCTTTAATCCTCAGTCACAAGTGTAGTATTTTATGTGCCTGTGCAGGGGGACTCAGTTACAGCTGGTATGTTCAGTGGCCATCTTTATTCTTCTGAGAGATAGTGGACACATATCAGTGCACATACGCAAAGCAAAAACCCACTGAGTATGGCAGGAACTGATATCTTAGGACTACAAATATCTACATGCATAAACTACAACCCTAATGGTGTTCCTTAAACTTCCTACCATATAGATCTATATATATATCCATGTATATACACTACCATACATATCCATGTATATACTACATCGTGCTTGCTGTCCTTTCTTGCAGCTGTCTGTAATGCTTTGCTAACTTTCTGTTAGTTGAAAGGAGAAGAGTCCATGAGGGTTCTATGTGATAACGGTGATCACGGAAAGGCGAACGCTATTAGGGCAAGTGTACATCAGTGAAAATCAATTTCACCGATCTACACTCATGGTACAGACCAAAAGGGTGCTGGAAACATAGGTTTTTGTGCACACACACCCTACTAAACAATTCTTAGCTTTGGAGAGTGAAAACAAAACAAAAAAAATTAACAGACCAGTGCAAAAATACCGATGTGCCCAGCTTCGAAACCGGCACCCTCCCAACCCTAGTCTGCCATGAACCCACCACACCACACAGCCAGCTCAGCAACCCACCACCATGCTACACCTCACATACCCTCCCTCCCCTTCCATTCATCACACAGTGTGCTCGCTTCCCCCCTGCGCACATGTATACATATAGCAACAGGATGTTGCTATAGCCGTATTCAACCCCCTGTCTAGTAGCCCTGTGAAAAGGCACCGCTATTGAGTTGCCGTTTTTGTAAACACTCAATAGCAGATGCCCTTATCATGGGATACCATCCAGGAGAACCTGTTGTGCAAGTGGTGCTACTGCAGCTGACCTACAGTAGGTGATACACTGAAGTCCTCAAGTTGTTTAGCGTAACCCCATCCCCCCACTGTGATGACAAGAATGAGAATGAATGAGCTCAGAGGACTTATCATTAAAGTCATCTACTGATTTGGGTCTTACCTCATGGGCAGGACACAGAGGACTGTGATGGAACGTTTTTCCTTGCTCCCTGTGGACCTGCATTGTGGTGTAATCATATCATCATCATATTTTATTGGACAGCATTATTGAGAAAAGACATTCTTTTTTACAAATGCATCCAAACAGATAAAACACTACAAGGGTAACATAACACACAGACAGAGTTACAATCAAGAGTTAAAACATAATTCCCAAGCAAGTTAATTGTGTCGATATGGGTAGTGCAAATTTTAGCCAAAACAGTTACAATGCCTACTAAAAATACTTGTTAATAATACTCTAAAATGTGCCAAAGTTGGCAGTTTAAACAAATCCATCTTGTTTTTGATCATGTTCCAAGTCTTTGGCACCAATACAGCTGAAGTTTTGTCCCCCTGGTTAGAGTTAGTTTTTGGTATTTGATATATACTTCTAGATGATGGTCATACGGTATATTTCGACAGATTTTTAAGTTGTAACTTACATAATAAGAAAGAGGGAAATAATCCTAAAATAAACGTATATACAAAAGTGTACAGATGAACTTCCCTTCATAGTTAAGGAAGTTCAGCCTACCTCCCTGTATAAAGTGCAGTTGTGCATCCTATAAGTCAGTTTTGTTACAAATCTCACTGCACTGTTAAATAATGGGTTCAGTGTGCTCAACAATGTACCTGATGCATTTTTTATATATAAAATCTCCATAATCAAGAATTGGTAGGTATAATGAGGTAACCAACAGCTTTCACAATGTAAAGCTAAATAAAGCCTGGTTCCTGTAGTAAAAACCTAGTAACTGTCTCAATGTGTTTAATATATAACTCAGATGTAATTCAAAAGAGAGTCTAATATCCAAAATTATGCCCAGGTAGTTATAATGATAGACCCTTTCAAATACAGCCCCATAGATAGCATGGATATTGTATTTTAACATGTCTGTTTTACTTGTCCTTTTCGCAAAAAGTAACCATTGTGTTTTTGATTCATTCACTAGAAGCCTTAAGCCGTGTAAGGCCTTTTGCACTGCATGGAAGTCTTTTTGCAGATTATCTAGGGCCATTGTCCCTAAGCTGCATGTACAATATGGTATCATCAGCGTACAAAAAATTCTTGTCTCTTCAGATCAAGATTTGGAAAGATCATTTATGTATAATAAAAATAACAAGGTACCCAATACTGAGCCTTGTGGGACCCCAGTTGTTATAGGCAGTGCATTGGATATACACCCACCCAGCCTTATACGTTGTGTCCTACTGAGTAGATATGCACTAAACCAGATCACTGTGTGATGTAACAGTGAGCCTGTAATGTAATGTATTTGTCCTCAATGTGACGAGGTACCTTTGGAAATGAGCCTCTGGCTCAAAGGCTGTAAACTGATGTTCAAATAAATAAAATAAAAATAAAAGGCTGAGTACCCCAATCCCATGGACTTTAGTTGATTTAATAATATTATGTTGTGGATGGTATCAAATGCCTTTCAGAGGTCTAAAACATTGATGGAACATCGACTCCCTCATTGAAGGCTGAAAATATATCATCCACCACCCTAGAAACTGTATATGTAGTGTTATGATCTTTCATAAATCCAGACTGTAACTGACAGATTACTCTATATTTTATAAAACACTGAATTAGTTGTTTATGTAGAAGTTTTTTGAAAATCTTAGCACAGGTGCACAGGATAGAGAAAGGGCTATAAGAATTTGGAACAGAGGCTGCACCTCCCTTTAAGATTGGAATTATGAATGCAGTTTTCCAATCTGCAGGTAAAAATGAAGAATTCAGAGCAAAATTAAATAGATAAGTCAAGTGCTGTGCTAAAACCTTTGAAGCAACTTTAAAAAATATTGGAGAAATTCTGTCGCACCCTGACCCTTTACTTGTGTCAAGCTGGTTCAGCAGTTTCATAACTTTATCTACTTTGATTTCACTAAAGGAAAACAAGGGCATTTTTAATAGGTAGTTGAAATCCATATTTAACTTTGGGGGAGTGTGCTCCAGGTGTACTTTATCAAATAAATTCCCTATTTCTGCAAAAAAATTATTAAATGCCTCCACTTGCTCAGTGACTTTAAGTAGTAGTTTCCCTTCAACATTTAAAGTTAAAGGAGAGGTTTGGGAAACTTGTTTCCCCTTTTAAGCATCCATTCCTTTCCATAAAATTTTAGGGTTAGATGCTGAATCAGTAAAAAAAGAAATGCTGAAACAGATAACTGGTTAAAGTAATATTTCTGTTTAGCTTGTCTTACAGCTGTAGTGCAATTGTTTCTAATTTGTTTAAATGCCAATTTGTCTTGATCTTTTGGGGATTTACGTGCCACATTCCATAAGTGGCTTTTGGTCTTAAGCAACTGTTTTACATTTTTAGTAATCCATGGTGTATGGATGTTCGTTACTCTATCAGTAGAAAGGGGGGCATGTTTTTCAATAACCTCAATTAGGGATGTCTTAAAGAAAGACCATCCTGACTCTATATCTGGGCATTTGGCTAGTAGATTCCATTGGATTTTGGCTATGTCCAGAATATAAACTTAATCCCAAAAATAATTAAAGTTTCTAGTAGAAATTACTCTAGGTGGAACCTTTTCTTTGATACTGTCTCTAATGCAGGACATATAACTGTGGTCACTAATACCCATTTCATGAACTAATGATATGTATCTACAGGGCCTGCTAGTCAGTATCACGTCCAATAGAGAGTCTTTCCCCCCATTTGTTGTGTGTGGTCTAGTTGGTAAGTTTATTAATTGAGATGACTTAAGGGCTGAGAATTGATTAATTATACCTTGTGAAGGAATCAGCATATTCAGATTTATATCTCCCAATAACATGAATTCCAGATCTAAATAGGGTGCTATTAGCAAACTCAATGTCTGTAATGATTCAGTTTGAGCTGAGGGAGGCCTATAACATACTATTAAGTTAAATCAAAGACCTGGGGATCCTTGAACTCTTAGAACCAGTAGGTCAAGCTGTCCTGGAATTGATTTAGCTGTTAACAATGATCCGTGATAATTATTTTTAAGTAAATCAATACCCCACTCCCTTTTCGTGACCTATCCCACCTAAAAATATTGTAACTGTTTAAATAAATGTCTGTATCCTTCACTTTTTGGTTTAACCATGTCAGATGCAGAGAGGCTGAAAGGCCTCAATATGTATTCTCTAGAGATGTGAAGAGAGAGGGAGGACATGATAGAGATGTGTAAATACCTTAAAGGGATCAATAAAGTACAGGAGGGCATCTTTCAGAAAAGAAGACGGACAAGAACTAGGGGACATGAGATGAAGTTGGAGGGGCAAAGAATCAGGGGTAATGTGAGGAAGCATTCCTTTACAGAGAGGTTGGTAGATGCTTGGAACAGCCTGCCCGCAGGGCTGGTAGTGGCAAAAACAATGGAGAAATGCAAAAATGCATGGGATGCACACAAGGGAACCCTGGAAAAAAGGGAAGCGTAGGAAAGCTGCAGATCAACTACAGTCTGCAGCATAAGTTTGAGAAAGCTCTATTACAGAGTGAAATGCATTAGGGGCAAATTGTGTTTATTTTGGGCTGTTGTACTTTTGCACTGTATTCACCAGCACTGTCAGCACATTCAACATGTTTGCACAAGGAATTGAAAATGTATTTGCACAAAGGACTGCTTTGCATTTCTGTCTGCTTTTGTCCTTATGAATTAATAAAAAGGAAAAGTTTTTTTGGAAAGAAGACAGTCTGGACTTCAGTGCTTGTCCTTTGGGAACAATCATTTACATTGGTAAATGCCACTATAATAGGTGCCAGTCTTCTCTCTACTAATTCTCAGCATAAGTTAAAGGTAGAAAAGATGGGCAGACTAGATGGGCCAGGTGATCCTTATCTGACAACAAATTCTATGTATCTATTTAAAAAAAAAAAATTCTGGGTAGGAAAAGTTTGCTTTAAATGGGGACCATGAACCCAGAAAAAACACAACTATTTCAAAACAAATATACAAACAATACACTAAGGTTATGAAACTTCACACATGCCTGAATTTATGATTATATAAAAAAAGGTGTAAACACCAGAGTTTATGTTCCCTTTAAGAGATTAAACATAGACCACCCGGTGTCTGGGTCAGAGAGAGTCCTGTTTTCCTCTTCCATACTTGTGTGCTTATTGCTAGAGAGATAGAAAGCTGTTGTATGCCTGGGGTTGCCCTCTTTGTGGCCTTGACTTAATCTCAAAAAACCCTGGGCTGGAGTTTCACAAGGACTTGCACTTTGTGCTTTGCTATCGTCACAGTTTCCATTGATGTTTTAAAGAGCCACTGAATATCTCATAGATAATACAGTGATAATATTCAGTTAGCCAGAGTGTACGAAGAAATAACCAGCTCACGTGAGTGATTAAATGCCGAAAGCCAATGTGTTTAATCAACTGCAGGACCCATTGATCCCAAGCGTACTCTGACTAATTAAATGTTATTACTATTATAAGTCTGGGAGCTTTGAAACCTGGATTTTAAAAACTGTATGGTAGCTAAAGTGGACAGTCAGTGATGCCTCTCTCCCTTTTTCCTGTGGACTTGATTTGGTAAACTATTGTAAATATGTCTTAAATCTGTAAGCTATTGTTGGCATGTCTTAAATGTGGACAAAGTATCATGGGCTTGTTGAAAATATGGATAAGGGAGTGGCTGCAATAATTTGTGAGATATTAATTATTAGCTTTCATGTATTCTGATTAGTTTACAATAAATACCTGTTCCATAATTTACATAAACACAAATATGTAGGCATATGCCAGCTTACATTTCAAACATATTTTCTGTACTTCCCATCCTCTTTGCCTTAATAACTATGAACATTGTCTAGAAAACAGGAACACTGCCCCCTAGACTTCATCTCCTCATGCTGCTTGTCTACACTGGATGTCACAAGAAGGAGACTGGCTGCTTGTCTACGCCTGACATCACAAGCAGGGGACTGGCTGCTTTTCCACCCCTGACATCACACACAGGGCATTGGCTGTTTAGCTACACTGGACATCACTCGCAAGCAGGGTATTGGCTGCTCGACTCCACCTGACATCACAAGCAAGGGATTGGCTGATTTTCTACACCAGACATCACTAGCAGGGAATTGGCTGTTTGTCTACATCTGACATCACATGTGGGGGATTGTGATAACAGGTAGTCAGAGTAGATGAAGTCTGAGGATAGGGGGCAATGATGTTAATGCTCCTGATTGTAAAGAAAGATAGGATGGAAACTAAATGCAGAAAATGTATCAAATCTAAACAGAACTGGCTCTCAAAATGATGTTTTTTCAAAGTTCTGCCAAAGATGCCAGGAGGTTTTTAATGGGTCTTCTAGTATTAAACAAGCTTTTTGCTCCTGAGATCCTTATTGTACTAGTCAAGACTTTTTTCTTCACATGCCAGTGCCTTGTGTCCATCCCCAGAACTCTCCTCAATAGAAACATAGAAACATAGAATTTGACGGCAGATAAGGACCGCTTGGCCCACCCAGTCTGCCATTTCCCTACCTGATGGATAAGCTGCAGATCCTAGTTAACCAGCAGCCTACTTCTTCCTACCCCAACCCCCTAGAATTGCCTTATGACTGTCCCATGCATGCTTGAATTCCACCAGTTTTTGACTCCACAACCTCCTCTGGAAGGCCGTTCCATACATCCACAACCCTCTCTATGAAAAAAATACTTCCTTAAATTACCTCTGAGCCACCCCCCTTCTATCTTCAAATTGTGTCCCCTTGTTCTTGCACACCACTTTTTTGAAAGATGCTACCCTCTTGGACTTTGGCTCCCTGGTCCTGCTGTATGCTGCTTGACCAGCCTGTTGTTGTGTTGACCCCCCCCAGCATGCCTCTCCCCCAGGCCTCAGCAGTTAACTCCCCTAGGATCTAGTTGCCCACACTGAGGTGAGCAGGAGACTGACAGTTTTACCGGAAGGCAAGGGGTGGAGCTCTTGTTGGACACAGAGGCAGATGGGATGACACTTGCCTGAGCATGCTCACTTAGTTTGGTGTTTTCTTCTACTCCCTCCCAAACAGAGACAGAGGGATGTTAGGTTTCAGCAAGCTCAGCACACTGCTCGTTCATCGCCCCAACTGCCACAGCCCTCAGCCCTGCACTACCCCCATCAGTTGTCCCCAGGGTGGAAGTAGTGTAGTGGGAACTAAAACTCACCCTCCCTGGAGGGCAAGAGCATCCTATGGGACATTTCCTCCTACAATCAGCCTGCAGCGACCTTCCAGGGTGAAGTCCCACTGACAGGTCTCTTTGCATACTACTGACACTTCGCTTTTGTCTTGCTTTCAGGAAAATCCCCCATCTTTGCAGAGGACTTCCTGCCATATACAACTCTGATCTACGGGAATGGTCCGGGTTACAAAATCACAGATAATAAGAGGCCTGACATTAAACAAGTTGACACAGGTAATGTTTTTTTTCAGGTGTTTAGTCAATATATTGAAGGTGACAGGTAAGTGATCGATGGGATTGAAAACAGAAATCACACTGTGGTAAAAAGTAGACAGGGACCAAGCAAGATTCCCATCACTGTGTATTTAGTGCTGTAAAAAAGGGAGAGAATCACAGCACTGGAGGCTGAAGCCCTCCATTTATCCACAGGGGCAGGTGCAATACAGGTTTCCAGACCCTGTGATGTATTTAGTGCTGGTGAAAGGTGAGGGACTGACATCACTGGAGACTAAAGTACTCTGTTTATCCACAGGCCAGGTACAGTGTGGGCTTCCCTATACTATGATGCAGTTAGTGCTAGTGAAAGGTTAGGGGCTGACAGCACTGGAGACTAAATTTCCCTGTTTATTGACAAGTCATGTACAGTGTTGGGTAGGTTACATAGGCATAGTACAGGCAGGCACAGTACAGAGTTACCCACATTGTGCTGGTGAAAGTGAAGGACCAGCATCATTAGAAGTTATAGAACTGGGAAAGAAACAAATTTTATCTTATATACTGTACCATCTTTCTTTTTTCTTTTTTTGCACCGGTGCTCCCCTTTAGAAGCTCAGCCCCTGCTCCATTTTGCCCACAATCAGCCCCGGGACTTATCTGATGTGACAATCCATCCCAGGCTTACCCCTAGGGTGGGACCACTGAGTGGGCCCCCCCCTATGGAATTCACAGGGTAAGCCCTGGCTTACCCCCCATGGCAGGGCCACAGGGGCTTGGCCCAGCCAACAGGATTCAAGAAGCAGGGTCACCAGCTCAGAGCCAAAAAGAGGTGGAGTGGGATCTAAGCAAGTGGAGCGTCATATGGGGGGGTTGGCATTAATTTTTTTAGATTGTTTAACCCCACGGGCTCCGAAGCACCAATGTCTGACACGCGTCCCCACAGTAGTTCACTGCCAGCCTGCTACAACCCTCAGCCTCCGCCAGAGGTCAGTAGTGCACCTGACACTCATCCACCCTCTCCCATGGAGGAGGAGGAGAGCAGTCCCTTGAATGCTCAATCCTCCTCCTCCTCCCGGATGGCCCTCTGACACCACAAGTCCATTCTCAAACCTTGGGTGTTGGCATCGCGAGTGGATGCCTTGCTGCTGCAGCAGTGGGCTGGCACTGTACCATCTTTTACACACACTGCATACCAAAGTTATTTATAAGCCAGGAACATTTGCTGTGCATTTTCAGAGTTATAGAAGGGCAAAATAAAGCTAAATGGTTCAGACATGCTATGGACAAACAAATCAGTACTCGTGGAATGAAGAAACACTGGTAAATTAATACGAATATATTATAAATCATCAATAGGTTTTATTTACAAAAAAACTAGAAAAAACTGATGAGTTTAAGGTCTAAGTTTGATTTAAAAAATGTCCCTCTCCATCAGAATAGTCAATGAAATGTTTAACATGGCCCAGTGGTGCTGGAGGATTAGGAATTGTATTAGACTCTGGAAGACTCAGGTTGAAGAGTGAATATCGACTTCCCCATCAATTTGGGTGCACTGCAGAGGTACAGTAACTTGTTCAGACTCAGGGAGAGTAATAGGGGCTTAGGTTCACTATGGGGAAGTACAAGGTATTACATCTCAGGGGGATGGAGAAATCTGGGTCACACTACACTCTGTGTGGTGCAATGGTGGACAGAGCAATTAAGGAAATGGATCTAGGGTCATTGTGGGTATTAAGCTGAAGCCAGACCGGCAGTGTGGTACTGCAGTCTACAGGGAATATGTAAGGATGGGATACATGGGAGTAGGGGAGTGGGTGTAAGGAACAGGCCAAGATAGGTGATCCTCCTTCAGTACGAGGCACAGGTTAAACCACACCTGGAGTATTGTGCCCAGGTCTGGTCACCACAGTACAGAAACGACATTGAAGAAATGGAAAGTGTTTAGAACAGGGCCACCAACCTGAGTAGTGGTTATGGGACAAGAGTTGAGATTTGACATTCTCAAATTATTCAACATAGAGAGGTGAAAGCCAAGAGTGGACATGACTATGGTGTCCTGAAAACTAAACAGGTTGCACAGAGTGGAGTGACCACAGAATCTGAACTGGTGAGTGCAAATGTAACTAAAAGACATGCTCTCGGGGGGAGAGGGATGGAGGATTGGAGACACAGGGAAACATTAAAGGCATCACTTCACACAGAGGGTGGTTAACATGTGGAACCACCTACCCAGTGAGGTTCTGTTAGCTAGAACTGCTCATGCTTTTAAAGTTGGACTGGGTGGATTCCTGAGGGAGAATGGCATTGCAGGTTACACAACAGGAATAAGGGTAGTAATTTGACTGATAAACTTGGATGCATGCCCATACTCAAATTGGGTATATTCTCTGCTGTATATTCGCTGCTATGCAGCAAGAGAGGTAGACAAGATGGGTCCTAAGTCCCTATTGCCAAGACAGTACTATGTCAAGACAATACTATGTTACTGCATCAGTGTGGGGAACATTCATTTCTGCCCCCCCCCCAATTCTCTCACAAACTGGGGGTGTTGCAGGGGGTGCAGAACTGGCTGACACTCATTCATCTGCTCCTGTGGGAGATTCAGGGGATCCTCCCCCTTTATCAACTACAGCAACAGGCATCACATCAGTGGAGAGATGTCCAAAACAAAGAATTGTTATTTACAGACAGAAGGCTCCCCACAAAGTCAAACATCCTGAGCTTCATCTCGTGGTGGAGCTTTCTTTGATTAACCTGATCCCTACCCCATTACCTGCATGAGCAGCACTAAATACTACAGAGTTGGCCTTGGTGCATGTTTTCTAAACATTTGCTCATGTACTTTTGTAACCCCTTTGTTACCCGGGGTTACTAGAATCCTAGTAAGACCTAGTGGTAGGCAGGGAAGGCAGCTTGTGAAACTCCAGTTAAATGGGTTTCACACTGTCTCACTCTGTCCTCAGTCACAGCTGAGACTGGAGAGATGACATCATTATAGAATTGTTACAGCTGCATGAGCCACATTTGGAATCTTCAGCTCAGAGTAGTTCTAGAACCTTGGGAATTTGAAAAGCCATTCTTCTGTTTGTCCTTGAGCAAGAAGGAAGCATCAGACTGTAGTTTGAGTTTTGCCTCCACACAGAAGGAAGTTTTTCTGTGTTTTACCATTCTTCAAGTGGTGGAGACCATCCCCTCGGTCTCAGTGCCCCCTCCCTCTGGGGGGGTAGGAAAAGGTCTCTGTGGGTTCCAGGGGCAATCCCCTTTTCCCACCAAGGAAAGAAGCTGCCTGAAATTACTTTATCTTTATGAGTATACAGAAAAGGTTAAAGGACTTCACCTGTGGGGCCCTGCAATGATTGGGTGAGTGTTTGGCTCCAGTGTAAGGGGCAAACAACTGTTTTTCAGTCAGGAAATGTTATTGGGGACTCCTGTTTGGGAGGACTATATACACTAGGACGAACAAATGGAGCAGTCAGTTTAAAGTTTAAATGGATTTAGAGTTCACAGTAGAGGGGGTGCATCAGTTCATCCACCATGCAATCTACATTTTTACAGTCCTGAAGTTTCTGTGTGTTCAGAGAAATGGCAGGTATGGGCTGTGGGAGCTGGAGGTGAATAGATCCCGATCTTTAGTAACCAGGTCCACCTCTATGGATTTCTTCTGTTTTTGCTACTCGCCTCATGCGCTTGGCCAGTGATGGGGTGGGTACCCAGATGTGGTTCGCAACTTGAAAATCTCTCTAGGAGTCTCAGATTTCAAGTGGTGTGGGGAGCCACAGGATGGGAGTTTCGAATTGGAAGTACGAAAACAAAATCTCTCGAGGAGTCGCAGACTTCAAGTGGTGTGGGAAGCCACAGTTTGGGAGCCTCTTTGTTTGATGGGATGTCTTTCCAAGTAGAGTTTGGGTTCATTCGCCAAGTGGACCGTCAGTAGAGTGGCCGGCAGCGGAGCCGGGCCAATCGGGCTTTGTATCCAATGCTCATGCGAAGTCCGAGCTGAGTGCCTGGTGGGTCCAAAGCCAGACAACTGTTGTAGTGTTCATTCCTCTAATGGACCGCTGTGTTTAACCTCTAATCTACATTACAGTTATGTAGCCCTGTGGGGGACCATACAGAGCTTTGTTTATGTTCAGTGAGTTAACAAATAAAGCCACACTGAAAAATCCCAATCCCGGTTCTGGACATTACAGTTATTGCTTCCTGTAGTTGGATTTACTTGGGTGCCCCTGTGCAAAGTAGCCAAACCTAGGTCTCTTGTGCCAAGTAGCCTCATCCTTCCCCAAACCCGTAGATATACAGCTCCCCACCAGGTATTGCTGCCAAATGCCAACATCATGCCACCTGTCGTTGTTTTGGTAAAAGGACAGGGGTGGGGAGGGTTACACTTTGGTTGCACAGCAAATTGTAAAATATGTTTGTTTTTTTTTGACTGACCAGTGGCTGCCCCCAGCCTATAGGACATCACCAAAATGTACAACTTTTGTAAATTCTGGCACAGTCCTTAGAAATTCTAAGCAGGAAGTTGTTTTCTTGCTATAGAGCTTTTGGCTCTTCTGACTTCCACCTCTGCCATGCTTCAGGCCAGTGCCCAGTGACCTCCCAGCCCCATTTGCTGTTCGTCCCACTATTAGAACCAGCAGGGATCCATGCAGTGCAGAGCCTTAGAGTACTGGTGGCCATCATACAGGTGGCCTAGGAGACATGGAGTTTCAGGGTTTTTCTCTCAGCCCCTAGACCATCTGACCTCTCACTAAAGATGGGTGATGGCTTATCAGTCCTCACACACATGCCATGACACTAAGTACAGATAAGCTCCCTGGCTCACCAACGGGGTCACTGCAGTGGTGGAACCACAGTGCCATCCCACCCGTATAAGAGTGCTGCTGCATAGCAGCACCAAACCAACCCCTTCTGTGCCTGACATATCTCCCTGAGTCTGCTCCTGAACGGGGGTCACTGGCATGAGAGCATGACATGCTGCTCACTGGGCCATCAAGCAGTCCTGGGAAGGCAGTCTTGAAGGGCCACTGATTTTCTGTTTTCAAAAATGTGCATGTTTCGCAGTAAAAATGTGGTGCATAATTTGGGTGTTACACAAATTTGGCATCAAGTGTGGTTGTAAATGTGGTACAAACAGGTTTTTTTAAATGAAAAACTGACCAAGTGGTGTTTAAAATTGGACAATTCCATTTTTAATCTTTTTTTTTTCCATTTTCATGGTAAAAGAGTGGCTCTAGTTGTGTGCCAAAAACAATGTTTTCAGATTTTCTGGAATCACCAAATTACACGTACAGATGTTTTGAAAAACGAACCATTTAATCTTTGATCGGCGATCAAGCCATGCTTTTAAATCCTGGGCCCTGGACTTTTTCCAACCCAAATTAGTCACAGCTTTAACATTTGGAATTACCCAACTGGATATCTGGTTGCCCCAGCTGGGCCCTTTACCACCTTTTAAACACAGAACATGCTTACATATAGCATCTGTCTTCTTAAGTAAAATTTGTTTTCTGATCTTCATAACAGATCCAGGCTTGGATGATTCAAAACTGACTTAAACTTAACCCAGACAAGACAGAGGTACTTGTTGTGGATCCAGTTTGTCGTGGTGGAGGGCGTTATGAGGGGTTACCCCTGGCCTTGTGTTGGGGGGTGTTCCCCTTACTCTGTCTAGACAGGTGAAGGATTTGGGCGTGTTCCTAGATGATGGTTTGATGCTTGATGCTCAGGTGTCGTCCGTTGTCAGGAGTGGATTTTATCATCTTAGGAACATTGCACGAATCTGAACCCTGATCCCGCTGAAGGATCTGACCACACTGGTACATGCATTCGTCACTTCCAGGCTGGACTATTGCAATGCCCTGTACCTAGGGTTATCTGGAGGCAACCTCCGCAGGCTGCAGCTGGTGCAGAATGCGGTGGCAAGATTACTGACTGGGGCGAGACACAGTGATCATATCACCCTGCTCCTCGGCGTACTGCACTGGCTGCCCGTCAGGTGGAGGATTGTCTTCAAGGTAGGGCTCCTGACCTACAAGACCCTACACGAATGGGGAACTGTCTATCTGCAAGATCTTCTTGCCCCCTACCATCCACCCAGGGCATTCTGTTCTGCAAAGGGGAGGCCTCCTTGGAGTCTCAGAGTGGGACTGCAACATTCCGGGGATAGGGCTTTATCAGTGGTGGCGCCTACTCTGTGGAACTCCCTTTCTGGCTATCTTAGAGAGGCGCCCTCCGTGAAAGCCTTTAAGAGACAACTAAAGATATTTCCAGCAGACTTTTAATGATTGATTAATGATTAATTTTAAATGGAATGGATAGAATTTTAGGTTTATGATAAATCGCTACTTATGTGCATTCTGTTTTTGAACTGTATTGTATAGCACCCCAGAGTCCATGGAATTGGGCACTTTATAAATAAAATACCTATCTATCTATCTATCTATCTATCTATCTATCTATCTATCTAGCTATCTATAAGTAAATACAAAATGCAGGATGGCACCATGACACTGAGCATTCAGGACTGATTGGCATGTTAGTGACTTGAGATCATGTTCTGAGCCTGGGTTGTCAGGTACAGGAGGAGGAGGAGGAGTAAACATCCCCTCGAATGCCCGTCTTCTTCTTCTGGGAGGGTGGGCTCTTGGTCCATGCTTAACAGCCACCTGGTGGCTCATGGGGCTTGTTTCAGCCAAAGGTAGAACATGGGGGGGGGCATAGCTGAGATGTCTTGACCTCAGGAGTGACCATTGTGGTTGATTGTAACTGACAGTGCTGTGAGAGAGCCTGTGGGGTAAGATAATGTCCAAATCCATCTTCCCACATCTGAATGTGCCCTCCCCCCAAGTTGGATAAGATCTCCAAGCTTGTTTGGCAACCTGAAACAACATGATGTGCCAGTGTAAAGGGCAGGCTGGTGTTAGTGTGATAGCCAGTGACAGAGAACAGCACAGAGGCTGGCACTCACCAGAATGGAAGCATCAACAGCAAGCTTACTTTAAACTATTTATTGTGGGTACAAAAACAATAAAGAGGTACAGAGCAGTAGATGTCCACTGGGCCCAGACAAGATGCCCTAATATTTTGCATCAAAGCACTTCTACTGGGGGCCTCTGGTGTGTGTGTGCACCCATCTCTGTTTTATTCTCCATTTGGCAACTGGGCCAGACTCTGCCATGAAGGGTAAACCAAGGGGAACTTGTGGGACAGGCAGTGTTGGCTGGTTGGATGGTGAGTGCCAAGGGTCATCTGGATGAGACAACAAGATCTGCATCAGTAGAAAATCAAAAAAGAAGGGTAACACAAACTGATAACACAGATTCTCAGTGTACCAAACTAATGTGGTGTGTTGATATGAATGTGTCATCCTTAGGCCCCAGCACTCGTGGGCCTCCTTGCCAACTTTCCTAATGGGCTTCCTGTACCAGCTTTTCATGTGGGACATACCAACTCTCTATGTGAGACTACTATACCAACTGATAAGATGGGTCTCTTGTACCAAGCTTCCAGGTGAGCCTCCATTACTCATTTTTCACTTGGGCCTCCTGTACCAACGTTTCAGGTAAAGCACCAGTACCCACTTTGCTGTTGAGCCCATGCTGCACAGTGCAACTCAACCTGCTACTCTACATCCGGTGACCTCCTATCAGTTTTGCTACACCTCCCCCCTTCACCTTACTGTTGTAATTCCAACTTCTGACACTGTTAGAGGTACAGAGTTCAAAATTCACTTGAGTGGCTGGCAGTATAGTGCAATGATAGCATTTCCTCCTACTGTGCTGGTGACTTGGGTTCTGGAATGGACTAAAGTCACTCATGGGCTGGCTGAGGGAGGAAGAACCAAGTGTCCCAGGGACAGCTCTACTCCCTCAGGGAGGGGGCACAGCATTGCACCATTTGTCTACCACCAGGCAGAGGCCAGAAAACAGCACAGGGTGACCGCAGCAAGGGGAGGGCAGCCACTGGATGCTGGCATTTGCCCATGCCACATCATACATGTGTCCAGGTCATTGCATGCCAGTACACTTGGAGAGAAAATCCAGGAGTTGTAGGAAAAAGCCTGGCCCACTGTTGCACTGGCTTTTTCTACAGGCCACATATGTCCAACATGGCAGGCCATCCACCACTATCATAGTCCTGGGCAAGGGGTGGATAATTGATATGTCCATGAGCTGGTTGGTGATGGGGCCGAAGGGGTACAGTTGAGCAAGTTGGAGAATGAGAAAATACTTGGTTAGAAATAAAATTCATTAGAGCATTCTGTTAGGGAGAAGGCCCTGCACCAGTTACGCCTCACATGAATATGCTGCTATGCCACTTACTCTTTTCTTTTTCCTCTCTGAATGCACTTACTCCATACAGGTACGAAGACCTATGTGCAACAGGCTGCAGTCCCTATGGGCTCTGAAACCCATGGTGGGGAGGACGTCGCCATTTTTGCCCGTGGACCAATGTCACACCTTTTCCATGGGGTCCATGAGCAGAACTACATCCCGCACGTCATGGCTTATGCAGCCTGCATTGGGGAAAACCAGGAGCACTGCACAAGTAAAGCTTCATTTCATGAACGCAGTGCTGAGTTTAACGCTACTAACTCTCTCACCTATAACCTCCTCCTTGGTTTACTCCTCTTCCTGACTGGGGAAATCCTCATGCACTGATTGGACAGCTGGCTGATCCCCCTTACATTTGGAAGAGGAAGAGTGCCTCAAGAGTGACATGGCCTCTCAGTGTGTCAGATTCTTGTAATGAAAGGTTTTCTAGTATACAGGAACACTCTTATAAATAGAAGAGACTATGTCCTGCCTCATTCTTCATTACTGATGACATTTGAAGGCATTATTATGTTTGCTGCCACAGGCATCTCCCAACAAAAAATGCTTTAACCATTTTTGCACACAAGGCCAAATCACTTAGATGAAAATTTCTAAGTAACATGTAAGTTACTGTGATAGATAGATTAATTATCATTTCTGGACTTCCTACTATTTTGCAGTTGTTGGTTCTCATTGATTTGGATAGTAAGTGTACGTTAGGGAAGGCAGATGAGTTCAGAACCTCCCAGAACCTGTGCCATACTCTGTAAAAAGAACAATATCTGCACTTTTGTTTTTCAGATTCTAACACAGTTTTGATAATTATTAAAGCACTGATTTTTTGGAGCTTAATATACTGCCCCCAGCAGGTCTTTATCTAGAAAGAAGAGCTGAAGATGGAGAAAAGACCCAGTGAGCTACATCTGTATTGCATGGCCATAGTCACAGTGGTGTGCACAAAGGGTACTAACAAGTTGTATGACACTGATTATAGTCACTGTAATATGACTCCATGTTATTTTTACAGTATATTAATTTCCCTCACTGATAACAGCTTTTAGGCAGAAAATTATGGTTCAAACAGTTTTTATTCTTTAAGCTAACAGGTTCTGCAAGTTCTAACAAGGCTTGGACAACTATCAGAATTTTTCATAGCTGATGAGAACCTTTCGGAATATCAGAACCTTTTGTGGTTCTCTGATCTTAATTGTATATGTATTTTTTGATTGTGAAATCTATTCAGTGTTTCTGCTATGTATCTGTTGAATCTAGTTTGGTACAAAGAAAGTTACTTACCAGTATAAAATAGAGTTAAAGAAAATGACCAAATCTAAAAAACGTTGTTGGTCAAAACACATTATCTGACTGTTGATTAATTTCCTAGAAACTGCTCAGTTCTTAAGTCACTTAACCTTCATGTACGCAGCAACAGCCAAACTAAATTAAAGTAAAACCTTTCTTCAGTAAAATAATTTTTCCCACTTTTTAAACACAAAACCCACAGCAGGGCATACATTTGTTAAAAAAATAAATGCATGTCCTGGGTTCAGTAAAAGGCATGCTCCCTTTATTTCTGAACTCACATATTGTACCTAGCAATAGCCTAACTACAGAAAAATAAAACTCTTTTCCATTAAAAAAAAATGTTTTCCATTTTATAACCACAACACCTCACTTCAGGGCATGGGTTTCTTAAGCTATAAGGCATAACAGGGTGTGGGTTATTGGGGAATTTACCCACACCTCATATGGTGTGTCATGAGGCACAGCCAAATGACTTTACCTTACAAGAAGTGGGTCATTCCCCAATTACCCATGTTCTGGAGTGCCTTATTGTGATTATACAGTGGACCAATGTGTAAAATATATTTAAAAATGTGTTTAATTATGTTTTTTTTCCTTTTTATAAATGCCCTTCTTCAGCCATGGGTTATTGCAGTATTCACCCATGGGAAAAGACCTTACTACTTGACTGCTCGGGTTACAGGATTGTTTTGTGTCCATTGCAGAATGCTTACATAAACACCGTGCCATGCCAGGAGCTACAGTTCACATAAACACCATGCCCTGTCATGGTTTATTGCTCACATAAACACCATGCCCCATCATGGTTTATTGCTCACATAAATAAGTACCATGCCATGTAGTAGGTTATTAATTACATAAACACCACACTGTTGTGGGCTATTGTTTACATCAACACTATGCCCTGTAGTGGATTATTGCTCACATAAACACCATGCCATTGTGGGCTATTTCATATATCAACATCATGCCCTATCATGGTTCATTGCTTACATAAGCACCATGCCCTGTCATGGTTTATTGCTTATGTAAACACCATGCTGTTTTGAGTTATTACTTACATCAACATCATGCCTTGTAGTGGGTTACTGGTTACAGGAACACCATGCCCTTGTGGGTTATTGCTTACATTAACACCATGCTCGTAGGGGGTTATTGCTTATATAAACAACTGCTACAACAGCCCCAGATGTTACCTTGTCCTTCTACTCCCCAACCCCCTCTGCAGTCATAACTCTTTGCGACAACAGTCTGTTGCTGTAGAAATGACTTTGATCTCCCAAACAAAGGATTATGGCTTCCATGACAGAAAAGCAGGAGGAAAAGATAAAGTCCAGGGGACAGAGATCTGGTTTCTACGCAGATATCCATGGTGATAAAGAATGAAGGGAGAAAAATACAGATTACTAATGAAATACAAGCTGCACTGTGCCTAAATATTACATTGTAAAGGTTTTCTTGACTACTGTAAAATCATTCACATATCAATAAACACATTAATGCAATCAAAATAGTTTCTGTTTCAATGGCTGAGCAGCTGTTGTTAAAAATCACATGTATTGCTTTAGCCAA
Source organism: Neoceratodus forsteri (assembly GCA_016271365.2). Taxonomy (NCBI): domain Eukaryota; kingdom Metazoa; phylum Chordata; order Ceratodontiformes; family Ceratodontidae; genus Neoceratodus; species Neoceratodus forsteri. The sequence goes on from CM028137.1 coordinate 329,876,337, forward strand.
TGAGAGATCTGATTTACAAGAATTCTGGGGCATCAGATCTTTATTGTTTATTGCAACCCAATTCCTAGGACGCACCTGGAAACAAGATGACATAGAAACAGAGAATTTGTCAGCAGGAAAGGGACCACTCCCCCCCCCATCAGTCTGCCCAGATGACCCCTGCCTAATCTCTCTGCAGAACCTAACTGGTTTCTGGCAACCCTCCCTCCTCCCTGCCTGTTTTCTACTACATCCCTATGTCTATCACATACATGCTTGAAGCCACCAACTCTTTCCACCATACCAGTTCTACTGGCAGTCTGATCTAGGAATCTACCACCCTTTCAGTGAAGAATTATTTCCATGCATTTCTCTTAAACTTCCTCCTCCAGCTTATTGCATGCCCATTGGTCCTGGTGCTCCTCATTCAAAAGAGACTTCCTCCTAAAATCCCTGCTCTCCTGTGAAGTACTTGCAGGTCTCTATCATGTCACCTCTCACTCTTCACTTTTCCAGAGTGTTTATCATAGCTTAGTGTGCCTTTCCTGGTAAAAAAAAAAACTTACAAATAAATAAATAGTAAATCTTGGGATGTTAATAACAATAGGTAATCAGAAAAATACTAAATCACAGATATCTCATTAATGCAAAGCATCACAGGAAGTATATGCGACTCACCATGAAAAAATGTAGACTGGTTCTGCTTTAAGCAGGAGTGAAATACTTATCTGCTGACAGTAGAAGAATTCCAGATTCATTCTTGGTGATTTGCAGGTACATTCTATGATGCTTTGCATTACTGGGATATGTGTGATTTTGTATTTTGAAACCTGACTTCGTTGCCAATACCCTTTCCTGGTAACCCTTGCCTCAGTACTTTTGTGCTGAGGTTTTCTTTTTTGTCTTTACTGGTAATCAGCACGGAGTCCAACAAAATTTAAACTAAAGAGCTCTTATGTTAGTATTTACAGTTAATTGATTTTTAATACAGATAAAATACAGAATTTATTTTAGATATAAAGCAAATAATGCATATATATGATTCAATGTGATGAATACAATTGTGCGCATTAAAAGAAAGGCATTGTCATACATATAAAACTAAATCTAATTAACTGAAGAACATATCATTCTTCTGTTTTGCTAAGAGGGTGTCCCATGCTACCAGCTTCAAAAGTTTGAAGGTTGTAAGATGTGTTAACATGTTCCATTTTCCTTATAATGGTGCATCTCTTTTTTTTTTTTTTTTGTTAAAACATTTGAAATTAAAACTCTGCTTCACAAAATTAACTGAGTTTGATTTATATGTTTGTTTTTGAGAAGTGATTTTGTGGTTAAAAAGAGCATCTGCTGAAAGTTCTGTAGGTGCCTGAGCCACTCTGCTTCACTTTGTAGTGCCCACACCTAAAGAAGAAGGTTTTTTAAATCCTGTGTTTTTCTTCCTAGAGCCTGATGCCTTCCTTCTGGCCCCACTGGCAACCACCCAGCTTTGTCACCTGCTGCCAGTGCCCCAGAGCTCTCCCCTGGTTTACTCACCATGGTGGGGCCAGTAGAGAGGCAGATGTTCTTACCTCCATGGTTGGAGCACAGCTGAGTGTAGCGGCAGCAGAGCTGATGTGTATTTCCTTTTTAATTCAGTTTTGTGTGTGTCTCTCTCTCTCTCTCTCTCTCTCTCTCTCTCTCTCTCTCTCCTTGTATCAACATGTCTTGCATTATATAACTTACTTTAGCAAAGCCTGGCATAAATTGTTAATTTATTTAAAAATGTTTCACCAGGTAGACATGCAGAGATATACAAGCAATCTTGTTTACAGATGTGACCTGGGAGAAGGGGAAGAAGAGAGTAGCAAAGAAAAATAGCAATATAATGCAGAATATAAAGTAAATATAAATACAGTACACAGAGGAACAGACATACCACAATCATCAGGTATGGTAAGCAACTAGTGGACAGCTAGGCAACAGCAACAAACCAGCAAAACAAGTCAGGTGCAGTGCCAATAGCCTAGGACACAAGTGTATTTTTGTAAACCTCATTAGCTTCTTTGTTAAAGCAATGTAACTTTAGATAGAGAAAGTCATCTTCTTGCCGTCAGAATGCCAGTACATCAGGCAAAAGTACCTGTGTGCTCCAATGGCTTGGGTTTGATATGATTGTTCTATAATATTATATGTTAACCAGTTAAAAGTATTGAACTATGTAACAATTCAAATTAGAGAAGAGCAAGAGGAAACAGACTGTTTGCAAAGTAACCACAAGGTGGCACACTTGCCTTTAAAATAATCCGGTGCCTCAAAGCAGTTTATTACTGTATTTAAAAGTTATTTACCCTGGACAGAAAACCTGGAATGCACAATCTTGTTTTCAGTGGGGTTCTACTTTACCTAGTTTTGAAGATGGGAGGGACAGAGACGTCCTGGAAATGCTAGCGCTTCAACACTTTTTTTTATCATATTGTTTATCTCCCACCATTGACACACCCATTGGATCCCTTCCCCCCAACAACCTCCCAGGCCAAGCACCAGTTAGTGATTGAGCAGCATGGGACCTGAAAGTAATGACAAGGGGAGGAGCTTCACTGAGCTGATGAAGTGGTTTTAATTAAATTTATTTTACCTACACCTCCCCCTCCCTTGGGCACTACAGACACATGCTCAAGGTCTGCAGTATTCCAGTGAGGTGAAAGAACTTCTTGGCCTACCACAGGAATCACTGCTGGAGCAACCTGTTGCACCACCCTTCCCCCCCAGCCAGGAGGCACTGACTTTGGCAGCACACTGTCCATGGGCTACAACAGAACGTACAAAGGCAGAAGGGACAGGGATGGGGCAAAAAGAAATAAAGCCATAAAAAAACGGAGGGTAATGAGTACCAATGCCCATAGTCTAGGTAAAAAGCTCCCTGAAATGGTGGCCTTGATGGAAGAGGAATGCCTGGATATTGTGGCAGTCACAGAAACATGGTACACAGACAACCATGGACTGGGATGTCAACATACCAGGTACACAATCTACAGGAGGGACAGGGAGGGAAGAAGAGGAGGAGGAGTAGCTCTCTATGTAAGGGAAGGGGTAAAAGCAACAGAACTAAAGGGTAAACAGGGAGGAGAGTAGGCACTGTGGGTCACCCTGGAGACTGGAAATGGCTCCACAATCCACACAGGGGTTGTATACAGACCCCCGTCTCAGGGGGAAGAGATGGACAAGGAAATGATAGAAGACTGGAGCACATTTGCTGCAGCCACATCCAAGAGCAGGGCCATTCTCAATGCCCTACAGGGGGCATGCCTCAGACAGATAGTTTTGGAACCCACTCGGGAGAGAGCAATCTTAAACCTGGTACTCTCAAATGGGGATGGAGAGAAGATCTCTGATCTTGAATTCGGTAGCCATCTGGGAAAAAGAGACCACCAAACAGTGTGGTTCACGATAAACTTAGCTGTAGAGTCAAGCCACACAAAAGTGAAGGTACTGGACTTCAGGAGGGCTGATTTTGTCAAATTGGGAGAGTGCCTCAGAAAAGCACTAGCAAACAGGCAAGAAGGTGGGGGTAGAACAACAATGGAGAAACATCAAAACCACCATCACAGAGGCAACAAGTCTTTGTGTGAAGCAAATAAACAAATCAAAACAAAAGAAAAGCACACTATGGTTCTCAAAAGAAGTAGCGGGGAAGGTAAGGGAGAAAAAAGATAGCTTTCAGGAAGTATATGGAAACACTGAAGGAGCAGGACAGAACTGTACCAGTTAAAGCAGAAGGAAGCAGATAAGGCAGTCAGAATAGCAAAGGCCCAAACCAAGAAAAAGATAGCCAACTCAGTTAAGAAGGGGGATAAAACCTTCTATCGGTACATTAGGGAGCAAAGAAAGATTATGGCATGGATACTGAGGCTGAACAAAGAGGAAGGAGGTTGGGCAGAGAGCGACAGTGAAAAAGCAGGAATACTGAACGAATACTTTGGCTCAGTATTCACAATGGAAAAGCAGGGTGAAATACCTAATCCAGTCAATAGAAGCACTCTGGATGGGGGAGAGGGGGGGGTGATATTAGTCCTTTCACAGAAGAAATGGTTCTGAAAGAACTCTTAAAACTGAAGGTGGATAAAGCAATGGGGTCAGATGGGATTCACCACAGAATTTTAAAAGAACTAAGGGAAGAACTAGTAACACCACTGACTACCCTTTTTATTAAATCATGGGAGGATGGGGTGGTACCTGAGGACTGGTGGAGGGAGGATGTGAGTCCCCTTCCCAAAAGTGGGAGCAAGACAGAGGCAGGAAACTTCAGACCTGTCAGTTTGACCTCAGTGGTAGGGAAAATTATGGAATCACTTCTGAAGGAAAGAATTGTTGAGTACCTAGAGGCCAGTGGGGCACAGGACCCAAGGCAGCATGGATTCACAACGGGAAGGTCGTGTCAGACAAATCTAATTGAGTTCTTTGACTTGGTGACCAAAGCAGTAGACCAGGGAGAGGCTGTGGACATGGCCTACCTAGACTTTAGCAAGACATTTGACACAGTCCAGCACAAAAGATTAATAAACAAATTAGCCAGCCTGGGAGTGGGTCTTAGGGTGGTAGCATGGCTAAAACACTGGTTGGACAACAGGACACAGCAGGTAATAGTAAATGGAGTCCACAGTGAAGAAAGGAGGGTTACTAGTGGGGTACCGCAGGGTTCAGTACTGGGTCGGTCCTTTTTAATGTCTTTATAAGTGACATTGCAGAGGGACTGGAAGGGAAAGTATGTCTCTTGCAGATGACAAAAGATCTGCAACAGGTTGATACACAAGGTGGGGTGAAAGGATGAAAGAGACTTGGCAAGGTTGGAGGAATGGTTAAATGTATCGCAGCTTAGATTCAACGCAAAAAGTGCAAGTAATGCACCTGGGAAAGAAACCCAGGGAAGAGTACAATGGGGTGAGATACTGACAACAACAAAATGGAAAGGGACCTGGGGGTAGTCATATCAGATGACCTAAAGGTGGGCCAGCAATGTGAGAAGGCAGTAAGGAGGGCTGGGGGGAAACTGGGATGCATAGGGAGAGGCATCACCAGTAGAAAACAGGAAGTTGTTGGCCCTCTGTACAGACAGTTGGTAAGACCACATCTGGAGTACTGTGCACAGTTCTGGAGACTCCATCTCCACAAAGACAAAGACAGGGTGGAGGCTGTCCAGAGGAGGGCAACCAAAATGATGCAGGGTCTGCATCAGAAGACATATGAAGAAAGACTAAAGGAACTAAAGATGTATAGCCTTGAGGAAAGGAGGGAGAGGGGGACATGATTGAAACTTTCAAATACCTCAAGGGAATCAACAAAGTCCAAGAGGGTAGCATCTTTCAGAAAAAGAGATGTGCAAAAACAAGGGGGCACAATTTGAAGATAGAGGTGGGATGGCTCAGAGGTAATGTGAGGAAGTATTTCTTCACAGAGAGGGTTGTGGATACATGGAACAGCCTTCCTGAGGAGGTCGTAGAGTCAAAAACTGGAGGAATTCAAGAATGCATGGGACAGACATAAGGCAATTCTAGTGGGGGTTAGGAGGAAGTAGGCTATTAGTTAACTAGGATCTGCAGCTTATCTGTTAGGTAGGGAAATGGGCAAACTAGGTGGGCCAAGCGGTCCTTATCTGCCATCAAATTCTATGTTTCTATGTTTCTGTGTACTCCTGAAACTGTATTAGGAGGGTGGTAGTGTGATTTGCTTCCATTGAGCTATCAGGGTACTCAGCAGCCCTTCGCAATCTTTTTTTTTTTTTTAAACCAATTGTTGGGCGTATCAGAGGAGCCCCGTCATTGATGTGGAGTCTGCAAGAGACCAGGCTACCACAATACTGGGGTTGGAGGTTTTTCCCTCCATTGCCACTCTTGACATGCATGCACATGCAGTAATGTGATGTGCATGCTTCAGTTCTATGGAGACGTCCTCATCTTCCAGAAATAAGGTTCTCCTCCCGTACTTGTAGTCTTGTGATGCTACCACCCAGATTCCATCAGGTGGAACCTGACTCATGGGATATGTGTCCCATGTGTCCCTCTCCCTCTCCCTGAAAGAGGAGAATTGTTCTTAGGATACTCAATTCTCCTTCACCAGGCCAGCCCCTGAGCCACCCATGACCATATCTGAACCCAGGTCATTGGTGTAGCAGGTGGTGAGGCAACCAGTGGCTCAATCCTCCTTACCAGTGGGCCAGCCCCACAATTTCACACTCTTGATATACAAATCAGGGGGAAGCACTCAGCAATGTTAAGCCCAGTCAACCAAAATCAGGGACTGTGAATTAAAATCTGGGATGATGGACCCAAATCAGGGTAACATAACACTTCCCTACTACTCATGCCACAGTATGCAACATAGCACTTTCCTACTGATAATGCAAAAAATGCAGCATAACACTTCTCTACTTGTCATGCCCCAATGAACAACATGACATTTCCCTACTACTGATGCTTGAATTTATGACATAAAACTTCCCTACTTCCAATGTCACAATGTGCAGCATAACACTTCCATACTGCCAATGCCCCAATGTGTAACACAAAATTTCCCTATTGCCCATGCCCCAATGTGCAACAAAACACTTCCCTACCTCCGATGCCCCAATATGCAACATAATACTTCCTTCCTGCCCATGATCCAATGTGCAACATAACACTTCGGTACTGTCCATGATCTAATACGCAACATAACACTTCCCTACTGCCCATGCTCCAGTGTGCAAAATGACACTTTACAACCACCCTTGATCCAGTGTGTAGCACAACACTTCCTTACTTCCCATTCCCCAGTATGCAGCATGACACTTCCCTATTGCCCATGCCCTAGTGTGCAGCATAACACTTCACTACTACCCGTGCCCCAGTGTGCAATACAATACTTCCCTACTGGCCATGCCCCTGTGTGCAACATGACACTTCTCTATGGCTCCATGCCCCAACATGCAAAATGACACTGCCCAACCCCCCCATGCCATAGTGTGCAGCATGACACTTCCCTACTGTCCATTCCCCAGTGCACAGCCTAACACTTCCCTACTGCCCATACTCCAGTGTGTAACATCAAAAGTCCCTAATACCCATGCCCCAAACTGCAGCATAACACTTTCCAACTACCCATGCACCACTGCGCAACATAACACCTCCTACTGCCCGTGCTGCAGTGTGCAATATAACACTTCCCTACTGCCCATGCTCCAGTGTGCAACATAACACTTTCCTTCTGCCCATGCCTCAATGTGTAACATAACACTTTCCTACTGCCCATGCTACTAAGTGCAATACAACACTTGCCTACTGCCCATACCCCAATGTGCAACATCACACTTCCCTACAGCCTATTCTCTGTTGTGCAACATAACACTTCTCTACTGCTCATGCCCTGACATACAACATGACACTTCCCTACTGCCCATGCTCAACACTTCCCTACTGTCTGTGCCCAGGTGTGCAACATAACACTTCCCTACTGCTCATGCTCCAATGTGCAACATGACACTTCCTTACTACCCATGCTCCGATGCACAACATAACACTTCCCTACTGCCCATGCTCCAGTGTGCAACATAACACTTTCCTTATGCCCATGCCCCAATGTGCAACATAACACTTTCTTACTGCCCATGCTACTAAGTGCAGTATAACACTTTCCTACTGCCCATACCCCAATGTGCAACATCACACTTCCCTACAGCCTATTCTCTGTTGTGCAACATAACACTTCTCTGCTGCTCATGCTGCAACATACAACATGACACTTCCCTACTGCCCATGCTCCAGTATGCACCATAACACTTCTCTACTTCCCATGCCCCAGTGCGCAACATAACACTTTTCTACTGCCTGTGCCCTGGTGCACAACACAACACTTCCCTACTATGCATGCCCAAACATGCAACATAACATTTCCTTACTACCCATGCTCCAATGTGCAACATAACACTTCCCCACTGCCCATGCTCCAGTGTGAAAAATAACACTTCCCTATTGCCCAGGCTCCAGTGCACAACATAATACTTCCCTACTTCCCGTGTCCCAATGTGCAATGTGACACCTCCCTACTGCCCATGCTCCATGTGCAACATAACACTTCCCTACTGCCAATGCTCCAATGTGCAATATAACACTTCCCTACTGCCCATGCCCCAATGTGTAACATGACACTTCTCTATGGCTCATGCTCAAATGTGCAATATGACACTTACTATCCACCCATGCTCCAATCTGCAGTATGACACTTCCCAACCACCCATGCCTCAGTGCGCAACATAATACTTCCCTTCTGCCCATACCCCAGTGTGCAACATGACACTTCCCTTCTGCCCATACTCCAATGCGCAAGATCAAACTTCCACAATGTGCAACGTAACACTTCCCTACTACCCATTCCCCAAAGTGCAACATAACACGTCCCTACTGCCCATAGTCCAATGTGCAACATAACACACCCCTACTTCTCATGTCTTAGTGTGCTACATAACACTTCCCTACTGCTCATGCTGCAAGGTGCAACATAACACTTCCCTACTGCCCATGCCCCAGGTGTGCAAGATAGCACATCCCTACTGCCCATGCTCAAATGTGCAACATAACACTTCTCGAATGCTCATGCCCCAGTGTGCACCATCACACTTCTCTACTGCTCGTGCGCCAATGAGCAACATAACACTTCCCTACTGCCCATGCCCCAGTGTGCAACATGACATTTTCCTACTGCTCATGCATCAATGAGCAACATAATACTTCTCTGCTGCTTATGCCCCGATGTGCAACACAACACTTCCCTACTGTGAATGCCCCAACGTGTAACATAACTCTTCCCTACAGCTCATGCAACATACCACTTTTATACTGCCATTACTCCTGTGTGTAACATAACACCTCCCTACTGCCCATGCTTCAGTGCGTAACATAACGCTTCCCTACTGTCCATGCCTCAATGAACAACAACACTTCCCTAGTGCTCATGCCCCAATGGACAACATAACACTTCCCTCCTGCTCATGCCACAATGAGCAGGATAACTCTTCCCTACTGCTCCTGCCCCAATGTGCAACATAATGTTTCCCTACTGCCCATGCTCCAATGTGCAACATCACACTTCTTATTGCCCATATTCCAATGTGCAACATAACATTTCACAACTACCCATACCCCAATATAAACATAACACTTCCTTACTGCCCATGTCCCAATGTGCAACATAACACTTCTCTACTGCTAATGCCTCAGTGTACAAGATAATACTTCCCTAGTGCCCATGCTCCACTGTGCAACATTGCATTTCCCTTCTGCCCATGCTCCAGTGGGCAACATAACATTTTCCTACTGCTCATGCCCCAATGTGCAACATAACACTTCCTTACCTCTCATGCTTGTGTGGGTAACATAACACTTCCCTACTGCCCATGCCCAACTGGCAGCATACCATTTATTTACCACCTTTGCCACAATGGGCAACATACTGTAACATTCCCTTAGCAGACATGCCCCAATAAGCAGCATGACACTTATTCTCACCTATGGCCAACTGGGCAGAGTGACTCTTTCTACCATATGCGCACTCAATGTACAGTATGACATTGCTGTGCTGTCCAAAATACACTGGTCTGATACATGCTCCACCAGTCACCATCCCATACTGAAAAAGAAGAAGTCAGAAAGACTTTACTCCAGGTGAAGGAAGGTACAGGGATCAGTCAATTAGAGGGGCTAGGGGTCAGCAACACTTTTGGGTAGGGCAAGGTGAGGACAGACATAGAATAAAAAGTATTTTTGTGGTTTGTATGCTTTTTTAAAGACTGGCCATAAATCATAAATCACTATTTCTTGGAAGTCAGAGCAACCACTTCATCTAAAATTACATCTTGCAGCTATACGGAAAGTAGACATTTGGTTCATGCCTCTGTTTGCTGGGAGGAGGCACTAACCATTCCAAGACAGAACTTAAAAATAAAGGAGCAAACTAAAATTGTGCACAACGGGGATGTTCTTTAGTGATATCCATCCTTGCATGGATTGCTTCATGTGTAGGGAATTGTATCCTATGTGAATACTGACACTGAGCTGTGGAGTCTCCACATGCTTCAAGAGTGTTGTCTCACATGCCCTTTGCGTGGGAGAAACATTTTCCAGAGGTGAACATTTCTGATACCATAAAAATATGAAAGGTGATCGTCTTGAACAGTTAAATTGTACAGTTTAATATATAGCAATAGATATCAGGAAAAAAATAAATATAAAAAGAAAATAGTTTTTAATATTTTAAAAATTCATCCACTCACAGTCCACTTTTTCAAAACTTGCATGTGAGAACTTCTTGTGGTTCTAAGAGCTCCTTATGCATCAGTAAATTATGGTGCTGCTGTACTGAACCCACACCAAGGGGTTATCTTCTTTTTTTTTGGGGGGGGGGAGGGCTATAGCCCAAGGTTCAATGTGGGGGACTAGCTCCTTCCACATCCCCAATAAAGGCCAGCCTTCCATGGCAGTTCCCTGCTTAGCACATTGCAAAACACCCACCATCCTCCCCTGCCTCCTCCTTCTCCGGTGCTTTGCTCATCCTTTGTGCTGTGCTTTCTATTCCCTACTCACTACCCGGCTTCACTACCAAGGGTGGGAACAGAGTAAAGCCAAAGTTCAAAACATTGCAAGTAAACACAAACACTACTCTATTTACCAAAATGTTGAACAAATTTTCTTTTTTATTAGCTACCCAGTTGCCCTGTGGAAGCGCACTGTGCTTCTTTGCCAGCAAACTGGGTTTGATAGCTGGAATTGGTTACTGCCCAGGCAGGAGAGTGTTACTGCCTGCAGCGCAACCTAGCCTAGGGAGGAAGATATCAACACCCTACCAGTGCAGTGACCCCTTGTGGTGGGCTGGGGAGCCTGCAATCTTGCAAGGGATTGTGCATGTGCACACTGCACTACACTGTGCAAGGTTAAACATAGGCTACAGCTGGATTCAGTGGTGGAGCATGGAAGGAGAAAACTGAGGGGGGGCCTGCTTGCCATCAGAATGATGGCCACTAGGTTTGGCCTGTTGGTGCATCAGCAGGGCTGTCACTTACAAGGCCAGCAGCACAATCTTGGGTGAGCTGGAGGGCAAGCATAAGAAGGATCAAGTGTCCATAGGAAGCTGTCCTCCATGGGGGGGGCAGGACCTTCTGCTTCTATACTGCATCCTAAATGACAACAGGTGGTAGTGCAGTTTGATAAAATTCTTGGGAGTGAAGAGCATAATGACAGTACTGTGTCTGACATGCCAGCACCAAATGTACTGGAGTGTGCTCTCAAAAGGGCAAACATGGGGTCAGCCTGCTTGTGCAGTGGGAAAGTGTCCATCTGTGGTATTGACATCCCAAGTTCGGGAACAGACCCTGGAGTCAGAGGGCCAGCCGGGGGGTGAGGAATCGAGCCTCCCTTGGACTGCTCTCCATCTCTGGGGGGAAGTGGGAAAAGTGTCTGATGCAATGAGGACCCTGGCAGAGGTTGGGGGTCCCAAGTGGTTGGTTCAACATATTTCAGGGGGCCAAGGTGGATGCTGGCGTCATTGCACGTTCCCAACCCCAAGGAGAAAAAACTACAGAAAAATCTCAGCTGAAAATGATGGCCCCACTCTGCTGCTGCTGCTCCCCACTTAGACTATTGTCCACTGGGGAGGTCTGAATCCCGTGACCCCATCCTGGGGGCAAGCCAGGGCTTTGCAACCCATGTTCTTGAGGAGGAGGAGTCTCACACCCGGTGGCCCCATCTGGGGGGGAAGCCAGGAGATGGGGGAATGGTAGGTGGAGTTAGAGACCAGAGCCTTTGGCACCCAAAAAACAAAAGAAAAGGGCAAACATGGGAAGAAAATTGGAAAAATCGGCTCTGCGCACATGAATAAAGCCACATCAACCATTCACAGCCAACATACAAACATACATACAAACATATGAAAATGGCATCAGAAACAGGCCATTTTGGTCTATCTCATCTGCTTGAGTGTGCAGCTCTCAGACAAATTTACTGGAGCTGCCCCCCTCCCTTTTTGTGCATAGAGTCTTCTTTCTTCCCCATCTCATCCCCCTTTCTTCAATTCCCACCCATTATGACTCTCCCTTTCACTCTGTCTGAACAACTTTTAAAGCAGTCCACCATTTTTGATGATACCACCTCCTCTGACAGTTTGTTCAACTTGGACACCACTCTTTCTGTGAAAATGTGCCCTCTCATTTCCCTTCTGAATCTTCCCCCCACTAATTTTAGACTGTGCCCCCTGATGGGCCCATTCCCCCTGAGGCTGACTATGCCATCCTTACTAACCTTATTTATATCTTTAAGGTATTTCAAGGTTTCAATCATGTCCCCCCTCTCCCTTCTGTCCTCCAGGGAATACACTTTGAGCTCCCGCAGCCTCTCATAGGATTTGTCCTGCCGGCCCTGGATCATCTTAGTTGCCCCACACTGCACCCCCTCCAGTAATTTGATGTTCTTTTTCAGATGTGAGTACCAGAACTGCACACAGTACTCCAAGTGCAGTCTCACCAATGACCTGTACCATATAGGGGAAGATCTAGAGCGGTACCTGGCTGTTAGTGAGGGAGGCCAGTAGGGGCTTGTGGCAGGAGAGGGACTCCATGGATAAGTAGTAGGCTAATGGCATCAGTGGAAGAAAACATGGCAACGTAGACAATGCCAACAGGAAAAAGGTCTCCAAACCCATCTTTTCTGCCCAACCATGTTTGTGGTATGTTGCAAGTACCCAGACAGCCACTTACTCCCCCTTTCATTCTGCCTTCCTCTCCACTCACCTTTACAAGCTTCATATGCTTATCCCACCTGTGATTCTATCCTGCTACTGTTTTGGAATGGACCACCACCCTTGGCAACCTGTTTTACTTTTCCACCACCCTCGCCATTGAGAAATTCTTTTAGATATCCTCTTTTAAATTCTTGCCCACCAGTGTCATGACGTTCCCCTTGTGCCCATGTCCACACTCACTCTGAACAATTCCTTGCTGTCTACCCTGCTTACTCCAGACAGAAACTTGTACACCTGTATCATCTCACTCCTGGCCTCCAGCACATACATGTTGAGGTCCTCAAACCTTCCTTACAGGGCTTCCTTTGTTGCCCATGAATCATCTTGGTGATCCCCCTCTGCACCACTTCCACCCTAACCCTCTTCTTACCCAAGTGTGGACCCCGGAACTGAGTGCAGTATTCTAAGTGCACCAGAGACCTCTACAGGGGAAGGATCAACTCCTGTCTTCTGCTGCTGATGTCCTACCTATATACCCCAGCATTTTATTTGCCCTCCCCACTGCTCTATCACACAGTGCTAATTGTATCAGGTTGCTTGTAAGTATCACCCAAAGGTCCCTTTCCTCACTTGTCACCCCCACTTCCACACCCCCATTTAGTACTCTGCTCTCAGGTTCCTGACCCCACCCCAACATGCAAGACCTTGTATTTTTTGCTTTAAATTCCAGCTGCCAGATTTTGGACCATTTTCCTAGCTTCCCCAGTCCCTCCCTTGTTGCTCTTACACCCTACATGTTGTCTACTGTGCCACAGATTTTCATATTGTCCCTGAAGAGGCAGCACTTTCCCTGAATCCCTACCCCTACGTCATATATGAAAGGTATCCAGTGACAATAGCCCTTACAAGTGGGCTATTGATAAAAGAGCATGTACACTGTGCTGAATGGCATTATGTCTACTGGCACTTACTGGCTACTGGTACAACATGTCGCACAAGACTTAGGGTGGCATGCATTAAAAGGGCGACTGTTACACAAGGGTGAATGCCTTTTAAGGCGAATGTCAGCTGGGTGACTGTGCATTATGGTGAATGCTCTTAAGGGTGAATGCACTAAAGGGTGAACAGAAAGGACTAGACCCAAGACTGATTCCTGTGGAATGCCACCTGTGGCTTCTCTAATTGTAAGGCTATGCCTGTGGTTCAATGTGGTGGAGCAACTAACTATGCCCCCAATTGTGTCTTCAAGGCCGCTCCTCCTAGTTACTCCCATGAATGTTTTTTCATTATGGCTAGAGGTTCGGTTGGCTGCTCCTCCTCCCTGCTCCCTTACTTGTGTTGTCTTTTCTTGCTCTTCATTGTTTCATTCTATCTTGCCTCCAGCCACCTGCGGTGCTTCTTCTTCCTCCCTGGCTCCCTCCTATTCTGTTCTCCTCCTCAGGGCCATCTCCCCCCTTCCCTGCTTCCTTCTTATCCTCCTTCTCTGCCACTCACCCAGCAGTCGCCCTCTCGTCCTTTGCTTGTCTTTCATCTGTCCCTGCCTTCATCTCATCTGTAGCTCTCTTTTTGGGCTTTCTTCTCTTGACAGCAGTCCTTGCATTGCCTCCTTTCATCCTCCACCTCTGGGCTCGTAACCCCCTGTGTGGTGTTTTACTCCTCTCCTGGCACTTCTAAGCTCATGACCGAGCTTCAGGATTGCTGTTCTCCTTGACCTCGCAGCCCTTGTTCCTTTGTCCCTAGTTCTACTACCACCGTTCAGCATACCTGACATCATCCCATTACTCACACCCATTGCTCTGCTTTCTTTTTGTCTGTATAGTAGCTGCTGTCTTTTCCTGTTTCTGTAGCACAATGGAACATCTCCCTTCACATCTCATTCCATTTATTGCCATTGTTGATTTCTACTGCCTGGTTTCCTAGGCCCCTTTCTGCCTCTTCCCCTCCTGCTCCTCAGCTGTGTGCTTTTGGGGTTTCCTGCCCTACCATTGTATTTCATTCTTTATACTATCATCCTACATACAGGACTCATATGCATTGGATATCCTCATACTTAAACACTCTACTTGCTTCTTTCTACATTCTTTACCTTGCCTACGTATGCAGTCTATGGTAGGTCAGATGGCTTTCAGCTGCTGTCATTTAATCAATTTATTTATCCTGAAACCTTTAAATTAGTGACCCTTTAAATTAGTGTTTTGGTCTCACAGTGCTGAGCTCGTGGTTTCTCTGTTATTCCCACACTGTGGTGTCACAACAGGCACCATGGCTCCAAGCAGTATAAACTTGTTCTTTGTGCATAACATGGCAGCTAGCCTGCCCAACCATTCATCAGCTTTTGTCATCTGCTGGCCTACCCAGCCTCCTACTACCACTCGATGCTGTCTATGGATTCTACCAATAATCATGCACATACCATCCTTCATGGCATTAATGCAAGAAATATAGCAAGTCTATTCATTCTCAACCCTCAGTTCTTCACATACCAGCTTCGCAGCCTCCTTCTACCTCACCATTGGCCGCGGACTTCACCCGGCTGTTACCATATCTCCCATTCATAACAATTCAAATCACTCCTAATTTGGCTTCTTAATGGACCTGGTTGGCATGCACTCCTATGGTTACTCATTGCCATCTGCCCTATCTAGACTCATGTCAGGGTCCCCATTGCTCACATTGCTCAGTCTGACCTCCACAAAAGTCTAATCATCATGATCAAATATCTGAGCATGACCACATGTGGGTCCCATGCTACATCTCGAATTTACTGTCTCACCACTTCAGAGACATGCCATCCGTGTCCATTACTCCATGGCTCAGAGCTAGCCTGTAGCTGACTGTTCTGCTGTGCACCCACAAAGTCTGCATCTTGAGCATACAAAACTTGTTGCAGGGTCCTTATCATCTGGTCCATAGTGGGCATGTACTCACCCCGGGTGGACCTTCAGCCATCAACTGTACTGACAGCATCTCTTGATGTAGAATTTAAGACTTCAGCAGCAAGGGGTGGGGCTCTCACCAGCAGGGCCACTTTAGTTGCCCTGAGCAGGTTCGGAGGCACCCTTTAAGCTATTCTCCCAATTACCACCTCTGGTTCACACAGTTTTTTCATAGATTGGTAGGCCAGTGGAGCGCCTCGGCAGTCGTTACTCTCCTCCTCCCACCTTGGAGATTTGTACCACATCCAGCGTACTCCATGTTGTAGAGATCGCTAGCAACCCTTCATAGAATTCCTGTTGGAGGGATAGAGTGAGAGTGTTCTTCTAAATTGGATTCCACCCAGGATTGGCCTACTAAATTGCAGTAGCCGAGCCATCACTGAATAAAATATCCTGAAACCTGGAGGGAAGGCGACCTAGGCCTTATCCCCAGAGGGTTCCTCCTTAAAGGGGGGTTTCCTCTCCTCCATGCCAATGGTCATAAGATCTAGATAGGTTTAGTAATATTCCCTAGGTTCCGTAGATAGGTTTCCACTGTTGGATGGAGATGGATGATGGCCCTGTAGCTGTTTCCTCTCTCCTTAGAAAGTCAAGCCATCATGCTTTCATTCAGATCTATGAGCAGGTGACTATTCATCCATCATCTTCTGCTACCCTACTCAAGCTCCTGACTCTACTACACCTACCAACCTATGCTGAGGTCTTCAATTCAGATAAGCATTCATAACCTTATATGCACTGCTCAACAGTGTTTTTGGGCTCCTTCCTAAGGTACCTTTAGCCATGGGAATCATTCGTGTAGCACCTCTAGGGGTTGAATCCTCCTCTAAGGTTCCTTTCCTTCATACCCCTACAGGGTGATATATCCCATGGATAGTGAGGCAAACAGCCAAAGATTATCCAAGTTGCACAAGCATAATACTATATCAAGTTGCATTGGCCCACTTAATTGTAAGGCTATACCTGTGGTTCAATGGGGTGGAGCAACTAACCATGCCCCAATTGATCCTTAAAGGCCACTCCTCCTAGTTACTCCCATGAATGTTTTTTCATTGCCCCACCATCCTCCCCGCCTCCTTCTCCTGAGGCTTGTCTGTCTCTTCCATGGGCTCCTTCCTAAGGTACCTTTAGCCAAGGGAATCATTCCTGCAGCACCTTTGAGGTGGAACCCTCCTCTAGGGTTCTTTGCCTTCATACCCTTACAGGGTGGTATATTCCATGGATAGAGAGGTGAACAACCAAATATTATCCAGGTCACACAAGCATAACACTATACCAAGTTGGTTAGGCCCATTGAACTTCTGAGAATTCTCCATTCAAGATGCACCTCTGTGTTCTTTCTCCCAGACAATTTCTGACCCAGCCCCTAATTCTGCCTGCACTCCCAAATCCCTCAATTTTGTAACTGGCCACTCATGTGGGACTGAGTTAAAGTCTTTGCTAAAGTCTAGATGTAACACATCCACTGCCTGGCCTTTACATAGGTGGAAATGAAAAGGGTGAGCTTTAACCATCCATGGGATAGGCACAAAGGATTCTTAGTAGAAGTGGGAAGGGAAGAAGTAGCACAAAATCAGGTAGGTTCTGCAGTGACAATATTGCAAGGACAAACTGGGGAGACTAGGCAGCCAAGCAGTCCTTATCTGCAGACAAATTCTATGTTTTGTGTTTCTATCTGCCTGCTGCCTTTCTGACCCAGTTGTAAAAATCGATCAGGTTTGTCTGAAAAGACCATCCCCTGTAGAATCCATGCAGCCCTGGACTGGAGGGCTGGCTGTGGTGTGTGGGCTCTGTTACAGTGAGATTATCAGTTTGATAGTATTATATTATCTGCACTTTATTTTCAGCACTATCAGGCATTTGCATATGGAATTGCTTTGGATGTTTTGCAATAAAATCATTGATTCTGCAACTATAAGTGCAGTGTGATCTTTTTTTTTTTACTCCACAAATGCACCTACAGTTTGTTGTTCTGTGAGGAGACATGACCATGGTGTTCCAAATACTGAAGAGGATATACAGGGTGGAGCATAAACAGATGTTTAATAAGTACACACAGAACTAGAGGACATGAACTCAAACTGAGGGTGGCAGACAGGATAATGGGAAAGCATAAAAGGCATTATTTTACACAGAGGGAGATTAACATGCAGAATAGCATACCTAGTGTGAGTGTGGAAGCTAGCACTGTGCAGACATTCAAAGCATCATCAAACAGATTATTGTGGGGGGGTGACATTGAGTGTTATGCAAAGTGAGAAAGGATAACATTCCAGTTGACAGGACTGGATGTTGTCTATACTTAAATTAGGTGTAGACAATGCCATACAGCAGGGGGATGGACAATATGTACCCAAGATCCCTTCCATCACTACAATCCAATCTTACTATGCTATTTACATCTAGTGTTGGGACCATGCCAGACTGACAACACTAGGGCAGGAGGCGTGCACCAGAGGGGGCTCATGGAGGTTGGGGCATACCCAGGCAGTTACTCTTCTCAGCTAAGGATGCTTTCCTCTGTATAGACACCCAAATGGGACATTAACATTGAGAGCATCTAATGTCCCCTCCACCCCAATACCACTGTTCAACTTTCACCTGCTTCCCCATTCTACCAGGATGCAGTCAGGTGCAGATACTTGCCAACCTACAAAATCAGAGGAGAACATCCATCCAGATACAGTTACCTCCTATGCAGGTCTGTTGTGGATGTCCTGAGACCAGACCATGAACCTGGGGCTCTTGCTTGCTAGTGTAATGGCCCTTACATATCCCAAAATGCCATACAACAATGTATCACTGATGCCACAGAGCCAACCAATGCAGTGGCTTCTTTTGTTATTTCATCGTGAATAATTTCTTGAAATTTCTTCTACCTGGAGTGTGTGTCTTGTCTGTATAATGTTTTCATGAAATTGGAATAATTACAGTATCGTAATCTTATAAATATTTAAAGGAAGAATGTAATTAAAATTATCATAACATACCTTTTTCTTTTAATGTAATATGTCAATTCCCACAGGACATCTTTGTCAGATAGGGCTCCTCAAGTCCTAAAGTTATGGAAAAATAAATAATTTTATGTATCTGTCTTGTCTATGAAGGAAAATGTATGTTTACCATTGTTTTATATGCATAATTGAATGCATGTTTACATCTTCTGTACAGTATTGTTATTTTTTTCCCTTCTTCTTTTGACACACCGATGAAAATGAGCTATGTTATTTCACTGGGACTGTCCTCATATGTACAAGTTCAAATTAATAAATAAATGAGCAATGTTATTTTGTGCATTATTTTTACCACCTCTTGTCCCTTTTTCAGTCCCCTTGTCCCTCACATGTGTTATAAGTTGTAGCCTAGCTGGTTCCATGGCACTGAGCAAAAGGGTTCACATGGCATGCTAGCAACCCGGGTTCACGCCCCGAGCCTGGGTACCAGGAGTGGAGACTAGCATGGAGGGTATCCAGAATGTCCACTGAACACTTCCCTCTGGGGGGGGTGGGCAGGGCCTGACACCTGCAGGTGGATTGGAGATGGGCTAGGGGATGTGCAGCCTCAACATGCTCCCTGCCCATCCCCGCCGCAGGTTGCCATTCCCACAGGCCCAATCAGGGTGGAGTGGGCAGGCCAAAGAAAGCAGAAAATGCCACCTGGCCTGGCCAGATGATGGCCACTGGTCCCCTCGGAATGCCATGAAGCCCAGGAGAGCCCCATGCTGACCACCCCACCGCTGATCCCAGGGCTAACTAAGCTGAGCACCTGGGCACTTCTCCCCTGGAGGGGGGGACACAACCTGACGAAGGATTATGTCAAGTCATCTGGGGGATCAATAGATGGTTGTGAGGGACAGCGGGATGGCAACCGGTGGAGGAGGGTGGCCGTGGGCACAGGTGACCTAAAGGAGTGGCCAGCCAGGGGGAGTGGGAGGAGTAAAAAAAAAGTTGTAGCCTTCCTCTGGGGGGGGGGGGGTTCAGATGAGCAGGTACCAGCTTCACAGCCAACATCAACGTGTATGTGTCATGAACAAATAGTCAAAAAGAAATTCCATGTAGCTGCTGTTTCTCTCACACTCCCTCTTACGTTCGTAACAGAGCATGTGATCCTGTTTGCATCATGAACAAATAGCAAAAAAAGAAATTCCACGTTTTTGACATATCTATTTATTTTGCCTCTGCTTCTGTTTCCTATGAATAACAATCAAAATGACAGGGACCAATACTTGCTTCAAACTACAGTCTCTCACAACTGTTAGAGAAAATTACAACTATGGGAGGCCACATTGGGACAAGTGTCCAAAGGCAAATCAAAAATACCATGCAGTTCCAGCAGGTGAAAGAAACATTTTATCAAATATATTTCTAAATATTTCATTTTTAATGATTTAAACATCTTTATTTTACTTTCTAAATGTATTTCTTTAGAAAAATGTATTTTATAAGTGTAAAAACATACTCCAGGGTGTGCATTGAGCTAAATCGACATACTTCCTGGGTGGTTGAAGGCACAGCGCACCCAGGGTGTGGGCTGATTTAGCTCAATGCACATTGCTTATAATTGTAATTGCTTATTTAATGTGTGATCATGTGACATGTTCCAGCCAGTCATGTTTGTGGATTTCCCAGTGCCATTTTTTTAAACTCTCCTTGGCTGGCCAGAAAGGGTGCATGAATGGCAATAAGGTGGCCTATGCCCTCATTCTCTGAGAGCCTATTGCTTCCCTTTCATGTCTTGCATTGCCTTCAGTTAGCCTCAACATGCAATGTCATTTTAGGAAAAAGGCAATGCCTCCAGAATAATTTGTAAAAATCGAATATTTGGGCAGAATTCAGCTTATATTTAACATTAGCTCTGTACTTCTAACCATTATTTATTACTGAGTTCATTTGCATGGAAGCAGGTTCTTTATTTTTTTAGAGTTCATCAGCTCTTACTGCATATTCCATGCCTCATGTCCTAATACCCTGCTTGTGACATCACACATATTACCATGCAACCAGCTGTCACATTACAATGGAGGATTATGATTTCAACAGAGCCAAGACTGTAGAAGTAAACTGACTCTATACATAAAAGATCTATGAAATGCTAGCTGATTTGTGTCTAAATATTATTTTTTCAAAGTCTTCTCGTGCACATCTGCAGTTAAATTTATAGTTGATCTTTTTATTCAGTTTTTTACATGACAATAACACAGACAGCACTTCCAACAGCAACCAGTGGGACTGCATATTACATGCCTGAGGCTACAGAAAGCATCAGCACATTTTATGTATATATGTGTGTATATATATATATATATATATAGGTTACCTGGGGTGCCTGGTACAGGTACTGGTCTGCTTCTCTTTTTCTTTTCTGGGCAACCACCCCATTCAGCTTTTTTAGTACACTGGTTTTGTTGGGCTACACTTTTCATCCTGGAATTCTTGCAGTGGGATCCTGAGGGATGCAGGCACTGAAAAAGAGCCCTTCCCCACCAACCTGGCCACTGTCTAACTTCATATCATTTGGTGGCCTGGAGGGCAAATGATCCACCTACATTCTCCAATCATTTCATGCTCTGACTCTTAGATCTGTAATGTTCTGCTCCAGTGCCATATAGGGCTTACTTCATGGACTGCACTAACTAAGTGCACCCAAAAACTTTCTCACCCACAAAAATGACTGTTTGCTACCTTGCTAACTCAGGTATCCTAGCTACTTCCTATCTGGGTGTAACCTTATTTTTTATTGTTGCTCACGTTATTCTGCAGTGTACATATAATGTATGGCAGAACATTGTTATCCATTGAAATTAATCTTTTTACAGCATTCTTATACCATTGATGCAACATCACTATGTTGTTAACCCATTGATGGTATAACAATGGAGATTGCTCTACACATGCACGAAACACAGACTGACAGCCTTCTGAAATGGCCACGGCAGTGAGAGGCAGTGACTGAAACATCAGTATTAAGGATCCTGCTTTATTTTTTTCATTGTTATTGGGACCATACACTATAAAATATAATGCATGGTTCATATATCAGCAACCAGTTTATTTAGCCAGCTTGAGGTTGCCATGGTGAAGTAAACTTCTCGAGTTTCACTCTCGAGGTTTATACGGTCACCATGGCAACCTCTCAATGGTTAACAAACCGGTTACCAATATATGATCATACGTTATCCTCTAAATTATTGAGCTGCTTTCATCATTTGCATGCCTGTTTGCTTTTCCTTGTTGTTTACTCTGACACCTTGCTAAACTCAGGTAATTGTTAATTGTTACACCACTCCAGGGTTCAGTCTCATTGTTATCACTTTCGAACCTGCACAGCTTAGTTTTAATACCATTTGCCTGCTGTTTTTAATTGTTTGATATTCAATGGTTGCCTATGTACTGGGGTTTTTGTTAGTGCCTAAAGAAGTTGCTCCTTTCAGATCTCAGTCATCCTGCTCACCAAGCTCCCTGCCCTACTCCTCTGCTTTCACTTATTTTCCTGCCTTCTCCCAACCCCTTCCCCTTTCACCACCTCTTCATCCTTACCCTTCATAGTTTCTTCCGCTTTCACCCATACTCCCCTTCCCCTCCTTCCCCATCTATCCTAGTCTCCTTCCTTCCACCTCCCTTAACTTGGAGTATCTCCACCACTCCATCCTGTCCCTTCCAAATTCCTCCCTATTGCCCTCCTCTACTTGGCAAAGTGGATGTATTTTAGACTATCTGACCAAACTAAAATCCGCCACCACAACAGGGGAGCTATACATCCTAGGGGACTTCAATCACAACTGGCTTGCTGCAGATAGTGCCAAGCTACGCTCCAAGGTTAATGCCCTGAACTTCACACTACAAATTTCCCAACCCACCAGAATGAAACCAAAAACCCTCAACCACTCCCTCCTGGACTGGGCCCTGACCACTCACCCCCATAGAGCGATAGGAGCAGGACTTCTTCCTGACTCCTTAAGTGATCACCACATGGTCTATGTGGTCCGTAAAGTGCACAAGCCCCCCAAACTTCCCTCCCAGACCCTGCTAGCCAGATCCTTTAAGTCACTAGCTCTCACACCACTCCTGCTGGACCTGTCTATGGCTGACTGGTCCTTCATCCCTCAAGCTCCCTCGATTGATGCTACACTAGAAAGCTTCAAAAACAAGTTCCTGAGGGTCTGGGATCAACACGCGCCACTAAAAAAAAACAGAGTTAGGGGTTCCCACCTACCCTGGATATCCGCCGAAATCATATGTCAAAGCCGCTCCAGGGACCTAGCCTGGAAAAAACACAAAACTACCAGCACCCACCAAGACCTACAAACTTTCCATGCCCTACGTAACTCCTGTACCAAGGCAATTTGACTAGCCAAACAGAAATACTTTGCATCGGCCCTATGCGCAAATCAGAACCACCCTTCCCTCTTCTGGAAAACCATTAAATCTCTTCTAACCCCGCCTACCCAACCACCTACCCCTGCCCTGTCAATCAGTGGCCGGGCCATCACTGACCCACATGAAGTAGCCACAGCTTTCAACATACACTTTACCAATAGTGCAGCTTCCCTGGTAAATAGTCTCCCTCCCCACCCCTGAGAACTCCCCCTCCCAACCCACAGCCTCCCTCCTCCCACCTCTCCTTCTCCTTCTGACCTGTCACTCCGGCTGAAGTCTACCAAGCTCTGTGCAACCCTAAAGCCTAATAAGAAGGGCAATTGCTCCTATGGCTTGAACTCTGGAGCTACTCAGCTGTCAGCTCCTGCAATAACCGCTCCACTAGCCGATTTGTTCAACCTCTCCTTCTCGACCTCCTCAATACCCTCCGCCCGGAAGCTGGCTACTATCATCCCTCTGCCGAAGGGGGGAGACCCCGCCTCACCTGGGAATTACCGCCCCATCTCCCTCCTCCCAACTCTGGCTAAGATACATGAACAATTTGCCCTGGCCCAATTCTCCCAGTACCTATCTGATACTGCTTTCTTCACCCCATACCAATCTGTATTCTGAAAATCTCATTCCACCACTACCTCCCTACTAAGAGTAACAAACGACATCCTCTCAGGTATGGATAATGGGCATATCATGGCGGCTATATTTATTGATCTGGCCAAAGCCTTTGATACTGTCTCACACACTCTCCTTACAGATAAACTAAAGGCTTCCGGCCTCTCCACCCATGCCACTAACTGGTTTCGGGCTTACTTGAGCAACAGACATCAAGCAGTGAAAATTTGCTCCCAACTATCTGCCGCTCTCCCCATCACCACAGGTGTCCCTCAAGGGTCAGTTCTGGGCCCCATCCTATTCTCGGTTTTCCTTAATGAACTCCCATTAGCCTGCTCCCACTCATCTATCCAAATGTACGCAGACGATACGGTACTATACAACACTGGCCCCTCCATGGCAACAGTACACAGCCACCTTCAACAGGACTTCAATGCTGTACAACACTGGCTCTCTACAAACCAGCTGTTCCCAAATGCAAAAAAGACTGTCTCTCTAACTTTTGGTTCGAAGCCACATCTCTCCCGGCTCGCTGAACACTCCCTTTTCGAAACCCTGGACCACTCTCCCTTAGAATCCTGTACCTCATTCCGATATCTAGGTGTTTGGCTCAACCAAAACCTAGATTTCTCTACACATGTGGAATCCTTGCACAAAAAACTTAATCCTAAACTAGGGGCCCTCTACCGACAAAGGTTGCCTGTCCACCACGGTCAGGCGGGAACTCGTACAAAAAATTATTCTTCCAATCTTTGACTACGGGGATGTGGTCTATGGCACCGCCTCACCGTCTACTCTGTCCAGCCTGGACACCCTTTTCCACTCCTGCCGGCTCATACTGGATTGTCCAAAACTAACCCACCACTGCGACCTTTACAGCTCCCTGTCCCTCCCCTCACTTGCAGACCGCCGGCTAATCCACTGCTCCAGAGTTGCCGCTAAATACTGGTCCCACTCTCTCCCCCCATACCTGGCCTCATCCCTAACTTCTCAGCTCCCTCCGGTGTACTCGCTTCGGCACTCGGATGCTAGGCTATTCCAAATCCCTCTTATGCGCACCTCCATGGGCCAGGCAGCACTAAGCTACCATATACCAAAACTCTGGAATGACTTACCAGCAGATATCCGCCACTACTCCAATCTTAGACACCTCAAAACCCGCCTCTCAGAGCATTTCCTCTCAGTCTGCTCTTGCTCCCACCCTGCCCCCTAGGAGGCTTCAATTTGTTTTTCCTTAATTTCCTGATGGCCTACCAATCAGCTTAAAATAGCATCTTATAACCACCCAGCTAGTTAGCTACACGTAGTTCTCCCTCCCTCTCTCCTAACCTTCCTCCTAGTCTAGCTCAATAATCTATGATGGCACTCACCTCTCTCATACCTAAGTTCTATCTTGCTGTTGCACTTTATCTGGATATAAGCTCATGCCTACCTTAGCTACCTACTGTATAGGCTCCATAACATTGCCTCCTCATCTGTAATTGAATGTCTGTGTAATTACTGTTCCTTCCCTTATGTTACCCCGCCTTGTTTCCCCCAGGTCGCATCTGGAAATGAGTGGTCCTCCGCTCAGTATGCCTGCCTGGTTAAACTCTTGAATAAATAAATAAATAAATGTAAGACCCACCCCATTATTCACTTCCTTACCTTGCTTCTCCTGCTTGCTGATGACATGGAACTCAACCCTTGCCCCCCCCTCCATTCCTCAAGGTCTTAGTGTTTTCCACCTCAGTGCTAACAGGCTCCTTCCTAAACTGGATCTCCTCACTGTATAGGTCCCTCATAACTCTCCAGAACTCTTCTGTGTCATGGAATCATGGCTGTCTTCCAGGATTGCTGATTCCAGCTTGGCCATTCCAGACCACCATCTCTTTAGGCAGGAAAAGAGTAAACATGGTGATGGGGTTGCCCTACATATTCACCAGAACCTGTCCTGCAACATCACTGTCAGGGAAGCTACACCCTTCTCCCACAAGTTTCTGCTAGCTTAACTTTCCTCTTCCTCCTCATTACCCATTTTTATTGTTTTCTATACCTCACTGAGAATTTCCTCCTCATCTCTGATGGACTCACTCTCCAAACTCTCCTCACACCCTTCTGCAGGTGAACTCATCCTCCTGGGTGACATAAAACAATAACTGGCTTTCTCCAACCTTCAGGTCAACCACACACAGGACTCAGTCTCTTAACCTTTCACAACTCAAAATAAAACCCACCCAACTCAGTCCCCACTCATCAGACCATACCCTCCTGGACTGGGTTCTTGTCTCACACCCCCACCACATTGTTGCAGCAAGTATATTGCCAGTTGCCTTCAGCGACCTCAGTATGACATTTTGTGTTGGGAAAGTCTGGCTCCCTCCCTCTTTCCCATTACACCTGGTCCAGGTCCCTTTGGTCACTGAACAAAGAAGTGCTACTTAGTGACCTGGCTGCAACTGACTGGCCCCCAATGCTCACTGCCTCACACAATGATATGGCCCTCTCCCTCTTCCACTTAGTATTTACTTCAGTCTGGGACAAGAAAGCCCCCATCAGAATATCCAGGGTTAAATCCTTTCGCCACCCCTGGATCACCTTCAATCCCATTGACTCATGCAAGACCCATGACCAAGTCTGGGCCAGGTACAAATCATCCCACTCCCAGTTGGAGCTCCTCCCGAACAGGGTGCTTAGGAGTGCTTGCACTAAGGCCATTTGTAATGCCAAGTCCCTCTACTTCAAGGCCAACCTCCAGAATAATCTTAATTCCCAAGCAAAATTCTGGAAGGTGATTCAGTCCCTTTTTGACCCCCAGCCCAATTCTCTACCCCTGTCCTGATGGTTAATGGCTCACCAGTGTCTGACCCTCCCTCTGTTGCTGCTCACTTCAATGATTTGTTTACCACTTCTGCTCTCTCCTCCCTCTCACTTCCTGCCCCCCCCTTCTCGCTTCTTACCTCACACCCCCGGTGTTTGATTCTCCCCATCACTCCCCAGGAGACCCTCCTAACTCATTTCTCATTCAACCCTTTCAAATCTAGTCCAGATGGCTTGGACCCTAAACTTCTCCATGTGTTAGCTTCTATCATCACCTCTCCCTTACTTAGCTTCTAAATCTCTCCTTCACCATTTGCACTGTCCATCAGTCTTGGAAGGTTCTCTCCCTGCATAAAGGAGGTGATCCCTTCACTCCTGGCAACTTCCAACCTATCTCCTTCCTCCCTTCTCTTGCAAAGCTGCAGGAGAAACTAGTCCACTCATGGCTTTCAGACTTCCTCCACTCTTTCAGCTTCCTCTCTCCCTTCTAGTCCGACTTTAGGAAGGATCATTCCACCATCTCCTTCCTACTTGGGGTCACTAACTCCATTTTTTCAGGGATAGATAAGGGGATTATCACAGTGGCCATTTTCATTTATCTGGCCAAAGCCTTTGATTCAGTGTCCCACTCACTCCTCCTGAATAAGCTGAGCTCTGCTGGTCTCTCAGTCTCAGCCCTAGCTGTCAACTGGTTCTGTTCCCTTCTCTCGGATCATCAACAGTTGATACAGGCAGAAGGTGCCATCTCCCCACACCTCTTTATCCAGGTTGGAGTCCAGCAGTTCTCCATTCTTGGTCCAATCCTCTTCTCCATCTTCCTAAATGACCTCTGCTCTGCCTGTGCCTACTTGCATATTCATACGAATGTAGATGACACAGTTGTCTACCCCTCCAGTCTCTGAATTCCATCTCTGGAAGTCTTGCTTCAGCAAGACTTTCACAGTTTACAGTTCTGGTTCCAGTCCAGTCAACTTTGGGTCAACATGCACACAAAAACACTGTATCTATGACCCTTGGCACCAGCCAGAAGTTGACCTGGCTCACTCCCTCCATGACTTCTCCATGACTTCTCCAAGCTGGATGGCAGACTGCTTGAAGCAGCCCCAACTTTCAAGTACCTCAGTGTGTACTTAAATAGCAGGCTTGACTTGTCTGCCTACATTGATGCCATCCATGCCAAATTCCACCCCAAACTCAGTGGCCTGTAGCACAGTAATGACTGCTTTGTCTTCAGGTCCGCTGGGAGCCAGACACTAAAATGGTTCTCCCAGTTTTTAACTATGTGGATGTGGTTTATGGCACCATCCCGCTATCTCCCTTGCCAGACTGGACATCCTCTGCAATGCCTTCTGCTGCTTTTCTACCAACTCACCCTCTCATACTCACCAATGCTCCCTTTACTGCTCTGTAGCCATCCTACCTCCTCCCTCATGTCACCAGTCCCACTGTTCTTCCCTCATCTCTAAATACTGGTTTGGGTCCCTCCCCTTGTATCTATCCCTTTTCTCCATCATCCCCTCCTCCTCCTACTCTCTGCACTCATAGGACCCATGCACATTGCACATTCTCCTTTCCCCACCCACACTCCTCAGCTGGGAAATCTGCTTTCTCATACCCCATCCCCTCCATCTGGAAGCAGCGACCCTCCTTCATCTGTCTCTCTTCCTTTCTTCTCTCCATTAGATGCCAGCTAAAACTCCTCCCCCCCCCCACCAACCCTTTTCCTGGATGCTTCCTTACTCTTGCCTGGCTTTTGACTACCCCTTACCTCTCCCTCCACCCTAACCTCATAGTTCCAACAACCTCATTGAAGTCTATCAACCTGTTTTGATTCCTACTTTGGGAAACAGCTCATCCTCCCTTCCCTCTGGCACTATGCACTTTTTGAGTTTGCATAATTTACCCAGTTGCTTTATATGCCAATGTATTTGTTCTCCACATGCAATATTTTGCCATTTTGTCTGTACTGAGCTTCTGCTCTTTATTCACAGCACAACAGCAGTGGCTCTTAATTCTGCAGACATGCACATTGGGTGCACATGCTATGGCTCACAAAACTACAGTAAACACAGTCCCAATGCCACCATAGTGGCAGGTCAGCACTACAAAGGAACAGTTTACCACGTCTTCATTTACCAAATTCAATATCTTCTTTATTGTTTTCTTTTAAAATCACAGCTGCAGCATACACAAAATAATCTCCAAGCTTCATAAATTCCTCAGTGTAAACATACTAGGTAGTCACAATGCGGTTTTAAATATTCATGCAGGCTTCCTAAACTCCTCTGACCATCTTACTTGCAATGAACTAGAGACCACCTGACTAACTAATTCTGTAGCTCACTGCAAGTAAAACAGTTAGTGGGAGTTTAGAAAGTCTGTATGATACTTTAAAATCTCATTGTGACCAATTAGCATGTTTACACTGAGGAATTTATCGAGCTTGGAGTTTATTTTGTGTATGCTGCTGCTGCTGGGATTTTAAAAGAAGTCAATAAAGAAGATATTGAATTTGGTAAATGAAGATGAGTGGTAAGCTGACCTTATCACTATGGCAGTGTTGTGACTGTGCTTATGCTTTTTATGTTATCCCCACTGTAACCATATCACCTAACTGGTTATATTTTATTTGTAATTGTGCTTCTCCCCCCCCCTTTCCCCAGGTCACACCTGGAAATGAGCCTTGGCTCAGTGTTCCTCTCTCAGCTACCCATTTTAAATAAATAAATAAATATTACCCAGCTTCACATATCTAGATCCCCTTTTCATCTGTTCTGCCTCCAAGGCCCTCTGTCACCTGCCTGGATGGGTCCTCCATCCCTTCAGCCAGAGATCCTTATGGGTGTGGGTGGCGGGCATACCAGAGTAGCTTAGGCCTCCAGGAACTATAGTCATCGTGGAGTCAGTAACACTTTAAGAAAAATATCAGCTGAGATCTTAGATCTGACTTTAAAAAAAATATCTATGTCTTTTATACTAGTTGAAAGGTTGATGGCTTTATGTTGAAATATTATTCCACTGATACTAAATGCATGCCTGTAATCCACAATGACATTATCAGCATACACAAGCTCCTCATGACTGGGTGATATCACGTCAGGCTGTGTGGATGCTTTTCATCCCTTGGCTTAATGCTTTTAATGCAATCATCACCATTTTTCTTAAAGTAAAATAATATCCATGGTGCTTATAATACCTTCCATAATGTTTTCCTATGCGGGGGGCATCCCCTATGTAATCTACTGTAGTGATTAGAACACTGCACTGTACAACGTACAATGAGAAATTACTCGATTCACATCCTACTGCCACTGACTCACAGTGTGAGCTTGAGAAAATCATGTGACCCACGTCTTTCTCGACTTCTTAAGACCGAAGAAACTGTGGTGATTGGTGGGGGGTAAGGGTGGGGGGGACGAAATGTGGAGCAGATCTCAAGTCATGGAAATAGGAGGGCGGAACAGTGTCAATTATGGGTAGTACTCCAAGTACCCAATATGGAGCTAAAACCCACAACCTTCCAATCTTCCAGCCCCAGATGTGGAAAAGTTGAAAGGTATGGTTTCATATTAGAAGGAATGTCACTCATTTTACCACTTGGAATCCTTCTGCTCAACTCTCTCAACTCTCCCACATTAAAACAAATGTTTCTTATTTTACTACTCAAAACCCCTCTGACCACCCCTCTCAACTGTCTTATATTAGGGAAGATATCCCTTGTTTTACTCTTCAGAACCCCCTCTGACCATTCTTCTCAACTCACCTACATTAGCACAGAAGTTCCTTATTTTATCGCTTAGAACCCCTCTGTCCATACCTCTCAACCTTCTCACATTAGAACAGATGTTTCTTATTTTGCTGCTCAAAATTCCTCTGACCACACCTCTCAACTGTCTCATAGTAGGGAAGATATCCCTTATTCTATCCTTCAGAACCCCTCTGACCATCCCACTCAACTACATTAGCACAGATGTTACTTATTTAATCACTTAGAACCCTTCTGTCCATCTCTCAACTCTCCCACATTAGAACAGATGTTTCTTATTTTACCCCTTAGAATCCTTCCATCCAAACCTCTCAACTATACCACATTGGAACAGATGTTCCTTATTTTACCACTCAGAATCCCTCTGACCATCCTTCTCAATTATCTCACATTAAGACAGATGTCTCTTGTTTTATCATCTAGAAGCGCTCTATCCATACCTTTCAATGTACCACATTTACAGAGACATCACTCATTGTACCTCTCAGAACCCCTCTGTTTATATACCTCCCAACTGTACCACATTAGGAGGGATATCCCTCATGTTACCATTCAGAATTCCTGATCACCATGTGCTTCTCTCCCTCTCAGTCATAAAACTAGGCCCTACTGAAAAAATGTTTCAACTTAGCTGGGCCATTCTCCTAAAAAGGAAATATTTTCATTTCCCATCTTTACATAGACATTTGATTACTCACTTCCTCCAAGATGTCTGTCTATATTACTGTATTGCTCAACCTCCATTGGCTCCCTGTTCAGCAGTATATCAACTTTTAAATACTTGATGATCTTCAAATGCCATCATGGACTTGTTCCTACAGTATCTACCTGTACAAGTTACTGCATGATCAATCATTTCAGTTTGGTTTTATTTGTTCAATCTTTAAAAATGATTATAACAAAATACAAACATTTTTATAACAAAGACAAACTTACTCGCAAAGACCAAGACAACAAA